>JAPDNY010000009.1:21739250-22977355 GCA_029375565.1 Gekko gecko | reverse complement strand
ACATCAGAAACATGCACAGTTATAGCTGACCAGGACAAGCAAGGTCATAAGCAGTCTTACTGCCTGTCAGCATTTAGTATTTCACCCAGAATGCATTTAAGCAACGAACCAAAGTGACTATCTGAATATATGTTCATAATTGATTTCTGTTTCTGTGGTTAGAATCATCAATGGCACTTAACATATCTGTATGTCTATGTGTGTCAGAGGTGCTGGCTGAGTCCACTAAGGTTAGCCTGCTAAGTCAGACAGAGCGCAGAGAATGTAATGGTGCCTAGCAGCAGCCACTAAGGGAATCCATTTCTTAAAGGTACAGGCTATCATTTTAATAATTTTGGGTTTTTTAAAAAATCCCCCAAATAAATTAATTTATAACCCAACTGATAATTATATATATATTACTTTACCAAAAACAATACCTGTTTTCTTTTTAACAATCCCATAACAAATACCAAGTCGCCTCATATTTTTTTTTACTCACATCATTCTTATTTTATATTCTATACTATTTTATTCACATCATTCTTATTTTATATTCTATACTATTTTATATTCTATACTATTTAATTATATACTAATTATTTATATTGCTAATTTCTAAATTCTATTAAGGGAAAACAACAGCTGTTCACGTATTTATTATTTAAGTTCCTAATTACTTCCACTAGCAGACATGCTTGTTACTTCGCTAACATAATAATTGTTTTCTCACATCTTTCTTTTTATTCATAACTTAAAATATAGCTGTCTTGTTTTTACAAATAATCTACTGTATCCTACTTCCTTATCCCTTACTTTGCAACCTTACACATTTTGTGCTAGTATAATCCAACTCAAAGTTAATTGCATTCAGTATTTAGCAACATCCATATGCAAAATAAATAAACCATGAAATAAGAATAATTAACATAAATATTAGAAGAAGGGGAGGGCAGAGTATTTCCAAATTAAGGGTATCATTCATCTTCCCTCCATCTTATTCTGGAATGCATTATATTAGTTGTCCATCATTGCTCACATGCACTAAAAAAAAATTAATCTCAGACTCAAATCATATTGCATTATTCTTTTCTTAATTTTTTGTAACTTCTTTTTTTCCAAAACCATGTTTAAATGTCTTAGCTCTTTGTAGATGTGAAGTTCTATTTCCTGTTCTTCTCATCTGACTTTCAAGATGCATATAAAGTGTGTCTTTCCTGTAGATTTCAGTCTTTTACCCAATCTAGTACGTTTAACACGTTTTCTTATGAGGTTCCCTGATTTCCGTTTAGTAAGTTTGATCAGCTTGTTGTACGATAGATCTTGGCAGTCTTCTTTTGTGGTTTCCAACACCATAAAGTCCCTTATTGGCTCCTTTAGACAAGGCCTTTGATTAATTTTGCTTTCAAGTCCTGTCGTAGGCGAAGTTACTATGTCATATATCGTGTTTCCTTGGCAGTAGTCTGGGTTTTTTTCAACGCCCTGATGAGATTGCAGTGGTTCCTTCCCATCCTCCTGGTTTAAACAAGTGCTCAGTGGTTTCTCCGAGAGATTTTCACATGCGGCTTTAACCGCTTGTTGAATCTCATCACACAAAAGCTTTTTAAATTGTTCACAAGTAAGTTGCATAGTCTCTGTATTTAACCATTCCTCCGTTTCCTCTGCATCCATTTCTAATGCCATTTTCATTATTCCACTATCCACCCGCTAGTAACGTTTGCGTCCTTTTTACTCCTGTTTCTTCCTGGCCGCTCTTCAGATATTGGGAAGCATTCAAAGGGGGCTTCCTAATCATAGTCGTCAGATTTAAAGAGAAAAAAAATTGAACTCGTACTTACATTGTATTCCTTGGTTCCTTGCTTTGTTGTATGTTACGTTTTGTTTTGCTACGATAGTCTCTAAAAATGGGCGGTCGCGTCTGAGCAAAGCATGGCGGCCATGTTTGCACCTTTCCCTGCTCCTGCTTCGAGACACTCTTGGTCAAATCCCGCTTGCTGCCACTCGCGGGGTGACCAGACAAGTCTCCTGCTGCCAGACCTCCCACAGCAACTTCCTCCTTTCCTGCTTCCTTCTTTCCTTCTAGGGTTGCTAACTTGGAGATCTCTTGAAATCGTGATGGATCTCCCAGCTACAGAGATCAGTTCTGAGTTGGGAAATTCCTGGAGGTTTGGGGGTGAAGCCTTGGAAGGTCAGGTTTGGGGAGGGGAGCGGCCTCAGCAGGAGGTAATGTCATAGAGTCCTCCCTCCAAAAGCAGCCATTTTCTCCAGGGGAACTAATCTGTGTCATTTGGAGCTCAGTGAAATAGGAAATGTATAAAAAGGTGGATTTAAAAACAATTATGAAGGTAGAATGCCAGCAGGGGGTTGGGGCTGTCCAGTGTATTGCACTAAGTGTAGCATGTATGACTATCTGCCAAGTGGACAGAAGTCATGGGTTGGTGCTCGATGCAAGGAGCTCCTGGTGCTCAGAGAACAAGCTCTCACCCTCTAGGCCTAAGTTGCTGACCTGGAGAAGCAGACACGGTCGGTTAGGCACACGGATCAGACTCTCAGGGACTTGTTAGATGTGTCCGACTCTGAGAATGGCAGCCCTGCCACTGTCAGAGCATGAAGGTCAAGGGAAAACAGGGCACCGTACTGACGAAATTTTTCCTCAGAAGGGATCCCTTCTACAGTTGGTGAACAGGTATCCTTTTGTACTGAGCCATCCCTGGGCGGGGAGGGGGAGGCTCTTGGTAGTTGGTGATTTGATTCTTAGGCAGATGGGTGGCAAACCTGCGTACTGACTGCATGGTGACATGCCTGCCTGGTGCGAAGGTAGCAGACACTACACATGGTCTAGGCAGGTAGGCAGTGCTGGAGAGGAGCCAATACATGTTGGCACAAATAGTATGGGGAAATGTAGTCATGTGGGAAATCTTGCAGGAAAACTGACAGGAGATGAAATGTCTCTGGTTCACGATGGCTCATCTCAAAGGGTACCTCTTACTGTTCTACAGGGAAATGGATAAGGGCCGGCCACTGAGAGGGTGAGGAACAATATTGACTGCCCAGCAAGGTCTAGAGGCTTCTCTTATGTTCTTATATTCAGTTGTGATTCGGGCTGATCTCCAGCCCCCACCTAGAAGTTGGCAATCCCTGTTTCCATGGGTGGAGTCTATAGCATTATACCCATCTGAAGTCCCTCCCCTTCACAAACCCCACCCTACCCAGGCTCCACCCCCAATCTCCAAATGTTTCCTGACCTGGAGTTGGGAACCCTAGCTCATTCCCACCCAACAGCCAACCTACTACCTTTATCTGCTCCTCTGTCTTAAGCCCCAACTCCCCAGCAGCCTCTGCCTAGGAACACTGTGGCCCAATTGTGTGGTTCCAGCCCCTGGGCCAGGCCCACTTGCATGGTAGGAATCCTCAAGGATTTGTGGGATGGCACCTCACTTCCCCCTGTATCTCCCTCCCTGCACTATTTCCTCTGCCCCTCCTCCTGGAAACCCCTGTATCCTCTCCCCTTTCCCTGCCTCCTTCTCACCTTCTCAACAATTCAGCAACCTACCTTTTTTCTGCCTCCCATCTTCAGCTACATTTATTATTTATTTATTTCATTATACCCCACCTTTTGCCATGGTGGGGACGAATGCAGCTGACATTATTCTCCTCTCCTCCTTTTTAACCCTCACAACCACCCTGTGAGGTAGGTTAGGCGGAAAGTATGTCTGGTCCAAAATCACCCCAGTGAGCTTCCACAGCAAAATGGGGATTCGAACCTGGGTCTTCTGGACCCTACTCTGAAGCTCCAACTGCTACATTACACTGGCTTTTATGGGGTTGCTATGGAACTGTAGCAAGCAGCCAGGGTTAGTTGAGTCATGAAAGTCAGGTGCTATCAAGTCACCCAGAGCTTGCCGCCAGGCCTATGGTTGCCAGCCTCCGGGTGGGGCATAGAGATCTCTCAGAATTACACCTGAACTCTGGACAACAAAGATCTGTCCCCCCAGAGAAAATCACTATAGCATTATGTTCGACTGTGGCCTCTCCTCTCCCCAAACCCTGACCTTTATGGACTACACCACAAATTTTTCAGTGATTTGCCAACCTGGCCCCAAGGAGTCTTCCCTCAAAGGCCCCTCAGCCTGGAATATTGTGGTTGCCTGGCAACAGCCACTGAGGGAATCTGTTGCTTAAAGCTACAAGTGTTCCTTTTATCATTTTTGGTTTTGTAAAACCCCCAAATGTATTTTTTTAAAGATTTCACATCTTTCTGCAAACTTAGAGCATTGTTCAGGTTTGTAGAAATATCTGTCTTGCCAATTCAAAGCTCCAGGCACTGGATTTAAGTATCCAAAGATTTGCCCAAAAGCTATTAGTATATAGATTATTATTATTATTATTATTTATTCCACTTTTACCCCGCCCTTCCCGTGAACGGGCTCAGATGATGGTGGGGTTTTTTATCTTTTTAAAAAATCCTTATTTTAAGTCAGATTTTCCCGCAAACATGGGAGTTGCCAGAGGGTAGTACAGACAGAACTGTGTGCTCCCATTCTTTTTATACGAAGGGTGCCAATCTTAGCATGTCTTTTCTTCAATACTCACTACCAAAAGTTCATTTCTACCAGGTGTAGTCTGCATTTACTTACCCTTTAACAGACACTTCTGCAGAGGCTTTGGAAAGAGAATGTGCTCATACACCAACCACGGCAAGTTACTTAGATACTAAAACTATGACTTTGGACTTGGTATTGGTTCTAGTGTAGGTTTGTCAGACACATTCAGTAAAATAAACATTTTAAAAAAATATAGCTGGAGCCGGAAACCAGCAGAGAAGCAGCTGGGCCTTTAGATGACAAAGAAGTACATAGATCGCTAAAGGGAGACGGCAGAGAAACTCAGTGAATTCTTTTGCTTCTGTGGTGTTATGTGCTGGGTTATCTGTGTAGCTTTGTAAAGCGTGAGCTTCGGTCACAAGTTCCATAGATTGTCAGCATCCTAAACTAAGCAACCAATCTGGACAGACTCTGACTTTCGGTAGGAACAATTCCCATTGGATCCAAGCACCCATCATTGATTGGACGTTATTGTTCCAGGAGCTGTGGTTTTCCTGGTTCAAGCTGTATATAGTTGGGTCATTCTGTGTGTTGTGCTGTCATGTTCTGAGCTAATAAAGAACTCACTTGTTTGAAACGCTGCCTCGGTCTCAGTACATAATATGTGGTCAGTGTGGAAAGTGTGGGGCACGAATCTATGTCACAGCCATTATTTTCACGAAGGGAGTCTGAAGAAGTGAGCCAAATTGAGATGACCAGACATGGAGTTTAACATTGGGGAAATTTTAAAAATGATAAGTCTCCAGGTCCTAATGGCATACCCCCAGAGTTCTTAGGGGACTCAAATGTGAGATAGGTTACAGCTGATCTACTAACTTGTATATGTAACCTATCACTAGATACAAGAACTATGAGATTGGGTTTGGTTTTCCTTCTAGTGTAGCTTTATCAAATACATTCAGTAGTACTTGTTCTGGATGGGCTATGATAGGCGACTGAATGGCATTGTGTGTCTAAGGGCATAAATTTACACAGATATGCCCCAAAGCCGATACATCCTTTAACTTCTGAGAACCCAGGAAAGGGGCAATGAAGCCATTTTAACCAGCTAGCACTAACAAGTTCTTAAAATGGCATCCCCCAATTTTTGTTGAGATGACAAGAAACCATCAAAACAAGAGTGATAATTTACCAGGGAAAGGTATCAGAAAAATATAGCCTCTAGTAGTAGAAGAAGAAGAGATTGGATTTATACCCTGCCCTTTATTCGGAGTCTCAGGGCAGCTTACAAACTCCTTTCCCTTCCTCTCTCCACAACAGACACCCTGTGAGGTTGGTGGGGCTGAGAGAGCTTTTTCTAGAACTGTCCTTGAGAGAACAGCTCTGACAGAACTACGGCTTGCCCAAGGTCACCTAGCAGCTGCAAGCAGAGGAGTGGGGAATAAAACCTGGTTCTCCCAGATTAGAGTCCACGCACTTAACCACTACACCAACCAAAGCCAAGATACAAGTCTACAGAGCCAGGGAAGGGCATCTTAATATGAATTGTGAGGGGGCCTTAGAATGACAAGATCCCCAAATTCTGTCCAGACGACAAAAGGCCATCCAAACAGGAGTGATAATTTATCAGAGAAGAGTGTTGGGAAATAGTCTCTGGTAAACAGACATCTGAAGTGTATGTGTGCAGCAATTCAGATACCAGTTCAGAATGAAATGTATCTTGGTCATAGGGTTGCCAACCTCCAGGTGGCTCCTGGAGAACTCCCACTCTCACAGTTCGTTTCCAGATGACCAAGATCACCTCCCCTGAAGAAAATGGCTGCTTGGGAGAGTGGACTCTACGGCACTATACCCTGCTGAGGTTCCTCCCCCCCTCCCCAAAACTCCAGGCCCGTAGCCAGGTTTTTTTAAGTTGGGGGGCATTTAAATTTCTTAGGGGGCACTGGCTGATTAAATGAAAGGAATACCTGACTCCTTCCCCACACCTGCTGCCACTCAGGGGCCCTGGGCTGGATGGGAAGTCGTCCTGCCAGTAAGCCAGGGGGCCTAGCCCCAAGAGGCCCCACTGTAGCTACAGGCCTGCAAACCTCACCCTCCTCAGGCTCCAGCCCTCAGAACCTCCAGATATTTCCCAACCCAGAGCTGGCAACCCTAATTGGTCAGCTCTGGTAACTGACAGAATACGCATGTGCCCCCCCCCGGAAGGATCCCCCCCGGGAATTCACACTGACAAGATTGTTGTCAGTAACCAAACAAACATGGAACTGGTGATGATTTTCATTCAGGAGTCCATCTGCTGCCTGGGAAATCCAAGAAATTACAGTTATATTACGGAAGAAACAGAAGGATTTATATGAAGGTTTTAAAGTAATATTATGCACCACAACCAATTAACAGGTTCCACAAGGTACATGTCACTTGTCTGTAGCTATGTATACAGGCTGCTTTAGTTTCAGGTTATGCAAGGAGCAAATACACCAGAATCCCGACTTCAGGATACAATTCATAGGAGCAAGTACAACGTTGTCTGAATGTACAGAAAATGCGTAATTCTTTCTAGAAAGGACCACTAAGGCTCTTGATTTTTACATTTGTCATTTGTTTAGAACATTTTGGTACCCCGCTCAAATCTTTGCAAGCTGCATGTGCAGCATTAAACACTCTAAGCTGATGATAAACAACCTTCTCAAATATTCATGGTGTATAAGATCCTTTGGTAAAACTCCTGCTTTAAAGCTTTTTTTTCCTGTTATGTACGAAGCATCCTGGAAAAAAACGAAAGACAAAGAATGGACACTGCCTCACAAAATTCAGTGGGTGGCAGGTCACCTAGGAAACAAGCCCTTTACACTTCTTAGCAAAACACATACTCCCCCCCAAAGGAAAGATGAGCGCAGTTAATAAGGTCTGCTACTTCATCAGCAGCATCACTTAAGGTGGTGAGAGTCTCCTAACGGCATAAGGCAAGCAAGAACAGAGGGGCATCTTAACATGAATTGTGAGCGGGCCTTAGAATCGCCATTTTTGCTCCAATGGAGGGATTTTCTTTATATCAAGCCAACTATTAACTGAGCTCTACAAAACTTGCTTCAGGCAGCAGAAAGGAGGCCCAGTATAAGAGACGCCATTAACAAGGATCTGCTGAGAGGTCAGAACCCCTCTCTGAACTACAGGGTGACTGCATGTACAGACACAAGGCACTCTAGGGAGAAGAAAACCTCCCACAGAGCAGAATATTTCCTGTTCCTTTGAGCCTAATAAGAAAGAGGAAGGGATGATCAGCCATGAATTTTGGCACAATCCCTGCACTTTGCAACATGACAACAGCTGCAGTAGCAGCAGCTGCCTCCGTTCCCTCTTCGTCGACCTCTATGTAGGATTTGTGAACAATCTCTGAGAGGACCAAGTCGTTGCTGGATGACATCCCAGAGAAGTCTGCCTTGCCCACGTCGAAGGCCTCAGGCACGCCCATGCTGCTCAGAACTGGCTTCAGGTCGTATTTTTGTTCTAGCTTAAACTTGGGCAAAAACACTTCAGCTTCCGTTTGGTCCATCATCTCTGGGCTCAGCCAGCTCATGAGTTTCTCACTGGTCATTTCTCTCTCCAGCTAAGGAAGAGGAAGAATATCAGGATCACTGAAGGAAGGCGGCAATTCTAGCTGTATTGTTTAAACCTGCTCCCATACCCTCCAGGCTGCCGGGTAAGATCGACTTCTCAGGCCCTGCGCTCTGCGCTCACAGCTAAGGCAGGCGGCAACTAGCGACAGGGCATTTTCTGTGGTGGCACCTCGCCTTTGGAACACCCTCCCCCTTGAAGCTCGCCTGGTGTCTGCTTTACTTTCTTTTTGGCAGCAGGCCTAAACACATCTTTCTACTCAGGCTTCTAATTAGAGGTTTTGTCTTACCACCTTTTTAAATGGTCTGCTTCTGTTTTATGTTGCCCAATTGCTTGTTTCATTTTAATGGCTAGTGTTATAGCGTTACAGTGTTTTAATTGTAAACCGTCTTCAGCAAGAGTCGGAAGCTCCATCCGTCCCAGCTTTCCATTCCAACGGTATTGCTAAAGACATCCCGGGAAGCTCACCAATGTGGTATCACAAAATTATCAGGGACAAACCACCAAGGTAAGCTTGCCTAAAGCCTTGAATACGGAAAGTCCATTTTTAGCTGTTCGGGCTGGCTTATGAATTTGCCTGGCCCTTCCTTCTTTCAAGCCTCTTCCAATAGAGGCCATTTTCATATCTAGGGGCATAAGAAACGGAGCTCGAGAAACGTCACATGCTTCCCAGCCACTCCATCTAGTATTTTCGTTTCAGAGAGCAGCAGTAAACGGTTCGATGAAGACAGCATGACTGTGATGCAGTAGTGAGAATCCAAAACACAGCATTCCAGGCCGGCGGAATCTGGTCGTGGTTCGAAGTTAAGGGAAGCACAGTGAAGCTCTGAGAACTGAACACCCCAGTGCTGCCCTCAGACCTCGTATTCATCCGTACAAGTAGAAAAGAGCAGAAGTCCGGCAGCAGCTTAATGACTAACAAAACTCGTGGCAGGGGAGGCGCTTTTGTGACTCGCGGCTCACTTCTTCAGATACCTCAGGAAAGCTCCTCCCCCGCCACAAATTTTGTTAGTCTCTAAGGTGCTCAAGTGGTTAAGACGCTCAAGAGCTGCGGTGGCTCAAGTGGTTAAGACGCTGAACTGCAGGCTGTGGAAGGTCAGTAGTTCAGCAGTTCAAGACCTGAGAGTGCCACATGACGGAGTGAGCTCCCGTCTCTAGTTCCAGCTCCTGCCAACCTAGCAGTTCGAAAGCAAGAAATTGCAAGTAGATAAATAGGTACCACTTCGGTGGGAAGGTAACAGCGTTCCGTGCGCCTTGGTGTTTACTCATGCCGGCCACATGACCACGGAAATGTCTTCGGACAGCGCTGGCTCTTCGGCTTTGAAACGGAGATGAGCACCGCAAGCCTAGAGTCGGATTCGACTGGCTTTCGAGCAAGGGAACCTTTACCTTTACCTAAGGTGCTCCTGGACTCTGGCTCTTTCTCACTGCTACAGGCAGACTAACACGGCTACCCAACTAGATCTACCATTCGTACAAGATACCAAGAGCAATATAGCCAAACACAGCCCTATCACTAGAACTTCTTTTGTCTGAACATACTAGTGTTGCACATATTTGAAGGGGAGAAGGTGAGCAAGCACATGCCCACCCCCTCCCACCAGCTCCTGTTACTTTCTGCCCCTTTCTAAAGCCAGGCTGGTAGACCCAAATGCCATTTACAAAAACAGAAATTGCTCTATTGCCCCAGGTGGGGGGATGTGCTGCGGCAGTGTCTGATTTACCAGACGACAACAGTCTACCAGAGCCTCTTTCTGAGGGGTAAGAACGCCAGTTTGATAAGTGTGCCTCACCTTTTCCAGACCAGTGGAATTATCTTGGATTTCGTCGGGAAGCAGAATCCACATGCTCAGCTGATTTCCGACATAAGGGAGCTCAAGGACTTTGGTTTGGTAATCCGGCAGGTAGGTCATGTTGAATTTTCCTTTCTGGTACATCATCTGCACAGGCCTGCTTTCATTCTAAAAGGAGGGAGGGGTAGAAGAAATGTTAACGATAAGCCAAGTGGGAGCTGGATCACTCAGAACAACTCTGGAAAAAGCAAGAAATGAGCTTCCCATTCTGCTGCAAACATTATAGGTGCACATGCGTGCTTGTGTTACAAAGTGAGCACACGGCTGCACAGCTAACAAAAAAACCTGACTTCTTAAGGGGCTGTCATGATCATGGGCCTATTGTAGTGCGACGTACAGGCTCTGGGGAGGCCTAGTGGCTCCAAGGAAGCCTGTATTGGAGTAGTCATCAGGGCCTACATTTCCCAGGTTCCCTCTGGACCCTGTGATTGGGTAACAGAAGATTTTGGAGGGGAAACTACACCAGCAGGGGAACAGAGGGTGGTGCCTGGGAAGAGGAGACACAAGGCCTTGCCCAGAGTGGGAGGGTTTTTTCTCTCTCTCAGGGAGCAGGGCTGGTAGTAGCTGCTGCAGACAAAGGGGCAAGTTAGATGGTGAACAGGTGCCTAAGGAAGGCTAGGACTGTTATGTCCTCAGAGACATAATGGTAAGCATAGTGAGCAGGTGCTCATTATGCGGATCGGAAATGCTGTACAGTATTGCCCAATCAAAGGGCTTATGGAGGGAACATCTTTGATTGGGTATCAAGGTGTAAAATGATTGGTCCTTATACCAGGATTGTGATTGGATATAATATTCAAATGTTATTGGCGCGTTTTGCTTCTGTGGGCGTGGCTTGTATATAAACTGCTGTTTTAGAACTGTATTTCGTCTAGCTGGTCTAGTCCTTAGCTGGTCTAACTTGGAGCTGAATTAAAGCTGAAATCACTTTTTGATCATACCTCCTGTGTCAAGTCTCGTACTTATCAACTGGCGACAAGGATGGGACAACCTGGGCTATCCACGTTGGGGCGTGCAGTTCTTAGGGGGACGCAGAAAAGCCTGCTTCTACCACCAGACCATCCATTGTAGCCAACCCACTGATAGCAGCTGAAAGTAGAAGGGAGCAGGATTCCCAGCTGGAGTCTCCTCAGGCATCGTTCGCGCATTTGTTCGATTTTTCTTTTGTGCTTCCCTTTGTTTCCTCACCTCTCTGCTTCAGTTCCTATTACTTCCTGTCACAGCTAACTTATAACCTTCTTGTTACAAGTGATCAGAATTTAGTTTACATTACTGTAGACTGTTTTATGGAGGTCAGATCTTTTCCTCAGCCTTCTCTCTCATTGCAGAACTATACTGAGTGTGGAGTTTTATACAAGTGACACTCATAAGTACTTGACTGATTGTGATCAGTGTTAGCCCTAAGAATCCCAAACAAACAGCTGGTGCCTTTTACTGGCAGCTCCGCCTGCCAAAATCAGCGCGTCTGTTTTTGTTTTCGTGAAGTGGAGGTGAGCATCACCATCTCCTAATATCTGCATCCTGAACTGCTGTTAAGAGACGCGGGAACCAGAGAAGGAGCTGCCAGCCCAATTTGGGATTTAATAATGCTTGACAATGGATCACAATCCATGATTCAGACTCAGTGTCTGGAAAGGGGCTACTCATAATGCCTGCTAGGTAACAGGTGCATGAACACTCAACGCCATGATGAAGTGGCGTTGGTGGCGTCGGAAGCCCAAGCCACTATGGAAGATGCACAACTTTTGTCCCCAAGCATGTTTCTACGGGAGAGCGTAACCACCCTTTGCTGACAGATCACATCATTTTATTGCAGTGATATCACTGCAGTAATATCTTACGAAATCCCGGTCTATGTTCCTTCCATGAGTCAATACAGTTCCTTAGATATTAGTAATTATATTTGTGTTACTAAATATATTTGCCCGCAGCCTTCCCTTCCCTGTCAATTATTAACAGCAGCAAAAGCAAACTATATAAAGTGTTCACCCCAAAACCCCCACAGCTTCTCTCAGAAATTCACAGGGGAGAGTTTGAGGAGGAGCAAATACCACCACCGTACAGGAAAGGAGGCCCTCACTCCCCTGGATAGCCCAGGCTAGCCCCATCTCATCAGATCTTGGAAGCTAAGCAGGGTCAGCCCTGGTTAGTTTTGGGATGGGAGACCACCCAGGAAGTCCAGGGTCTCTACACACTGGCAGGCAATGGCAAACCACCTCTGAACCTCTCTTGCCTTGAAAACTGCATGGTGTTGCCGTAAGTCAGCTGTGACTTGAGGGTAAAAAAAAGGTAAGGAAAAAGATCTAGAAATTCAAAGCATGCAAGTTTCTCTTCTGCATTGAAGAACAGCTGTTCTAAGTTGATTTCCTGCTCTTGCTTTAATTAGTTATTTGGCTTTAACGGGATGTGGTGGCAAAGTGGTCATTTGAGGAATGAAAGGGACAGACGAGAAGAACTAGCTGGAATGGACCTAGGATGATCCTAATGAGAAAAGGGGATGTGCTGTAGAACACGTTTGGTCTCCTACCTTGTTAATTCTGAATGGCCTTTCCTTTGTGCGATCCTGGAGGAACTGATTTGCCCAGTTTCCCTTGAAGTAGATGGCATTCACCAAGACCAGCTTTGTCTGAGAGTCAATTAATCCCTCAGTGAGCATGTTTTTGATTTTACCTTTAGGAGAGATTAAACTGCTGTTAAATTTCCCTGTTTTGTTTTTAATGCAATAATACTGTAAACCTCTACCAAGGACAGAACACTTCTAGGATGTTGCCTGTCAGCTTTATTTTTAAAAGAAAATATGCAAATAAAAAGAATTACTCGCCTGCTGTCTTTTCTTCTACCCAGGAATTGATGTGTCTTCTAGAAACATCTGGTGCTGCAGCAAAGTTAAGTCTCTCGAAACCTGCATGGTAAAACTTCTCACATGCATCTGTAAAAGTCTTTAAACAAGCACAGCTCTTTCAGTACCAGAATGCTTTAGAAGATGAACCTAACCTCTCATAAGAACATAAGAGAAGCCATGTTGGACCAGGCCAATGGCCCATCCAGTCCGACACTCTGTGTCACAGTGGTCAAAACCCAGGGGCCATCAGGAGGTCCAGCAGTGGAGCCAGAACTCCAGAAGCCCTGGTCCGACTTTTTAGTTCTATCTACACCTTATCACTAGGCTTCATGTCTCAGAAAACAATATCAGAGAGGCTGAGTGAAACTGTGCAGAAAGAGCTGCTTAAAGCTAAATGGGAAAAAAGTCAACTGTAACAAAAGATTCCAAATACTGGAACAGGGAAACAGTTTAAATGTTCAATGGGGAAAAAAGTTTGTAACCTCTATCTGACTTCTTCAGTGTTATGTTCAAACCATAAATAAAAGTTAACTCCTTGTCTGTTTAACCCTGTGGACTTGTTGTCTTGGGGGGAAAAACACAAGCTAAAATTTTGGTCTATATATATTTTAAAGAAAGGGCAAAGTTGCAGTCTTGATGAAGAACGGGGGAATGTAACTCAACAGGTTCTTCTAGTGAACAGAAACCATATTCAGAAGCAATTCTCCCATAATGTAGACAAATAATAAAACTTACTGTGAGGAAGTCATATGTTGCTTCTCCATAGAGCCTGCTGGCCAACCTAAGTAAGTATTTGGTGCCCAGTTTGTGAATTTTGCATATCAGTTGCTGGTATCCCTGGTGGATCTCTTCAGTTTTGTTCAGATAGTTTTGTTCAGACAGCAGCTACAGGTGATGATATTATTTAAGTGGTTACATTTTCAACTAATACCTTTCGATTGTCAATACCAGTCCAAGAAGGACATTGCTGACAAAAACTGAAGGATAAAAAAAAGCTCAGAATCTTCCAGCAAGCCAGGTGGACACAGACCAAATACCTGATTAGATAAAGTCTTTCCAGTTTTACTTTTTTCCAGTAGTTGCTGTTCAAAACACACAAGATTTAGTAGAGCCAATGATAAACAGGCAAAAGTACACCCCCAGGCCCTGCTTTGTAACACATGCAGGTCTGAAGAGTTTAGAAGGGAAACCATCGCCTAAGAACCAATCGTTTACAACAACACCACAAATGCAGCATTGCCTGCCCACTTCCACTATTTGTAGTTCTTCACTTTCCATTTTGTAACAGGAAACGGTGTTTACTGTATAGTTTTATATATCAGTCAGCTTAAGTGGTATCTTGAGCTGGATCTCTTCCACCCGGCATTCGAACGAGGAGCCACACCTAATAGCTGAATACAGACCTAGGATCCTATGCCTGGAACCATCATTGGCAACCTGCACCTCGCTGGCATAAAATGAAACCAGCATGGGTCAGAGATAATAGTCCTAACATCACTGCTGACTGTAATAATAATAATAATAATAATAATAATAATAATAATAATAATAATAATAATAATAATAATAATAATAATAATATCTTTTGATTTATTAATCGCTCAATCCTGCAGAGCTGCTGGCTCTAAACGATGTACAGTTACACATTAACATGGGACTAACAATGATTCATAGGGGTAAGGGAGGACAACATATAAATCTTTCAATCGCACATGTTTGCAGCCGGCGGGGATTTTGTTCAGCTGTAGACTCAGACATGTTCCAGACGGCATTCACTTGGCTTTGGCTTGATGACATCAGCTTTTTCCAGGACTGCTTCAAGTTGCAGCGCCGCACTGTCACCGCCTGGTCGGATCGCCCCATCGCAGGCTTCTAATGCCGAAGAGATCTTCCAGGCTTACGAGCTTATGAGCTGGACATTGCGTTTCACCAGCTAACACCCCCCCACACTGGGGAGTTTAGTGCGCCCACCCTCTCTAAGGAGTGGTACCCATTTTATCTACTCACCGAAGCTTTTGAACCGCTGAGTGGACGGCGAGCTGGGGACAAGGCTGGTAGCTCACACCAGCACGGGCTAGAACTGACAGAAGTTCAGTTCAGACAAATGTTACTGTAACCAGAGGATAAATCCTTTGTGCCACCGCTCCCCGCTGTACTCCACTATGACTGATACAATACTGTGTATTGCCATCGTATAATGCAATATCGTACTTTATTAATGGCTCTATAAATTTTTTTTAATCTATCTTAATTTTATCTATCTTAATTTTTATGTAAGCCGCCCTGAGCATGCTTTGGCGGGGAGGGCAGGGTATAAATCAAATAAAGAAATAATAATATAAATAAATATCTAAAAACTGGGGGGGGGGATGTACAAATTTGGTTAAAAGCTGTTAATCAGCAAGTTGCAGGTGTGCACTACAAGTCCATTTTGAAAGGAATAAAAGAGTTTGTTCCCTTTTGTGACCAACAACAAACAAAAATCCGGCAATATTGGTCCAAGTTAGACACACTGGTGGAGGACTAGACTTTGGCTGATGGCTTCCTTCAAAGCTTCCAACCACCACTTTGAACATATGACTGTGGTTAAACGTCTACCACAGGGTGTTCCAGCTGTTTTTGTTGGTACGTGGAAACGACATTAGAGGGCAAACACCTGGCAGGATGGGATACATGGTGAGCAAGCGTGTAGTTTGGGGCAACCCAAGTTCTGTGCAAGCCTAGCCTACACAGGGGTCAACAAGCCAAATTCAAGAATGCAACATTATCCCCACCGTAGCCACTGCTTGAATTTATGCAAGAATACGAACATTCCCCCCAGGAACTAACACGCCCAAAGTTGAGACATTCAAAACATTCTCTGGTCTGCCTCTCGTCAGAATTTCAGATCATTCTGTCCTAAACTTGCTTATTCTGAATGGAATGAGATTTACTAGAAAATGAGATTAGGGAGGCAGTTTCAGCTACACGCTACACCCTAACATCATAGCATAGCCATTTAAAAGGAAAAAGCACCAGCTGCAACCTTTTTTTTCCTATACAGCATTTGTCTGGACATACCTCTGACATTTGAGCTGCAGTATTGCCTTCTGCACCCGAAAGGACCATTGCCAGAGCAGAGGAAATGCTCAATGGGGAAAAAAACAAGTTGTTCTTAGGATCATCTTCACCCAGCTTCTTGAAAAGGTCAAGGGCAAAGGCAGTACTGGCTGCAGCAACAGAGTCCATGTTGCAGAACCTATAAAAGAAGCACAGATCAAAACAATCAACGCAAACTTTATCAGATGATTTGGTTGTCTGAATTTCATCCCTCTGCCAATGAAGTCCCATCAGCCCATGTTTTCCATCACTCAAATGTTTGCCAAAATGTTTTCTCATGTGGGAGAAGCTATGGCCCTAAGCAGGGAATCAAGGCAGGGACCATTCTGGGGAAATGCGTGGTACACATTAATCCGTTAAAGCACAAAAAAGAGAAGAAAAAAAAGAAAAAAGAAAATCCAGAACTTTTAATTTGTTTTAATTTTAATTTACATATCCTGCCTGTCTCCTCTATGGGGACATAAAGTGGCTTATATCAGTCTCTTCCCCAGAGCCAGTTTGATGTAGTGGTTAAGTGCGCGGACTCTAATCTGGGAGAACCAGGTTTGATTCCCCACTCTTCCAATTGCACCTGCTGGATGACTTTGGGCAAGCCATAGTTCTGGCACAGCTGTTCTTGAAAAAAAGCAGTTTCTGTCAGAGCTCTCTCAGCCCCACCTCCCTCACAGGGTGTCTGTTGTGAGGAGGGGAAGGGAAAGGAGTTTGTAACCCGCGCTGAGACTCCTTTGGTAGTGAAGGGCGGGGTATAAATCCAATCTCTTCTTCTTCTTCTTATTCTCCCAACCACCCTGTGAGGCAGGTTAAGCTGAGAGAGTGTGCTGGCTGAAGGTCACCCAGTGAGCTTCTATAGCATGAGTGGGGATTCGAACCTGGGCCTCCTGGATACTAGTTTGACCTTCTTAAACTACTACACCATACTAGCTGATCAATTTTCCCCGAAGCTGTGAAAATGTTTTAATGGACGGCTTGGTAAGGAGTTGTCAGTAATGTCCCATTCACTCTGATGTCCTTTTTTTATATACTGCGGCTGCACAAGAAGGCTTGCCAGCCCCCATGTGGGGGCAGGGCATGACCTGCTTTGGTGGGATGAGGCCTGTTGCCAGCCAACTGACCATCAGGGGAAACCCCATCCCCCAAAAGACATCCTTCAGTGACATCGTCTGGAAGTGACATCATCACACTGGTAACGTCGGGGACAACATTCTACTTTTGGGGCAAAACTGTGGTTTGTAGCCATTTTTACCATAAAGTTTTACCAAAAAAAGACTTCGGAGTCTTCCTCCCATCCATGCCCTTTGTGCCAACTTCTTTTGTACACTTTATGTTGTTTTATGTTATTTGTATACACAATATTGTTTGTAGACACTTGTCATATGTAAAGTAATTTCCCCTTTCCCCCCTTATTGTAGTGCCATTGATTATGTTATTTTTAATTGCGTTATTCATACAGTGCTTTTCCTGATTTTTGTTTACTTCCAGAAGTGATGCCAATGCACTGACAACATCCCTGCCCACCCCCGGATTGCCCCCCAAATCCCTCCGCCGGTAGCAGGTAAGGAGGCCCTGGCAACGCTATGCACAAGTTCAGTTATGTTAGGGAAACTGGGTTTCTCTTGATATGTATGAGCAAGACTGTTTGTAAATAAATAGACAGACGACTCTCCTGCAGTAATCACTCTATTCGAATGGTGCTGTTGTGCAAAGGGAAGGGTTCACCATAGATTCACTGCGGAACAAGTTTGACTTTGGACGCTTGTGTGTCCAATAATATGGGCTCTAGTCCACAACAAACCCATTTGTTCCTCATATTTCTTTAAGGCAGAGACAGCAATCAGCAGACAGTTGTCTGCAAAAATTGTTACGCTGGGTCCCGATATGCTCAGGAGGCAGGCGGTTATATAAATATTTTGAACAAAAGTAACAAAACTTCAGGGAAAAATTAATGCACTCTCACTAATTGCTAGCAAAACACAAACACACTAGTTTCTTGCACACCGTTAATCATTTCCTAAACGTTAAGGAAGGAGAAATAAAAAGACAGAAGTCTACTCCCACCCACACAGCAGTATTCTTTTTTTAAATTCCAGTTACTACAACAACAATGGCAAAGGTCATGAAACCTAACAATGGTTGCACTTCCACTTGTGGCTTTAGCAAAGCAGACCACTGTCATTCCTACGACTCTCTCCTGCACTGCAGCCAGGAACACAGATATAAAACTCAAAGAACAGCACAGGCACAGTGCAAACCTGTTTCCCATTCAAGCTCTTTCACGTGTTACTGCGGCCAGCCCTAGTGCTTGCTGCCTTGCAAACAAGGAGACGTGTATTCCTGAACACCTTGTCCTAAAGGAGCATGCCTCCCCTTCATTCTTTGTGCATTTACTGCAGCAAGCACTAGTGAACTCCAGTGCAGTCTCTATGAAACATGGATTATGGAGTGGCTTTCATCAATGACTACCTATTCCTTTTTATTTGGTAATTCCAGGAAAACTGCTTTCTAATACAATAGCAAAACTAGCATTTGCGGGCTTCCGGTCTTGGTGGGCTGATGGCAGCCGCATCCACAGGGAGCTCCTGGGGGGCAATCCGCGGACCAGCACAATGAGAAGGGGTGCGAATGTCTGCACCCCCCTGGGACCCTTGTGATGGGTCCCTTGCCATGGGGCGCGGAGGGTCATCTCTCTGCTGGCACTCTGCTGACAGATTGGACCTTCCCTTTGCCCCAAAGGTCTCTGCGCTGTGTTCCCGAATGGGACGACTAAGCTACGCACACCGGGACAAGCGTTTGGAGGTATAGCGTTTAAATAATGACCTGGCGAGATCCGAGTGATCAGACATTGAAGAGTGAATCTGTTAAAGTGAGAACACCAGAGAATGAGTGAGTCTCCTTTTACTAAAAGAGAGGGGGGGAGGGGACTCTTCCCTGGAAAGAACAAATAAGTGATTAAAGAAAAGCCTCTGTAGTGGGGACGGAGTTCTAAGTGGCGATAGACTGTATTAGAGAGACTCCAGGAGCCAAATAAGCGGTTGGGCAAGTTTTTGGGACTTTGGCAAATTTTATAAAAAGTAAACATGTTTAGAAATGGCGATTGGCAATGCAGTAGAAGCAGCAAGTGAGATACAACCTTTCTTCCGGAAGTGGAAGAGCAACTGGCCCACGTGACCAGAAGTAACCATAGACTCTTTCAGGCTGGATGCTAAGCATTTGCCCCTTGCTGGCAAAAATGAGGTACTTCACACGAACTGTGCTATATACTGGCTGTTATTTTCAAGGGACAATGTGTTTACATTGGAGAAGCGACTAACCTTTGATCACAGGGACTTCCAATATTTAAGAGGAGAGTCTATTGAGTAGGCTTAAGTGGTGGGGCCTGTATGCAGACACTTAAGCGAAGCTGAAAGCGAATGGGTATGCCATGGACATATCCGAAACAAGTCTGAGGGGAAAAGGGCGGATAGACTCTCTGTAAGTTTGGCTTCCAAAAGCAACTAATGGAATGATCTCTAAGATTGAAAGCAGGAATTCAAGCAGATAACAGTCCTTGAAAAAGAAAAAGGGACTTTGTTTTGAGATGACCAGTTTCAGTCTCAGCAAGACAATGCCACAGGGAATGTGTCCAAGAAGAAAGAAGATTATGGCGTGGGAAGGGAAATTGACTGTGTTATACTTACTGAAGGAAATTGAATTATTAATTCGCCTTAAATGAAGGAGGGAAAAACAATTGTAAAATGAGATGCCACTGTTTTCTGGAATTTGTGTTTAAGTCAGTTAGCGACTCTCCTGGAATGTTCTTTATATAGTCAGATCTGATGTTTTGTGAACATAACTGATGACGATGATTGACCACTCTCAATGTTAAGAAAAGCAGTTTTTATATTGTTAAGCTAATACTTTTATAAGCAGGATATGACCTCCAATTTGGGATTTTAGTGGGTTTTCTTTTCTTTCTCCTACAGTTTGTAGATCCCCTTCCTAATTTTGTTGTAGTTTTTAGTAAATGCAAATAAATAAATATGTATGAGCTGCACAGATTACAGCCTTGGCATAAGAACAGAACGATCCTAGAAAGGTTGACTACAGGCAGTTTGGAAAACCACTGCAGATCTTATCTGTAGAAGTTATTTAATTTGCATGCATTCCAATTGCTTGTTAGAACTCAGATTAGCAAATTTTTGGCTCCTAAACCCCCCAAAAGAAACACTAGCATTTACTAATCTGAGTTCTAACAAGCAATTGGAATGCATGCAAGTTTTTCCCAGGCAGTATTAATAACTTAATCGTTCTGATTTTATGCCAAGGCTGTAATCTGTGCAGCTCATACATATTTAACTTCAAAATATTCATTCGTCCAAATCTGTCGGCTCAGCTGAGCACATTGATCCTTTCCTCTTTAGGGCAATAAATCTATCCAAATAGGATATACTAGAAATTCCAGCCTACTGCTATGCAAGCCTGGCAGAACTGATTTGTGCTCCAGCCTTTTTCTCCTTGCTGGCAGGCGCACCTCTTAAGGGGCACCTCTTTCTTGGAACAAGCACACTGGGGGGGAACCCTGGAAAGTTTTCGGTCCTGGCTCTGCATCTAATAGGAGCTAGAAAAACCCAAGTTGTTTTCCATGCTCCACCCTAAAGATTTTCATTGTGGATGAGCTGCTTTTCTGCACAAAGATTGTCGGTCTGCAGTAGAAGAACTGAATTCAAATCCAGTAGCAGCTTAGAGACCAGTAATTTCTCTTTATGCGGATGACATGGTCCTCTATCTATTCTACTAAGTCCCTTCACGCATTTCAAAACATCTTATACAGTTTCAGGAAAGTGTCAGGTCTGATACTAAACCAACACAAATCAGAGATATATTCAATCCATACACAATCTCCCACTAAGAACAGTATATGGCACCCATACAGCTATAAATGGGTATATATACCAGTGAATATTCGTTAGATCAGTTAAAAAAATCATTATGAGAAAATATACAAGGAGATATTAACTCAAATGAAACAATGGGACCAGCAAAAATAAACTGGGCAGACAGAATAAACCTAATTAAGAGCTTCATTCTTCCTACATTTTTGTTTCTATTCTGGACCCTTCCCATAGACTTACCCCTCTCTGACATAAAAAAGTGGCAGAGAGCAATTAACAGATTTTTCTGGGCAAGCAAATCACCAAGAATAAATCTTGACACCATTAGAAGACTGGCAAGCAAAGGAGGCTTAGGGATACCAGACTTTATGAGATATTAAAGGTAAAGGTTCCCTTGCTCGAAAGCCAGTCGGATCCGACTCTAGGGTTGCGGTGCTCATCTCCGTTTCAAAGCCGAAGAGCCAGCGCTGTCTGAAGACGTTTCCGTGGTCATGTGGCCGGCATGAGTAAACACCAAGGCGCACGGAATGCTGTTACCTTCCCACCGAAGTGGTACTTATTGATCTACTTGCAATTTAGGTTGGCAGGAGCTGGAACCAGAGACGGGAGCTCACCCGTCATGCAGCACTCTCGGGTCTCGAACTGCTGAACTACTGACCTTCCACAGCCTGCAGTTCAGCGTCTTAACCACTTGAGCCACCGCAGTCCTATGAGATATTATGAAGCCTCAATATTAGCAAATGTACTAAAACGGCAGATAACAGTTCAGAAAATTGGCTCAAAATAGAAAGTTACTATACCAAACCATATTCCTTGAATAAAGCTTTTTAGGGAGAATCCCAAATTTAGGCCCATAACACTCAAAAATAATCTATTTTTATCAGTTGGAGTTGCATCTAAAATTTGGGATAAGTGTAGAAGATTGATAGTCCCTAAATTTTCAGTATTATTGCCTTTCTTGGATCAAAGCTGGCTTCCACCAGGTAAAGAAAAATCTGCTTTTCCCAATTAGAAACGTGCAGGTATCTCCAAACTAGCAGATCTATTTACTGGACATAAACCTATGGAGAAACAACAACCTGAAAATAAATTGGGGAGTAAGATTCCTGGGTTTAGCTATTCACTGCATTTGTTAAGAGATCCAGCAGTAAACTTAGTTACCTCTAGACGCCTAACTTAATTTGAACAACTTGTAAAAAATTATGCTGGATCATCAAAAGGACTATTCTCAAAAATAGGTAATATTTTACTCAAGACTGATAGCAATAAGATGCTACCGTACCAAATACGCTGGAACAATGAATGTGGTAACAGACTTTCACAGGAAACATGGCAGAATATCTGGACATCGTCCAGTCTAACTTCTACTATGTTTACAGTAAAATTTCAAGCCTTCAAATATGTCCAGATGGTATCTCCCTATCTCCCTTTGAGCTGCCTCCACAAATTCAAATCTTGTCCAAGTCAAAATTGTTGGAAACTCTGTGGGAGAAAAGGTGATTTCCTACATTGTTGGTGGGAATGTAAGCCTATTAAAGCGTTCTGGACAAAAATCATACAGGGAATCTATAAAATTACTGGTTTAAATTTACCACTTTCTCCTGAATCTGTACTGCTGGGGTTCTGGACAGATCCTTCCTGTAATAAAAGGGAAAAACAGATTATTTCATCGTTATGGACTGCCACAAGAACATGATTAGCATCGAAATGGGAATGCCCACATATTCCCTTGTTGTCAGCATAGAGAGAGAAATTATTGGAATATTTCATACCAAGTAAAATTTCTATGTATGCTAACCCTTATACTTTAGACAACGCTTACACGATAATGGTGGAGATTTGGTACCCCATAGTTCAGCATTTAATGGATAGCCTATGATTTTACTTAGGATTGAACTGTCATAAACTAAATGGAGTTTTGATTTATAGGTGACTAATTTTATACATTTATACATTTGACACTGTGTGATGTAATTGTGCTGTGTAATGTGATTGGATTTGTGTTTACGATATTCATATATTGTGTTTTTGCAAACCAAATAAATTTAATTTTTTTAAAAAAGTGAGAGAGACCAGACAGGTATGAGGTATCAGCTTTCCAGAATTTAGCCTTTCTGCTTGCAAAGACTTAACACTTTACTGCCTGAGTCCCAAGCAAAGCCTTTCCCAGCTTGAAGACTTCGGGAGACCGAAAACCAGACTGGCTTGTTTTCTGCTTGCCAAGCAATTGTTACAACTGAAAATGAATTGGCAACTGTAGACACCACCAACGGTCTCTCAACCCAGACACTAATTGCTCCAGCCCAAAATGAATGCTAGGTGCACTATTCCAGGTGGAGCTGCCAACCTCCAGGTGGCACCTGGAGACCTCCCGCTATTATATCTGATCTCCGGAGGACCAGTATGGGTTCCCCTAGAGAGAATGGCTGTTTTGGAGAGGGGACACCATGACATTAGACCCCGCTGAGGATCCCTTCCCAGGCTTCACCCCCCCCCAAAAAAAAAATAAATCTCCAGGTATTTCCCAAACTAGAGCGAGCAACCCTAATTCCCAAACATGGATTTTCTCACATAAGACAGATCCAGGTGGGTAGCCGAGTCCAGCGGCGCCTTGAAGACCAAACAAGTGTAATTTTGGGTAGAAGCTTTCCTGGTGCGTGCCTGTATCTGATGAAGTCTGCATGCACACAAAAATTTATACCTTGAATAAAATTCTGTTGGCCTTAAAGGTGCCGGCTGGACTCACGCTTTGTTCTGGTCTCGCTGACTGCGTTCCCCAAGCGGCTCAAGGTTTCCTAGACTCTTCCTCCGGAAGACAGAAACGTATACGAGCTCGAGCACCTACCACCACGCGCAGCTCCCCCTCCGACAGAGTTACAAGCGAAGAGGAGAAGGCAAAGCCGAGGCGGCGAGATCCGGAGGGCAGGAGGCTCTGCGCAGCTTTGCCCGTCGGGCTCGGACTCAGGAAAGATCGCAGCGCGGCCCGGAAAGATAAAGAAGCGCTCTCGGCCTCCGGGCATCGCCGCCGGGGATCCAGCCCGCGCCCCAGAATCCTCCCCCCGGCCCGGCCTTTCCGGGAAAGTGCATCTTTTGCACAACTAGGCGAGCGACTCCCACGACTTGCCAGTCCCGCGTCTTTCTTTCCCGCAGAGTATCTGCGCACATCGGCCGGAGAGAACCGCCTCCGCCGGAGGAGAGGCGCCCTTTGCCAGGCATCAAGAGAAAGGGGAGAGTTGTGCTCTCGCCCACCAGGAGGCAGGGCTTTCAAAACAAAGCGCAGGAGCCTCGAGCGCCAAGGCTGAGCGCCTCAGCGCACGCTGGCCTCCCCACGCTCGGCCTGTTTCCTCGGAAGTCAGGGGACCGGCTGTTTCTCCCCAGTAAATGCGCCTGGCAGTCTTAGGAGCAAGGGAGGATGGGGACAAAGGATGATGATGAAGAAGAAGAAGAGACTGGATTTATACCCCGCCCTTCACTCAGAGCGGCTTACAAATTCCTTTCCCCTTCCTCTCCCCACAACAGACACCCCGTGAGGTAGGCAGGGCTGAGAGAGCGCTGACAGAAACTGCTCTTTTTCAAGAACAGCTGTGCCAGAACTATGGCTTGCCCAAGGTCATCCAGCAGGTGCAAGTGGAGGAGTGGGGAATCAAACCCGTTTCTCCCAGATTAGAGTCCGCGCACTCAATCACTACACCAAACTGGCTAGGGTGGCACTAGGGGAACAGCAGTCCAGGAGGCACCTGCTACAGCCTGGAGTGCCTCAAGGGGCAGTGCTTTCCCCGATGCTTTGCAACATCTATATGCCCCCTTTGCCCAGATTGCCCGGAGACATGGGGTGGGATGTCATCAGTATGCTGGTGACACCCAGCTCTATCTGACGTTGGGCAGCCAGTTGGACTCCAAACCGGAAGATCTGGACCAGGCACTACAAGCCGTGGCTGGTTGGCTCAGACTGAGCCGGCTGAAACTGAACCCGATGAAGACGGAGGTCCTGTGCCTGAGTCGGGGCGATTCGGGGGTTGGTGGGGCTCCCTCTTCCGACCTTTGGTGGAGCACCACTGGTGCCAGCGCTGGAGGTCAGGAGTCTGGGAGTGCTCCTGGATGCCTCCCTAACGATGGAAGCTCAGGTGGCAGCTACTGCCAAGTCGGCCTTTTATCATCTCCAGCTGGTTATGTTAAGTATGCAACTCAATACGATTGGATTTCAGCAAAGTGATTTCAGCTTTATTGTAACAGCAAACTCAACTCAACAACACACACAGAACAGTGGAGCACAGCTCCCTTTTTAAATGATCCGGGCTGTCAAAGCCGCACCTACAAATAAGTTAACAACCAATAGGAAACTCAGGATAAAGACCAATGAGGTCTGTTCCCTCCAAAACACATATATACGGGTTTGAAGAAAGGAAGAATGAATTGGGTAAGATTTGGCTATCGTTGAGTGATAAGTTGGTTCAGAAAGTTTACAACTGGTTACTTGAGGAAACCATGCAGGATGAAATAGTGAGAACGCCTATGATCTCTTGGATGCAAGATATAGGTTCTACAATAGGTTTAGATGAATGGCATAATGTTTGGGAGAATCTGAAATTCCTAAGGGCAGTTTCATATAAAGAGAATGTTTACAAAATGCATCATAGGTGGTATTGGTCGCCTGACAGAATTGCCAGGTGCCAGAAAAATGTAACTAATGTTGGAAGTGCAGAACGAATGTGGGCACTTTCTACCATATGTGGTGGAGATGCCAAAAAATACAAAAATATTGGGGAATGGTGCAAAATATAATTTGGGAAATTTTGAGTGTAAATCTGTAATTAAAACTGGAGAGTTATCTGCTAAATGTAATAATAGGTGAACAACAATTATGTCGAAGGTATACCCTGCTGCACATCTTAACAATTGCCAGGATTTTGTTAGGAAAATATTGGAAGACAGATAGGCTACCTACTCGAGAAGAAACAGCGTCTAAATTGATGGAAGCTGCAGAGATGGATAGACTACATGCCTAGTTGCATGCCCAGTGACATGATCGAGGTTTACATGATTATGCATGGGATAGAGCAGGTAGAGAAAGAAGTACTTTTCTCCCTTTCTCACAATACAAGGACTCATGGGCACTCAATGAAATTGCTGAGCGGTCGGGTTAGAACAGACAAAAGGAAGTACTTCTTCGCCCAAAGAGCAATTAACACATGGAATTCACTGCCACAGGAGGTGGTGGTGGCTACAAGCATGGACAGCTTCAAAAGGGAATTGGGTAAACATATGGAGCAGAAGTCCATCAGTGGCTATGAGCCACAAGGTATAGATAGGAACTCTCAGTCTGGGGCAGGTGATGCCTTTATTCTTGCTGGGGGGGGGGGCAGCAGTGGGAAGGCTTCTAGTCTCCTGGCCCGACTGCTGGACCTCCTGATGGCACCTGGTATTTTTGGCCACTGTGTGACAGAGTGTAGGACTGGATGGGCCATTGACCTGATCCAATATTGGCTTCTCTTATGTTCGCTTATGTTCTCATGATTGAGGATAATGTTGTAATTAAAAGATGGTCAAGAGTACAAAAATGGGTAGAACGTAACATATAGAAGACTTGTATGTAGGAAATCGAATGTTATAATGTATTCGAACACAATGTAAAAAAACTGGCTCTCACTAACTCAGCTTTGAGGGAACACTGGTCAAGACTTGCAATAAATGTGGTACAATGAAGAATCTGTGATTCTTCCACCCCCCCTTCCTTTTAAATGGCCTCCCCCCCCCCTTCTGTGCACTTACAGGATGGAGATGCCAATGAGGGGGGAGCTGTCTGGGATGAAAACACAGTGTGTTTAATTAAAACCAGAAATGTAAACCATAAAATGGAGGGGAGCTCTGCAAAATTTGTAAGGAACAACCTGCCACAGTCAGTGCGATGTGACCCCTCATAAAAGAAACTTTTAGAGTGGCATCCCTCGGCAGAGATAGTTTTTAAAAATACTTTTATTGTTTTTATACGCCAATTGTATTAAGCAGAATTGCCTGAATTTGGGACCGCTGTTAAGAATAGTGTGCTGCAAACCCTCATGCACCATCAAAAAGAGAGAGATTCCAAAAGGAAGGCTGAGAGGTGCACATATATTGCCACCCCTAAAAACCAACACAAGGCTCGGTCCTGATTCACTCACAGCTTTTTCAGCCTGCTCTTCAACATATTTACCCAGAAGGAAACCCCACTAAATCCGAGAGTCTGTCGCATTTAGGGGACTCCATTGCATTTAGGAATTGCTCCAACTGCAGAGGCGACATAAAACACTCTAAGGTGTGCAGAATCGGCCAAAGGAGAGGATGCTTTTGGCTTTGTTGTGCCTGATAAAGAAGAGGAAGGGGTGGTCCGCTTTAAATACCACAGGCTGCTCAGAGGATTTTGCCGTAACCACGGCTGCAGTGGTGGCAGATACCTCCGTGCCTTCTTCATTGACCTCCACAAAAGCCTTGTGATACACCTGGGACAGATACATGTCATTGTTCCTGGACATTCCTGCGAAGTTTGCTTGACTTCAGCTGAAGGCGTCTATCATTCCCAGGCTGCTTAAAGTAGTTGTTAAATACTGGGTTCCATGGATGGTCCGACCCCCAAGCTTAATGATCAGCTCTCCTTTATTAGTGATTGAGCCAGAACAATGCTAAGACCCAGGGCAATGGCCCTGTTTAAATAGCATGCAAACACCACCCACTTCCCCAAACAACTACCAACAATAAGCCATTCCTCATTGGCCGTCTCCAGAGTCCTGGTGGGCTATTGTTCTAGAGCTCCAAGCTCAGCCAGTCTTTGGTAAAAACAGTCTTGAAATGTTCCAGTCCTGAGTCTTGAGGTCATAACTCTCGGCTAGCTTGAACTTGGGCCAGTGAACCTCCACTTTTGTTTTCTCCATCATTTCTGGACTGGTCCATATTGAAAGTCTCTCATATGTTAATTCCTTTTCCAGCTGTAGTTAACATAAGAAAGTGTGTCAGAAAATAAAGGATGAGAGTTTAATGAGAAACAGTGAACCTTTAACATGAAGAAGAAGAGTAGGTTTTTATGCCTCGCTTTTCTCTACCATAAGGAGTCCCAAAGCTGCTTACAATCGCATTCCCTTCCTCTCCCCACAACAGTCACCTTGTGAGGCAGGTGGGGCTGAGAGAGTTCTGAGAGAACTGTGACTGGCCTGAGGTCACCCCGCAGGCCTCATGTGAAGGAGGAGTGGGGAATCAAACCCAGGGCTCCCCATTAAGAGTCTGCCACCCTTAACCAGTACACCAGTACATACTGCAGTACAGGGGTCATTCTGTAGAAAAAGAAGTACAGGAGCTCATTAGCATAACTCATTAGCATAACTTATTTGTATACGCCACACCCCCTGACATCACCGGAAGTGTGTCAGAAGGAACATCCACCACTCAGGCTCCACTGGACTGTTTTGGATTGCTAGCTATTGGGGCGGGGGGAACGTGCAGATCTTTCCTCGCAGAGGAGGGAGAGCTTGTACCTGAATAAAACTTGGTCTTAAAGATGCCACCAGAGACTGGACTCTTTTGGATTGCTAGCTGGGGTGGGGGAACGTGCAGATTTGCCCTCACAGAGGAGGGAGAACTTGTACCTGAAGGTGGGCAGGGGGACCCTCTGCAACTTACCTGGCTGCTTCTTGCTCCTCATGGCCCGACTGAGGGTTGCTGGGAGCAGGGGGCGGGGCTTGTTGCATGTGCCCCCCCAGGCTCCTTACTGCCAGAGCTCCGCTCCCATGCGCTCCTGCAGGAAATGACCCCTGCTGCAGTAACAGCCTTGGTCTACAATGCCCTGGATTTGCTACAGTGCAGGTGCCTCAAAACTGTAATGTCTTATGCTGCGTGGTTCTGACCTCGGCCCTGGTGAAACATACTCCTGATCGAGATCAGGGCCCTGCGAGACCTATTACAGTTTTGCAGGGCCTGCAAAACAGAGCTGTTTTTCCAGGCGGTGGGCGTCCATTAATTGTCCCCCCTGCTGCAGCTGCTGCAGTTCTGCTTTTAATAGGCAGCTGTTGGTAAGATCGTTGTGGTTTGGCCGCATCCCAATTGTACCTGCTTTAGGACAGCTGAATATGTAATTGCTGCTATGCCTATCTTTTAATCTGTTTCTTTAGTATTTTTTTTAGATTTATACCCTGCCCTCCCCACCAAAGTAGGCTCGGGGTGGCTTACATTAAAAGTTCAAACAGATTAAGATAGAAAAAATCATAAAACATTTATAAGGTGCTACATATTCAGTGCAAAGCATAGGATGGCGAGAACACCGTTTTAATATCACCCTAATGGGTATCCAGTCAGCAATAGTTGTTATAAGCAGCTGTCATGCCCCATCTATATATTCGTCCAGGCGCAGCACAGGCAGCCAGGGATGGATTGTAGGGCGCAGGCTCTTATGTCGATGATGGGCTATTAAATTAAATGCGACTCCTCGACTGAATGTCGAGTGGAAGAGCTCTGTCTTGCAGGCCCTGCGGAATCGTAGTAAATCCCGCAGGGCCTTGATGTCTTCGGGGACCCTATTCCACCAGTGCGGAGCTGACACAGAAAAAACCCTAGCCCTGGTCGTAGCCAGCCTGGCATCTTTACAGCCAGGGAGAACCAGGAGATTTCACAACCCTGAACGTAGTACTCTCTGGGGAACTGTTTTAACTGTTGTAACTACTATTCACTTTTGCCTATTGATTGCAATTTATCGTTGTAATCTGCCCTGAGTCTACTTGTAGGAAGGGCGGGATATAAATCCAAATAAATAAATATAAAATATGATGAGCAAAGAAGGGATTGGTTTATGCAGCAAGATACACTTCCAGGCTGTGGGCCACGGTATGGAGAACAGAGTTGCCATGACAATGGAGAAGCTGAGCACCTCTGGTCTATACAGAAGAGTCTTCCGGAAGAATCTCCATTTATGCCCTCCCCCCTTACTTATTTTTCTGTGGGCCATATAAGAGTTAAAATGACTTGGTTCCCAAATCTTGGAGAAAATTCCTCCAGCCTAAGGCAAGATACTGCCCAGTGATACTCATGGTTCCTATCAGGCCATCTCCAAATCTTGGGGGAGCATTCATAATTTGGGGGTACAAATGGAGGCATCTGGAATTTTAACCAGTCCTGCCTTCCCACTTGCAGTGGTGTAAAGTACTGGGTTCGCCGCATGGAAGACTCAAACTACGACATGCATTCAGACGCGTTTATTGTACTTCACACACTGGACAAGGAAAATGGCCCTGCAAGGCCAACTATCTACACTCCACCTGGCACCCCCATGTCCCCATTGGAAGATTTAAATTTCCTGCCAAGGTTCTATTGGTGGACTCTCGAGGTGGACTAGGATCCTAGGTCCCCTTTGTGTTTGGGGACTAAGCTCCTGCTTAGCCACGGACCCCTGGTGGCAGTCTGCATACATCACAAGTGGCCTTCGGTCAGCAACCAAAGTAGAGTGGTTTTATCCTTCTCGCACCACCCTGAAGATAAAATCCCAGATCCTGACTTTAAAAAGCAGCACACAGAAAACAGGAATCGACCATAACATCAAGGATTGGGGTGACTGCTGGAAGACAGATGGTATTGTTGAACAGATGCTGTTCTTTTCAGAGGGTGCTACTAGACTCAAATGAAACTAGACTTAATATCTATCATGTACACACATCACGTTAAGTCTGGAGTGTTGCTTTTGAGCCCTGACTTCTTACTTGCCACCCGGGAGGGCAGTTGATTATAATGTTATATACCCGATGGACCGTAGTGGGTTAAAGGTTAAGCAAGACTGATTTAGAGCATATATGAATAATTTATAGTAGATTTGAAGCTGTTTTTTTGTTATCTAACAGGAGATGAGTAGTAAAAAGTAATAGTTAAAGCAATTTGGATTTAACCTTGTCACCTATCCTCTTAAGTGCACTGAGAATGTTATATACCTGGTGAACTAACAGAAATCTAGGGCAGCATGATATTTTTAAGCAACCCAAATATTGGTCTGGTTGGTTAAAAATATAAGCAGATTGAAAACGGTGGGAGGGATACTTATTTTGGAGAACAGCATAAAATAGCAAAATCGTGGCCTCAATCCAGCCAAGGAGACCTGTGTATTAAAGGAGGCTTCCATTCACATGCCACTTTCTAGGTCAGGAACTACTGGCACAAGATCATCAGAGGATCATAGAGCACATGGGACTGTGCATCCATGCAAGGATGCCATCAGTCATCATGGTGTTGCTCTTGATGTGATGGAAAACTTGTCACCCCTACCCTACTGTACTCTCAATCTTGCTATAAAGACCTTAGGAATTCTAATTAATAATCAAAAACCTTTGCCGGTTGCATATTAATTTTTAATGCATATGCTAAGCATTATGGAAAACAAAAATTGATCCCAAGCTTGATATGCAAATGTTTCAATTTGATTTCAGAGTCGTATAATAATATGTAAATAAGAGAGAAAATCTGGTACTTCAAAGCCCTTGTGGTGTAAACACAATTCTATTCTTAGTTTAGTATACAGATATAGTGCATATGCTTTTAAACCATTTAATAGGCTTTAAAAATAATACACAAGAAACTAGTACTAAGAGACCTTTTGTATCAAATACAAGCCTGTTCTACATTGCTTTTAGCCTCATATACTAATATCTGCTCTTCTGATTCCGTCTCTCTCGCATTCTGCACCATTGGGTTCCCACTGTTTCCTGGCTCCTAGGTTCTTCCTCCGTTGGTATATTTTCTGGGGGCTGTAATTGAAGATCTTGCAATAGTTTTAGCCCAGAGTTGAGATCTGTTGCTTGAAGAAGTGATCCTTGGTAGGAGACTTGTAGTTTACAAAAGGTGACCCACATATATCGGATTTTGGCTTCATTCAAAGTGGATGTTACTGGTCATAAGGCTTTTCACCACAATAGGGTTTCAGCTGAGAGGTCTTGTAAGACACGGATCTTGTGGTTATCTAGCATTAGAAATCCCTTGGATCTTGCTAAGGTGTGTAGTTTTGCTTTGGTGCTCATCAGGGCTCTTTTTGTAGCAGGAACTCCTTTGCATATTAGGCAACACACCCCTAATGTAGCCAATCCTCCAAGAGCTTACAGTAGCCCCTGTAAGAAGAGCTCTGTAAGCTCTTGGAGGATTGGCTACATTAGGGTGTGTCGCCTAATATGCAAAGGAGTTCCTGCTACAAAAAGAGCCCTGGTGCTCATGTTCATAGATTTTACAATGATATCTCTTGGCACAGACGATTGAGAGAGTCTTAGGGATCCTGTTTGAAATGCATAGCCAATTAAAATGTCTGCTTCAGGTTCCCAATCAGGTAGACTTTGTAGCCATAAATGATTTTAAATCAATCCCATGCTCTGAGTCCTCTGGGATCCCCCGGAATGTCAGGTTACTGGCTTTCAGTTGGTTCTCTAAAAATATATTTTTGTCTGCGGCCCACTCGTCTGTTTTGTAGAAATAACAGGCATCTTCTTGTAAAGTTATTCAATGGATTGGATTCAGTTGCTGCTTCTGCTGTTTGTCCTATTTGGTTCACTGACTGTTTTAAGTCATTTAATTGTGATGACAGGGGCTTAATAAGGTCAGAAATCATAGTGGATAGGTTTGTATAGTCTCATGGAATTCTTGTCTAATTACTGCCAAGCCTTCCTGTGCCTGTTCGGCTGCCCTCGCCACCATTTTAGCGTCGGTTTTGCCCGTATTAACTGAGGGCCCGTTCGTAGCGTTTGTAGTAAAATAAGTCGAAACGACTTTACTTACTGCCGTTGCTTTCTTATTTTTAGAACTGGAATTCTTTCCCATTCCTTGCAAATTATATTTGGATTTTAAAAGGTTGACTGTGATTGTTAATCGGGGGAGGTAGACGGGAGTCACCGGTTCAGGCGTCCATTAGGCTCGCTGCTGATGCCACACCTCCAATGAAGGGACATTTTAACCAGCTAGTACTAACAAGTTCTTAAAATGGCATCCCCAGATTTGTCAAGATGACAAGAAACCATCAAAACAAGAGTGATAATTTACCAGGGGAAGTTGTCAGAAAAATACAGCCCCTGATAAACATATAGTTGAAGCATGTGTGTGTAACAGTTCAGAATGAAATGTCTCTTGGTCATAGGGTTGCTGATATGTATGACACGTAGGCAGTTCTCAACAAAAGTGATTCAGCTTTTAATAGTGATTCAGCAACTCTGAACAGCTCAGAACAGACAACGAAAACGTAGAGCAACAGGCTCTTATATAAACTGTGCGGGCTAGCATTGCCACGCCCATAGTCAGGTTAACAACCAATCGTAATTCAGAGATAACATCCAATCCCTTTGCTTCTCTCCAGCACAATCCATGTCCCTTGATTGGCCTGCTACACAGCGTAGCCAATCAGGCATTGCCATTTAGGATGTCAGCATGTTAGTGGGGATGCAAGCCAAGCTCAGGACATAACAGTTGCCAACCTCTAGGAGGCACCTGGAGATCTCCTGCTATTATCATTGATCTCCAGACGACCAAGATCAGCTCCCCTGGAGAAAATGGCTGCTTTGGAGGATGGGCTCTATGGCATTATACCCTGCTGAAGTCCCTCTCCCCAAACCTCCCCCTCCTCAGGCTCCACCCTCAGAATCTCCAGATATTTCCCCACCCAGTGCTGGCAACCCTAATTGGTCAGCTCCGGTAGACAGAATCTCAGTGCCACACCCACAGGAAGGATTTCCCCCGAACTCACACTGACAACAGTGTTGTCAGTAACCAACCAAATATGGAACTGGTGAGGATTTCCATTCGTGATTCCGTCTGCTGCCTGAGAAGTCCAAGAAACTTCAGTTCTATTACAGAAGAGACAGAAGGATTCAGAGGAAGTTTTTAAAATTTATGTTATGCATCACAACCGATTAACAGGTTCAACAAGCTACAGATCACTTGCCTGTGACGATGTATACAGGCTGCGTAGTTTCATATTTTGTGAAAGCAGCAAATACACCAGAGTCCCAGCTTCAGAATACAGTTCACAGGTACAAGTACAATGTTGTCTGTACGTACAGAAAAGGTATAATTCTTTCTAGAAGGACCATTAAGGCTCCTGATTTTGACATTTGTCCTTTCGTTTAGGAAATTCTGGTATCGCACTCAAATCTTTGCAAGCTACATGTGCAGCATTAAACACTCGAAGCTGATAAGAAAATATATGATAAACAACCTTCTCAAATATTCATGGTGTATAAGAGCCTTTGGTAAAACTCTTGCTTTAAAGCATCTTGTTGTTCTGTACAGAGCATCCTGGAAAAAGAAAGACCAAGAATGGACACTGCCCCACGAAATTCAGTGGGTGTGTCAGGATCAGCTGTTGATGAGCCTATAGATCCTACAGCCCTCATCAACTATTAGCTGTAAATTTTTACAGATTGAGACCCGGCCGCTTTTGAGAGGAATTGGCTGTTCACTGTCTGCTGCTGGCAGCCTGAAACAGGCTGGCTGGGGACACTTTCCTGATGCCAGGAGGCCCGTCAAGTTTTCTGCCGGCCGGGACGGGACTTGACGGAATGCGGCCAATGCAGAGGCAGCTCCCCCCCCCCGCAGCCTGGAAGGACAGGTCACTTTTAAGGAACTGTCTACAGTTTATGAAATGACCGTTTTCATTATGTCTGTAAGCCAGCTTTTCCTAGTTATTAGTTGTCTGTGGCTTCCCTTTTAACTTTCGCTAATGTTTGTGTTTCAGAATGGTTTCTGCTTTTGCAAACAGTCTACGAAACCTGATGTTGTTTTGAGTTCTTTTATTAAATGGTTTTTTGTGTGTGTCTTAAGTCATACGTTGAGGGCTTGCATTCCTCCCCTAGGAAGCAAGCCCTATACTCTTCTTAGTAAAACACATACCCCTCCCAAAAGGAAAGATGAGTGCAATTAATAAGGTCTGCTACTTCACTAGCAGCATCACTTAAGGTGGTGAGAGTGTCCTAACTGCATAGGGTGGACAAGAACACAGGGGCATCTTAATATGAATTGTGCGTGGGCCTTAGGATTGCCATTTTTGCCCAAATGGAGTGATTTTCTTTACATCAAGTCAACTATTAACTGAGCTTTACAAAACTTGCCTCAGGCAGCAGAAAGGAGGCCCAGTATAACAGACACACCATTAACAAGGATCTGATGAGAGGTTAGACCCCTCCTTGAATTACAGTGTGTCTACATATAGACACAAGGCACTTTAGGGAGAAGAAAACCTCCCATAGAACAGGTAAGGTGAAGGTAAAGATTCTCTAATCTCTTTATGTGTGTACCATATTTAAAATGAACCATGAATATTTTTGCAGTGTACCTCTTGCCAGGAGCTTAATGATACGGGAATACTAGCTAGACTCCGAAGGCTTCTTAAATGCATGTTTGTACCTGAATCCAGAGATAAGATCCAGTGGTTGTCTCAGACCATTAAGCACATAATCCAAGTGCCTAGAAGCCAACCGTTTGGAGTTCCAAGATGGTAATAAACCTTTGTAAGGACGAATAGTAAGGCACACTTTATGAGATTGTAAAATTAGCTGAGAAAGACTCTGGCCCCGGGCTCCTCCTCGGAACGACGGCGAAGGCTGTAGGAGAGAGCAATCAGCAGCTACCGGGGAGGAATCCACGCCTTGTATCCAATCACCCCCCTGGGCTGTAGGCAGAGATACAGCTGTGTTGTCTCTTTTCCCCGTAGACAGCCCCACAACCTCTTGGGTCAGTTTATCAAGAGATTTTTCAATTTTCTTCAGGGATTCAAATATATAAGCCACAGTTACCGCCGTGAGTTCAGGATAGTTGCTCCCAGTGGCAGTCGTCAATTCTACATTTGCTAGCTCTGGGAAGGGAGCTCAGACTCCTGAATCAGACCTGACCAAAGTCACTGGAACAAACGGAAATCTCTTTATTGGACTAAGTTGTTAGCCGGACTGCTTATCCACGCAGTGGCTGACTAACTTATTGAGGTCTTTTTGCCGGTGTATACAGAGAGAGCAAGTTTCGTGCTGGGAAGTCCTATTTCTTCAGAAGGAAAACGCTTAACAAGGTTTCTTAATTTGAATCAAGATTCTCTTTACTAAATGTTCTTATCATTACAGGCATACAAAAACAGATTCACACACACATACATTCAAGTTCCTTTAGCTGCAGTAGAAATGGAATACAATACTTGGGGTTTAAGCTAAAGGTATGTTTTAGGAGGGGGGGAAGCATATACTTATCTGCTCTAGTAGTTTTCGACCTTCCACAGTTCAGGAACAAGTATTGTTTCTAACTAGGAAACTCTCACTTCACAATGTTGGAGCCTGCCAACAATTGTAAAGGGTCTCTTGGTCCGGATTCCAAGAGAGCACACGAGAGTTACCTTAAGTTACAAAGGTTGCTTTTCTTGCAGGGGGCTGCAGGAGTGCGCGTGTGATTTCTTTTCCCTCTTCTCTCTCTTCCTGCTCGAACTTTCCTCTCCGAACAAAAGGTTGCACCCCGTTTTATCAGCTAATATGGGGGCTGGCTTGGGGTGTCTCTAGGTCCATCCCATCCCTATACCATTGGCTAAAGGATGTGGGGGTTCCCTCCTACTAAGGTGGGGCAATACTGAAAATCTACACCTTTCTACAAGGGAGGTTTTTGGTCAAGGTGTCAAGATCGGGTTGGCATGGAAACCTTTAGGTATGTAGATGGATCTAGTCATTCTCAGGAGAACTTCACACATGTAAATGTCGAGCATCCTGTGGGTTACGTGAGATGTAGAACTTCTTCAATGGTGGGAAAGCTGTTGTTTCTACATTCTGCTGAAGGACTGTAATGGAGATGCTAATATAGAGATGCTTCTCTCTCCTAAGGGCTCCTGGGTAAGTGTGCAAGATGTGTCTGTGACCTCATTTGCATGGAAGTACAGGCTGTGTGGTACCTCCCTTACACAGAGAGTCACATTAACTCAGGCATACATCCTCCCAAAGCAAAGACACTTGCTGGCACCATTCCTGGTGTGCATGCAGGTCAGAAAATAACAAAAGCATTTTCAAAGTTCATCTCCTAACAAAGTTCATTGTGAAAATATCGAGTTGGACACCAAAGCTACCTTCATATCAAAGAACGTTCAAAGATGGTGGCCTCCCACCCAATGCTCCCTCTAAGCTGTGGAGACTTGTGAGCAAAAATCCTACTTTGTGAATTACTGGCAGTAAAGTTGTGAGTGAGCGATTCGGCTAGTGCATAAATTAGTCTGCTCTGGAGCCACCCTTCCTGAGCTAAGATGAAAATGTGTGAGCCGGAGGCTAAAACACTATGAGCTAGCTCACACTAACTCAGCTTAGAGGGAACACTGCTCCCACCTTCCCAGCTCTGACTGGTGTTTTCTACCATTTCATGTGTGTTTCCTTACCTACAAGTGGTTCTCATTCTTGTCTTTTCTGAACGACTCTGAAGAGAAGAGTCTCAAAGTGGCTTCCAGTCACCTTTCCCTTCCTCTCCCCACAACAGGCACCTTGTGAGACAGGTGGGGCTGAGAGAGTTCTGAGAGAACCTGTGACTGGCCCAAGGTCACCCAGCAGGCTCCCTGTGGGGGAGAAGTGGGGAATCCAACCCAACTCTCCAGATTAGAGGCAGCCACTCTTAGCCACGGCACCAGGCTGGCTCCCAGAAGACCCTGAGCAGCACTAGTTTGCAGGTTGAACAGGACTGAATTTCTGGCACAGAATCAGGTAACCTGCGAAATTGCACCACAGTATAACAACAGCCAGCTCTATGGAAAGACTACCCTTGAACAACTGGCCCCCGTTTTTTCATGTCCAGCTTTGTGGCAATACCCTTTCCAGAGGCCATCTTCATCTAAAGCAATGAATGCCTGACTCCGTTTTACAGGAAACATCCAGCGCAAAAGTGGCAGGACACCACTGCCCCATAGCTACAGTGGGGCTACTGGGGGCTCAGCCCCTCCCTTAAAATCATTTTTAAAACATTTCCAAAAGGCATATACTCTCTGGCTGCCTGCTGCCAGGGCCAGGTGCTCCACGTCGCTGTCCTCCAGCGTCTCACACTCAACGGCCCTTTGCTGCAGGCTGAGGCTGAGCAGCGGCAGCTCGAACGTGGAGGCATCAGCCCCAGCCGAGCCAGGCGGCTGCGGCATGGTGCCTCCGGCCCAACTACAAGGCTCTCTGCCGGGCCAACACCCGGGCCCCCTGGGCCAGGACCGGCCAACCCAGGCACCTCCTCCTCACGTGCTCAGATCCTTCCCGGGCCAAGTATGATGGCTGGTGCTGCAAAGGAGGAGGAGGAGGGTGAAAGGGTCGCACAGTCCTGGGGCACATTGAGGCAGAAGGCCGGGGAGGAGAGAACCCCTGGGCTCAGGCACTCCCTGAAAGAAAGCGCTGCACTGCGACAGCAGCCTCAAGTCTGCGGGGGGGGAGGAAGAGGAGGAGGAAGAGGATCGTGTGAAAGGAGGAGGGGAAGGCAGGCTGGGAGAACACAGAGAAGTGCAGGTATTTACAGACAATATTTTCATTTCTTTATTTGGGAAAAAAATGGCAGCCCCACCAGAAAAAAATTGCCCCACCAGCCACAAAATCCTGGCTACGGGCCTGTGACACAGAGTCAAAATCTGCTAACAGAATAAGCAAAAGAAAGCACAAGAGAATCCCAAGTGGAAGCAAAATCCAGTGTTTAGCTACGCAATCCTAGGGAGACTTCCTTCCACGTCAGCCACTGAGAGCAGTGGACTTAAGACCGGAGGGCCTTTGCACAGGATGGTACAGCGAGTCAAAGATCTTCCCTTCTCTCTCAAACCAGGTAAGCATATCTAGTTCGGGGAGCTCCACTATATGGCTCCACCGTTTGTTTTACTTTTCACGGAGAAGTAACTCTTCCAAAGAAAAGTATACTTTTTGTTGGGTTATGACAGATGATAAACAGAAAGGGATGGTCAGCATTGAAGTCTTCTTCGATCGGCATACACATCGCATTTACCATTCCAGCAGTTGCTGCTGCGGCTTCCGTGCCTTGTTCGTTCACTTCTATAAACGACTTGTGAACAATTTTGGAGACATGGAGGTCCCGGGATCCTGACATCCCAGACAGGTCGGCCTTGTGGCTGTCAAAGACATCCTGCAGCCCCAGGGCTGATAAACTTGACTTAAGATCATAGGTCTCTTCCAGCTTAAATTTAGGGAGATGCACACGGACGTCATGGCGGGAAGACATCTTTTTTGACTGCGTCCACTCTTGGAGCTTTGCTAAGGTGAGCTCCTTCTCCAGCTGCAATTATGAACAGAGAGAGAGAGAGAGAGAGGGGGCCAGTAAAAAGTATTGCCAGGAGACAAACATTTACATGTAATTAGCAATGTATGAGCACTGATGTGCCTGAGAAATCATTAAGAAGAAGAGCCTGGTGTCATTCTGTGGTTCAGTGTGAAGGGATCGCTATCACAGAGGCTGCAGTTCTGTGGCAGAGCACCTTCATTCAGGCGTGGTATGGCTCAGCTTCAGCCTCCAGTGGATAGGGCCCTTGAGTGGCAGAATTCAGAGAGTCCTCTCCTCCGTCTGAGGGTGATTCTGCATCTGGCCTTTGCCCCACATTTTCTCAACACGGAGGAAAAAGTGCAGCTCAAAACCACATTCAAAGACCCCACGGCAACCCCGTACTGACTGCAAAGTCACCCCTGAACGGCCGTAAATCTATGCAGAAGGTCCCATAAAACCCAATGATCAAAGAAAGTGAAAGCAGCGTGTAGTGTGGAGGGTACCATAAAAGCCCGATGGTCAAAGGAAGTGAAAGCAGCAGGCAACCCAGAGGGGAATTTCTGTTCTGAGGTGGGTTTGGTAAAACAACGGCTGGAAAAGCCAATGTAGAATCAGCATCAGAGTCATCACAGTGCTGGGCCAGATGAAGCAATGTTCTGGCCCACTGAAGACTATCCTGGTTCCTGCCTGCAACATTTATCAATTAAAAAAAAATACCCTAAGTGCTGCTTCTCTGTATATGGATTCCCCCACACACACTCATATCTGTGATATATCCGTATTTAGGTAGAATATTTTATATGAAGAAGAAAATGGATCACCTGTTCCAGGCCAGTGGAGTTATCTTCGATGTCATCAGGCAACAGGATGATCATACTAAGTTCCTTCCCCTTGTAAGGCAGTTCCAGGACACGGCATTTGCATTCAGGGATGGACCTAAAAGGAAGCCTCTTTTGCATGTACATCATCTTCACCGTCTTCTTTTCCTTCTGGATGTAGGAATGAAAAAGTATGTGGGGGGAAATGTATGTGTACCACTGGCTGAACAATGATGCGTGCACACAGACAGAAACAATATTGCCCAAAATATGTAAAACAAGTTATGCTTTGTGGCTTGCAATGGCCATCAACTCTTCCTCTCATGGCAGAACCACTTAAGTTGGAGGAAGTTCCTCCAGCCTAAGGCAAGATACTGCCCAGTGATACTCATGGTTCCTAGCAGGCCATCTGGAATTTTAACCAGTTCTGCCTTCCCACCTGCAGTCAGCAACCAAAGTAGAGTGGTTGTACACTTCTCGCGCCACCCTGAGGATAAAATCCCAAATCCAGGCCTTTAAAAAGCGGCACACTGCAACCAGGAGTCAACCATGACATCAAAGGTTGGCGTGACTGCCAGAAGACAAAGGGTATCGTTGAACAAATGCTAAAGTTCTTTTCTACTAGACTCAAACGAAGCTAAACTTAATATCTCACTATCACATACATACATCACATAAAGTCCCGAGTCCTGCTTTTCAGCCTTGATTTCTTATTTGCTGGTGCACCATAGTGGGTTTAAAGGTGAAGCAAGACTGATTTAGAGCATATTTGAAGCTGCTTTTTGTTATCTAACAGGAGATGAGTATTGAAAGGTAACAGTTAAAGCAATTTTGATTTAACCTTTCTTTCCCCTATCCTCTTGCATGCACCAATTTTATTATATACCTGGCGAACTAACAGAAATCTAGGGCCACATGATATTTTTAATCAACCAAAGACAAAGGAGCAAAATCGTGGCCTCAATCCAGCCAAGGAGATCTCACAATACATCTTGTACAAGTGGTTGATACAGGTAAGGTAGAACTGTACCCTGTGATTACCTTATTGAGTCTGAAAGGCTTCTCCTCTGTATCCTCTTCTTTAAATTGCTTTTCCCAGGTGCCTTTAAAGTAGACAGCATTCACCAGAACAAGTCTGGTCATTTCATTAAGTGAACCTTCTGGCAACAGGTCAAGGATCTTACCTTGGATGAAAAGTTAGAAGAAATAATAATTTTCTATTCAGCACTTAAGGCTTATGGAACATTTCTTTGTTTGGCCATTTATAACCCACCCTTCCTGCAGAGGAGACCCAAGGCAGCTTAGAAGGAAATCAATGATAAAACAGGTAATACAAAAAAATCAATACACAGGATTTGAGCGTGGGCTGGTTGTTTAATGAAACACACAGCTGGCTATCATCGCTCTGCAATACTTGTGACTTGCTGTGTTCAGTCCAAACACACCTTTCCCTTGCCGAGTCTGACTTTCATGAAGCTTGCTGTGCTTACTGCTGCTAACTCCCGGGTTGTCACCAGGAAACCTCTTCCCTCTCCCCAGAACTGCTCTGCACTTCAGGTTTGTTCTTTTAAAAACCCACTATTAAAATACTGAAATAACTAGCAGCCTCAAGGATGTTCATGCAGTCTGCTCCCTGTATCCCAAACCAGACAGCTTGCCTGAAGTATGGTCAAGGGCCAAAACCTGCGACCCTATATTCTGGAATATTTTGGAATACCCAACTGTCATTTCAACTTGAATTTTGAGGAGAAGGAAAGAATTATGCCATGTCTATGGGACTTAGTGAATTTGCCTTTTATCTAATGATTCTAAGTTATTGTGGCACACAGGTTAGGTTCCGCCTCTCCCTAAGATTGATGGAGAGCTAACAGAACATTAGAGACAGACAAGAAGCAGGACCCGCGATACCTGCAAGGGGGTGGGGAGTATTCCTAAAGGCTCCCGGTCTGCAGAAGCAGCTCCGCAGGTAAGCCTTCTCTCCCCCACTCCGGCCCACCAATTTTCCCTCCCCCGCAGGGCACCGGCAGTGAGGCATAAGCACCTCCCAGCCATCGGGCCCGACGATCTCCCCCCTTCTGATTTTCCCTCCCCCCCGGCACCGGCGGCAAGACCTGAGCGCCTCCCAGCCACCTGGGCCCGTCGATCTCTCCCCCTTCTGATTTTCCCTCCCTCCCAGCACCGGTGGTGAGGCCTGAGTGCCTCCCAGCTGCCGGGCCCGACGATCTCCCCCCCCCCGGCACTGGTGGCAAGGCCTGAGTGCCTCCCAGCCGCTGGACCCGACAATCTCCCCCTCCCGCTGATTTTCCCCTCCCCCCCAGCACCAGCGGTGAGGCCTGAGTGCCCCTCAGCCACCGGCCTGCTGCAGAGCTCCCAGAGTGTTCTCTGTGCATGCGCAGGGAACGCTCTTACTTTTTTGAGATTTAAATATTCCCCGTACAGTTTTAGAAACTTTTTAGTTTTTTCTGCATTCCTGGGGACTGCACCACGTGCACAGGAAAATCTCCCTGCCCCTCAGGTGCCCCCAATGTGCGGATTTAGATATCCGCACACTGGGGGCAACTTGGGAATTAGATATATAGATACAGTTCAGAACAGCTGTTGGAAATTCACAGCTGGGAAGAGGGAAAAGGAAGAAGTCTGACTGAGTGAAATGGTGCAGAGGAACTCCTTAGAGGTGGCTGAAAATCTTTCCCACTTTTAGGAGTAAGAATCACAAATCAGACAACACATTTTGCCTCTAAAGTGTGCACGTGAGCAGCCGCTCATTGACACAGGAAGCCCCGCTCAGCAGCAATTTGGAGCCGCACAGGGTCTTAGACTGCCCATGGCACAGTTTAAGATTACAGCAGTCCTGCTCTGTTCAGGAGGTGAATTGCTGCACTTGGGGCAGGGGGAATCAGCGGGAGCGTTATCTTCTACAGTCATTTTGTAGAAGTCCACTGGGAAGCTAGACTTCACCATGGCTTAACTTTGGCTTCCTCTAGAAGAACTGCAGGCCACTGCCACATGAGCTCACTCCCATTCTGTGAAGCTGTACTTAGTTTCACAGTTTATAGCAGCGCCATCTCGTTTATGAAACATGTGCAGCAGTTATACATATGGCTTTATCATTTCCCCACTCAACCTGCAATTAGTTATACCATCAGGCAGCACATCACAGAAGCAAATTAGGCGTGACCACACCACCCAGAGCTTCCTCCCATTTGCTGCAAGCACTAGCTATTTCCATAACAACTATTGGCTGATTTACGTTTTGACACAATTGAGACTCAGTGACTTGAAATATCACCAAAAGAAATTACCCCCTCAGGCAAATTCTCTGTCCACCTTCTCTGGAATAGGAGTCACACCATTTTAGGAGCTGGTCATAGATTGTTCTAGTTCTGTGGATGAGCAATTGCATTGAAATCTGGTGGGAAAGTCACTATTTCAGGGTACGTCAGAGCCCACAAGAAGCCTCCTGAAGTTTTGCTGCCACAACTGCACTCCTCGCAACAGAGCACAATCCTTCTTTGCCCCTAGGATTCACCTGTCTTTTGTTGTTTCACCTCTAGTTCTGCTATTTATCTCATGAGGTAACTCTGCACATATCCCCATGAAGGTATAAGCGCTGGAATACAAGGTGCTACAAGGGCAGAGATATCTCTTAAAGAAGACAGGATTGCTACCTCTTCATAAGTTTGGTGGCCTGTTGCTATTTCATGAAGAAACACACAAACTCACAATGTAGTAACTTGGTCTGTAGATGTATTGCAGGATATGAATAAATGGTGGCAGCGTGTGAATGGAACAGTGTTTGAAATCCAACCCAAATAACTCTGTGTGAGTGAGGGCCTGTTTGGTGTAGTGGTTAAGTGCGTGGACTCTTATCTGGGAGAACCGGGTTTGATTCCCCACTCCTCCACTTGCACCTGCTGATGTGACCTTGGGTCATGTCACAAGCTCTGGCACAGCTGTTCTCTCAAGGACACTTTCTGTCAGAAGTTCTCTCAGTCCCGCCTACCTCACAGGGTGTCTGTTGTGGGGAGGGGAAGGGAAAGGAGTTTGTAAGCCACTCTGAGACGCCTTTGGGCAGTGAAGGGCGGGGTATAAATCCAAACTCTTCTCTTCTTCTTCTTCTTCTTCTTCTCTTATTTAAAGGGGGCTGGGCTACCCTGTCTGCTGATGTCTCTGTGAGTGAGAAAGAGAGGGCCCGAGGTGTGAAATGGCCATGGCTGCCTAGATATTTTAAAAGAAACAAGAAGGTTGGTGAATGTGACATCCTGACCTAAGTGTACCCTGAACCTGAGAGAGGAGAAGAAGAGATTGGATTTATACAATGCTCCCTCTAAGCTGTGGAGTCTTGTGAGCAAAAATACTACTTTGTGAGCTACTGGCATTAAAGTGAATGATTTGGCTACTGCAGAAATTAGTTTGTTCTGGAGCCCTCCTTCCTGAGCTAAGACAAAATATGTGAGCGGGGGGCTAAAAACTGTGAAGTTGCTCACACTAACTCAGCTTAAAGGGAACATTGGATTCATGATATACACACTATTTAATAATGTAATGTATTCTATATTTATTGTTGTTTCCTGCCTTGCATCCTGAGTTGTCAGGCAAGAGGCAGAAGTATTTTAAGTAAATAACTAGTAAGTCCCTTGATTGACTGTTCACACTTCCTAGTGTACATTAGGTTCTCCATGTTTTCAATTATGCTGAAAAAGGGGAAGACGTGTGCTTGCCACTCACACCCTATAAGGTGCCTGCTATTCCCAACGCATCCCTGATCCAACATGGAGGTAGCATCCATCCACAGATTCAAATGCTGGATCAGGAATGCGGCACACTACCTGGATCTGGCAGTATACCTGATGTGAACCCCATACACTCTGTGGACAGAGATACCAACTCAGATCCCTTTGGAAAGTGCACTGCCTCAAGCTGCATAGACGTTGTTGTCCAAAGCCATCCCTGGATTGGGGACCGAAGAGGAAAAGGTAAAATGTGAATGAGCCACTGTGTAGCTTGTGAAGGCCACATAAAGAACGGAAGAAACCATCTGACCTAGTGCTGATCCAACAATGTTATTTGTGTTAGGGAAGGGGCTTCTGGCTCAGTGGAAGAGCCTCTGCTTGGCATGCAGAAGGACCCAGGCTCGATCCCCGGCATCTCCAGTTAAAAGGACCGGGCAGGAGGTGATGGGAAAGACCTCCGTCTGAGACCCTGGAGAGCTGCTGCCAGTCTGAGTAGACAATACTGACTCTGATGGACCGATTCTGTATAAGGCAGCTTCATGTGTCTCTAGCTAAAGCCGGCAAGTCTGCATTCCTCGCTTTATGTGGGCAAACTATTCCTTAAGCTATATCCTGTTTCTTAAACATAGTAGACAGCAATTCTTCTGATGCTAGTGGAGTGAGATAGATGAGGTAGTGGAATTCTGAAAAGTATGTTACGAATGCAGTATTGCCTACTTTTTGGTGCAATATTGAATAGGCATGCATGGATTGGCTATATGTTATTGCATTATAATGATGTAGAATTTACTCTAAATACCAAACAATGTAAAGGGTTTTGTGGGTTTAGCGTCTAGACCTCTTATAGGGATAGATACTTTTCTTGATCATGATCAAGTAATAATGAACTTGCTTCTACTGGTTAGCTGTTCACTAACTTGGACTCCTCCAACTGAACCCAGTCAAAAATCTATTCTTCCCCATCAGTGCACATAAGTCAATCTTCTTATCGGATTATTTTTGATAATTTCTCATCATTTATTTGTAACACTAACGTGAGCTTTCCAATACGATCCCTATGATCTTTCTAACTTCTCAGGATCCAAGTGGGAAGAACAAGTGTGGAATATAACCTTGAGAAGTCCCTTACTGGATCGGGTCCATCTCAGTCCAGAAGTGTGCTTTTAACAATAGCTATCCCAAGTCAGGTGCTTTATCTGACTAGATTAGATCCAGTTATTTGTAACCAGCCTACCACTAATCATCTGCAACACAACTGAATAAAATAACATGTTTACTGGAGAAAGAATATCAATTGGTTCAGTCCTGTATTGCTGTGGATATGGCACATTATTCTAACAAGGAACAGACTAACCTGTAGATCCCACCGAAAGACAGAATGTTAGGACGTAATGTCTGTGACCCTCTCACCTCCAGTTTGTTCTTCAACCCACTGGTTAATCTCCTTTCGGACTTCAGCAGCAGCATTTTGAAAATCCACTGCAGACAATTCAGCTCCATAATGCTTCTGAGTGCCAGTCAAAAAGTCCTGGAGAAATCATGTAGGATATGTTTCAATATATAGCACAAGTGTACAGTCGCCCTCTCACCTACTAGACCCAATTAATCACATCTCTGGATGCCAGCATGAATTGCATTTCTTTGCATAAGTCCTCAATCGATGACTAAAATAACTATAATTGCAGGGAAGTTCTCATCAGGGATAATAAGCAGTGAAACATCAGTAGGAAACCTACCACTATCGGCTCATTGAACAGCATGTGACCCCCAGTAAAGGCCATTTCCTCTCGCTTCTCTAAGATCTGTGTGACTGCAGACCCTCTGACTGGCAACTGGCACCACAATCCCAACATCCTGCAAGATGCTGCATTCTTAAGACCAAAAGCCCAACATCCTACAAGACGCTACATTCTTGACAATGTGCACTGCCTGGTTTTTTCCATTTCCTCAGACAACAGAGCTTTGTTTGGGATCAAACACCTTTCAGCTCCAGCTGACAAAACATTCTCACTGCAAAGAATCATCCGAGGATGCGGGTTGCAGGCCAAATATGGTAATAAAAAAGCAACTCCAGGAGCCACATAAGTTCTCAAGGTTCTTTTATGTCCCCAACATCAACTTACTTGCAAAAAGTTGTAGGTCTTCTCACCATACAGCCGATTAGCAACCTTCAATATATAGGGGGCGTCACTCCGGTTAAACTGAGCATTGAGCTTTTGGAATCTTGAATGAAGATCCTCAATAACATCAAAATGAAATGTCTGCCGGAGGAAAGGGGAATAATTGGCATCATTATCACCTGGACCAATTAAATTCGTCCCAATTAAGATATCAGAGAGCTGACTTTCGGTTTCGGCGGAGCGAATGACGGCCACCTCTTGGGACGCTTCCGGAGGCGATTAGCCCACACGCGGTTGGGGGGTCTTTGCATATGCGAAAGACCCTAGTGAGCCTTAGGCAAAGGCTCCGAACTGGGGGCGCTTGAGGAGTAGCCTCTTTGCCGGCAAACAGCCGGGAAATTGAGGCTTTCTCCCGCCCCAGTTGGCCCCGCTGCATTGTGCCCGTATGGGAAGTAGCAACGCCACCGACTTCCAGGAGTGAAGAGGCAGCGAAATGAATTAAAATAAAAAGAAGAATCGGCAGCGAATCGTGAGTTGGAGATCTGTTTTGAAGCGGCATAAATGTGCTCCCCCCGTAAACGTATAAGGGCACAGGAGGAGGGAGGAATCCCCACCCCCTTTGAAAAACGGGACTGTTAAAGAAAGAGTGAAGGGGGCGAAGCAAAAAAGTGGTTTGGTGAAAGTACCTTTGGGGTATTACTGAAGATTAAGAAGCTAGCTTGTCTCCTGGGTGACGCGACACGAACTTTGTTAAAGTAAACAAATAAAAAAAATGTCGGGGCAAAAAAGGGTCCCTGAGAAGCCGGTAAAGAAGGGGGAGGGACTTCCGGTCCTGGCAGCCTCCCCTAGAGGCAGCTGTCAATCAACAGAAAAGCGAGCCACTGCGCCCTCTGCTGGATCAAATGCAGAAAATCAGCGAAACCCTCTGCAACATGGAAAGTGTCCTCAACAGTCAACAAAAACAACTAACAAAACAGCAAAGAAGATGGAGGAGATCGCACAGAAGTGTCTGGTCTCAACGGAAGACACCAAGAAAATTAAGAAAAGGGTCAACAAATTAGAAAAACATCAAGATACGCAAGAAAAAGAATCATAATGCTTCAGATGGAGAAATCAAATCTGACTCTCCGCTTTCAGGGAGCTGATAATGACTGTGAAGCATACGGCATTTAATTTTAGACTCTGATATGATTCAGTACTACTTAATTAAAATACTTTACAGAGCCATCCTAAACAGGTCTACTCAATGGAGTTTATTCCAGTGTTCTTAGGATTGCATCACACTGTTCATAAATTAAATAACTAAACACTAGGCAATCTGTTCCACATTGACTTACAACCCTCACAGAAATGGCCTGTAAGCATGACCCCAACACATACATTTTAGTTCCTATTTCCTTTCCTCTACCTGTTGGGGATAGTCTCAGGAAATACCACATGGAAAAAGCCAGCTGTGTCAACCTGTGCTGGAGTAAGCAATGTCTGGTGAGAAGAGCAGAAATCCCTGCAGGGATGAATGGGGAAAATGTGAAATGAGCCATTGGGCAGCCATGTCTGTGAAGGCCAAACAGAGAATTAAGGGGAATGTTCAACCTTGTGATGATCCAAGCTCTGTTTTTAGCTGGGAATTCTGCATTCCTTGCACCATAGGGAAACCAACTTTTAACCCATATCCTGTTTCATTAAATACTGCAGTCTTGCACAAGTAGAATGAGACAGATAAGGTAGTAGTAATGTTAAAAGTATATTAAGACTGCTTTTCTATTGGTTTAGTCTGGTGCAGTACTGAGCAGGCATGCATTGATTGGCTATGTGTTACTGCAGTCTTTTGAGGTAAACCTGGATATAAGGACCCAAGAAGAACAATGTCACAGTGTTAGCATCTTGAACTTTCACAGAAATAGATACATTCCTTGATTGTGAACAATCAATAAAGAACTTGCTTCTATTCATTAGTTGCTTATTCATTTGGACCCGTTTGAATGAACCCCGCTAAACTTTATTTTCCCCACAAGGCGGCAGCAAGGAGAACACCAGTTAGATAGGATAGTGAAGTCAGCACCTGCCTTCCTAATAAGAGCCATTCCTGGTCCGTCTCCAGATTGCTACTCTTAGGGCAATACCCCACTTCTTTTCGGAAGTTCCACACACTCCTTCGGTCTCTGTCTGTGTCTCTCAACTAGTGACGTAGCTAGAAACCTGTCTCTGCTCTTTACTACCAAGCACATTACTTCCCAAATAAAGCTTTAGCTCCATTTCGACCAGTTTGTGTACATCTCCTGTGATAAACTCCTGGCAACAACCTGCTCTAGCTATTTTTATAAAACGACGAAGAAACAAAGAGGATAAAAAAGACTCACTCCTCTTATCTTCTTTGTTTCTTGGTCACTATAGTATCTGAGTGAACCACTATATTATCTGGCATATTGCCATTTTTGATGCGAGAATAAACAAGGCACTCCCACTAGAGCCAGTACCAGAGCAGCAACATTATGAACTCTTTTAGCACCTAGAGGATTTCTGTACAAAGTCTAAGCCTCTTGAGGGAGGAGTTGCCCTTGGTCTGTTAACACTAAGTAGTAAAGGTAAAGGTTCCCTTGCTTGAAAGCCAGTCACATCCGACTCTAGGGTTGCGGTGCTCACCTCCGTTTCAAAGCTAAAGAGCCAGCGCTGTCCGAAGACGTTTCCGTGGTCATGTGGCCGGCATGACTAAACACCAAGGTGCACGGAACGCTGTTACCTTCCCACCGAAGTGGTACCTATTTATCTACTTGCAATTTCTTGCTTTCGAACTGCTAGGTTGGCAGGAGTTGGAACTAGAGACGGGAGCTCACCCCATCATGCGGCACCCGGGTCTCGAACTGCTGAACTACTGACCTTCCACAGAGCCTGCAGTTCAGCGTCTTAACCACTTGAGCCACCGCAGCTCCTTAAATAAAAGCTTCTCTTATTGGTGTGACAGTTTACATTTAAAGTATCATCACAGGCCACAGAAGACTTTATTTAGGGCTAACCACAGGTGCTACCTAACAAAATGACCAGATACCAGCCAATGCCCCTTCTAAGCTGTGGAGGCTTGTGAGCAAAAATTCTACTTCGTGAGCGACTGGCATTAGAGTCGTGAGTGAGCGATTGGGCTGTTGCAGCAGTTTGCTGTGGAGCCATCCATCCTAAGCGAAGACAAAAACGTGTGAGCCAGAGGCTAAAAAACCGTGAGCTAGCTCACACTAACTGAGCCTAGAGGGAACACTGAGTCCCAGCAGAAGAAGCCACCACCAAAAATAAGGGGTGGGGGGAAGGGAAGGGTTGCTAACCTTTGCCAGTTCTTTTGCTGTGTTCTCTCTGGCCCCCAAGAAGACCATGGCGATGGCAGTGGACACGCTGAGAGGGGAGTAAAAGATGTTGCCTGTCGGGTTGGCTTCCCTGAACTTTTGGAAGAGATCCAGAGCGAAATGAGCGTTTGCGCTGGCCAGCTGCTCCATGCTGAAAACCTGCAAGCCGGAAAACAAAGGAGAACTTGCCCTTAGGTGCACTCAGAGGCCGGGAACTTGCTTCCTGCAGAACATGCGATACCTGTGGGCACCCTACCTCCGCATCCAGCGGAGCATAAGGAGCAGAGGAGGATCACATTTGCCAGCCTGCTGGAAATCCCCAGAGTATCTCGCCCACCTGCAGCTGTTCTCAACCCCGCCGTCGCAGAGACCGCCAAACCCTCCTTTCGGTTTCTCTTTTCCTCCACAGCAAAGGAGAGGTGTCCCCCCACCCCCTTGATCCAGGCCCAAGGCTAATGGGGATAGCCCAGCCCAGGGTAGCCCCGATCTGGTCACCCGCCCGCCCTGAGCTGCAGCAGCAGCGCCTGAGCAAGGGGCTCCCCAAGAGAGCCTGCTCCTTACTTACTCCGGGTAGCAGCGGAACTCGAGGTGCTCCCGCGCGGCGCAACTTGCCTCTGCGAACAGCGGAACCAGAGACGGGTGCGGCGGGGCGAGGGCGGCTCAGGAAGCGCTTTCCCCGCAGCAGACCACGCCTCGGGGCCTCGGACGGCCGGAGGAGGGGAAGGCGCCGAGAAGGGGCGGGTGGAGTCCTCGAGGGCAGCAGCCGGGATCAGCTGTTTGCTCGGGTCGAGGAAGAATTCCCCCCCCTTTGCGAAACGCAGCCGCTAAGGCGGGTCCCCTGCCTGCTGCACCGCCGATTTCTCCCCCAGGCAGGCAGGCTCCGTTTGCAACATGACAGTTTCTCTTGAAGGCACAGGAGCGCCTCTTAGAATAGGAAGCGCCATGGATAGAAGGGAAACCAAATGCCGGTGGGTGTCCATAATAACACTGTATCCCTGGCCAGCTCTGCCTTCCTCCCTCCCTCCCCTCACCTGAGGCCGATTCCCCAAGAGTTCTGTTAGTCTTACTGCGCTTAAGGGACCCTGGAATAAATCCCCTTTTGGGTACTATAAGAACATAAGAGAAGCCAATGTTGGATCAGGCCAAATGGCTCATCCAGTCCAACACTCTGTCACACAGGGGCCAAAAATACCAGGTACCATCAGGAAGTCCAGCAGTGGGGCCAGGACACTAGAAGCTCTCCCCCTGTTGTCCCCCCCCCCAAGCACCAAGAATGCAGAGCATTGCTTGCCCCAGCCTGGGAGTTCTTATCTATACTTTGTGGCTAATAGCCACTGATGGACTTCTGCTCCATATGTTTATCTAATTCCCTCTTGAAGCCCTCCATGCTTGTAGCCATCACCACCTTCTGTGGCAGTGAATTCCACCTGTTAATCACTCTTTGGGTGAAGAAGGACTTCCTTTTATCCATTCTAACCCGACTACTCAGCAATTTCATTGAGTGGCCAGGAGTTCTTGAATTGTGAGAAAGGGAGAAAAGTACTTCTTTCTCCACCTGCTTTATCTCATTCATAATCTTATAAACCTCCATCTTGTCACTCCTCAGTCGTCATTTCTCCAAGCTAAAGAGTCCCAAGCATTTTAACCTTTCTTCATAGGGAAAGTGTTCCCACCCTTCTAGTTGCCCTTCTCTGCACTTTTTCCAGGGCTATAATATCCTTTTTGAGGTGTGGTGACCAGAGCTGTACACAGTATTCCAAATGAGGTCGCACCATTGATTTATACAGGGGCATTATGATATGGGCTGATCTGTTTTCAATACCCTTCCTAATAATCCCCAGCATAGCACTGGCCTTTTTTATTGCAGTCGCACACTGTCTCGGCATTTTCAGTGAGTTATCTACTATGACTTCAAGATCTCTCTCTTGGTCAGTCTCTGCCAGTTTGGACCCCATCAGCATGTATTTATATTTAGGATTTTTGGCTCCAATGTGCATCACCTTGCACTTGCCACACTGAACCCCATTTGCCACATTGATGCCCACTCACCCATCCTCGACAGATCCCTTTGGAGTGCCTCACAGTCCTCCCTCGTTCTCACCATCCTGAACAACTTCATATCATCTGCAAATTTAGCCACTTCACTGCTCACTCCCAACTCCAAATCATTAATAAGTGAAAAAGCATGGATCTTTTGGTCCCTGTGGTACCCCACTGCTTACCACCCTCCACTGAGAAATTGCCCATTTATACTCACTCTCTGTTTCCTGTTCATTAGCCAGCTTTTGATCCACAAAAGGACTTGTCCTTTTATCCCGTGACTATTGAACTTACTTAGGAGCCTTCGATGAGGAACTTTATCAAAAGCTTTCTGGAAGTCAAGGTAAACAACATCTATTGAGTCCCCCTTGTCCACGTTTGTTCACTCCCTCAAAGAACACTGTGATTTCCCACTAAAGCTGCCTCGGGGTTGCGCCGCCGTTTGCCCCGATACTATTAGTCAATTTCACACCCGAAGCCACGAGGCTGCATTTTGACCCGCGGCTTCGCCCGATTTCCCCCTCAGTTTCGTAATCCTGTTTTTTGCAGATTTTGTGATTGATTAACCTGGTTTCTGTATGTGCTACTACTGAGATTGGGTCCCACTATAGCCTTGTCAGAAATGCAAGTTGTTCTTACTAAGAACAAAACCTCTGGAGACAGACCTTTTTCAGTGAAGCAGAATATTTTATTGTTACACTCTTGCAAGTGTGGGTGATCAATCAAATGACTGAACACACCTTTGCATTTTGAAACAAGCCGTTATATACTTTCTATCACGACGCTTTGAAAAAAAATAAAAAGGCCCTCCTCCAGCTGCCATAGGTTGCCAGCTGGAGTTCACAGAACAAATCCGAACGCCTGATCAATGTACCATGTGTTTTCCTTTTCCATAAAACAATTCCCTTATATGGCTGGATGTTTCTTTTATCATATAAGTTTTATTTTGAGCATTTTTGGTCAATCTCACCCTATTTGTTACAGACTGAGTTATTCCTAGTGAGTTAACTGCATGACATACACTACTGTCTGACTTCTGCGAAGTTCCTCTTTACATTGGTCCCATGTGAAACTTCCCCTTTTAGTTTTATTCTAGTTAAAGCAGACAAGCAACATTGTTTTTGATTACTCTAGGTTTTGACTTTTACTACTTAATTATACTGCTAACATATTTTTAATATAGGATCCACCTGTGTGCAATTAGAAAAAGTAGGTACTTTTCTGGTTATTGAGGCCACCAGATATAACTGCACTGTTGCCCTTTAGGATTTTTGCTTTCTGACCCAGAGACTAGTTTCCGTTGTTAGGCCTGCTTGTCTGATTTCATTTCCCCTTTCTAAAAATCCCCTGTAGCATAGCAAGCAGGTTTAATCTTTTAGCATGAATCAACACATCAAACCTTTAAAGTATACAAAGCTAACATTTTCAGCTAATTAATCAAAAATCTTTATTTTCATTTCTCACAGCCTATTGGCTTTGAAAAAGAATTATTTGAAACGCAGCAGCTTCCATCCAGACTACACGTCGTTTATGGATTACAAGATTATATGGATCCCTCTGGAACTACATGAGTCCACTCTATGATGAATATAGAGTGAGAGTAGAAACACTGATATTTTTGGGACTTAATTCTCTGTACTACTGTGACTTTACCTTTCTGTACCACTGTTGTTTCTTGCAAGAATACCTACGCTTTATCGAGGTATAGTGTCAGTGAACACAGCATTAAGTATTATTTTTATATATACATATTTTGTTTACTTTAAGTGATTTCAGCCAGCACTCTCTTGTGTTTTGCACCATTTCTTGTACACTGGTTCCCCTCCTTGTTTTGTTTTATTTGCCACAGCCTGTGTTCCCTTTTATCAACCTCACTGAGACTAGCTTTCCACCACTTAAAGGAATCCTTCTTACCTTTTACAGCTTCCATTACTTCGTTTGTTAACCATGCAGGCTTTTTTCTGTACCGATTTGTGCCTTTCCTAACCTGCGGTATATATTTTTTCTGCGCTTCTAGGATTAGTTCTAAACACTCTCCAAGCTTCCCCAATGGCTTTGACCCTTTCTACTTTTCCTTTCAGTTTCTTCACATGTCCCCTCGTATCAGAGAAGTTACCTCTTTTAAAGTTAAAAGTGGTTGTGTCAGTCTTTTGGGGCAACTTCCTATTTATACAAATGTTGAACTCTATAACATTATGGTCACTGTTCCCAAGCAGTGCAATCACTTCTACATCTCTCACCAGGTCTTGGGCGTTACTTAGGACCAAATCCAGGATCACCTCTCCCTGGTAGGCTCTGTGACTGTGAAGTGTGAACCTTTCAGGTTATTAAAACAGTGTAACAGGGAAGATACCTAAGGAAGTGTCTGTTTTAAAAGAATAGCTGTTCTTATCCAATGTGTATGTTTCCTACATTAATAATTCCTAAGCAGGAAAATACGTTGAGGCTTCAGCAAAAGGGTTTGGTCTTGGTTATACGGGAGCAGGAGAGAAGCAAAATCCCTTTGCTGTTAGCTTCCGCTCCCCTCCCAACATGGCTGGTGGCACACTTCCCTTTCATCTACATACCTATTACTGTTATCCAGCATATTCCAGCATGTTTTTCTTAAAAATGTAATTATTAAGTACAAGTAGGACCCCACAAGGATTTGCAGGGGGCATCGCATTTTCCCTTCCCCAACTATTTCCTCTTTCCCTTTCCCAAAAGCCCCCATAGCCTGCTTTCCCTGCTTCCTTCTCTCCTTCCCACCAAACAGGAAGCCTACCTTTATCTGTCCCTCTTTCTTCAGCTTTCTCTCTCCATGTCTGCCTAGGAAAACTACAGCCCAGTTGTCTGGTGCCAGCTACTGGGCCAAGTCAAGCTCGGCTTGCATGGTAGGGAACCCTCAAGGAATTGGGGGGGGGCACATTACTTTCCCCTGTATTCTCCACCTCACATTATTTCCCCAAACCCTCTCCCCTTTCCCTTTCTCAGCCATTCCCCAGCCTGCCTTTCATCTGCCTCCCATCTTCAGCTATATTTATTATTTACTTCATTTATACCCAGCCTTTCTCCACTACCCCACACTGGCTTTAATAGGGTTTCTGCTATGGAACAGCAGCCAGGCATAGGTGACTCATGAAAGTAACTCCTATCAAGTTACCCAGTGATGGCGGCCAGGACTGGCCCTGATGAGGCCTCCTTCAAAGGCCAAAACAGCCCAGGAAATGACCCTGCCCCCCTTCCTTTGATTGGGCCCAGACCTGTGGGTTGGATTTTCTGAAGTGAAAATATGGGGGTTTTTTTGTTAAACAATGGGCCTTCTTCTTCCTAGGCTATGAAGCTCTAAAAGTATCTAATGTAGCAGATACGGATACATAGTGCTATATGTTCTCCATCTAACGTAAGCTAACTGACATCAGAAACATGCACAGTTATAGCTGACCAGGACAAGCAAGGTCATAAGCAGTCTTACTGCCTGTCAGCATTTAGTATTTTACCCAGAATGCATTTAAGCAATGAACCAAAGTGACTATCTGAATATATGTTCATAATTGATTTCTGTTTCTGTGGTTAGAATCATCAGTGGCACTTAACATATCTGTATGTCTATGTGTGTCAAGAGAACACGCTGGTCATAGCGAACACCCTTTTCCAACAACCTAAGAGGCGTCTCTACACATGGACATCTCCAGATGGCCAACACCGAAATCAGATTGACTATATAATTTGCAGTCAAAGATGGAGAAGTTCTATCCAGTCAGTAAAAACAAGACCTGGAGCTGACTGTGGCTCAGATCATGAGCTACTCAATGCAAGATTCAGACTTAAATTGAAGAAAGTTGGGAAAACCACAAGGCCATTCAGATTTGACCTAGATTGCATCCCCGATGAATATGCAGTAGAGGTGAAGAATAGGTTTAAGGACTAGATTTGATAGACAGAGTGCCTGAAGAACTATGGACAGAGGTCCGTGACATTGTAAAGGAGGCAGCAATCACCGCCATCCCAAAGAAAAAGAAATGCAAAAAAGCAAAGTGGCTGTCTGATGAGGCTTTACACATAGCAGAGGAAAGAAGGAAAGCTAAAGGCAATGGGGAAAAGGAAAGATTTGTCCAACTGAATGCAGATTTCCAGAGAACAGCAAGGAGAGATAAGGAGGCTTTCCTGAATGAACAATGCAAAGTAATAGAGGAAAACAATAGATTGGGAAGGACTAGAGATCTCTTCAAGAAAATTGGAGAAATCAAGGGAACGTTCCATGCAAAGCTGGCCATGATAAAGGACAAAAACGGTAGGGACCTAACAGAAGCAGAAGAGATTAGGAAAAGATGGCAAGAATACACAGAAGAACTATACAAGAAGGACCTCAATGTCCTTGACAACCACGATGGTATAATCACTGACCTCGAGCCAGACATCCTGGAAAGCTGAAGTTAAATGGGCTTTAGAAAGCATTACTAACAACAAAGCTAGTGGAGGTGATGGTATCCCAGCTGAGTTATTCAAAGTCTTAAAAGAAGATGCTGTTAAAGTGCTGCACTCAATTTGCCAACAAATTTGGAAAACACAACAGTGGCCACAGGATTGGAAAAGGTCAGTGTACATTCCAATCCCAAAGAAGGGCAATGTCAAGGAATGTCCAAACTATCGCACAATTGCACTCATTTCACACGCTAGCAAGGTCATGCTCAAAATCCTACAAGCTAGGCTCCAACAGTACGTGGATAGAGAACTGCCAGAAGTACAAGCTGGGTTTCGAAGAGGTAGAGGAACTAGAGATCAAATTGCCAACATTCGCTGGATTATGGAGAAAGCAAGAGAATACCAGAAAAACATCTACTTCTGCTTCATTGACTATGCTAAAGCCTTTGATTGTGTGGATCACAATAAACTATGGCAGGTTCTTAAAGAGATGGGAGTACCAGACCACCTCACCTGTCTCCTGAGAAACCTGTATAAGGGTCAAGAAGCAACAGTTAGAACCGGATATGGAACAACTGATTGGTTTAGCATAGGAAAAGGAGTACGACAAGGATGTATATTGTCACCTTGCTTATTTAATTTATATGCAGAGTACATCATGCGAAATGCTGGCCTGGATGAATCACAAGCTGGAGTTAAGATTGCTGGGGAAAAGATCAATAACCTCAGATATGCAGACGATACCACTCTGATGGCAGAAAGTGAAGAGGACCTCAAGAGCCTCTTGCTCAGGGTCAAAGAGGAGAGCGCAAAAGTGGGCTTGAAGCTCAACATCAAAACTAAGATCATGGCATCTGGCCCCATCACTCCTTGGCAAATAGAAGGGGAAGTCGTAGAAGTAGTGACAGACTTCACATTCCTAGAATCCCAGATCACTGCAGATGGTGACTGCAGCCATGAAATTAAAAGACGCCTGCTCCTTGGGAGGAAAGCGATGGCAAACCTAAACAGCAAGATAAAAAGCAGAGACATCACCTTGCCAACAAAAGTCCGCATGGTCAAAGCAATGGTATTCCCCATAGTAATGTATGGCTGCGAGAGTTGGACTATAAGGAAGGCCGAGCGCCGAAGAATAGATTCTTTTGAACTATGGTGCTGGAGAAGACTCTTGAGAGACCCTTGGACTGCAAGGAGATCAAATCAGTCAATCCTAAAAGAAATCAACCCTGACTGTTCCCTGGAAGGCCAGATCCTGAAGCTGAAGCTCAAATACTTTGGCCACCAAATGAGAAGGGAGCATTCACTGGAGAAGACCCTGATGCTGGGAAAGATTGAAGGTCAAAGGAGAAGGGGACGGCAAAGGATGAGATGGTTGGACAGTGTCGTCGATGCAACGAACATGAAATTGAGCAAACTTCAGCGGACAGCGGAAGACAGGAGGGCCTGGCGTAGTCTGGTCCATGGGGTCGCGAAGAGTCAGACTCGACTGTACAACTGAACAACAACAACATGTCTATGTGTGTCAGAGGTGCTGGCTGAGTCCACTAAGGTTAGCCTGCTAAGTCAGACAGAGCGCAGAGTGCATAACAGTGTTTCCTGAACTGTGCATACAACGCCATGGAATGCAATGGTGCCTAGCAACAGCCACTGAGGGAATCCATTTCTTAAAGGTACAGGCTATCATTTTAATAATTTTGGGTTTTTTAAAAATCCCCCAAATAAATTCATTTATAACCCAACTGAAAATTATATATATTACTTTACCAAAAACAATACCTATTTTCTTTTAACAATCCCATAACAAATACCAAGTCGCCTCATATTTTTTTACTCACATCATTCTTATTTTATATTCTTACTAATTATTTATATTGCTAATTTCTAAATTCTATTAAGGGAAAACAACACCTGTTCACGTATTTATTATTTAAGTTCCTAATTACTTCCACTAGCAGACATGCTTGTTACTTCACTAACATAATATTGCACTAAGTGTAGCATGTATGACTATCTGCCAACCGGATAGAAGTCATGGGTTGGTGCTCGATGCAAGGAGCTCCTGGTGCTCAGAGAACAAGCTCTCACCCTCTCGGCCTAAGTTGCTGACCTGGAGAAGCAGACACCGTCAGTTAGGCACACGGATAAGACTCTCAGGGACTTGTTAGATGTGTCCGACTCGGAGAATGGCAGCCCTGCCACTGTCAGAGAGCATGAAGGTCAAGGGAAAACAGGGCAGCGTGAATAGGTATCCTTTTGTATTGAGCCATCCTTGGGTGGGGGCGGTGGGAGGATCTTGGTAGTTGGTGATTTGATTCTTAGGCAGATGAGTGGCAAACCTGCGTACTGACTGCATGGTGACATGCCTGCCTGGTGCGAAGGTAGCAGACACTACACATGGTCTAGGCAGGTAGGCAGTGCTGGGGAGGAGCCAATACGTTGGCACAAACAGTACAGGGAAATGTTGTCGTGTGGTCAAGGCCAGGACCTCCAGGTGCTGCCTGTTCCATGTGCAGGGCCAGCTAGACAGGCAAAAATTAGGAGTCTCAATGGGTGAATGCAATGATGGTTTAGGGAGGAGGGGCTTAAGTTTGTCAGGCACTGGGATGCTTTTCGGAACAAGCAGGACCTGTACACTTGTACGGAGAAGGAACCAGGCTGCTGGTACTTAAAATCAAAAAGGTAGCAGATTTAGTTTTTAAACTAAATCTTGTGGGAAAACCGACAGGAGATGAAATGTCTCTGGTTCACGATGGCTCATCTCAACGGGTAGCTCTTACTGTTCTACAGGGAAATGGATAAGGGCTGGCCGCTGAGAGGGTGCGGAACAATATTGACTGCCCAGCAAGGTCTGAGGCTTCTCTTATGTTCTGATATTCAGTTGTGATTCAGGCTGACCTTCAGCCCCCGCCTGGAAGTTGGCACTCCCGGTTTCCATGGGTGGAGTCTATAGCATTATACCCATCTGAAGTCCCTCCCCTTCTCAAACCCCACCCTACCCAGGCTCCACCCCCAATCTCCAAATGTTTCCTGACCTGGAGTTGGGAACCCTAGCTCATTCCCACCCAACAGCCAACCTACCTTTATCTGCTCCTCTGTCTTAAGCTCCACCTCCCCAGCAGCCTCTACGTAGGAACACTGTGGCCCAATTGTGTGGTTCCAGCCCCTGGGCCAGGCCCACTTGCATGGTAGGAACCCTCAAGGATTTGTGGGATGGCACCTCAGTTCCCCCTGTATCCCCCTCCTTGCACTATTTCCTCTGCCCCTCCTCCTGGAAACCCCCGTATCCTCTCCCCTTTCCCTGCCTCCTTCTCACCTTCTCAACAATTCAGCAACCTACCTTTTTTCTGCCTCCCATCTTCAGCAACATGTATTATTTATTTATTTCATTATACCCCACCTTTTGCCATGGTGGGGACCAATGCAGCTGACATTATTCTCCTCTCCTCCTTTTTAACCCTCACAACCACCCTGTGAGGTAGGTTAGGCGGAAAGTATGTCTGGTCCAAAATCACCCCAGTGAGCTTCCACAGCAAAATGGGGATTCGAACCTAGGTCTTCCGGACCCTGCTCTGAAGCTCCAACTGCTACACTACACTGGCTTTTATGGGGTTGCTATGGAACTGTAGCAAGCAGCCAGGGTTAGTTGAGTCATGGAAGTCAGGTGCTATCAAGTCACCCAGAGCTTGCTGCCAGGCCTATGGTTGCCAGCCTCCGGGTGGGGCATGGAGATCTCTCAGAATTCACCTTTGTTGAACTCTGGACAACAAAGATCTGTCCCCCCAGAGAAAATGACTATAGCATTATGTTCGACTGTGGCCTCTCCCCTCCCCAAACCCTGATCTTCATGGACTACACCACAAATTTTTCAGTGATTTGCCAACCTGGCCCCAAGGAGTCTTCCCTCAAAGGCCCCTCAGCCTGGAATACTGCGGTTGCTTAGCAACAGCCACTGAGGGAATCTGTTGCTTAAAGCTACAAGTGTTCCTTTTATCATTTTTGGTTTTGTAAAACCCCCAAATGTATTTTTTTAAAGATTTCACATCTTTCTGCAAACTTGGAGCATTGTTCAGGTTTGTAGAAATATCTGTCTTGCCCATTCAGAGCTCCAGGCACTGGATTTAAGTATCCAAAGATTTGCCCAAAAGGTATTAGTACATAGGTGATGGTGGGGTTTTTTTAACCTTTTTTTTAAAAAATCTTCATTTTAAGTCAGATTTTCCCGCATACATGGGAGTTGCCAGAGGGTAGTACAGACAAAACTGTGTGCTCCCATTCTTTTTATACGAAGGGTGCCAATCTTAGCATGTCTTTTCTTCAATACTCACTACCAAAAGTTCGTTTCTACCAGGTGTAGTCTGCATTTACTTACCCTTTAACAGACACTTCTGCAGAGGCTTTGGAAAGAGAATGTGCTCATACACCAACCACGGCAAGTTACTTAGATACTAAAACTATGACTTTGGACTTGATATTGCTTCTAGTGTAGGTTTGTCAGACACATTCAGTAAAATAAACATTTTAAAAAAATATAGCTGGAGCCGGAAACCAGCAGAGAAGCAGCTGGGCCTTTAGATGACAAAGAAGTACATAGATTGCCAAAGGGAGATGGCAGAGAAACTCAGTGAATTTTTTTGCTTCTGTGGTGTTATGTACTGGGTTATCTGTGTAGCTTTGTAAAGCGTGAGCTTCGGTCACAAGTTCCATAGACTGTCAGCATCCTAAACTAAGCAACCAATCTGGATAGACTCTGACTTTCGGTAGGAACAATTCCCATTGGGTCCAAGCACCCAATTATTGTTCCAGGAGCTGTGGTTTTCCTGGTTCAAACTGTATATAGTTGGGTCGTTCTGTGTGTTGTGCTGTCCCGTTCTGAGCTAATAAAGAACTCACTTGTTTGAAACGCTGCCTCGATCTCAGTACACAATATGTGGTCAGTGTGGAAAGTGTGGGGCACGAACCTATGTCACAGCCATTATTTTCAGGAAGGGAGTCTGAAGAAGTGAGCCAAATTGAGATGACCAGACATGGAGTTTAACATTGGGGAAATGTTAAAAATGATAAGTGTCCAGGTCCTAATGGCATACCCCCAAGAGTTTTAGGGAACTCAAATGTGAGATAGGTTACAGCTGATCTACTAACTTGTATATGTAACCTATCACTAGATACAAGAACTATGAGATTGGGTTTGGTTTTCCTTCTAGTGTAGCTTTATCAAATACATTCAGCAGTACTTGTTCTGGATGGGCTATGATAGGCGACTGAATGGCATTGTGTGTCTAAGTGCATAAATTTACACAGATATGCCCCAAAGCCAAGATACATCCTTTAACTTCTGAGAACCCAGGAAAGGGGCAATGAAGCCATTTTAACCAGCTAGTACTAACAAGTTCTTAAAATGGCATCCCCCAATTTTTGTTGAGATGACAAGAAACCATCAAAACAAGAGTGATAACTTACCAGGGAAAGGTATCAAAAATACAGCTGGTAGTAGTAGAAAAAGAAGAGATTGGATTTATACCCTGCCCTTCATTTGGAATCTCAGGGCGGCTTACAAACTCCTTTCCCTTCCTCTCTCCACAACAGACACCCTGTGAGGTTGGTGGGGCTGAGAGAGCCCTTTCTAGAACTGTCCTTGAGAGAACAGCTCTGACAGAACTACGGCTTGCCCAAGGTCACCCAGCAGCTGCAAGCAGAGGAGTGGGGAATCAAACCTGGTTCTCCCAGATTAGAGTCCACGCACTTAACCACTACACCAACCAAAGCCAAGATACAAGTCTACAGAGCCAGGAAAGGGGGGGGGATTAAGCCATTTTAAAGGGCATCTTAATATGAATTGTGAGGGGGCCTTAGAATCACAAGATCCCCAAATTCTGTCCAGATGACAAAAGGCCATCCAAACAGGAGTGATAATTTATCAGAGAAGAGTGTTGGGAAATAGCCTCTGGTAAACGGATAGCTGAAGCGTATGTGTGCAGCAATTCAGATACCAGTTCAGAATGAAATGTATCTTGGTCATAGGGTTGCCAACCTCCAGGTGGCACCTGGAGATCTCCCATTCTCACCATTGGTCTCCAGATGACCAAGATCACCTCCCCTGAAGAAAATGGCTGCTTGGGAGAGTGGACTCTACGGCACTATACCCTGCTGAGGTTCCTCCCCCCCTCCCCAAAACTCCAGGCCCGTAGCCAGGTTTTTTTAAGTTGGGGGGGCATTTAAATTTCTTAGGGGGGCACTGGCTAGTTAAATGAAAGGAATACCAGACTCCTTCCCCACACCTGCTGCCACTCAGGGGCCCTGGGCTGGATGGGAAGTCGTGGGGTCCTGCCAGTAAGCCAGGGGGCCTGGCCCCGAGAGGCCCCACTGTAGCTACAGGCCTGCAAACCTCACCCTCCTCAGGCTCCGGCCCCTCAGAACCTCCAGATATTTCCCAACCCAGAGCTGGCAACCCTAATTGGTCAGCTCCAGTAATTGACAGAATCCGCATGTGCCATAACCACAGGAAGGATTCCCCCCCAGGAATTCACACTGACAAGATTGTTGTCAGTAACCAAACAAACATGGAACTGGTGATGATTTTCATTCAGGAGTCCATCTGCTGCCTGGGAAATCAAAGAAATTACAGTTATATTATGGAATCATAGAATCATAGAATGTTAGAGTTGGAAAGGACCTTGCAGGCCATCTAGTCCAACCCCTGCACTCTGCAGGAACACAGCCGAAACCCCTACATACCTATAACATACCCAAAAGATGGTTGTCCAGTCTCCTCTTGAAAATGTCCAGCGAAGGAGCATCCACCACCTCCCGAGGCAGTCTGTTCCACTGCTCAACCACTCTTACAGTCAGGAAGTTTCTCCTGATATCAAGCCGGTAACGACTCCCTTGTAATTTCCACCCATTAGATCTAGTCTTGCAATCCAGAGCAAGAGAGAATAGATCCACTCCATCTTCTACATGACAGCCCTTCAAATACTTGAAGACTGCAATCATGTCCCCTCTAAACCTTCTCTTTCCCAGGCTAAACATACCCAACTCCCTCAGCCTTTCCTCATAAGACTTGGACTCCAACCCTCTCACCATCCTGGTCGCCCTCCTCTGGACCCGCTTGAGTTTGTCAACATCCTTCCGAAAATGTGGTGCCCAAAACTGGACACAGTACTCCAGGTGGGGCCTGACCATAGCAGAATACAGCGGAACTACCACCTCCCGTGATCTGGACACAATGCTTCTGTTAATGCATCCTAAGATTGCATTAGCTTTCTTCACAGCCGCATCACACTGCAGGCTCATGTGTAGCTTGTGATCAACCATAACACCTAGATCCCTTTCACAGGTGCTGCTGTCAAGCCAAGTCCCTCCCATTCTATATCTGTGCCTTTGATTTTTTGTACCTAAGTGTAGGACTTTGCGCTTATCTCTATTGAAATTCATTTTATTTGTCTCAGCCCACTGTTCCAGCCTATCAAGATCCTTCTGAATCCTGACTCTGTCTTTATCAGAATTAGCAATCCCACCCAGCTTCGTGTCATCTGCAAATTTGATAAGCATCCCCTCTATGTCTTCATCCAGGTCATTTATAAAAACATTGAATAACACCGGGCCTAGGACCGAGCCCTGTGGTACTCCACTCGAGACTTCCCTCCACGTAGACGCAGAGCCATTTACGAGCACTCGTTGGGTACGATTTTTCAACAACCATGAATCCACCCAATGGTTGCGCCATCCAGCCCACACTTAACCAGCTTATCCTCAAGGATATCGTGAGAAACTTTGTCAAATGCTTTACTGAAATCTAGATACACTATATCCACGGCATTGCCAGAGTCAACCATTTTAGTAACTCTGTCAAAAAAGGAGATATGGTTAGTCTGGCATGACTTATTCTTCATAAACCCATGCTGGCTATTACCAATTAACTCATTTTGTTCAAGGTGTTCACAGACAGAGCGTTTAATAATCTGCTCCAGAATTTTCCCAAGTATTGATGTCAAACTGACAGGCCTATAATTTCCCAGGTCCGTCTTTTTCCCCTTCTTGAAGATTGGGACAACATTCGCTCTTCTCCAGTCTTCCGGCACAACACCCGTACTCCAGGACCTCTCAAAGATTATAGCCAGAGGCTCTGAAATAACATCTGCAATTTCTTTTAGCACCCTCGGATGCAAGCCATCTGGCCCTGGAGATTTGAAAGTATTTAAGGCAGCTAGATGTTCTCTAACCATTTCCTTACTTATTCTGAACTGGCAGTTCCCCTTTCCTTCATGTGCCCTGTATTCTTCAGTTTGTATACAGCTCACTTTACGAAGAAACAGAAGGATTTATATGAAGGTTTTAAATTAATATTATGCACCACAACCAATTAACAAGTTCAACAAGGTACATGTCACTTGCCTGTAGCTATGTATACAGGCTGCTTTAGTTTCAGGTTATGCAAGGAGCAAATACACCAGAATCCCAACTTCAGGATACAATTCATAGGAGCAAGTACAACGTTGTCTGAATGTACAGAAAATACGTAATTCTTTCTAGAAAGGACCACTAAGGCTCTTGATTTTTACATTTGTCATTTGTTTAGAAAATTTTGGTATCCCGCTCAAATCTTTGCAAGCTGCATGTGCAGCATTAAACACTCTAAGCTGATGATAAACAACCTTCTCAAATATTCATGGTGTATAAGATCCTTTGGTAAAACTCCTGCTTTAAAGCTTTTTTTGTTGTTATGTACGAAGCATCCTGGAAAAAAACGAAAGACGAAGAATGGACACTGCCTCACAAAATTCAGTGGGTGGCAGGTCACCTAGGAAACAAGCCCTTTACACTTCTTAGCAAAACACATACTCCCCCCCAAAGAAAAGATGAGTGCAATTAATAAGGTCTGCTACTTCATTAGCAGCATCACTTAAGGTGGTGAGAGTCTCCTAACTACATAAGACAAGCATCTTAACGTGAATTGTGAGCGGGCCTTAGAATCACAATTTTTGCTCCAATGGAGGGATTTTCTTTATATCAAGCCAACTATTAACTGAGCTCTACAAAACTTGCTTCAGGCAGCAGAAAGGAGGCCCTGTATAAGAGACACCATTAACAAGGATCTGCTGAGAGGTCAGAACCCCTCTCTGAACTACAGGGTGACTGCACTCTAGGGAGTGCACTCTAGGGAGAAGAAAACCTCCCAAAGAGCAGAACGTTTCCTGTTCTTTTGAGCCTAATAAAAAGAGGAAGGGATGACCAGCCATGAATCTCCCAGAATTACAACTGAATTCCAGATGACAGAGATTTGTACCCCCAGAGAAAATGACTGCTTTGGAGGGTGAACTCTATGGCATTATGTTTGGCTGAGGCCTCTCCCCTCCCCAAACCCTGCCCTTCTTGGACTATACCACAAAATTTTCAGGAATTTCCCAACCTGGCCCCAAGGAGTCTTCCCTCAAAGGCTCCTCACCCTCCCTTTTCCTCTAAAGAAATCCAGCCTGGAATACGGTGGTTGCCTAGCAATAGGCACTGAGGGACTCTGTTGCTTAAAGATACAGGTGTTCCTTTTATCATTTTTGGGTTTTTTAGGCGCCCAAATGTATGTTTTTTAAAAAAGATTTCACATCTTTCTGCAAACCTGGGGCATTGTTCTGGTTTGCAGAAATATCTGTCTTGCCCATTCACAGCTCCAGGCACTGGAATTAAGTATCCAAAGATTTGGCCAACAGCTATTAAGTATATAAATGGTATTTCTTCATCTTTAAAAAAAATCCTCCTTTTAAAGTTGATTTTCCTGCAAACATGGAAGTTGCCAGAGGGTAGTACAGACACGGCTGCATGTTCCTGTTCTTTCTACAGAAGAGGTGCTGATCTTAGCACTCCTCTTCTTCAATACCCACTACTGAATGTTCTTTTTCTACCAGGTGTCCTTGGCATTTATTTACTCTTTAACAGAGGTTTTGCAGAGGTTTCGGAAAGAGAATGTGCTCATAAACCAACCACAGCAAGTTACTTAGATACTAAAACTATGAGATTGGACTTGGTTTTGCTTCTAGTGTAGGTCTGTCAAACACTTTTTTAGTAAAATAAACATTTTTAAAAATATATCCAGAGCCAGAAACCAGCAGAGCAGCAGTTGAGCCTGTCGGGAGAATTTTCCCGGGGTGACCCTTCCCCTTTCAAGGTTCGTTTAGGCTACGGTAAACGGCCCACTCACCAAAGGCACCGGGGTGGAGGAAAGGAAAAGGGAACCGCTAGGCTCCAAGACAAGAGAATACACTTATACCAAAAGGTGAAACTATACAGCGTTTCTTTTATTCTATAGAGGAAGGAGAGCGACTGCCAGCTGCTAGACCGCACTCCTCCTAACCCAAGCAGACAGAAACAAACATTGCATTTAACAGCTTAGCACGACAGACAGACAAGACAACAACAGAACAGCAAGCACATAACACAGAACACAAAACACGGAGGCCTCCGGACCCGAGATAGGGCAACCACGAAAGGTGAGCCTTTCAAGGTTTCCCCAAAATCGGACAAGGTCTGTCAGAAACCAGGGATCTTTTATACAGGATTCTTCAAAGGGATTCCTCAAGACCTCACACCTCAGACAATTACATCAAGTACAGCATCAAACATTCAATTGATGTGCATACATGATTCTTTTCAATTCTGACATCAGGAAAACACCAATTGTTGACACTTAGGATGTCAGTGATCGGTATATTGCACTCAGAGTGGACTTTGACAAAACAGGCCCGAAGTTTTCATGCTGTCATAACAAAGCTGAATCATTCCTGGTGCCTTGGGTAAGCAGAGGTGTGAAAGGCCACAGTTGTTTGTTACATCCAAAATGCCGACTAGCTACATCTCTGGGTTCATGGGTTCAGGTTTCCCTCGGAATAACCCCTATAATATAAATCTTTCCTGGCCACAAGATAATGATCAGTTGTTTTCCTGGTGCCAAGGTGTCTCAGTCTTTTGTCAACAGATTAACAACTCTGGCCTGCATCAGGGTCAGAGCAGGGAATGATTTTTTAGGAGTGAGTGAGTCCATTGTTGTGGGCCCAAACCTACAAATATTAATAAGGCCGATCAGGAAAATTCTCTCCACAGAGCCTTTAGATGGGAAAGACGTACGCAGATTGCTAAAGGAAGATGGGGAGATGGCAGAGAAGCTCAATGAACTGTTTTGCTTGTGTTCACTGTGGAAAGTGTGGGGCATGTACCTATGACACAACCATTATTTTCAGGAAGGGAGTCTGAAGAAGTGAGCCAAATTGAGATGACCAAAGATGAAGTTCGAGACCTACTGGGGAAATGTAAAAAGCAGTAAGTCTCCAGGCTCCATGATCTTGGCCCCACTGCTGGACCTCCTGATGGCACCTAGTATATTTTGGCCGCTGTGTGACAGAGTGTTGGACTAGATGGGCCATTGGCCTGATTCAACATTGGCTTCTCTTATGTTCTTATCTTAGTTTTTTTGATGTTGAGCTTCAAGCCCACTTTTTGCTGAAGTTGAAGCTCAAATCCTGAAGTTGAAGCTCAAATACTTTGGCCACCAAATGAGAAGGGAACACTCACTGGAGAAGACCCTGATGCTGGGAAAGATAGACAGTCAAAGAAGAAGGGGAGATGGTTAGACAGTGTCATCGATGCAACAGACATGAAATTGAGCAAACTTCAGAGGACAGCGGAAGACAGAAGGGCCTGGCATGATCTGGTCCATGGGTTCGCGAAGAGTTGGACTCGACTGTGCGACTGAACAACAACAAAGTCTCCAGGTCCTGATGGCATACACTCGAGAATTCTTAGGGAGCTCAAATGTGAGATAGGTTACAGCTGATCTACTAACCTGTATATGTAACCTATCACTAGATACAAAAACTATGAGATTGGGTTTGGTTTTCCTTCTAGTGTAGCTTTGTCAAATACATTCAGCAGTATTTGCTCTGGATGGGCTATGATAGACATACGATGCCATTCAATTGCCTAAATGTATAAATTTACACAGATATGCCCCAAAGCCAAGCCATATCCTTTAACTTCTGTGGACCCAGGAAAGGGGCAACGAAGCCAATTTAACCAGCTAGTACTAACAAGTTCTTAAAATGGCATCCCCAAATTTTTGTCTAGATGACAAGAAACCATCAAAACAAGAGTGATAATCTACCAGGGGAAGGTGTCAGAAAAATACAGCCTCCGGTAAACAGGCAGTTGAAGCATCTGTGTATAACAGTTCAGATACCGGTTCAAAATGAAATGCATCTTGGTCATAGGGTTGCCAACCCCTAACGGGCACCTAGAGATCTCCTGCTATTACAACTCCAGAGGACCTGCTATTACATCTCCAGACGACCAAGATCAGCTCCCCTGGAGAAAACGGCTGCTTTAGAGAGTGGATTGTATGCCATTGCCCCTTCCCCAAACCTCACCCTCCTCAGGCTCCGCCTTCAGAATCTCCAGATATTTCCCAGTCAAGAGCTTGCAACCCTAATTGGTCCGCTCCCGTAACTGACAGATTACCCCATGGGAAGGATTTTTTCTCAGAACTCAAACTGATGAGGGTGTTGTCAGTAACCAACCAAACACGGAAATGGTGGTTTTATTTATTTGTCAACATGTCTGCTGCCTGGGAAGTCCAAGAAACTTCAGTTATATTTTGAAAGGAACAGAAGGATTCAGATGAAGTGTTTAAATTTATGTTATGCATCAGAACCAATTAACAGGTCCAACAAGCTACATCACTTGCCTGTGACTATGTTAAAGGCTGCTTAGTTTCATATTTTGTGAAAGGAGCAAATACACTAGAAACCCAACTTCAGAATACAATTCACAGGTACAAGTACAATGTTATCTGTATGAACAGAACAAGTATAATTTTTTTTTTAGAAAGACCATTAAGGCTCTTGAGTTTTACATTTGTCATTTGTTTAGAAAATTTTGGTACTGCAGCTAAATCTTTACAAGCTGCATGTGTGGCCTTAAACGCTCTAAGCGGATGATAAATATTCACGGTGTATGAGATCCTTTGGTAAAACTCGTTTTACAGCATTTTTTGTTATGTACAAAGCATCCTGAAAAAAGGAAGACGAAGAATGGACACTGAGCATCCTGGAAAAAACGAAAGACCAAGAAGGGAGAGTGCCTCACAAAATTTAGTGGGTGGCAGGTCACCTAGGCAGCAAGCCCTCTGCATTTCTTAGCAAAACACATACTCCCCCCAAAGGAAAGATGAGTGCAATTAATAAGGTCTGCTACTTCATTAGCAGCATCACTTAAGGTGGTGAGAGTCTCCTAACTGCATAAGGCAAGCAAGAACAGAAGGGCATCTTAATATGAATTGTGAGTGGGCCTCAGAATTGCCATTTTTGCTCCAATGGAGGGATTTTCTTTATATCAAGCCAACTATTAACTGAGCTCTACAAAACTTACTGCAGGCAGCAGAAAGGAGGCCCCGTATAAGAGACGCCATTAACAAGGATCAGATGAGAGGTCAGAACCCCTCTCTGAACTACAGGGTGACTGCATGTACAGACACAAGGCACTCTAGGGAGAAGAAAACCTCCCACAGAACAGAATGGTTTTTGTTTTGTTGTGCCGAATAAAAAAAAGGAAGGGATGATCAGCCGTGAATCGTGGCACGATCATTGCACAACGCAACATCATAACTGCGGCAGTAGCAGCAGCTGCCTCCGTTCCCTCTTCGTTGACCTCTATATAGGATTTGTGAACAACCTCTGAGAGGACCAAGTCGTTGCTGGATGACATCCCAGAGAAGTTTGCCTTGCCCACGTCGAAGGCCTCAGGCATGCCCATGCAGCTCAGAACTGGCTTCAGGTCGTATTTTTCTTCTAGTTTAAACTTGGGCAAAAACACTTCAGCTTCCGTTTGGTCCATCATCTCCCGGTTCATCCAGTCCATGAGTTTCTCACTGGTCATTTCTCTCTCCATCTAAGGAAGATGAAGAATATAAAAAGCACTGAAGGAAGACGGCAATTTTAGCTGTATTGTATAAACCTGCTCCCAAACCCCCCAGGCTGCCAGGTAAGATCTGCCTCTCAAGCCCTGCACTTTGTGCCCCCAGCCTCACTGGTAAGGCAGGTGGCAACTAGTGACAGGGTATTTTCTGTGGTGGCACCTCGCCTTTGGAACACCCCCCCTTGAATTTCACCTGGTGTATACTTTACATTCTTTTAGGCATCAGGCCTAAATACATCTGTTTACTCAGGCTTGGTGTAGTGGTTAAGTGTGTAGACTCTAATCTGGGAGAACCGGGTTTGATTCCCCACTCCTCCACTTGCAGCTGCTGGATGACCTTGGGCAAGCCATAGTTCTGGTCAGAGCTGTTCTCTCAAGGACAGTTCTGGAAAGAGCTCTCTCTGAGCCCCACCTACCTCACATGGTGTCTGTTGTGGGGAGGGGAAGGGAAAGGAGACTGTAAGCCACTCTGAGACTCCAAGTGAAGGGTGGGGTATAAATCCAATCTCTTCTTCCTCTTCTAATTAGAGGTTTCGTCTTACCACCTTTTTAAATGGTCTGCTTCTGTTTTATGTTGCCCAATTGCTTGTTTCGTTTTAATGGCTAGTGTTATAGCGTTACATTGTTTTAATTGTAAACCATCTTCCGCAGGAGTCGGAAGCTCCATCCGTCCCAGCTTTCCATTCCAACGGTATTGCTAAAGACATCCCGGGAAGCTCACCAATGTGGTATCACAAAATTGTCGGGGACAAACCACCAAGGTAAGCTTGCCTAAAGCCTTGAATACGGAAAGTCCATTTTTAGCTGTTCGGGCTGGCTTACGAATTTGCCTGGCCCGTCCTTCTTTCAAGCCTCTTCCAATAGAGGCCATTTTCATATCTAGGGGCATAAGAAACGGAGCTCAATAAACGTCACATGCTTCCCAGCCACTCCATCTAGTATTTCTGTTTCAGAGAGCAGCAGTAAACTATTCGATGAGGGCAGCATGACTATGATGCAGTAATGAGAATCCAAAACATGATATTGCAGGCCAGTCGAATCCGGTCGTGGTTGGAAGTGAAGGGAAGCACAGTGACGCTCTGAGAACTGAGCACCTCAGTGCTGCCCTCAGACCTCATACTCATCCGTACAAGTAGAAAAGAGCAGGAGTCCGGCAGCAGCTTAATGACTAACAAAACTCGTGGCAGGGGAGGCGCTTTCGTGACTCGCGGCTCACTCCTTCAGATGCCTCACAAAAGCTCCTGCCCTGCCACAAATATGCTGTTAGCCTTTCAAGGTGCTCCTGGACTCTGGCTCTTTCCCACTGCTCCAGGCAGATGAACACGGCTACCCAACTAGATCTATTATTCGTACAAGATTTAGTAGTAATATAATATAGCCAAACACAGGCCTATCACCTAGGTTCCCTTTAAGCTGCGCCAGGCTGCACTGGCACACCAATTTCCCCCGGCCAGCGCAGCAATTTTTACCACCACGCAGGGGCAGAAGGTTCCCAATGGCCACGCAGTGCTGATCCATTTGCTCAGGCAGCACAGAAACACAGCGGTATGCTTTGTATTTCCTAATCTGGGCTGGCCCTGCCTCCCCTCAGTTGTGGTTTGCTTGCCCTGTGAAAGGGGGCGCTGCTACGCTCCCCGGCAGTCCTCTGCCTCATGCTCCTGGAGATACCCTGGCCCAGAAGGAGGACTGCTCTGTTGCCCAGCTTCTGCCCTTCCTGAGGTGAGTTGCCTGGGTGTTTGTTTTGTCTTGGGGTGTGGGGAGCACCAGCCTCAGCAGCGTGCTAGAGCTGATCTGGTGTAATCTGGTGCTTTGCAAAGTGACTCTATGTGCCCTTAAGCCTGGGAGGTTAGTTGAAGAAGGTGGGGAGAGCGCAGGCCTCAGCAGCGTACTAGAGGCGATCTGGTGTATTCTGGTGCTTTGCAAAGTGACTCTATGTGCCCTTAAGCCTGGGAGGTTAGTTGAAGAAGGTGGGGAGAGCGCCGGCCTCAGCAGCGTGCTAGAGGCGATCTGGTGTATTCTGGTGCTTTGCAAAGTGACTCTATGTGCCCTTAAGCCTGGGAGGTTAGTTGAAGAAGGTGGGGGAGAGCACAGGCCTCAGCAGCGTGCTAGAGGCGATCTGGTGTATTCTGGTGCTTTGCAAAGTGACTCTATGTGTCCTTAAGCCTGGGAGGTTAAGTAATACAAATATGTTCCATATAAATATAAATAAGTTTAATAGAAATATATGGCTTGTAATACAAATGATAATAGTTTATATGTTGTATGTTTGTACACTTAAATACATTTTTTTAAAAAAATGTCGGCCTGCTCACAGTTTTAACTCTCGCATCACTTTTGGCTCACAGGGTAAAATTTCTGCTCATGAGACTGCACACCTTAGAGGGAACATTGGCTATCACTAGAGCTTATTTTGTCTGAACGTACCAATATTGCAAATATTTGGAGGGGAGGAGAAGATGAGTAAGTATATGCCCCCCCCCCCCAAGCTCCTGTTACTTTCTGCCTCTTTCTAAAGCCAGGCTGGTAGACCCAAATACCATTTACAAAAACAGAAGTTGCTCTATTGCCCTGGGTGGGTGGATGTGCTGCAGCAGTGTCTGATTTACCATACAACAATAGTCTACCAGAAACTCTCTATTTTGGTATTTTTCATATGTACATGCATGTGTGACTGTGTGTGCACCTGGAAGTCATGGTGACCTTTGGTGACTGACCCCTACTGGAGCCCTGGAGGATATTAAGGGAGGTGGCTGAATAAAGCATGCCCCCAGCTCCCGACTGCTGGCATTCCAAGGAGGTCTCCCATCCAAGTACTTGCCAGAGTCGACCCTGCTGAGCTTCCGAGATCTGACGCGATCAGGCTTGCCTGGGATATCCAGGTCCGGGCCTACCAGAGACTCTTTCTGAGGGGTAAGAATGCTGATTTAGTTACGATACCTCACCTTTTCCAGACCAGTGGAATTATCTTGGATTTCGTCGGGAAGCAGAATTAACATGCTCAGCTCATTTTCGACATAAGGGAGCTCAAGGACTTTGGTTTGGTAATCCGGCAGGTAGGCCAAGTTGAATTTTGCTTTCTTGTACATCATTTGCACAGGCCTGCTTTCATTCTAAAAGGAGGGAGGGGTAGAAGAAATGTTAAAGACAAGACAAGCGGGAGCCGGATCACTCAGAACAACTCTGGAAAAAGCAAGAAATGAGCCTCCCATTGTACTGCAAGCATTACAGCTGCACTTGCGTGCTTGTGTTACAAAGTGAGCGCACGACTGCACATCCCACTATAATCCCACTCGTCTGCCAAAAAACTGACTTCCTAAGGGGCTCGTAGGAATCCAAGTCTAATGGAAAAATTCAGTGCCAGGTGTCCTCAAGGAAAGAATTCAGAGCTGAGTGGGATTCAGGACTGGCAGAAGGACACCTGGCCGTTCCCCGCTGTCCCTCTGATGGGCTCTTACCCTGGATCTTACAAATGTCCAACGGATAAAAGATGAAGAAGGGTGACCTCCTGTGATTTTGCTCCTCCCAAAAGCCTCCGAATCCACACGGCTTCTCGTCTCTGTTGGGTCTCCTTGACATTGCCTGTAGTCAGGTCTTTTTTTTACCATCAAATCGCAGCCAACTTATGGCAACCTTGTAGGGTTTTCAAGGCAAGGGACACTCAGAGGTAGTTTGCCACTGCCTGCCTCTGCACCATGACGACCCTGGTATTCCTTGGAGGTCTCCCCTCCATAACTAGCCAGGGCCAACCCTGCTTAGCTTCCAAGATCTGATGAGATCAGGACAACCTGGGCTATCCACGTTGGGGCGTGCACGTCTTATGGGGATGTTAAAGGTAGAAAAGCCTGCTTCTACCACCAGAATATCCATAGTTTCCAACCCACAGACAGCAGCTGAAAGCAGAAGGGAGCAGGATTCTCAGCTGGGGTTTGCTCCAGGCTTCTGTTTGATTTCTCTTTCGTGCTCCACTTTCTTCCCTCATCTCTCTGCTTCAATTACTGTTACCTCCTGTCACTGGTAACCTATAACCTTCTTGTTACAAGTGACCGGAGTTTAGTTTACATTAGAATGTTTTATGGAAGTCAGATCTTTTCCTCAGCCTTCTCCCTCATTGCAGAACTATATTGAGTGTGGAGTTTTATATAAGTGATGCTCATAAGTACTTGACTGATTGTGATCAGTGTTATCACTAAGAACCCAAAACAAACAGCCGGTGCCTTTTACAGGCAGCTCTGCCTGCCAAAATCAGTGCAGCTGTTTTTGTTTTCGTGAAGTGGAGGTGAGCATCACCATCTCCTAATATCTGCATCCTGAACTGCTGTTAAGAGACGCAGGAACCAGTGAAGGAGTTGCCAACCCAGTTTGGGATTGTAAGTCATCAACTTAATAATGCTTGACAATGGATCACAATCCATGATTCACACCCTGTGTCTGGAAGGGGGCTACTCGCAATGACTACCAGGTAACAGGTGCATGAACACTCAATGCCATGATGACGTGGCATCACAAGACCAAGCCGCTCTGGAAGATGCACAACTTTTGAACCCATGCATGTCTCTACAGGAGAGTTTAGTCACCCTTCGTTCGCACACTGCATTGTTTTATTGCAGTAATATCTTACGAAATCCCGGACTATGCTCCTTCCATGAGTCAATACTGTTCTTTAGATATTATTAATTATATTTGTGTTACTAAGTATATTTGGCCACAGCCTTCCCTTCCCTGTCAATTATTAACAGCAGCAAAAGTATGTAAACTATTTGCCAAAAAAACCCCTCACAGCTTCTCTCAGAAATTCACAGGGGAGAGTTTGAGAACTAGGAGGAGCAAATATCACCACCACACAGGAAGGAAGGCCCTGACCTGGGTAGCTCAAGCTAGCCTGAGCTTTTGTCTAATCTTGAAAGCTAAGCAGGGTCAGCCCTGGTTAGTATTTAGATGGGAGACCACCAAGGAAGTCCAGGGTCACTGCAAAGGCAGGCAATGGCAAACCACCTCTGAACGTCTCTTGCCTTGAAAACTGCATGGTGTTGCCCTAAGTCAGCTGTGACTTGATGGCAAAAAAGGAAAAAGATCTAGAAATGCAAAGCATGCAAGTTCCTCTTCTGCACTGAAGAACAGCTGTTCTAAATTGCTTTCCTGCTCTTGCTTTAATTAGCTATTTAACAGGATTTGGTTGCAAAGTGGTCATTTGAGGAATGAAAGGGACAGAAGAGAAGAGCTTTCTAGTAGCTGGCATGGACCTAGGATGATCCTAACGAGAAAAGGGGATGTGCTGTAGAACATGTTTGGTCTCCTACCTTGTTAATTCTGAATGGCCTTTCCATTGTGCGATCCTGGAGGAACTGATTTGCCCAGTTTCCCTTGAAGTAGATGGCATTCACCAAGACCAGCTTTGTCAGAGAGTTAATTAATCCCTCAGTGAGCAGGTTTTTGATTTTACCTTTAGGAGAGATTAAACTGCTGTTAAATTTCCCCCTTTTTAAAAAACAAACCAACCAATAATACTGTAAACCTCTACTAACAACAGAACATTTCTAGGATGTCACTTGTCAGCTTTATTTTTAAAAGAAAATATGGGAATAAAACAAATTACTCACCTGCTGTCTTTTCTTCTACCCAGGAATTTATGTGTTTTCTAGAATCATCTGGTGTTGCAACAAAGTTAAGTCTCTCTAAACCTGCATGATAAAACTTCTCACACGGATCTGTAAAAGTCTTAAAACAAGCACAGCTCTATTAATACCAGAATGCTTTAGAAGATGAACCTAACCTCTCACAAGAACATAAGAGAAGCCATGTTGGATCAAGCCAATAGCCCATCCAGTTGTCGCACAGTGGCCAAAACCCAGGTGCCATCAGGAGGTCCACCGACACGGCCAGAACTCCAGAAGCCCTCCCAATGTTGCCTCCCAAGCACCAAGAAGACAGAGTATCACTGCCCCAGAAAGAGTGTTCCATCTATACCTTGTGGTTCCATCTACACCTTGTCGCTAGAGTTCATGTGACAAAAAACAGGATTTTATTCCACCTACAGTATCAAAAGGTCTAAAAACTTACTGGCATCCTTAATTTATTGCTGAAGTTATAAACCAGTAAGCTAACTTACTAGCACAGTTCAGATGTATTTTATTTGTTATTTATAGTCCATCCTACTGGCTGGAACTCAAAAGTGGATTACACAAAGTGAGTTAATACAATCAACAAGATGGGACATTCAATAAACAATGAAATAGGATTTGGGTTGAAGAACCAACCAAAGTCTAAGAAACAGAACTGAAGCAAAGCTTAAGCTTGAACACGACACTTTAAATGATGCAAAATCCCACAACCCACAGCAAACTGTACACAGTAGTACAGACCACAGTCAATGCACCCTCGAGGCTGCGGAGTCTTGTGAGCAAAAATTCTACTTTGTGAGCTACCGGCATTAAAGTTGTGAGCAGGTGATTTGGCTACTGCATAGATTAGTTTGCTCTGGAGCCAATCCTTCCCCATTGAAGATAAAAATGTGTGAGCCCGGAGGCTAAAACCTGTGAGCTAGTTGACACTAACTCAGCTTAAGAGGGAACACTGACCCCAGTCCCTAATAATTTATACAAGTAACTGTGTGAATCATCTTGTACAGTGCCTACCCTACTGCCTGCGTAGAAAAGTCCTCTTGAATACTGCACAGTTTGCAGAAAGCCAGGAGAGTGAGAGCCTTCCGGACCTCCTCAGGCCGGCCATTCCACAAGGTGGGGGCCACCACGAAGAAGGCACGTATATGGGCAGCTGCTGATTTTGCCCATTTGCAAGTTGGCAACTGCAGAAGGCCTTGCCTGGATGACTGAAGTTGTCGCGGCAGAGGGGGAGAGATGGTCTCGCAGATATTAGGGTCCAAGGCCATGAAGGGCCGATATTTTAAAAAATGAAGCCCAGTAACTAATGGGCAGCCAGTGGAGTCACTGTAGAACAGGAGTAACATGCATGCTCTGTGTAATGAGAAGCCACGGTTTAATTAAACTAACCGCAGTTAATCGTGCATCTGAACCCATGCCAACACACTATATTTCTCTTGGCATTAGAACTAGGTTGTGTGCGTGTGATGGACAGATCAGGTTCTTCCTCACCCTAAGAGTGAACAATGGGAGCTGACAGAGCATTAGGAAGAGAGACAGTTGGAAAAGAGCAGTTAAGGGAGTTGAAGACCAGAGAAAGGAAGCTGAGGGTAGGTCTGGCTGAGGGAAACTGTGGAGCTGCTTAAAGCTAACTGGGGGGGAAAGTCAATCGTAACAAAAGATCCCAAATGCTGCAACAGGGAAACAGTACAAATGTTCGATGGGAAAAAAGTTTGTAACCTCTACCTGACTTCTTCAGTGTTCAGACCATAAATAAAAGTTAACTCCTTGTTTGTTTAGCCCTGAGGGCTGGTTGTCTCGGTGAAAGAAAAACACACACACAAGCTAAGATCTTGGTCTATATATATTTTAACTGAAGGATTAAAGAAAGGGCAAAGTTGCAATCTTGAGGGACAGGGGGGAGTGTAACGCAACACGCTCTTCTGGTGAACAGAAACCTTATTCAGAAGCAATCCTCCCATCATGTAGACAAATAATAAAACTTACTGTGAGGAAGTCATACGTTGCTTCTCCATAGAGCCTGTTGGCCAATCTAAGTAAGTATTTGGTGCCCGGTTTGTTGATTTCAGAAATCAGTTGCTGGTATCCCTGATGGATCTCTTCAGGTTTGTCCACAGACAGCACCTACAGGGTGATGATATTATTATTATTTAAGTGGCTACATTTTCAACTGATACCTTTGGATTGTCAATACCAGTCCAAGAAGGACATTGCTTACAAAAACCTTAATAGTTCAGAATCTTCCAGCAAGCCAGGTAGACACAGACCAAATACCTTATTAAAGAAAGTTTTTCCAGCTTTATTTACCTTTTTTCAGTAGTTGCGGTTCAAAACAGACAAGATTTGCTAGTGACAGTGATAAACAGGCCAAAGTACACCCCCAGGCCCTGTTCCAGGCTTTGTAAGACATGCAGCTCTGAAGAATTTAGAAGGGAAGCCATCGCCTAAGAACCGATTGTTTACAACAATATCACATATGCAGCATTGCCTGCCCACTTCCACTATTTATAGTTCTTTGCTTTCCATTTAGTAACAGGAAACAGTGTTTACTGTACAGTTTTATGTATCAGTCGGCTTAAGTGGTATCTAAAAATTTAGGGGGAAAAATGTACAAATTTGGTTAAAAGTGGTTAATCATCAAGTTGCAGATGTGTGCTACACAGGGACACAGAAGTTCAAACAGTGGATGCTAATAAAAGCAGGCATTCCATTTTGAAAGGAATAAAAGAATTTGTTCCCTTTGTGACCAACAACAAATAAAAAATCGGCAATATTGGTCCAAGTTAGACACACTGGCGGAGGACTGGACTTTGGCTGATGGCTTCCTTCATAGCCCCAAAGCTTCCAGCCACCACTTTGAAAATATGACTTTGGTTAAACGTCTACCACAGGGTGTTCCAGCTGTTTTTGTTGGTGCATGGAAGTGACATTAGATGGCCACACAGAACGGACTTTCTGCTGCTCCGTATCATTGGATATTTTGCTTTTCTCCCCTTTAGACTGAGATTTTTCATCTTGGGTGACCCGAAGTACCTGGTAGAAAATGGTTAATACAAAGTATCCTGGAGAAAAAAATCAAGAACAAAACTCCTAATTTTTAGAAAATCTTACCGCCCCCTATTGTAATTCTAATTTATAGATGTTTTATTCCCATGACTTTTATCTTCTGAAAAAAAGATAATCTTCACAACAGGTTATTCATTCCACCTAAATACAGTATTCAGAAATAATGTACATTTTTTTCTTATGTGTTTGTTAGCTAACATTTACAGATCTCCAAGAATGTATACCCAAGCTCATCCTTCTAGACAACTCAAGTCATCTGTGACTCTGCAGCAAAATGTGTGCGGGTGTATGCCATTTTCAAACAAGGTCCATGTTCTTCTGTTTAATGGTACCTTCGAGTGCCATTTCTGTTCTGCTACTCTCTGAGCTGGTCCCACAGTGCATCTAAAGTTCTATTCTGGGCAGTATTAATCCAGGTGAACAAACTCTGATGAGCAACCTGCTTGCCCTGAGGTCAGGAGACTGGGAAGCCAAGTTGACCGTACAACCGTACAACTAACAGAACTTCAGAAACAGCCAGAAAAGGTTCAAGATTCACTGCAAGGGCATACATTTCAGCCTTATTCCACGCGCTCCAAGTAAAGGATCCCTCCAGCTACAGGGTTTTCTGGATGTGGGATTAAAAATTCTGTCTGTCTGTCATATTTCAAGGTGGCTCAGAGGTTAAGATGCTGAGCTGCAGACTGGAAGGTCTGTAGTTTGGCAGTTCAAGGCACGAGTGCTGCATGATGGAGTCAGCTCCCACCTCCTGCCAACCTAGCAGTTTGAAAGCAAGAAATTTCAAGTAGATAAATGGGTACCACTTCGGCGGGAAGGTAGCAGCATTCCGTGTGCCTCAGCGTCTAGTCTTGTTGGCCACATAATCCTGAAAATGTCTTCAGATAGCGCTGGCTCTTCGGCTTGGAAATGGAGATGAGCACCGCCCCCTAGAGTCGGATTCGACTGGCTTTTGAGCAAGGGAAACCTTTACCTTTTTAAAATATAGTATTGTAAAATACTGTCTATCCATCTACATATTACTGTAAAATCTAGGGCAAACACCTGGGCAGGATAGGATACAAGTATGCAGTTTGGGGCAACCCAAGTTGTGTGCAAGCCTAGCCTACACAGGGGTCACAAGCCAAATTCAAGAATGCAACACGATCCCCACCATAGCCAGCCACTGCTTGAATTTATGCAAGAATACGAACATTCCCCCCAGGAACTAAAAGGCCCAAATTTGAGACATTCAAAACATCCTCTAGTCCAGCTCTCATCAGAATTTCAGATCATCCTGTCCTAAACTTGCTTATTCTGAATGGAATGAGATTTACTAGAAAATGAGATTAGGGAGCCAGTTTCAGCTGCACGCTACACCCTAACATCACAGCATAGCCATTTAAAAGGAAAAAGCACCAACTGCAACCTTTTTTTTCCCTATGCAGCATTTGTCTGGACGTACCTTTGACATTTGGGCTTCAGTATTGCCTTTTGCACCCGAAAGGACCATTGTCAGAGCAGAGGAAATGCTCAATGGGGAAAAAAACAAGTTGTTCTTAGGATCATCTTCACTCAGCTTCTTGAAAAGGTCAAGGGCAAAGGCAGTACTGGCTGCAGCGACAGAATCCATGTTGCAGAACCTATAAAAGAAGCACAGATCAAAACAATCAACCCAAAGTCAACCGTCAGTTCTGAGACAACTTTAGCAAACGATTTGGTTGTCTGAATTTCATCCCTCTGCCAATAAAGTCCCATCAGCCCATGTTTCCCATCACTCAGGTGTTTGCCAAAATGTCTTCCCCTGGGGGAAAAGCTACAGCCCTAAGCAGAGGACAGAGGCAGGGACCATTCTGGGGAAAGCGTGGTACACATTAACCTGTTACAGCACAAAAAAGAGAAAAAGAAAAGAATTCTGCAGCACTGTTAATTTTATGATTTTAATTCACTTATATCCCGCCTTTATCCCCTATGGGGACCTAAAGTGGCTTATATAATTCTCCTCCCCGTCATTTTATCCTCACAACCACCCTGTGAGGCAGATTAGACCGAGAGAGTGTGCTGGCCAAAGGACACCCAGTGAGCTTCTATGGCATGAGTGGGGATTTGAACCTGGGCCTCCCGGATACTAGTCTGACCCTCTGAAATTACTACACCACATTAGCTGATCAGTCTTCCCTGAAGCTGTGCAAATGTTTTAATGGACTGCTGGGTAAGGAGTTGTCAGTAATGTCCCATTCATTCTGATGTCCTTTTTTATATATTGCAGCTGCACAAGTAGGCTTGCCAGCTGCCCGGTGGGGGCAGGGGATGACCCGCTTTGGTGGGCTGGGGCCTTCTGCCAGCTAGCTGGCTGTCCGGGGAAACCACACACCCCAAAAGACATCCCTCGGTGACATCGTCGATGCGATGGTGTCAGTTCTGGAAGTGACATCCTCCTGTTGGCAACGCTGGGGCTCATGCTCTACTTTTTGGGCAAAATTCGTTTTAGCCATCTAGTTTTGCCCCAAAAGTAGAGCATCACCCTGATGTCATTGACATGATGGATGTCACTTCCAGAAGTGATGTCATCATGTCGACAACATCCCCACCCACTCCCAGATTGCCCCCCCAAATCCCCCCGCCGGCAGCAGGTAAGGATGACCTGGCAACCCTGTGCACAAGTTTAGTTATGTTAGGGAAATTGGGCATCTCTTGATAACGGATCAGCAAGATTGCTTGTAAATAGATAATCTCCTGCAGTAATCACTCTATTACCCATTCACACTTGTTAGAATGGTGCTGTTACAAATAAATGCATGTTTTTTATATATATTATATATATTAAATTTTAATTGTTGGCCCTCTACTCTGTTTGACTTACCTTTTTAAGGTTCTTGATGCTAGGTTTCAGGGTGAAGTTTGTTTGCCTTTTTTTGTTCACAGTGCAAAGGGAAGGGTTCACCATACATTCACTGTGGAACAAGTTTGTCTTGGGTCTACAGCATGCTTGTGTGCCTAACAATATGGGCTCTAGTCCACAACAAACCCATTTGTTCCTCATATTTCTTTAAGGCACAGACAGCAATCAGCAGACAGCCGTGTGCAAAAATTATTACACTGGGTCCCGATATGCTCAGGAGACAGGCGGTTATATAAATATTTTGAACAAAAGTAACAAAACTTCAGGGGAAAATTAATGTACCCTCACTAATTGCTAGCAAAATACAATAAGTTCCCTGAATTTATCTTTAGGATCCTTAAATATGCTTTCTGAGTCTGAGGCCTTTCTAAAAATAAAATCTAGTCTATTGGGATCAGAGCTACAAACTCTTTATAGCCTGGCTAACAGAACCTATTCTCTCTTAAATTTGGGGATTGTTCCTAATGCAAACTTTCCAGCAGTGTACCTTTATCAACTCATAGCTCCAAATTTGTGTAGAGCCATATCCTTGGCTAGATTTAATGTTCTTCCTTCAGCTATATTATCTGGCAGATTCCAAGGGATTCCCTATCCTAGCAGGGGTTGCCCCTTGTATGAAGGACTGTGTTGAAACTGTTGCACGTGTCCTCCTCCACTGCCCTCTCTACTTGGCGTCCCGTCAGGATCTTCTGTACCCCATATTAGGCCAAATTTTAGAGACCCCTGATGATTTTAAGCTCCTTTTCTTGCTTGACAATGCAGATACAGAGATAACTGAAATAGTAGCAAAGTTTCTCTGCAGTGCCATGGTTTTACGGCCTGATAAGTGATGTTATGAATTAGGTTCTATTATGATGCTAGCAAAACACAAAAACACTAGTTTCTTGCACACCATTAATCATTTCCCAAACATTAAGGAAGGAGAAATAAAAAGACATTCTATTAGGAGAAGTCTACTCCCACCCACACAGCAGTATTTTTTAAAAAATTCCAGTTAACTACGACAACAATGGCAAAGGTCACGAAACATAACAATGGTTGCACTTCCACTGGTGGCTTTGGCAAAGCAGACCACTGTCATTCCTACAACTCTCTCCTGCACTGCAGCCAGGAACACAGATATTAAACTCAACAAACAGCACAGGCGCAGTGCAAACCAGTTTCCCGTTCAAGCTCTTTCACATGTTACTGCAGCCAGCCCTAGTGCTTGCCACCTTGCAAACAAGGAGATGTGCATTCCTGAACACCTTGTCCTATAGGAGCATGCCTCCCCTTCACTCTTTGTGCATTTACTGCTGCAAGCACTAGTGAACTCCAGTGCAGTCTCTATGACACATGGATTACGGAGTGGCTTTCCAGCAATGACTACCTATTCCTTTTTATTTAGCAATTCCAGAAAAACTGCTTTCTAATACAATAGCTAATCTGAGTTTTACAAACAATTAGAATACACACAAGTTTGTCCCGGGCAGTATTAAAGAACTTACATAGATAAGATCTACAGTGGTTTCCCAAACTACCTGAAGTCAGACATTCTAGGATCTCTCTGTTCTTATGCTGAAGCTGTAATCTATGTTGCTCACACATATTTAACTTCAATGTATTCATTCATCCAAATTTATCACCTCTGCTGAGCACATCCACGGTGAACCCTTCCCTTTGTGCAATTGCACCATTCTAACTTATGTGAATGTGTAATGGAGTGATTACTGCAAAAGATTAGCCTATCCATACTTATTTACTTTGCAATAGACAAGCAAATCTTGGCCAGAGATATGGAGGGACGCCCAGTTTCCCTAACAAAACTGAATTTGTGCAGCTGTAGGGCAAAAAACACACATGCCCTAGAACCACTGGGAAAGTTACTGACAACTCCTTGCCAAACAGTAAATTAAACTGTTTGCATAGCTCCAGGGGAAACCCATCACTTATATTGTCCTGTGTCTGATTAAAAATCTGCAGAAGTGGAAAGAATCTGTTCCCAAATGACAATGACAAAAGAGAGAAGACCAGAGGAGGCCCTTCAGGGTCTGTAGTCGAGGTCTTCAGCATTGCCTTGTGACCCTTTCTCAAACTGGAGATGCCCATGATTGAACCTGGGGCCTCCTGCACACAAAGCACGTGCTACACACCCCTTCCACTGCAGGACATCCACACTGGAACATTTTCTTGATGCAGAGGTGGAAGGATGAGAAGCTCACCCGCTCAACACCTGTTCAACATGCCGGTGCAGAGACTAAGAATGGTAGCCAGAGAGGAGACAAAATGGCAACCGAGCACACGTTTCTCTGAAACGACCTCATGCCACTTGAGAACAGAAGTCGGGCAGGTGTTCCTTCTCAGGGCAAAGAGAAGCCAGACCTTCAGAAATGCTCCAGGCCGTGGCTGTTAGAATACAGCAATATCTTCTGTACAAAGAAGATGAAGAGAGAAGCTCACAGGGAGGGCAGAAGACTGTAGCAAGCTAGGCAACTCTGTAGGGGGAGTACAGCTTTTTTTTTTGTCTGCCTGCTTTATTTAATAGTGCAATCGTAAACAGAATTACACTCTTCTAAATCCACTGGCTTAGACAAGTGTAACTCTATCCGGGATTGTACTGCCAAAGCAATTATTCAGGTACATTTACAATAGCCCAGGGGTGGCCAAACTGCAGCTCCAGACCTGCTTGCGGCTCTTTCACAGAGTCCAATTTAATGTTCATAAAAAGCAAATTTGCATATTTTCCAATAAAAACATGTGTAATATTTGTTCAATAGGGAGAAGACCCGTTGTGGTAAGGAAGACAACGAGCTCTAGCTAGGCCGCCAGGCCGTGCTCCCGTCCCTTCCCACACACACACCCCGCCCGAGGCCCTGGCAGGCCAGTTCGGTAGCAGTCGTCCATTCCTTGCCCCATTTGAGGTGTCGGCGGGCTAGGGCACCAGGCCTCTTCCCCCTCCCCCGCTTGATGCTCCGGCGGGCCAGGCCATTTTGCCTGGCCCCCCATTCGAGGCGTTGGTGGCCCAGGGCACCCAACCTCATCCCCTCTGTCACCGCAGCTCTCCCACGCCCCACCCCTTCTCTCAGAGTGACTCTCCCTGCCCCCAGTGGCATTGGCTGCACCAGGCTCACCGGCTTCGTCATTTCTCCCCTGCTCATTCGAGGCCCCGGTGGGCCTGACTGCCCGGCCTCATCCTTTCTGGCCGCGTGGCTCTCTGCAGCCTCAGCAGCACCAGACTCACTGAGCTCGTTGTTCCTCTCCCCCCTGCCGCTCGAGGCCCTGGTGGGTGAGGCCACCCAGCTTCGTCCCTTCCCTCGCCATGGCTGTCCCCCACCCCCAGTGACAGTGGCAGACTCACCAGCCTCATTCCTTCTCCCTCCCCCACGAGAGACCAGCGGGCCAGGCCAGCTGGCCTCATCCCTTCCCTCGCTGCAGCTCTCTCCACCCCCAGCATCAGAGTCACCGGAGTGTCTGTCCTGTCTTTCTGTGGTGACATTGTCTTGTGAATTGAGTTTCAGCACCTGCTGCTTCTGTGGGCAGGACGTAGCCAACTCAGCCAGTGGCCTGTTTCTGAGTGGCAGTTCAGGCAGCCAACTGATTTTGGCGTGCATAGAATTTTGCCACCCCAAATCAGCTTTATAATATAGGAGAGATGTCTTGCGGCTCTCAGACATCTGACGTTCATTCTTTGTGGCTGTTACATTAAGCAAGTTTGGGCCACCCCTGCAACAGCCTGCACTCAAGACGTCAGCTCTCAGTTATTGCCTCCCAGTCCTCAAGATCAGTTTGATAAGTAAAGCCTTTTTGCAAGGCGTCCTTGCAGCAATGACGCAGCTTAAGCCTTTGCTTACCCACCCAAGTTCCACATAGTCAAGAAACTTCCGTAGGTCTTGCTTCCTATGATTCTTATCAAGAGAGACGACTACAGCCTAACCCGAACCCATCAGCTACTTATCTCGGAAAGATAAATCTTTCTTTAAACACATGACAGAAACAGAGGATACTGGAAGGAGGTATCACAACAGATTCATATACAATCTACTTAGGGTTGCCAGCTCTGGGCTGGGAAATTTCTGGAGGTTTAGGGGGTGGATCTTGAGGAGGGGTCTCACCAGGGTGGAATGCCACAGAGTCCACTTTCCAAAGCAGCTTTTTTCTCCAGGGCAACTGACCACTGTAGTCTGGAGATGAGCTGTAATAACAGATCTCCAAGGTCCCACCTGTGGGCCGGCAAACCTAGACCTCCTAGTCTTTTCACATGCAGACCAATAATAACTCATCATTAAAAAGTGTACCTGCTATAATTTCAGGTCATCTGATTAATTTAGTAGGGCTACTCAGGAGAGTTGGGCTGCAGTGGCTCAAGTGGTTAAGACAATGAACTGCAGACCGGAAGGTTGGTAGTTCAGCAATTCAAGACCCGAGTGCCGCATGATGGAATGAGCTCCCCTCTCTGGTCCCAGCTCCTGCCAACCTAGCAGTTTGAAAGCAAGAAACTGCAAGTAGATAAATAGGTACCGCTTCGGTGGGAAGGTAACAGCGTTCCATGCACTTCGGCATCTAGTCGTGCCAGCCACATGGTCACAGAAATGTCTTTGGACAGCACTGGCTCTTCAGCTTGGAAACGGAGATGAGCACTGCATCCCCAGAGTCGGATTCGACTGGCTTTCGAGCAAGGGAAACCTTTACTTTTTACTACTCAGGAGAGCTAGTTGCAGATTTTGGCCATGATGCTTACTATAATTCTACCAAGTAAAACCAGACGGAATGTTTAAAATTTGGGTTCATTTTCATCCAAGCATCCATCTTACCTCTTTTCCACCTGCTCAATTAATATGTTTTGTAAATAAAACCACAAGCCTACCCACCGGGACACAGCAAAAAGGAGAAGAATTCTGCAAAAAAGTTGCCTTTGAAGAGTATATTTGTACTCTCTGACACCAATTAAAAATTATTCATGGGAGCTTGAAAATGGGAACACTGAATAGTGTGGAAAATGTTAAAACAGAAAACCAACTGAGATGGATATAAAAGTTAACTTACAAAACTGTCTAATTACTTAATTATATTTGAGCCGGCAGGTCTTGCTGTCCTATAATCATCATCATACCTGCATACCGGAAGGTCCAGATTCAAAAAGGAATTAACATTTTTCCCTAGGCAGACACCTTTCCATCAACAATGAATATTTCTCTATCAGCCACAGTTGCCATTCTGGAATTTTCTGGAAAATTCTAGTTCTAAGCATTCTTCAAACAAAGCATACTAACGCTTAGCATCTTTCTGGCTACATGGCAACCATTACTTCTAACAAACTGTGCTGGTTCACTAACACAAACTTTTTTCAAAAAGTAATTGAGTGGCTGAGATTAGCAGAATAGGGTTGGAAGGGGTCAAAATGTTACCTAGATCCCTTGTTTTCAAACTCTTCAAGTAACCTTCTGCTCATAAGTACACCTGCTCTGTACTTGTATGCTTTGCCGTTCTTGGGCAGTGGCCTTCAGTCTATGGGTTGGGACCCTCAAGATGCCCCCTTGAGCTCTTTGATGGATGGGCAAAATCATAGAATCATAGAATTGGAAGGGACCTCCAGGGTCATCTAGTCCAACCCCCTGCACAATGCAGGAAATTCACAAATACCTCCCCCCCCTACACCCCCAGTGACAGCTGTTCCATGCCCAGAAGACGACAAAAAACCTCCAGGATCTCTAGCCAAACTTGCCTGGAGAAAAAAGAAAGGACCAAGAGAACTAAACGCTGATACAGCCCTTCCTGCCCTCCCTCTCATGAACTGCCTAAGTTTACACAATCAGCATCACTGTCAGATAGCCATCTAGCCTCTGTCTGAAAACCTCCAAAGGAGGAGAGCCTGCCACCTCCCAAGGAAGCCAATATAATACCAATTAATATTAAAGCAGAGTTACCATGCCAAGACTGTTCTGTAAATACCATGGCCAAACTGAATATTTTCTATACTTGGGGTTGGCAGGTTCAGGCCCCAGTGAAGGGCAGGGATGCCAGATCCAGGTTGGGAAATTCCTGGAGATTTAGGGGTGGAACCCAGGGGAGCCATGGTCCTCAGTGGGGTACAATGCCATAGAATCTGCCCTCCAAAGTATCTGCTTTCTCCAGGGGAACTGATCTCTGTAGTCTGGAGATAAACTGTAATTCTGGGGGATCCCCAGGCCCAGAAAAACATACTTTCTCCCTCTGTCTGGTCTCTGTTGCTATTCTGCATACCATCACAAACCACATGAAGGGCAGACTCTTCAAATCACTTATTCTGGAGTGCAGACACAACCCCTGTTTTAATAGAATGTTCCTGCAGAGGCTGAATACTATTATGGAAATGTGTGCCCACAAAAGCTTATACCCAGAATAAAACTTCGTTGGTCTTAAAGGTGCTACCGGACTCAGACTCTGTTCTATAAATAAGGTAAATAAAATAAATAAAATATGGCACCATTCCACTCAAGAATATCCAAGGCAACTCACAAAACTCGTTCTGTTCAGTTAAAAAGAAATCTCACACACGCATACAATCACCACCACCACCACAATAACATAGCCATTAAAAATACAGACAATGCATTTTGCAAGTTTTTGTTTCATCCTGATGTTTCTTTCCTCTGTAGGGCAATAAACCCACCCAAGTAGGATAGACTATAAACTCCAACCTACTACTATGCAAGCCTGGCAGAATTGATTTGTGTGCCACCCTTTTCCTCCTCTCTTGCAGGCGCACCTCTTCAGAGGCACATCTTTCTTGGATCAAGCAAAACCCCCAACTGGGGGTGGGGGTGGGAGAAGCCCTGGAAAGCGTTTTCGGTACTGGCTCTGCATCCAATCCGAGCTAGAAAAACCCACCTCATTTTCCATGCTCCACCCTAAAGATGTTCAGCGGAGAGGAGCTGCTTTTCTGCACGGAGATTCAAATCCAGCAGCAGTTCAGAGACCAGCCAGACTTTTGCCGTACGAGCTTTGGAAAATCAAAAGTTCTTTTGGTCAGGTACTATCTGACCATTGTGTTTGTCTCTATGAAGCGAATGGCCTGAAACCTAGCCTTTCTGCTTGCAGAGACTTAACACTTTACTACTGGAGTTCCAGCAAAGCCTTTCCCAGCTTGAAGACTTCAGGAGAGGGGAAACCAGACCGGCTTGCTTTCTGCTTGCCACGCAACTGTTACCAGTGAAAACGAACTGGCAACTCTAAACACCACCAACAGTCTCTCAACCCGGACACTAATTGCTCCAGCCAAAAATGAACGCTTGCTGCACAATTCCAAAAAGAGTTGCCAACCTCCAGGTGGCACCTGGAGACCTCTCGCTATCACAGCTGATCTCCGGATGGCCAGTATCGGTTCCCCTACAGAAAATGGCTGTTTTGGAGAGGGGACTCTCCATGACATTATACCCCGCTGAGGGTCCCTCCCCAGGCTTCACCGCCCCCCCCCAGAAAAAAAAATCTCCAGGCATTTCCCAAACTAGAGCGAGCAACCCTAATTCCCAAACACGGATTCTCTCACATAAGACAGGGTCGCTGTGTTGGTCCGAAGCAACAGGTGGGTCGCTGTGTTGGTCCGAAGCAACAGAACAAAGTTGGGAGTCCAGTGGCGCCTTGAAGTCCAACAAAGTGTAATTCTGGGTGGAAGCTTTCCTGGTGCGTGCATCTGAAGAAGCGCACATGCACACAAAAGCTTATACCTGGAATAAAATTCTGTTGGCCTTAAAGGTGCCGGCTGGACTCAAAAAACTTGTTTTCTCACGTAAGGTCGAGCTGACTTCGTCCCCCAAACGGCTCAGGGTTTCCTAGACTCTTCCTCCGGAAAACAAAACGTCTCCAGGCGGGAGCACCTACCGCCACACGCAGCTCCCCCTCCGACAGAGTTAGAACAGGCTGGAAGGCAAAGCCGAGGCGACGAGATCCGCAGGGCAGGAGTCTCCGCGCAGCTCTGCCCGCCGGGCTCAGGCACAGGGCGGGACCGGGGAACACAAAGCGGCGCCCTTCGCCTCCGGGCCTGGCCGCCTCGCGTGATTCATCCCGCGGCCTCCCAGAACCCTCCCCCGGCCCGGCCTTGCCTTGCCCTTTCCGGGAAAGCGCGTCGGCTGCATGACTCGGCGACTGACTCACCTACTGGCCAGCCCCGCGGCTTTCTGCCCCGCCGAGCATCTGCGCGCTTCCCCCCCCGGGAACGACTCCTTCCGCTCTCACCGGAGGGGCGGAGCCCTCTTGCAAAGCATCAAGAGAAAGGGGAGATTTTGCGCTCTGCCGCCGGGATGCGGGGCTGTAAAGAACGCGCGGAGCCCCGAACGCCAAGGCTGAGAGCCTCAACCTGCCTGCCTCCCGATGCTCTCTGCGCGTTTACTCGGAAGTCAGGGGGCTGGCTGCTGCTGCTCCCCCGCCCCAGGAAATGCGTGCGGCAGTCTTATGAGCAGCCTTTAAGGTGCGACTGGACTAAGGTGGCCAGCTCTGGCTTGGAAGTGGATTCCGGGAGATTCCGGGTGTGGGATCTGGCGAGGGCGGGTCTGGGGAGAAGAGGGACCTCGGCAGGGTCCAAATGCCACAGAGTCCACCCGCCCAAGCAGCCCTTTTCTCCGAGGGAACTTGGCCTCGGTCATCTGGAGATCAATTGTAACAGCGGGAGATCTCCAGCTGCCACCTGGAGACTGGCAACCCTCTACATAACTGGACTCTTACTCTTTTCTGCTTACGCGGAGGTCCCCCAGAAAGTCCTCGCCCGGGGTGACTGGGTTAAAAGAGATGGGAACCGACCCAGCGGTATAGCTGAATGAACACCGGGTGGCGCTCCCCGTGCAAGTGATGCAGCAAGAGAGCCGCTTAGGCGATCAGGCGAGGCAAGGCGGGAGGGTCGGACTGGGCGCCCGAGCCCTGTGGGGACAGCAGCGGCCTTGCGAAGGACCGCCGCTGGCCTCACCTGCAGTCGCTGCAGATTGCAGTGCTGTAGTCGTCTGGTTCTCTTCTGCTGCAACCACGTGGGACTTACCTCAACTGTGCAGTGGCCCTTCTTCTCAGTCTGCTTGGCGGTCAGCCAACTCTGGGTTCCTAAATACATGGAGAGCTGAAGGTGGAGCCTCAGAGGGCAGGACTTTAGGAAGGGGAGGGACCCCAGTAGGGTATAATACTCTACAGGCCCCCTTCCAAAGGAGCCATTTTCTCCAGGAGAAGGGGGGGGAGATATTTTAAATAAATAATAAACGAACAAGCTATTTATGTAGTCTGTAGATGAGTCATAATTCCAGGGGGGGTCTCCAGCCTGCACCTGGGGGTTGGCAACCCTTCCTGCAGATGACTGGGCTGCACAGGGAGAAATACAGTGGGTTTGCAAGGGAATATAGTGTTGGCAGAGGAATTAAACACAGCAACAGTGCACAACCTGATTAACGAATAGGTAAAGGAGAAGCGGTATAGCTGAATGAACACCGGGTGGCGCTCCCCGTGCGTGTGATGCAGCAAGAGAGCCATTTAGGAACTGGAGAAGACCCAGATGCTGGGAAAGATTGAAGGCCAAAGAAGAAGGGGACGGCAAAGGATGAGATGGTTAGACAGTGTCATCGATGCAACGAACATGAAATTGAGCAAACTTCAGCGGACAGCGGAAGGCAGGAGGGCCTGGCGTAATCTGGTCCATGGGGTCGCAAAGAGTCGGACTCGACTGTGCGACTGAACAACAAAAAAGGTTTGCTTAGGAACTAATATATTTGATAGGAAAGCAGAGAGAGAGAATTAGGTTCCTAACTACATCTCTAGCTGGGGTGGGGACTGCATGTAGAACATCGGAGAAGGAGGCAGAAATGGCCCTAAGAATAGTAGAGACAGACAAGGAAAGACGCTTAAGAGAGGGTGCTGACCTCACTGTCCTGTCTGTCTTCTCGCTGCCCCCTTCAGGGCCTTCTTCTGTGCACCACAGGCTCAGGATGCCTTAAAAACTCAGTGTTTAAGGTGTGTCAAGACTTGCAATAAATGAACACTCTGCCTTACAATAAAAAATTGTGATTCTTCTACCCTCTTCATTTTAAATGGCCTTCTCCGTTCTGTGCACTTAAGAGAAGAAGAGATTGGATTTATACCCTGCCCTTCACTCTGAGTGGCTTACAAACTCCTTTCCTTTCCCCTCCCCACAACAGTCACCATGTGAGGTAGGTGGGGCTGAGAGAGCTCTGACAAACTGCTCTTTCAAGAACACCTCTGACAGAACTATGGCTTGCCCAAGGTCATCCAGCGGCTGCAAGTGGAGGAGTGGGGATTCAAACCCGGTAGAGTCCATGCACCTAACCACTACACCAAACTACCTCTTACAGGATGGAGATGCCATGGGAGAATGAGGGGGGGGAGCTATCTGGGATGAAAACACAGTGTGTTTAATTAAAACCAGAAATGTAAACCATAAAATGAGGGGAGCTCTGCAAAATATTTAAGGAACAATGTGCCACAGTCAGTGTGATGTGACACCTCATAAAAGAAACTTAGAGTGGCATCCCTTGGCAGAGGTACAGTTTTTAAAAATACTTTTATTGTTTTTACACACCAATTGAATTAAGCAGGGTTGCCTGAATTTGGGACCACCGTTAAGAATAGCGTGCTGCAGACCCTCACGAACAAGAACATAGAAAGCACTGGGCATCAAAAAGAGAGAGATTCCAAAAGGAAGGCTGAGAGGTGCATATATATTGGCCCCCTTAAAAACCAACACAAGGCTCGGTCCTGATTCACTCACAGCATTTTCAGCCTGCTCTTAAACATGTTTACCCAGAAGGAACCCCACTAAATCTGAGAGTCCATCGCATTTAGGGGACTCCATTGCATTTAGGAATTGCTCCAACTGCAGAGGCGACATAAAACATTCTAAGGTGTGCAGAATCGGCCAAAGAAGAGGATGCTTTTGGCTTTATTCTGCCTGATAAAGAAGAGGAAGGGGTGGTCCGCTTTAAATACCACAGGCTCCTCGGAGGATCTTGTTGTAACCACGGCTGCAGTGGAGGCAGATGCCTCCGTGCCTTCTTCATTGACCTCCACAAAAGCCTTGTGATACACCTGGGACAGATACAGGTCATTGTTCCTGGACATTCCTGCGAAGTTTGCTTGACCTCGGCTGAAGGCGTCTGTCATTCCCAGGCCACTTAAAGTAGTCTTGAGGTCATAACTCTCGGCTAGCTTGAATTTGGGCAAATGAACCTCCACTTTCGTTTTCTCCATCATTTCTGGACTGGTCCATATTGATAATCTCTCATACGTTAATTCCTTTTCCAGCTGTAGTTGGTATGAGAAAGTGTGTCAGAATATAAAGGATGAGAGTTTAATGAGAAACACTGAATTTTTAACATGAAGATGAGTAGGTTTTTATACCCCGCTTTTCTCAACCTTGCAGTGTTTCAAAATGGCTTACAATCCCCTTTCCCTTCCTCTCCTCACAGTCATCTTGGGAGGCAGGTGGGGCTGAGAGAGTTCTGAAAGAACCAAGACTGGCCTGAAGTCACCCAACAGGCCTCATGTGGAGGAGAAATAGGGAATCAAACCCAGGGCTCCTCATTAGAGTCTGCCGCTGTTAACCACTATACCAGTATGTACTGCAGTAACAGCCTTGGTAAACAGTGCTCTGGATTTGCTATACAAAGGCTGCAATCATGCACACTAAATAATCCACTTGCCACTTTCAGTGCACTTTTCAACTGGATTTTACTGTATGATCTGTGGATACAACACAGATAGAGCTCCCAGCTCCCATTTCCTACTGCCATTCTGCACATTGGCAGGAAAAAAATAAAATTAAAAATGGCCATCAGGCCTATGATGTGATATCACTTCCAGGGAAAACGTGGAAGTGATGTTACGCCTCTCTAGGAATAGTCAGAAACACTATGCTAAACCTATAGAGTTTCTGGCAATTCCTACAGAGGACTGACATCACTTCTAGGTTTTCTTCTGAAGTGGTGTCAGTTTAAGAATTCAGGTTTTAGCACAGAGTTTCAGGCTATTCCTAGAGAGGTGTGATGTCCCTTCTGGGTTTTTATCCCCCCCACACACACACTGATTGCCAGGTCAGGCCTATTTCCAGCTAGGGTTGCCAGGTCCCCTGGGGGGGTGGGGAAACCCCCACTCAATGGGTCTGTTACCTGCCAGCCCGGATCGGGCCACTGGGGGTAACCTCACCTCCAAAGTGCCAGGATTGCGGAGATGTGCCCAGTGTGATGACATCACCCGGAGGTGATGACATCATGTCAGGCATGTTACAGGGGGATGCTCTATCATTCAAGGGAAAATGCTATGGTTTTCCCTTGAATGATAGAGGTCCCACCCCCAACATGCCCGATGTGATGATGTCACTTCTGGGTGATGTCATTGCGATACACGGGCTTCATGAGCACACCAAAGAACTCCTAGAGAGGGGCCGGGACTCCCCCGCTGCAACTAAAGGTAGGACTTGGCAAACCTATTTCCAGCTCTGCCTTGGCAAATGCTGGAAGAGCTTAAGAGCAGTGCCAGGGGGGGAGTTTGGGGAGAATGTGACTTCCAAGTGACATTCTAGGAATCTCCCCTAATCTCTGTGCTACGACCATAGTGACATGGGTAAATTCCTAGAACTTCACATCCTAGAGGCTATTTTTCAGCCATTTTTTCTGAATTCTGGGGACCTCAGAAGCTTGCTTCCACTATTCATCGTAATAGCATGCACTACTGCTGATTTTATACACAACATGAAATACTTTGCTAAGCAGTGTGCCAGAACTGCCCACTTACAAAGGAACAGTCCCTTAGATTTTTGAAAAGAAATGTTTACCAGTTCCAGACCCATAGACTCGTCTGTGATGTCATCAGGAAGTAGGATGAACATGCTGAGGTCTTTATTGACATATGGAAGCTCAAGGATCGTGACCTTCAAGATGCTGACTTGGAAAACTGGAAATGTGTCTGTCAGAAACATCATTTGCACAGATGTTGACGTGGTCTGAAATAATGTTTAAAAGACATGTTACTCCTTTTCCCAGCTGAAATGAACTGTATCCTGAGGAGGCAAAAGAAGTTTTAAGCACTCCAGCAGAGTATGTGGCTTTTTAATGAGGATTTGGGAGTCTGTGGGAATGAAGGAAGAGCTGTCGCCCTGCCAAGAACAGCACTTGATTCCAGCATGTGGGCAGTCTGTATTCTGCTCATGTGTAATCTGAGTGACCTACTCTTTCAGCTGGATGGTCTAATCTGCTAGAGTGGGAAGGGAGAACATAGGGTTAGATCCAACCAGCTTTTCCACTGGTGAAAAAGAAAGCAAAGGTTCCCCTTTGCTGAGGATCAATGTTTTGGATATTGTAACTCTGCATGCAAGAGGATCTGGGACGAAAAGGTTAAGAGAATTCTCTCACTAGGGTACACTTGGCAGTTGGACCCCCACTCTCATGGGTTAGATGTTGAGCCTCTCTGGCCCTTGCTTACCTTATGTTTCAACTTATATATAAGATTTCTCTTCTTCTGTCTTACCATTTTAAAGTTAATTTGTTCACAATAAATTACATGTACCTACATGAATATGTCGTGTAAGATGTGCTTCTATTTTTGTAAGTAAAATTTCTTTCTCCTCTTACCATCAGATCATCCTTGTAATTGGTTTGAACAGCATTTCCCCCCTTAACTGGGAAACATGGAGGACTGAGGATACTACCTAAATCTTCTGTACTTCCAAGGCTATTGCTTTTTTTAAAAAAAATCTAACCCAGTGCGATGGACCTGCATGGATGAAAGCCATATGTACATGTCATGGGAGTTGTAGTAAGAAGAGGAGTAGGTGAGACTGAGGGTAAAAGGTGGCTGGATCCAACCCTTACTGTGAATGGTATTTGGGCTGCCAGCTGATGCTGTGGCTTTTTTTCTGGATAGCAAGCTATTTATTATCGGCGACTGATAGGCATTCCAACGGATGGTTTTGCTGCTGTTTTTAAATCCACTGCTTCCTACTTGCTTTTCTTCTGGCTTCCTTATTTACTGATATTTGTGTACTTCTCTTTGAAAACATAAGGTTCTTTACACAGTTTTCATAGTGACATTGGATGACAGTTGAAACATCTGTTAAAACATTAGGATTATCTTCTGCTCTCTAGGGTTGCCAGGTCTGTGTTGGAAAATACCTGGAGACTTTAGGGGTGGATCCAGGAGACAGTGGGGTTTGGGGAGGGGAAGGGCCTCAGCATGGTATGATGCCAGAGAGTCCACCCTTCAAAGCAGCCATTTTCTCCAGGGAAGTGATCTCTACCAGCTGGAGTTGAGTTGTAAAAGCGGGAGATCCCCGGGCCCCACTTGGAGGCTGGCAACCCTAGCTCTCTCCCATGAACAGGACATTTGTTGTGTTTTGATGGCCTCATCCAGTAGATGGTGTCAGGGACTTTCTCCTCTTTTCTTATTTTTTTTATTTTACCATTTATAAAAAGGGACAAAAAAGGGACAAAAGGGAAAGTGAGACACATAAAACATCGTTTGTTGAATGCATTTTTAAGGACATGGCATAATATCAGAATATAAAACATGACATGTCAAAATATGGTAAGATAATCAGTACTTCAACATAATATATTTCCATGATTTCTTATCTATAGGGCTAAGTAAAAAAGCATCTAGGCAAGGAACATAGGAGAAGAAAAGAATTTTAAAAACATTTTTCTTATCTTTATACAAGGTTTATACTGTCATAGAATAACTAGAAAATATGTAACTATAAAAATTAATGAATATAACTATGATAATATGATTATATGATTCTGGGTATCGATCAATTTAATTTTCTTTGTAACTCCTCCAACAACTTTATCTAATCTAATCTAGTTTGTCTGTAGGAGTTCTAAAAGGCAGGGGCTTTCTCCTCTTGAAGAACTCCTCTTTAACTTATATTGTTATATTCTTTTTTCAAAAAAAGGGGTCCTTGTGAATATTAATAGCAATTAAGACAAGCTGTACAAGAGATGCCCTGCCAGATTCAGAGTCCACTGCAGTGGTTTTTCTTAAGTTAAGCAACAGTTGCTTCCCAAGAGAACAGCTTTGAGTCTGTTAAAAATAGAACTTGAAAACCCATAATAATAAAACCTTAACTGCGCAATCCTAAGTGGGTCTACTCAGAATCCTACTGAATTCAAAAGCAATGGGGTTTACTCTTGGGAAAGTGTCATTCGGATTGCACTGTAAATCTCCTGTTCAATAAGGGTGCTTTAGTGGCTTTCCTTATATCATAATGGTATGAAATATTTTGTGCGGAGCTACCAATAACAAGTTCAGAACATCAACAAAATGTTTCCATGTTTCATACCTTAGTCTGAAATCTGCTTTAGTGGTCTGTTCTTCCTTAAATCTGTTTTCCCACTTTCCTTTGAAGTAAATGGCATTTACTAAAACCAGTGCAGTCTCAGAATCAACAGCACCTTCAGGCAGCAGATTCTTTATTTTGCCTTTGGGGAAAAAAAGAGAAGAGGATAGAATTAGGATTTCTAGTACTATAACAGTGCAAATACTGGGTGGCTTTATTAAGGAGTGTCAGATCCCCAGTTAAGACACTATCGGCAGTGATGCTTTATTAGAGACTAGGACTAAGGCCCATTATGGGAAGAAATACAACAAGCTTTAGAAGGAAGTTCCAGGTGAGTGTCCCAGCTGTGGCTGGTGGGGCGGCAAATGGAAGGGGAAAATAGAGGAAGGCAAGCCATGTGTTATTTCCTTCTGCTTAGCTATAAGGCAGGGCTGTCTCAAGTCGCCCCAAGTGGGTAGTATGGGAGGAGAGCCGCATGGTAACAGGTATGGTTCCCTCCACCCCTGACTTATGTTGATTTGGGGTTATGCAGCGGCAGCTTAGGTAGAAAACCACCTCCTCCTGTGCCATGTCTTCTGGGTTCCAAGGGTCTGGAAAGTGGTTCCCTAGCCAGTTACAGGGTTACCAACTCTGAGTTGGGAAATACCTGTAGATTTGAGGGGTAGAGCCTGGGGAGGGACCTCAGCAGGGTATAATACCATAGAGTCCACTGCCCAAAGCAGCCATAGTCTCCAGGAGAACTGATATTGGTCATCTGGAGATCAGTTTTAATAGCTGGGAAATTTTCTGTACGGGGAAATGATGTGCTGTTGCTGGGACACACAGTGATTTCTGGGAGATCTCCAGGCCCCACAGGGAGACTGGCAACTCCAGTGACTGTTTAAGGGAAGATTGAGATATGTATTTCACCTCAGGACACATTCAATGACTCCCAACAGCAAACTGTTTAGAATGTTAGAGGCAAAGGCCAACCAGGCCACATATGCAAATGACCTCTGTGTTCTGAATGGCTATGGGGGGGAGAAGAACAGCAAACTGTTTGGAATGTTGGAGGCAGGACTCAGGCAACACAGCCAGTGGATAGGAACAGCTTCTGAGTGACACATCATGGAGTCAACTGATTTAGGAGCATGTGGAATGTTCAGAAAGTGCCACCCCACTTCACAATTATATGTAAGGAGAGATAGGTTTACTACAGGAACTGATTCTTTGTCAGGACTGAAGAAAGCTCACGGAATTCAGAGCTTATAGGTAAAATCCAACACATACACCCCCCACACCCCATGCATATGTCAGCACTTGGCCACTAGCATTTCTGTGACAACTCTGATAGATATATGGTGTCTTATCTACTCCAGCAAACTGAAAGAGTCTCCAAGGCCAAATCCCATGAGAACAGGCTGAAGGGTGCAAATTAAGAAATAATTATGGCTACTACAGGAAGGCACTCAATCCACGCACACTCCACTCAGGAATTCTCTCCCCCCTAAAACATGGCATTATGAACAGTGAAGCAGAACGAAGAGAAATGAAACTGAAACCTTGACAAAGAGCTGCCTTATACTGCATCAGATCACTGACCCGTCCAGTCTAGCAATGTCATCTCTACAGAATCGTGCTTAGGTGTTAAAGCAGCCCTGGAACACACTGAACCAAGTGGTTCCTGCCGGCACTGCAGAGGTGGGATTAGGAAATTAAAGCAGCCCTGTAAAAAGATCAAGCCTCTGGGTGGTCCTCCTCGGTTCTGGTTTAGAGCTGTGGATGCTAGTCAAGGTGTTCCCAGGCTCCGCCAGAGAACAGATTATGGTATTTGTTTAATATAGCAGAGTTTGCCCAGTCATAGAAGTGTGATATGGAGTGCAGTAAATAAATCTTCCAAGAAATATATCACAAAAGAGGTAAACTTACAGTTCATGTTCAGGTTACAGTCGAGAGAGGGAAGCCTAATCTAAAAGTACTTTTCCCTATCACAGATGGCCAGTGAGTGGGAGTATGAGGGCACTGTATCTCCAGAAGAGACCTGCAGAGATGTGTCTCCATGGAAGGCCATGTGAAGTGAGTGCAAGGACAAAGTGAGATAGGAGGGGTCAGAGGGCAGCTCCGAGTTTAAAACAAAGAGAGGCATCCCATTCAAAGAGATAACACCTATACACACTTAGGTTGATGTAGCGCCCCAGTGTCCAGGTATGCCGAATCACTCACTCCAACAGAAATAAAGGCAACCCGCACCTTCCCAGTCTCAGCTAATAACTTCCCAGTAGAAATATTGTAGAGGAGACTCTGGTACTACAAAAACAGGAAGATGCTAGTGAGCCAATTATTAAGCCTCAAATTAGGGTTCCCAAGTACTTACCGTATTTCGGCGGGGGGGACACAGTCCCCGGCCAGAACATTCCCCCGGGCAACACCCATGCCACATGATGCCGTTGCCAGGAAGTGGTACCATCGAGCTTCCATCCCCATTGCCAGAGCGTTGCCCGGCGTCACTTCCTGGTGACGGCATCGTGCACCACATCTTTCCTTCCCCCAGGGGTGGTCCTGCCAGGAGGTATCCATCTTCCGCCGGTGTACGGTAAGTTCTTGGCAAGCCTGCCTCAAATTGAGAGCTGAAACTCAGAGGACTACTACGTTTAAAAAACAAAACAAAAAAAAACCAAATCCAATCCATCAACCACTTCACACATTAAATTAGGAAAATACATTTTGCTACACAGGTTTTTCTTTTCCAAAATTAAGCATTATCAGAATCCAAAGTTTACCCTCCCTTCGTCATGTTTATCTAAAGCTTGTATCGATCAATTTGATCTTGTAAGTTTTGGAGTGGCTCTTAAATGTGCTTACTTGTTCACTTCTCTGACTCTAAAAGCATTTGAAGAGCATTAAGGCACAGCAACAGCACCTGAATAATTACTGGAACGACAGTCTGCAATGAATGAATGAATCAGCTTACGCTCAGTCTGACTTTCAACCCACAAGTTGATCTCGCTTCTGACTTGGTCCGCTGCACTTACAAAATTAACCTCTTGAGCCTCTGCATGATAATATTTCTTCGTAAGGTCCATGAATTCCTGTAGGACGTAAGAGAAAGTATATATATATATATATTGAGAATACCAGAGTCACTGGAAAAGACAGTGATGCTAGGAAGAGTTGGGGGCAGCAGGAAAAAGGGAGACCCAGCATGAGATGGATGGGCCCAATCAAGGAAACTACAAATGCCCCCAGTTTGCAAAACTCAAGCAAGGCTGTTAACAATCAGACATAACTTTTGTGAATTAACTGATGCGCATTTATGGTTTTTGTACAAGCGATAAGCAGCCCTATCCCATTCCTTGTAGTTGTGCTGTGTTCAGATGTACATCACCACTTTTCAGAACCAAGGCCATTACTTTGGGCTGGGGTGATTTTTCAAATTATATTTTTGACAACCTGGGCACCTGTGTTGTGATTCTGCAAAGCAGAATTACAAGGAGATCGGTTGCAGTGTCAGTTACGGAAATGCAGACCTTTTCCATCCATTGCTAAGAGTAACATCTGAGACTTTTAAAACCTGTTCTGTTCTGGATCTTGGACATGAAGTGCAATTCCGAGACAAACCTGCACTTATGATGGACTGACATTAATTGGACTTAAGGTGACAGTTGAAAGCTGCATGTTACGGGGTTGCCAGGTGTCTTCTTTTTTGGTATCCATCCTCTTCTGGGCTCTTTTTTTAAAAAAACTGATAACAATGTCCTCTTTTTCTGGGTTGGAAGCAGGGCTGTTTTTTCTGGGGGAACGCGCCAGAACGGAGTTCCAGAATTGTTTCAACAAAATTCTTTTAAAAATGCTTAAAAGTTCATGACTTTTCAGTACACAGATTGACAACTACATTTCCCTCTTGAGAGTTCCAGCACCTCTTTTTCGAAGAAGAAGAAGAAGAAGAAGAAGAAGAAGAAGAAGAAGAAGAAGAAGAAGAAGAAGAAGAAGAAGAAGAAGAATGAAGAAGAAGAAGAAGAAGAAGAAGAAGAAGAATAGGAGGAGGAGGCGGCCCCGGTTGGAAAGTTAGGAATATTCCTAGGTGGTAGCAATTATCACAGCTTAAATTGTCGGGGTATTTAAAATGAGACTTGTCCTAGTGATCACTTGTTTGAAGTAGTCAGTCAGGAAATAGGTCCTCTTTTTTGCCTTTCAGAATACAGTAACCTTGAGCATGTAGGAAACTCTACAGGTGCAACTCTGGTTCTGAGGCTCCTGACTCCAAAGCGCCCTCTTGTGTTGTTCAACCTCCGACACAGCCATGGGGAACAGAGAGTGAGAGAAACCAGGAGAGGCTTGTTCTACACATAGAAACACTAATGCATGCCTGCAGGGCTCTTTGGATTCTAACCTAAATATCCAGCAGGAGCAAGAACGGAGGGAAGATGGCCGCCAGCTTGAGAAATCTAGGCCAAGCACTTCTGTCTCCCCTGCTGCAGGAATTTAGCCTGGGTGATGCTCCCTCTAAGCTGTGGAGTCTTGTGAGCAAAAATCCTACTTTGTGAGCTCCTGGCATTAAAGTTGTGAGTGAGCGATTTGGCTGCTGCATAAATTAGTTTGCTCTGGAGCTCTCCTTCCTGAGCAAAGACAAAAAAATCTGTGAGCTGGAGGCTAAAAATCTGTGTGCTAACTCACACTAGCTCAGCTTAGAGGGAACACTGTAGCCAAGGTTATGAGATGAAGAGTGGGAGCCTAAGAGCTCTTGGCTTATAGCCCTTGGATCACAACTTGTAGCCTTAGCCAAATCAATTAACCTGCTGGACACTAACCCAGGACTGGGTTTGGTCAACTTTTTGCCATGTTTTGTTTTTTTATAATATGTTTATGTAAATTTGTTTGGAAGAGTATTTTTGTGAGCCATTTTGGGTCCCTATCAGAGAGAAAAGTGGAATAAAAACATATTAAATAAACAAACAAGTGGCACTTGTTGAGTATCGTTAACCTGACGGTACGTGTGAAAGTCAGTGCTGTGGTAATAATGTTTTAAGTAAGATCATTGCACATAATTTATAGGGTTACCAGGTCCCTCCTGGCTACTGGCAGGGGATGGAGGGGTAGGGTTGTCCGATTCAGGTTGGGAAACTCCCAGAGATTTGGGGATAGAGCCCAGGCAGGACAGGGATCTCAGTGGGGTACGATGCCATAAAGTCCACCCTCCAAACATCCATGTTCTCCAGGGGAACTGATTTCTGTAATCTGGAGATGAGCTGTAATTCCGGGGGATCCCCAGGCCCCACCTGGAGGCTGGCATCCCATAGTTCAATGGGCTTTAGTTTAATGTAAACTATTTCCTTGTATTAATCATTTGTTCAATCATTAAGTGTTTACTTTTGGGCGGATATGCTGCTGGAGAGCTAAAGGAGAGCTCAGAATTCCCAATCACCCATGAAAGTTCTTGATGGCTTTCGGGGAATGACTCACTCAATCCAACCTACTTCACAGGCCTTGTTGGAAGGGATAAAATGGGATCCTCTTGTCAGGAATAGAACAAAGCACTGTAAAGCTTCATGTCCCGTTCTCCTCCTATGCCACCCCCACCGAGTGCCAAATGGGCTGCGGAAGCCAGGCCGTGGGTGTCAAAGGCTTTGTGTGTTCTCCCATGCCATCCCTGCCAGTCTGGCACCCCCAGCGGCTGCTTAGGTCACTCAGGGAGTCAAATCAGCCCTGCCCTTTGTACGAGTCCATGTGATTTAATAGCTAGAATGCCAGACATCGACAGAAGAGTTCAAACCGCTGTAGCTCACTGAGTGACCTTGGGCTAAGGTTCCAGATCTGGGTGGGAAATACCTGGGGATTTTGGGGAGTGGAACCTGAGGAGGGCATAGAGTTTTCAGGCTGATTGCTAGAGCGTCGTTGGCCTAAACCAGGTGACATCAGCCCGAACCGGGCACTTTGGAGACAGGGTTCCCCCCGTTGGCCTGATCTGGACCAGTGGGTTGGGGGCCCTTTCGGTGGGGAAACCCCTACCCCCCAGGGGACTTAACAGCCCTAGCAGGGTTTGGGGAGAGGAGGGACTTCAGTGGGGCATATTGCCAGAGAGTCCACCTTGCAAAGTGGCCATTTTCTCCAGGGAAACCAATCTCTGTCACCTGGGGATCAACTGTAATCCCAGGAGATCTCCAGCTACCGCCTGGAGATTGGCAACCCTACTGTGGTCCACACCCACTAACAGGTGATTCCGAGGACAGAATTGTCAGGAGTGGCTATTTCTTTTTAGGATAGGGTTAGAAATACGTGCACCGCCTTGAACTCCTCAGTGGAAGGAGAGAACAACAATCTGATAGTATCAGAAAAGAGCAAGAACTCAGGAGCACCTTAAAGCCTAACAAAATATGTGGCAGGGCATAAGCTTTCATGAGTCACGGCTCACTTCTTCAGACACCACAGATAATTATTCTTCAGATAATCTGATAGTATGAAATGGAATCAGTCGTATGCCACCCTTAAAGGAAATGTAGGATACCACCGTGGCCAATAAAAATAGGTGTAGCAAACTTATTTTATGATGATATAAAATCTGTAATATAGATACAGGAATACATAACACAAGTCAGTTTTAACTAAGGTTCACCCTCTAGCTCAGTATTACTTCGCAATAAACAAGAAAAGAGCACTCTGTTTCAGATCTATTTAGAACAATGTTATTAAATCTTACTGTATTTAATAAGGTTGGGAATGACCAAATGAAGACTGAATGTCAAACTGTACTTGGCAGTTCAATGCAAATACTCTACTCACAGTAAGGAAAGGGTAAGTCTTTTCTCCATATAGTCTATTGGCCGTTTTAAGCACATAGGTACTCTTGGGTTGGTTGATTTCAGAAATCTGTTCGTGGAACCCCTGGTGGACCTCTTCATCCTTAGAATCCAGTTCCTGTAAAAAGGGCAAAATCACATTGCATTGAAAAATACGGTGACACCCGAATTCATATAGGCAGTTGGGATCATTAGTACAGTTGAAAAAAGCTGGGGGAAATAATTCATTGTCATTTACATTGCTGAGACATAATGGATTTAATCTTGGAATCAGCAACGTAGGACTTCAGGGTCAACTTCGACCTTCTATGCAGTAGTATCTCTCCTCTCTCACTCCCCATTATCTACTCTGAGGCAGGAGAGCGGTGGTTATGGTAAAAGGACTCTTCTCTTTGGGGAAGGGGAGGTCTGCCCTACCCTCTTCCATCGCCCATTCTTATACGACTATGTATAAAACTATTTGCTCATCAAGATTCCGTTTCTTTCTTCAGTCATCCGTTAAAAAGATTCTACCCAAAACTGTAGTGTGCCAAAAAGTTGTTATCTGTACCAGGTCCTACTAGAGTTTATGAAGGTCAAGCAATCCAAATGTTGTACAAGACAGACCTGTAAGATATGATATGGTATGGCGATAGTAGAACATCCTTATTCAAGCCCCAGGTAATCATGTTGCAAGGAAGGAAATATGGGAGGGTGCTCTTTGCAGCTGCCCAGCAAATGCAGAAGTGGTTCTGCAGCATATCTGGAATGTTGCAACCTGCTTTGGGCTTCATCTGGCCCACTTTTCCCAGTTAATCTTATAACTGATTGTTAACATTTTCAGTGTTTTGACCATCTCAAGCTACTGCAGCACATATCCAGAACAAGAAGTTTTAATGGGTTTATCCTACCTCTCTGTTCAGCTAATGGTTGCATATCTCTTTGGTGCCAGAAGCTTTTCTCTAACACAAGTGAATTTTTGCCCATAGTAATACTCAACTAGCCTTGACTTGAGTGGGCTCAGGCTAGCCTGATCTTGTCAGATCTCAGCTGCTAAGCAGGGTCAGCCCTGGTTAGTACTGGGTGGGAGACAACCAAGGAAGTCCACAGTCACTGTGCAGAGACAGACAATGGCAGCTCACCTCTGTTTGATTCTTTCCTTGAAAGCCTTATGGAATGGCCATCAATCAGCTGTGATTGATTTTCTTTGTTTAACTCGATTTAGCAATTCACTACTTTAATTCAGAGCAGTTCATTCGTTCTTTATTACAATCATTTGACCAATCATATGAACAATTTTAAATTTAGGGCAATACTATGTAGACTGACTCCGAATAGCTTAATGTGGATTAAATTACAGTCTAATAGGGATTCAAGGTTTCTGCACATTCATGGAGCAAAATCCTGAGCATGTTTACTTAGAAGCCCTGTTCAGTACAACGGCCGTCCTTCCTTGTAAGTACATACATACCTAGAACATAAGGGAAGCCAATGTTGGATCAGGCCAATGGCCCATCCAGTCCAACACTCTGACACACAGTGGTCAAAAATGCCAGGTGCCATCAGGAGGTCCAGCAGTGGGGCCAGGACACTAGAAGCCCTCCCACTGTTGCCCCCTCCAGCACCAAGAATAGAGTGCATCACATGCCCCAGACTGAGAGTTCCTATCTATACCTTGTGGCTAATAGCCACTGATGGACCTCTGCTCCATATCTATGTATCTAATTCCCAAGTGGCCCCCTGTGTGCGGATATCTAAATCCGCACATCGGGGGCACCTGGGGGGCAGGGAGATTTTCCTGCGCACGTGGGGCAGTCCCCACGTGTGCAGAAAAATCTAAAAAGTGTTTAAAAGTCTAGGGGGATATCAGAATCCCCCAAAAAGTAAGAGTGTTACCTGCGCATGCGCAGGGAACGCTCTGGGAACTCTGCGGCGGCTGGCGGCTAAAAGCCGCTCAGTTCTCGCTACCGGAGCCGGGGGGGAGAGGAGGGGGATCGCCGGGGGTGGGGGGAGGAGGAGGATCGCGGGGGGGGAGGAGATCAGCGGGCCCGGTGGCTGGAAGCTGCTCGGGCCTCGCCTCCGGAGCCGGGGGGTGGGGGGAAGGAGGAGGATCGCCGGAGCCGGGGGGGGGGGGAATCTGCTGGGGAGGGGGAATCTCGGCGGGCCGGCTGGCCTTGCCGCTGCCGCTGCCGCTGCTGGGGGGGGAGGGAGGGGGAAGCTTGGCGGCCGGAATACTCCCTCCCCCCCCGCGAATATCGCGGGTCCCGCCTCTTGTGCTTACCTAATTCCCTCTTGAAGCTGTCCATGCTTGTAGCTGCCACCAGCTCCTGTGACAGTGAATTCCATGTGTTAATCACTCTTTGGGTGAAGAAGGGCTTCCTTTTATCTGTTTTAACCCGACGACTGCTCAGCAATTTCATTGAGTGCCCATGAGTTCTTGTAATGTGATGTATACTTAGAACTTCAGCTTTACTAACAATGTGGGGATTACTTTGTGTGTGTGTTACAATAATACTATGTTAATGTTTGCTTATTTTAAAATATTTCTTGATTATATTACCTGGGAAGAACTTTCAGTATCTCTGATGAAGTGAAGCACCTGTAAGTAGAAGTGTAAAGATAATGATATAAAACAGATAGTGGCTTGGATCCTGTGGATTGTTTTAGCTGACGGAAGAGATTTCCATTAATACTGCAGATTTCCCTTGCCTCTCTCTTCCCACTGCAGCACAACATACCTCAGGGGACAGGGAACCCCCCATAAACAGCATGAAGAGGGAATGGACAAAAATGACTCTCCCTCTCATGTGGAAAATATCTGTGAGATTCAACACATCGACATTAACATATTTTTTCTGAATGATCCAGTCACGAGAATCCACCACTTGTTTTATTTATCTAGCAGCATGCAAGGTAACCAAATATGATGAAGGCATCATCCCTTCCGTCTGTGCAATGGTTCACACAAGCATGTTAACCACTTGATACCATTTCCTTTCCCCATGTCATTCCTTCATTTACATGACACATTTTCTAAAGGAGGGGCATCCAATCTTCTTGAGCCTGTTGTCCCTGTTGAGAGCTGGAGAAAAGGCACTGGAAGCCATCACAAAATGGCTGCCTTGGGGCAGGGTCCATCACAAATTATTGGGAGCTTCTAAGCCAAGTGTCCTCCTCCAACAGACACAGCTGCTTTGGAATGGGCAGGTGTAAAAGCATTGCTTTGGGGTCTCTTCTGATCACCTATGCTGAGGAGGCCAAGGAAATCCTGAATTGGTACCCTTTGGGCAGATGATGTTGTTTGGTGTCATTTTCCAAATGGGTGGTGGTGGTATTCCCTGTACAAACACAGATACAGGTTTCCAAGGCAAGAGATATAAGAAAAGCTGTATCCCTGAACAAGGTGATGTCCCGGGGGATTAGGTTAATGCTTCCCTAATCAATATGTTTTATGGAGCAACCCAAAGCTCCCTAATTTTCTTTTGTTCCAGTTAAGCCCCATGGATTTTAGCACAAGGTTCAAGGAGCCAGAAAACGTTATTGACAGAGAACTGCTGCTTTGAAGACTCTTTTGCTTAACATTCAGGATCTTGTTCTTCTATTACATCTACAGACCATCTGCTGGAGCCAAGGTAAGGTGATTGCAGGCAGATTTATGAACCTACCGTAGCCATCTGGGTGGCAGTTTTCTTTCTTGCTCCAAGATAGACCATGGCCAGAGCAGATGAGATACTCCAGGAGGAAAAGAAAAGGTTTTTGCCTGGAGATGACTGAGCCAACGTTTTGTAAAGGTCCAAGGTAAAGTTGCCGTTGGAGACGGCGAGGGAGTCCATTGCTGAAACCTGGGGCAAATATGAGACACAGGATGTGGCTATCACTTAATACAACACCAAGAGAAGACTCGAGGAACTGCTTTTCATCATTCTTATGAGAGAACAGTGGTTGGCCTTAGCATTATATCATCCTACCCTTTTCTGTGGAAGAAGGTGCCCATGTCAAATAGCAAAGCATTTTGATTGGTTTTTTTTAAAATAAGTACAGTTGCCTCAATTACATAGGATTTGTGCCTACTACAAACTAGGGATGCCAGCCTCCAGGTGGGACCTGGGGATCCCCTGGAATTAGAGCTCATCTCCAGACTACAGAGATCAGTTCCCCTGGGAGGAAGAATGCATGCTTTGGAAGGTTGACTCCGTGGCATTGTGCCCCATCAAGGTCTCCGTCCTCCCCAGGCTCCACCCCAAAATCTCCAGCAGTGTCCCAATCTGGAACTGGGAACCCTACTCCCCACTGGTGGCCAGGGAGGATCTGGCAGCCCCACTACAAACTGTAAAAGGAAGGAATTCACAGAACAGATCTCCCCTTTCCTCCTTTAGCCCCCTTCATATCTGAAAAGTTGCTTTAGAGGCTCAGTGGAGCTTCAAGAACAGATTTGGATGTGGCATAGGGGCTTCAGCCAGGACGAGGAACTGGCAGAAATCAGCTGTCCCCCCCCACCCCCCCATAAGCCCTTGCCGGTAGTGGGAAATCTCATGAAGGAAGGGATTCTCTGTCCAGACCCCTGGGCCCTTGGGAGCAGTTGTGGGGGAGGGGGTTCAAGAGGCTTTGGAGGGAAGGGAGAGAGATCCATTATGTCCTTGGCTGCTCCATTCATCGTTCAGACTGGATTCAACGCATTGGCCTCCTGAAGCCAATAAGTTGTCAATGAAGCCGCAGTCCTTTGGACACCTACTAAGACATAAGCCCCTTAAACTCAAAGAGACCCTCATTGCTGACTAATCATTGCTTTAGGTCATGTTGCCACAAGGTGATTTCCGTGTACTTAATTAACAGCATGGATTCTAGACACGTTTGTTCAGGAGGGACTCCCACTGGGTTTCCAATGGGACTTGTTATCAAATAGGTCTGAGCAGAACGGGAGTTCCAGTTTGAGCTAGTAATCTGCTACGGTCATAGTCAGAGCATTACAAAGTACCTCGTGTCACGTGTGGAATCACCGTGCCTACACACTGGCAATAAATGAAATTACACAGTGCTTTTGAATTTTTAAATTCTTGGTATACATGGATTTAAAAATTGATCTAGCGATACGAAGGTTCTGGTTCGGAGTACAGGTGGGTCCAGCTAAAAGAACTGTAAGCCGTTCACAGACTCGGACTGCAGTTCCTAAGTTGCTTTGGTGGGTGGGGTTATTTGGTTATTGATAGAAATTTATGTAAATTACAAGGTAAAACAATATTCAGAACAGTTTTTAGCAGGCTTTAGCTATCAGAAGAAATCATTGAGTGCGGTGCTCAACTTTTTTTCTGGGTATGGTAGGGTTGCCATCCCTCCGGTTGGGGTAGGGGATCCCCTGATTTCGGGGGCCCCACCCCTGAACAGCAGCATCTCATGGGGATGCCACTGACCCAGTGACATCACCGGTAGTGATGTCATTGTGCTGGGGGTGTCAAACAGTGATGCTCTAGCATTCGGGGGAAACTGTAGGGTCACCCTAGAGTTTTTGCCCTGAACGCTAGAGCAACGCCACATGATGGCCCCAGCGTCATGATGTCACTACCACACTGCACATGCAAAGCTCAAAGACACTCCGACAAGGAGCCAGGAGCAATGCTCCCACTAAGCTGTGGAGTCTTGTGAGCCAAAATTCTACTTTGTGAGCTATGGGCATTAAAGCTGTGAGCAAGCAACACAACGCAATGACCTAGCAACAGTGATCCATGCAATGGTCACCTCGAGATTAGACTACTGCAACGCTGTCTACATGGGGCTGCCCTTATCCCAGATCCGGAGGCTGCAGCTAGTGCAGAATGCCACAGCCAGGCTGCTAATGGGTCTCTCTATATGGGATCACATCCAGCCTGTATTGAGGACACTGCAGTGGCTGCCTATAGTGTACCGGATATGGTTCAAGGTGCTGGTTTTAACCTTTAAAGGGGCCTGCCTACTTGAGGGACTGCCTTTCCCCATATGTGCCCCGGAGAGCACTGAGGTCAGGGTTGCAGCACTGCTTGATCCTCCCTGGTCTGAAAGAAGCCAGGCTGAATATCACCAGAGCCAGGGTTTTCTCAATGGCAGCCCCATACTGGTGGAACGAGCTCCCTGAGGACATCAGGGTTAGGGATGTTAGGGACCCCCGAAAATGGCCCATTTGGGCCTCTTTTGGGCTGCTCTGAGCCGATTCAGATTCTCTGATCTGAATTGGCTTGCTGCTGAATTGCCGCCGAAATTATATAATTATACATTATATCCTATGGGCCATTGAAGTCAATGGCAAAAACATAAGATATATTCTGGGGGCTGGAGGGGAGGGGGTTTGAGGGAGATATTCTAAACTCAACGAGTAGCTGCGGGGGCCTCTCCCAAAGATATTCACCAAGTTTCAAGAACATTGGACCTGGGGGTCCAATTCTACAGGCCCCCAAACAGGTTGCCCCCATAGGATATAATAGGGCTGAAATTGACATTCAGCTGGCCAAAAGACTCCCCAATTGCTTTGTACTGGCGAAACTGATATGCAGGAGTCTTTGGGCCAGCCGAAATTGATTCTCCCGATTCGGCTGAATCTGAATTGGGCTGAATTTATTTTTTTTGCACACCCCTAATCAGGGCCCTGTGGGACCTTTTACAGTTCCACAGGGCCTATAAAACAAAGCTCTTCCACCAGGCTTTCAATTAGGGGCTGCCACTGATGAATGTGCCCTGGAACATCTTCCGGCCTGAAATTTAGAACATCTTCTGGCCTGGGACCCTGCTGGATGCTACTCCTATCATTGGGTGTGATCTGGATTATTGCCATCATCTGTCGGTCTTTACTTGTAAACTGTTGTTGTCTTAACTGGGCATTGCATTTTTTAACTTGTTTTAACTCTGTATTGTTTAGGCTATTTTAATCCTGTGAGCCGCCTTGAGCCAGCGTGTCCGGCAAGGTGGGATACAAATAGAAATAACAAATAAATAAATAGTAAATACTGCATCAATTAGTTTGCTCTGGAGCCATCCTTCCTGAGCTAAGACAGAAATGTGTGAGCTGGAGGGCAAAAAAGCCTGTGAGCTAGCTCACACTAAACTCAGCCTAGAGGGAACATTGGCCAGGAGCCCCCACTGTGGGAAAGGAAAGACCTGGCAAGGCGAGGATATGGTCTTTGGCTTTTCATGCAAGAAGTGTAGGGTTGCTTGGTCCCCCCTGCCTGGCCACTGGTGAGTAATGGGGAGGGGAAGGGTGGCCAGACCCAGGTTGGGAAACCCCTAAAGATTTGAGGATGGAGCCTGGGGAGGACAGGAACCTCAGTGGGTACAATGCCATACAGTCCACCCTCCAAAGCTTCAGTTTTCTCTGGGGTAACTGATTTCTATGGTCTGGAGCTGAACTGTAATTCTGGGGAATGCCCAGGCCCCGCCTAGAGGCTGGCAGTAAAGCAAATGATACACATCTGACATTTGTACAGTACCTTGGATTCCACAGAGGTGCTCTGATGTGCTTCTGCAGCCAGGCAGTGTCTGTCTGCTAGGTAATCACTGTGTAGAAATATAAGTGGCCTTCACTTCCCCTTACTTACAGCCTCCATTTCAACATCCTTTACCTTCTGCCTTTATGTCACATAGTCTGTTGCAAAACTGAAAGACTTAGCTAATCTGTGTTGGTAGGTCTATATCTGAGTGAAATAAGTTAGCCTCATGGACAAGCTCTTCTGTCTGGTGGGGTCATTTCGTAGAAAAAGAGGTGCAGGAGCTCATTAGCATAACTTATTATCATGACTTATTTGCATATGCCACGCCCCCTGACATCACCGGAAGTGTGTCAGAAGGCAACACCCATCGCTCAGGCTCCACTGGACTGTTTTGGATTGCTAGCTATTGGGGGGGGGGATGTGCAGATCTGCCCTCACAGAGGAGGGAGAGCTTGTACCTGAAGGCAGGATGGGGGAAGTCTCTACAACTTACCTGGCTGCTTCTTGCTCCTTGTGGCCCGACTGAGGGCTGCTGGGAACAGGGGTGGGGCTTGTTGCATGTGCCCGCCCCCTGGGCTCCTTACTGCTGGAGCTCCGCTCCTGTGCGCTCCCGCAGAAAATGACCCCTGGGTGGCACCAAGATTTAGATACACACACATACACACCTGAAAGTGGTTTTTCTGCTGCCCAATCTGCTGTCTCTTAGGTGCCAGCTGAACATATTTTAATTTGTTCCAAGTATTTAATTGGATTACCTCCCATTACTGCTAAGATGTATTTTTATCATGACTGCCTCAATACTTTAATCATAATACTTGTTTATTTTACTTTATTAGCTGCCCTAACTTTTTGCATAAGAACACAAGAAGAGCCCTGCTGGATGAGACCGGTGGTCCATCTAGTCTCACACATTGGCCAAGCAGTTCATAAAATTCACAGGCCATTCAGAAACATGAAATTGTCCGGGACGTTTGAGCAGAGCTCTGCGGCTATCACACGTTTACCCGCTTATGTGTATATTTCTAAGAATTTTTTTAAATGGTGGAATCAGACCATCCCGATGGGAGGATTGCACACTGGAACAATCAGATGGGGGAAAGTTCTCCATTGGCCTGTCAGCAAGCATTAGCCCCGGACTTTAACTGGTTTTAAAGTACTGCTTCTAGGTGAGGCTGAACAGGCTGATCACGGAAGAGGCACGTTTTCCAGATGTCACCGTCTGGTCATTCCCTTTAAATCCACCAGCCACTTGTGCCTGGTGCAGATCTAAAGACCTGTCTGATCAGGACCTCAGTCTCAGCAAGTTCAGACCCCATTAGCCTATACTTGAAGTTGGGATTTTTTTGTCCCAATGTACATCACTTTACACTTACCAACACTGAACTTCATTTGCCATGTTGTCGCCCACTCGCCCAGTTTGCGGAGGTCCTCTTGGAGCTCTTCACAGTCAGCTTTGGTTTTCACCATCCTGAATAATTTTACACTGCTGGTTTTTGTCCTTTTGCATACATTTTATTGTTTTAACTGAGCACTGTATGCTGCTGTCTGAGACTGTACCTTCCCCCTGCCTCTGTGCTGCCCCCAGGCTCATCCTGACCCAAATGGGTGAGCATAGCCCCAGCTCAGGCTTTTGAGGTGAGAACCATCCCAACAGCTGCCACAGCTGCTACCACCCAGACTGGAGGAGGCTTGGTGCCTACAGATTGCTGAACAGCCCCTTTAAGAAGAGAGAAGAAGAGGCAATTGGATTTATACCCTGCCCTTCACTTGGAGTGTCCTTTCTGCACTAGACCTTAAATCCTGGTTCAACCCTGTGCCCAAACTTACATTCTACACTATATGCGAGTTCACCCCTGTAATTATCTCAGGGTATTTTTACGTTCTACACTACACGTGAGTTCATCCCTGTAATTATCTCAGGGTATTTTTTGTTTCCACATTACATTGAGGTCACCCTGGTTTCGCCCCACACTTGTCCTGGGATAAATGGCTGCTGCTATACCTAGGGATAAATGCAAGATATTGTGTCGCGAGTTGAACTCTGATAAAATCAGGGATGAGATCCAAGTGCAGAAAGGACCTTAGAGTGGCTTACAATCTCCTTTCCCTTCCCCTCCCCACAGCAGACACCCTGTGAGGTAGGTGGGGCTGAGAGAGCTCTCTCGAGAACTGCCCTTGAGAGAACAGCTCTGAGAACTTGTGACTGACCCAAGGTCACACCAGCAGCTGAGTGTGGAGGAGTGGGGAATCAAACCCAGTTCTCCCAGTTTAACGTCTGTGCTCTTAACCAGTACACCAAACTGGCCCTTGGGGCTATCAACAGCAGTTGTCACTGGCCATGACATTAGGGGAAAGAGGGGTGGAAGTAGAGATGGGGAAGGGACCACACAGCAGTGGAAGCAGCCAATGAAAGACTGCCTGGCCTCCTGGCAGAAGGTCAGGGTGGGCAGCTGGGCCTGTGTGTGCCTAAACAGGGCCCATATGAGGGGCCAAACAGCAGGCCAGGGAAGATTCTCCAGGACCTCTCCAGGCTGAGGAGGACAGGTCAAGAAGGAGGCACGGCACGGTCAATCCCCTCCCCACCCCCTGTACTTCTAGGCCTTTTTGCTGGCTCCGAGGATCAGCCCTGAACCATAGAGATGGGGGAGGGGGAGACGAGGTCAATGCTGACCCTCTTGAGCCCCCACCCCACCACCTGGAGAATGTTTTAAATCAATAAAATGTTTTAAATCAATTAAATCAAAAAATTGTGGTCACAGTACCATATTAAATGGCAACGTTTAATGAATTTATGAGGGCAGTTGGTGTGCTGGCTCCAGTGCCGGTAAACCGTGCTTTCAACATTGTGTAAAGAATGCTTATCATTGGAATGAATGCAGAAGTTAGATAGCAAAGTTCTGAGTTTACATAAAGCTGGAAAAGGAGCTGTTACCATCCAGTGTCTTGCTCAATATGCGCCTCATACCGACCGAGGCATCTCTTGCATGGTGACTCATCTTGGGGGTGAAAGGGGACCCTGGCCAGCAGGGTGCCACAGACCCCAATAAATGGCAGCTGTGAGGCAGATCTCTTGTTCTTCCTGGGAAAGCATGCCTCCACATGAGTAGCAAGCAGCTCCTTGCCTTGTTCAGCTCACGCAAGGAAATCCAGCTCCATCCAGAGAAACTCCAGAAGCCTGTTTCATCCGTGGTTACTCATGCGCCTGACTTTTGCAAGAGCGCTTATCTACACAAACAGCATTTTTATTTCTTCTGTGGCTTTGCAGATTCTGCCAAAGGTATTTAAAGCAGCTTGTAAAATACTTCAGATCAAGCAGCTGGTTAAAATACCTCAGATAACAGAGAGCTAGACCTGGATAGCCCAGCGTGGCCCAATCTCGTCAGTTCTCGGAAGCTAAGTAGGGTCGGCCTCGGCTAGTATTTGGATGGGAGACCGCCAAGGAATGACCAAGGTTGCTACACAGAGTCAGGCAACGCCAAACTATCTCTGACCATCTCTTGCCTTGAAACCCCCCACGGGATCTCCATACGTCAGCTGTGACTCAACCACACTGTCCACCACCTTTGCACTCTTTGCAAGGAACATTGCCCCCTTTATTGCGTCTCGGTGGCTATAGAACTACTGCCGGGAAATGCACAGGTTGTCCCTGCTCTTTCGGCAACTGCTGATGTTGAAATGTAATTCTCATCCTAGTAAAGATTAAGCCAGGCAAAAGTTTTCTTTTCTGTTAATGGGAGGTTGAGTGAGCACAGACGTTCCCCTGCCCCCTGTTCACGGCTCTGGTCAGGTGAGGAAGGTAGAAGAGATGATGATATTTTTAGATCCCGATGAAGCTAAGATGAAACACATAAGGATTGGACTATAAAAATTGTTCTTTTTATCCGGATTGGAATAGAAATCTTTTCCCCACATTATTTTCTGATCAATACTCCGTCTCGTGCATCACTGGCTTTTTTTTGCCCGTGTTGGTTTAGTAGCTGCACCTTGACTTGAAAATGGCCTCAAGATGCCATCCCATTCTCGTAAGATTCAGTGCTGCCTACAGCATTTTCTTTGGGATTGGCTTTTGCCAACAAGATGCCATCCTAGAAAGCATACAAATACTGCTGGCAGCCTCCAGGTGTGTCCTGGAAGATCTCCTGGAATCTCCAGCTGACAGAGATAATTTCCCCTGGAGAAAGTGGCTGTGTTGAGATGGGGATTCTATAGAATTATAACCCACTGAGGTCCCCCTCCCAAATCTCCCCCCCCCAGGCTCTGCTGCCCAAATCTCCAGGAATTTCTGAACTCACAGTTGGCAACCTTACATGGAAAGCCACTGCAGAGGCCTGAATGGGGATAAATAGGACTGGAAACACCACAGACAAGGTACAAGTTTGCTTTATTTAATTTCGTGATGGATTTGCGTACTACAATAAAATCCCGAGGCCTGGAGACTTTAAATATTTAAAGCAATAAAATAAATAAATATTTGTAACAAAACAGTACAATTAAAAATAAAACTTGCCCAGACCATCAAAACTATCCTAAATTTCAAACCAGCAGTGAAATAAGTTAAGATATAAGATAGCATTATGTATAACATAAACCACACAGGTAAAACATAAAGCAACCAGACTCTACATTTCTGCAAATTCACGAGGAGTCTAAAAAAAGGAGAATTGTATGTGCATATTTTGCTCTTGCATGCAATATTTGCCTATTAAAATGTGTAGTAAACATTTCACACAGTGTAGCTGTAATAAGCCAATGTTTATATTATTGGGCACGGCACACTGGGTTAGCAGCACCCTGGGGTAACTTAACTGATTTCCTTGGACTGCTTTTTAACCCCCCCCCCCAAAAAAAAAAAAGCAGTTGTTCCTTTGCCGAGTGCCCTAGTTTATATTTACAATACATAGCACAATTGACAGAGCAGCAGAATTGGGGGAAATTGCCCTGCAAAAACTCAAGGCCGTGCCTGGTGGGTTTTCTTCATTTCTAAAACTCGAAGTTGGCCTTTGGGTGAGCATATTGGTAACAGCCATATGGATGTAGCTGTATATTCTGTTCCTCAAATACACAGCAAAGTGTGAACAGGCCCTCTATTGGGACAGATTGCGGTTAACTGGGCCTGTGGCATCTTCCTACTGAGGCAAGACCCTTCCTGTTTGCGAAGACGGTTGCAAGGGCTTAGGGGGAGCAGAACTTTCCAAAGAAGAGGATGCTTTTGCTTTTATTATGCCTTATAAAGAAGAGGAAAGGGTGCTCAGCCGCAAACAGAACTGCATCCCCTTCGCTTCGGCTGGCTATATCGGCGACGCTCGAAGCAGCCGCTTCTGTGCCTTCTTCATTGATGTCAACAAAGCACTTGTGGAACACCTGAGACAGAACCAGATCGTTTTTCTCAGACATCCCGCTGAAGTTGCTTCGGCCTGCGTCGAAGGCGTCCGTCACCCCCAGGCGGCTCAAAGTGGACTTTAACTCATAGCTGTCTTCGAGCTGGATCCTAGGAAGATAGACCCGTACTTCGGTTTCCTCCATTTCTTCTGGCCTTGTCCACTTGGATAAAGTCTCACCAGTCAATTCTCTTTCGAGCTACAGTTATTTATAGAAAGAGAAAAAGAGAGAGAGATAAAAATCAGACGAATGATCAGTACAAAAACGATTCAGCTCTGTCAAATTAATAATCTAAGTCAGGCACTCGTCCAGTTAGCTCAGAACATCCCCTGGTCCAAGTCAGTAGCTCTTGACTGTTGATGTCAATCATTTCAAAAGCTGCAGAAAGGTTACACAAGTATAGCTGAACATATACTACTTGATGAATATTCTAAATCACACTGGATTAGTTTTTCTTGCAGTGTTTTGGGTTTTTTTTTAATGACATGAAATATAACTTTCCTGCTCCTAATTTAATATGACCTCATAGAACGTGAGGTATGTCTGAAAATCTTTTACTGGTTCAAAAATACCGAGGTTCAGTCTCAATTTAAATAGACAAATCTGCATACGTCTTTCTCTGCAGCCCAGTTGCTTCGGCTATACTAGAAGAAAGCAAAATCCATTGAATATCTGAGCTGTAAACCAAAAGCAAAATTCACTTTTCGTAAACAATTTTTCTTTTCCCTTACCACTTCCAAGCCAGTGCTGTTATCTCTGATGTCATCTGGGAGTAGTATAAACATGCTGAGGTCTTTATTGGCATATGGGAGCTCAAGAATATGAGTCTGGACATCTGCTACGTAGTTCCAATTAAATTTACCCTTCTGGAACATCATCTTTACCTTTTTACTTGTGCTCTGTAAGATGACAAAGGTACCAATTCATATTATGAATATTAAATCTCGAAGAAAACAAAACCTTATGTTGTGCATGCACATAGGAGTAGGGACCTTGTTTATATTACTTTTAGCAAAATAATCCATTCTGTACCATCACAGGCATACTGACTGACTATGGCGGCTCAGAAGGATCGGACTGCCATTTGTTAGTTCATTATTATGCGGTTCTGTACCTTGTTCATTCTGAAAGGCTGTTCTGTTGTGGCTTCCTCCTTAAATGTCTTTGACCAGTTTCCTTTGAAGTATAGTGCATTCACCATGACCAGTTGGGTAAGTGAATCTATGGATCCCTCCTTCAACAGATTCTGTATTTTACCTTTTAAGGGAGAGGGGAAAGTTGTCATCAAGTTTCTGCAGCTGTTTTTCATTTCATTTATTTAAAAAAATAGGTTTAGGGATTATCAGTTCTGACAAATGTGTTCATAGTTGTAAGAAATCTGTGGTCTTGTCCAGTCTATCCAGGGCTATTTTTGGGCAGGAATGCGCAGGAATGGAGTTCTGGCTGGCTTCAGAGTTGGCCATGCCCACTACAGCCAAAATCTCTGTGTGTGTGGCTACATAGGGAAGGTCTGGAGAGCAACCCCCCCAGGCAACTCTGAGGCGGGTGGGCCAGGGGGGGCTGGAAGGATCAGGGAGGCATTTAAATGCCTCCCCGTGCCTTCCCTGGCCTGTCCAAGGGCTGGCTTTCCCAGGCTCCCCACAGCCACTGGGTGCCCAAGCAAGCCAAGGGAAGGCATGGGGGTGTGGCCTAATATGCTAATGAGCTGTGATGTCAGGGTGTGACCTAATATGCTAATGAGTTTCTGCTGTTGGGCGTGGCCTATTATGCTAATGAGTTTCTGCTGTTGGGCGTGGCCTATTATGCTAATGAGTTCCTGCTGGGCCTTTTCTACAAAAAAAGCCCTGAGTCTATCTCACATTTCCTTTCCTGGCAGACCTTCATTCTTTGAATTTAGTACCCTCAGCCAGGGCTCTTTTGTAGCAGGAACTCCTTTGCATATTAGACAACACACCCTAATGTAGCCAATCTTCCAAGAGCTTACAGAGCTCTTCTTACAGGGGCTACTGTAAACTCTTGGAGGATTGGCTACATTAGGGGTGTGTCGCCTAATATGCAAAGGAGTTCCTGCTACAAAAAGAGCCCTGCGCCTCAGCTATCCAAAGGTCTCCTTTTTCTTCGCTATAAAGCGATCTCTATCCATGAACATCAGCATAGTCTCTCCTTATTTTGTTTTTTCTCCTCAAAACTGGTAAATAAGCAGGGTTTTTTTTCTGGGGGAACACGACAGAACAGAGTTCTGGAACCTGTTTGACAAAATTCTTTTAAAAACGTTTAAAAGTTAATGAGTTTTCAGTATACAGATTGAAAACTTAATTCCCCTCTTCAGAGTTCTGGCACCTCCCCCCGCCCCCCAAAAGCCCTGTAAATATGCAATCAATGTAATATTTTGGATCCATACATGAAACCTACCAAAAGAAAGAATGGTTTAAAGACATAAGCATATAAGGAGAGCCCTGCTGAATCAGACCAGTGGTTCATCTAGTCCTTTCTGTCTCACATAGTGGCCAACCAGTTATCCTGGAATGCCAACAATAGGGCATAGAGGCCAAGGCCTTCCCCTGAGGTTGCCTTCTGGCTCTGGGATTCAGAGGTTTACTGCCTCTGAATGAGGAGTTGTGTTTAAGCACCCTGGCTAGTAACCACAAATCTGTCTAATCCCCTTTTAAAGCCATCTATGCCTGTGGCCGTCATAACATCCTCTAGCAGTGAATTCCACACTTCAGGCCCATTCTGCATCTAGCATTTGCTCTGCTGTTTTACCAAACCCACACTGGAACAGAAATTCCTCTCTATGTTGCATGCCACTTTCACTTTCTTTGCTTGTCGGATTTTATGGCAGCCTCCACACTGCATGCCGGTTTCACTTCCTTTGATCTCTCAGTTTGATGGTGCTGTCTGCATAGATTTATGGCTGTTCTATGGCCATTCAGGAGTGACTCTGCAGTCAATATGGCACTGGCCCGAGCTAGCTGAATGTGGTTTTGAGCTGCATCTTTTTCTGTTCCAGTGTGGGTTTGGTAAAACAACGGAGCGAATGCTAGATGCAGAAGGGGTGTCACTCACTCATTGTGTCAAGTGGTATTTCCTTTTGCCAGTCCTGAATCTACTGACCTTCAACTTCACTGGATACCCCCTTGTTCTAGTATTTTGGGAAAGGGAGGAAAAGTTCTCTCTGTCCAGTCTCTCTACCCCGTGCATAATATTATGAACCTCTATCATGTTCCCCCTCCCTTAGTCCTCGCTTTTCTAAACTGAAAAGTCCAAGATTCTTCAACCGTTCCTCACAGAAAAGGTGCCCAACCCTTTAATCATCTCGGTTGCCTTCTTCTGTATTTAAAACATGAGCAGCAAATTAAAAAAAAAACATCTTATGCAGCAGTCTCCGAGCCTTGTTCAGGAGTTAATGGAGACGATTGTTGTAACGGCCCTGAGCTCACTTGTGGGGCAGGGCGGGATATAAGTTTAATAAAATAAATAAATAAATACATTCATACATACATACCTACATACATACATTTATTTGATTCTAGGCCAAATTGACAAATTGCCAGTTCCTTAATATTGTTAAATAGAAGTGAATGTCACAACTAGAAATTGTATCACTACAGTAAATACGCTTAACCGCGTTTGTTGTATTCATTCCCATTTACATTTGCTTATTCCTCCTCCTTTGTCTGCCCACTGTACTGTCCTTAAGGGACCCGTTTTTTCCTGTATTATTTTATAAATTGACATAATACATTGATGGTACTGTATAGATCATCACAATATGCAGTATAAACTTATGGAACAATATACGTTAAATTAGCCCTATTGAATTAAGCTGGTGAATGGTGCTCATAATTTTCTTTTCACACAGTGACACTGATGTATATTTTTACACAGGGCACATCAGAATAGTGGAAATTCAGTGCTCTCTTCTCCACTTCACACATCGAGATCAGTGTCAACCCACAACTGAGCATGTTCAAAGGATCTCATAAACTGGCGATCAGTAAAGACAAGATGTGGCTCATTCATGCTGCATGAACTTTGCACACAGAAGGTCCCAGGTATTGGAGTGAGCAACTCAGCATGCTGGACACTGGGGAGTGCTACATTACTCTAAGGGTGTATAGGTGTTATCTCCTTGAATGGGGTGCCTTTCTTTGTCTTAACCTTGGAGTTGCCCTCTGACCCCCTCCTATCTCCCTTTGTCCTCGCACTCACTGTACATGGCCTTCCATGAAAACACATGTCTCTGCAGGCCTCTCCTGTAGATACGTATCCTCATAATCCCACTCACATCATGTTGGACAAGCTGGCCATTTGGGATAGGGAAAGTACTCTTTAGATTAGGCTTCTCTTGCTCTTCTGTTGACTGCAACCTGAATGTGAACTGGATCTACTTGAATAAATGTAAGTATCTTTTTTGCAATATACTTCTTGGGAGATTTATTTACTGCACTCAGTATCAGATTTCTATGACTGGGCAAACTCTGCTATATTAACCAAATATTCCAATAAGGTTATGGGCCCAGCACACTTCTACTGCATTGCTCTGCTCCCCTATATTTACCAAGTATCCCAGTACCAGCCTCAGTCTCTGCAATCTCCAGTTAAAGAATCTCAGGTAGCAGCTGTTGGAAAAGACACTTGTCTGGAAAGCTGCTGCCAGTCAGAGTAGACCAAACCGCACTAAATGGACCAATGGTCCGGCTCAGCATAAAGCAACTTCTTAGACAAGATGTTATTTTGAAATTTTAAGAAATGGCAAGGAATTCCAAGAAAGGAGGCTGAATGTTGCATAAATGTTCATATGGGTGGTTCAGATACAGAACACACCTGTTATGTACTGCTGGAGCTTGAGTCTGAATGGAGGCTCCAAAGGCCTTCAAGGCTATTGGTTGTGTTGCTGGTAATGGCCAATCGTTATTGCTGCTTTATAATCCAATAGCTGTACTGTAAATAGCTACTTTGTATATGGTTCATACAAATGAAGGAGCCTAGCTGCCTACTTTGTATTGGTTGTTGTTAAAGGTGGGTGTGATTTCTACAAGTATAAATTGGCTCCTGTTGATCTAGTGAGTTCAGACTGGTTCAGAAGTTCAATAAAGAAGCATGTTATTATGAAAAGAGCTGCCTCATCTCAATACTAAATAACACCCATGTTTTAAAAGACGTGAAAAAGAAACTAGAGAAGGATGGATATTTAACATAGCAGAGCATTTTGAGCTCACCTTCCGTCTGATGTTCCACCCAGGAATTAATTTCTTTTCTGACTTCATCTGAAGCTGTCTGAAAATCTACTGTTTGCGGTTCCATGTTATAATATTTCTTGACTGCTTGTAAGAATTCCTTAAAGGAGAAATGAATGAAATTGTTAAACTAATACCATTTCTTGTAAGAATTCCTTAAAGGAGAAACGAATGAAATTGTTAAACTAATACCATTTCATGCTATAATTGGGTCTTATAAGGAATATATATGTCTGGTGCCTGGGCCTAAACATTTTCCTGAAAGAGGCAATTGTAGCTTTGGCAAAGAATATTAAATTGTGGAATAGGCATTAGAGGAAGGGTTAAATACCCACTCTTTCTTGATCTTCAAAGAAGCCATCCATGGCTGCAAATTAGCACATAACACTCCCCTCCCAAACACCAATAGATGAATCTTTTGTGTCCAGTCTGGCTGGCCCTAAGCAGCTCAGCAGACTGTTCTGTTCTCTAAGAGCCTGTCCCATTATCTGCTTGCCTCCAGACCATGTCTAAAACATACAATGAATGAATGAATGGAAGGGATCTGAGAACCAACACTTGCTTTGCACTCATGATTGGTGGGAGAGGGTCGAAGCTATTTCATTCTAGTACTCGGGCTGATGAAGGTACATACTTGGAAATATCAGCTGCTTTCTTGACAAACACCCATGTTATTTTTTAGGCTGGTTAGGCTAACCCTTAAGACAACATGGCTTCATTGCACTGGAGGTCAAAGGCAACAGAAAGCAGAATTCCAACACCATTATCCAATCCATTGCACCAGAGGTCAAAGGCAACTGGAAGCAGATTTTCAACACTGTTATCCAATCCATTGCATGTATTCCTAGAAAACTCATAGAAGTTGTTCTGCAAATGGATTTGGCTTGCATTTTCAGGAACAAAACTAAAGCTCCACTTACATTTCTGAAAGACATTGATCTGTCACCATATAGTTGATTGATGCTTTTTAGCAGGATGTTTTTAGAAGGCTGGTTGATTTCTTGGCTAAGCTCCTGGAATTCTGAATGGATATCAAGCGGTGCCTTAAAAAAATGCAGTGTTTATTGAAACTCTCATGTAATCATAATCGTTGGTCACGTCTGTCCCATCACTATCGCATTTTGTTTTATCCTCTGTTTTCTCTTATTTTCCCTCCTTAGTTTATGTACTCATCATTGTGTAGTCAACGAAGACAGGGTCAAGCCACAACCAACCAGGCTTTATAGCTCCACACAAATAGATGTATTGGTGAGAAAAACCTCTTATCTTGCCATTTCCAGCAACAAAGTGGAGAGAAAAATTCTCCTGACATCATGAGGACACCATACGACTTTCATTGGGGGTAAAACGGACCAGCAGTTTCCAGTACACTCTTGGAAGACACTCCCCCCTCCCCAAGCCGTACCCAGAGGTCCAAATCCATAGTCCTCAATGACGATCTAGCACATAACGGATTCAGCATAGAAACAGAAAACTTAAAAAACCCCAGAAAAAGTGCTTGAATTAATTTTATTTCAGAAGGACACCACGAGATAGTTGTGTTTTAAGTTCTATTAAAATCTGTGGATGACCACTGGTGTTTGGCTCCTGCCTGGCTGAAGAAGTCAACAGTGACTCAGAACAGTGACTCATGCCCCGCCACAATTTTTTTTAGTCATTAAGTTGCTACTGGACTCTTGGCCTTTTCTGTTTTGGTTCAGGAGATTCAGTTCCAATACCAAATATGGAGCCAGCGCAACAATTAGTGCGTAGTGCCTTGTGTCTCTGATATTTATTAGAACATACTTTTCACTTGGTCCTATACTGATTAGTATTAGTATTGCAGTAATTGAGCCCATGTGCGACATTTATACTTGACCACAGAAGAAGGCCGGTAGGCCAAAACACATATGTTTAGGGTCACATAAGGTCCCAATTGTGCATATTGTACGAATGAATGATTTGTAATTCTTATTGAGGCTCTATTTGGGCCTATAATTGTTTTTAAACTGATCTGTAATAAATACATGTATTTTTGATAACATGTAATATTTATGTTGGATATTTATTGATTTTATCATTGGGCCTCCTAATTTGTATCCATTTAACCTTTCAAGTTCTTAATGTATTGGGGGGGGGTTAAGTTTTTGTTCTCCTCTTTTCTTCCCTCTTGCTCTCTTCTACCATTACTGGCTGTAAGATATTCTTTTTAATGGGAAGGGGCACTTCTGATGTCATGATTTTTATCCAAATTTTCAACAGAACACTTGCTAAAATGTTGGAAATGATTAGATTGAGATTGGCAACCATCAACAAAGAAATGCTGATCAACAGACCATTCAAGAACTTGCAATCCTACCAGGCCTGTAGCCAGGATTCTTTAGTTTAGGGGGCCTTTTAGAAAGTCAGGGGGCACTGAAGTTCACATGTGACCCCCCGTGTGTTGCCCTGCTCCCCCCCCAAGTATTTAAAGGATCCCTTTAAATGTTTTGAGGGAGAAGCCAGGAGGGACACATGCGCCTGCCCTTCAAGCCATGAATTCACAGCTTGGAGTGCAGGTGCGCACGGCCTCCCCCGGCTTCTCCTCAAAAGTCAGGGGGCCTTGGGAAGAAGTCAGGGGGCCAGGCCCTGGGAGGCCCCACTGTAGCTACAGGTCTGAATCCTACATACATGTACTGAACCTCAAGACCCTTTGAAATCTGTAGAACTGACTTCTGAATATATATGTACTGGCAGAGAATCTGGCTGTACACAGCATGTCGCTGGACCAACCTATAGTTGCCAAGCTCCATGTGGTGATTGGAGATCTTCTGGGATTACAGCTGATCTCCAGGTGATAGATATCAGTGTACCTGGAGAAAAGGGGCTCTTTGGAAGGTAGACTCTCTGACATTATACCCCACTGAAGTCCCTCCCCTTCCCAAACCCTGCCCTCCTCAGGCTCCACCCCCAAAATCTCCAGGTATTTCCCAACCCAGAACTAGCAACCGTATACACTTTTGCAACTTAAAACCAAACAGGGACAATGCATCACACAACAACACAAGAACTGTCTTCTCTGAGCTTCTTTCACCCAGCATGCTGGTTCTACATGAAGCTTTTACGTTAAAATGTCAGTAGAAAAACTGTGTGTAGATTAGGGCACGTGCTAGTCCTGTTCTTTGGGAAATGTAGATTTAATGTGAGAAAGTCATATTAGAAACTGAGAATAAGAGACCAATACCAACTTTTTCAAAACTGTTTTAAAACTAGGCAAGCTTGCATTCATCTTAGGGATATTCAATTTTATTGAAAAGATACCTTCTGGATGGAGATGCAGGGGTTATGCAGAAGCTCCTCCATTTGGGAATATGCACGTCGTGTTATTGCCCTATTGGCTCCTGTTCTTCCAACTTTGTTAAAATGGAACACCTGCAGTAAGAATTGATACAATGAAATGCATTAGGGCTTATCAAGTCAACTGGTCCTACAGCTCATAAAAAATGGTGGTAACCTTAAGATAGACTCCACATGCTAAGGGGTTATGCCTTGTACTTCAGTAATGGCTTCTGTTAATAATAATAACTAAGCGCCATCAAGTCGCAACCAATTTATGGTGACACTCTCAAGGGGTTTTTAAGGTCAGAGATGAATGGAGGTAGTTTGCAGTAACTTTCCTATGCATAACAACCCTGATGTTTCTTGGTCACCTGGCCAGGTACTAACCATGGTCAGCCCTGCTTAGCAGCCAAGCTCTTGACAAGTTCAGGCAAGTCTACGGTATTCAGGCTACCAAAGGCTACATAAGGAAAGAGGAATCCAATACATTTCAGTGTTCTATCAATAAGTTTCTGGCTTAGCCGTCAGTGCCAGAATTCCACCTCAGCTCAGGGAACGTTCCAAATGGCAGTAACTCCTGCCTTTTCCTGGAAAACAAGAGACTGGTCCCACCATGCTGGAACAGAGGTAGGTGTCTAAACACCTATATATGAAGAATTGTCCTCACCCAACCTCATACTATTTTTCCCCCTTTTGTCTGCCACTGATTTGCTTGATGACATTAGGTTCCTTATTTGCTATGGCTCCAGGCCAGAATAAGGTTGTTATGTCCTGACTTGTGAACAGCCTGTATACTTTTACATGTTAAGCTTGAAGTCAGGACCAGGATTGTAAGCCTTGGCAATACTATTGGTTGTTTTGATTCTGCATTGTTTGTAACCAGTCAGAACTGACTGAAAAGTTATGGAGGGAACAGGCTTCATTGGTCCTTATCCCTCAAATGTTATTGGTTGTTAACCAAAGTAGGGGCATGGTTTTGTTAGCCCGGACTGTTTAAAAAGGAGCCATGCTGTACTGTTTGTGTTTGTGTTATCTGATCGTCTTGTTGTGTTTGAATAAGGCTGAAGCACTGTTCATCACTCTCAGAGTTAAGTCTCATCTCTCCTTATAATAATTGAGTTTTCGCTTCCCCACTGGCCTATGGGGAGCAGAGAAAAATGCGCGCCGTTAGCCATTGGCCCGCCAGCTGCCGCTCAAGGCTGCTAGCATGCCATTGGCTGAGAGGTGGGAGGCGAACGCTGTGAGTGAACGCCGCTGCCAGGCAACGGTGCCGGGCAGGGACCGAGGCCAGGGCCAGCGCCAGGAGGATGTGGGAGCCCTGGAGAGACGACGTCTCTGCGAGGGGGACGCGGGAGGCTACGGATGGTGGGTGAGCTCCTTCCACAAGGGCCGCCTGCTTCCACCACCTTCGCGGAGGGGGGGCCTGTCTAGTGCCCATTGTCTCCAGTCCACAACAGGCTTCCCTTCCTAGTACATAATAAAGGTAACATCCATCTTTCTATAAAGCTATTCCTTTGAAGGGCCTGCTCCTTACCTTTGTAAACTGATTACAGTGTTTCAGAAAGAGAGGAGTCTATACAGGGCTGCAAACAAAAAGAGCTCAAGAATGTACCCAGAAGGGCTTTTGGCTTTTCCGAGTGACAGCCACCTCCCCTCCACATCCCACATCAGCTGCTTTTGAATTTCCTCCATTCCAGTAAAGGTTTGCCATTGTAGTGAAGACGGGCCGGGTTGGTTAGAGATATGCCGCTGTTTGACAAACACAGGCCCAAAGCCCCATTAGAGGTGGAGACCTAATTATACGGTACTTTAGACTGAGGTATATAATTCAGTCACACACATAGTTTTAAAATGTATCTCATGCAAATACCACGCCTGTTTTCAAAGTGGGAAGAGAAATGCATCAGAATAAAAGCGGGTGTGGACGTTTCAAACACCATGGTACTGTTTCAAGTATGCGAAGGAGGAGGGACACAAAACATTGCAATGGGACACATGAAACGAGGATTATTGCTTTAGAAGTCCTCATCAGCCAGGTCTCTTCCTCTTCCCTGGCATGACTGTTGAGTGCCAATGCAAATTATTTCTATGCTTTTTTACATGGTACAGAGACATTATGTTCTAGGCTTCGTGCTTAGCAGCATGCAAACCCTATCTGCTTAATGAGAAAAAAACCCTTAAATTGCATAATGAGAAAACAGCGAGAAAACTTCAGAAAGAAGAAATACGATTCAGACCCATGTCTTTATCTTAAAAAGGACATTTTTGGCACTTTTTCTTTCGCATTCAGCTCTCTGTCCACCTTTTCTTGGCAGCAGCATTCCAAAGGATGGTCCAGAGCACATGAGTGTGCTGCGACAGACCTGGGGTGCATCTTGAAATGTTCAAAACAGCAACCAAATCTCTATACCTATCAGAGCAGGAAATCCCCTATAGCGGTGGGGTTGTTGTTTTTTTGGGAAAAAGAGGTGCCGGAACTCTCATGAGGCAAATGAAGTTTTCAATCTGCATACTGAAAACTCATGAACTTCTAAAGATTTTAAAAAGAATTTTGTTGAAGAGGTTCCGGAACTCCATTCCAGCATGTTCCCCCAGAAAAAAAAGCCCTGCCCTATAGCATTTAACTTCCCGCTGTCCCATCCTCTAGGCCTGATAGACTCTGCAAAATGGAGGGCAGAAGACAAAGGAGCCATCTTAACTACTCCATAGGTGCAAAGAAAAAGCCTAGCCAGGGTTGACTGAGAAAACAGGTACACCTCTTTAAGAGTCACACACCACTTGCCTCTAATGGGAAGGGGGTTATGACATGGGCTTCACTCTTGGGAACTGAAAAACACTAGGAACTAGGTCTTTAAGGCGCCAATGGACTCAAACTTCTATTGCTTCCGACCAACATGGCTACCCACCTGAATCACTTTTCTTTACAGACTCTCTTACAGGTAGCAAAGGGTATCAGCGATTGTTACGCACAACAGTGTGAGCAATTTCGCAAAGCACTGACATCCAGAGTTCAAATTTACCTCTGCTATCTGCTCTGCAGTGCAGCCTTTGGCCCCAAGATACACAGCCGCCATAATAGAAGAGATACTCCAAGGCGAAAATAAGATGTTGCTGTCATGATGAATCTGGCGCACGTGCTGGAAAAGGTCAAGGGCAAACTCGGTGTTTGCCATGCTCAGAGTCTCCATTATCGTTCAGAGCTAGTAGAGAGACAAAGAAATGTCAGACCTGACTGTTCATTTGCTATAAGTGCATTGGTGACTGGTATTCCAGCCATTTTCCGGCCAAAGATACTCAGGAAATTCCAGATACAAACAGATAGCCCCAAACTCTCTGGAATAATCCATCACTTGAACCACAGAAATTGTCTGTTGTCTTTCTTGTATTCGTGTCTTGACATTAGAGATTACCAATGTGGTTTAAATTCTCTTCCTGCCCAAAAGCCCTTCGTCATGACCCACTGACTCTGGAGTGGGATGTTTCCAGCCCCAAAGAGATATCTGCTCATTTGGAGAGGTTGGCATTTAACTCGCTCATGTGTCATCTGTTTTTAACTTGCCTAATGCGTACAGGGTGCTCTTGCACATGAGTAGGGAAGTCTTTGGAGGTAAACATCATTTTTAGACCCATGTGCAAGAACGTGTATTGTGCAAGCCCAGAGCTGATGGCATCTGAACAAGCTAAGGACAGAATTGCACAAATGATTGTTCCTTCATCATATGAAAAGGCATGAATAGCCAAGCAGATAATATTTTCCCATGCAATATAAATATCTCTTTCCCCCCCAGATTTTTGATACCTAGTGCACATGTTGTCTTCCTCAATTTTCTGCTTCCTAATAAACTGTTAAGATATAAACTATGCCCCAACGTGGCTGGCCCGGGGTTGGCCCGATCTCATCAGGTCTTGGAAATGAAGCAGGTTCTTGGAAATGAAGCATGTTCTGGTCACCACATCTCAAAAAGGATATTCTAGCATTGGGAAAAGTGCAGAGAAGGGCAACTAGAATGATAAAAGGGTTGGAACACCTTCCCTATGAAGAAAGGTTAAAACGCTTGGGGCTCTTCAGCTTGGAGAAACGACGGCTGAGGGGTGACATGATCGAGGTTTATAAGATTATGCATGGGATTGAGCAGGTTGAGAAAGAAGTACTTTTCTCCCTTTCTCACAATACAAGAACTTGTGGGCACTCCATGAAATTGCTGAGCAGTCGGGTTAGAACGGATAAAAGGAAGTCCTTCTGCACCCAAAGAGTGATTAACACATGGGATTCACTGCCACAGGAGGTGGTGGCAGCTACAAGCATGGACAGTTTCAAGAGGGAATTAGATAAACGTATGGAGCAGAGGTCCATCAGTGGCTAATAGCCACAGGGTATAGATGGAAAATTGAGCAAACTTCAGCGGACAGCGGAAGACAGGAGGGCCTGGCGTAAACTGGTCCATGGGGTCGCGAAGAGTCGGACTCGACTGTGCGACTGAACAACATAGATGGGAACTCTCAGTCTGGGGCAGGTGATGCACTCTATTCTTGGTGCTGGAGGGGGCAGCAGTGGGAGGGCTTCTAGTGTTCTGGCCCCACTGCTGGACCTCCTGATAGCACGTGGTATTTTTGGCCGCTGTGTGACAGAGTGTTGAACTAGATGGGCCATTGGCCTGATTCAACATTGGCTTCTCTTATGTTCTTATGTTCTTAGGTTCAGCCCTGGTTAGTACTTGGATGGGAGACCTCCAAAGAAATCCAGGGTTGCTATGCAGAGGCAGGCAATGGCAAATCACCCCTGTTTCTCTCTTGCCTTGAAAACCTTTCAGAATTGCCACACATTGGCTATGACTTGACAGCACTTTCCTCCGATAAACTATTTTATTTATTTATTTTAGTGGACTTATATCCCGCCCTCCCTACATTGTAGGCTCCGGGCGGGTACCAGCAAATAGATCTGCAATTTGTGCAGATTTATAATTAAAACATATTATATTATAATAGATTATAACAACATTATATGGGATATCCCATCCTTTGTTTGCCTGGTCAGTCAAAGTAAGACCATGATTTATAGGCAATGATGACTTATAGCAGGGGTGTCAAACGTAAGGCCCGGGGAGTGGAACCGGCCCGTCCGGGGCTGTCATGCAGCCCACAAGCAACTGGTGCAAGGGGGGGAACAGGAGGCTGTTCAGGGAGTGGGTGGGCGGAGCCACTCTGATTGTGGCTTCAGCACGGCGGGACAAGCAGCAGTCAAGCAGAACCTCTGAACTTCAGGGACTGGTAAGTTGGGGGCCACTGCAGCTGCATGCATACCTCTCCACTCAGCCTGCAGCTCCAGGGATGCTGCCCCAGATGGCTGTAGGGATCAGCATTTGAATGTGAGGGAGGGGGTTGCAAACAATCATCTGTTGGAGCATGGGAGCATCTGCCCAGCACTGCACTGCTAGGTTTCCAATCCGCCCATGTGGGTTTTCCTCTGCACCCCCCCTCCCAGCCCACGGGGCCTTGTAGTGGAGGACACATGAACTCGGAGCTTGCCAGTTGCTGTCCTTTATAAGGTTTATATCTCCAGTACCTGGCTTTCCATTTTATGGCACACATGGCCCGGTCCAACAAAGTGACATTTATGTCAGATCTGGCCCTCGTAACCAATGAGTTTGACACCTCTGATTTATAGGCTTCTGGAAGTCACCCAGAGCACACAATAGACACCGGGGCTCACCTGAGTCACTTTTTCTTGTGCAGGTGGGTTGGGCTGCCTCGGAAAAAGAGTTGCCACAGAAAAAGTTTTCTGGTCACGACGGTTCCACAGATCCCCTGCCAGTTCCCAGGCACTTGTCCTAACGAGTTTGTTCTTGCCCGTCACCTTCTCGAAGGTTCTGACTCCCTGCTAATTAATTACCACCCGACTAACACTACTGTCCTAGGCAGAGTCATGCCCTCCTAAACCTGCTGACTTCAAGGGACCTAGAAGGGTGCAGCTCTGTTTAGGATGGCACAGGGAGCCACTTACATACTACATGTTTTACATTTCTCAAGCAACACTGGCTCTTGCCGGGTTTCTGGTTGTCAAAAATCGGCATTGACAGTTCTAGTCCTATTATGTGATTTGAAGGCCCCGTCCACATGGAGCATTTGCCCCGCTGAAGTCACGGGAGCCCTGCAGACTTTCTGTGCGTGTTCATACGAGCACATCTGGGAGGCGTAGGGCTCCCGTGGCCAACCCGCGGCTTCCCTCCGAAAACGCGGGGTAAAAAACTAGTAGGTCCGAGGTACTAGTTTCTGGAAACCCCGGGGCAAAGGCTGGCGTCTGATCGCGGGAGCGCCGGTATCCCGCGGCTTCCGACGCCCGCCCATGTCCCCGGGGTTTCCGGATGTTGTAAGTTTCCCTGGGATGCGCACCAACGCTGGACAGAGCATGCGCACACAAAAGTCACTGACAGCGGCCCGGCCCCCCCAACGGCGCATGTGCACTTCGCACTTGCGTGGTCTGCTGTGCTGCTGTTTTGCCATGCTGCAGCAGCGTGGTGTGATCGCGGCGCGGAGCTGGCGTGTGGCAACCCGATGGCCTGTGAGATCAGGCTACCGCGCCTTATTTGGCTTCGGGGCAAACTGCCACGCCTCCCCCACACGTTTTCTGGCCCGTGTGATTGGGGCCCTAGTTTAGCTTTCACCAAGTGCCAATTTGGTGTAGAGAGCTGGTTTGGTGTAGTGGTTAGGAGCACGGACTCTAATCTGGAAGAACTGGATTTGATTCCCCACTCCTCCTACTGGTGTGACCTTGGGTCAGTCATAAGTTCTTTCAGAGCTGTTCTCTCAAGGGCAGTTCTTGAAAGAGCTCTCTCAGCCCCACCTACCTCACAGAGTGTCTGTTGTGGGGAGGGGAAGGGAAAGAGTTTGTAAGCTGCTCTGAGACTGCAAGTGAAGGGTGGGGTATAAATCCAATCTCCTCCTCTTCCTCCTCCTTCATCCTGACATCACCTTTCATGGCTGCATGGTAGGACCAACCAACACAGTGTCTCCATGCTGAGAAAAGGAATATATATCGAACTCTGTGTAGCAACTTGGACTTTCTTGGTGGTTTCCCATCCAAGTACTGACCAGGGCTGACTGGGCTAGCCTGGGCCATCCGGGTCAGGGCTTTTCATATCTAGCAACTGTTGAAGGCACAAAATCTGCATCAGAGAAGAATCTTAAAACAATCATCACCATCTCCCAGGAGCAGTTTAATTTCCTTCCCTGCTCTCAGTCTTCCCTGCTAGCTAGTTTCTTTCCCAGGTCATCTCCATTCTTGGTAGCACACAGGGCCAGCCTTGCTTAGCTTCGGCAGTCCAGGCGTACTGTGTTTATTTGATAAGCGTTCATCGGTTTTATGGCGTCAATCCCTAACAGCTAATTATCTATCGCAGTTGTTCTTTTAAGCCACAGATTTTGAAACAGCACAAATTCCTGCATGAGTAAGCCTTATCCAGCGTTACTGATCATAAATCATAGGAAATTCACAACATGTTAACAAAGCTAACATGCAAGGTACAGTTTCTTATGTTTCGTTGGATGCCCTAATTCAGCAATTCTGTAGAAGTTAACCACACAGCAGTGCTGCAGACAAGCATGGTGTAATAGTCAGAGGGCTGGACCAGGTGATGGGAGGCCCAGGTTCAAATCCCAACCCTGTCGTGGAGGGTTGTTGCCAGGGCTTTTTTTTTTTTTTTAAAGAGGTGCCAGAACTCTCAAGAGGGGAATGAAGTTTTCAATCTGTATACTGAAAACACATGACCTTTTCAACATTAATAAAAGAATTTTGTTGAAGAGGTTCCGGAACTCCATTCCGGCGCATTCCCCCAGAAGAAAAAGCCTTGGTTGTTGCTGTAAGGATAGAGCAGAAACAGGGGAAACGATGTCTTTATCCTTTTCTTTCTTGCTCTCCTCCTCTGACCTATAGGTCTTGAGTAGCATTTATCAAACGTAACTGGGAATATGAAGAAGAAAGGGAGAGTTCAGACCAGACCCTCTGAATTTCTTTTACTGACCCATTCTCCCTCATGTTCTGTAAGTCTTCTACGAGAGAGAGGCCGCTTCCCAAGACGATGGGAGTGACACAGAGGGAGAGACTGCTGCACATTCAGTTCTGAATTTAGGTATTTAGATAGCTGCCCTGAAGAGATTCTGATGTTGGTGGTGGGCTGTAACTAGGCTGAAGGTTCCCAGCTCTGGAGTCATGGGGATTCTAGCTCTAGACCAGCAGTATCCTCCTGCTGTATCTTTCCTGTTACCCAGTTTAACCACTGTTAAGAAAACCTTGATGTAGTGAGTAAATAGATATATAAATGTCTATGTTTTGGGGAATAAGCACCGCCAGCAATCTCCTGGGATTACGGTCGATCTCCGGGTGACAGAGATCAGTTCCCCTAGAGAAAGTGGTTACCTTGGATAGAGGACTCTGTGGCATCAAGCCCCATCGAAGTCCCCACCCCTTCTGAAACTCCACCCCCCAGGCTCCTCCCTCAGAACCTCCAGGGATTTCCTAACCCAGAGCTGGCAACCCCAGTCTTACTCATGAGTAAGTTTGTATAGGAATGGACCACAAGCGACATTCCAGTTGCACCAGAACAACATTCTGCCTTCACCGTTCTTAAAGAAATGAACTCCAGCTCAGTTCAGTAACATAACCAAGCATCATAATAAAGAAACAGAAGTTTATCATTTTACAGACCTTAGTGAATCAGGCAATACACGCAGGCACTCTCCGCTCCTTCCGGTAAATCAAAGCGCACGGCTGGCTGTTTATATAGGATTCCCCAGCACTCCCACAGCTACTTTCTTAGATTGCCGAGATATATTGTGCAACGTACTTTTGTCCTAAGGGAACGTCCCCATGGAAAGGCTGAAGCACCAGAAAACAGCATGACCTAAAAGGGAGTGTAATAATTAAATCATAACACCTGAATGCCAACAGCGTCTGCGTCACAACATTGTTGTACTATGAATCACTGAGCACTTGAATAAGAGCACTGGGGAGAAAATTTTGCTATAAAACTGGGAGATCCCACCAACTTCATTTAATCTATTTTATCTATTAACTGTTAAGAGTGAAATCCTCAATACAAATCTGTGCATGCAGATCCATACAATGAATGCTTCCCAGATAGTGTGTTATGAAATGAATGGAATGGTGAGTTGTGAATGACCAACTCATTTTGATTGGTTCGGGACATGTTAGGCTAGGGCTTGCCAGCTCTGAGTTGGGAAATACTTGGAAATTTTGGGGGTGGAGCCTGAGGATGATGTGGTTTGGGGAGGGACTTCAATGGGGTTCAATGCCATCAACCCCACTTTCCAAAGCAGCCATGACCTTTCACGTGGAGATTAGCTGTAATCCCAAGAGATCTCCAGCCACCACCTGGAGGTTGGCACCCCAACTTTAAGCACACAATATAAAATACAAAAAAAATAACATTCTGAATTAATTAATCCATCTGGGCCTGCATTCCATGGTCCCAGCCACAAGTAAGAAATTTAGGATTCCAAGTTGGACAAGATGTTTCTGATGATTCTGTGAACTTAGGCAGATCACGAGAAGGGAGGGCAGGAAGAGTGGCCTTGGTGCTTAGTTCTTGTGGCCCTTTCTCACATGCCCAGGGAAATGCTGATCACCACTTTGGTGTCAGGAAGTAATTTTTATCCAGGCCAGTTCGGCCAGGGATCCTGGAGGTTTTTTGTCATCTTCTGGGCATGGAACAGTTGTCCCTGTTGGTGTGTGTGGGGGGGAGGCATTTGTGAATTTCCTGCATTGTGCAGGGGGTTGGACTAGATTTGTGAATTTCCTGCATTGTGCAGGGGGATGGACTAGATGACCCTGGAGATCCCTTCCAACTCTATGATTCTGTGAGTCTATGACCCCACCAGGTCAGGACTTCCAGCTAGACAGAAGAATCTCCTTCACCACCCTGGCCTTCTCCAGTGCCTTTAGTAGAAGCCCAATAAGGTAGAATCAGCAAGTGATGCTTTTCACAAAATCAGGAACAGCCTACATGAAACAATTTCCAATTGTTTATAGATGGCTGACGCCAAAGGTGAAGCATTGCCTTGGCTTATCAAGAGACAACGAACTGTGACAAGGGAATAACACAGAAGATTTGAAGAGTAACTTAGTTGTACATAATCTTTTCACAAGAACTCCCAGGGTGCACTTTTAATGTAGCAAAAATGTCAAATCTTGACATGTACATACAGTCTGGTCTGAGGTGTAGCTACATCCCAGAGATTATCTGTTCAGTCAAACCTGTTAGGCAATGGTTTTCAGTTCCAGTTGCTATTATCTGATGGAAGCTCCACTTTCTTAGAAGCACATGTGTTTGTTCGCCTATTGCTTGGTAACAAGCTGGAAGCATGCCTGTGTTCCACATTCTGTACACCTTCTCATTGGTATCTGGTTAAGCTGCACCCTTTTGATCAACCATGACTGGGCACAAAAAGTATGCATCCTTTGGATTTCCAATAACCTTTCATCACAACTTTCAAAGAAACTATGACTCAGATTCAGAAGGCAGGAGTTGTGCATTAAGGATTTCACTCAGCATTCTGAAGAAGTGCCCTAGTAGGTGTGGGAGCTCTGCTGGGTAGGTTGTTCCCCCAAAGATTTAGGGGTTTTTTTGGGGGGGGGGGTTGGGGCTTCTTCCCTGAAGCTGTTTCTACACTAATCTGTAGAAAAGAGCAAGAGTCCAGTAGCCCCAATGTTCCCTCTAAGCTGTGGGGTCTTGTGAGCAAAAATTCTACTTTGTGAGCTCCTGGCACTAAAGCTGTGAGTGAGCGATTTGGCTGCGGCACAAATTAGTCTGCTCTGGAGCCCTCCTTCCTGAGCTAAGGCAAAAATGTGTGAGCCGGAAGCTAAAAAACTGAGCTAGCTCACACTCACTCAGCTTAGAGGGAACACTGGGTAGCACCTTAAAGACTAACGAAATATTATTGTGGGGAGTCAAGTTCAGCGAGCTTTTCCTTGATCGGTTTTTGTTTCTGGTACGCTGACCAAATGTTTCAGTAGCTTCTTGGGAAATGCATGGCACAAACTCTCCCCATAGCTTGTGGGGTAAGTGGATCGGGAGTGGGTTTTTTTATTCTAAGTCCCTTTGGTATAATGTCACGGTGCTACTGAACTCTAATAAATCGAAAGTAATAATAAATAAATACCGTTACAGACTCACACACCTACCCATCTTGATCTATCTACGCTAATCAGCCAGTCTTATTGTGGAGAATCCAGACAACTGCAACTTCCCACATTCCAGTGTTCCCCCATTTGTCCGCCTTTTCTTCCCCAGGACTGGTTTATGCCAGTTTTAAAAAAACCATAACACTTTGCAACATCAGCTTTTCCATGTGAACTGGCAAAGTACTATTTTATTATACCCACCTCTCTCCCAATATTGGCTCTGACCAGGATAGCTAATCTTCCGGTGCCCCCTGGAGATCTCCTACTATTACGATTGCTCTCCAGATGATCGAGATCAGTCCCCCTGGAGAAAATGGCTGCTTTGGAAGGTGGACTCTATGGGATCATACCCTACTGAGGGCCCTCACCTCCCCAAACCCTGCCCTCTCCAGTCTCCACCCCCCAAATCTCTAGGTATTTCGCAAACTTAGTCTGGAGTGAGACACTGCTCAAATACAAATTTACCCCTTTGAGAACTAGGCCTCTGACACAGACGCTTGCTTTTGTGCTCCTGAAAGACATATTAGAAATGTGCAGTTGGATAGCGGCAGGGTCACTGCTTGGGTCTTGTCACCGTTTCCCAATGTGATGTCTCACCAAAACAACAGGAAAATGAAGAAAAAACTATCAAGGCAATGTTGACATGCAGATTGCTGGTGGTTAGTTCCTTGTGCCGCAAGTTCCTGTTTGTCACTTTTCATTTTTGGATGGGCCAGGGAAAGCTAGAGATGATGCTTTTTAGACGTATCTGAAAGGGAACTGTGAGGCCAGTCAAAACTAGAGCAGAGCAACCCAGCAGTGGAACATAATCCCATGCTGGTGTCCTTCAGAAAGGCCACGGTTCTCAAAGAAAGAGGCTGGTTGTCCTAGAGACAAGCAGCTTTGCAGAGGAAGGGACAATTAAGGCAAATGTGGTGTTTTTCCTGCAAAACCCTGGCATCTTCAATGTTTTTTCATATTGCATGGTGAAAGGGCTTCTGTAGGCCTTCTCGTTTTTCCCTTTATTTTATTCTGCCTGTCCTTTGGACCAGAAGGAGAATGACTGTTCGTTACCAGATATTTTGTGAGAGTCGATAAGATTTATTTATTTTTTTTGCCATCAAGTCGCAGCTAGCATAGTATAGAGAGGAGGTGTCAAGCCAGAAGGAAGGAAGATGTCAGGTTTAAAAGCAAGTAGATCCAAGCATTCTTTGATCAAGAAGGGCTTTATTGGAATACAGTGCTAAAACCCACAGTGGAGGGTCATTGTCAGGAATGACGGGAGAAGCGGCTCAAGCAAGGTTATAGTGTGATGCAAAATGCTACTAGCAAATGAACTGTAAGCGTGCGCGCAGGAAACTCCCGGCGGGAGAGTTACTTAATGGGTGGGGGATGACTCCCTCCTCCCTTTATCTTCACAGGACTGGAAAATTCTCATAAGCTCAAGAATAGCCCAAAGCCCATATTCAAGGCCACTGTGATAAGACTGAGCGGCAGAGAAGAAGCTCCCACGTTACTGCCAGCATACCTACGCAAGCGCAATGCAGGGACAAGATAGGGAACACAGAACAATGGACTCAGTGTAAAATAGCAAACAGACATTTCTGACAGAAGATTGCCTGAGAGTAGCAATCAACACCTCAAAGGGATAGCATCAGAGCAGTAGAAGGGAAGGATGGATCAGGGCCCTGGACCTGTCTCTGACTGTCTATAGTCCCCTCCTCTGAAGTCTGAGGCTAAGGGACAGTGCAAAGTCCTTCACTTCCAACAATCACAAGGGCCGCTACTACTCCATGGAGGTTCCCAAAAAGTAACTGCAAAGGCCCACAATTAAGAATCACAGATGGTTCCCGTGCAGCAGCTAAGCCTATTACAACAGCCTCCCTAAACACCTTGCAATTCATAGGTAATGGTTCCCCTTGCTCGAAAGCCAGTCAAATCTGACTCTAGGGGGTGGTGCTCATCTCCATTTCCAGGCCGAAGAGCCAGCGCTGTCCAAAGACATTTCCGTGGTCAAGTGGCCGGCATGACTAAATGCTGAGGTGCACAGAATACTGTTACCTTCCCACCGAAGCGGTACCTATTTATCTACTTTCTTGCTTTTGAACTGCTTTTGAACTGCTGGGTTGGCAGGAGCTGGGGCCAGAGACGGGAGCTCACTCCATCACTTGGCACTCGGGTCTCAAACTGCCAAACCACAGACCTTCTGGTCTGCAACTGAGTGTTTTAACCTCTGAGCTATTATCTACTAGTAACTTACATGGCAATAACACAGTATCCTAACAGGCTGATAAGGAGCTTGTTATAACTACTTACAGAGGTTTTCTGTTTCGGTTAGATGATGAAGAAGAAGAGTAGATTTTTTATATCCCACTTTTCTCTGCCTTAAGGAATCTCAAAGAGGTTCACAATCGCCTTCCCTTCCTCTCCCCACAACAGTCACCTTGTGAAGTAGGTGGGGCTGAGAGAGCTCTGAGAGAACTGTGACTGGCCCAAACAGGCTTCATGTGGAGGAGGTGTGGGGATTAGAGTATGCTGCTCTTCACCACCACACCACACTGATGACCCCCCGTACTCTCAACTTTCCTGTGCTTCCCCAAAACACTGCAACACCTGATTATATTGGACTTCCATTTTCTCTCACAACTAAGTTGCCAGTTTCTCTCTGAGCATATCTTGGGGTTCTGCCGCACCATTTTTGGCATTCTTTCCAAGTCTTATCAGAGTTGGAGTCCACCTCTTACTTGATACTAGATATATGCCTTATCTGGGTGCTCCCTTCTGCGATTTCCCTGCCCTTCTCCATACCAAAACATCATCATTGCCAGTTCAAGCTGACTGCCAATTCATTTTTAAAAAGTGGATCCCAAATCCACCCCTCCTCGTTCTCTCTTGTATTTTTCTTGGTGCAAAATAGTTCCATTCTGTTTCAGGTTCAGAGGTTTTGGGGCCTCTTCAACAGGCCTGTTAGAATGGGTAGTTTACTCTAACCAATAATGACTTATCTAGTCAATAAGAAAATATAAATGCAGCTTCTGTTCAGAGGTATATATATATATATTTGAGATTTTGAAGCCACGGGGAGAACCCCCCCCCCTTTTATGGGGTGGGAATAGAAAAATATATGCAGTACTTACTGTCCTATCAAACCTAAACTAACTTTACTGCTTTAGTAACATAAAATGTACAATTTATAATTCACCTATCCTATAATACTTTAAGATTTTGTGCTTTTACACATACTTAATAATGCACTTTCAGGCCACTTTCAATGCACTTGCAACTGGATTTTACTGTGGGAACTGGCAAAATCTGCTTGCAAATTGGTGCTGAAGTGGATTGAAACTACATTTAGCATGTGGGAAAGCACCCTAATATTTATAGAATTTAAAGGTTATAAATGCCTTATTTCTATGCAATGGAATACAAACTGGGAATACAGTGGGTAACACTAGAGTAAAGAAAAATATGTTGTATTCTATACTAAAATCCTTCTAACAGGTAACACTTACATACCAGAGCTCTTTTTGTAGCAGGAACTCCTTTGCATATTAGGTAACACACCCCTAATCTAGCTAATCCTCCAAGAGTTTACAGTAGCCCCTGTAAGAAGAGCTCTGTAAGCTCCTGGAGGATTGGCTACATTAGGGGTGTGTCGCCTAATATGCAAAGGAGTTCCTGCTACAAAAAGAGCCCTTCGTATAACCATACATTGTTCTTTACAAGTAATATTGTAGTCTTAACTGTGCCTATTTAAAGATATATACATCAATAATATCAGTATATTTCTAACAACAGGAAAGATTCTCAAACACTTAACTTAGAATAACTTCAACAGGGTATTACAATGTTTAACAACCATATTATATTTGAAAAGCTTTCTTTTCTGTAGCCTGCTCATAGCAATTCAAAACTGCTTCATGGCGATCCAACAGATAACCATGGATGTGCTTCTGTTTCAATGTCCTCTTTCTCAAGAATTGCCACATTTGTACAGCTAATATAAGATCATACAATTAGTATATATAACACTCTACTATGCATAATTCAAAATGGATTCAAGAAAAACCTCGGCCATTCACTCTTACCCATCAGTTCTTAAAAGAACTTCACCAAAGCTGTCTGAGAGCTCGTTGTTTCATTGACTGGAACATACCCTCTTCCTGCAAAATCTTAAAGTGGGGTTTGACACTCTCAAAACGACTGATGGAGATTGTCTGTTAATAAACTCTTTTGCTCTCCCTATTCAGGTGCAGCTGTTTACATTGAGTTCTGATGTCTTAAAGGGATCTGTGCAACAGTCTCAAAAAGAAACCTAGTCTGCCTAATTACAACTAATGTAAATTATAATAGCTAATTTTCTACATGGTATATTGATAATGAAATTGTCCTGCTAGTGCCAATGTATTAAATCTATAAATAAATGGTGTTTCCTGCTATAATAATAATTTTGTACTATTAACTCTATTATATTTATGCGGCACATGTTATGTACTGAATGTGAATCGCTCCTATCTATTCACATGTTAAGCTTGAGTCTGAATGTGGCTCTTCAGATGTCGCATTGCTATTGGTCGGTTTCTGCGAAACCTGTGTAATTACCCAACCACTGAGTGATATTGTTGCAAAGAGGGAACGGTCCTTTTTGGCCTTTATCCCTGCATTCTGATTGGCCTTTATCCCAGCATTACTATTGGTTCTTATCTGACTATGGGTGTGGTTTTGACAGCCCGAGAGAGTTTAAAAGAAGGAGCTGTGCTTCCCTTGTTGTGTGTGTTTAGTCCTGTGTTCCTGACTTACAGTTGCTGTTTAATAAAGCTGAAATCACTTGAAGCTGAATCCTTTGTTGAGTCTCATACTTAACAGTACATATTTAAATAATATGCAGTACCTTAGTTCTTTGGCTGTGTGTTTTTTTTCTATAAAATGATTTACTAATGGAGCATCAAGAATTTTATGTTTTATCCTAGGTTTATGTTTTGATATTTTTGTTCTTATTGCTCTATTTGTACTTTCTATGTACAGCAAATTGTAAGGACATTTTACCAAATAGACTGATTGCTATTGCAATCTGTCTATTCTAGGGTTGCCAAGTACTTACCGTATTGGAACATTCCTCCATGGAACACCCACGCCGCACGCTGCCATTGCCAGGAAGTGATGCCGGGTGACGCTCTGGCAATGGGGCTGGAAACTCAATGGTACCATCGAGTTTCCAGCCCCAATGCCAGAGTGTCACCCGGTGTCACTTCCTGCTGACAGCATCGTGTGCCGCATCTCCCCCCCCCGGGAATGGTCCTGCCAAGATGTATCCGTCCCCCACCGAATTACGGTAAGTTCTTGGGAAGCCTGGTGTATTCATTTAACTTTACAGCACCTCCTGTGAGATGGGTGAACTCTGTAATAACCATGGCTAACCTGCAGGTGGCACAATGCCCACATGTGTGAAGTCCTTTTGGTTGATTCTCCTTCCTACATACAGTGATACTTATATCTGATCTTATTAATCTATTACCTAAATTTCTTGTTTTCCTAAAAGCTACACAAGGATTGTTTTCACAGCCAGGTATAAAAGAAAGTCAACAACAGTGTCAGTAGGTCTATAATTTTCTCTATTTTAGAGTGTCCCATGATACTGACACCAAGATAGGGAGATCTTTTTTTTTTTTTAATTCTCACCATACACTTCCATGTTGCTTCATGTATGAGCTACTCAAGGCAACACACCTGTTCCATTTATATGCTAAGCCAGATAACCAGGAGTTCTGGAGAGGGATGTTGAGAAACTCCATGACAGGACCCAAGAACAGCATCAGAGTAATGGGGAGAAAGAGTGTGGGGATGGTGGGTCATAGTGAGAGAAAGAGAGAGACATTAAGAAAGAGGGAAACGTTTTATTAAAGCAATTCAAATGGGTAGCTGCGTTGGTCTGAAACAACAGAACAAAGTTTGGGGCCAGTGGCACCTTTAAGACCAACAATTTTTAATTCTGGGTATAAGCCTTAATGTGCATGTACACTTCTTCAGGTGTGTGGGGAAGAGTTAGTTGCCAGGAAGGGCTAATTAGGGTCAAGGTATAACTGACTGATATGTATAGCTAAGATTGGCAGTTGGTAAGACCTGTGAACAGCAGCAGATTAGTATACAGACAAGTGGAGACCCGCAAGAAACTTGCGGGATGGTTATCTCATTCGTCACACCTTTGCTTCCTCTGCTCACCCCCTACCTCTCTCACACTATTTCTCCCCTCTGCTCCCCTTTTCTTACTCTATTTCTGCTCCATGCATGTGATTTCCTCTCTCTTTCTGATCTGTCATCTTTCTCTTTGTTTTTCTGCCTCCCCACTTCATCACTCTTTCTCTCTCTTTCTGCCCCCCACCCCATCATTCTTTCTTTCTGCCCCCAGCCTCCTGGCTGCTTTCTGCCCCCAGCCTCTCTCCCAGCCTCCTGCCTGCTTCTTCCCCCACTCCGCAGAGCAGCAGTAGCAGTGGTGGCAGTGCTCTCAGCCACCCACCTGCTTTCTCTCCCCCCCACAGCAGCAGTGGCAGCACTCTGGGAATCACAATGGATCTCCCAGCTACAGAGATCAATTCACCTTAGGGTTGCCAGCTCCAGGTTGGGAATTTCCTGGAGATTTGGGGGTGGAGCCTTAGGACAGTGAGGCTTGGGGAGGCAAGCAGCCTCATCAGGGTATGATGCCATAGACTCAACCCTCCAAAACAGCCATTTTATCCAGGGAAACTGATTTCTGTCTCCTGGACAACAGTTGTAATTCTGGGTGATCTCCAGTCCTCACCCAGAGGTTGGCAATGGTGGTTCTCATGGAGGAAATGGCTGGAGGGTGGAGTCTATGGCATTACACCAGTCCAAAGTTCCTCCCCTCCTTAAATCCCACCCTCTCCAGGCTTCACCCCTCAAATGTCCAGGGATTTCCCAACCTGGAGTTGGCAACCCTATTTCCTTCCCAACCAACAGCCAACCTACCTTTATCTGCCTCTCTGTCTCCTGTTTTCCATCTTTACCCCCCAGCCTCTACCTAGGAAAATTACAGTCTTTCTCCACAGTGAGGGCCAAAGCAGCTTTCATTATTCCCTCCTCCTTTTTTTCTGCACAACAACCCTGTGAGGTTGGTTAGGCTGAAATATGTGACTGGTCCAAAATCACACAGTCACCTTCCACTGCAAGATGGGGATCTGAACCTGGGTCTTGCAGATCCTACTTTGAAGCTCTAACTGCTGCACCTCACTGGCTTTCATAGGGTGGCTGCTGATGAATGGTAGCAAGCAGCCAAGGCTAGGTGAGTCATGCAAATCAGGGAGGACCTGGCAAGCCTAGAATGCTGCTAGGCCTAGAGTGGCCAACCTCCAGATGGGCCCTGGAGATCCCCCAGAATTACAACTGGACTCTAGACAGCAGAGGTCTGTCTCCCTGCAGAAAATGGCTGCTTTGGAGGGTGGAAACTGTGGCATTATACCCAGCTGAGGCCTCTCCCTTCCCAAACCCAGCCCTCCTCCTTAGAGTCCACCACAAAATCTCTAGAAATCCCCCAGCCTGGCCCTGGCAACTTTTGTGAGGCCTGGCCCCAAGGCTCCCTCCCTCCCTCCCTCCAAGGCTGAAAGAGGCCTGGAAAGAAAGGGCCCTTCCCCCACCCCTTCCATCGACAGAGCCAGTCAGAAGCCTCTCCCTCCCCCTCCCCCCCAACGTTCTAATCTCTCACCGTTGCTGCCTGGAGTCAGGTCCCTGCAGAGGCCATTTCAAAAGGTTTTGGGGGAATTCAACCGTCCCTGAAGGGATTTCCTCACTTTTGGGATTTTTCTACAAACCCAGGAAGTCTACTGACTATGTAGGAAAAGCTGTTGGGGGAGAGTGAGGCCCCTGTTGGTGGGAATAGGTATCCGCACTTTTTGGCTATTAGAATAAGGATAATAAAAGAATTAACAAACAGATGTGAGAACCAAGTATGAGTCCAGTGGCACCTTTAAGAACCAATACATTTTAAATCTGGTATAATCAAGAACTGAGTGACTTTGCGTGTGTAGTGAGATAACAACCACTTTTAACTCTCTTAAAGTCCATCTCCAGGTCTTCTTGGTGCATTTTTATTGGAAGTGTGCATAATGATAACAGAGAATTACCTACTGAGAAGCTGAACACAATTTATTTGGGCTGCAGTGTTGATGAAAAGGAGAGAAAGGAATTGAAAGGTTTTGTAATGTTCATCCACAGTTGTAAGATAGTAACAGCACAATCCTGTATACAATAGCTCTGAAGAAAGTCCTGCTTTATTCAATGGGGATTACTCTTGTGTAAGTGTCTCTAGAACTGGACCCCAAGAGATCTTTGCTGGCAACTTTAGTTGACCAGTGTTAGTAAGAATTCATTATCTCAGTATGTGGTGATAGCTATTCATTTAGATTGCTTTCATACACAATTAGAAAAATTAATGAGATTATTAATTATGGTAGTGAAATGGAACCTCCAGGTTCAGAACCACTTTGTTTCTAAAAACCAGCAAATAACTGGATTATTGACTTCATTCCCTGCTTATGAGTTTCCCAGAAGCATCTGACTTGCCACTGTTGGTAACAGGGCACTGGAATAGACAAGTCCTGGGTGATCTAGCCAGGTGCTTTTTACGTTGTTATGATTAGTTTCATTTAAGGGACTGACAATTATAAAGGTGGAAAGCCTTTATTTCTGGTTATTTTGGGAGCATGAACACAAGAACATAAGAGAAGCCAATGCTGGCCCATCCAGTCCAACACTCTGTGTCACACAGTGGCCAAAAATACCAGGTGCCATCAGGAGGTCCAGCAGTGGGGCCATGACGGTAGAAACATGAGCACAGTAGTATTCACTCCCTCGCTCAGTATCACTCTGTGGCATCCACAATTCTAAGCCACGAGCCTCCTTCTCATGCTCGCATCACCCCAGCTCGGGTGACAAAAAGACAGGTCATGAACTGCTCTCACATGGCTTTGTGTTACTGACGTTACCAAAGCAGTGTGGAAGGTGCACGTGCTTCAGTGGCTCCCATACCATGAGGTACTGCAGGAAGTGATCTTAAAACCAAGATTTCCCAAGGGGTTAAAAAACATTATCAACAATTTAAGGATGAGAGACTTTGCCCGAAAAGATAATCAGGTTGGTTTCTTTGTGAATGACAAAGAAGAGGAAAGGATGGTCAGCTCTGAATACAACAGGTTCCACAGCAACAAAAGAGGTGAGGCGAATCTGTATCCCAGTAGCAGCTGCTGCCTCAGTGCCTTCTTCGTTAACTTCCACATAAGACTTATGAATGATTTCTGACACGTCCAGGCCTCCTGCAGAGGATATGCCTGAGAGACTGGCCTTTGGTGTGAAGAGATCTGTTATGCCCAGGTTTCCTAGAATGCCGGTCAGACTATATTTCTCCTCCATCTTCATTCGGGGCACATATACTTCCACTTTTCTTTGCCTCATGGATTTCATCCATTTTAGTAACTCTTTGTAGGTGATTAAACTTTGAAGCTGGGGGAGAGGAAATATTCATTAGTTATTTTGGATCACCTTTGGTGTCCTAGTCAACGGGAGCTATTTTATTCTCAACTTGGTGAGGCTTTCACAGGGAACTTTAGCTGTAGGCCTTTTTTTAATCTTATTTTTAATGGCTTTCTGTGATCACTATTCCGAGTTTAGTCAAGTTCAAAACTCTGTTTAAAGGTCAGACCAATCAGCCTTTTCCCTTCTTTGTAAAAAAAATAAAAATGATTTGGGTTTTGAACTCAGATCTCACTCTGTCCAGGCCCAACATTCTGACTACCGTGTGACAATGACAAGAGTTGGCAGAGCCAATCAAAAAGTAAATGGACCGCAAACTATTCTCTCAGCTTTCAGATGGGCCCCAGAAATGCTGTAGCAACATAGTTCAAACTAAATTGGGCAGTTATCCAGTATACAAAGAGAGCTTGGGGAAAGTAGCCAGTATATTTCAGATGGCAGACTGATTGAAGCTGTCCCAGGCTGTTGTGACTATTCTAGGCTACATTAGGAAATACTTAAATCTTAGAAAAGAGCAGGTGTCCAGCAGCACCTTAAAGATGAACAAAATTTGTGGCAGGTTATGAATTTTCGTGAGTCACTGCTAACTTCTTCAGATATTTCTTGATCTATTATTGAATCTCAAGGCTTTGGAGTTCTATATTCAGAGCTTAGGCTTACTAGGTTGCCCACCTCTGCCAGTTCTCCCTCACTCTTGCAGTGAGAAAAAATAGGGGAGGGGATGACACAGAAGATGTCATAACATCACTTCAGGTCATCATGTTCTGTGATGCTCTTCTTCCCCATGCCCTGCCCCCCAAAGCCCCCAGGACAGTTATGGTGCAGACCTGCCAACCCTATCAGGGTCAGTATTTGGGCCCTCACCACTCTGGTTCTGACTCAAGTCATGCACAGATGTTTGTACTAATTTGGATCATATCCTTTTTCTACAGATAGTGTCTACTAGCTTCTTGCATGACCTATCAAATACTGTTCTTCCATCTGTAGCCATGACCCCATCTTTGGGCAGATGTGGTAGCAAACTGCTTGAAACAAACCTTTTGTAATCTATTATGCAGAATAATTCCAACAAATGAGCTAACCAGTGCTGGTTATGGAAAGAAATATAATCAATTATATTCTTCACTTGACTGCTTCTCTTTAAAATGAAAAAAAAAAGTATACCTGCAGCAGGCCAAAGTCATCTTTTGGAAGAAGTATGATCATACTCATTTCATTGTTAGCATACGGAAGTTCAAGAATTAGAATGTTGGACTTCTCTATGGATGCAAAATTAAAATCGGAGAATTGGTGCATCATCTGTACCGATTTGTTCACTTTCTGGAAAAAAATTTGTAAATTAATGAGACAGGAGCTCATGGAATGGATGACAAGATGGAAACAGTTTGGAAGATGTTAACTTACACAAAAACAGCCCACTCAAGCTACTGAAATGATACAATGGTTGGTGGAGTCAATGGCCATGGAAATGCCATTCGGGATGATCCCGTTTGGTGGGAAATTGGGCTAACTGCTCCTGTTGGATGATGGCCACTCTCATCCCTTGCTGCAATTCCCGTGTCCCACAGAAATCAAACAACAACCAGAATGCAAAGTGCCAAACGTAACAGATCTGGCCTTGCTAGTTTGTTACAGAATAATTTCAATTGGATTACTTTATACAATATTAACAACAATCTTTTTAATAGAAGGCTTGGACAGATAGATGGATTTTTTACTTTGGACCAGTTAATAGAGTATGATGATGAGTTTTTGTTATTTTCTCAACTGAGGTCTAGATATGACCCATTGACCTCTGTTGCATGACAATAATTACAACTGTGGCATCTCTTGGTATCTAAATATGGGCCTGCAGCACGAAGTGTTTCAGAATCTCCCTTACCATTGGAAATTCTCATTGAGTCAATGCAGAAAACACTTATATTTGACACCATTCTATTTTGACAAAGCAATGGGATATGGCCCTAAGTATTATATCTGCTGTTTCTATGGAACTCAAGCTGGAACATTCAGCAAAAAAAAAATATGTTTATGATATACTGGACACCACATCATCTTTTTAGTAAAGGACTAAGTAAAGTATCTAATTGCTGGAGTTGTAACTCTTATTATGTATCTCTTAAATATGTGCTTTGCACCTGTCCAGCTAGCTGGTCCTTTGGGGGAAGAAGTAAGTACTCATCTCAATTTTGTATTAAACCATGCATTGATTTTTGAAGATGCTTATGTACTTTTAAACTATTTGTCTGTCCCCTGGGGACTAACTGATGGTCAGTGAAGATGGATCGTCCATGCCTTTATGGCTGCTTTCAACACTAGAAAGATAAATGCCCACCTCCTCTAATCTAATGAACTGAGGAATTTACAACCTTATCAACATTTGTAAATATCACATATAGAGAACAATTATTCATGGCTATGGACATATTTTAGATATTTGGAAACCTTTTATAGAGGCTCATCTGTAGACTAGTTACCACTGTTGTTATATTTTTTTGCATTTTTATTTCTTTCTGTTTGAGGGCTTGATTTACCATTAAAAAATTAAAAAATAACACTGTGTTTGATTTTGGATTCATTCAAATGTACACCTCCAGTCTCCTGTAAAAAAATTCTATAAAATATAGGAACCTACATGTATGTCTACTTTTCTTCCTGGATTGCTTTGGGCTAAAGAAGTGCCATTAGAAATCTAAGAAAGAGAGGATGGTAATTGGTATTTTGGGAAAATGTAACTTTTTAATCTTGGGAGAGTACCTTTAGGGGAAATGGTGTCGCTATAGGAAAGCATAGTTGCTTTTGTGACACCAGGAACTACTGGAAGCATGCATCAAGTCCCACACTCATCTGGAACCCAGTAGTCAGTACGCACTTTACTGAATGCATTTTTACTTCATCTTTCTTCCAAAGAGCTCTTCCAAAGAGCCAATAAATGCTTCAGACATCCTCATAATTATATTTTCCTTAATAGTAAAGAAAAGGGAAAAGACCACCATGCTCACTATACCATTTAGTGAACATTCTACTGGTTGATTACAAACTTACCTCATTCACCATAAAAAGCATTTGTTTTGTGTCTCGTTTGTTAAATTCATGCTCCCACTTTTCTTTGAAGTAAACGGCATTTACTAAAGCCAGGATGGTTCTGGAAGTAATAGATCCAGAAGCAAACATATCTTTGATCAAACCTTAAATGGAGGGGAAAAAATACACACACACACACAAAAGGATGGGGGAGGAGAATGTAATATCTTTGGAAAAAAACAATTAAAGAAACAAAGTCTACTATTTTGAACAGGGTTCCTATGCAGAGGAAAGCGATGGCAAATCACCTCTGCTCGCCTCTTGCCTTGAAAATCCCTTGAGGGATTTGCAGCTTGAAGATAGTTTATTTTTTAGCTGGTGCGACTCTTGGAGACTCATTCAACCATGTACATCTACACAGACAATTGAAAGATGTTCCCACCAGTCTCTACCCATATCCTAGTAAACAGGACAGTTTTCCTGTATGCAGTTGTACTCAGGGGTGATTTTGGTGTTCTCCTTTTTGCCAGAAAGTAATAGCCACATGTGAAGGCTTATGCACGTGCCCAAGTTGTTTCATGCATGCATTGGGTTGCCACTGGTGTGGGGTGGGGGAAGTAGGGTTGCCAGATCCAGGCTGGGAAATTCCTGGAAATTTGGGGATGGAGCTTGGGGAGGACAGGGACCTCAGTGGGACACAATGCCACAGAGTCCCCTCTCCAAAGCATCCATTTTCTCCAGGGGAACTGATCTTTGTACTATGAAGATGAGCTGTAATTACAGATAATCCCCAGGTCCTACCTGGAGGCTGGCATCCCTAAGACCCACCTGTGCAAGGGGACTGATCTCTACCACAGGGTGAATGTTTCTGTGCAATTAATCTTGAGAGTTCATATATAAAAATATGGGATGGGCTGCTGCTTTCTTTTCTTGATAGCTGAATGTCTACTTCTATATATTAGGCAATTATAATAAGAAACTGTTGGGGAAATGAGGGGTGCAGGAACCCTTTCATGCACTCTCATTCCCACTGTTTTCATTTTGGGGAGGGAGAGAAGCTGGCTTTCCAACTGCAGAGAGAGAGAGAGAGAGAGAGAGAGAGAGAGAGAGAGAGAGAGAGAGAGAGAGAGATCTAAATCGAGACACAATTTATTCCATTACACACTCTTAAGTCAGAAAACATTTTTGTAGCATTTCAATATTCAACACAGAACATTTCAACACAACCCCAATACATAAATAGCACACTTACAATTCTATAAAGGATATCCTAGGTTGTTCTGCCAAGACCCATAAGGGCAGGGTGGTTGATCAGAACAACCAGGAACAAAACTAAAATCAGGACTAAAATCAGAACGACCAGGAACAAGACTCTTTCACCCACTGAAGTTAATGTAACTGTGATGAACATTTGACGTATACCACAAAGTCCTCCCGTTTCTTTCTATCTCTGTGGTCAAGAAAGTCAAGGAAAGCTGGGTTCAGTCAGGGTGACTCACAGAATCAAGGTTACCTAAGAGAGTCCCAGGAAGCTAGCTTCAGATACCCTATCTATGTAAAATTTGATAGTGACTCCTGATTGCTATAAAATATAAACGTTCCCAGTAAGCAAAAGTCACATGAGGCGAAGTCTTGTCCAGTGAAGGCCACACGCAGCTCATAGAAGGGGCCTGAAGCTTCTTGGGAGCTAAACAGAACCAAAGTTTCTACTATATGGGCTAATTACTACAGATATTAAAGTATCATAGGTGTACCAGAGGTTTTGCAGAGTTTTAGCAGAGGACTGGGACTCAATCCAACCCCAATTCTTCAACAGGAACATTGGACAATGAAAGACCATCTCCACTTACCATTCGTTTGACTTTCCACCCAAGCATTAATTGCCAGTCTTGTTTGTTCAGAAGATTTTTGAAAGTCGACTTTTTCCACACCTGCTCCGTACAGCTCTTTAGTGCATTTTAAGTATTCCTAGGGTCAAAAGGAAATGAAGCGTAGGCAATTCTATGTTAAATCGTGCAACGCCAGGAAAGAATTCCACGGAGTAAATTATCTGAATATCACGTTTCCATTTTGAATACTGCCCACAGCTTGCTGGATGACAACACAAAAGCATTTTACCAAAAGTTCTGATCGCATTTAGAAGGGCACAGCAAACTCTATAAAGTGGGGAGTCCCTGATCTGGATCCAGGGGAATATTTGTGCTGATGGAACACAGTGGTTGCTGTCCCACTCCCCGAAGTACTAAGTGCCCCCACCATGAATTGTTGCTCCTGGGCAACAGGAGACAGGGGGCCCTCTAAGAACAGTGGGAAGGCGTTTGGCAACAATTATCCCTCTTCTGTCAATGGATCCAGCTTCCTGTTTCAAATATTACCTCTGTTTTAATCTCATTCACTATCCTTGAACAAGTCACTGCTCCCCATTCTTAACCCCGCCACACACATATCTTTACTATAGGGATAACACTGATACATCAAGGATGCTGAAAGGATTGCTGATTGTCAATATTCGAAACATCCTATAGTAATAGAAATGTTAAGCATTATTACTGGCATGTGCACAGTTCAGAGTATGAGGCAGAACAATTACTTGTAGTTTGTTTTGCTCATATAGGATTTCACTCTAATATAGAAACACATTCTTATTTTTCATTGAAGCTGTTGAACATTGGTACTAGATCACCTTACCGGAAGAATGGGGTAGGATTGTTCAGCATAGAGTCTATTGGCAATGCTCAGAGTGTCATTAGTGCTGAGTGCTCTGATTTGCGAGAGCACACTTCCTAACGCAGTATGGACACTGTTAGGCTGCTGGCACTGTTTCAGAGGAGACACAAAAGAAGACACCGCTGTTGTGATTTCTAAATTCAACTAATCCTCTAAAACAGTATCAACATCTCTCTTCTTTCGTATCCATTGTATTAAAATCTCGGTGGCACATCTTTTCTTAATATCTAAAACAGAAGTAGCTTCCCGAAAATGTCAAAGGTGTTGAATAACAGTTAAAAAACAGTAAAGAATAAAATAGCATGTAAAATGGCAGCAGCACATGGAGTTCATCTAAGAATAAATGCAACAGCATAAAACAAAAACAGCATAAAAATAGACCATCTAAATTTCACAGTAGCAAGAACAGTGATTTCCTTGCAATAGATAACAAACTATGATTAAAACACCAAGGGTAATAACATAGCCAATAACAGCAGAGCAATTAGCAATAACATCAGTTTAGTCAAATGCTAACTGAAATGAATACCATATCTTGGTGATGAACAGGGCTGCTGAAAGCCACCCTGGGCCCCCCATGAACCTGATCCAGAATAAATATCATACCGAAACAAATCAGGTTGGTTGAAAGGTTTAGGAAAAACTTATGACAGGGAAAAGTTTTCCTCGTAGTTATAAAAGTTTGCAGCCATGGGGAGCTTTCTTTAAAAATTGCTTCTAAAAAGAGACAGCTAACAGAGCAACTGTCTGTTTGCTCTGCTCTGCCTTCCCTGTGCCTCTAGTGGCTGCAGTGCAGAAGTGCAGTAAAAGTAAGATAAACTTGAACTGCATTTGTTGAATGCAGGACGTCTAGCTTCACTGGGGCCTGAGCTGACTTGGACCCCCAGAATTTTGTATCCCCAGTCCCCCTTATTACTATCCTCAGTCCCCCTTATTTCTATTGAAACAAAGAAGGCATCTGCTGAGTTTCCTGGGGAAGGCTACTCCGCAATCACAGGGCTACCGTAAAAAAGGCCCTAGCTTTAGTTACCACCCAACTCTACTCAGTTGGCAGGGACACCTGAAGGGGAAGCGAGCTCTGTAGATGATCTCAGTGAATGGCAGGAAAATCATACTTATCAGTAAGTTAATAACTCTGAGGGTAAAATCCGTTAACATGATGGCTTTTGAATTCCTGCTGTATTTTTAGCAGTCCAGATTGCATCTTGCCCAAGGCATGATGTCAGACTTGATTGTGTCCCTCTTCAGGCAACCTAACTCCATATGGACTGAACCAACAGGTGATTGCAGAGATGTCTGTATGGTTTGCAAATAAACCCAGGAGCTCTAAGCTAGAATGCTGCATCTTTCAGATGTAGGGAAGGAGATACAGTATAAGCCTAATACAACGCTGGCTTCCCATACCATATCATCTCTATTCCTGGTGCACTGCTTTTGGTGTGCTTCAGCATTCTTAGGCCACTGATTTCAGGGAAGTTCTTGGAGCATCAAGTGCCTGATGTTCCCCAGACTCTATATTAGGGGACAGTGCATAACCTATAAGCAGGGCTCTTTTGTAGCAGGAACTCCTTTGCATATTAGGCGACACACCCTAATGTAGCCAATCCTCCAAGAGCTTACAGAGCTCTTCTTACAGGGGCTACTGTAAGCTCTGGGAGGACTGGCTACATTAGGGGTGTGTCGCCTAATATGCAAAGGAGTTCCTGCTACAATAAGAACCTTGCCTATAACTATATGTAACCTGCATGGCAAGAACCTGGGGAAGAACAGGTACTGGGCTCTCAAAGATATTGGCTTGACAGTCAGGAGACAGTCAAGTATGATACAAGTATCTAAGAGACAAACTGGTTTTTGCAAGATGTGATGGTCATAAGGGTGTTGCTCATAACTGCATTCAACCATTCCCAGCAGTTTCAGAAGATATGGCTATATTTCTGTTCTTGAAAAAGAGTAGTTTCTGTCAGAGCTCTCTCAACCCCACCTACTTCACAGGGTGTCTGTTGTGGGGAGGGGAAGGGAAAGGAGTTTGTAAGCTGCTCTGAGACTCCTTTGGGTAGTGAAGTGTGGGATATAAATCCAATCTCCTCCTCCTCCTCCTCTTCTTCTTCTTCACTTTAATGTTACCACTAATTTCTCAAAGGCAACCATGAACTGGTTTACCATCTAGGATGGTAGCTCTATTGTTTACATCTTTATGAAAGTATTTCGATGGTATTTCTCTTCTTTACTTATCAGCTTGATTTATTTTGGTAAACAATAAAACAGTGTGTCAGGGACAAAAAAAAAACATACCTGAGGAAATTGGGAAGTTTCAGATTCTGTGAATTCGTCAAAATGAAGGACCTAGAATTACAAATAGGAACAGCATAAATGAAAGATTTCCCTAAATAAATATGCCATTATTGAAGCTTACTTAAATTATGCCAAATCAACTTGAATAGTTTCATTCTTCAGATAGTAAAACTGAAACACATGCAGGTGTTATCTTCTTTGCATATTAGGTGTTGACATCTCTGAACCACTAATATTTGCATAAACGGCCTATCTTTTATACCCTCAAGTGGTCTCAAAAACATACCTTTTGTAGCTGAGATGCTGTTTGGCCGCTTGCACCAAGGTATACCATGGCCAAAGCACATACGATGCTGAATGGAGAAAAAAATACATTTGCATCTATGTCTGAGTGACTCAGCTCACGGAAAAGGTCGAAGCAAAATTCACCATTTGACTCGGCAACCTGGCCTGCCATGATGAAACCAGAGGTATCTAGGAAAATGAAACAAAACCCAAAATATCAAGTTGTGTTGTTGTTTTGAATTTGAACTGAACATACATGTAATTTTTTCGCACCATAGAGAAAAATGGAGGGAATAGGGGTAACCTGTTTAGGGACCCATAGAATTGGACCCCCTGATCCAATGTTCTTGAAACTTGGTGGGTATCTTGGGGAGAGGCTCCATCAGCTACCCTGTGAGTTTGGAGCCTCTCGCTCAAACCCTCCCCCTCCAGCCCCCAGAATATACCCTATGTTTTCACCATTGACTTCAATGGCCCATAGGATATAATGGAGCTGAAACTGACATTCGGCTGCCTGAAAGACTCTCCGGGACGCGGGCTGGGGGCGGGGCTTGGCTCCTGAGCTCCGGGAGCTGTGCTCCGGTGCGCTCCCCCCAAAAAGACCCCTGGTTGGAATCCATGAGATACTTCTGTTTATTTAGAAAATGTATATGCTACCACTCCAGAGACCTGCTTAATATGACTTACAACTAAGGGTATCGTTAAATGTTACGTAACACTGGTGTCTGCCCTACCCTTTGTAACTCTGCGACTGCTGGTGGGCCTGCACCCAGCTTCCTGTTTTTAAGAACAGAATAATAAGTGATCAAAACCAACTTGTCTTTGTAAGCAATTGTACGTTAATTGCAAAGGGGTTGTCAACCTGGTATTGAAGACTAATATTAAAATAAATCTTGCTAGTCTTTAAGGTGCCATTGGACTTCTGTTTTGTTTCAGTAAACGTTAGCCCGTCGGTTGGTTTATTTCATTCAGTTTTTAGACTGCCCTCCTCGCAAACGGGCTCAGGGCAGTGGACAACATCTTAAATAAATGCATCTCGATTTATTAAAAAGCAATTCGACAATGAAAATAAGATCACAGTAATTCAGATCAAGATTTCCAGAGGCGCATAACAAACATCATGAATTTGTATCTGACTGCTACAAGGAGATAGAAGTGGGCAGAAGGAGTACATGGAATTCATTCTTCTGTTCTCCCTCTTCCCTCTGGACATCTCTCAAAAGCTGCTCCTAGGTGCTGGGGGACCCTCAGGAATCAGTGTGAGATACAGCATGGGGTGGGGTGCAGCTCAGAGGAACATCAGCAGAAACCCCCCCCCTTTCCTCTTGTTCAAATGCTTCTTGCTGCAGTCCTCAGTGTTGCATCCCAGTATGAGGGCACTCTCATCCACAGAAGCCACATTTGGGGACACAGGGGAAGGGAGAAGCAGGAGAAAGAGAGCCTACGAACCCAGTCTATTAACGAATTGAGTCCCGTGAATCATGAACTACAATCGTTATAGCCCGAACATGCAAGTATGTCTTTCAGTTTCCTTATGCCTGAAAAATAAGTAATGTCCGCAACTACTGACTGAAAGTTTAATTTACATCCTCCAATTTAAACACATATTCCACCTCTAAATGTAATAGTTTAAATGGCAGTTTAAGGGCCCTTTATTTACTTACTTCAAAGAAGAAGAGGAGGAGGAAGAGGAGGAGGAGATTGGATTTATACCCTGCCCTTCACTTGGGGTCTCAGAACAACTTACAATCTCTTTTCCCTTCCTCTCCCCTCAACAGACGCCCTGTGAGGTAAAGGTAAAGGTTCCCTTGCTCGAAAGCCAGTCGAATCCGACTCTAGGGTTGCGGTGCTCATCTCCGTTTCAAAGCCGAAGAGCCAGCGCTGTCCGAAGACGTTTCCGTGGTCATGTGGCCGGCATGACTAAACACCAAGGTGCACGGAACGTTGTTACCTTCCCACCGAAGTGGTACCTATTTATCTACTTGCAATTTCTAGCTTTCGAACTGCTAGGTTGGCAGGAGCTGGAACTAGAGACAGGAGCTCACCCTGTCATGCGGCACCCGGGTCTCGAACTGCTGAACTACTGACCTTCCACAGCCTGCAGTTCAGCGTCTTAACCACTTGAGCCACCGCAGCTCCTGTGAGGTAGGTGGGGCTGAAAGGGCTCTTTCGAGAACTGCTCATGAGAGAACAGCTCTCAAATAACCTATAACTGACCCAAGGTCGCACCAGCAGCTGCAAGTGGAGGAGTGGGGAATCAAACCCGGTTCTCCCAGATTAGAGTCCGCGTTCCTAACCACTATACCAAACTGGCTCTCATTGACACCCCCCCTTTCTTCCTAATGGAGACTCAAAATGGCTTTCGTCATTCTCCTTTCCTCTGTTATATCCACATAATGACTCTGTGAGGTAGGTCAGGCTGAGAGAGTGTAACTGGCCCAAGATCACCCAGCAGGTTTCCATGTCAGATGTGTGGATTCAAACCTGAGTCTTCCAGATCCTCGACCAACACTCTAACCACTAAACCACACAATGGCTGTCACTGTTCCACACCAGTGTGTCAATGAAACTAGATCTGCCACTGAATGTTCCATGCACTCCTTCTATCGACCATTCACAGGGTGTGTACAATAAAGACGTTAAGATACCGTCATTGTGACTTTCTACCTACTCACTGACCTTGTCTTAACTTTCAATTCAATTACAATTTTTTCAAATTATTTAATTAATTATCACATATCTTACCAAATGTGTTACTCCAATCTTAGCTATATTTATCGTGCACTTACTTATGCATCTTGAGTATAATTAGCCCTTCCTGGCAACTAAACCCCCCCTCCCCTTACCTCTACGTAACATTTGAGGGAATCTGTTTCAATGTATCTGAAGGAGTGTGCATCTAGACATGCCAGGTCTCTCAGTTCTCACAAATGCCCAGAACTGAACTTTGTTATCTTGGAAATGCCACTGGACTCAAACTTTGTTTTCACATCTGTTTATTAACTGTTGGTATTTGTATGCTAATTTACTGCCATTCACAGATCTTACCGACTGCTTTAATCCAATCTCAGCTATAATTGCCCAGTTACTTAATGCATCTTGACTCTAACTAGCCCTTCCTGGCAACTAACCCCCCCCCCATCTTCTCTCTACCTATAATGGTTGAGGAAATTCTGTTTCACTGTATCTGAAGAAGTGTACTTGCACGCAAAAGCTTATACCTTGAATAAAATTTTGTTGGTCTTAAAAGTGCCACCGGACTCAAACTTCGTTCTAATTGTTATTAAGCGGCTAACACAAGTTGAGCTAAATTTTGAATTAAAGAGGGTATAGTTACCTTACAGTCTTCAGAGAACAAGCATGTCCTGGTTAATGTGGAACTACTTCTTGGATTCTTGAAATAAATATTGTACAGCTGCTGACACACCCACTCTGGCTGGTATGCCAGAACAGGCTGACCTTTTGCGTCAACAAAACCCTGTTCTTTGGAGGGAAAAGAATGTATTTGGTAAGCAAGTTAACCAAAGGAGATGTATTTTCTTCTAAAAAAAAAATAAATCAAATTCCACTTTAACAAATAACGTTGGAAATTGCCACCAAGTAAAATAACACCAATAATAATGTGAACTATAAAGTGCATTGAATGTTCTGCCTGAAGAAGTCCCTGGAAACATTCAAACTTTTGCCAGCAAATAATGATCCAAAGGATGGAGCTGGATGCACTGGTGAAGAAAGGGAGTCGGGAAGCCTGTTTGACCACAAAAAGGGGCTTTGCTGGGGACTATGAGACTTGCATGGGGAAAAAAACCTTGTTTGATGAGGGCCACAGTGAGCAAAATTAGGTGAGACTGAGTGGAAAAACTAGCTGGAGCCAACCCAGGTGCTTACGTAAGGTCTGTCTTATGCATTAAAGAAAAACAACCTGGATTTGCTATAAGAAAACAGAATATCTCACATGGAGAAACAAGCACATTCTTTCTCCCTTTTAAGCAAAACAGGTTCGGGGAAACCTGGATTACGCCTTCATTAACCACATGAGGACAGTTATTTTACCCTTAAAGTGTGTGAAATCTTTATAAATACATATGTTTGCCTTCAGAAGCCAAAGGGGTTAAAGAGCCCATATGACAAGCCCGATCCCGTCAGATCTCAGAAGCTAAGCAGGTTCAGCCCTGGTCAGTATTTGGGTGAGAGGCCACCAATGAATGCCAGTGACATGACATGGAGGCAGGTAATAGCCAAACCAACTCTGAATGTCTTTTGCCATTAAAACCCTATGGGGTTGCCACAGGCCCTTAGCCAGGATTTTTAAAGTCAAGGGGCATTTAAATTTCTTAGGGGGCACTGGCTAATTAATTTAATCTGGGGAAGAAAGTCATGACACCCTGGGCTAGATGGAAAGTCAGGGGGCCTTGCTAGCAAGTTGGGGGGCCTGGCCCCGAGATGCCCCACCGTAGCTACGGGCCTGGGTTGCCATAAGCCAGCTCGATGGGGGGTGGGAATTACCACTTGGGGGGACCTGATCTTTTCTTGCCTTGTCATATTAAGCCAAGAATCAAGGAAACCAAGTCTAAAAGGGAAAATAAAAAGTTACCAGCTCCCTGCACTGAGAAACTTTCCAGAACTTGTCAGGCATTCTCAGAGATAGCACATGCGCGCACACACCTGGGAGTGTGTGTGTGTGTGCTCAGGAGTTGCCACAATTATCTGGAAATTTTGGGGAGTGCGAACATATCTCTCACTGAAACCTTATACTTGCTCACAACATGGATTCAAACTGAAATTTGTACACGTGCAGCAATTCAAGTTGGTTTAGACAGCACTTGTTCCCAGGTGTTCTCCAGTGATGCTGAATCAAGAAAGGAGTTTGCCCATTGCTAATGTGAATTAGAATTACTTGACCTGCTTCTGAGGGAAAATATAATGTATTGATGTGCCATCCGAACAGGGAAATACCTGATGAATTTCCAACAGAAAGTGTGAGATGGTTCTGTGCAGTTTGAACTGAGAATAGTCATACTATGCCTAGGAGAGAAATTTATTTTCAGTTTAACAGGGAGAAGCTGGAATTACCCTCAAAGGAAAATGGAATGAATTTTTGTACAGTATGAATGACAAGTAATTGAACTTTATGTGGAGAAAGTACAGTGCGTTTTTTCGTGTGGTCGGAATCATGGGTGTTTGAATTAATGAGCTGCTATTTATACGGCATCAGTAAACTTTTTCCTAATTGGAAACATTTTAATTGTCTGATGATATAATTCTGCGGAGAAGTGTTATATAAAGAAATGAGAACTATGATATTTGAGATATATTGAGGGAGTGTGCATCGTGGCTGAAGGTCAAAGAAAAATAGCATAGTTATTGTGTTGGTAGAGTTTAAACATGCAAAGGAACAGAGCACCAACTGTTTAAAGAAAATTTAGTTTATTAAAGAAGAAATAAACCCTGATAGAACGGAGGAGAAGGAGAGAGTCTTAACAAGCTGACTGCTGTGACAGCCAATCAGTAGACAGGAAATACATATTTTGAAATTGAGGGAAGTCCCTTATCTGGCTCTGCTAACTAGAAGTCCTTCAGCTGCCCCCTATAGGCTGTTCTTCTGATCTTCTTCAAGTAGGTGCACTATAGACCTTGCATATTCCATTGTATTGCATATAGCCCTTTTGTGGAAGCGCAGACCATCAAAAATGAGAGTGTAGAGCAAATGAATGAATGAACAAATGCAGTTCTCTTGCTGTAACTGCTCAGTCGCCCAGCCAAAAGGATAACTTTTCCATTGTGAATGCTTGTTCTGACAAAAAAAATTAAAAATTGTTTACAAAAATATGAGCACATATGTTCAAAAAGCCTACCAAAAATCCCTTTTCTCCAGTTTGGTGTAGTGGTTAGGAGCACGGACTCTAATCTGGGAGAACCGGGTTTGATTCCCCATGCCTCCACTTGCAGCTGCTGATGTGACCTTGGGTCAGTCACAAGTTGTCTCAGAGCTGTTCTCTCAAGAGCAGTTCTTCAAAGAGCTCTCGCAGCCCCACCTACCTCACAGGGTGTCTGTTGGAAGGGGAAGGGAAAAGAGATTGTAAACTGCTCTGAGACTCTAAATAAAGAGCGGGGTATAAATTCAATCTCTTCTTATTCATTCTTATTCCTATTTTCATTTCAGATTTGTATATTTATTTATTCCCAATCCCATCTGACCCCAAGCAGTTTATATCAATTTTTTCTCCTGCATTTTTCCCTCACAACCTTCTGGTATGATAGGCTAGGCTGAGAGTGTCACCAGCCAAGCTCCCATGGCAGACTAGGGATTGAACCTGGGTCTGCCAGGTACTGGTCTGGCTCTCTAACCACTACACCATGCTGCTTCTTTATGACTTGCATAATAACTGGCTTACCCTTGGTTCTCAGCAGAGCAAATGATGTATTAGACCTAATGGAAGCCTCAAACTCTCATCCACAGCAAGGATGCAAACATCAGTGTTTCTGTCATGCTTCACAATACTTGAGGGATAGCAAAAGCCAAAGTCATTAAACAGATTGGAGAACAAAGTCTTAAAAATTATTAACAGAAAGGAAAACTGTGAGCCAAGAATTTAAACAAAGCTGATTAATCTACTATGTATTCATTTAGAAAGGGTTTTTCTTCCCATTTCATAGAACAATATCTTGGAGCAGCACAATATTTCATCTGTGTAATTCTTATGATTTATTTATTTAGAACCATTTTAATGCCATCTTTCCACCCAAGCAGAGTCCACGAAATGAACCCAGTCACAAAAAAATTTAAACATTTAAACAATTGAAATACCATTATAAATAGAAAATTCAATTAAAAATATAACAGCAAACAACACTAGAAGCAGGGTTAATAACCATTATTGGGGGGTATGCAAGGTGAAATAAAGAACTGTTCATGTGCTGGCAAAAGACAATAGTATCATCTGCGTATTGGTGACAACCCAGTCCAGATCTTCAGATGACCTCTTCCAGTACCTTTATGTAGATGTTGAAAAGCATGAGGTACAAGATAGAACTTTGAAGAACTCATAGGTCAAAAAGCCAAGGTCCTCCAGCACCACACTCTGAAACCTACCTTTGAGGTAGGACCGGAACCACTGCAGAACAGTGCCTCCCAGTCCTGAAAGGGGATCCATAACAATTCCATGATCAATAGTATTGAAAGCTGCTGAGAAGTTCAGGAGAATTAACAGGCTCACACTCCCCTATCCATTTCCCCACACATGTCATTCACTAGGATGCTCAAGGCTGTTTCAGTCCCATAACCAGGCCCGAAAACAGATAGGAGTGGATCCAAACATCTGCTTCCTTCAGGAATCCCTGAAGTTGCCCAGCCACCACTTGTTTTGTTACCTTGCTCAAGAATCGTACATTTGAGCTTGAATTGTAGTTATTCAGCTCTCCTGGGTCCAGAGTAGGTTTCGTTAGGAGTGGATGCACCAGTGCCTGCTTCAAGGCAGGAGCAACCATCTCTCAGAGAGGCATATTTTTCTTTTGTATTTGTGTGTGCGCGCATGTGTCTGCACCTGGAAGTCACGTTGACCTCTGGTGACTGACCCCTACTGGTGGCCTGGAGAATATCCAGAGAGGTGGCTGAATAAAGCCTGCCTTTGTCCTCCCAACGTGGTATTCTGAGGAAGTGTCCCATCCAATTACTTACCACAGTTGACCCTGCTTAGCTTCTGAGATCTGACGAGAGCAGGCTTGCTTGGGCTATCCAAGTCAAGGCCTCAGAGAGGCATTTACTGTCTCCCACACCCAGTCTGCCAGCCCCTCTGGCAGATTTAAGCAACCAGGAGGGGGTAAAGGTGGTAGATCTCAAACTTGCAAGAATCCTGTCCACATCCACAGAATGCACAAGCTGAAAAGTATCCCACAGAACTAGACAGACTGGCACTCTGGGACCATTCAATCCTGTGGCTGTTGGAATGGATTTAAAGGCATGTTGTGTACACATAAAACAGACCTCAGTGGGCTCTGATGCCACAGAGGCCAGATAGATAGATAGATAGATAGATAGATAGATAGATAGATAGATAGATAGATAGATAGATAGATAGATAGATAGATAGATAGATAGATAGATAGATAGATAGATAGATAGAGAAAAGAATAGCAAAAATTAAATGGAGGCTGGATTGTCTAAATTTCCCACCCTCAAAATCAGTATGAAATGAATGAATGTATGAAAGTGAAGAAGTACAAACTAATTCTTGGAAGAAAATAGTTCGAAAATGGCATTTATGAAAGAATAGGGGGGGGATCTATAACCAATGATGCAGTTGACAGGTATCCTTTATTTCACCCCTTCTCCCCTTGCTTGGAGACTTAGCATGTTGGCTATTTTATAATTTGCCGGCCTCATTAACCAGTAGCTTTTGTGACTTCTTTGTTTATTTTGTTTTTTCTGTTCTCATCTGTTTTGCAAGAGCTCATGGGTTTAACAAATGTGTTTTATTAAAGAAGCTAACTATATGACGACCGATTCAAATTTAATATAGAAAGAAACCATTCAAAAATTTGTGATGACTTCACAATGTAAACAATCTCAAGAGCCCCACAGAATACCGAGAGTGATGTCAAGTTGCATGAGAACAAAGCAGTCAGAATTATCCTAGAGGATAAGGGCAAATCGTTAACTAAATTGATTCAGCAATAAAAAAGCTCTTCCCACCATGCTACCAACCAATGCTCTCAAAGCTGTGGAGTCTTGTGAGCAAAAATTCTACTTTGTGAGCTACTGGCATTAAAGCTGTGAGTGAGCAGTTTGGCTACTACATAAATTAGTTTGCTCTGAAGCCCTCCTTCCTGAGCTAAGACAAAAATATGTGAGCCTGAGGCTAAAAAACTGTGAGCTAGCTCACACTAACTCAGCTTAGGGGGAACACTGCTACCAACACTCATCATGAATTTTATTGGACAACATAGTATAATATTGCAATTGCTAGTATTCTAAGCTAGTACTATGCCATTGCAATTGCTAGTATTCTAAGCCAACACTGAAGAATTGAAAGCCCATTATCCACAGTTCATTCAAAATCACTGGACAGAAAGTCCTCTCTTTCCTATAGGCACTGACTCTGCTCGACTTCAGTAAAAGTTTAAAAGGAGTGAGGCAAGGATGATTCATTTAGCTCATTGGCTCGTTGTGGCTGTGTCATCTGCCACTAAACTGTAGAGAAAGGGTTTCCTATTCTGCTAACCCAAATACAGAACCACTCTTCTGGTAAAGACCAGATGCATCTATCTGTCTTGTGAGTTTAAATGCCACTGACTGCCAGAAAAGGCCACAAGGTTTCTACAGCAGTCCCACCAATAAAAACAGAATGCTTTGGAAGGGTTTACTAGCATTTATTAAGACTGCTGTGCAATATGGAGTTCCAGCCACAGAATTCAAAGACATTTGATTATTGTTTCATGAAATTTATCCTAAAGAGGAAAATAATCGTTGGCATTTACTACTTATTTCAACATCGTATATGCTGCCTCTTCAGAAACCTGCTCAAGGCAGTTCACTTCATTAGAAACATAAAAGCAAATAATCAACCCATGCCCCAGAACCTAGGAGCTAATGTCTTGACATTGTGTATGGGTGAGCCTATATGGGTGATGTCTCAAAGGGGTAGCAAAGACAGTACAGCAAAAACAAAGGGATTTTCTTCAAGGAGGAAACATCCCTTGAGCTCTCTTCTTTTGCCAAGGACAATTCCAGCACAAATCAGGGATTCAGTGGGGCCCAGCGTCTACTTTCTGAATGCCTTCTGAAGGCCCACTTGGCTCATCAATGTGAACCAAGCTCTTCCACTGAACTTTATCTCCTTGCTCTGCCAGAAAGTGGATCACAGTGCAGAAGAATCAGGCAAAATCTGCATATCAGTAGTAGGAGGAGAATCTGGGTTTCACTTGTGTTTTCAGGGAAATCTCTCACATTTGCCCACCACGATAACTGTGCAATAGGAGTACAGCAACCAACTAGGGATGGACGTGAACCCACTTAGGAATGACAGTTCATGATGAATTTTAGCATGTTTGTGTTTTCATGAACCAAAGTTGGTGGCAAATCTATCATCACAAACTTCCATGAACTTTTAAGCAGTTTGTAGGTGCCTTGTGGCAGTTTGTGAATAGCAGAAGGGGGTTTAGGGTTCAGAGTCCCTTTAAACCCCTGCTTTCTGCACCCCTCTGCTCTGCTATTTTTCACAGCAGGGGTTGAAAGGGACTCTGAGTCATTTAAACCCCTTCTGAGCACTTAGAATGGGTTTTAATGGCTCAGTGTCCCTTTATACCCCAGCTGCAAAAAGCAGCTGAAAGTATTTTGGTCTTGTGCGTAAGAATGTGATGTTTTGTGGGATGTGCAAGTGGAAGCTAGTGGTATGACAGTTGTATTGTTCCGTTTATGATAATGTGTTCTGTGAAACAGGATTAAATGTTAGCGGCTCCGTAAACCGAAATATGAAATTGTGAGAATTGGAGTTTGGAAGGTTCCTACTGTCTTTTTTGGAAATTATAGTCTACCTTTGGGAAGTAAGAGAGGCTACATCCTCTTATTTGAAGAATTTTGAGAAGTTGAATCACATCACTGTGAGTGGATCTTGTGAGCTGATATACACATAAGAAATTAGCAGCACAAGACACTTCAAAGTTGCAACTGAAGAGTCGGAAGAAACAGGAAGACTACAAGAGGATCCTTTATATGATCTGTAATTTGATAATGAATTGTGATTATGAATGATTGAATGATTATGTATTTGACTTCATAACTTGTGTAAGTTGTGAAATGCACTTTAAAAGTGATTTGTAATTTGGTTCTCCTAGCTCATGGTAATTATGCAGCAATCAAATGGTGAAGTATATTTCTTAGTAATTCTATCACTTTGTATCATTTTTCAGCGAAAAACAACTGAGCAGCTGGGAGCAGCAAGCATGGGTTTAAAGGGTCTCCAAGTCATTTAAAACTCTTCCCAGTGCTTGGAAGGGTTTAAATGACTCAGAGCCCCTTTAAACCCATGCTTTCTGCTCCCTGCCCCCTGCCCCCCTTGAACTAAAACAAACCACTTCTGTTTGCCTGGAAGCCTCCTGGTTTGGTTCGTAGTTTGGCCATGAGCCACAAACCAGACTGTATTTTTGGAATTCATGCCCATCCCTACAACCAACTACCAGCACAAGGATCGTCTCACACCAGATTCACTCCAAGATAAATCTAGTTAAGAAGAGTTTACATACCTGACTGAAAACAGGGCCAAAAGCTATATTTGCTCCTTAAAAGGGGGAGGAAAAGTCTAGGCATAATAAAGATGAATGTAATATAATTCTTTGTTTCCCCTACTACAGGACTAAATGGGAGGATTGTTTTTTTTCCAAATGACATGTTACTTAAGGTGACACACATTTACCAAAGAAGAGAATGCTCTTTGCTGCTGTATTGTGTATAATAAAGAAGAGGAATGGACGATCTACCTTAAACTCAAATGGAAAGGATGCACTCATTGGAACTATTTGTACCCCAGTGGCAGCAGCTGCTTCTGTGCCCTCTTCATTGACTTCTACAAAGCACTTGTGAGTGACATTGGACACAACAATCCCCATGTTCTCAGATATCCCAGTGAAATTAGCTTTTCTTTTCGTAAAAGCATCAGTCATTCCCATGGCCCACAGAGCGGCATTAAGTTCATATTTCTCTTCTAGTTTAAACCTGGGAAGATACACATCCACTTCGCAGGTGTGCATGTTTGGCGAACTGGTCCACTCTTCGATTTTCTTGTAGGTAAGAGATCTTGCCAGCTTGAGTGAAGAAAAATCACAGACATAGCAGTACTGTTATTGATTGGTCCGTTGTTTGTATTTATATTATGCCATATAATCTCAATATGCCTTTAAGGTCAAGCTTCACCAAAGTCAAAACTATTGACCAAAATTTAAAAGGAGAAATGGAGGAATTATGTAAAGAGAAGCTCTTTTCATAATTATTCCTAGGTTGGTCCAAGTTTATTACAGAGTTCGGACACCTCTGCGGGAGTCAGTTTGTGTGGCAAAATACAATGCTGGGCTTCTCAAACCCATGAATGATAGGGTGCCCCTAAAAACGCAGAGATTGTCCTTTCAAGATAGTAACATAGATGGGTATTGCCACCTTGATATCTTGCTGTCAAACCTTGCTATGCTATGCTTGCTTCAGTTACCATAATGGCTGGGGGGAGGGCATTCCTGAGGGTAGGGGTGAGTGTGTGCCGGAGTGACTGGGACCTTTGCTTTCAGAAGATGTAACTTTCCACCAGACATGCCTTTTTTGCTTTCCCAGGAGAAGCGACTCTAGATTACCAGGACATATATCTCCCCTGGATGGCATAGCAATTAGGTGAAGTGTGGATGTGATGAATGCTTGGGGGTTGCATGGGACCTGTTTGATTTTCTATAATAATATTGTACCCACCAAAAGATTTCAGTTCTAACACTGTGACTTTTGGATCTTGCATATGCTCTAATAAACTCACCACTGCCAAAGAGAGAGTTATTGAGTGTAACTGGACCGGGGTCTGACACTTGCTTATCATCATATGAACTTGTCCTATGCTGAGTGAGATCACTGGTCTACTGAGGACAGTATTATTGAATGCAGATATCCTCAACTTTCCAGGGACTAAGGCAGAGGACTTTCCCAGCCCGGCTTTTTGGGTTCTCTGCAGCTAGAGATGCCAAGACCGTGGACCACCTGAATGCAAAACCTGTGATTTACCAAGGAATACCTTCCCATCAACAACTTCAGATTGTTGGTGAGTAAGCTTCAGCATTCAGATCATGACGATCTAAGTGACAGCTGGAGAGCTGCACTAAACCAGTTTCAGCCAGTGTGGCCATGAGCTGATGCAACCTGGGGCTGATGTAACCATGAGTCAACACTGATGTGATTGGCTGACCAATGTATATATGTCATTGCTCTATGCTGTATTATCCCCTTTCTTCTGATGGTGGTGTATGGCGGAGCATTTTGTTGGAGAGCTGTGTAAATTTGTAAATAAATTTCCTGTATATAGTAACCACAGGACTGTCTCAGTGTGGTTGACTATTGGAAAACCTCTGGATGCAAGGAGTGCTTGCTGGTGAGTGCTAGTGTGACTGAGTGTGCTGGCTCAAGCGTTCCTGATGCGCTGCGCAACACAGATGCCTTAAATTTTTTAATTACCTCTTCTAGACAAGCATCATTCTCAGGGAGCATGATAATCATGCTTAGCTCTTTGCCCTCATAAGGAAGTTCAAGCACTTGAACGCGAGGGTCTTGAATTCTGGCCAATTTAAATTTTCCACGCTGAAACATCATTGGCACCTTTTTGCTCGTTTTCTGTAACAAAGCAAAGTAGGGAAAAAAGTATTATTCAGTTTTATATAAGAATTTAGCATGATGGGAATAAAATGGCACAGAACACAGATGGGGGAGATTTGCTTCCCACTTCAAAAAATCCCTTAAAATTAATGCATATATAATGCATGCATTCCTTGAAACAGAAGATACGTTTCCCATTACTATTTTCTAATGTAGTTTGGTTTAAAATTCTTCAAATCCCCATTGTGTGCCATATAAAGAATACGAAGGGTGCGTTCAGACGGATCTTTTGATCCGCCATAGGAACGACTCCCTAGCGGATCAAAAATGCACGACCAGACATAAGCATCTGGGAAATATTCCGGTCCCGTAGGCATCCCGTTCTGCTGCGCCTCCAATCCTGATTTAAAAAGAAGCAGTTTCTATATAGGGTATTCGCTTACCCACGCGACAACTGCAGACTTTCTTCCGTCTGGTCACTCCATTAGCGCGCAATGCTCCCGTCGGCTCGGTCTGACGTCAGACCGAGCCGACAGGGGCGCAATTTTTTAAAAATGAAATCCTATGTGCGCTTTAACAAGGAAACGCATTCAGCAATAAGCGCTACGAGGAATGTAATATTCATGCTTATTTATTTTAGGGACAAGATGTTACCACGATGGGAGGCGCAGCCTTGCCTATGTGCATGTACAAAACTTTTTTTAAAAAAATCCTCGGTGAATGCCGTGCAGACAAATCACGGCGGGAACAACGCGCGGTGAGGCTATTTCACCGGGGGGGGGGGGTGTCTGGTCGTGCTAGGCTGGATTAAAAAAACCGGGATAAAATTTTAGGAGGGCTCATGGCGGGATTGACTGGCCGTCTGAACGCAGCCTTAGAGGCACTGAGGCTGAATTCCAGAGGGGCCAATTTGGTGGTTTTAGGAAGGTCTGTTTTGGCAGAAGGAATAATTTGTAGTGCTGAACTAAACCGGGAGCATTATGGGCACTCTCCACAAATGCATCTCAATTTCTAGAAATTGTGGAAGGGATTTGAAAAGTCAGTGGGAGATTTCTGGATCGGAACAAAAAATTCAAGTATCTGTGCACATCAGCGCACATCTTTTGAAAGCCAGAGAATCATGAGCACCCACACACTCCAGAGGCAGCAAGAAACACTTGCAGATAATGCAGCCTCGTTGGTCCTCAGTGGCATCTTCAGCTAGTCAAATCTGACGGGCTTTGTGGGTCTGTGGCATCACTGTCATGTTCACAGTGTGATCCTGACACCATACAAAGCACCTTCAAATAATAATAATAAATTGATGAAAGTCACCAAATGGCAAATATCTAAATTAAAATAGCATGAAAATTTGACACAGCAGTAATTTGATGTGTTGTATCCCAATATCATACTACAGTGTTACAGGAAAATAAGTCAATTTTCTCTTCACTTCCCCATTCCCATTTGTAGTTTACTGTTTATTTGTCACATATTTGTTTTGTGAGCCCTCCAGGGTAGCATGCATGAAGCTCCCACTACGCCCATTGTCTCGAAACTGCCATCACTGAGCCATCTCTGTAGCTCAAGCAAAGCCTCTAGGGACACTTAGGTCCTTTCTGCCTTTGCCCACCTCTCCGCACGCGGGACACTGCAGTGAACATGGATGAAAAGGAGCGTGCAGAAAGGTACTTATACTAAGAAACTACTCAACCTCCATCAGTTGAAATTGGGAGAAGATTATGGCGGGGGCATGCTTCTGTAGGAATGAAGGAAGGAAAGACAAGCAGGCGTGAGATGGTTTGCCACTTACACTTACTAAGGGGAGCCTGTATCCCCGTGAGCGACTTGTTGGTTATTTTTAGTGACCCCAATGCAATGGAAGTGAACTTATTGCACACGTACCCTCAGCTTCTCACATGGTAGGGAGGATGCAGTAAGACTGGTTTAATGATGGGCCCAATAGTCTGGTACCCAGGATAGCTGCCGTGGTTGCCCCGTGGCTAAGAGTGTTTCTCCTCACAACAGTGTTGCGGAAAAAGTAAATATGTTGACTCTCAGGGCTATTTTGGGGCAGGAATGCACAGGAACGGAGTTCCAGCTGGCTCCTGAGTTGGCCACGCCCAGCAGGAACTCATTAGCATAATAGGTCACACCCAACAGCAGAAAGTCATTAGGACTGGCTATATTAGGGGTGTGTGGCTGGATGACCACACTGCTGGTGACATGGGGGTGTGGCCTAATATGCTAATGAACTGTGCTATCAGGGTGTGGCCTAATAAACTAATGAGTTTCTGCTGTTGGGTGTAACCTATTATGCTAATGAGTTCCTGCTGGGCTTTTTCTACAAAAAAATGCCCTGTTGACTCTAATTGACCACGATAGCCCAGGCTAGTCCAATCTCGTCAGTTCTTGAAAGCTAAGCAAGGTCAGCCCTGGTTAGTATTTGGATGGGAGACCTCCAAGGAATACCAGAGTTGTGATGGCGGGGGCAGGCAATGGCAAGCCACCTCTCAATGTCTCTTGCCTTGAAAGCTCCAATGGGCTGCCGTAAGTCAGCAGTGACTCGACAGCAGGGGGGAAAAAAGAGGCCTCGAAGAGAGGACTAGAGGAGAAAAGGGAAGCTGCTTGTAGGATCTGGCAGCATAGCATAAGGCCCGGGCAGTGTAAAATGAAGGGAGTTAAACAGGCCTGATCCGTAGGGTTGCCAGCCTCCAGAATTGCAGCTCATCTCCCGACTACAGAGGTCAGTTCCCTTGGAGAAAACGGATGCTTTGGAGGGTGGCCTCTGTGGCATCAGAGCCCACTGAGGTCCCTGTCCTCCCCAGGCTCCATCCTCAACTCTCCAGGAGTTTCCTAACCTGGATCTGGCAACACCCCCCCCATCCCCTGCCAGTGGCCAGAGGTGACCTGGTGACCCTAAGGCCTGAGGTAGTAGATTTAAAAAATATTCTTCAGCCCCAATCCAGGTACAGCTGCATACAGGAAAGTTTTTGTCTGTGACTAATAGTGCATGATGTTTTCTGGGGAAACTGACTTCCGTCTCAGTAACAGTGTGCGCGAGAATGCGCCTCCTCATCAGTCATGCATGGTGTTGACTGGGGATGTACGTCTGGCTGTGCCTTCTCATAAAATGCAGAGCTGCACCCACCTCTGACAGCCATGTGCCAAAGCTGCCTATGTGAACAGATTGCATTACTCACCATGGGATCGGATTTATGTCTTACCTTTTGTTTGCTTAGCCTTTCAACAACAGTATGCTTAACAAGAAACTGGAGGAGAGCTGCCCAGATATGGAGCAATAATGGTAACTGTGCAGTTGCACGTATTTCTCACAAAAGGCTTTCTTTCCACTTCAGTTGCAGGACACACCATACCTTATTTGACCAAAAAGGCAATTCTTCGGTGTACTCTTTCTTAAACCTTGACAACCACTTTCCTTTGAAATATACAGCGTTCACTAACACCAGAACAGTTGACGGATCAAGGACACCGGCAGAGAAAAGGTCCTGGATTTTGCCTTTGTTGTGAAAAGAAAACAAAGTCAGACACATCTGAAGCAATGTTTTATTGTGGAAAATCATTTCTGTCATCTGGCCCTAGGGTCAAGGGTTTCGAAGGGTCAAATGAGCAATAAATAATAACAAAACAGGCTAGGTAGAAACAAACCAGAACAATCCTATCTTCCTCTGGCTAAATGTAAAAGCAACGACTATACTTTTGACAGCTTTTCTTTAACGGGCTGTGGCTGTCTGACGTATTGGTAATATATGCTAATAAATGGGTCACTTCCAGTTGTTTCCATTTTAGGCCATGAGTTGTTTCTTTGTAGTAAGCCTGGGGGCTTGCAGGCAGATCCTTGTGAGGTAATACCCAGCCAATACAGCAAGAAATGTTGTATGGACATATTCTATATAATGTACTAGCAGAGGTTAAAAAGGAAGATTTACTAAATAACATAATATCTGTACAAGGACATAGTGCTGCATTGCAAATACATGCCAATGGCATCATCATCATCATCATCATCATCATCATTGCTTTTTGGTAGGAAAAGCCCTGCAGGAACTAATTGCATAATAGGCCACACCCAACAGCAAACTCATTTACGTATTAGGCCACACCCCCATGTTGCCAGAAGTGTGGTCATCCAGCCACACCCACCTCTTGCGTCTTATTCTGTGTACCTTGTTTATAGTCAAAACCCAGGGCTTTTTTTGTAGCAGGAACTCCTTTGCATGTTAGGCCACACAGCCCTAATGTAGCTAGTCCTAATGAGTTTCTGCTGTTGGGTGTGGCCTATTATGCTAATGAGTTCCTGCTGGGCGTGGCCAACTTGGGAGCCAGCCGGAACTCCGTTCCTGTGCGTTCCAGCCCAAAATAGCCATGAAGATGATGATGATGATGATGACAACTACTACTACTACTACAATATTTATTAATCACCCAATCCCTCCTACTGCAGGGGTCTGGGTGATGTACAATATGAATAAAAACATACACTAAATTAAACAATTAAAACGGAACAGCACATTTTAAAACCGATGGTGAACAAATTAATCTCATTTCAGACTGCCGGCCGCTTTGCAGGAAGTGGGGAAGGGGTAAGACAAATGTAGAGAGTGGAAGAGAGTGCCAGCCAAGATGAAAACTGTCCTCAGTCAAAAGCCTGGCGGAACATCTCAGCCTTGAAGTCCTGCAGAATTTCATCAGGTCCTGCAGGACCCTAATGGTACTCGGCAGAGAGTTCCACCAGGCTGGGGCCAGGATAGTCGGGGGCTGGGGGACCATCAGTAAGTTACTACATGAGGAGTGCAACTCTCTTCCAGAGACATAATGAAGGAGATGGTCCCGTAGATATGTTGGTCCCGGAGCTTGCAATTTACCAAACGCATTCATTTGCTTTTTAAGCGTGTACAAAATGCATGCATGCTTACCATTTGTTTGTCTTTCAACCCATGAATTAATAGTTTCTCTGGCTCGTTCAGTTGCATTAAAAAAGTCAACTCTTTCCAGCTCAGAATGGTACAACTCCTTAGTGCGGCGTACATATTGCTGGAGAACACGAGAGCGCGTATTACTAAGCAAGGAGCACTGAGAGGTTCTGACCTGCCTAACGTACTAGAGGGGAGATAGGACTTACACTGTTACGACATTACAGTTGATTATGATTATGATGGCAATCCTTGTGCAAATGATGCAAGCATGAACAGTTCTCCTGGGGGGGTAGGGAGGACTTCTACTTAATCTCTCATGAGGATCAGCAGCCTAATGGAATGACCTGCTTAAAAGGGGCACAGCCAAGCTCCTGTCCCTTTGTAAGTTGTATAGATGAGGGTGTGGAGATAGGTAGGCTTTCCCCCTGTCTGCCTGCTGGGCTGCACCTCTTGAAGTTCCCTCCTTTGCCTCATCCTCCTTGGGTGCTGATTCAGAATCAATCTCTGGCACAGGAGAATCTTTCCAAAGGGAGAGCTGCGCAACGAGGTCTATTGAATGATGCCAAAGCAAATTTATTCCACAAAAGGCCAGCCTATTTTGGGCCAGAAATGGCTGGTTTGGTAAACAGGCCTATAGCTACGGTGGGGCTTTTGGCACAGACCTACCAGGATTTCTTCTGTAAATGCTTCCCCCGCCCCCGTAAATGCTTTATTTCAATTATTGAAAAACTTTTTTTAGGGCATGCGCTCCTTTAAGCAGAGTGGAGTGCTGTAGTTGACTGATTCCTGCACTGAGCAAAGGGGTTGGAGTAGGTGACCTCCAGGATCCCTTCTAACTCTGTGTCAAGAAACCGGCCTCCTTTAAGAGAGTTTTTTAAAGTGTTACCTTTCTTGGCTACAGAAGTCATCACCCCCTACCTGCTGGCTTGTTCTCAGAACTGTTGCTTAGGCTGGCAGAAGTGATTAACTTGCAGCAGCTGAGAACTGTCATCTAAAGTGACTGACAGCTTGCAATTTAGAGATCTATCCTGGTAACGGCTTTCTATTAGCTAAGTGGCTTTTCTTTCTGCACTGAGAACTTCTGCCCCCCCAGGAAAAAATTTGCCCCACAAGTCGCAACATCCTGACTACGGGTCTGTAAACAGTGCAACGTGTCCCTTGACCAGCCTCCTATCCTATCTTAAGCAGAGTTACACTCTTCTAAACCCACTGAAGGATGGATCAGCCAGTAAGTGATGTGGAAGGCCTCTGCCTGAGACCCTGGAGAGCCACTACTGGAGAGTGACTACCAATCCAGATAGACAACACCGGCTTTGATGGATCAGTAGTCTGATTCAGGATAATTCATGTGTATTCATGTGTATTTGTGTGCCCTTATTTGAAGAAATTCATTGTTTATTTCCATTGGTTGCATTTTCCCCCTTTCTGAATTATGTTCATTAACTGTAAACTGTGTGCCTACCTGCTCCTTTGTTCTAAAGAGTATCAAACTTGCCCGGGATATCTAACCATTTAGGCCAGATTAGTTAGTATATGCATCCTTGTCAAGATTTTAAAGTCTCTGGGTATTCCAGTAAAAGGTATCCTCTCATTTTATGAACTGCGTCATACAGACAAGTGGCACTCATTCTTTCCCTGTAGTGTGTATTTGTGTACACATCGAGAATAAATAGACCAAATATTTGCACGCATCAGCTGCAGCCAATCATGTGGCAACATGAAAAAAGGCAGATGCATTCCCAGAAACACCCATGCCTGTTCCCATAGAAGTGACCGGCTCATAACAAACAATGCATTCCTATGCAGAGTTGCCCCGGTCTAAGTCCACTGGGCAATTGCCTAGACTAATTTTGCAGAGGATTGCTCTGAAAGTTGCTCAGTGATGTCACATTCCTGGATATTTGTTCAAGTAAAGAAAACATGTTTTGTTGAAGTATAGATGGATCTGCTTTCCCATCTCCCTATACGGTTGCATTTTGCGAGATAAAACAGGACTCCAATGGCACCTTGAAAAACTAACAGCATCATTCCAGCATTTGAGAGTCAGGAGGATTCACAAAACCTTACTCCGAAATAAATTTTGCTAGTCTTTAAGGTGCTAATGGACTCCTGTTTTATTTTTCTGGCACAGACTAGCATGGCTGCCCATATGAAAAAAACATCACGAGTTCTCCTGACATGTGGATTTCCTATAGTCTGCTTCAGCCCCAGTTCCGCCCCTGTATTAAGAAATAAATGCAGTACTTTTATTAACCACAGTGTCACGCTGAGTCTGTTCATCAAGATGGGATTTGAGCCAGGAATTCCCCTGACTCAAGTGATGGGCTATAAGATCTCACCCCAAAGTCCAGTTTGCCACCTAGACAGCAAATTGTAGGTAACCAGAGCAGAATGACATTGACTGAAAGAAGTCCTTCTTCGACTTACCTTAACAAATTCGAATCCCATTGCTCCGTACAGCCTGTTGGCAATGCTAAATTCATAATCTTTGGTGGGCTTGCTGATTTGTGATAATAATGCCTGGAACTGGGAATGAACACCTCCAGGTTTTTCACACTGCGGTTTTGTAGCCACCCGGGAGCAAAGGAAGAAAGTATTAGCAGGACTGGTTTAGTGACGGTGACTTGCTACACACATGCATCACACAGTTGTGTCCACAAGAATCTACGGAGTAGCAAAAGAATGGTACAAGAACAGACATTTCCTGAATTTGCTGGAATGGATACAATATCTAAAGGCATATCTTCCCAGGGATGTAAACTAGTTTAACAGCCATTTCTTCTTCCCAGGGAACTCTGGGAATTGTAGTTTTGTGGGAACAGAGAATCCGGCTCCTCAGCCCACAGAACTGATTGGCAGCTGCAGTTGGGGGGGGCGCTTTGCCTCCCCAGAAGAAGGGGGAGGCAGTGATGTGTGATGCCCAGTGTCATGATGCCGCGTTGGGGAGGGGTGGAGCCAGAAGAGATCTAAAGGGCTTGCTCTGCCCCACCCCTTCCTCTCTGACCATGTGCTGCGGCTCCCAGGCAGCGGTCCAGGCAGCCTCAGTGAGGAACTGGCAGCGACCTGTGCTGCATCTGGTGGCATTGTTGGCAGGGAGGCCTAGTGGCCTGCAACATGTCTCACTGGCAACCCCTGGGTGGGGGTTGGCTCGTGGCTTGTGCCAAGGCTAGAAGGAGACTGCCAGCAGCATGGGAAGGGCATGGTCAGTGTGGATCTCTTCAACAGCCACAGCAGCAGCCCGCGGCAAGGCCAGATCACAGCCTGAGCCGTGGACAGGTGATGGGGCCCTGCTGTTGGGTCTGGGCAGCGGCCTACTCTGTGGGGCAGCAGGGCCAGCAGTAGTGGCCCTTTTGTGTGCATGGGGGCCCTGGGTTCAGCCAAGAGGCAAGCTGAGCTTGGGGGTTTACCATCCGCCCCCCTTTTTGGACACAGGGACTGGGGCAGCTGGTGGCTTTGGATCTGATCCGCAGGTGAGCCCTTGTGCAAAAGGACCCTGGGGCAAGGGGGGAGGGAGTTCTCTCGGGTCAAGGTATAGGGCCCCCTTCACAGGCCTTGCGTGGTTGCGCTGGCCCTGTGAGGCCTACAGTGCCTTGAAGCAGCAAGACCCTGGGGAAGCAGGGTCCAGCAGGTGGACAGGGCGCCTCTCCTGCAGAATGGGCATTTCATGGGGCCCATTTGACCCTCGCCTCTATTCACCATGGGGCCATAGAAGGGGCATGGGTGCTCATGGGGCAAGCAGCCTGTGTGGAGGGCTGTGGCTCAGTGGGTGGGTCCTGCCATCTCCTCCAGTGAGGATGAGGGGCAAACAGCCCAACTCTTCTTCTTTCTTCATCGCTGGCAAAGCCCAACAGGGGTGACCAGCCCAACAGTGGCCACATTGTGCACTGGTTATCACTGGTTATAACCCCCCCATCTGTGCTGCTAATAACAGATGCAAATGTACTGAGTTCTGATCCCAATGCTGATTTCATCCTCAGTGTTGTCTCCCCGATCTATATTGTGCCTCAATATGGAGGAAGTTTCTGTCCTTTGAAATACTTCCCTGCTGTTTGGTGAACATTGAACGACCAAGTCGAGCCACAAGAAAGGCAGGATATAAATATTTTAATAACTAAATCTACTGCAGGAAATCCCTGAAATTAGCAGTAGAGTCATACTTCCTTCTGCACAGTAAAAAAGACTTCCTTGCCGAAGACCTTTCAATGAATAATTCTGGATGGAGAGTATGTAAACTGCATTTTTCACTGTATGACTGAGCCCTCATGTATCCTTATCAAGTGAATATATTGTCTTCTTAATGCAATCCACTTCCTCCAATGTGAGCAAGGGTTGTCAGCTTCCAGGTGTGGCCTGGAGTTCTTCTGGAGTTACGACTGATCTCCAGACCATAGAGATCAGTTCTCCTGAAGGAAATGGCATCTTCAGAGGGTGGACTCTACACCATTACATTCCCACTGAGCTCCCAGCCCTTCCCAAAAGTCGCTCTCTTCAGGTACCAATCCCAAATCTTCATGAATTTCCCAAACTGGAGTTGGCAACCTTATGTGTGTCCCAGCTTGGATCGTCCAACTTACTAAAAAATCTATCTTTCCAGAGGAAATTACTTGAAGCATGGATGGCTTCAAGAGGGAATTGGATAAACGTATGGAGCAGAGGTCCATCAGTGGCTATTAGCCACAAGATATATAGATAGGAACTCTCGATATGGGGCAAGTGATGCTCTGTATACTTGGTGATGGGAGGGGCAACAGTGGGAGGGCTTCTAGTGTCCTGGCCCCACTGGTGGACCTCCTGATGGCACCTGATATTTTTGGCCACTGTGTGACAGTGTTGGACAGGATGGGCCATTGGCCTGATCCAACACTGGCTTCACTTATGTTCTTAACAAAACCCCACATGACAAAATGATTTACAGAGTCTCATTATTTGTCCTTGCTGAATATACGCTCCAAGATGGCACCAGGAAGGGGCATTATCTAGGTTATTGCATTAAATTAGTCACATTTTGCTACTGACAGAGTGTTGAACTAGATGGGCCATTGGCCTGATTCAACTTTGGCTTCTCTTACGTTCTTATGACTTTCGGTACTTCTGTATATTCTAATATTAGCCTATAGCTTGTTCATAATCTGTATTTTTTATTGTTGAGAGTTTTGTAACCTTGTAACGGCCAATGGCTAATTACAATAAACTGAACTGAACTCTAAACTGAGCTAACTATTCCCCTTTGTGGCAAGGTTTGTGCTGGGTAACAATGCACATAATATTATATATGATTTTCTCTGCTGTTTTAGCTCTTGCCCTGAAAAGCAGCCAAACAGATAGATATGCAAGTTCTTCAGAAAGATTTCTTTGGTGAGTTTCAGTGGATCTTGGATCTTGAATGCCATGTGGACACCCCTAAAATTGAGATGTGAACATTTCTCTTTTTCCTAATGGAGAAGTACCCATCCAGATACAGAATTTAACTGTTGTTTTCCCCATCATATTAACAGGTACTCTTACCGGCGGCTTCATGCTCGTTTCAGAGGCGTGTCCGTATCCCGAAGTCTTGATCTCATTGAAGTGAAGTACCTGCAACATAAACACCATGTGACTGGCAACTCTCGGTACTGAACTTATCTTGTGGCTTTTGGTTTCGGGCCAATCCACAGCACACCAAGTGTTTTGTGTGAAGCGGGCTGGCCTGCCTCCTGATATAAACCCACGCGGCACCGTCACTCAGGACAGACTGCAGTACCTGTGGGTTAGATCCTGAAATGGTTCATTGCACTGCTGCCCATGCATGGGGCTTTCTTAGTAGGTACTCCAGCCATTTGGCATGGCCTTCCAGAACACATTAGGAAGCTCCCATGCCTTTTGCAATTCCTTAAACAGAACTTTCAAAGACAGCCTTCAGAGCCTCTCAGTGCTTTTTGTAGTCTGGTTCTTGTGGGTCGGGACCTCTTTGACAAAGTTTTTACTGACAAAGTTCTAAATAGCTTAATAAGCTGGTATTCTAAACTTCCTGTGGTTTTAAAATCTGTTTTCCACCTTGTCTCCCAGTTGCCTCTGTTTCCTGTTATCCATTTGAATAAAATTAACCTGTTGGATGCGTCTCCTTCTCTTTCTCTCCCCCTCAGTATGAAACAATTCTCTCTCGAGGAATTTACTAAGAATAGAGGAAAGAAGTATTCAAACTCTGGCCCTTTCTGCATGCATTTTTACCCTGCCGTTTCTCCGTACCCAATCCTGTTTTGCCTTTACTCCGGATTCAGTGCTTGTAATTCTGCACCTCTGGTTCCCCCCCTGGAATCCCAAAATATCTGGATTATGTATTCTGCATTACTTTGAGAAAATAAGTTGTCAAAGGCTTTCATAGACAGAGTTCATTAGTTGTTATAGATTTTCCGGACTGTATGGCCGTGTTCTGGCATTGTAATAGTACAATGCCAAGGCCCGGAAAATCTACAACAAACACTGAGAAAATTCGCCCAAATTCAATCATGGGCAGCATCCTCTCTGGTGGTCACACAGTGTTTTCCTCTGCCCCCCCCCCCAGTAAAACGATGCTTAGGGACAATTGCCGTCCAGGACTCAGAGTAGTGCGCTGTGCATCAACAGTACTAAAAAGCATTCATGCAGGGTCTTGAAAGACATCGAAACATGCGTGATGTTAGGGCCTGGAAGCAAGATCAGAGGAAGGTCTTGGCCTCCCTGCCCTGTTGTTAGCTCTTCAGAATATTTCCTTTAGTCCATCTACTAGTAGAATCTACTAACCATCAGCTTCATTGGAGGCCCTCGAGTTCTCGTATTTTGGGAGAGGGAGAAACTCTCTGCCTGGAGCCCCTCAAAACCTGGAACCAGCCCTGCAGCCTGTGATAGGATTTTGCCTCAGGCTTGCCTCAGGCTTGCCAGGGCCCCACTGGGGATGCAGTTCTTCCCCCCCCCCAGCCTGTACTTTCTCCTGCCACTTAACTGGCTGCTGGGGGAAAATGGTGACAAAATGAGGAGGTGGAGTTAGCATTGTCCTGATGCACTGATGTCACTCCCATGTGTCCGGAAGTGATGTAAGTGCATCACTGTAGGATGCGCTGATGTCACTTCTGGTGTGCACAGGAAGTGAAATCAGCACGTTGCTGGTGACATCGGTGAGTCACCAGCAAGGGCCTCCACCACCCAGTACATCCCCTCCCCAGGCCAGAATCCAATGTGGATTTCAGATTAAATAAGCGGCGGGGCCCAAATGGCTTTGCAGGACCTTCCCCACAGTGTGAATGCAATCATTTTAGTCTCTATAACAAGAAGCAAGCCCTCTGTGGCCATAGCCCAAAGACATCCAGCACAGTGTCTCGGCAAATAACTTTCTACTTTTGAACAAATGTTTTTTCGGTTTCGGTTTCAGCGTTGCGAATGGCGGCTGCCTCTCGGGACGCTCCCGGAGGTGGTTAGCCCACGCGCAGTTAGGGGGGGTCTTCGCTTGTGCGAAAGACCCTAGTGAGCCTTAGGCAAAGGCTCTGAACCGGGGGCGCTTGGGGAGTAGCCTCTTTGCCGGCAGACAGCCGGGAAATTGAGGCTTTCTCCCCGCCCCAATCGGCCCCGCTGCGTCGTGCCCGTAATGGGACTTAGCAGCGCCTCCGAATTCCACCAGGAGTGAGGAACAGCGGCATGAATTAAAATAAAAAGAAGAAATGGCAGCGAACCGTGAGTTGGAGGTCTAAATTTGAAGCGGAAACCCGAGCCCTTCCCCCGTAAGCGAATAAGTGTCTGGGAGGAGGGGGAATCCCCCCCCCACTGAGAAGTGGGACTTTTATAAGAAAGCTTAGGGGGACGGAAGGAAAGAAGGGTTGGTGAAATTACCTTTGGGGTGCTATTGAAGCTAAAGACTTAGCGGGTCTCCTGAGCGACGCGTCACGAACTTTAATAAAGTAAACAAATAAAAGAAATGTCGGCCATGAAGAAGGTCCCTTTGAAACCGGAAAAGAAGGGAGGCGGGACTTCCGGTCCGGGTAATCCCCCTCCAGAGCCTGCTGTCAGTCAACAGACAAGCGAGCTACTGCACCCTCTGCTGGTCCAAATACAGAAAATCAGCGAAACTTTAACTAATATGGAAGGTGTTCTCAACAGTCAACAAAAGCAACTAACAGAAACGTCAAAGAAAATGGAGGAGATTGCACAGAAGTGTTTGGTCTCGACGGAAGACATTGGAAAAGTGAAGAAAAAGGTCAATAAGTTAGAAAGACATCAGGATGTGCAAGAAAAAAGAATTTTGATGTTACAAATGGAGAAATCGAATCTGACCCTTCGTTTTCAGGGCATTAAAGAAGAAGAGAAGGAAGATCTCAGATCTATACTAGCGAATGCCTTGGCACCCGTAACTGGCAGAGATCAGTGAGAAATAAAAGAAGAGATGGATAAGGTCTATAGGGCCTACTCCACTTTTACAAAGAAAAATAATCTGCCAGCAGAAGTGGTTGTCAAGTTTGTTAAGCAGTGTACCAGAGATCAAATTCTTCGTGCAGTCTCAGCGGTGCCCTTGAAAATTGGGGAGCAGACTATCAGAATATTGAAAGATGTCCCTTATGAAATCCGGATGAAAAGGAAAACGTATAAAGGATTGACCACCTTTCTACAAAGACATCAGACTATATACAGATGGATCTTCCCTGAAGGCCTAGTATTCAAGTACAAGGACAAAAGAGAAAAGATTGACTCCATTTTCAAAGCACAAGAATTTCTGAAGAGACACGCCAGTTCAGAGGAAGAGGCAGCACTCGCAACTTGGATAGACTTGAGCAGTGAGGATGACAGCGGCCCAGAAGAGGGAGGTGCAGGAGCGGGAGACGTGAAAACCAAAGTGGGCCCATCTTATAACCTGAGGGATACCAAAAGAAGACAACCTAAGAAATGACTGTTCGAGAAGCGTCAGAAAGGAGTTGATAAACAACTAACCCCAAGGGACATTACTAACCTCATTAACAGAGTTATTTTGAATTTTTGTTAGATGAAAAGAAGACTCTCCAGTCACGGGGATTGCCAAAAACTGTATTTATATTGATTTAAACTAACTTTTATTAACAGAATACTCACTCCGCTCTTTTCTTAGTCCCTCTATATACCCTACCTCTTTCCATTTATAAAAAGAATAAATTCCTCTCCTTTTTAGGAGGGTTTTGCTAAAAAAAAACCAAATGTTTTCCAGTCTGGCTTCAGGTGAGGGCCCCATCCTTCCATGTTCCATGTACATCCATGGGACAAATCATCGCTCTTAAAAGGATGCATTAAAATGTTCCTGTTTGTTTGCTTTATTTATATCTTACCTTTCTGCCCAGTGCGGACCCAGTGCAGCTGACGGCATTCTCCTCTCCTCCATTTATCCTCACAACAACTCTGTGAGGTTGACCTGAGAGTGTGTGACTGGCCCAAGGTCCCCTAGCAAACTCCCATGGTGCGAGTGGGGATTCGAACCTGGGTTTCTCAGATCCTAGTCTGACCCTTTAACCTCTACACCACACTGGCTCTCCTATGTACCTTTGCATTTATAATAATTTTTTTTTTAATTAGATTCCTCTTGCCAGGCTGCCTTTTCCTGCAAAGCAGGGCTCTGGGCGGCTTACATCAAATAAACATAGTGATACTCCATTAAATAACAATTAAAAGACTACTAAAACAATGTACTTCAGTCAATACAACGTCATTATTTTAGATGGCAAAAAAAATTCTGTTCCTAAGTGGAGGGATGTGGAGGGCTGGGTAGGAGAGTATGAGAGTACCAACCGTCGCTGTCCTCAGCTGAAGGCCTGGTGGAACATCTGTCCCATAGGGCCCAGATATTTCCAGGTAGAGTTCCACCAGGCAGGGGCCAGGGCTGAGAAGACCCTGGCCCTAGTCGAGGACAGCCAGACCAATTTCGGGCCAGGGACCACAAGCAGATTGTTATCGCTGGAGCATAACACTCATCCAGGGACATATCGAGAGAGGCAGTCCTGAGGGTTAATAGGCCTACACTTTTATAAACATATCTGGTTTTGTTCCTCTAGATTGCATAATCTTTTCTCAAGCCTGCTTCAGAGCATTGTAGGATACTTACCTTTTCCATCTGAGCTTCGGTGTTCCCTTTCGCCCCGAGCATGACCATGGCCAGAGCTGCTGAAAGACTCATGGGGGAGAAGAAGATGTTTTTACCAGCATTTTGCTTGCTCAGCTCTTTGCAAAGGTCCAAGCAGAATTCAGTGTTGGCAGCACTGAGAGAGATCATCTTGGAGCTGACACCGACCGGGACACCTGCAAACTGGTGGATCAAGGCAGGTGGATCAGAAAGACTCCAGGACTCTTCCCTCTTACACTGAGCATGTCACGACATGAAGTCCCTAATTTGAAGGCACCCGTGTCTATTGTTTCACGTTAATCTATGAGGCGTATTCCCTGAGTGACAAACATGAGGAGCTGAGGTGTGGCCAATATGCCCAGGAGCCGTTTCCTAGGCATGATAACGTGGTTTTGCATAATGTCTGTCTTACTCTGTTTAATCCACTGTATCCTTGTTTTCCATCTGTCGTTCAAGTGTATGACATAGTCATAATTATAATGCGACACTATTATTTCTCATTAAGAAACCAAGGGCCACAGACTATTTACAATCATTAACAGACATGGTGGACATGAAATAACAGCATCCATTAGGGATACCAGCCTCCAGCTGGTGGCTGGAGATCTCCTGGGATTACAACTGATCTTCAGGCAACAGAGACCAGTTCCCCTGGAGAAAATGGCCGCTTTGAAGGTGGACTCTGTGGCCTTATGCCCCACTGAAGTCCCTCCCCTCCCCGAACCCCGCCCTCCTCAGGCTCCACCCCCAAAATCTCCAGGCACAGTCCAACTGGAGCTGGCAACCCTAAGTTGTACATGGGTCTGTTGCAATATTTAATACCAGCACAACCTCTGAGAAAACAAAAGGCATTTCTAATTATATCACTAAGGTAAGGAGAGGCTTGAGAAGTGGTCCTTTCCATGTTAGAAAAATCTTATGTGCAAGTGTTGTGATACAAGGATAATATTTTCCAGGTTTTACATTCTGAAAAGATCATTTGAGAGAGGGAGAGAAACCGAAAGATTACAGTGCCTTACACAACTCTACTGAAGCTTTTAACAGGAAGAATAAAGTTGATAACTCGTAGAAGGGACTTTAATCGCACATCACATTTCATTATCTTCTGCAGCCATCTGTTCTGCCTCTTTTTGTGCAAGGTAGGCTTTTATGTTGTTTGGTGGAGTTTTCTCTCCTGGCATACTGTTGATTTTATGGATACTGGATTAAGGTGGTTTTATTTTGGCTGGCTCCGTTTCACTAGATTTTTCTTTTTAATTCGCTCTGTGTTGTAAGTCTCATTGACCAGTTCCTAGAGAAGCAGTATATATATATTTTCTAATTAAATAAATAATACAATATAACCTACCTGATAGTTATCAAAATAGAGATGTGGCGTTCGCCATTTTGCCATGGTAGGTGATAAAACAGCAATTCCTGTTTTCCTGCATCACCAGTTTCTCTTACCATGCTATGGCTGATGCCTCGTTTGGAGATAACACCAAAAAAAATCTAAATTTGAGGGCCTCTGTGAATGTGAAGGCCAGGCCAAAAGGCCCTCCTATCCCCCACTTGGCAATAGTTCCTGATTACAGGTGAGCGAAAGGGTCCAGTAACCCCACTTTATGAAAGGTGTAAGGATAAGCAACCAGAGGACATGCTATGACAGGAGTGGGGGGGGGGATGCAAAATCTGTGTCAGCTGATATGGTGAACCAAAAAGGCACCGAGATGTGTAGCCATTTTAGTCTGTCTGTAGTAGTAGAAAAGAGCAAGAGTCCAGGAGCACTTTAAAGCCTAACAAAATATGTGGCAGGGTATGAGCTTTCGTGAGTCACTGATCACTTCTTCAGATACAGCTAGAATGTGAGTCCATTTGTCATTATATCTTGGAGACCAGAGTGATTTCAGACCTCCCAAAGTTGGCATCTTGGTACCAAGGCCTGCAATAAACCAAGAGTCAATTGGCTTCCTCCTGGACTGAATCAAGACCTAGGTTTCCTGCCCTTGACCCTGCTCCAGAAATTACAGCTAGTGCAGAATGCAGCAGCACAGGTGTTGACGGCGATGCCTGTGTGAGCTCATATCCATCCAGTGCAGACTGCACTGGCTGCCTATTGAATTCCAGATCCGTTTCAAGGTGCTGGTGCTTACCTATAAAGCCCTATACAGCCAGGGGCCAATATATCTTCGAGACCGTCTGTACCCATATGAGCACCATAGGACATTGAGGTCCACAAACCAACATCTTCTGGCAATCCCTGGCCCCAGGGACATCCATCTGGCCCTGGCCCCTACCTGATGGAATGAGTTCCCGTATGAAATCAGGGCCCTGCGAGATTTACTACAGTTCCACAAGGCCTGCAAGATGGAGCTCTTTCACTGAGCTTTTGGCTGAGGTGGCTGATGTCCCTCCCTTTTCCTGGCCAACCCCCCCACCAGTGGCCTGGATCTAACGTGACATCGGGGCACCACTGCTATATTCAAATTAATCTGATTGACATCTGAATAAATTGCTTTACATGGTATTTTGTGATTTGATGCTCTGTGATTTTATGATGTTTTAATCTGTTCTTAAATGATTGCTTAATAGTATCGATGTAAACCACCCTGAGCCCGTTCACGGGGAGGGCGGTATAGAAATCAAATGAATAAATTATCAATGCTATTGTTATTCATCTGTCATTTGCCTGCTATTGTTATTTGGCATCTGAAATCACTCAGTTTAGTCTAAGAGGAAGCATTGCTTTGAGATGCATTATGAGCTGCAATCCAGCAGCCTCTCTTTCTAATCTCCCTTTGAAACTTCTTTGTAAAATCTAGGTATTCCCCATCACTAGTAAACACTTTTAGATGCCAACATAACTGTATACTCCCCTTGCCCCCTAGTCAACCCTTCTTAACCCATGGTAGTTCATTTTTGTCTAGTTGTTCCTTGGAAACCACATTTTAAAGGACAGAGATAGTTTACCATATCCTGCACTTCTTGCAGCTCCACGTTCAGTTGTCTCACTACGTTTGTGAAGTTTAATTAAGCCTTTTCATCCATCTCCCTCTTAGCCTGGGTTAGCATGAGCAATTTTGTGCTGCTAGAGCCTTTGTCGATGTGTCTAAGTGCCTTGTTTATGTTTCTCCACATGCTGCGAACAAACTGTGTATTTCTATGAGCCTTTTTTTATATTGGTGGTATTGTGCTTTGAGAAGGCATTAAGAAAACTTTGCCTTTATTTTTAAAAATAAATAAAATGCAAAAAAAAATGAGAGGAAAAGGAAAGGAAAGGAATTATTTTATAAGAGAACTGCGGCTTTTAGGTCAGTGACTGAATGTCCTGGAAAGATAAAATGTCCCCCCACTGTTTTTTGAATGTTATGGTTTCTACTGTCAGACTTTTGCCCATTATTCTTTGTCAAAGGGACTGGCCTGTTGGTCCAATGTGGAGGGTGGAAGGGCGTTGCTGACATGTGACGGCATAAATCACTTTAGAGGATGAGCAGGAGGATGTACCTGGGATGGTATGGCGGATGTTTATTTATTTATCAAATTTCTACCCCGCCCTCCCAGCCAGAGCTGGCTCAGGGCAGGTTATGTAAAAACAAATAAGTTACATTAAAACATAAGCCACAATTAAAACAATTCTAAAATTATAATAAAGTGCTAGTAGTCATCGTTGCTGAGTCCACTGATGGTGTTACTAGGATCTATATGAAAGCAAAGATGGCATCTTGGTACCAAGGCCTGAGACAAACCAAGATTTGATTGGCATCAGTCATATCCAAATGAGCTGATACAGACAGATGGCATGCTGGGAGTGGTTTAAATTGCTCTGGTCCGGATGCGTGTTTTTTTTAACCCAGAGAATCACGGTCACACTCACCTCCTTGTTCTGGATCCCTGTGCAGCCACATCGCTTCCCTGCCATCCACACGCGGGAGCGTGTGTCGGTGGTTTTTTTTCCCCTCTCAGTTTGAGCATGCCCACAGGCGGCCATCTGTAGAACTAAAATTTTCGTGCGTGTGCAGAACAGCGATTTCCACACTTCCCTTTAAACTTTAAATGAACACTTCCCTTTAAACTTTTACCCCGAAACTGGCCTCTGTGAGATCCCGAACTCATCTAAATGCTAAAACTAGGCACCATTTAAACTTTGGTTTTATTAACTTAGGAGCAGAGCTCCACCTATGCGCACACTGCCGAGGCATAAAAAAAATGGCGGATGAAAAGCGGAAGCCTCTGGCTTCCATGGCAGCTTTCCAGAGGGGAGGGGGTTGAAGCACCCAGAAGTGGCTCGACACCACAGGAACGATCAGACATCAGAAAATTGCGGTTAGAACCGGAGAATCAGGAAAACACCACTTGGGGACCTGGTATCAAAATACTCCATTTTAAAGGGGGTTTGACCCAGAAAGCGATGGCTGGGGACGGTGCACAGATGTTGGGTGTGTGAACGTGCACATAAAATCCGTTACTGAAGCGTGCCGAAAGTGGTTCAAACAGAGCATCTGAACACACCCACAGAGATACTCTGACAGGATTGAAAGAAGAAGACATAGGGTTGCTAGCTCTAGGTTGAGACATTCCTGGAGATTTGGGGGGTTGGAACATGGGGTGGGCAGGGTTTGGGGAGGGGAGTAGGGTACAATACCATAGAATCCACTTTCCAAAGCAGCCATTTTCTCCAGGGGAATTGATCTCTGTAAGCTAGAGACCAGTTGTAATTCCAGGAGATCTCCAACCACCACCTGGCAACTGGCAGCCCTAGATGTTCATCACACAACTTTGAACTCGTGTCCCATTACCAGGCCTCACTGCCTGTAGTGCACACTAAGAATCTGGGCATTTCTTCCTTTTTAATATACTGGGGAACCTCAACGAATGGAAGTCACCTGGGACTCTCTTAATCTATGAGAGGCCTTGCCTGTAATTCCCTTCTTAAATGGTCTCTCCCTAGCTGTTTATCTCTCCACTGAGCTCTGAGACCAGAAGTAATTTCCATTTGGGGGTGGGGGGAGAACTGTCTGGCAAGCATTAGTTTTTATGAGGAACACCCAGGCAGGCTTGGGACCTCCCATCTATCATGCTTACCATATAGGAATCTGGCATGGCCCACATTCCACCAGTCATAACATGAAGCTGTAATGTAGAATTACACAGAGGTAAACAGCAATACCAGTTTATGAGGTCTGGTGGCTAAATATATTCAGGCGGAGTTCTTTAAATAGAACATCCAGGTCACTCACAAAGCATATCTGTTTTCGTGCTGAGTCGTCTGTTTCAGCTAGTAGTGAAAGGAAATGGTGTATACGGAAACACCTCCAAGGAGGAAAAGAAATGGCTGTCCCTTGCTGTTTCTTGCTTCTGTTTAGAAATTATTGCTGGCTCCAATGAGAAACAAATCACTAGTCAAAATCAATAACTTCGCTGAGGATGTTAGGGCTGTGTTCTATTTGCTAGGAAAGGAGTGAGCAAGAAAGTTTATAAATCCATCCCTTGCTCAAAGTTCCAGGACGTTCTCTGAATGCCACAAGCATTATTTACTCACAAGGCAATCCCCCACCTTCTTTATGGCGTAGAGGTCTGGGGCTGGAAGGATTACGTAATCTCCAGCCTGGAATCAATTCAAAACTTGTTCATTAGACTTCTTCTTGCCTTGCCCAAGGGGACCCCTGCAGCCCTAATGAGGGCAGAACTTGGGATGCCCTCCGTTAGGGCTCGCATCCACCTTGCTTTACTCAAATCCTGGAATAAAGGTAATACTGCCCTCACCAACGTATTTAGTAAACAATGATTCCAACTAATGTCATGTAGAGATACATCCTGGTCTACATGTTACAACAACATACTTGCCTACTATTCTATTCCAGACGATTTGTTGGGGGCTCTCAATATTGGGGCCAGCTTACAAAACTGGATCTACAAATGTGACGCTTTCCTGAACAATTTTACAATCTCTAGGTCTAAATTCTCTCCTTGGTTTAAGTTATTCAAAAGAGATCATGATAGATCTCCTTACTTAGTGAATATTACATCTCATATCCTCAGAAATGCACTTACTTCCTTACGTTTCCAAACAATGCCGACGGCTCTACTCACGGGGAGACACTCTCAAATACTGCTGGCCCCATGTTCTTGTATATGCGGTGCCTCAGTTCCAGAGGGCATTGTTCACTACACACTATTTTGTCCTATGTATACAGCAGTTAGATCTAGATTTCTTGATAATCTACTAATAGGACAAAAATTTTCCTCTGACATTGACAAGCTGGTCTTTCTATTATCTGACACCGATCTGCTCATCAGTTATAAAGTGTCTCTTTCTGCCTTGACTGCCAAAAAATCAGGGCTAAGACCGCAGCTTTAGGAAAATAACCCTTTTATGACTAACTGGATTCATTATTTTACAATTTTACTGTTCATAACTGGTTTGTATTTATTTGTGCGAAAATTCCTTTTAATCGCTGTTTTACAGTTTTACTGTTCGTAACTGGTTCTTATTTATTTGTGCGAAAATTCCTTTTAATCGCTGTTTTACCTATGTACGATTAGAATTATTCTCTTTTTATTATCTTAATTCCATATTATGATGGCCTTTGGCTATATGCACAACAAACTTCTGGTATTCACAAGCAAACTAAGCAAACTCCGGAGCACGACAGAAGACAGGAGTGCCTGGCGTGATGTGGTCCATGGGGACGCGAAGACTCAGACTCGACTGTGTGACTGAACAACAACAAATTCACAAGCAATCAGCCATGCTAGCAAAAAGGGGAATCCATGTTACAGGGGCAGTATACATTTGAATTCCAGATTCTAGGGGAATAAAAAGTACAGGAAGACCTTCTGTGTCCAGAAACGTCTGGTGGATTGTTGTTAGAGATGGAATGCTGGATGATAAAGATTTCCATCTGATCTAGCAAGGCAAGAAGTGTATTCATGAATTAATAAAGAGTCAGTCCAGGTTATATGCAATCTTATATGCAAACAGATTTTTATTCTAGTCATACAAAAATGCCTAGCACAAATCCAATCTCATTCCTCAGGCCACGACTCAAGCAACATGAAAATCCTGAGAAGTTTACTAAAGCATGTTGACGATTACCTTGAAGCTCATAGCCCACAGACCAAAAGTCCCATTACTCACTTAATACTGGACTACCCAATATAGGGGAGGGAAGATAGCATCATATAGCCTGATCTCATCTGATCTTGGAAGCTAAGCAGGGTTGGTACTTGGATGAGAGACCACTTAGGAAGATTATACAGTGGATCTCAATGGCAGACCACCTCTGTTTCTCACTTGCCTTGAAAGCCCCTTCATGGGGTCACCATAAGTCAATTGTGACTTGACAGTACTTACATACAATACCTAGTGTAGGCAACTTGAACCCTGGGACAGCTGAGGTTGGAAAAGTTTTCCAGGAATTTTGCATTACTGAGCACAGCAACTGAAGCTTTAAATGCTCCTACAAGATAACTGATGTGGGCCCCGGTCACATGAGAGGATTTGCCACGCAAGAGGGATGGATCAGGGGCACATCAAGTGGGCACGATCATACCGCAATGTCTGGGAAATGGAGCGCACCCATCCTTAATCCGTCCCATCCCGGCGAAACTGCGCATCAAAAAGGTAGCACCAAAACAGTGCTACCAATCAGTTGATGTGCAGCAGGGGTGGGCGTCTGATCACCGCCGTGCCCCTCTCTGTGCAGCTTCTCAGGCCCTGTTGAAATGCGCATGCCTGGGCATGCACAGCAGGCTCACCTCATCTGATCATGCCGGGGAGCAACTGCGTGGTGGCTCGGGCGATCCATCTGATCCTGCTGCCACGCTTCTCTTTTGATGTGGCTCTAAAAAGCCGCACTTCAGCCGTGCCTTTTCCCCCAGTGTGACCAGGGCCGTGGTGATGAATAAGATAGAAAGAATGATACACTGCAGTATCATTTCTTCCAAACCTATTAGCAGGGCTATTTTGGGGCAGGAATGCACAGGAACGGAGTTCCGGCTGGTTCCTGAGTTGGCCACACTCAGCAGGAACTCATTAGCATAATAGGCCATGCCCAACAGCAAAAACTCATTAGGATTGGCTACATTAGGGGTGTGTGGCCTAACATGCAAAGGAGTTCCTGCTGCAAAAAAAAGCCCTAGGGGTTTTGACAACAAACAAGGTAATCAGAATAAGAAGCAAATGATGGATGTGGCTGGATGACCACACTTGTGGTAACATGGGGTGTGTGGCCTAATATGCTAATGACCTCTGCTATCAGGGTGTGGTCTAATATGCTAATGAGTTCCTGCTGGGCTTTTTCTACAAAAAAAGCCCTGCCTATTAGTATGACAATTCTTGAAAAATTCCTGGTGGCTCTGTGCAGATAGAATGAAGTGCCCCACAAGGTTTCGAATTAGCACCCTGGACAAATACAAGTAACCTCCTAATACCCCACTTTGCCAAGACTACAGTGATTGAGGAATGTGGCTCCTTTCAATCAGCAGCTTATCCTAATAATAATAATAACTGTGTGCTGTCAAGCTGCAGCTGATGCATGGTGACTCCAGGGCCATGGGGATTTCAAGGTAAGAAACGAGCAGGGATGATTTGCCATTGCCTTCCTCTGCATAACAACTCTAGTCTCCCTTGGTTGTTTCCTCTCCAAGGACTAACCCTGACTGACCCTGCCTAGCTTCCAAGCTCTGACAAGATCAGGTTAAGTCAGGGCTATTCAGGCTGCTGCAAGTTGTCCTTGGAGAAGGTAATTCAGACTACAAATGCAAATCAACAGTCCTACCACAGGGTGGCAAGCGATTCCTACCTGCTTGAGAGAATGAAGAAGAATGCTCGGCACAATAGTCCTCCTCCCTGAACCATTCTTTGTGCATGACGAATACTCAAACCAGTCACCTTTAAGTCAATTATCCCAGCAGTTCTCAAACTTTCTACCCTTGCACATCAAGCCCTCTTAGCAAGTTGCAGAGCTTTATGAGGGGAGATTCTAGCACACATACCAAGTTCTGCTTGAATTAATGATTGTGGCTTACAGCACACCAGTTTCCTGCAGTTGCTTATTTGAGGATGAAATCGGCAAACTAGTTGGCAAGAAGCTGATCTGCCCATTGTGTAACCTCTAAGAAGCACGCAAAAAACTTCAACAACGTATTCAAAGAACTGTTGGGCAATGTCTGGCATACAAAAAGAAGAGAAGAAGACCTGCATGTGGTAGCAAGAGGAAAGGCTGGTTAGATAGGATAGGTCAGCACCTTCTTTCCTGTTAAGTGTCATTCCTTGTCTGTCTTCACACTGCTACTCTTAAGGCAATATCCTGCCACTTCTTGGAAGTTCCACAGCTCTACATCTCTCACCTAGTGATGTAGCTAGGAACCTATCACTATATCTACTCTTTACTATCAAGTACATTAATTCCTGAGTAAAGCTTTCTCTACACCAGGGGTGGCCAAACTGTGGCTCGGGAGCCACATGCAGCTCTTTCACACATATTGGGTGGCTCCTGCTACAGTCACTGGGGAACCAAAGGGGAGGCATGCCTCCCCAATTGGTCTTCCTTTCCCCAGCCAGTGCAGAGACAGAAAGCAACTTGAACTTTAAATGCATTTCCAAAGCCCCCACCCCCGCCAGCCGGCTTGGAGAAGGCATTTGTCTCTTTAAATCCCTTCTCCAAGCCGAGCCAGCTAGTGTGGGGGCAGGGGGGGACTTGGAGGACACATTTAACATTAAAGTTGCTTTCTTTCCACCTCTCCCTCACTCCCCCATCTTTGCTTTCTTTCCACTTTTCTTTCTCTTTCTTTTTCTCCCCTCCTTCCCCATCTAAAGTTATCAATTTAATATTATGAAAAGCAAATTTGCATATCTTCCAATACAAACACGTATGTGATATCTGTTCATGTCTTGCAGCCCTCAGACATCTGACGTTTATTCTATGTGGTTCTTATGTAAAGCATGTTTGGCCACCCCCGCTCTAGACTTTGATCAGTTTGAGCACCTCTGTTGTGTTAATCACTCAGCCAACATGAACCCCCCAAAAGTTCCTTCCAGCAGTTTGGAATAGATAAGACATGGTGTGTAAGATCATTACTCCATCTTACTTAATATTTTCTATTCTAACTAGCAACCTGGCTGTCACACTATGATCTTGGCAAATGATGAACAGGAGGACACCCCTGCCCCATAATATACAGATAAGTGGCAAAATATGCCCCAGAATATGTAATAAGATTATTGTGTAGATGGGCTCCATTGTCTTTGAGAACTCCATATATGCTTTGATGCACAATGACATTCAACAGTCAATGCCTCACTTGTGTATGCTGTGCTGTCCCTTCCTTTGAAGGGATTGAGCAATTCTGTGACATCCAAAGTACAGTACCTGTAATGAATTTAAGCATTTATGTTGTGATAGATAGATAGTAGTCTTTATTGCTGTCTACCAGCCATACAAATACAAAACAATGAATGATTAATAACCCACCAAAATCCAAATTACAATATTCATCCAGATCCATAACCACAAATTATATTTTAAAAACATAACATTTACAGATGGGATGATAATCCAGTTTGTATTTTCCTAGCTGAAAACAAAAATTTGGCATCAGAGATTGCAGTGCTTTGGTTGATTCCCATCAGTGACATTTTTAGCTACCTCTGATCTGAAGACAATTTATTATCACCCAATACTGGTTCCAGAAGATCTACACATGCTTGGCTCTAAAATCTACAGTGTAATAACATGCACCTCAATGACTCAACCAGATTATCAGAACAGGGGTGAGACCTATGATTGAAGGGAATGTTTTGTTATCTCCCAGACAACAGTACTGAAGGAAGCACAGTAGAGCTTGCCAAATGCATGGTGAAATTTTGGAACAGTTAATATTGATAAGTAGTGCACATGCTGATGAGGAAACATGGGAACTAAATTGAAGAGAAAGGGCGAACACACCCCACAAGCTTTGGACAGCATTTCTGGAGCACTACACGAGTGTTAATTGCTAAAATTGCTTTAGTTGGCCCCAATAATTTTAAAAAGGGAACTGAGAGTCCCACAATGGCTACTTTCTTGTCTATTTGGATTAACCCAGGACTGTATATGTTGATTGTTCTGGTCCTTAATAAATAATAATCAGGCTCTATATCAAAAAGTTGCTAACCAGGCCAAGTTAATAACTGACATAAGGCCAGTTTCCTTAAAAAAAAAAGTATTTATTTTGATTTTTCAATAAACCACATAAAGCAATAATAACAACCAACAATAGTAGAAAAGAAAAAATAGCAACAATATAACAATGTGAGAGGTAAGTAAAATACATACTGAAAAACAAGAAGAATTTCAAGGCGTATGTTCATGTGCAGAATCTACTACAAACTGTATAATGGGATTCCTTCATAATAATGCTATGAAGTCCTAAAAACTCGCCCTGAGCTTGCTTCAGCAGGGAGGGTGGGTTATAAATTTGATAGATAAATAAATAAATAAAATACATAAATACATAAATAAATAAGACACGGTAATACAATCTCAGTCATTATTGGTTAGGACATAATTCAAAAGTGGGGACCAAGTTGCCAAAACAGAAGACTGAAACAATGGATTCTCAAAGCTCAATATATGATCAGAAATTTGCTCATTAATAAAGAACCCCCATAATTTTCTGTACCAGTTGTGAATTGTAGGGAGGTCTTTTTCCTTCCACTTGGATGCTGATAAAGATTTTGCAGCTGCAAGAAAAATAAAAATTAAGTCTTTCCATATATTAGGGATATTTTTTTTCCAGAAAAGTTTAATTTTCTCAGAACCCCACCAATGCTGTTCCCTTGTCTCCACAGTGTTTCCAACATAAGGGAGAAATTATTTTATTAACGTGGTGTAATTTGGAAGGTGTCCAATACCACCCGGATAAAATCTTAAAGGACAATAGCTTAATATTCAATTATGTTGTCGTCAAAGGTTTAGCTTTCCAGGTGGATTCCCAATGGAGTTTGGATTGTATGGAGGGACACTATATGCCAGTTCAGTTGGTAAGAAGGCAGTGATTCCTTATCATAATTTATGAATTTATACAAATTAGAAATGAGACCTTTGCATATAAAGTGTTTACTCTTAAGAAGAAGTTCGAATGGAATCAATTCTCATGACAGTCTTCTTTTAATATCTTGATTCTCTAAAAATTTTGGAGCTGTAAGTACCGATACCATGGTATTGTGATGGAACTATTTTTTCCAAGATTGCTTTGGGACCATCTTACCAGTTTCAGTGATGTCAGTTAGTCTTGTTTTATTTAACCACAGGGGTGAGAACTCTGACTCTTTGCCTGCAGGGAACCAAGATTGTCCTTGGAAGGACGAAAGTGAAGAGGGTCCAGGAGCCAATTTATTTTGGTACTTATCCCAAATTCTTAAGGTAGAATATAAAAATTCATATAATATTATTTGGGAAGGGCAAGAGTGTTGATTAGTCCAAATAATATCTTCTAAAGAATAGTGTTTGATATAATTTTGTTTGATATAATTTGATACATTTCCAATCCAAATGTTCAGAATGATTTAATAAAGTTAACAAATTCAATAGGTGGGTAGCATAACAGAATTTTGTGAGGTCTGGGAGGTCAAGTCCTCTGTGTTAAGATGATCAAGTCAATATGCCTTGAGCCAACCTGGTTTTTTAAAAAACTCCAAATGAAATCAATAAAGAGTTTTTGCCATTTTTAAAAATTCTCTGTCAGGAATCATAAAGTTACCTCTTTAATAATATTAATTCTTTCCAGCATGAAAGTTTTAGTTTGTGCCAGTCTTTCAAAGTGAAGGTGAGGTTATGAAAGAAGGGCTTATGACTGTAATTCATTAAGTCTTTTAGGTTCTGTGGAATTTTCATTCCCAGATAACTCCCATTTAAATTTGAAGTTGTTATTCATATAATGCATAGTTTGAGATGACATTCCTACTGGGTATATTTTTGATTTAAAATAATTAATGGATAAGATAAAGACTTTGCTAAACAAGGATATTATTTTAGAAAATTCATGGATAGAAGAATTGGGATTAGTTATATAAAGAATTAAATCATCAGCAAATAAACTAACTTTATTATGATTGTCTTTAATTTTAATTCCAGCAATGCCAATGGTTGTACTAATGGCCTCTGCCAGAGGTTCAACACAGAGGGTAAACAGAAGAGGAGACAAGGGCAACCCTGCCCAGTTCTATGGGTTAGTAAAAGATTTTTTAATTTTAAACCCTTAATGCAGTGCATAAAACAGGTGTATGGCTTGGAGGAAATTACACCCAAATCCCATCCATGATAATAGGATTATTAAGAAAGGGATTTCTAACTTCTCAAATGTCTTTTCAGTGTTAACAGAAAGGAAAGCAGTTTCTATTTGATGTAAATTGCAAAAATTAATGATATACAGGGTTTTTCTGATATTATCGATAATATGCCTATGAGGGATGAAATTGGTTTGGTCCAGGTGAATATAGTGAAAAATAAATTGATTTAGACATTTAGTCAAATGGATGTGAAAACTTTGAGAAATGGGGCAGTAGGATTCTGGACAAGTATAATCTTTATTTTTTAAAATAACTATTAAAGAAGCCTCATACCAGGAGGGAGGGAATTGCCTTTGAATTAAAATTTTACTTACATCTGTTAGAGGATCTGGAAGCATATGTCTGAATTTCTTTTTCTTCTTCTTTTGTCTGAATTTCTTATAGTACTCGGTGGAGGGTTTTTTTGTTTTTTTAATGTATAATAGTATCCAGAACCTCTTGTTTGGTAATAGGTGCTTCCATAATTTCCTTATAATCTGGTTATAATGTTTTATTAAACTTAATAGAGGAGAGATATTCGTGGACGGAATTAAAGGGAGGGTTCTCAGAAGAATAAAGTGATTTAAAGTAATGTTTGAATACAGTTACTATACCTTTAGAATCTGAGATGAGGTCACCTCAGTGATTTTTAATAGAATTAATATATCTTGAGGTGATTTTTATGGACTTTCCAAATGAGTAGTCTATTTAATTTAGAGCATTTTGTCCAATAATTCTGTTTGAGATATACTAGATTATTCTGGATTTCAGAAACTTCCAAAAACTCTAGTTTTTTTTCTTTCTAGCTGTAGTTGCTTATATATTTTGATACTGCCAAAATTTTATGTTTTTGTTCCAATTCATTGATTTTAATTAAGATTTCAGATTTGTAATGTTCTTTTTTCTTTTTGTAGTGGGAAGCCATGAGAATAATCCTCCCCTGGAACACCACCTTCATTGCATTCCAGACAAGGCAGTATTGAATCCCACAACTGGAAATGGTCCAATAAAATGGAACTGTTCAAAACTCAATTAAAAGTTTGAATGTCTTTAACTTGTCTTATTAAATCACAACTTATCCAGCCGTGATCAGACCATATCTTATTGCCAATACACGAAGATGGGATTTCATCGAACAGGCCTTAGGGAACTAAAATATAATTGATTCTGGTTATGGATGCTGTGTCTGGCAGAAAAATAAGTATCGTATCTTTAGTATTTATGTTGAAAACACCAGACATCCTGAAGATTGAATTTGTCAAAAACAATTTGTAAACTAGATTTCTGGTCTGTATGGTACTTAACAGTTTTTTCCTTAGAGTGGGATCTGTCTAGGGTGGGATGTGCAAAACAATTTACATGCAAGTTTAGTCATGCACTCAGTAATAAATTGTAACTGATTGGAATTAGGTGCATAGACTGAAGCAAGTGTCAGTTTAGCGACTAAAACAGTTTTATAAAAGAAATCTACCTCTTGGATCATATAACGTCGCTAGGTGTTGAAAAGAAACATTTTTTGAAATAAAAATCATGACTCCTCTAGACTCTGAGGAACCTGGTGCTAGATATTAATGTGAAAACCATTTTGAATTCAGAGCATAAGGGTTTGGGGTTTTTTTTGCTTTAAGGTGGGCTTTTTGAAGCAGCAGTATATTAGGGTATTCTCTCACTAAAGAGGTAGTAATTCTCCTTAGATTGATAGGATTATTTTTTCCACACCAATTAACTGAAATTACTTTAATTATATTACTCATAACCCCTACTTAAACTCAGAATATTAATTTAATGGTAACTATTGAACAGGTGGGCATAAAACCTGCCCTTATCAAAACTTAACGCAGCATATTTCCCGAATGTATAAATATCAACTAGAGCAAAGAGAACAAAAAAGAACTATCTTACAAATAGTGCCATAAGTGAAATAAGGTAGTCACAGGTTGCATATTGTGAAAGCACTCTCACAACAACTGTAAACCACAACATTAACTCACGGAGTAAAACAATAAAAGAACTATAAACCCTCTTGAAAGAGGTAAACCCCAGAACCCAGGAAGACAAGCTGAAGCCGGTAGGAAGGACTAAAAGAAAGTCCACAAACTGGGGATCTCTAAATTGGGAGGCTAAGTAAGGCAAATCCCCCCTCACCCTCCCACTCTCTCACCCACTTATGAGAACAGAGTACGAGTTTTAAAAAATGATACACCAAAAATTCCAGGAAGCACAATGATGAAATGGTAGATTGACAAATCCCTTGGACATATCAACTCAGATGGCAATTTTTAATGGGGATTTTATTCCAGCCATGAGAGTCCAGTGAGGCTTTAGGGACTCATTTTAGGTGTCATTCTTCCAAGGAGGTAGGTAAGGTCAAGCCCAATGTTTCCACAAGAGATTTGGCAGAGTTGAAGTAAGTAGCTTGCAAATGAGTTCCATTGTGATAGACCATCAGTTTGAAGGGAAATCCCCGGTGATTTCTAATATCTGCCTCGTGTAAAATAGCAAGAAGAGGCTTTAAATCTTTCTTTTTCTGGAGAATCTCAGAAGGGAGATCTGGAAAAACAGTAATTTTGGTCTAATTGCGCAGAAGAAATCCTTTGGAGTGAGCTTGCTGCAAAAACTCTTTGTTTGGAATGGTGATATAAGAATTTAACAACAATATCCCTAGACTATTTAGCCCATACGGGCAATTTCTAAAGTAAGAGCCATTGAAGGTACTTTAAAAACTGTTCTTAAAAATTTTAATTGTATTAATTCAATAAAAGGAGTAATTGCTCACACCCACATCAGTGCTGCATAACAAGAGGAGGACTAGGTTCCTAGATAATGCAGTAATGTGAGGGCAATCTGGCTGCAACATCTGTCACCCCATTGATCGCCTGGGTTGATTTAGCTGATCTGGCTGGCTAGGTGGGTGTCCCCTACCTCCCTCACTGCTCCATGTGTTTCCCTCCCAAAGCTGCGCGCTCGGTCGAAGAGGACGACCATCCCAGATAGAAGGAGTGTACTGTTCTTTGGTCAAGGGTATATGATAGTGTCAGGTAGCCCTGCCATGATGGATGGAGAAGGGAGGGAGGATGGGATTGTTTCGTGAAGGGAGGGAGGATGGGACTGTGTGGTGTTGATTTATGCACCTGGACTGTTCGACTGGAATGTGGGGAGCTGCCTCGACTGCCTGGGCATACAGGCCGTATCTTACCCAGACCAGAGACAATGACCTTGGGAGAGCCAGGCTGTTAGCTTCATATCGCTTTCAAAAGCAACAGCTAGGCTGGGAAAGTAGGGGCGGCGGGAACTACATTAATTATTGCTGTCTCTAGTTCCCGCGCACGCACTGAGCTTCTATTGGCGGAGGAGGGGGGTCCCATTCCCCCCTGATGGTATAACTGTCTGCTTCATGTAACCAAGGTATTCTTAACAATGCTTCTGTTTCAGTAACCTAATCTTGCAGCTTAAAATAAATACTATTCTTGCTTCAATGAACAAGGCCTGGTATTTTGCTGACTAATTTAAGGACTCTGACAGTTTGTTAAGAATCCTCATTTTCCGGACTGGTCAGAAACCCGCTACTCCAACATGAGTGACGGTGAAGAAGACACTCTCCCGAACAAAGAAGATAAGAAGGAGGAAAAGAAACCTCCTGTGACAATAGTACCTATCACCACATCAGCCGTACCCTCGGAAGCCCCTGGTACCTATGTGCCGGCGACATGGGGGGAGGAGTACGACTTGGGGGGGCCCTATGGGGACCCTTACGGAGCGGCATACGGCGGGGTGACCACCCAATCCAAGCAACGACGGGATTGGGTGAAACCCCTGGCCGAAACCCATGAGACGTGGTTCCTGACCCCGCGGGCCTCGGTGAGAAGGGCTGGAAGACACATATCAGGACTCCGGTGAACTGGAAGGGGCTGTGGTGAGCCGGAGGTGGAGCGGCGACCCGAGCCAAGACCGCCTGGTCCGCATCCTGGATGAATCCCTCTCCCGCATCCCAAAGATGATCGCAGAGGGCATCCGTGAGGAGATGGACCGGCGACAGAGGGAGGCACCCCCAGGCCAACCGCCTCTGGACCAGCAGAACGTGCCGGTCCCGGACCAGCAGAACGTGCCGGCCCAACCCCCCGACCAACCAGCAGGGCCAGGGCCGCAGGGACCACCGGCGCCGCGACCACAGCGACCTTGGGGCTTCCTGCCACCAAAACCGGCCGAGTTGCTTGATGCGGACTTTGATGGGACCCCAGAGAAGTTCCCCTTCTTCTTGGTGAGAACTGAAAAATTCATTGAAAACTGGGGCCACCTATTCCAGAGCGAGGACCATATAGTGGACGCTATTGCCTCGCATCTGAAAGATGCAGCGGCCGACTGGTATGTAGCCCTGCACCAGGCTGATGGGCGAGAGCTGATGCGTTCATGTGGGCTATGAAGGAACACTTTGAAGATGTCAATGCCAACAAGACAGCCAGGGCGGCTCTACGGGCCCTCAAGCAAGGTCCCAAGTTGGTGAGAGAATACACCGCTGAATTCCACAGGTGCGCCACCAAGATTCGAGGCTGGCAAGACGGGGTCTTGGCCGACCACTACAAACTGGGGCTCAGCGCGGAGATCCGCCATTCCGTGACAAGAGGGCAGGATCCGGACACGTTGACGGGCTGGATACAAGTGGCGGTCACCATGGAAAACCGCCTGAAAACCATCCAACTGGACGACGTGGCAGCGATGAGTAAAGGTGGCCAATCGGGCCCTATCCCTGCTCCGCGCGGGAAGACCCAACCACCGAACCCCAAACCCAAAGATGGCACGAGAGAGACCCGGATGAAGCAAGGGCTCTGTCTGAAGTGCGGGGAGGGGGCCACTTCGCAGCGAATTGCCCAGGCTCCCCCGCACCGACCGGGGTCCCGAAAGGGACCAAGAAGAAGTTTGACACCTCCACTCCGAAACCAGTGGCGAAACCGAGAGGGGCGAGGGCCCTGCAAGCCAAACCCCTCAGCGAGGCGTCGGACTCATCGGATGGCGAGACCGCGCAGACGGGAAACGAGACGGACCTGCTGTAAATAGCGCTGAACAGCAGGTCCCGGACTCTCAAGCGCAGATCCCGGTGAGCCGACCCCCCTCTCTTTTTTTTCTCACAGTGACTTTAATGGACCCGGGTCTACTGACCCATGTGAGAGTGCGAGCTCTCATTGACTCTGGATGTGGGAAAGACCTCATTAATCCCACACTGGTGACGGGACTGGGGCGAAGGTGGTGAAATTGACCGAACCCCTTATATTCATGCAGATGGACGGCTCCACGATGAAAGAGCTGTGCAAATATGAAACTATACCATTGCGGGTGGGGATCGGGAACCACTGGGAAGTGAGACCCTTCGTTGTCACCCCTTCTGCCCGGTTTCCCCTGGTATTAGGCAGCGCGTGGTTCTTCGACCATGACCCGCACGTCCTATGGGGAGAGGGGAGAGTTAATTTCATCTCCGAGAAATGCCAATCCCATCTTTGGAAACGGGATTGGGATGCCCCGATGGTGGGAGGGGACCTGATAATGGCGGGGGTGGCTGAAGCGGAACTGGAGGCGATCCCCCAAGAGTATTGAGACTTAGCCGCCGTTTTTGGGGAAGAAGAAGCGGATGAACTGCCCCCCCACAGGAACTCTGACTGTGCTATTGAAATTTTACCAAACCAAAAATTACCCAAAGGGAAATTATACTCCATGAGCCCCTCTGAGAAGGTGGAGTTGAGAAAGTTTATCGACAAAAACTTAGAAAGGGGGTTTATAAGGCCCGCCTCCTCCCCGTTTGCTGCTCCCGTTCTTTTCCGGAAAAAGAAGGATGGGGGCTGCGGCTGTGCACGGACTATCGAGGGCTGAATGCAGTTTCTAACACAAACGCTTACCCTATGCCCCTGATCAAAGACCTGCTGGCTGCGGTGGCCGGGGGAAGGTATTCTCCAAACTGGACTTGAGGGATGCCTACTTCAGGGTGTGGATTAGGGAGGGGGACGAGTTCAAAACGGCATTTAATACCCCGCTGGGACAATTTGAATACTTAGTGATGCCGTTCAGACTTCAGGGAGCGCCTGGAGTTTTCATGAACTTAATTAATGAGGTACTCCACAAGTATTTATTCAAGGGGGTCCTTGTTTACCTTGATGACATACTTTTGTACTCCCCCGACCTTAAATCACACGTCAAGCTGGTGAGGGAAGTCCTCCAAACGTTACACAAGCACAAACTCTTTGCTAAGTTGTCCAAGTGTGAATTTCACAAGTCAGAGATCCCCTTCCTGGGCTACCGCATATCGCAGCGGGGAATTGAGATGGACCCTGACAAAGTAAAAGATGTAGTGGGGTGGGAAACCCCTAAAACACAGAGGCAACTCCAGGGGTTCCTCGGATTCGCGAATTTCTATAGATCATTCCTGTCAAACTGTGCTCAGGTGGCTCTCCCCCTAACTGACTTACTCAAAACAAAGGGGAAGCCTCCTGATTGCACGCGCCCCGGGGCGAGGTTGGACTGGTCCCCAGAATGCCAACGCGCTTTTGATCGGTTAAAGGCTCTCTTTACGTCGGAGCCTGTCTTGGCGCACCCTGATGAGCTTAAAAAATTCATTGTGCAAGTCGACGCATCGGACGTTGCGATGGGAGGGGCGATCCTTCAGGAGGGGGAAGATGGTAAACTGCACCCCCTCGCCTATGTTTCTAGAAAATTTAATGAAACTGAGCGGAATTGGTCAGTGTGGGAGAAAGAAGCAGGTTCGATCCGATTGGCGCTGGCGACCTGGCGCCATTGGCTTGAGGGGGCGCGGATTCCGATTGAGGTCTGGACCAACCATAAAAACTTGGAACTTCTCCGCTCCCCCCGCTCCTTGAACGCCAAACAGTTGCGCTGGGCTGATTTCTTTTCTAAGTTCAATTTCACTCTGCACCATTTGCCCGGAAAATCTAACTCACTGGCTGACGCACTATCACGCCTCCCGCAACACGACAGTAAGAGGGAGGAGATTCGTGACTCTGTCTTCACGCCTTCCCAATTGGGAGGAGCAGTCACCACCCGTAAGCAGGCGAAGCTTTCCCCCCCTTCCCCAACTCCCCCCACAAATGACTGGGCTTCAAAATTCTCTTTGGCTATGTCCGACGCCGACAGAAATGAGGTGGGGGGGAGGACGAGGTTACGCAGGATGCACAAGGCTGCTGGCTGAAGAATGGCAAGCTGTTTGTTCCCCGTTCCCTACGGGGGGAGGTGATGGGCTGGGCACACGGATCGAAACTGGCGGGGCACATGGGGTTTGTTAAATCACTCCAACTGTTACAACGGCAATTCTGGTGGCCTGGGCTACGTAAAGACATTTCTTTGTTCACTTCTGCTTGCCAAACGTGTTTGATGAGCAAACCCAGGCCAGGTAAACCCCCGGGAGCATTACAACCCCTCCCCACGCCGACTCGACCCTGGGAAGTGATTTCAATGGACTTTATCACTGATCTACCCCCAAGTGGGGGGAATACTGTCATATGGGTTGTTGTTGATCTCTTCACAAAACAGGCTCACTTCGTCCTGTTTGCATCAATCCCCTCGGCCAAAAAGTTAGCCTCAGCGTTCCTGCAACACATCGTGAGGCTCCATACTTTGCCAGCTAAAGTGATCTCGGACAGGGGGGTGCAATTCGTTTCTCATTTCTGGTGTGAACTTATGTCACTGCTTGGGGTGGAGCGGGGGGTTGGCAGTGCATACCACCCAGAGACTGATGGACAAACTGAACGTGTCAATCAAACCCTTGAACAATATTTAAGGTGTTTTACGAACTTCCAACAGGACACTTGGCATACCCTATTGTCTTTGGCTGAGTTCTGTTACAATAACACTCAGCACTCTTCTACGGGTATGTCTCCGTTTAAGGTGGCTCATGGATATGATGCCCCGCCACTACTGTTTTTGAACTCTCCCGACCTCCCGGCGGGAGATGCAGGTGACTGGTGCAAGAAATTGCAAGTGGCTTGGGCACTATTGTCTAAAACTCTTGATGGCGCAAAAGAGACATATAAGATCCAGGCTGATAAAAAGCGAAACCTCTCCTGGATCCCCAAATGCGGGGAGTTCGCCTACCTCTCCACTCAAAACTTGCGTGGAGTGCAACCGAGCCGTAAACTCGGCTGGAAATTCGTTGGGCCTTTTGAAATTGTTCGAGTGATTAACAATGTTGCTGTGGAACTCGCTTTGCCTAAGTCACTAAAGTCTGTTCATCCTGTCTTTCATGTAAGGCTCCTACGTCGTGCGCCTGACGAGAACAAATGGAGACCGCGACAGCCCACCCCACCCCCGCTGATGGTGGGGGGGAACCACACTATGAAGTTTCACAGATTTTGGACTCTAAGATCTCTCGCAATCGTTTGTTTTACCTTGTTGAGTGGACGGACTTTGGGCCTGAACAGAGGGAGTGGGTGAGGGTGGAACATGTTCTGGCCCCCAAGATGGTCCGTGCTTTTCATATATTGTATCCCCACAAGCCAAAGGGATAGATTTGTTATCAGGAGGGCAGAATGTCAGGCAGCCCTGCCATGATGGATGGAGAAGGGAGGGAGGATGGGATTGTTTCATGAAGGGAGGGAGGATGGGACTGTGTGGTGTTGATTTATGCACCTGGACTGTTCGACTGGAATGTGGGGAGCTGCCTCGACTGCCTGGGCGTACAGGCCGTATCTTACCCAGACCAGAGACAACGACCTTGGGAGAGCCAGGCTGTTAGCTTCATATCGCTTTCAAAAGCAACAGCTAGGCTGGGAAAGTAGGGGCGGCGGGAACTACATTAATTATTGCTGTCTCTAGTTCCCGCGCACGCACTGAGCTTCTATTGGCGGAGGAGGGGGGTCCCATTCCCCCCGATGGTATAACTGTCTGCTTCATGTAACCAAGGTATTCTTAACAATGCTTCTGTTTCAGTAACCTAATCTTGCAGCTTAAAATAAATACTATTCTTGCTTCAATGAACAAGGCCTGGTATTTTGCTGACTAATTTAAGGACTCTGACAGATAGCTGTGCTCCCCTGCTAGAACCTCCAAACAAGCTCAAGGATAAAGCAGTACTTTGCTTTTTTCATACACATCTAAACATTAGACAAAGAGAAATACATGATGTAAAAAGATTTATGTAGTTTAACAGTAAACAGCTGTGTGGGAATCTTGATTTATTTATTGATTTTCTTCATTTATACTCCATCTCCCTCCCCAGTGTGGACCTGTAGATCTATTGTGAAAGAACACCTCAAGGAGGAGTAGCGAATGGTGTTGTCAGGGAACCTTATCTGAATAGAGCATATTGACAGCTAGGTTCCATCCAAGTGGCTGCAGGATCAATTTCCTTCCTAATAAGGTGCCAGGTGCAAGCACTAGAACCTGACTTGGTGTGTCTGCCAGGTGACACCCATGCTAGGAGGCTGCACCTAAGTGGCTATAAAAGAGAAAGCAGAAACAGTAGGAAAGGGGCTTTCACAGAGATCTGGAGCTCCTGGAAATGGCTGCTGCTGTAAGAAGCCCACAGTGACTGAAGGGGTATGAGGATCCTTCATTGTATATATTTTTGTTTGTTTTTTCTGTAATTAAAGTATATTTGCACTACCACGGCACCTTGCCTTGTTGAGCTTCCTTTGACACCCAAATCCATCAAAAAGAACCCTTGCCTCAGCCAAGGAAATGGCCTCTGGCACAACAGGACCCAAAGTGGCTTACACCCTTCTTTCCCCCTCCATTTTATCTCTACAATAACCCTGTAAGGTAAGTTAGCCTGGGAGTGTGTGACTGGCCCAAGGCCACCCAGTGAGTTTCCATGGCAGAGTCAAACCTGGGTCTCCCAGGTCATAGTCTAACACTCTACCCCCTACCCCCTACACCTTATTTTTTACCGCAGAATTGTGGCAGAGGGAGCAGGAATTTAACCTCCTTCCTAGATTCCACTTGCCTTTGGGTCTCCAGAACTTGCTGTGGAAAGGAAAAGTACAGATACCCGTTCACAGATCTTCCAACCCCACATCTTGCTTTCCCTCAAGTCATCAGACTGACCTTCTACAGGTGGAAAATGTATTATGTGAATTATCCCTTCTCTGGTGTCTCTGTTACCTCATTCCTATTTAATGTTTCTGTTCAATTGCACCAGAGAGAACCTCTGAGGAAAGTCACAAATAGGGCCTGACCTGCTTCATTTCATGTAGGCAGTAGCAGTGCAGTTTTTTTTCTAAAGCTGAATCTTGAATCGCTGGTTGCCCTAGCAAACTGTTGTCCCCTTCTCATCTATACTCTGGTGATAATAATACCGATTAATTTATAAGGCTTTTGTCAGGATGATCAAGATGGTGGATGTCAAAAACTGTGGACACAGAAGCATACTGTCAAAATTCTAGCAGATCTATTGGGAAACTCCTGAATATTTTCTAACTGCCAGAAAAACTGCCTTCAGTTCCATAAATTATATAACTAATATATTTTTTTGCAGCTATGACATATTCCAACGGATCCATTGCTAAACCACCTCTTATGCCATGCCTCTGGTAATAACTGTTAGTTGAACATGAAAGATTATGCAGACATTTACCTTACTCTGTTGGATGTGATCCTAATTGGTATAGCCGACTTTGATGTAGAATAGCTTGTAAAGTTTTGTAATATAAAGCATTTACCACTCCTCAGGTTAAGGACTAATTAAATTTAAACTCACTTAAATTATCATGTCTGTTCAGGGATTTACACTGCAATCTCAAGCAGAATTACTCCCTTCTAAACTTATTAGCTTCAAGCATGGAACTCTGTTTAGGATGGCACTGCGAGATTGTAGCATACATAATTAGAATGGAGGCCATGGAAATATTATAAACAAATGTCAATCCCACATTTAATAGTTGTTTAAAAAGTCAAAAGAGCACATTGATTTTGATATACTTCTCAAAGAAAAAGCAGTCTCGTTGTTAATATAAGTAGACATGCCAGAATAGCAAAATGAGACCAAGCCATCTTCTGTACCACCAAACTAACCATGCTGTGCCTCCACTAATCATTTGCTTAGACAGTGATATAGTAATGGTAGTCTAATCCTATGGATTTCATTGCATTCATACTCTAAATAGTTTTTATTGGAGTTATAAGGGACTGCAAAGCTCAAGTTACAAGCCTTGGGAGCTGGGGCCATGCACTGATTTCTGCATTCCCTGAAACCACTGAAATCCCTTGGATAGCGCAGATAACTGGGACCTGTTAATACAGATAATTGAGACAGGTGTATGAACCCTCCTTAACAGAATCCCCGTGATGCTAAGAGCCAGGTGATCCAGGAGAGGCAACCCTGTACCTCTGCCTGAGGAATGCCAGCCTCCAGGTGGGAGCTGGGGATCCCCTGGAATTAGCGCTCATCTCCAGACTACAGAGATCAGTTCCCCTGGAGAAGATGGATGCTTTGAAGGGTTCCCCAGGTTCCATGCCCAAATCTCCACAAATTTCACAACCTGGAGCTGGCAACCCCCCTCAATGTCCCACCAGTGGTTGGGGGGATGGGACGACAGGGACCTGGCAACCCGATTCTGCCTGCCATATAATTCCAAGTCTGGCATTTCCGAAGTATGAGCAACTTGTTGTTGAATGAACTTTTCCAGGGACAAAGGACCCAAGGCTATTGTTAAGTATGAGACTCAACAAAGGATTCAGCTTCAAGTGATTTCAGCTTTATTAAACAGCAACTGTAAGTCAGGAACACACAACAACAAGGGGAGCACAGCTCCTTCTTTTAAACTCTTCTGGGCTGTTCAAGTCACACCCATAACAAGTTAAAGACCAATAATATTGCAGAGATAAAGTCCAATCAGAATACAGGGATAAAGGCCAATCAGGACCGTTCCCTCTTTGCAACAATATCACTCAGTGATTGGGTAATTACACAGGTTTCGCAGAAACCGACCAATAGAAATGCGACATCTGAAGAGCCACATTCAGACTCAAGCTTAACATGTGAATAGATAGGAGTGATTCACATTCAGTACATAACAGCTATTAAAACCAAACATAGGAAAAGTTTCTAGTAAAAAACAAAACAAACTATTCCCCCCCCACACTTCCAGGCAAGAATTCTAAAATTGCTTGATAGCAGTTTCCCCGGGGGGGGGATACTCCCCAGGGCCTTGAATGCTGCTGTAGAAGCACTGCCTGACAGTGCAGCCTAGCCTGATCTTGTCAGAAGCTAAGTACGGTTGGTCGTGGTTAGTACTTAGACGGGAGACCACCATGGGGCTGCTGTGTAGAGGAAGGCAATGGCAAAACTGCCTCTGCTCATCTCTAGCCTTGAAATCCCCATGATGGGGTCACCAGGAGTCAGTTGCAACTTGATGGTACTCAGTTGTTATTAGAAGCACTCAGGTTGCCAGGGATAGACAGGAGGGTGCTGAGGAAGAAGAGGAGAACAAGTTGCCCATGCCTTCCTCTGGGTTGCCATTACCACAGCTGAGCTACAACTTTCAGGTCTGTAGCTCAGCATCTGACCCACCGTGGCCCATGATTACGGGAATAGCAAGTACTTAAGAGTAACAATGGAATTTCTACACTATTTCCCAAGAAGTCAGAAATGAGAGAACCCTTAAAAGTCACGGAGAAGCCCAGACTCCTCAAGCGGGTTTGTCAGGTTTGTTGCACAGAAGAAAACGTTGTGATTTCATCAGAGATGGAGGTGGAAGATTTGTTCGTGCTTGAGGCTCTCTGTTCTTCGAAACACGCTTGTAGTTTGCCATCATGTTTGTACTAGGGGGCGATTGCTTAGAAATTAAAATTTAAGAAGCATTCCTTTATGCTGGGATGCTGATCCAATGCATCCAATAATCTTCCTGGCTCTATAGCATGCCACCTTCAACTAATCTCCATGGAAAACCAGAGTCAGCCTGGATGGTACAGTCTGCAGGTTCAGCCCTTAATGACACCTCAGTTTTTCATGGGGCAGGGAGAGAGAGAGAGAGAGAGAGAGAGAGAGAGAGACCTGCTGTCTTCTCTAAAATACAAAGCACATATTATAGAAACAGCCAAAATCTATACACACCCTGATCCACCATAGTGAATTTATGCTGCAGGTACTCGTCCACTGTGTGAAAAAGAAGCAAAGTTGGATTTATGCCCTGCCCTTCAGAGCACCTTACAATCTCCTTCCTTTCCTCTCCCCACAACAGACACCATGTGAGGCAGTAAAAAGCCCAGTAGCACCTTTAAGTCCAACAAACTTTATTGGAGCATAAGCTTTCGAGACGCACAGTTCTCTTGGTCTTGCATCTGACGAAGAGAACTGTGTTTCCGGAAAGTTTATGCTACAACCAAGTTTGTTCTTGTTATTAAAGGACCTACTGGGCTTTTTACTATTTTGTAGCAACAGACTAACATGGCTAACTCCTCTGGATCTATGACCATGTGAGGTAGGTGGGGCTGAGAGAGCACCTTCGAGGACTACTCTTGAGAGAACAGCTCTGAGAGAGCTGTGACTGACCCAAGGGCACCCAGCTGGCTGCATGTCTAGGACTGGGGAATCAAACCTGGTACTCCAGTTTAGCGTCTGCTACTCTTAACCACTATGCCAAACAAGGTGGAGAGCGTAGCTAGTTATATATCACTACAGAGCTGGGTCAGAACCAGCATTTCTGTTTCTGCATTTATAAACTGCTAAGCAATACCTTAAAATGTAATGCATCACACTGATCCATTTGCAATGTGTGTAATCATGACTTGTATCCACCTGCGGCTTCCATATTCTGCTCCAGTCCATGAAGGAAGACCTCCAGGCAGAAGCTTTTATGTCCACAGCTCCTGCGCAATCAAAATCCTTCCCCCTCTGCTACTGGAAGAAGTGTGAGTCTTCTGCTTGGAAGAGTCAAAAACTGTGATTCTTGGAACTTGTTATGATCTGTCACTTCCCTCTCGCCACTTTTCTGGAGTGGGCAAGGACCTCTCCACTTCCGCAGTGAAGACAGAGGCAAAAAATGTGTTCAGCTTCTCTGCCATTTCCCTATCATCCTTCAGTAATTCTTTTACACCTTGGTCACCCAACGGCCCCACTGCCTCCTTGGCTGGTTTTCTGTCACGAATGTATGTGAGGAAATTTTTATTGTTGGTCTTGATTTTTTGCCGCATGTTCCTCATAGTTCCTTTTTGCCTTTCTGGTCACCGACTTGCATTTTATTTGCCACAGCTCGTGCTCTCTTTTATTTATCTCACTCAGACCAGCCTTCCACCGCTTAAAGGAATCGTTCTTACCTTTTACTGCTTCCATTACTTTGTTAACCATGAAGGCCTTTTTTATATCTATTTGTACCTTTCCTATCCTGCAGTATACATTTTATCTGAGGTTCTGGGATTGTAGTTTTAAACAGTCTCCAAGCTTCCCAAAGGGATTTGATTCTCCTTACTTTTCCTTTCAGTTTCTTCTTCACAAGCCTCCTTGTTTGAGAGATGTTACTCCTTCTAAAGTTAAAAGTGGTTGTGTTGGCCTTTTGGGACAACTCCCTATTTACATAAATGTCATAGTCACTGTTCTCAACTGGTGCTATCACATACATTTACATATCTCACCAGGTTTTGGACACAACTTAGGACCAAGTCCATGATCACCTCTCTCCTGGTAGGTTCTGTGATCATCTGCTCCATGGCACAGTCATTGAGAGTATCTAGAAACCCTGTCTTTTTCTCCTGACTTAAACACCTAGTGACTCAGTCAACATGTGGGTAGTCTACTGATTTTAAGCACTATTAGCCTGGTTCCTTCTCAGGACAAGTGGAGTCCGTCTCCTTTGTACAGGTCCTGCTAGTTCCAAAAAGCATCCCAGTGCCTGACAAACTTAAACCTTTTTTCCCTACACCGTTGTCTCATCCACGCATTGAGACTCCTAATTTGTGCCTGCCTAGTTGGCCCTGCATGTGGAACAGGCAGCACTTCTGAGAAGGCTCCCTTGGAGGTCCTAGCCTTGAGTCTCCTGACTAGCAGCCTCATGTCAGGCCCATAGCCAGGATTTTGTGGCTTGAGGGGCAATTTTTTTTTTTTTGGTGGGGTTGAAGTTCTCAGTGCAGCAAGAAAAGCCAGAAAGAATAAATTATTTGGTGGATGAGCTCCATGCCTCTGATTCAGACTCATAAATGCTCTGGTGTACCCAGGGCTTTTTTTGTAGAAAAAGCCCAGCAGGAACTCATTAGCATAATAGGCCACACCCAACAGCAGACAGAAACTCATTAGCATATTAGGCCACACCCTGTGACAGCACAGCTCATTAGCTCATTAGGCCACATCCCCAAGTTATCAGAAGTGTGGTCATCCAGCCACATCCACCTTTTGTTTCTTATTCTGTTAACCTTGTTTGTTATCAAAACCCAGGGCTTTTTTGTAGCAGGAACCCCTTTGCATGTTAGGCCACACAGCCCTAATGTAGCCAATTCTAATGGGTTTCGGCTCTTGGGTGTGGCCTATTATGCTAATGAGTTCCTGCTGGGCGTGGCCAACGTGGGAGCCAGCCGGAACTCCGTTCCTGTGCGTTCCTGCCCCAAAATAGCCCTGGGTGTACCCTTCACTTTAAACAGAAGAGCAGTGGTGTGCATCCAGTATACAAAAGTTTAAACACTGAGGACATCTTCACTTGAAACGGGTTGTGCTTAATGTTAAGCGCGCCGGCTGAAGAGTACAGTTCCTCTCCCTCCAATATTTTGTCAAATGTCTGCATCTGCTGTGTGGTAAAAGTCCATTTCTCATGGTAATACAAATGACCAAGTTACCCTGGGATCAGAGAACTTGGCCATTTGTATGTGAGCTGTATAGTGTTTCTGAAAATGAATTTTATGTTTCCTGCTCTTGTTATAATATGAGGAATTAACTCTCAAATAAAACCAATCTTGCACATTCAAACCTAAGTTTTCCTGTAGAACTTCTTTCAGAGTAGTTGAAACTTTGGACCACCGTACCAATCATTTTCTTCCTACTATTCCCTTGTTGAGGTGGGCCTCCCCATTCCTTTCTTTTGTCCATTACTCTGACAAATGCCTGTGGTAAAGAGTTACAAAGAACTATACTGTAAAAAAAGAGTCAATGTTTGAAGGAGAGGTATGGTAGTGTGTGGGAAGAAGCTGGGGTGTGGCTGATAATATGTAGGGCTGCCAATAACATATAGGGCTGCCAAGGGTGGGGATCTTCTTCTCCCAACTCCTGTTTCCTGCTGCCACTCTGATTGGTGGCAGGAGGAAAATACACCCCAAAACGATCATGGTTTTCCCAAGAAGTGATGCCACCACATTGGAAGCTAGGCTATAGTTCGCACCCTATAAATTGCTGTAAGTGTTGCAATTTGGGCCTCTGGGCCCAGGTTGTATATATATAAATAAAACCTGTTCAGTTCCTCGACAAGCACCTGGGATCAGTTTTGTGTGGCATTTGGAGGGAACTTCCCAAATCCTCATTATAACATTGCCCATCCTGGTCAGTCATGGAAGCATGCCGGCCTGCTTCCTGGTCTCCCTCTGAAATCTCTTGTCCCAGTAGGGAGCCTCATTTTCTAACCCAGATGGAAAAGGAGGTGGGGACTCTGTATCACCTCAAGTCACAAATGGTGCATTACCGATATTCGGTTGTGCAATAAGCCCACATGCTACGACACAGATTCATTGGCACTTCCTGGATCATAAATCAAGGGGATCTTCAAGAACGTGGGTGACCAGCGCCTGCAATCACTTCATGCAAATTGATGGCCGGGTTTAAATATCGACGCCTCAGAAGGCACCATATCAGGTACACCTGCCAATCAGCACGAGAATAATCCCCACAGAGGAAAGGTAAGTTTCATGCAGACTCTTCTCTTTGGTGCAGAGTGTGGAAGGGTATGTTTTAAAAATGTATTTGTTGTGTTAGCAAAACTGTCATGTCATATGAGAAGTTTGTTCCCTGAGATCAGGCATTTTTGTACTGCAAAAAGACCAATTGTACTCCAAGACTAGCTTGGAAAACAGAATATTCCTTAAAGCGCACATATACAGTCAGTGTGCTTTCAAAATTCTTTCTAGATCTTCAAGGCCTGGCATGTTTTCATCTATAGTTTTGTCGTGTCAGGGTCACAGAGGCTTGGGGGCACCATGTCAGACTTCAGATGGGGGATGGACACGGCTCAGCAAAGTCTAAAGGTTTTCTTTTAGATATCTTCAAGACTCAACTGCAAAAAAATCCCAGCATTTTACCAGCGCTGGTTGTGGTTCCTTTTCTTAATCTTACAGGACAACACATTCATTCTAGTTTAAATTTTTTAAATTCATTAAAAGAAATTAACAACAAAAGGAAATAAAGCCCTTTACAACCTAGAAAATGGACATCCTTTATCAGTGTAGCACAGTTATGGTATTAATTCAGTATAATCCATTGCCAGTTTGGTGTAGTGGTTAAGTGCACAGCTATAGACTCTAATCTGGGAGAACTGGGTTTGATTCCCCACTCCTCCACTTGCAGCTGCTGGACCATAGTTCTGTCAGAATTGTTCTCTCAAGGACAGTTCTGGAAAGAGCTCTCTCAGCCCCCACCCCCCTTTCACAGGGTGTCTGTTGTGGGCAGGGGAAGGGAAAGGAGTTTGTAGGCCACTCTGGGGGTATAAATCCAATCTCTTCTTCTTCTATTCTCTGTATATCCTGAGACCACAGTAGGTCTAATCTGAATGTGTCTCTGCTTTTCTGGTATGCTGTTAATCTCACAAGGATATAGGTCTCCTTTACTTTCAACAACCAGTCCGGTAAAGGTAAAGTTACCCTTGCTCGAAAAGTCGAATCTGACTCTAGGGTTGTGGTGCCGGCATGACTAAACACCAAGGTGCACGGAACGCTGTTACCTTCCCACTGAAGTGGTACCCATTTATCTACTTGCAATTTCTTGGTTTCAAACTGCTAGGTTGGCAGGAGCTGGAACTAGAGACGGAAGCTCACTCCGTCATGCGGCACTCTCGGGTCTCGAACTGCTGAACTACTGACCTTCCACAGCCTGCAGTTCAGCATCTTAACCACTTGAGCCACTGCAGCAATTTAGGATTTTTTAAAATTTCCATTGCCTTGCAAAGACCAGCCTGGCAGCAGTAATCATGTATAAGGCAACCATTAGGTCAGTAGGAATATTAGAGATGTCTTTAGGGATATTAGGTAGATAATTGAACAGCTGTGTCTCTGGCTTGTAAAGTATCTGTTTTGTAGTTTTAAAGTAAGGGAGGCCTCTGGTATACATGTTCAGTAAATGGGTACATCTGCTTCTTCATGACAATGTTGACTCCATTTTTAAAACCAAGGAGCTGTTGAAAATATTAAAAAAACAATGATATATAGAACTCAAACACAGGTCAGGAGCTGAAGACATTGTCTCCTTCCACTAACCCACTGTAAGTAAAACTTTGATGCTCCATATAATAGACCTGTTTCTTAAAAGTAATGGCAAGCAGAGCAGTGATTGTTGGAATTAATTAAATAGAATATTTCCATGCCGCCTCTTCAGAGTGCCGCTTGAGGCAGCTTACAATTAAAAACCACAATATTAAAAAAGCTATTTGCACATTAGCAGCAAAAAAGCTATCCATAAGACAGAAGCAGACCATTAAAAGGCTGATAAGACAAACGCCCCAATTAAAAGCCTGGGTGAAAACAGATGTATTTTAGCTTGGTGCCTAAAAGACAGTAATATAGGTGCCAGGTGAGCCTCAGGGGGGAGGGTGTTCCAAAGGTGAAATGCCACCACAGAAAATGCCCTGTCTGCCGTCACCACTTGCCTCACCTTTGGAGGAAGGGAGCACACAGAGGAGGGGTCAGATCTTAACTGGTGGGTTGGATAGTAAGGGATGGTAGATGGTCCTTTGGTTCCCACTGTGGAGAAAGACTGTAATTTTCCTAGGTAGAGGCTGTGGGGGAGGAGGGTGGAGATGGAAAGCTGGAGACAGAGAGGCAGATAAAGGTAGGTTGGCTGTTGGGTAGGAAGGAAATAGGGTTGCCAACTCCAGGTTGGGAAATTCCTGGACATTTGACGGGTGGAGGGTGGGGTTTGAGGAGGAGATGAACTTCAGACTGGTATAATGCCTTCCAAACCAGCCATTTCCTCCACAAGAACTACCATTGCCAGCCTCCAGGTGAGGGCTGGAGATCACCCAGAATTACAACTGCTGTCCAGGTGACAAAGATCAGTTCCCATGGATAAAATGGCTTCTTTGGTGGGTTGAGTCTATGGCATTATACCCTGCTGAGGCTGCTTCCTCCCCACAAGCCTCATTGTCCCAAACCTCCACCCCCAAATGGGAGCAGAAAGAGAGAGTGCTAGGGTGGAGGGCAGAAGGAGAAAGAGTGATGAGGTGGGGGGCAGAAAAACAAAGAGAATTATGAGGGGGCAGAAAGAGAGAGGAAGTAACATGCATGGAGGAGAGATAGAGAGTAAGAAAAGGGGGGCAGAAGGAAGATTGTGAGAGAAGTAGGAGGAGAGGGGAGGAAGCAAAGGTGTGAGGAGTGGGATAACAGCCTCGCAAGTTTCTTGTGGGTTCACTTGTACTACTATAATATTGATGGTGCGAGTTAAGACATTATCACAGGATTAGTTTTGACGTCTAGTTGCATCTATCAAGGGTCTAAAGGACAATTCTTCTTCAACAATCCTGAACTCTATTTCCACATCCTAAATTTGTGTCTGTAAGCTTCCTGATTAAAAACATAGGAAAAGTTCACAAGTACCGACATAGTTAAGGGTTGCAGTTACATGAAAGAGACATATGACATTCTTTCCATTGTCATGAATACAATGGATTTTACGTACTATGTTTTATTACTGCGTGTCAAGAGAGGAATTTGAAATGAGAAATGAATGCTACCCTCTGCCTGTGTTTACAAATATTATACAAACAACACTTCCAGTTTTGAGCAAAACGTTGAAAGACTATGGCCCTGATCGACTTCTAGTAAGGATAACTAGTTGCCCACCCAAACTGGTGACCTCCCAGCCAATCAAAAGAAACATCCAGAGATCACCAAACATCAAGAGAAAAACCACCATCCAGCAAAAAATCTGCTGACAAATTCTTATGCAAGACAAGGTTGCATACATGAATATTTTTTGTCTGTCTTCTGAGCTGTGGACACATCTGAAGCAGAAGCCCCTTGTGTCATAAGGCAAGAAGGAAACCACAGATCAAAACAAGTTCCAAGAATCACACTTTTGACAGTTCCAAGCATAAGATCCACACTTCTTCCAGTAGCAAAGATCAGGTCGAATAGATTTTGGGTGTTTCTGCAATATGCGGTTGGTATTTTAGTACAAATCCTGACTGGGGTAGCCCAGGCTATGAGCTCATCAGGTCTCAGAAGCTAAGCAGGGTCAACCCTGGCTAGTATTTGGATGGGAGACCTCCAAGGAATACCAGAGCCATGACATGGAGGCAGACAATGGCCAACCACCTCTGAATGTCTCTTGCCTTAAAAACCCTACAGGGGCGCCATAAACCAGCTGTGACTTGACGGCAGGTTCCACCACCAACATTTTAGTGCAAAATAGCTACTGAGCAGCACTTTCCTCCTTGGACACTAAAGACTGAAGTATCATTATGAGCTAGCTTTGCAGGCTGACCCCTCATTTCCAATCTGTTGACCATGTTGATTAGTTGGGAATAGTACATTTCAGAGCCAGGAATCAGCACCCCACCAAAAATGGCATGTGGTCATACTTGGTTTTGTTTTCTGAGGATTTACCACCCAGTATAAACAGGCAGGTAAACAGATGTGTCTTGAAGGTCAGAGAGCCAGTTTGATATAGTGGTTAAGAGCAGCAGACTCTAATCTGGAGAACCAGGTTTGATTCCTCACTCCTCCACATGAAGCTAGCTGGGTGACCATGGGTCAGTCACAGTTCTCTCAGAGCTCTCTCAGCCCCACCTACCTCACAAGGTGTCTGCTGTGGGGAGAGGCAGGGAAGCTGATTGTAAGCTGTTCTGAGTCTCCTTTGGGTAGTGAAAAATGAGGTATAAAAACCAACCTTCTTTTTCTAAGATGGTCAAGAAAGAACAAGTCTGCCACCTTCATTTCTGATGAAACCACACAGCATTGTTCTCTGGAACCAGTCAGGCAAACTTGCTCGACAAGTCTGGGCATGATTTCTCGATCTGATAGCTCTCTGGTTTCTGGATTCTAATTCTTCAAAAGCACTTAACAAAGTGCCTGAGTATAGGATCAATTACTTGCCAGGACCTTGATATTAAAACAAAGGCTGAGGACAGGCTGGCAATTTGCTGCGGCAGCCAGTCATGGCAAAAAAGCCCCGGAACAAACTGTTCCGGAGTTTCCCGTTCACACAGCCCGGACTGCTGCGGGAGCATACTGGGAGGAGGTGTGCCGGAGCATTCAGACTGCTGCCCCAGAGGCACAGCGTTTCCCCATTAATTCGGCTGTGGGTGTATGGGTGTATGTGCGCATGAGTGCTCATGCGCATAAGCACATTTTGTCAATTGGGGGAGGACCCCGCAGCGCCGGCACAGCATTGGGCAGTAGAGCGGAGCACGGCCAATCATACCGCTGCTGCCTTCTGCCCAATGCGGGTTTCTCCTGACTTTTCAGCTGCACGTTCAGACTTCCTGGAACCGGAGAAACGCGTGACGCACGCGCGCTTTAGGGATTTGCTATCAGTTTCTTCAGGTATCTTTTTAATGTGGCAGTGAAGCGGAACAGAACAGTGTGGGTTGGCTACAGGTGGGGGACGCCAGGCAGATGTGCCTGTGTGAACGCCCTGTTCACTGTGGGTTTGAAGTGTCACTGAAACGGATTCCTACCAGGGCAAATTGCCAGTCTGAACTCGGCTAAACAATGTTTCTAGGAATAATCTATGTATATCTAGGAGACTTGGCCCAGGCAGCCCAGTCTCATCAGGTCTCAGAGGCTAAGCAGGGTCAGCCCTAGTTAGTACTTGGATGGGAGACCACCGAGAAAGTCCAGGGTCGCCATGCAGAGGCAGGCAATGGCAAACTACCTCTGGACATCTCTTGCCTTGGAAACCCTACAGCATTGCCACAAGATGGCTGCAAGCTGACAGCGCTTTCCACCATCATCTAGAAGACTGCCATGGTGTATCTCAGTACTATGCTAAACAAACATGCTGCACAAAGTGTGAATTGGCCTTGGGAGCTCCCAAATAATTTCACTACACTTGTTTGATAGGACTCTCCTTCACAATTTCTAAAGGGTATGTTGGAAAGAATTCTTGAGAATTCAGTTGTTTGTGTATTCTTGTGCAAGACAAAGACATGTATGGATAATACAAACAATATCCAGTGCTGCGGTGACAGACAATACTAGCGTCATTGTCCTTCACAGTTTCCTAAGGTTGTGTTTGAAACAGGTCTTCATAAAAGGTTTATATCTGGGAATTCAACCAATTCCTCACCAAGACAAAGTTATGCATCTATATTTCGGGCAGAGTATACAGAAACTATTGTGACATATGGAAGGGTGGAAAACATGTACAAACACTTCTCAAAAGTCACTCTGTGCACATTTCTGAGCATAAATCCCACAATATTGCTAAAGGATATTGTGAATGTTGATTTTGTGTTAACCAAGAAGGAGACTATATAAGTAATGCCAAAAGGGGGGAAATCTTTGTACTTGAAGAAGGAAGGTTGCCAGCACCCATAGACTTGTAAATACAAGGTGAGAAACTTTTTCACCTCTGCTTTCAGTAATTCTGCTATAGGTTATATCTCTTGGCTCTGAGTCTGACCAGCTGAAAGCAAAATGCGATAACTTGTGATCTAGGTCATGGCTCAAAGATAGAACATATGCTTTCCAGCAACACCCTGGCATCTTCTGTTAAAGGGTAGTCGGACAAGGCCAGTTTGTGTAAGATTTGGGGAGAGGTCTGTGACTCAGTGGAAGAGCATCTGGTTTCCTGTAGAAGGCTCAATCCCTGGCTTTGGTGGTTAAAAGCACCAGGCTGCAGATGATGTGAATGACCTTGGAGAGCCAGTGCCAGTCCACGTAGACAACACTGATCTTGATGGACCAATAGTCTGATTCAGTATAAGTGATTTCCTCTAGGGTAGGATTAGACAACTCATTGTATGTCAGGTTAAACTAGAGTAAGCATGGTGGACCAAAGGTCTTGACACAGTTTATGGCAGATTTCCATCCAAGGGCTGATTCATATTTTATGTAAATGAAAAAATACATAAGAGTGACTTGTACATCTTTCCACTCTAAATAACTTTTAGATCTTGAACTTACAGCTGTGTCTGTACAGGGATTCTTGTGTATGGGTTCCTTCGTTCACATTTAAGGTGAGCTTGGGTCTGTTTTTAGGCCATGGGAAGTTGTCATCAGACCCCATCCATTATTGCCTTGATCTTAGGAAATGGGAGAGATTCCCCCATCAGGTTGCTGTCCTTTCCTTGTTTTAAGGGGCTAATCTGATCTTTTTGTCCCAGGTACAATCAACGCCACCATGAGCACCCTCATTGAGGCAAATTCCAGGTTTTGTGTGGACCTTTTCAGAGTCTTGGTCGAGGAAAATCCGAAAAAGAATGTCTTCTTCTCCCCAATTAGTATCTCAGCAGCTTTGGCCATGGTGCAGTTTGGTGCCAGAGGTGACTCTGCTAAACAGATGGCAAAGGTAGGTATCCCCTCCTTAATGACTCTGCCTCATGTAAAGGGCCAGATCACTCATGTAAGGCCTGTTTTCACATTATCCCACCTGTATGGGTGAAACCATCAGGAAGTGCTTTCCCCTGTTACCCTCTCTGTGTGTGCATGGAACATAGTTACATTTATCATGCCACTTCCTGGAATCATGAAGATGACAATTCTTGCTGACTGGCCTTTGGTACTCTCACTTTCTAAGATTTCTTTGCTATATTCTTTGCATATTAGGGTTGCCAACCTCCAGGTGGGGGCTGGAGATCGGGGATTATAGCCGTCTCCAGACTGCAGAGATGAGTTCCCCAGAAGAAAAATGGCTACTTTGGAGGATGGACTGTATGGCATTATGCTCTATGGCATTATGGGTGCAATCATCAGGAAGTGCTTTCCATTGGAAACCTGTCTCTGTGTGCATGGAGTATAGTTACATTTATCATGCCACTCCTGGAATCGTGGAGATGACAATTCCTGCTGACTGGCCTTTGGCACCCTCACTTTCTAAGATTTCTTTGCTATATTCCTTGCACATACTCAAAATGCCTACTGGCTGTATGAAAATCTACATTGCAAAGAAGCCATTGAATGAGCAAAGACATTCATGCTGTAATAGACGAACACTCAGCCATTTCCCTGGGAATTAGCAGACAGAAATAGTTGGGAAGCAGAAGCCCCGGACTCTACAAAATGGCAGAGCAGTGATCTTCAAATGATGTTCCTGTGGGAGTGGGTGACTCAGTATGCCTGGGCACGGGGGGCGGGGGGAGGCTATATGTGCGTATAGGTGTTTATAGGATGCCTCTCTTTGTCTGAACCTGGGAGCTGCCCTCTGACCCCTCCTCTCTCCCTTTGTCCTCTCTCTTCTGCACATGGCCTTCCATGGAGACACGTGTCTCTGCACCTCTCTCCTGCAGAGACAATGCCCTCATACTTCCCCACACATGATGCCAGACAAGCTGGCCAGTTATGATAGAGAAAGTACTCTTCAGATTAGTCTTCTCTCTCTCCTTTCGACAATATTAACCAAATATCTCAGTAGTTCCATGGACCCAAGAGATTATGTGGAAGCTTAACAGGATCAGTTTGGGTAGTGTAGTAGTACTGATATAACACTGTGATGTATGGCCGGAAAGAAGTCGAAGTTGTGCATCAGGATGCATTTTCTGTTTACAGAGTGCAATGGTGAGGCCTGAGGTGCTTGGATTTGGCTCTAGAATACATCCTAGCTGTCTGAACATCCTAGAACATGTCTCATAACATCAACCTGGGAGGGAGAGAACCCTTATTTTCAAGCCTCAGTAAAAAAACAACCCCCCAAAACAAAAAGGTGCTTGCACCAAAACCCAAATTAGCCTGAAACAGGCTACTACAGAGTTCCACAGATTACAAACATCATCTAACACCTGCCACTTTTATTTTGTGTTACAGGCTCTTTCCTTCGATAAGATCACTGGATCTGGAAACAGTTCCCCAGTAAGTATATTTCAGTGCCTGAACTGGGGGGAAGGGAGTTACAGATCAGGGTACTTTATCTGCTCGGTGTTAAATAAAACACATGTGTTCCTATGATCAGTTACATGAAAACATGCTAGCTAGAACCTTCTAGTCAATTGGCAGGTCTTACAAGAGAAGACTCATCCCTATCATCGGACCTTAATGTTTTTCTTAGTACATTAAGCGAGCCAGGATTTTCAACAGATAATTTAATGATAAATTAATTTAAAGATTAATTATTAATCTAATTGCTTAAAGATTTGTTTAATGATTACTCTGATTGCTTAAAGAACATAATAAGCAAAGCTATTTTATTGCAAGACTGGTCCGGGCTCCGTATAGGAAGTATTCTCCTCTGTATTATTAGTATATTCCCACTACTTGTTTTACAGTTGCCAACTATTTGATCACTATGCAGAATCCTAAATACAGACGACTAATTTTATTAGCAAGATGCAATTCGCTTCCAACAGCCAAATATATTGGATAGCTTAAAGGCATTCCCTGGATGGAAAGCAAGAAGGGCCCGGGTAGGCCGGGCCCGCCATTTGCGGGGACGGGCAGGGACAGAGAGGCCGGCCGGAAAGGGGGGGGGCCTGGCGCGTGGCGGGAAAAGACGCGCCTCCCCCTCCTTCCCAGCCAATGGAGGGCAGCAGGGTGGTTGGGGAGGGGAGGCATTAAAAGCCGAAGGGAAGCCGCTCCCCCTCCCCGCTCGACCATGAGGCGAGCCCGGTTTGGCCGCTTGACGACGAGGCGAGCCCGGTTTGAGCCCGGTTTGCAGGAGGCGGGCCCGGTTTTCAGGTGAGGCCTGGGCCCTTCCGGGGCGATCTCCGGCAGTTGGGGGGGAAGGTAGGGCCTGCTATCTTCCTAGCCACTTTACCCCCTGACTCCCCCCTGTCCCAGCCCCGCGGGCGCCCAGCGGGACTGGCGGCCGGGCTCGGCTCTCGGCAGCGGGCCCAGTGGAGTCTGCAGCCCACCGCTGTCCTGGCTGCCCGCCGTCCGGGCGCAGACTTGGGAGCCAGGAATGGTGAGCCGGCCTGCCCCGGTGATCGGGAGGGGGACAGCGGGGGGCGAGACGCGGCCGCCACGTTCCCAGCCCGCCCACCGTTCACGGGCAGCTCCCGAGCCGGTGGGAGCACTTGGAGGAGGGGCTTCGCCGGCCCACAGCAAGGCTCCCCGTTGGAGCCCGGGCCCTCGGGCCTGCCTCGGCAGCGGGAGGGGGAGAGATGTGGCCTACTGCATTCCCAGCCCGCCCACCGCTCGAGCGCAGGTCCGGGAGACAGCCAGGCAGTCGAGCCCGGGGACCGCCTGGAAAGGGCTTCTCCGGTCCGCATCAATGCTCCCCGTCGGAGCCTGGCCTGGGGGGGGCCGGCTGGCCCGCAGCGGGTCCGCGCCGGGCCCTTCACACCCACCTGGGCACCTGGGGGGGGTGGCGTAAGGCTGCCTCCAGTTCCCACTACCCCCAATCCGATCGGCAAGCCGGTGGGGCATTTACAGGGGTCTTGGGATGCGGAGGCACAGGCGCATCGCCGGTGGCAGTGGTCTGGGCTGCGCGGAGCGGGGGTCACGGGGACCCGCCAATGCATCCATCCTACCACAGTTAGCTTAAGAGAGAGAGAGAGAGAGAGAGGAGAGTTTGGAGTTATACCCCGCCCTTCACTGCCCATGGGCGTCTCGGAGCGGCTTGCAGGCTCCTTTCCCTTCCCCTCCCCACGGCAGACGCCCTGTGAGGCAGGAGGGGCTGAGAGAATTCTGACACAGACTGTCCTTGAGAGAACAGCTGTGCCAGAGCTTGTGACTGACCCAGGGTCACATCAGCAGGTGGAGGTGTGGGGAGTCGGGCCGGTTCTCCCAGATAGGAGTCCGTACACTTAACCACTACACCAAACTGGCTCTGGCATCCCCTCCAGGCTGAGTTAGCGCGAGCTAGCTTGTAGTTGCATCCTTATTTTGTTTTGCTTCGTTTGGTTTGTTTTGTTCACCGGTAGCCGGCCTACAGCTCACACAATTTGCCTTGGCGCGGGGGTGGGGGAGGCACCTGGGCACGCCAATCGCTGCAGTGGCGAATCACCGCGCTCCCAAAATTTGGGGCCAGTAGCTCACAAAGCAAATTTTGGCTCACAATACTCCACAGCTGGGAGGGTCCGTCGGTGGCATCCACGGAGCCCATTCCGTGGCAGGAATCAGAGCCTTCCATCCACAGAGACACAGTTTGCTGGATCGCCAGGTCCCTCCCTGGCCGCCAGTAGGGGAGTAGGGAAGGGGAGCCGCGTCCCAAGGCCAAGCTCGGGTGAGAGCCGGGGAAGGTAGGGACCTCTGTAGGGTACAATGCCATAGAGCCCGTCCTCTGTGTCATGCATTTTCGCCGCGGGAGGCGGTCCTGGTGCAGATACGAGGACGCCGGGGGGCTGCGGGGCTACCTGAACCGAGAACATGGGGGGTCTCTGACGGCTCCCCTTCCATCGCCACTTAGCAGGTAGTTAGACAGGCAAGGCAATGGGTTAGGCAGTCAGGTAGTTATTACTTAGATTAGAAACGGCCGACCAGTCCACGGCTCGGCTTACCCCCCCTCCCCACCGGCGCACTCCTGCATCTTGCACACAGCCGCTCGCCTACTTGGTGGTGGGTTACAGGGGACCGGGGGTCTTAACATGTCATGTGTTGCTATCCTGAGCAGGTATGAAGCCCCCATCACGCAGCACTCGACGTGTGGGCACAGTTGCTGGGGTAACACCCCGGTCATCGCCCAAAGGGCGAGTACGGCCCACAGCAGTCGATAAACCAGTGGGAGTGATGGCAAAGAGGTGTTGCGGAGCTGGCCAATACCATGCGGGGCCTTCAACAGGCCTTCGATCAACTCTTGGAGAAGGTGGCCAAGATGAGCCGGGTTCCGGTGGCCAAATGAGCCCGGTAGGCTGAGTCCAAGGGAGGCTCAGCCCAGCAGTGCGGGGGGGCCTCCTCCAGCTTGGCCAGTCATCGGGCTTCACAGCCGGCAGCATGCTCCATGGATGGGGGACGGGAGAGGGGTAGCTCGGGCTCCTCTGCGCGCTCCCGCGACGAGGCAGAGGGTGAGGCCTCCTCAGGTGAGGGTTCGACTACGGGGTGAGGCGGGCAGCCTTCGAGCGATTACTGGGCGGTAGCAGCCCACGAGCCAAGGCTGCCTGCCCGGGCTATACACCGCAGGGCGCTGGCCAGGCGAGCCGGGCGGGATCCTGGGATGGTCTGGGACAACGTCGATGTTTCTGATTCATCTGCCATCCTCTCCACGTACTCAAATGGAGAGGAGCTGCCGGGGCTCCATTTATCTGATGAACTGAGGGATAGCATTCTGGATGGGTATTACGTTAATGTCTTTACTTTGCTTCAAAAACGGGGGGCTGAGGCCCGCACGGCGAAATCTGACAAGAAAGAGAAGAAGGAGAAGAACGAGGAAGCGGAACGCACCTTCCTCAACTGGGTTTCTGGTTACTTGGCGTATGCGGGGGTAGTCGCTGCCGCATACCCTGCGAGGGGCTGGCATCTGCTCAACCACAGGAGCAATGTGGTCGAGGCCAGGGTCTTAGCAGGTAAGGGGCCGGCTATTGATTACGACGAGACCTGCCGTAAACTGGCATCATGCAATGACAGGGCTCGGTGGGACCTGCTACAGGACAAGGTTTGGCTCAGGGAGGTTGGCCCGTGCATTAAAGGAAAGGGGAAGTGAAGACTGATCGCTGGGCAGCGCGCAAGGACCGGTCGCGCGGGGTCCGCTGGGAATATAACCAGGGCCGGTGTCGCGGGCACGGTGCAAGCTCCACCATAGTGTGAGGCGTGCGGGCGGGGGGCATGGACGGGTGCATTGCCCACGGTCCACCGGCACCCAGCAGCCCCTTTCAGGGTGGAAAACCCTTCTCCGGTGGTGCCAACACAAAAGGGGGAGGGGGGTCACCAGGCACCGCAGCCGCTTCTGCTTCCAGACGTTAGTGCTCCACAGGACTGGTGGTCCTTGGCGGCCACCCCGGTTCGGGGGGATGCCCTGAGACCCCTCTTGGCACAATACCCCTTGGGGGAGGCCGGACAATATATATTGGCCGGATTCACGAAGGGTTTTCCCATTCCCGCCTGTGGCCCGCGCATCACAACCGATTCCAACAACCTGAAGTCAGCAAGGGAGATGCCTGAGGTGGTTGCTGCAAAACTGCAGAAAGAATTGGCAGCAGGGCGCATCGCGGGCCCACTCAGCACGCCCCCTATTGACCACCTGCGAGTATCTCCCTTGAGGGTGGTGCCAAAGTAAACATCAGGCGAGTATCGCCTGATTCAGCATCTCTCATACCCGAAGGGATCTTCGGCGAATGACGGTATCCCCCCCGAGCTCTGCTCGGTCAAATACAATTCCTTTGATCACGCGGTGGGACTAGTCAGGGCTTGCGGGTAGGGGGCACTCATGGCCAAGAGTGACATTCAGTCAGCATTCCGACTGCTCCCGGTAAGCCGCAACTCCTTTTCATTACTGGGTTTCAAGTTCCAAGGGGCATGGTACTTTGACAAGGCCATGCCTATGGGTTGCGCAGCGGCCTGCGCGGCATTTGAGACATTTAGTACTTTTCTTGAGTGGGCGGTGAAGTCGAGGACCGGGTCCACGGGGATTACTCATTACCGGATGACTTCTTTTTTGGTCGGCCCGGGGGATGACGAGGCTTGCTCAGTGTCCCTACGAGCATTTCAGAGGCTTGCTGAAGAGCTCGGTGTCCCATTGGCGGCGGACAAGACCGAAGGGCCAGCGACCAGTTCAACGTACCTGGGTATCCAATTAGACTCCGTAGCCGGGGCATCCAGGTTGCCGGAGGACAAACTCTTTGCCCTCCAGGCGCTCATTTCCTTGGTTAGGGCTCGGGCGAAGCGCACACTGAAGGAACTGCAGTCACTGGTGGGACACTTGAACTTTGCTTGCCGGGTCATGTCGCCCGGCAGGGGTTTCTGCGCTAGGCTGGCAGAGCAACGGCCAGGGTCAGGGCACCTCATCACTGGGTATGGGTGACCAGGGGCATGAAGGAGGATTTAGGCGTGTGGCTCCAGTTCCTGGAGGGATACAACGGGGTTACCATTTGGCAGCACCCGAGGGATTTGCAGGATGCCATCCAGATCCACTCTGATGCAGCTGGCAGCACCGGGTTCGGCGTCTACTACGACGGCAAGTGGTGCGCACGGCCCTGGCCCAAGGAGTGGGAGGGTTCTGTAGTGCTCAAGGATCTCACCTTCTTGGAGCTCTTCCCAATACTGGTGGCAGTGATCATTTGGAAAGATCTCTTTAGGGACAAAAGGGTGCGGTTCTAGTGCGACAACCAGGCGGTGGTGCGGGTGGCGAACGAGCAAACTTCCAAGTCTGACCAGGTGATGCGGTTGGTTTGCCGCCTGGTTCTGGCCTGCTTGGCTGATAACATTACATTTTCTGCACGTCACGTGCCAGGCGTGGATAATAGCATAGCGGACGCTTTGTCTCACCAAGAGGAGGAACGTTTCCGCAAACTGGCCCCAGGAGCCAACCGCGTTTCAGACCCATTTCTGGAGGAGCTGTGGGAACTTGGGAAGGTACAATCAGGCGGGGCACCTATGGGGCCATTCCCCCTCCACTCTTGCCTAGTATGCAAAGGCTATTGATGCCTTTTTTGACTTTACTGCGGGATTCGGGGGGCCGCAGACCCTGCCGGCGGAGGGGGACTGGGTGCTTCACTACATGGCATGCCTGCAGGACAGCGGGTTCTCCCACAGTACCATCAGGGGTCGCATGGCTGCCATCACATCCTTTAGCAAGGCTGAAGGGTTCGAGGACCCATGCCACTCATTCCAAGCCCGTAGAGCAGTCAAGGGCTAGCGGAGGCAAGCCGCACGGCCTCCAGATCACGGACGGCCCATGACCTTCGAGCTGTTGAGGGGGATTTTGCGGGAGCTTCCAGCACTGTGTTGGTCCCAGTTGGAGGCCGCACTCTTTGAGACTGCATTCATCTTGGCCCTTTTTGGGGCCTTGAGGGTCGGGGAACTGGTGACGAGCTCCAAAATCTCGTTCACCAACACGCCCCTGGGTGTTCAAGATGTTTCCTTCGGGCCAAAGGGGATGTCATTGTATATTTGGAGGTCAAAGACGGACCAACTGGAAAAAGGGGCGCGCCTGCACTTGGGGCCACTACTGGGTGGCCCGTGCCCTGTGCAGACCACTCAAGCCTTTTGCAATGCATCCTGAGGGCGTTGGTCCCCTGCTTATCCATGGAGACGGGGCCCCATCGACCAGGTATCAGTTCACAGGGGTTTTCAGGTTGGCATTGGGGGCTTTGGGCTTACCAGGCAAGGAATTTGGGCCTCACTCCTTCAGGATCGGGGCAGCCACCACGGCTGCAGGTGTCGGCCTGCCTGAGGTACGCCTACGGGCCATAGGCCGCTGGCGCTCAACGGCCTTTAGGGCGTACATCAGGCCGCAGCTGGAGTCCAGCCAGTGACCATCTCTCTGACTCCTCAGTTCCAGGACAGAGGTCCATTGGGCAGGTTTGTATGCATCCTCGTCTGGCTAGGGCAAAGACTTGTGCTTGGGAGGTGCAGTGTGCATTACATGGATGGCACAGCGAGGCATGCGATGGAGGTCCCTGTTGCCCTGGTTGGGGTACGTCGTGGTGAGGTGCCACCCTCCTGACGTGCTGCTGCTGCAGCTGGGGGAAAATGATTTGACCAAGTGCCCTCGGGTGTCCCTCGAGTGCCAGGTACTGGCCGACCTGGCCTTAGTGCGTGAGGTCCTGCCTGGCACCGTCATCTTCTGGTCAGATTGGTTGGAACGAAGGTCGTGGCGAGGCGTGGCCCATCCCAAGAAGGTGGAAGTGGCAAGGCGGAAAGTGTCCGGCAGGCTGGGGCCAGGCAGTCGAGTCGGCAGGCGGTAGCTGGATTCGCCATCCAGACATCTCTCACAAGATGGAGGCCATGTTCCAAGCAGATGGTGTACATCTATCGGCCTGGGGGATGGATATCTGGTTGCACGGAGTCCGGCATAACTTGCTTTCTTGGCTGCAGCTGTAAGGGCGTTGGCGGGAACAGGACTAAGGGGGCGTCCTGTTCTTGTGGCGGTAACAGCATGGGGCCGGATCTGTTGGCGGAATTCGGCCTACGTGCCAATTCCGGAGTTGGGGACCCCTTTAAGGGTCTTGGCGTGAGGGCTGAACGGAGCTGGCTAGCTCAAGGAATAACACTGCTTGCCCTCACAGCCAGAGGGCAGGGGAGCTCACAAAGGGGCAAGCGTCCGTGTGAACTCCGATAACCTGCCCTCCCACCTTCTCTACCCATGCCGGCTGGCTGGGTAACGGTTAACTCGGCTGGCACACGGGCCAGCCGATAGGCGGATCCGGTGGACCCATGCTGTGCCAATGCTCTACAGCTGTAACCAATAAAGTTGTGGCCAAATTTATCCACCTAATTTTCCAAAGAAACTGGTTGTGTAAGTTCATTTCAAAGGGGGGGCGGGTGTACCAGGCGAGCCGACCTCGCTGTCCCAAGTAAGGCATGGAACCGCAAGCAAGAAGGGCCCGGGTAGGCCGGGCCCGCCATTTGCGGGGACGGGCAGGGACAGAGAGGCCGGCCGGAAAGGGGGGGGCCTGGCGCGTGGCGGGAAAAGACGCGCCTCCCCCTCCTTCCCAGCCAATGGAGGGCAGCAGGGTGGTTGGGGAGGGGGAGGCATTAAAAGCCGAAGGGAAGCCGCTCCCCCTCCCCGCTCGACCATGAGGCGAGCCCGGTTTGCCCACCCATCCCTCCCTGAGTATTATGGTGCTAGGGTTTGGTGTTTGAAATTTGAAGGAATGCTAAGGGGGTGTGTATTGGGTCTTTGTAGGTATGGTATTGTTAGTGTTTACTTATCGTTTGTTTGTTTGTTTTTGTTTTTTCATTGCACAATCTGTCACAACTTTCGGCGGTAACAGCATGGGGCCGGATCTGTTGGCGGAATTCGGCCTACGTGCCAATTCCGGAGTTGGGGACCCCTTTAAGGGTCTTGGCGTGAGGGCTGAACGGAGCTGGCTAGCTCAAGGAATAACACTGCTTGCCCTCACAGCCAGAGGGCAGGGGAGCTCACAAAGGGGCAAGCGTCCGTGTGAACTCCGATAACCTGCCCTCCCACCTTCTCTACCCATGCCGGCTGGCTGGGTAACGGTTAACTCGGCTGGCACACGGGCCAGCCGATAGGCGGATCCGGTGGACCCATGCTGTGCCAATGCTCTACAGCTGTAACCAATAAAGTTGTGGCCAAATTTATCCACCTAATTTTCCAAAGAAACTGGTTGTGTAAGTTCATTTCAAAGGGGGGCGGGTGTACCAGGCGAGCCGACCTCGCTGTCCCAAGTAAGGCATGGAACCGCAAGAAAGCGTTCTTGTGCTTCTGGAGCAATAGAAACTGTCTCACACATGTTACATTGAAATTGTTGTTTTCTGTTGATAAAGAATGGTTGGAAGCAGTGTTCCCTCTCAGCTGAGTTGGTGTGAGCTAGCTCACAGTTTTTAGCCTCCAGCTTATGCATTTTGTCTTCTCTCAGGAAGGAGGGCTCCAGAGCAAACTCATTGATGCAGCAGCCCAATCGCTCGCTCACAACTTTAATGCCAGGAGCTCACCAAGTAGAATTTTTGCTCACAAGACTTCCACAGCTTCGAGGGAGCACTGGTTGGAAGCTGTTGCCAAATTTTTTTGCCCATGTTCTTAAATAGTTATAATATTCAATGATACATCAATCTGCTTTTTTTGTTTTTCCAAATGGTAGAAGGGATGGGAAATAATAAAATAATATCTATTTTTTTTTTTTTTAAATGTAACCTTTATCTTGAAATTAAGCATGAGCTAGATAGTGCATGAATGGCTGGAGTAAAGCATGAAACAGAAAATAGCAAATGTCATGAGGAAAAATAGAGGCCTTCTAAGATACAAAGATTAGGATACAGGATATTGTATTCATAGTCCTACTGAACACACTGTGCTTTTGAAGGCTGCAGGAGCTCAGTGTGATAGACCTGGAGGATTGCATTCCCAGTTCAAGGACCTCATGGCTGCCATCAACCTGCACACCAAAAACTATGTGCTGAGCATCGCCAACAGGCTATATGGAGCGGAGCAGTATGAATTCCATCAGGTATGGTGTCTCAAGCCATGAAGTCAGTAGGACTTTTCATGATAATAATGTCTCTGGTCAGCGATTTGTGACTTATTTTTCATTGGGAAACAATGGCCTTTGGTCATGGCTGATTCCCCCCCCCACTGGTTTCAATAGCACTTGTGATGGGATATATGTCTGCCCAGGGATCCTAGGGGCAATTCCATGGAAAAGACAGACTTTCCGCAAGAGGCCTGGAAGATTTCAGTGGGGCCCCAACCTGCCAACAGTTTCAAGGTTCCTTAAATGCCTGGTGGTGGGTATACTTCAAGTTACCTCATGTTGGTCATGAGGTTCTGCTATGCCCAGGGCACTTTTTTTTTTTTTTTTTTTGAAAAATAGGTGCCAGAACTTTCAATAGGGAAATGAAGTTTTCAGTCTGCATACTGAAAACTCACGGACTTTAAACCTCTTAAGAAGAATTTTGTTGAAGAGGTTCCAGAACTCTATTCTGGTGCTTTCCCCAGAACAAAAGCTCTGGCTATGCCCCTATACAGGAGGGTTTTCTCTTTGCCCTTTCTCTCCATTCTCCATGGGGAATTTTCTCCCTCCTTCATCTCTATACTCCACAATGAAAGAAAGAGCCAGGTTTTTAACTCCCCTCTTCTCCCTGCTCCACACTCTGCTTTCTCCTCCTTGTTCTCCCCAGCTCCACCCTTCTGGTCTCACACCTTTTCCCTCCTAGTCCCATGCCTTCTACTCTTGGCCCCACCACTGAAGCCGCATGGAAGTGCCAGTCCTGTGTCTGACACTTCCATGCCAGTCCTGTGCCAGGAAGTGCCAGTCCTGAGTCTGCTTTCCCCAGACAGGATTAGGGGGCTGGATCCCCTTCCCTATGAGGAAAGGCTGAAGTGTCTGGGTCTTTTCAGTTTAGAAAAGAAAAGAGACGACTAAGGAGGGGACGTGAAAGAGGTTCATAAAATTATTTATAGCGTGGAGAGAGTTGACAAAGGGAATTTTTTCTCCCTCTCCCTAAAATGCTAGAACTTGAGTGTACCCAATGAAGCTGATGGACAGTAGATTCAGGACCAGACAAAGGGAAATACTACTTTACACCAAGAGTGATTAAAATGTGGAATTCACTGCCAGAGGGTGTAGTGATGGGGATGGGAATAAACAGCTTTGAAAGGAGATTAAATAGATTCGTGCAGGATATGTCACAGTGGCTGAAGGGGACCTCCACATTCAGAGGCACTAATCCTCTGAATCTCAGAGACAGGAGGCAACATCAGGGGAAGGCCTCGTCCTCTATGCCCTGCTGTTGGTCATCCAGAGAAACCGGTTGGCACTGTGTAAGACAGGATGCTGGACTAGGTGGACCACAGGTCTGACCCAGCAGGACTGTTCTTATGTTCTTATGACAGGCACAGATGAGCTTTCATGCTACTGCCATGGAATTAAAGCCCCAGTTACCAGCAGGCTCCAATACTTAAGGTGTAACTAGCCACTAGGGACATGCAGGAAAAAAAATGGTATTTTGGGGGTTCAGGTATATTGAATCCAAAGAAAAGTATTTTCTGATATTCCTGAATCCCAATATTGGCATGGTACTGGGATTCGGGAAATAACCGAATTTTTCTTAGTCAATGGTCCCTATAAGGTATAATGGACAATCGATCTGGGGTTATCTGGGACTTGGGGTGGAGCTGTTCTTGAGGTAGAGGAACCAAATTTGTAGCATAGCTGATGGTGCCTCTCCTCAACCCCCCCCCAAGTTTCCAAAAGATTGGACGAGGAGCTCCACTTCTGTGGGTCCCAGAAGAAAGTGCCCATCCTCCATGGTTTCCAATAGGATTGGGAAAAGGACTGTCCCTTCTCCAAACTGCATGACTCTGTGGCGAGTGCCTTCAGAGTTCACTTGCCACAGAGTCGTGGGGCTTGGAGAAGCCTAGCATTTAAAAGGAAAGTCCATTTAAATGCCTGCCTTCTTTAACTGCAGCTATCTGGTTATCAGAATTTTTTGGGGTGACCATTTTTGGATAGCCAGATCAGCAGCCCACTCAGTGATCGGCAGAGAAAATACCCGATTAATTTATCAGGGATTTTTTTTTCTAGCCTCATCAGGGCTTTTATGATTTATCGCACTTCTTCTGGTAACACATCCATTCTTTTAGCTTTAATTCTTTTCTAAACAGAATTCATATGAATGTGCCATTTGTAATACTCGTTTCTCTATCCTCATGAGTATATATAGGTCTACAGCTTTTCTTTGCAGCAGCCTCAAAACAGATAAAGTTTGTGAGACTGGAATGCAAAATTATAATTTTTCATCCATTGCATGCAATGACAATTTCTAATTTAAAATTGTTTTGCATTTAATCTGTGTAGCAATATTTACGTTGCACAAAGGAGCTGTATGGTGCTGAACTGGAAAGAGTTGATTTCCTGCGTGCTGCTGAGGAAGTGAGAAAGGAGATTAATTCCTGGGTCGAGAGTCAAACCAATGGTAAGAGGCCAAATGTCTAATTTTCAGTTACGTTGGAACTCATCATAAGAACATAATAACCTAAGGATTTACCTTCTGAATTGGACCAGTTGTCTGTCTAGTCCAGTATAATTTTATAAACATCCGTTATGTCCCCCTCAGTCATCTTTTTTTTCTAACCTGAAAACCCACAGACTCTTCAGCCTTTCCTCATAGGAACGGCGCTCCACCCCCTTAATCATCCTAGTTGCCCTCTTCTGTGCTTCTTTCCAGCTCAGATCTCCAATGGCCAATCAGAAACCTTGCTGTGCAAGAGCCCACCCACTTTCTAAAAACGTTTGATAGGCACCAGGAAAGGTATTGGGAGTGTCATGGTAGCTTTGGGTTCAATGTTGGGAACCCATGTTCTAGAACTTCACCTCTAGTCACCTCAATTTGACTCAGTTATTCAGACACTTCAGAAGAATGAATTTGAAGCATTCACTAGGTTGAACTGGGCTGCTTTCAGTTCTGGGTAGTGTATTCCTTCCATTCATCAAACAGCAAAGGGATATATTTCTATTCCGTTGTGGTTGTCTGTTCATTTTGAATTATTTTTGATATTTTATAGATTCTCTTGTATAGTGATAAACATTGCTTAGAGAAATGAGTGAATCATTAAAATGTTTAGTTGCCTATAACAATGTTTTCCCCTTTCCTAAAAGGTAAAATTAAAAATCTTTTCCCTCATGGCTCAATTAATACATCAACCGTTTTGGTCCTGGTGAATGCCATATACTTCAAAGGAAAGTGGCAAAGACAATTTAAGAAAACGGACACAAAGGAAGCACCTTTTTGGATAAGCCAGGTACAGGATGTCTACAAACATGTGGGAAAGACATTTTTTCAGTCCTCAAAATAACAAACTGGCCTCATGAATATGGTGAGATGGAGACTGAATTTAGGCAGGGTTTGGTAGAGTGCCTTCATTCCCAGAAGAAGACAGACAAAACATAGGACTGATCGAGAAGTTTTTATGAAGCTGGAGACTTAACTCTGGCATTTCATAGGAAGTATTAGGAACACGGAAATCATACAGGAGAACTAGAATTCAGTATTCAGGGTAGGAAACATGTAGCTGAAAGTGTCCCTGCACCAATGATCAGGGCCCTACTGAGCTATAGAGATGCTGGGGGAAGATGTGTTTTCAGGTACTATCTTGTGCTTAAAGTATTATCACTACATCCCTCACTTGCATAAGCTGTTGATATGGTGGAGTCTTCAGATGTACAGTCATGAACTCTGTGACTCTCTGACTCTATAAATCTCTCTGTTGATGTGGTATATCCTTGTCTGAGGAATGCAAAATTTCTCCCCAGATTGTGTCACAGGGACAGAGGAAGATCCCTCTTCTTTAATAATATCACAACTCCTTAAACTGGAAGAGACCCTGACTCTTGGGTGAAAGTGGGGGAATGGGTGGAGGCGGCTCAGTGCTAGCTGGACCTATACCACTGCCTAGGGCACCAGTCTCTCCCAGATATGGAGGGCCACCAAGATGTCAACCTCCGCCCCATGGAGCACTGGTGGTATGGTAGCAGGCCTGGGTGCTATGCTGCTGCTGCTACTGCAGCCAGGTGTCAAGTGGGTGGGCCACATGTGAATTATGTGGAATTCCCTGCTGCAGAAAGTGGTGGTGGCTACAAGCATAGACAGCTTCAAGAGGGGATTGACCCATCAGTGGCTATTAGCTACAAGGGATAGAGGGGGCACTATGTCTGGGGCAGTGATGCTCTGCATTATTGGTGCTTGAAGGCAACTTTGGGAAGGCTTCTGGAGTGGTGGCCCCACTGGTAGACCTCCTGATGGCACCTGGGATTTGGCCACAGTGTGACACAGATTGTTGGACTGGATGGGCCATTGGTAGAGTTGCCATTCTCCTGCTGGGACCAGGGGATTCCCTGATTTCAGGGCCCCCAATCCACCAGGGCCCAGCTGGCCAGCAGGGGAAGCCCTACCCCCCAAGTACCCCCCTGCTGGTGGCAGCGGCACAGTGACATCACCTTGGAGTGAAGTCATCACATTTCTGATGTCGGTGGCAATGCTCTAGGTTTTGGGCAAAACTCTATGGTTTTGAGGCCCAAAAAACCATAGAGTTTTGCCCAAAACCTAGAGTGTCACCCCCAATGTCAGAAACGTGATGATGTCACTTCCGGGTGATGTCATTGCAGAGTGCGTGCAAAGCATGCACTCCAGAATAACTATAGGAAGAATTGGGAGTCCCCCCACCAGCAGCCAGGTAGGACCTGGCAACCCTAACCATTGGCCTGATTCAACATGGCTTCTTTTATGTTCTTATGGATCTAAAGCAATAGCTGCCATACTACAGCAAACAACAGCCCTGTGACATGCCATTGCTTCTGCTGCAGGTTGATGGCAGGCAGCTAGGGCCTTCTGCCCAGGCTCTGGGGTGATGGCTGCCATGCCACTGCTACAACCAAGTGGTGGGCAGTCAAGGCCTTCTCGCACCACTGGGGATATGTGCCTCCTGGCAAGCAGGGTCCCTAACTTGCCTACCCTTGCATCCAGCCCACCTTGTCCCACCCCCTGAAGGAAGAAAGGATGTGAAGGTCTCCACCAGCATGGCACAGTCACTGCTCCACTTGAGGCATCTGTGGGAGCCCAGTTTTGGTGGGGGGACAATTTGTGGAGGAGGGGCAGCTCACTGCTCATGTAGGACCCCGGACCCATGGGCTCTTAATCCAATTGTTTGATCACTTTGGGGCATTTTAAAAACAAAGATTTGGTGGAAGCAAGACAGAGAAAGAGCTTTGCAGGCAGTGAAGACGACTGGTCAGCTTCATGGCTCTTGTTTGGAGTCTTACTTAGAGGGCCAAATGATTGCAATGGACCGGCTGCTCATGGCTTACATCACATCGCTATTGTTTTATTTATTTCAGAGTCAGAGCAAAAACGTGCAGATGATGTGTCAAAAAGATGTTTTTCATTGGGCTGAGATACAAAACCCCCAAATTCAAGTGCTTGAGCTTCCCTACGATCAGGGTAATCTAAGCATGATCATTTTGCTACCACATGGCAAAGAAGGTCTGGACCAGGTAATGTGGCTTGATGTCTGAGTGAATGCTGATCCCCACCCACCCCAGGCAATAGAGCTAGACTTATATTTCCGATAATCCATCAGAAAAACGATCCATTAAAATTCAACCATCTGTCTCAATATTTTTGAAACAATCTTGTAGAACCATGGATTTCTTTGAGTCGTTGGCTCAGCTCTCAAGTTGCTTCCTGATGCCAATTTGATTTTTAAATTCTAATGTTAACTTTGCTGCAATCTTTCGATAATTTAGATACATACCACACTGTTCAGGGACTCGGGCTTCCCAGTGGGCCCCACAAAACAAAGATAAAGGGCCCCGGAGCAAATGAATGGAGCACCCAGTGCACCGCTTCAGGATTCTCCCTTCCTCAGCCATTCACCTTTTAGTGGGGAGTGATTATTCAGAATTTGCAGTGGAATATAACTCTGGCCCTTTCCGCACTCTCCTTTTAATCCGTGTTCCCTGTGCTGTCCTCCAAGCAATTCTGCACTGAAATCAAATTCAACCTTCTTTTTAAACCAGTTTCCCCCCCCCCCCCATTCTGCACTAAAATCAAGTCCAACCTTCTTTTTATTCTGGGGTTCCCCCCCATTTGGCATTACATTACCTCTCTTCAGCGGCCTAGCACCCTTAATTCTCAGCGATAGTTTTAAATCCTCCTGGTTAAAGGCGGTACATCTAAACCTAAGCAAATTAGGCTTCTCACCACCTATAGTCCAAAAAATGGAGTATGACCAAGCAAAGGCAGTAATCAAACAAAGGATCCAGGATACCCAACGTCAAATTGAAATCAATAAAGCCCCAGAATTTTTGGCTGCAGAACATACAAAATATAAGGTGGCTCCAGCACTGTACCTGTCCCAGCTGGAGATCCCAGCCCAACGGAGGGCATTTTCGCTAGCTAGATGGTGAGCTCTTCCCTCCACTGTGTTAGGGAAGTTTAGAAAGACTCCCATGCATGAGAGGGTTTGCCCATGTGGGGATGGCGAGGTCGAAACAATCGAACATGTATTACTGTATCGCCCCATTTATCACAAAATCAGAACAAAGAAGATTTCTTCTCTTCTTAAGAAATATCAGGGTTGTACAGACATAGAGGTTAGCAAAATGCTCCTCAGGGGTGTTAACCCAACAGTCACAGCTTCCAGTGCAAGTTTTTTAGCAGCTGTATATAAAATACGTCAAGAGATACTGCGTAGAGTATCCGAATTTTAGCTGTTTTAGCCCTGTAATTTTTGAGTGTACATATTGGTTATAAGATTGTCTAGGAGTCATATGTAAGATATCATATGTTTTATGCTGGTCAATGACTGTATCAATAAATCTGAATCTACCTCTCTTCAGTTGTCAGCCCAGTTGCCCCAGGTTATTTGGATGCTGTTTTGCCATGGAGTTGGACTTAAATTGCCTCCACTCAGGTCGAATCTGCATTTGCATTTTTAAATCAGTTTTGTGCTGATCTGACACCATCAAGCATCGAGAAAGACAGTGTCACAGCAGCACGAAAGTGGTTTTAAAAAGCAAATGCAGCACAAAACTGATTTAAAAATGCAAATATAGATTCGACCTCAAACACTGAGAAAATCCAGAGTGGCAGGCAAATGTGGAAAGGAACTTTAGAAAGCAATGCCTTTACAAAAACCAACATGTTTTGACTACCAATTCAGTAATCTATCAAAGCATTTTTTCAAGCAAAAGCTTTACTGCAAGTGGCTTTCTAACATGCTGAAATGTTTGGACTGCTTCTGCCTGGAAACTCAGTGCTCTCCCCCTTTCCTACAGTTTATCTTTCACTTACATTCGTCGTATGTTGCTTTGTCTGTTTTTTACTGAACAGCTTCAGAAGGAGCTCACCTATGCAAAATTTAAAGAATGGAGCTGTCAGTCAAACATGAAGGAGGAAAAGCTGGATGTTTGCCTACCGAAGTTCAAGCTCGAAGGAGACTATGAACTCTCCGCCCCTTTGCAAGCTTTAGGGATGAAAGATGTCTTTATTAGAGGAAAGGCTGATTTAACTGGCATGTCTGAAAGTCGGGATCTTTTTGTTACTGCCGTAGTTCATAAAGCTTACATAGAAGTCAATGAAGAAGGTACGGAGGCTGCAGCAGCCACGGGTGTCACAGTAGAGACTACTTCGGCGCGGCCAGCATTTATAGCTAATCGGCCATTCATGTTTGGCATAAGACACAATAAAACCCAGAGCATACTCTTTGTGGGAACAGTTCGCGACCCTTAAATGGTAGAACACATTCTCTTCACAGCTCAGACATAAACCTAGGATGTTATAGTGTGTCCCCCCTTTCCCCCCAAGGCAATGGCGAACCCGTGAATCCTCCACGAATTACAAACTTGGCACAAACCAGCTCTCAAAAAAGAATACAATATTGCAAGACAGACAAAGCCAGTTTCAAAGGAAAGAATGAAAGCCAAGCCCACGTGGCGAGGCAATGCCCTTGGAAGACGCAGGCACACCTTAAAAATGAAGAAAAAGCAGACCGGGGAGCCTTAAAACCCTGGCTCCCGACATTCCCAGTTACTACCAAATATTTCCAGGATTTTTCAGCAGTCATTTCCTGGCATCCCAAAAAAATCATAGATACCATCCAGACACATGGATGTATCCAGAAAATACCAAGAAGGTATGTGTGTGTGTGTCTTATATCTGAATGCTCATCCCTAGTTGCCAACATCCGGGGGGGGGGTCCTGGAGATTTCCTGTAATTACAACTGGTCTCCAGACTACAGAGGTCAGTTCCCCTGGAAAAAAAAGATGCTTTGGAGGCTGCCATTATACCCTGCTGAAGTCTCTCCCTCTCCAAACCTTGACCTCCCCAGGCTCCACCCCTGTCAGGAATTGACTACCAGGAGGTTAATTCCAGGGGGAAATTTAGTGGAAAAGAATTTCTAAGAGTAGCATAAGAATTTCCCTCACAGAAATTCTGTAGTATTCTCCCATAATTTTACAAGGGAGATCTCATGATACAACAGGATGCATTAGTGTTGGATGCCAAACTGCAGAACTACTGAGAATCCCCTGGCAAATTCTAGCTGCTTATTGTCTTGTGAACCCTTTCTGGACCTTGCTGAGACTTTCTGAAGTCTACCTTGGGCCTGGAAAGATCCCCCACTCTGTGACCATGCTTCCTCCACCTCTTTGCTAGAGTGGAATTTGAAATGCTGGTTTGGGTTGATTGACCCACTCTGGGATGCCTGACATGGACAGTTTCAAGAAGGAATTAGATAAACATATGGAGCAGAAGTCCATCAGTGGCTATTAACCACAGGGTATAGATGGGAACTCTCAGTCTGGGGCAGGTGATGCACTCTGTTCTTGGTGCTGGAGGGGGTAGCAGTGGGAGGGCTTCTAGTGTCCTGACCCTACTGCTGGACCTCCTGATGGCACCTGGTATATTTTGGCCACTGTGTGACAGAGTGTTGGACTAGATGGGCCATTGGCCTGATTCAACATTGGCTTCTCTTATGTTCTTATGTTCTTATTTGGGTCCATATTTTGCACTTCAAATTATGAAGCATAAATAGGAGTCACCAGCCTTCATTCATAATTCATTCAGATGAGATTTCAGAGTGTTTGATTGGTCAAATACTTCTGAATTGTAACAGATGACATAACAAGTTCATCTGAACTTTGAGAGCAATTGTCAGAATAAGCCCCATTTTATTCAGTGGGGCTTACCCCCTGGAGAGCGTTCTTAGGACTGCAGACTTTCCCTCTTAAATGCTTAGGCCTGTTTTCAGATAAAATATACATTATGTTACCCTTTTTGATTACCCTCTTTATCTCAAGGTTTATGCAAAATAAAATATTACTTGCTTGTTAGATTTATATCATGTAATCAGAAGAATTTTACATGCTTTGCCTATGAGTCTTTCTGTGATCATAACGAAAACATATAACCACACTTTCAGGTATGCACATCATAAAATATTCTTTTTACATTCCTGGTTATTCTAAGTATATGTAGGTTTGTACTCCTAGATCTTTATCTTCCTGAAGGTGGATTGTGAACTTTCTGTCTCCTTAATAGAATCTGTAAAATGAATTCTTACCTGTAGCATTGGAAAAAAATTAATAAAGCACTTAAAATACTGTTTTATGCTGTTCATTACCACACATAGTCAGCCAGTTTGTAGACTCTTCCCTTAAACTGAGCTACAGTGACCTGTGTTTCTTCACTAGGTCTCTTGTGCTTTATAATGCAGCCCTAAGGATTGATTTGCAGACTGTAATTAGTGGCCAGTTTTTCTCCATCAGGAGTCCAGTGCTTTAATGGTGGGACGGCAGGAAAAATTCAACTAGTGATCTCCCCTCCCACTCTCCACAATGAAGAGGAAAATGTCATCAGCTGAATTTCTGCCTCTCATTCCATTTTAAAAGCAAACAAGCTCTGCTAGAAAAAAAAATAGTGGCAACCTTGACACCATGAGCTTCCAACTGTGTGCTGAAATTGTTTAGATCACCTCTATAGTGGGACTCAAGATTCTAAACCAGAAACCCCATTTTTTAGTACTGGGCAAAGCGATGCTTGCTTCTAACTGACAAGATTCTCCATTTATATAGTAATGGTTGCAACAGAACATGGAAAAGATGCCAACAGCTCAGACCTAACTTCTCACTGGAGTAACTTGTTGTTGATATATATATAAAAAACCCTTCTTCTTTAGTGGGGGAAGTCATCCGTGCTGGTTAGGTCATGCCCCCTCTCACTCCAGGCAGGGCTATGGAAATTTTTGTATGCCTTCCAGGACCTAGAGGGGTTGTCCTTCCAGACCTAACCAGTGTGGATGACTTTGCCCCACCAAAGAGAAGAAACCTTCTGGTAAGTCCCTATGGAACAGAGTACATACCAGAAATACTGGTGACCACGATGACCCCACCATTCATGGAGAGGTATACCAACAATGCCCATATGTTTGCCTTACATGAAATAACCCAACCAATGTCCAGTAGCATCAGCACACCTCTGTGGCATCATCACCCACTAAACAGAACAAGGGAAGAAACAAAGGAAGATGGTGCCTTTGAGTGGATGAAAAGCTGTGGCACAAACAGCTGTACAAATCCCCTTTTGAAAAAAAGCTACTCTTTTGTTAAGTGGACACAGCCTTCTCCATTTCTCTGAGGAGGGAGATCTGCAGTAAAAACCCGTGGCTTCCTCTCGGAGACAAGGCTTCAGGACCTAGTGTTGGCGTGACTCCCCCTAGGGGGGAGATGGAGCTTTGCAGAAGGCACAGGCAATAGAGATGCAAGGGTGAGCAATGGCAGATGGTGCAACTGCCCAGTCAGAGAAAGCACCTAAAAGCTGAATGGAAAAAATCACTGATATTTTGTACTAGTATAATGTGAGGATTCCACACTCCTCCAGCTGAGACACCATTGGATAGGAGGTTCTTCCTCTTATTTTGGACTTGGTTGTTTTAATAGCGCCCCCCCCCCGCTTTACAGTTCAAGTGCCAAGGGGATCAGAAACTTGGGGAGTCTCATAAAGGCATCTGAGTACAGCCATGACATTGGAAAGTCCCAGGAAAGAAGAGGAAGGATGTGTTGGAACTGGAAACTGATTAACTGCAATCTCCCCCAGCTCAGGGTAATATCGTTCTCAATAACAAAAGATTTTTCAATACTGGCGACATCACCCATCCTGACAGACCCCAGAGGTGTCTGCCCAGCCCAAGGAAGTTGCACTTTCATTAACCAACACCCTGTTCCCCTTTTTCCTTTTTTTTTAAAACTCAATCAAGAAAGGCACTCAAATCATTAATTTGCCCTCCATCCTGTTTCAGGAGCTATCTTGACTCACCCAGACTTTTAATGTCAGTGCAGACCTGGCTCATTTCAGCCTCATTCAAGTATGTTAATCATGTTTTCTCACCCAAACTCTTTGTGCCCATGCAGATTTGGTTCACAGTAGCCAAATCAAAGTATTCCCTCCCAAATATTTATATTTTTTTCCTTTTTTGTTTCTTTTAAAATTTTATTTATTAATCTTTTAAAATCCATGTATTATTAATATTCTTTTAAAAATTTATTTTTAACTTTTTATAAGAATACAGAATAAAGAAAGGGGGTAAGGGAAAAAGAGAAGAAACAGATAGATAGATAGATAGATAGATAGATAGATAGATAGATAGACGATAGATAGATAGACGATAGATAGATAGACGATAGATAGATAGACGATAGATAGATAGACGATAGATAGACGATAGATAGACGATAGATAGACGATAGATAGATGATAGATAGATGATAGATAGATAGATGATAGATAGATAGATGATAGATAGATAGATGATAGATAGATAGATAGATAGATAGATAGATAGATAGATAGATAGATAGATTTTTTCTGCATAACTTTTTTCTTTAAGTTTCATAGGAGAGCTTGGACCTTAAAGCTCTTGTTAGCCACCCATCTGGTCTGTTGCCTCCCCCCAGACCTACCACAAGCCATAGTGACTCCCCCTGGCCTGCTCTAAGGCTAATACCCTGTCTAAAATGAGCTGCCTCTCCCAGGCCTCTTCATCCTCATCAGAAGAGGAACGGGAAAGAACCGGAGTCCTGGGAGGTGGCTTCCATGTGGGCTGTTTGCCCTTCGAGGGCCCCTGGCCTTTCTTGGATGCCATCGCACACCCCTTGGGATATTACTCCTCACTAACTAAAATGGTCACCAGAGCCCACATCAAAATGGCCACACTTCCCTATGTGAAGGCCCATCACCCAACGCAACCAAAAAAGGCCTGCCCTGGGAGCCCAATTCAGATGACACATTGCCTTCTCTGTGAAAAAAAGTCAATTCAGTCTCTGTCCCACTAGACACAAAAGGCCACTTTGTTATTTCAGGGACTGAAAAATGTTTTTTTCTAGAAGTTTTTAGATATACTATACTTGTTTTATCCAAAAAAGTTCTTCCTTTGGGTCTGTTTTCTTAAATTCTTTTTTCCACTTTCCTTTAAAGTATATTGCACTTACCCAGACCAAGAGCAAAAATTAATAAATAGAGTCTTTAACAGAAAGTTCCTTGATTTTACCTTATAGGAAATGAATTCAAATGGGGGGAGGGGAATATTGATTTTAAACAACTAATGATCCATTCATTTCTGAAAGAACTCTTTCAGTACAACATCATCCAAAATGAGAAACAAACCACAAAGAACAGAAATTTATCTCTTTGCACTTTCAGAAATTAGAGGAAAATATAGCCCAGAACAGAAACTGGCCATTTTAACCCAAGTGGAAGAATTCACGGTGTACTTCAGATTGGTCTTCCTGATGAGTTTCAAACTTAGTTGAAACTTAGATTTGTGGCCTCTTACCATTTGTTTGACTTTCAACCCAGGAATTAATGTTACTTCTTCAACTGCATGCTGAAAGTCAGCTCTTTCCAGCTCAGCATTACAGTTCATCTCCAGACTACAGAGATCAGTCCCCCTGGAGAAAATGGATGCTTTCGAGGGTGGACTCTATGGCATTGTGACCCACTGAAGTCTCTGCCCTCCCCAGGCTGCATCCCCAAATCTCCAAGAATTTCCCGGCCTGAATTTGGCAACCCTATGCCTCCATCTCCTGCTGGTGGCCAGGAAGGACCTGGCAAACCCTATCAGCATCATATAGCTCCTTTGTGCCATGTAAATACAAAAGCGTTTTCAATTAGCAATTGTCATTGTATGCAATTAATGGCAATTATTATATGATGCTCATGTTGCTTTTTACAACCACCCAGATTGTAGTTGTTTAATACCTACTATAGTAGCAAACACAAGTAACAAAGTTTTGGAAAAATGAGATGGGGAATGAAATTTTGACTCTGATTCATCAAAATGTTTCTGGAAAAGATGGAGAATTTTTAAAAAATATTTGAAAAGTCTTTTCACATGCATCCTGGGTTGTTGGTTTTTTAAAAAAAAAAAATGGCATGATATATTTTAAAAGTTAACTGATCTAACACAAATCTTCTGTTTTTAATATATATTACATTTATTGAAACTTTGCTTTCCATGATGGTAGAAGGGACAAGGCACAAACATTATGAAGTCCTTGTTTGGACCATTTTTGGAGTTTCCAAGATGCTTGCTGTGCCTGTGTTCAAGACAGTCTCTAGAGCAGCCATTCCCAATGTTATGTATGCGGACCGCCACCAGGGGTCTGCAGATAAAGTAAGGAGCTTGGGTCCCAAACACAATGGGACCTCGGTTCCTAGACCACCTAGTGTCCACCAACTGGCCATCTGGCAGGGAATTCAAACCCTCCAATGGGACTGTGGGTGTACTGGGTGAGGTGTATATAGTTGGCCCTTCCGGGCCGGTTTCCCAGTCTTGTGTGTGAAGTACAATAAACGTGTCTGAACACATGTCGTAGTCTGAGTCTCCATGCGGCAAACCCAGTACTTTACACCCAACCTTTTTGAGCCTGTGGGCACCTTTGTACTTCTGACGCAGAGTGGTCAGAAGTACAAAGTGGTTTCTTTTTCTTTTCTTTCTTTGAAAAACAGGTGCCAGAACTCTCAAGAGGGAAATTAAGTTTTCAATCTGTATACTGAAAACACATGAACTTTTAAACATTTGAAAATGCACCGTTCCGGCGCATCCACCCAGAAAAAAAAGCCCTGGGCACAACAGAAATATGGCTACTGCAGGAGGTGGAGCCAGCTACAAAATGACTGCTGGAAGCAGTTGAGCCAAACAGGGAGAAAGGTTATGCTTAACTCTAGCAGTAGCTCTTTAGCAATTCAGGTAGAAGCTCTAGTTGACAGGATGCCTTTGGTGTAGTGGTTAGGAGTGCAGACTCTAATCTGAGAGAACCAGGCTTGATTCCCCACTCCTGCACATGCAGCTGCTGGTGTGACCTTGGGTCAGTCATAAGTTCTGTCAGAGCTGTTCTCTCAAGGGCAGTTCTCAAAGAGCTCTCTCAGCCCCACCTACCTCACCGGGTGTCTGTTGTGGGGAGGGGAAGGGAAAGGGATTGTAAGCCGCTCTGAGACTGTTGGGTAGCGAAGGGTGGGGTATAAATCCAATCTCCTCCTTCTCCTCCTCCTCTTCTTCTTTTTAAATGAACACATAGAGCTTACCTTCAGTCATGCAATGAAGTCCATTGTGCTGTGGTGGCAGCTGCCGCTGAAGCATTTTTTTAAAAAAATCTGCACAGCCAATCAGTTCTCCAAAGGATAATCAGAAGCCCTACTGGGCAGAAGCCCCACCCGTCCCCATCCACTTTCTAAAAACCCTTGGCATGCACCAGGAAAGGGGTCAACGTTAGGTATCTCTGCTCTAGACTCCAAAGCCGTCCTGGGCAGACATGAGACCTGAAGCAGGCAAAAAAGAAGGAAGAGGCCAACCTCTTTCTTGCTCCTGGTTCTAAACCTCCTAAGTCCCACCCTGATGAGAAACAAAAACTTCACACCTCTTAGGTCCCTGGGTTAATTAAAGCTGGACAAAGCAGGAATGACATCATATCCCAGACTGTCTCATAATGTAAACTAATTAACATTTAAATCCAGAATTCCATCAGGAAATATGACACACAAAGACTTCCTAGGTGGAGGAAAGGACGCCAAGCCATTCACTGTGTGTGGCAGAGCGCATTAGACAACCACGTTGGATTTGCCCTCCATGTCTCTTTCCCTTTACTGATTGAGCCGCCCTAGTAATGTGTTCTTTACTGAAGAACTCTGGCTGTCCCACCCTGTCACAGTATAATATTTTGGCTGTTTGCTGAGGCCAGGAAAGGATTGAGAAGAAGAAGAGAAGAGATTGGATTTATACCCCGCCCTTGTCTACCCCAAGGAGTCTCAGAGCAGGTTATAAACTCCTTTCCCTTCCTCTCCCCACAACAGACACCCTGTGAGGTAGGTCGGGCTGAGAGAACTCTGACAGAAACTGCTCTTTTTCAAGAACAGCTGTGTCAGAGCTTGTGACTGACCCAAGGTCACATCAGCAGGTGCAAGTGGAGGAGTGGGGGATCAAACCTGGTTCTCCCAGATTAGAGTCCATGCACTTAACCACTACACCAAACTGGCAAAAAATTGAGAGCTCACTTTAACTTTAATGGCACTTACTAACAAAATATTTTGTTCAAAGTAGAGGGGAAAGGTCAGGTGAAATCAGGGGTAAAATTTCTGTGGTAACTCAATATGGATAACTCTGAGATAAAATCAGTACATGCAATTGCAATGCACAGTGGAACATATACTACTAAATAGATGGCAAATGCATATACAATCTAGTAATACTATGAAAAGAATAGCCATTTTGTTGGCAGCAGCTAAAAATGCAGTAGCCTTATTTTGGAAAGACACTAAAAGTCCTCAACAACATCATTGGCATGCTAAACTTTGGAAGTTCTATATAATGTCAAAAATAACGGAAAATGTAGATGGAAGAGATGTATACAAATCTTCTTTAGATCACGCTATGATTTGGTTCCCTATTGTGGAATATTTAATTGATCAGGGTGAAATCCCTACTACAGTTAATGACTTAAATTTATGGTAAGATGTGAATGTCTCCTTGATTTGAAAAATGTAAACTGATACTGTAACTTTGAAAATGTAATACTCTTTTTAGTAACTCTAACACTCTTTTCGTGTATACTCCAACTTACCTGTTTTGTTAATTGCTATTTTCCTTTTTGCATTTATTAATAAAATGTTATTAAAAAAAAAAATCAGTACATGCACAGACTTTAGTTCTTATGTTTCAGGCTAATGAGTGTTTCTTAAGCTATTTACGGTAACTTAAAACCTTTATGCTGAGAGGCTTTTGTTCCAGTGTTTTCCCCCAAACACTCCAGCACACTTTCTTTGAATATTCTCTGACTCTTTTGGTTTCCAGAAGGCTGGTACACTCTTTCCAGTACCCAAACCCCTTCTCTTGAAACACCAGTACTTGTCTTGACTTTTTAACTGACTCTTAAGGTCTCTAAAGACAGTTTCTTTTCTTTTTTTCTGAACATTTTAAGTTTATTAAAACTCAAGTTATACAAAAACAAATCATAGTGCACATACATACAGGATAATTTCCCTGAAAACTTTAGTTATTGTAATATCATCTATGGTATCATGTTAAACATTAACTTGCTTGTAACACATATCATAATAAACATTAGCTTACTTGCAACACAGATGTAAGAATTTTATTTCGTTTGTTCATTAGTGTCAGTCATTGTGCATGTTAGGTGTTGTAATGTTTGGTGTAGATAACCTCTAATTATTGTTCTACATGTTTATTAAATATAGTTTTGAATGTGAGCCGAGAGATTCACAATCAAACACAGAGTCAGTAGAGTAAGAGAAAAGGAAAGCTCAGTGATTGAGATTGTCCCTATGAGAAGACTAGAGTGCGATATATAGGACTACATGGCTGGCAATCCTGCATGAAGATATAATCCATGAATGGAAACCATTTTTCATCAAAGTTTGTTTGCCTTGGACATATCTCCGATCTTCGGATCTTATCAGTGATCTTTTCCATGATGAAGTGATCCCATACTTTTTTAACCAAGAATTCCGAGTTGGGGCTGAAGGAGACTTCCACGTCGATGCTATTGAGGTTTTGGCAGCAACAAGGAGGCTTGAGATTAGTTCCTGACTTAACGGAGGAATGTTATCTAAAGACAGTTTCTAACCACACCAGACCATCTCTTCAGAGCTAACTCCCTGCTTGACTGAGTAGGGAATTTTCTTCTCTCTCTGGAAGATCTATCCCCTCTCCTTGGCCCAAATGGGAGTCTTTGCCTACTTCCCAAGCTTCCCTGCCAACCTTCTCCTGGTCCTCCTGTCTGTGTTAAACTGTTCTCAGCTACGGCTGAATTCCAAAACTGTCAGTACTCGATTCTTCTCAACTGGGGCTGAAATCAAATTGAATGCAGACAAGGCAGAAATCTTACAGGATTCTCCCCAATATCCAATTCAGAAATCTTTCTCTGCTAAGCTGATGCTAACCAATCAGATCTCTTGGAACAGCCTGCCACTCAAGGATGTTTGGCTCTGTGAAGAATTAGCCCTTCATAGTTCTTTAAGTGCACAGATTCTAATTGGGGGGAACTGGGTTTGATTCCTCACTCCTCCACTTGCAGCTGCTGGATGACCTTGGGCAAGCTATAGTTCTGTCAGAGCAGTTCTTGAAAGAGCTCTCTCAGCCCCATCTACCTCACAGGGTGTCTGTTGTGGGGAGGGGAAGGGAAAGGAGTTTGTAAGCCGCTCTGAGACTCCTTTGGATAGTGAAGAGGGGTATAAATCCAATCTCTTCTCTTCTTCTTCTTCTTCTTCTTTTTAAAGTGCAGTCCATCAAAGCTGGCTTCTTCATTGGAGTTCGGCCGTTGCAAAGTAGCCATGCCAGACAAAATCATGGACATGACCAGCTTTCTGCCGCAGCTGCACATCAACCTTATCAGATAGTGCCTGAGGAATCCCTCTGTGCCTGTACCCCTTGGAAGGGGGCACCGTTCTTTTTTCTAAGGAAACTTCAAAAATATTTACTCCCACAACTCAAAAAAAGTTTCAAATAGCATCTATGCCTGCATACAGGCATATTTTAAAATTTAATTTTAATAGCTGTGATTGATACAAATCTTTAGAACCCCCCTCTTTAGAAAGAGGGCAAAATGTGGCAAAAAGTATGGGATTTTAAAGCAATGGAGATCAGATGAGTCCTGATCTGGTGAGCTGCACCTTAAGAGCTGAAGCCTGTTGACTACTAAAGCCACGCCCTTCTGTGGCCACAGCCATAATTAATCACATCTTTTTTTTGCAGTGCTTTGGATTTTACTTGGAAGGCAGGCTTAAGGAGGGTGTGGTGAGGGACTACTACTCAGTCCTTAACCTTGTGGAATATTGTAACCTGCAAGGTTCTTTCTTGCACCAGATAGTAGACCTTCTTGGTAGTGGAATCAAAATGTTGGAATTCCCTCCCCAGGGAGATTGTTCCCCACTATCATTTTCTTGCTCCAGCATTGAAAGACCTTTTTGTTTAATTTCATATTCCTTATAGACCCTCCTTACTATTTATGTCTGCAATTGTTAAATTGGCTGTTAAGCCTGGCAACCAGCAGGAGCGTTGGGAGTGGGGACATGGTTGGTGTGGCCAGTGACCTGAGCATGATGACATCACTTCTAGGGAATACGCAAAAGCAATGGTGGTAGCTCTAAGAAGCGATTGCTTGAGCTACCACCGTCATTTCCAGGTTTTCCTTGGAAGTGACCTTATCATGCTAGCAACACTTATGAATTGTTTTAATTTCCCCACCCCCAATTGTAGCATTGGTGGGAAATGGAAGTTCATGGTGAGGCTTGGTGTCCTGGAATAGAGGCAGAGCAAGGCAACAGAACTAGAACACAGACCGAGGCAACAGAGCTAGATCACAGTCAAGAGTCTGGTCCAGAGATCAAATACTAGTTTAGCAGCAGTCAGAGTTCATGGAAAGCAGAGTCAAGGCAGTCCAAAGGTCACAGAAGGCAGGCAGAGTCCAGAGTTGTGGTTGCAAAGTTCACAGGGTTGTGACATGTTGCTTCCACAAATCTGTAGTTCTCCAGTTCTGATTTATATATATTAACAAGCCTGATTTACAGCCATTTGCTCGGAGGTGCTCCTGCACTTATGCCCTGTAGGCATTATAAGAATGTTCTCTTATAGCAAAGAAACCTTAGAAAGTGAGAGGTCAAAGGCCAGTCAAGAGGAGGTGCCAGCAAGGACATCCTTCTGTTGAAAAGAACCTTAAAGGCATTCCCACACTTATAAGAAGCAAGAAAATCCCAGTGCTTGATTTAAGATCTAAGGAGTGTAGGTTTTAAGTTTAAAGATCCAATAAGCCTCTTTTTGAAGGACTAATTTGTGTACATCTGATTTAGCATATAGTTGTGGCTCATATTTGTCCAGAACAAGAAACTTAAAGTCCTGAGGACCATGTTTCATCCTCAAAAAATGTTGGTCCAGTGGGCTTCCACCACTAACTGAGCACACAGAGGAACCCACATTTACATTTAATCAGATATATAACATGTTTAGTTGCACAGTTTGTAAAGCTGAAACAGAAGGATGTCTCTGAATGATAGAGTATATTCTCAGCACAACTGGTGCAGTCTAATTAAGCAGTGTTATAAGAGTTTAGTTACCTCATGCTCTACAGGAAAAAGGCCTTATCAACATCATTAGTTCTGGAGCTTTTGCCCTTTTGGAAAATTGGAGATTGATGCCTTGATTAATAATTGTGTTTAGCATTTGGATACGTTGGTGAGTATAAAGTACCTTTTACTGTGTACCTTATGAGTTCTTGTTAGTGCATGACTCTTTGTAAATATTTTATAGCAGTCTCTTTTGCTCTGAGGAAACTGTCTGATGAAGATACCGGAACATGTTGGTTCATCCCCAAGTCCCATTATAAGAAAACAGTCACCTCTATGAATCTTGACTGTAAATGTAAACTGTTACTCTTATGATCCTTTTGTGAATGATTACTGGACCTTCCATCATAGAACTGACCAAGTGGAAACTTTTCTATATAATTGCTGAATGAGCAGTGTGTGTAAAAGGTCAAAAATGTATTGTTGAGAAATGATAATAGTACATGATATGAGTTGTAATCAAGTCTTTATTGGGTATATTGCAAACATTTTTTTAAATTACAATTGAGATATAGTTTATTCATCTAGTGCCAATTATCATAGTATTTTTGCTTCACTTTGCTTGTTGGACTGCCATGATTTCCCTTATTATTGATTTCTGTATGTTACCCCTCACAAGCAGGCTGCTCTGTCTACCAGCATTTGGGCAATTCTGTGATGGTCCCAACTTCACCAAAGTATGGACCCAAATTCACCAAGGCAACCACTGGCTTTGTACTAAGAAGTGTCAAGCCTCATCCTGTCCCTCAGTGTGCTGCTTAAACAATTATGGCTTTGGCTGATGATGCTCAGCACCAAATGAGCATCCCTCATTCCTCTACAGTGTTGGCATATACAAGGTCTATAGTGCAGTCTTATGAAGAAGATCAGAAAATCAACCTACAGGGGGACAGCTGAAGGACTGGTAGTTAGCACAATTAGATTAGGGACCTCCCACATTTTTCCTTCCTGTCTCCTGATAGGCTCTTTGGAGACTTCCTATTCCTGCAGAGTTTCTGTTGTTCCTCCTCCTTCAGCAGCTAGGTTAGACAGTTAAGGTTCTCTCTCTTCTGTGTTCCTTAGTAGTTTGTTCTTCTTTAATAAACCTACTTATTTTTCTCTAAACAGTAAGTTCTCAACTTCCTTTGCATATTCAAACTCTGTCAACATACAGGAGGCTCTTACACCATTTCCTTAGAGGGCAGTAGCCAAATACACTCATCACTTCAAAGGGTGTCAACATGCTAGCATTTTAAAGGCTAAATCATAAAGAAATAGAGCATGTTGGGGAAATAGGCAAAAATATTTAAATACTTAGAGTTTGCAATGGATCTTTGCTTCACTGGAGAGGAGACATTTCTTTCTATGTAAAAAGCTTTATTTCTAAGGGAAGGGTTCACATGGAAAGCTACAAAACAAAAGAGATATCTAGACCTACATCTTTACATCCTTACAGCACAGAACACATGGTCACACACAATGGCGTTTCCCCTTCTTCTTAACCCTAGAAAGAAGTCACCTGAATATAGTAACCAATGATTGCTAGTAAACAGATTTTCCCAGGCTATCTTCCCATTGGCTCTGAGCCAAGTTTCCCTTCCAGGTCAGTCTAAACAATAGTACACTAGGTAAAGCAGATTAACCCTACAATGACTGGAATCTCAACCTTGTAAGTCACACATTTCCAACAAAAACTTATTTCTGTCTTTGACTGAATTAGACTAAATTTATGTGTACCGCGGAATTGGCATGCATGGAAGGGCGACTTCCCCCTTCCACTGTTGCCAGAAATGTCCCTTGAAATACTGCTCCTCAAGTGTGGGGGACCCTCCCCAGAGGGGCAATTGGCAAGATGCTCCCCTTTTGAGGGCTTGCCTCCTTCTGACAGGATCAAACCCTATGGGTCTCCTAACCCAGGAGACTCTCATGCAGAGCAAAGTCTTTCCCAATATGTCCTACCTTCTACACTTTGGCTAATTTCAGACACATTGGATAATGCACTTCCAAAGTGCTTTAGCAATCCTTTGCAGCCAGAAAATCAACTTGCTAAAGTGCATTTTAAGTGCATTATCCAACATGTGTGAAATTAGCCTCCAATAGGGATGCCAGTTTCATGTACTCTTGTTTGTATATCATCAGCTTTTAGAAACTCACACAGACTATATGTTGTATATTGAGGATTACTGATTCAAAACGGGTGACAGTAACAGAATAGAATTGGTAACATCAAAATAACTGTCAAACACAAAGCGCTTACACAATTTGTATATATTATTATAACTTCAAAACATTAACAACACGAAATATACAATATTGTGTCGTTTCAGATGATCATCCAAAATTTAACAGGACCAACAAGGAGATGGAGCACTCCGGAATGCTTTTCCCGTTTCGACTACAAAAGTCTTCTTCTGACCAAGATGAATCTTGTAGACTACTTTGGACTTCAATAATATGGCAACATTGTCACAGCAGTGCACAAACTTGATATATTGAGGATTACACAGTCCGATGGCTTTCAGTCTAAAGCCTAAATTCAAGGCCTTTGTATAAGAAATTGTGCTTTTGTTTACTGTGGCTTTGTTTGTGGACTATCAGTTCTGAGATACCCATTGAGTCAGGTTTAATGGTCTTGTTTGTATATCACCAGCTTTTAAACTGCCAGGCAAAGTGACGGTCAATGAAAATGGGCTCTCCATGCACACAGTACAGAACGATATCATATAAAACTCCTAACATTTTATATCATCTGCCTGAGGCATACCTTCCTTCACTGCCACACATCCTAGCCACTATTTTTGTGCAATTAAAGAGCGACAAATTGTTCTAGTCAACATATATCTCACTAACACAGTTCTTATGATAATGATCCCCTCTAGTAATAACAGTCTGCTGAACATGGAAATTATGCAAATGTTTGCCTCACTCCCAGTTTGGTGCAGTTGACTTAAAAGTGGGAAAGAACCTTTGCCAATAGTAGGTAACTATATCCTAATTGCATTTAATTTTACCCCACTGTTGTCTGCTTAATGATTAAGCTTGGAGATTTAGCATAGATAATGGCCTTGCAGAAACAATATCAGTCCTGTGCCACATAGACTGGTTTTTAATATGAGTGTTGATTTTTATCTATATTTATTTTATCTATCTGTAAGCTGCCTTGGGTCCTGAGATGCTTTTGCAATCCTGAGACAGACGAGTATGAACAAACAAACACTTTTTGTTAGAGTGGTTCCACAATGTGCCAACCTGGGCCTCTGGTAATTATTTCACTTAGGGTTCTCAGGTTCCCCCTGGTGACCAGTGGGGGATGAGGGGTAGGGTTGCCAGATCCAGGTTGGGAAACTCCTGGAGATTTGGAGGTGGAACCTGGGGAGGACAGGAAATTCAGTGGGGGTACAATACCGTGTTGTCTGCCCTACAAAGTATCCATTTCTCCAGGGGAACTGACCTCTGTATTCTGGAGGTATAGTTTCTGGGGATCCCCAGGCTCCACCTGGTGGGAATTTCCCTAGAGTCTAGACCATGATATTCTAATAGCAGGGCATTCCCATGAAGTTCATTGTATGCAATCCCAATTTAGTTTTTACTGGGACTCTAAGGCACTACAGGTTGGGGGCCCTGAGGTGTGTGGGAGGACATGCACTGATATGCCACCGTAACTAAAAAGGCAGAGGGAACGCACGGCTGTGGCTGAGTATATTTGACATTATAGGAAGTCAAGGTGTCTCAAATTTCCTTTCAGGCACTAAGTAGTAATACCCAGTATTCTCTGAAGTTCAAGTGATATAAACTGATATGAGGCTGTAGCTGTGGACACCAGTACCACACGCCTTTTCCTTTCTGGTCACCACAGTCAGAAGTTGATTATCCTGGACTGAAAGGGGGCAGGCATGTGCCAGCGGTGGGCAACTGTTGTCCCCGTTCTCACTCTACTCTTTTATAGAGCTTCTCAGACACAGGAACAGCTTGCTGTTGTGGAACCTTGTAATTACAACACATGAGAGCTTGTATTCCCTGGGATAATAAAGACTAAGAACCACAATTTTGTTTGATGCTTTGTTTATTGAGAACTTCTGCAGTTAACAGTTGATGCCAGAAAGAAAGAAGCTTAACATAGTGAAGAGCTATACTCTCACAGAGGAATGTAGAACAGGTTTTGTTGTCCTCTTCCCCCCCTTTTTAAAAAGAACAGCCTTAAAAAGTAAGAAGTTACCCTCAAAGCTGACTTTAGGCAACATGGTACAGCAGAATCCATACAAATTCACTGCAACTACTCAGGCAGGTCTGTCATGAAACAACATGAAGAGCAGATTCCTGCTGCTCAGAACAGAACTTTTCTTCAGACAAGATGGACTTCATGTTGATGCCTAAATCAGATGTCTAAATCAAGTGCTGTGATTGTTTTGTTGGATAATGGCAATCAGGAAGAAGGCTATTCTTTTTTTAAAAAAGGTGACCTGAAGCAAAATTGTGAGAGAAGATTGGACAACAAAGCCACTTTAAAATCAGTAGAGCAAATTAGATCCCTCACCACATAAAACTTTCCTTTGCCCAAATCAATCCAATGAGTCTGAGGCAAAAGGATTGATTTGTCTAAAACCCTTTTCCATAGTCATTTCCCACTGATTTTAAGCTGCATGGATAGAATCATCCTTTTACTCTGGTTTACAAAACCTACCAAAGATAATAATGCTTTGGGTAAACTTGTGAAGAACATAGAATAGGAAAGGATGGTCAGCCACAAAATGCACCGGTACATGATGCTGACCCTTAGAGACTTGGTCCTCCTTCACTGCAGGTTCTTTAGCACCCTCTTCATCGACCTCAAAGAAAGTATCATGGACAAGCTGAGACAGAGCCACCCCATGAGTGGTTATTGCTCCAGAGATATCAGCCTTTTCAGAATCGCTTATTTGTGACAGATTTAAGTACTTGTCTGCGTCAGCCGTCTTCTCTATGCTAAATTTGGGAATGGACACCTCCACGTCTTCAGGCTTCAAATAACTGGACCAGTCAAGCAGTTCAACATGGGTTAGCGCATCTTCCAGCTAAATGAACAAACAGGAATGGTAACCATACAATTTCAATTAAAGAAGTGCCAAGATACTAACATCACTTTTATTTATTTAGGAAATTTATACACTGCCTCTCTAGAGACCTGCTTGAGATGACTTTACAATGACAGTGTGTCTACATTAAGTAAAAAGATAACCAATAAGTTATGGCTAAAGATGGATATAGGGACAGCTAAGTTCATATAAGAATCACAGAGACAAATTCCATGGATATTATTTAGAACTAAATTGCATTACCTGTAGAAAGGATTCAGGACTTTCAGCTTTTGGTAGCAGTATGAACAAGCTCATCTCGTGGTTTTTGTATGGAATCTCCAGAATTTGCACCTCAATGTTGCTTAGATGAATTATCCCTGTGTTGTAGGTACCCCTGGTGTGCATCAGCTGCACAGTATGAGAGGCCTTCTGCAAAGCAAGAAAAGGCAAATTTTGAGAGAAATGAGAAAGAAATCTAATTTTGCTTTTGGGAGAACTTTCCTGTTTTGCCATTGTGGACCTGCACTGTGGGCACAATCCATCATCAAGGTCTATTGAGGAGACACCACTGAAAGAAGTAGGATATGAGAGGCTGTGCATGAGAAATCAAGGCCTGTTTATGATTCTAGATTAGTAAAACTGGGGGAAAGTACGATGCACTTTATGTTTGTGTGCTCTGCCGGAACCTCCTTGAGAAAGAGGGGCCAACAAAGCAAAGTTGGTCCTTCTAAATATGACAACTTCAATCTGGTTAAAAGTACTAACACTTAAGTCTAATTGAAATTAATCAGATAAATCCCTTTTTGACTTCTACTTAAGAGTGTCTTTATGAGCCTGTGACCAGAAGGGTTGACTGGTCAGCAGATCCATGTTGCTTGAGATGCCTGCATGAAAACATCATTGAGGTAAGAGAACTTTACACCCTTTCAAAACATGGCCGAAAGGTACAGTGGACCCATTTCTTCCATCTGGTTTTTTCAGACAGAAGGAGCAAGGAAGCACACATATAACCTACCTCATTTGTGTAAAATGGGGCTTCTGCGGTGAGCTGTTTGTTAAATTGAATTTCCCATAGTCCTTTGAAGTAGATGGTATTCACCATCAGCAGCTGAGTCAGGCAATCCACACTCTGCTCAGGGAGAAGATCCTTGATTTCACCTTACAAAGAGATAAAGGAAAACTCCATTGCAACTTATTTAATCATTATTGGTGCATACAATTCATTACTCCCTCTTCAAGAAAGCTAAATGGAGAAGCTGTAATGTAGAAAGTGGTAATACAAAACACTAATTTTCCATTCTTTTCAAGATCCTTGGGATCTTTCGCTTTATAGAAATATTATATATCTAATATCTCTATTGCCATGAAAAGCCTTCATTTTCTCACTGCCTGATTCATGAAAGATTAAGTTGGCTGTTGGTTTCTAGAGCAACCCACTAAAGAGCAAAGATGACAGAACTTCCTATCATCGTGCTATCAACATAATGCTGAGGCAGAAGTAGCTAGTAGGCAAGATGCTCTTACCATGTGACTGGGCTTCAACCCACAGGTTTATCAGTCTCCTCATTTCTTCAGGGGCATTATGGAAATCAGCTCTACCAACTTCAGTCAAGTACAATTTCAGAGCACAGAAAAGGAATTTCTGAATAGCAAGAGAAGCAATGGGATCCATAATCAACAATGAAAACAATAATAAAAGTATAATATACGGAATCTGTTCTCTGACTCTAGATAGAAAAAAAACTAGTTAAAAAAACAACCCTTAAAGGTTTTGTATAATAGAAAATAGAAATTTGCAGAATAAAAGACAAGAGAGAGAGAGAGCTTCATTTGTCTGAGTTCCATGGAAGCAGGGACAACCACGGAAAGGTGCTTTTTGTAACTAACTTAGATTAATATTGACTATATGGTTTTGCTCAGTTACAACAAATATTTTTTGGTGATAGATGACATCCTGATCCCAGGACTCAAAAAATGCTGCTCACATCTTTTGGACCAAGAGACGAAGTTCATTTCACTTGTATTAAGAACTCAATTTGAAATTTTGCTACAAAAGTTGTCCTGCCTTAAATGTAAGATGCCATTTATACTGACCACTTGTGCTGCAATTCAACTGAGCCCATATAATCCATTTGGTTTTTCAATACGGCAGGGCAGTAGTCTTACCTGGACGAAGGCATAGTCTCCATACAGCTTGTTGGCAAACCCCAAGAAATAATCGGTGCTGGGTTTGTTAAGTTGTTCAAGGATTTTGCTGAATGCTGTATGGATTCCTTCAGGATCTTCACATTTATAATCTGGAACACTCTAATAATGAAAAGGAATAGAACAAAGTTTGAGTCCAATGGCACCTTTAAGATCAACAAAGTTCTATTTTGGATATAAGCTTTTGTGCTCATGAACACTTCTCCAGATACTCTGGGTCTGCTGCTTCAGATCAACACAGCTACCCACCTGAATGAAAAGGAATGTTAGTTCTAGTGACACTTGGTTGAGAGTCCGTGCTCCAAGGAATAATTGTCTGAGCTACTTTTTCTGTTTTTACTTTCTCTTGTCTTGCAGTCAATCTTAGAGACTTAGAAGTAGCACTATGGAAGAAAATGGGGCCTTTCCCCTCATACTTCGTAAAAAACTAATTCCCTACCAATAAGGTCACCCTCTCATTTATCCTTTTATTATTTCCCCCAATACCAATGCTTTTTGTGTACCAGCCCAGTAAAACTTTAATTATGCCAGAATCCAGGAGACTGTGATTATCTTTGCAGTTCATTTCTAATTCACCTTCCCCCCCTTCAAAGTCTCTGTTTTTTAATACGCAATAACGGAGCAGAATTAAAAACATGCAAATTGATTTTAAAAATAGCTTACCAGATCTTTTTGACTTTGAAACTCTGTTTTAGTTGGTATAATTTTCTTTAGCAAAAATAGGGCGGAGGGAATAGCTTAATTCTAAATATGTTTTCTTGTAAATAGCATTGAGAACAGTGGAATCCATTTCTGATTTATTTGCTACCTTTTTATCACCTGATGCTTCCAAGGCGCTCAAAGGGCTATTTCATGGGGCTTTCCCATTTTATCATCCCAACAATCCTGTTATATAGGTAGTCTAAGTGACAGTGAGTAGAACTGGCCAAAGGCCACCTAGTGAACTTCATAGATGACCAAGGATGTAAAACTAGGTCAGTTTGGTCCAAGTCTAACACTCTATACACTATACAGTATGGAGACAGAATGGATCACTACCTCCTTTTCTCATCTATTCGACATTGTCTGGAATTAAGATCCACGCAGAAGCAACTAAAATTGTTGATTTATAAAGGGGTTCATGGTGACTCATCTAGAAATGAAAAGGAATGCAAAAACCATAGTGCTGCTCTAATTAAATCCAGGGTTTGGACCAGTAAACCTGAAACCAAATGTCCTGTTACTATTTCAGGGTGACATTATTTGGGTTTTGGTGTAATTGTTAAGTGTAGACATCAGGAGCGGTTTTTTTCATTGAGAAGAAATGTATACCATCCGTTGAGATGAAGTGCAGCAGTTTTTAGCAGCAGATCCACACAATGTAATGCTTGCGCAGAAGTTTTAACAGGAAATATTCGGTTGCCCCCCCCCACTTTTGAATTGTGTCATAAATTCTGTTAACCCATTAAATACATTTAGAAATAATTACTGAGCATCAACATTTTAATTGAGATCAAACTCCCCAAATATTTCACAACTCACTGTTTGAGGGCAAGATGATGCCTCGGGCTCAGGGCGGCCAGATGGGCGCTGGGGGGCTTGTCGTCTCTCATCACGAGGTTTAGTATGTTCTGGTTCAGGAGCTGGTCGTCTCCTGTTGCTAGGCCTAGCGTGTTGTGGTTCATGTGGGTGTAGTCTGTCATCAGAAGATTTAGCATGTTGTTCAGGATAGCGTCTGTGTCCGGGATAGATCTTGTCTTTTTCTTGAAACTACGAGGAAATTATAAAACCTCTGTATACCTCAGATATAGCTCATTTTTAAAAAAAACGAAGCAAAGGAAAGGGCTAGTAGATTCCCTGCTCCCCTGTGTAACACCCATTACCCTGTCAAAACTTCAGCTAAACAGCCCCCCCATTACATCATCACATAGCCACAAATATTCATATTAGGCTTGTCAGAAAAAAGGAGAGAAAAGGAAAGTCAACATCACATCTGAATCTATCACTGATATAAATTTGTGAGGACTACATCCCACACTTGCCTGGAAGCATTTTAATGGAAACCTGGGGCCTTGTCTCTGCTTCAGATATGCTTCTCTCTAATTGTCATGGAGTTCAGTACTGAGACAGCTGGAAATAGTAGCAACATGCAAGTTGGAGCAGGAAAAAACCATTCTAAAGCTTGTTTTGAATCTTATTTGTGTTGGAATATGCAAGGTCTATCATGTATAGATAAGGAAAATGACATGAATATCCTGCAGAGGGCAGCAGAGAGGACAACTAGTTAGCATAGTGAGATTAGGGACTTCATGCTATTTTCAAATGGTCTCCTTCCTCTCTCCCGATTGGCTCAACTGGGGTTTTTCCTGCTCCAGCTGGCCTCCTCCTAGCTAGTTAGACAGTTAGACTTCTCTTCCTCCTCTTTCTTACAAAGTTTGTTCTCTTCTTAATGAACTGACTTTAGGCTTTAAACAGCTTGTGCTCCACTTTATTGCATATCTGCACTCTGCCAATAATTTGTACATACCTTTACTGGTGAAGCACTTGTTCTTATCCGAGTCATCAAGTATCGTTTGTTTCTGACTTTTTCAGACTCTTTCAGTTCATCCCAGTGGAGTATCTTGAATGGTTATAAGAATGTTTTAGTCACAAAGTGCTTGGTATTAAAATATGTACACATTTTAAAAAAATAAGGAGAAGAAGAGATTGGATTTATACCCTGCCATTCACTTGGAGTCTCAGAGTGACTTACAAATTCCTTTCCCTTCCTCTCCCCACAACAGACATCCTGTGAGGTAGTTGGGGCCAAGAGGGCTCTGAGAGAACTGCTCTTGAGAGAACAGCTCTGAGAGAACTGTGACTGACCCAAAGTCACCCAGCTGGTGGCCTGTGGAAGAGTGGGGAATCAAACCCAGTTCTCCAGATTAGCATCCGCTACTCTTAACCACTACACCAAACTGGCATCAAGGTGAGCTAAAAACAAAAATATTGGACAGGTATCACAAATGGGATGAATGCATACATTAAAAAATCAGGGTTTTTTGAAGTGAGAATGCTTAAAAGATTGCAAATGAAAACTATTTCTAAGCCTAATCTAAGGCAAGTACTTCTGCAGGCCCGTAGCTACATTGGGCCATCTCGGAGCCTGCCCCCCTGACTTCCCATCCACCCTAGCCCCTCGACTTCCGATTTTTAATTTTATTTGTAGCACTCCTTGATGGGGTGCCCCCCAATTTATTTAAAGGTCCCTGAATTAAAAATTCCTGGCTACGGGCCCGTACCTCTGTGATCCATGGATGAATGCCCCAAATGTGCCACCTGTATGGCTATAAGGCAATAAATAACTCACACAAATGAATGAGATGCATGAGAAAAATAGATGCCTATATTTCTCAATAGAAGTGAGAGTTCTGAAATCCAAATATTACTGGTATTTGTGATTAGGTCATAGAAACAAAGAAATTAAGATTCATTGCTTAAAGACTTAGAATTGCAAGTTCTGCAGATCTCCCAGGTCCTTTTAACAGAGTAAATTCAGTTCCAGAAGAAAATAGTTTGAGTTAATGAAAAAGTGATAATAACCCACTTGCAAAGGAGTCCAACTTGAAGCTATTTGACGACACATACCTTTTCAAGCTCGGCTGCAGTACCACCTCTAGATGCATAAAGAAGCAGGCCAAGGGAACTGGTAAGATTCACAGGTGAGTACACGAGATTATCACATGGGTGCTCTTCACTCAGTTGATGTAAAAAGTCAAGGGCAAATTTGGCATTGGCTTCTGGCATGGTAGTCATGGTGGAATTCAGAAGTTCTAGGAGAAGAATGAGAATTCCCCCCCTCAGTGAATAGTTAAGGAATAGTGAATACTGAATAGTTAATCGATATTTACACTTATCTAAATTCACCATCTAAAATATTAAAAATCACTCTTCCTGGACAGTATATCTGAGCAAAGATATCCTTCTGAGGTTTTCTGAATACAGTGCGTTTCTCTGTTCAAGCTGTCTACACTCTATGTCAGCGCGCTGTCGCAGCGGCAGTAATTGTTGTCCTAATAAACCTAATAAACTGGTTGTCCTAATAAACCAGTCATCATAAATCAATACTTATTTCTTAAAATTTAATGATACTTTAATACTTAATTCCGCTTCATTCTTTCAAACTGTCAGAGCAGTGCATTATTTAAGAGCAGCGGACTTCAGACAAGAGCGAAATATCACCCAACACAGTCTACTGAAATAGTTAACAGGAATCCTCTTTACCTTGACTTGCACAGCAATGGTCAAAGGATGCCAGCTGAGTTGTGATCCTCTCCGCTGTGAGATGCCTGTATTTATACTGAACTTCTCACACTCCCACCACCATTCGACAGATTTCCATTTCTAACAGTGCCATCCTAAGCAGAGTTACGCCTGTCTAAGCCTATTTACTTCAGCAGACTTAAAGGGATGTAACTCTGTTTAGGACCGCACTACCATTCTGAAACAATTTGCTTAAACGCAATTTGCATATTGCAAATGATGTAATGCATAGACTGGACATTAGCAATAATCAAAGGTAATCATTGTGGATGCTTTAGCATGCACTGTAGACGGTGTGTGGCTTACTGCAGCAACAGTGTTTTCTGTGCTGGCAAAGCATCCTACAGACAACTAATCATCCCCTTCTAAAAATTGCTGTGCTACAGCAGATCTCCTAAAGCAGAGGTAGGCAACTGTCTTTAGCCAAAATGCCAAAAATATCCAATATCTACCTGTGAAGATGTTGGCATGCAAACAAAATGGGGGGGATCAATGGTTGTACTTGGCCAGACAAGGTTGGAGCAAGCAAGTCCTGGTGGTGCTGACAGTATCTAAAGGATTTGCCTTGGACCTGACTAATAGTTGGGCAGGTCTGGGAAACAATGGTCTGGAGACCATGGTGTTGGTCTGGAAGGCATCATTCATGTCTGTTGCCTGCTCTGACACTGCTGACCCAAGCAGTAACCTTGGCTGTTTGAGTAGAGATCTGGCCCTGAGTGCCAAGCAAAATGGCCTGGTATGCTGCTATCAGTCTACACTAGGGTTGCCGGGTCCCTGCCTTCTGCTGATAAGGGGATGGAGGCTCCTTCCCTGGTGCACACACCATGATGACATCACCCGAAAGTGACATCATCATGCTAGGCACGTCACTGAGGGAACGCTCTAGCATTTGGCCAAAAACTCTATGGTCATCATAGAGTTTTTGGCTGAATGCTAGAGAATCCCCTTGGCAATGTGCCTGGTGTGATGACGTCACCTCTGGGTGACATCATCACACTAGGTTTGTTCAACGCCAGGGAGACCTGTAAGAGATGAAAGGGCGACTACCAGGCAGAGCTAGATTTAGGCACAACCTACAATTGAAGGGCCTAAGATCATGAGGGGACTCTAAATGCAAAAAAATTACTAACTCACAATTTTTGGTAAAGCTATGGTAAAGCTTAAACTTCACATAGTCTAGTGTCTCAGCAGGTCTTTATCTGGCTCTGCCAGTGGGAATTTGCAGAAGATGGAGACCTCCCTTCAGATAGAGACTGTTTATTTTTTACTGTGCTAAAAGAAGGGCTTGGTGACAGTACAGTCCTGTGACTTAGGGCTAGGGTTGCCATCTCTGGGTTGGGAAATTCCTGGAGATCTGGAGTGGAGCCTGGGGAGGGTGGGGTTTGAGGAGGGGAGGGACTTCAGCAAGGTATAGTCCTGTTAAGTGCGCTCTCCAAAGCAGCCATGTGCTCCAGGGAGAACTGATACGTGTCATCTGGAGACCAGTTGTAATTCTGGAAGATCTCCAGCCCCCACCTGGAAGCAAAATACACAGGGATCAATTGTACAACTGCGTGGAACTTAATTCCCCAGAATCTACAGATCAGACAGTGTGGATGGGCAAGGGTCCCCCCACACACACACTTTTGCACATGCACATGAATGAGGGTGCAGTTTTTGCACATGCACTTTCCAACTTCCAGGAGTTGAGTCTCTGCTTTGGCCACTCGCCGATCCTTCCATGGAGTGCTGTAATCCCTTTGGTTCACAGTGAGCCGTCATTGCCTGACAAAGATCACTCCCTTTCCTGCTCACTTTCAAAGCTGGCCTCGAGATGGGGATGATTGTGTGGTTATGTGCATGTTGCTAAGGAAGCACAAAAATGGTGCCCAGTCAGGATGGAATGAGCAAACCATCCTGACATCCTGAGAGTGCACTTGAGTGATCAGACAAGGGAAAAGCCGCCTGTGGCCTATTGGCAAGTGTTAGGACCAGACTTTCCCCGGTGTCTTTTTACTCCATTTCAGGAGCAGGGCCAATGACTGCGGGACCTTTCCCAGATGTTGCTGTCTGATCATGCACTCTAGATCCATCTGCCATCAGCAGCTCTATCGGATCTAAAGGGTACGCCCTAGATACGTAATCAAAGGTTTTCTTGATGTTTAAATATACGTCGGTGCAATTGTTGGAACCTACCAGGGTTGAGACAAAATTTACCAGGCCTAAAGTACCTTCAGCACTTGCCTCTAATCTTATCTGCACAGCGACACTATTAATTTGTATTGATTAATCTGTATTGTCCTTATAGTACACGCTCTCCCATCCTCTGAACTTATTGTCATAAGTATGGTATGCAGAGGGAGTACTTTCAGTCTCCCATCCTCTGAACTTATTCACTGTCTGTTATCAGGTCTCTGACCTTGTATCTCCAGCTGCTGGAGACTCCGGCTGGGAACCAACAGTTTCTAGATTGTTTTGCTTGCTTTGCCCACACGCACAAATAGTATTCATTGGCTTCAGCTACATGGGGGGGATGTGCTTGAATCTAGTATATCATAGAAGGCCCTATTGTATGTGGCCATTACTGACACAAGCTGTACACGTGTCTTTAGTTCTGATTCACCATTAAACACCCAAAGAGTGATTAACGTATGGAATTCACTGCCACAGGAGGTTGTGGCAGCTGCAAGCATGGACAGTTTCAAGAGGGAATTAGATAAACATATGGAGCAGAAGTCCATCAGTGGCTATTAGCCACAGGGTATAGATGGGAACTCTCAGTCTGGGGCAGGTGATGCACTCTATTCTTGGTGCTGGAGGGGGCAGCAGTGGGAGGGCTTCTGGTGCCCTGGCCCCACTGCTGGACCTCCTGATGGCACCTGGTATATTTTGGCCGCTGTGTGACAGAGTGTTGGACTAGGTGGGCCATTGGCCTGATTCAACATTGGCTTCTCTTATGTTCTTATGTTCTTATTGTCTTCGGAAGAAGCCCTGTGTTGTGTGACCTGACTAAGGAGCCTGACATTAGGGTGGCCAACTCTGGTTTGGGATATTCCTTGTGGTTTGGGGGTGGAGCCTGGAGAGGATGGGGTTCAGGGAAGGGGGACCTCAGTCGGGTATAACAGCCCACCCTCTGAAGCTACCATTTTCTCCAGGAGAAGTGATCTCTGTAGTATGGAGATCAGCTGTAATTCTGGAGGTCTCCAGGCCCCATTCAGAGGCTGGCTATCTTAAGGGGAATCATCCTAATGCGGTTCCACCAATTGCAGCCTCTACCACCCCAAGGCACAATCATTTCAAATCTATCTAAAAATTAACCTGAAGTCTGAAACCTGTGCCTGTTTGTGATGCCACAATGAAGTATACTGAGATGTTTCCATCTCAGCAGTGCTAATGAAAACATTCAGGCTATGATATTAAACTTCCCTTGTAATACAAGACATTCTGTTGTCCTTCTGTCTCAATAAACGTGCTCACGATGCAAGTGTCAGTCAGCATTCCTAACTCGGAGGAAGCCCTGAAAGCAATTTTTGTGCTGGACCAAAGAATAATGAACACGTGGAATTCACTGCCACAGGAAGTGGTGGCAGCAACAAGCATAGACAGCTTCAAGAGGGGACTGGATAAACAAATGGAGCGGAGGTCACATGGTATAGACTCTGTGTCTGGGGTGTTGATACTCTGTATTCTTGGAGCTTTGGAGGCAACAGTGGAAGGGCATCTGGAGTTCTGGCCCGGCTAGTAGACCTCCTGATGGCACCTGGGTTTCGGCCACTGTGTGACAGAGAGGGCTGGACTGGATGGTCCATTGGCTTGATGCAACATGGCTTCTCTTAAGTGCCTATGTCATCATGAAATCCTGCTTGCAGAACTGTAAGGTTACCTGCCAAGTTAAATGACAGCTGGCTCTGAGGCGCTTACAGCATCCCCAACAATAGGTCCGTGATTCAGCTGTATCAGGTGAAATAGCTGATTACCCCCCAGCACCACTTTGAGTCAGGACCATACAGTGAGAGCTTTGGCATGCATTTGTGTGTTACTATGCTAAATGAGGCTGAGAAGTAAGGAAGAGCGTGAAATGTTTTGATGATACTCTTGGGGAAGGGGGATGTGTGTATGACTTGGAAACTTAAGATAAATGTATAATTAGGCTTCTCAGAGTCAGTAAAAATTGTCTTCTTTTCAGGCAATGGACTAAGTTTTCAGGGATGTGGAGTGCTGTGGTATAGCCTGATCTCATCAGATCTTGGAAGCTAAGCAGGGTCACTACTTGGGCTGGAGACCGCCAAGGAAGGCTCTGCAGGGGAACACAATGGGCAACCACCTCCGCATCTCACTTGCCTTGGAAGCCCCTTGCTGGGGTTGCCATAAATCAGTTGCTGCTTGACGGTAGATACATACTTACATATACTAAGTTTTCAGATACAAAAACAAGGCACAGCAAGAAACAGACTGCTTAACACAACTGAAGTGGCACCCTGGACTTTAATCACCATCGAAGTATGCCTTATTGTGCACCTTATGAGGAACCACTGAATAATAGCCTCCTTTTCAAATGAGGACGTGTGCTCTTTTGTATGTCTGGTAATTGCTGCTGGAGATAGGCAAGCCTCTTGCATAATCGAAGGCTTTACCGAAGGTGGAGAGATGAGTCTTCAGGGGAAAAAAACATTCTGCCCAGACAAACTGGAGACATCTAGATAAGCATGTTAACATTATCAGGAGTGAAAGGCATCAGCAAAACAAAAACAAAAAAATAGAGTGAATAGGGAGCCAAACGTGATGCCACTTTAGCAACTATGTCTGGCAGATGAAGGGATTACTGAATTTAGGGTGGGTGAAACTGGTGCCTTGGCAGCCACCCAGTACACAGATAGGATTGCTTGTGGATTTTAAAGAGCTTCAGAGCACCTAATTCTGTGTTTGAGTGTGGCCGGAACTGGTTAGGGCTTTCGGTTGAAGTATTCGTATCGTGTTTTCTGTTCGGGCAGGTGGCTAACCCCGCCATTCGCCCGTCTCTAATTTGATCCTGATCTTTTAAATCCATCGTCACATGACCAGACAGCCCTCCCCCCCCGGGAATCGTCTTACTGAGCGCTGCCTCTGCTGCGGATTGTCCAGATGGCATCCACTGAAGGAGGCTCACGGGGTGTTTTTCTTTAAAAAAAAAAAAAGTTTGCACAAGTGCATAGGTGTGACATCACGTCCTTGTTTACCTGCACATGCATGGAATCAAGATTTTTTTAAATGGTGCCCGTTCGGGATGGTCTGATGTCAGACCATCCTGAATGGGCGCCATTTTTAATTGCACACTGGAGCGGTCAGACGGGGGAAAGTCCGCAATTGGCCCATCAGGAACTGAAAACTCCAGATTTTACCTAGTATCTATTAAGTACGGCTCTGAAGCGTGGCAAAATGGGATGCTCATGGACAAGGTATATTTCCCAGATGTTGCTGTCTGAAATTACATTTAAATCCACCAGGCACTCGTGCGTGGCACAGATACTAAGAGCCATCTGAACGGAGCCTCAGACAAACAAAGCCAAATAGATCATATTTTTAGGAGATATAAAGAACACAATTTGCACTAAATATATGCTTGCTTTGGAAAGTAAAATGACAGCTAGAATCCACACGGCATCATCCTCGAATTGCCCACTTTCCAAGTTTTGCTCCACACTTTCTCAAACCTGCACTATATTTTTGAGATATAATGTTTCCATGCAATATGGATAGGTATTTTTTGAAGGTCCTGCCCACATCAGCACCACTCTCCTTCAGCCCTCATGGTCACCATTTTCCCTGTCAGGTCACCAGAGAGCTTTTTTAAAAATGGTAACTGCTGCTGAGTTATAGCACAATAATGTTATAACAATCTGTTGCCATGATCTACTGTTTCCTCCTTTCAATTTTTAAAAATTATCTCTGTCCCTTTTCATTGCAGAGGTATAAGGGGAAAGGTGCAGGCAGTTTTAGTCCAGATTGCCTGGAAAGAAATCAGGAGGCAGAACTGCAGTGCAGCTGGAATGCTTAACTGGGCAGTGAATTCTCACCTTGAGTGCCTCTAAATTCATAGGGGCAATGAAAGCAACATGGAGAATCATCACTGGATGGATTCAGCCATGCTGTATCCGGCATGCATTAGATTCTTCCATTCTCTAATTGTAGCACTCTGCACAAAAATTAGGAAAGGCCTCTTTATTCCCCCCTCCAAATGTTTGGGAGACTATTTACAGTTGTATGATGGATGAATGCATGAATCATACCCTTGGTCCATTAATGTTGTCTACTCTGACTGACAGCGTCTCTCTATCATCTCTGGCACAGCAGTCTTCCCTACTACCTGATCCTTCTAACTGGAGATACCAGGGACTGAACCTGTGACTTTCTGCATGCCAAGAAGACCCTCTACCACCGAGCCACAGATCCCTCCTCAGATGTGCTACCATATTTCAAAACACAAAACACTTTTCTGAGAAAAGGAAACTTTTAATATTTTCCTGTTGTTTTAATACTGGACCACAATTCCACAAGCCTTTGTGATTATAGTGGGACTCAAGTCCAGTGGCACTTTAGAGATGAAGAAGAAGTAGAAGTAGAAGTAGAAGTAGAAGTAGAAGTAGAAGTAGAAGTAGAAGTAGAAGTAGAAGTAGAAGTAGAAGAGGAGGAGGAGGAGGAGGAGGAGAAGGAGGCGGAGATTGGATTTATACCCCACCCTTCACTCAGAGTCTCAGAGTGGCTTACAAACTTCTTTCCCTTCCCCTCCCCACAACAGACACCCTGTGAGGTAGGCGGGGCTGAGAGACCTCTTTCCAGAACTGTCCTTGAGAGAACAGCTCTGACCAGAACCATGGCTTGACCAAGGTCATCCAGCAGCTGCAAGTGGAGGAGTGGGGAATCAAACCCGGTTCTCCCAGATTAAGAGTCCACGCACTTAACCACTACACCAAACTGGTTCTAGATTTTGGTGTATGAGGTCTTTCCCCTTTTTAAATAAAATAAGGCTTTCCTCTAAATTTCAAGCGCAGCCTCAAAAGTGTTCCTCCCTTATTTCTCATCCATTCTGTGATGAATTTCAAATCCCACTGTTTCTCTTGTCTAGTGCAGAATCATCTGAGAACATTTGTATGACCTTGTCATCAATTTTAAGGGACAGGTTCACAGAGCTTCCATTAACATGTCCTGTGTTTTCAAAAATTACAATTACATCTCTACAGACTCTTCTTTGCCTTGTGATTTCAGAATGAACACGAAAGGTTCTGTCAACTAACCTCTCTCCAAATGATCTGAAAATCCCTTCAATTTTTTTCCACTTCTGTAATCTAAATCTTGTTATCTAAATCCTCCAGCTTATCTTCTATATCTTAATATCTTATCTTCATTCTCCACTATTGTTGGTTTTACAATCTGATTCTAATATTTCTACTTGTTTTTCTACATCAGTCACCATTGACTGCCATCCCCCATACTTCTTGGACACTCTTTAAAATCTCAGATGTTTTCGTTTAATTCTCCTGTTGTCTTCTATTTTATTCTCGGCTTAATTTATGGATTCCTCCAGTGTTTGTAATGTATGGTTTTAAAAATGTTGAAATTCATTTACTATAAGCTCTTTAATGTTCTTGACTGACTACTGATGGGGCTTCAAATGGCTCTTCCAAAGGGTCTGCATTTCCTTGGGGATGGGGAGGGACATTTTGCAATCAATCTATGAGGCTCACTAATTTGCCTGAATAGCTAAGTATCTAAATTAGTTATTTAAATGTTAGCTATTTAAAATTTAGTTATTTAAAAGTTATTTAAAAGTAAGTATCTATGTTAGTTGTTTAATGTTGTTAAGTGTTAACTAAAAATTAAATAAGACAAAATAACTTTTAAGCATTGTAAGTAAGAATAAATCCCCAAGATAGCTTAATAACCTAGAGTTAAATTCAAGAATTTAAACATGTCCTGTGTTTTCACCTCCTGGTGGCACATGGTATTTTTGGCCACTGTGTGACAGAGTGTTGGACTTGATGGGCCATTGGCCTGATCCAACATTGGCTTCTCTTATGTCCTTATGTTAGGTCCTTAAGAAGCAGGACGGACAATATATAATATTAATTTAGGCATTCTGTTATGCCATCTCATAAAGCTAGGTATTCAAAGTAGAGCTCACATGGAATACAAAATAAGCCACACCTATACAATTCATTCCAGGCCTTTGGCTTGGTGAATAAGGGCTAGTGCCGGAAATGCACTGCCCAGCTGCAATGCCCACCATGCCTTCTTCTCCACTTCCTGGATGTCACAATACTCAGGGAAGGCAGGAAGAGGGGGAATCTCACCGCAGGCCTTCCTGTTTCCTCTCTTCTTCCTCCTGCCTCAGACTCCTGAGAGTCGCAGCCCGCAGGCTTGGTTTAAAAAGAGCTAGCGTCAGAAGTGAGTTGCCCTGCTAGGCATGCTGGCCATGCCTTCTCCCCCAGTCCCCAGATGGTGAAGTCCAGAGACATTGCCCCATGCGAGGAAGGCTGGAATGGAGGGGACCTTGCTGTAGGTCTTCCTGGGTCCTGCCTTCCTCCTGCTGCCTCCAGAAATGGATTTTTTTAATTGAAGCCAGTGGGTTGGACACAGCCAACTCTTTCACTCAGCCTCACCTAATTCTTCTCCATAGTGCAGTCCTGGACCCAAAGAGATGATCTGACCGCTAAGGCCACAGGAAAAAGCGCAAGTGGGCCAATGACCTGAGGAGGCATCTTGCTCCCCATGGCAGCCATCCTTTCTCCAAATGAGGGGTAGGACCCCTGGACCCACAGGGGTCAGGCAAGCAGTCATCATGGTGAGCAAGCTGGCAGCCCTCAGCCTGTGCAGGGCTGGTGAGAAGCCATCACAGCAATGAATGAACCAGCTGACCAAGCGACGTGGGCCAGCCATGGTGAGTTGGCTGCCTGAGCTGCGTGGGCCCATGCCACTGCAACCACCATTGTGAAGAAGAAGAAGAAGAAGAAGAGGAGGAGGAGGAGGAGGAGATTGGATTTATACCCCGCCCTTCACTTGGAGTCTCAGAGTGGCTTACAAACTCCTTTCCCTTCCCCTCCCCACAACAGACACCTTGTGAGGGAGGCGGGGCTGAGAGAGCTCTGACAGAAACTGCTCTTTTCCAAGGACACCTCTGACAGAACTATGGCTTGCCCACGGTCATCCAGCAGGTGCAAGTGGAGGAGTGGGGAATCAAACCCGGTTCTCCCAGATTAGAGTCTGCGCACTTAACCACTACACCAAACTGGCTCTGAGCAAACAAGCCAGTTGCCTGAGCTGTACAGCCGCCTCCGCAGCAAGCTGGCAGCCCAGGTTAAGCTACAGCAGTCATGGTAGCTAGTAAGCAAGCCAGCTGCCCAAGCCTTGTGCCACAGTGCCACAGAGCCTTGTGCCATAGTGAACAAGCAGGCTGCCCGTGCAAGCCATATGGGCGAGCAGCTGCCACTGCTCATGCGTAGCTGTCATAGTGAGCAAGCTCGCTTTCTCCCTTTCCCCCTCCATTGGCTGGGGGGACATTCCAGGTCCATTTTGTGCCTCCCAGTTTTTCCCCACTGCCCTGTGTGACATTTGTCCAGGCAGCCCCATGATTTCCAACTTAGCTGTTTTGCTTAGATCCAAGCCGTTACGTCTTATATATGTTACAGGCCATTTTGGGGTCTCCAGCTGAAAAACAGGATAGAAATCCAGTCAATCAATCAATCAATCAATCAATCAATCAATCAATCATGCTAGCAGAAGACACATCATTATTTCATTTATCTCCTCCTCATCCACTACTGAGATACATACAATAATATATCAGTAATGGCCTTCTATGGTCTCCATCAGACATGGAGGTCAGCCTCTATGCAAAAAGAATAAATGGGCACATACAGTGACATTTAAAACACAGCAATTTAAAAAAAAACCAAAGCGATGTTCAGAAATCTGTGACAGAACAGTTGAGTGCCCTCGTGGTAATTGTTGTTCAGCAAAGGAAATTCAAAGGGAGACTCCCAGTAGGAAAATCCTGGGTTAGAATTTATCATTGGTTTTGGTAGCATGCACAGAGGTATGAGGAGAGGGTGAGGTCATGACTCAGTAAAAGAGCATCTGCTTTGCATGCAGAATGTCCTGGGTTCAATACCTGGCATTTCTAATTGAAAGGACGAGGTAGCAGGCATCTACTTTTTAAAAACTCAGCAACAAAATGGAACAATACTTCTCAAAAACTGAGCAAGAAACCAGTCTAGAAAGATTATCTATGTGCAAGGCTATTTTGGGGCAAGAAAGGACAGGAACGGAGTTCCGGCTGGCTTCTGAGTTGGCCACGCCTACAGCCTCTCCCCCTTGGGTTCCCCAGGTGCCTCGCAAGCAACGGAGTGCTTGGGGAAGCCAAGCCAATCCACGGAGGGAAGGCAGTTTAAACCGCCTCCCCTCCTGGGGAAGCCGATCTAGAAACTGCCTTCTTTCCCTTGGGTTTCCCATGTGCCCCGCAAGCTGTGGGGCACCTGGGGAAGCCGATCCTGGGAGGGAGCTGCGCTCTCAGGGGTGTGGCCTCATATGCTAATGAGTTTCTGCTGTTGGGTGCGGTCTGTTATGCTAATGAGTTCCTGCTGGGCTTTTTCTACAAAAAAAGTCCTATGTACATATATTTCCAGATTAAACACCCGCTACAAGTTATCCTGTGAACATAGGTTTGCAGAAAGCCAGCAAAACAGCTTGCTCCCTGCTGCTCAATTGTTTTCAGCTGTCTTGTGCAGTCCCTTTAAACTTTAAAGGGACTGCAGAAGACAGCCTGAAACAGCTGTGCAGTGGGGAGCACCTCTCCCCCACTCAGCTGTTTTTGCAGCTTTCCTGGGAAACAGAAAGCAGGGGTTTAAAGGTGCTAGTCACTACAAGCCTCACCCCTGAAGGTGCAAGCAAAGAGAGAGGGGTTTGAGATGCAGGAACTGATGGGATGAACACACAAGCTTAAAACTATAAATATATGTGAGACAACCCCCCCTCCAAACGTGTAAAGCGCTGTCAAGTCACAGCTGACCTATGGCGGCCTCATAGGGTTTTCAAAGCAAGTGAGTAAGCAGAGGCGATTTACCGTTGCCTTCCTCTGCAAAGTCTTACTTGATAGTCTCCCATCCAAGTATTGATCCCGCTTACCTTCTGAGATCTGATGAGATCAGGCTATACCATTCCACATCCAGCACAGGATGGAGGAGGAGGCCTGAATGTGCACACCATATATGACACTCTGCGGGAACTGCATCCTTCTTTGGGCTGGATGACAGAAATCCTGCCATTTCAGGTGGGAGGCCTCGGGACCTGATCAGAGTGACAAGGACATTGGTGCAGGGGCCCCTTAGTGAGAGAAGAGTGAGGAATTCAAGAGGCAGGACTATCCTGGGAGGCACAGTAGTCAAGGCAGTTGTTCCCTGAGCTGCCACTCTGGGCATTACTGGTAACCATAGTTCACACTAAGGTGTGCTAGCATGCTCTGTCACATCAATTTTCACTCCTCAGCACAGAGATTTTTACCTCAGCACAGGGGTTCTTCTCCTGGGGTGGCCCTGCCCTCCCACTCAGCCAAACCAGTCCCTATGTGTGCACCCTCCTTCCAATGGTGGCATAAGGATGCTGTAGAGCCTGCCTGTACCTGCCAGGTGGCACAAACTGGGAGCTGTGCTGCCACTGCCACCCAAGAGCTACTGACCAAGCCCAAAGTTGGTTCTCACCAAGCCTGAGCTGGCCTGCTGTGGCCCAGGCTCACTCTTGGCTCACCCCGTGGCTGACCTGTGCCATCATCCTTCTGTCCTGCCCCACCAGCTTCTATCTCCTGCTGACATTGCCATGCGCCTGTGCCCAGCCCACCTGGAAGAGAGCACCAGGTGAATCAAAAGTGGGGTTGAAGAGATGCCAGCAACACAGCCCAGTGCTCCTCTGTCAGCCTCCCACCACAAGCACTGTTGAGGGGACTGTGGGTAGCAGACACTTGGCAATAAAAGGGCGAAAATTGAGCATGGATGATACAATTGGTGGGGAAATGGGATCCCCCTCTCCAATCAACTTTAGGAATACTGTGCAGACCACAAGAATCTTGCAGCTTCTTAAATGGTCACTTGGGTTTTTTTAATCATACCCTTTTCCACCTTTCACATTTGTATTCCTTCTTTCATCCAAGGCAAGTGTGGCTTCCTCCCCCCTTCCATTTTTGTGACTCACAACAGCCCTGTAAGGAAGAAAAGGTTCTACTGATCCCAGGGTTCATAGGGATGCCAGCCTCCAGGTGGGACCTGGGGATCCTCCCAGAATTACAGATCATCTCCAGATTGCAGAGGCCTTTGGAGGGTAGACTATATGGCATTTTACCCCTCTGAGGTCCCTGTCCTCCCTGGGCTCCATCCCCAAATCTCCAGGAGTTTCTAAACCTAGATTCGGCAGCCCTAACCCCCCTCCAGTGGCCAGGGATGACCTGGCAATTCTATAGGTCTGGCAAAATTCCTGGAAATTTGGAGCAGCTCCAGTGAGGGGTGGGTGGGATTTGTGGCTAGGTGTCACCTAAAACCTGTGGCATACGGTAGCCTTTGCCCTTTGGAAGCTACCATTTTGTCAAGAACACGTGAAACTGCCTTATACTGAATCAGACCTTTGGACCATCAAACTAAGTCTTGTCTCTTCAGGCAGGCAACGTCTCTCCAGGATCTCAGGTGAAGGTCTTTCACATTGAAATGTACTGGGTTCAGATGCGTGGAGTGATCAGCCCATCGTTTATTGTGGTTTCAGCTCAAACTAAAGACAACTCAAGCAGGACCAAAGCCCTGCTTAAATGCATGCTCAACACCACACCCAACACACACTCACTTCCCGTGATTGGCTATTTACATAAGAACTCCTGTACAATAGTTTCCTTCCAGGATCTTGGCCCCCTATTGTTCTGTGAAGGAAGCTAAGTCCATGCTCAGGTGAAACACGAGCTCAGTACCTAACACACATCATCTCACCTCAGATACAAACTTCCCTGCCCTAAGCATATCACCGTTCTCTTGCTTTCCACCCCAACCCTATCTGGCTTTCATTATGTGACGGCTGCTAGCTATGGTGACCAACTCTGGGTTAGGAAAGCCCTAGAGATTTGGGTGCAGGGCACGGGGGCAGGGGAGCTCAGTAGGAACGGGACGCCACAAAGTCTGCCTTCCAAAGCAGCCCTATTCTCCACTCTTTGAAAACTTAAAAAGCGACTGTCAAAAGGAAATAGGTATTGTTTTTGGTAAAGTAATAAATATAATTCTCAGTTGGGATATAAAATTTTTGTTTGTTTGTTTTTGCTAAAGTTTTTGTTTTGGATTTGGCTAAGCTGCTGTTCATATAGTAGGTAATAGAAGGTAATTGCCATATGTCAAATGGGAAATATATATTAGGAAAATTAATTAATACAAAGTCAGACTATCTGAAGGTTTGTTTTGGAAATAGGTACTGATACACAATATAAGGATGGGTAAACAAAAAATTAAACTGAATTTACAATATTATGTTATGTCTTGTTAGAGTATCGTAATTTGGAAAGTAGTGTTATTGAATGTAGTTACGGGTAATAGGTGATGATTCACAGTATAAAGGATGAGAAAACTAAAGTTAATTTGAACCAGTGATATTATGTTATGTTTTGTTAGGATACCTTAGAGAGGCTAAGATTAATCTGTCTCTTTTTGTCTATGTCTTTTTATGTGTTTGAAAAACCAATAAATATATATTGCAAAAAAGAAGAAGAAGAAAACTCAAAAAGCACTACATGGCTGCTAAATATATTAAAAGGTGTTCAGGAATATAATTTCCACTCCTGAACTATACATTACCAAGCTACCTTATACCAAGTTAGATGGTTAGTTGATTGATTGATTGATTTTCAAAATTTAAATTTCACCTTTCTGCCATATCAGGACCACCAAGCTGGTTAATCATGAAAACAGAGCACTATGGCCTTTGCCATTTCTGGTTACTTAAATATATATTGTGTAGAATTGCATTTTCATTGTACTGTACTTCAGATCACAACAGTCTGCTTTCTGCTGAATCAGACTGTTAGCCTATCAAGGTCAGTATTGCCTACTTTGACTGGCAGCAGCTCAGGTAGAGTTTTTTCACATCACATCATACAATCTGATTCTTTCAGTTGGAGATGTCAGTGACTGAACCCGAAACCTTCTGCATGTAAGGCAGGTGCTCTACCGCTGAGACACGATGCTTCCCCTTCATAATGAACACTTGATGCTGCATTATAGTGAGTTGACCTGTTGGTCTAATAAGATCAGTATTGTGTACTCTGATGGGCAGTGGCTTTCCAGGGTCTCAGGCAGAGGCTGTTCATATTACCTACTGCTGGTTCCTTTTGACTGGGGGTGATGCAGGTTGAACCTGGGACCTTCTGCATGCCAAGCAAATGTACCACCCTTGAGCCATGGCCCCATCCCATTATGAAATGTGACACGTTGATCTTGCTGATTGGTAGTCATGTAGGAAGAGGTGTGGAAACTCTGGGTCTGACCCTCCCACTAAACCCAATGGGGTGGATTCTTCCATTCCACTAAGCAAAGTTTCCTGGCTTGCTAAAACCTTCCTCCCTGCCTGCCTTTTCCTTTGGCTCACGTCTGGAGCCTTCCTACCAATGGCTGGGTCTTAATGCCCCTGTAGTGCCCTGCAGTGCAAGTGCACGTGCAACTGTTCAAATGGAAGCTGTAGGATTGGTAGAAAAAGGCTTCTCATTAACTGATTTCCTGCTCAAATGCTTGCCATTTAAGGAAACTGTGACCCTGGTCATACGGGCCAGAAAACGCAGGGGGGAAGCGTGGCAGTTCCCCCTGGAGCAAAATAAGGCGCGGTAGCCCAATCACACGGGCCACCGGGTTGCCACACTCTGGTGCTGAGCGCCAATCACACAGCGCTGCTACAGCGCGGCAAAAAAGCAGCGCAGCAGAGCAGCAAGCCGCGCTGTAGCAAAGGACCCATGTGCCGTTGGGGGGGGCGCTGTCGGTGTCTTGCATTGGTGCACATCCCATGGAAACTTACAACATCCGGAAACCCCGGGATATGGGCCGGCGTTGGAAGCCGTGGGATACTGGCGCTCCCGCGAACAGACGCTGGCCTTTGCCCCGGGGTTTCCGGAAACTAGTACTTCGACCCTAGTAGTTTTTTACTCCGTGTTTTCCACGGGAAGCCGCGGGTTGGCCACAGGAGTGCTACGCCTCCCAGATATGCTGGTATGATTGTGCAGGGAAAGTCCACAGGGCTACCATGCCTTCAGCGGGGCAAATGCTCCGTGTGAACGGGGCCTGTGTATTGCAGCAGCACAGGAGTGGTTGACAGAAGCAAAGAAAAAGAAGAGGAGGAGGAGGAGGAGATTGGACTTATACCCTGCCCTTCACTCGGAGTCTCAGAGCAGCTTACAAACTCCTTTCCCTTCCCCTCCCCACAACAGACATCCTGTGATGTAGGTGGGGCTGGGAGAGCTCTGACAGAAACTGCTTTTTCAAGAACAGCTCTGACAGAACTATGGCTTGCCCAAGGTCATCCAGCAGCTGCAAGTGGAGGAGTGGGGAATCAAACCTGGTTCTTCCAGATCAGAGTCCGCACACTTAACCATTAACACCAAACTGGCTCTCTATATAAGGCCAGTGTTTTCCCTCTGTCCGTTAATTGCTCAGCTGTTTGTGCTGACTTTTCTTTTTATTCGAATAAACTTTTCTCCTGTTACTAATAAGAAGCCTCACCTACCGTGTCTGATTGAGATGAGCACACCAGAACAGAACCTCTTGTGTTACAAAGACACTTTCCCTTCTTTGTTAGCCCCCCAGGGACCAGCAGTCTTTGAAAATGTCAGATCTCCAGTGGCCAATCAGAAGCCCTATTGGGCAGAAGCCCCCTCAGCTTCCTAAAAATGCTCATGAGGCACCAGGGAAGGTGTTGGTACCACATCTGGGACCCCACCTTAGACAGCTTTTTATTACTTTCTTGCATTCCCTTCCAAGTCTTCTGTTTTAGCTGACTGGATTGTTCCATTTATTACATATCTGGCCTGGTGAAGTGAATTTGTTTTTCCTGTTTTGTAATCTGCCTTGAGTCCCAGGGAGAAAGGTGGGCTATAAATGAAGTTAATAAAAATAAGTGAGTAAAATGAAATAGGAGTCCATGTACAAATGTGAGATGGGATGCTGGACCAGTGGCCCATCTAGTCCAGCATCCCATCTCACACAGTGGCCAACCAGTTCCTCTGAGGGCCAACAACAAGGCAAAGAGGCCAAGGTCTTCTCTTGATGTTGCCTCTCTCCAGTCTCTTTTCCATTTGTACATGACACTTGATAGACTAACAACATTTATTCCAATGTCAACTTTTCTGTGTCAGAACTCAATTTGTTATAAGAATGGAGTGTATATCCATTAGGCAGAGGATTTTACACTCAGATCTTCTGACAAAATAAAGCTGGTGGTGGGCGGGAAAATGTTACAAAGAGATGCCAGGTTAAAATAATATCTTTTCCAAGGAATAATGAATTCACACTTCATCGTGTATTGGACAAAGTGAGCTCTGGTTTACGAAATTGTTGCTGGGATATTTTATTTCAAAAAGAGGAAGCTTTACAAATTTTCCTTCTCACCTTGACACAGAGAGTCCTCCATCTTTCTGTGTTATACCTCTGAGGATGCCAGTCACAGCTGCTGGCAAAATGTCAGGTCCTACAATGCCAAGACCAGGGCCAGACAACCCAGAAAATCTACAGCAGCTAATGAACTCCAGCCGTGAAAGCCTTCGACAAAGTATTTTTACTTTACCAAAATAAAAAGCGGCTTGGGGGCCTGAGGGCAGAAAGGTGGGGTATAAATTTTGTAAAATAAAAATGAGGCAACCAGTCAGAAGGAAGCTGCAAGGGAGATTAAAAGTTCAAAAGAATTCATTCTGAGATTTCCACAAGGTTATGGCAATGGTATTCTAAAAAAACTAATGTATACGATGGCCAAATGAGATACAAAAAGCAAATATCTTTTCCAAATATATATTTGTAATACAAATATATATTTGTAATACAAATTATAATAGTTTATATTTTATGCTTGCACGTTTTGTCTGTTTGTAAACTGAAATTTAATTAAAAACAAACAAAACAATTAGGATTGCTCACAACTTTTATGCGAGTAGCTCATTTGGCTCACAAAGTAGAATTTCTGCTCACCAAACTCCACAGCTTAGAGGGAACATTGTGACACAGCTGATGTGTAGGCTATCATTTCCCTTATTTCAAAGCGGTGTGGAGATGAATGGACTAGGGTTTTTCCACTGCATGAGGGAATGGGAGTGAAATGGACAACGTGGTTTATTTCCCCAAAATGTTTAGGATATCAGAGCCCACAAACACCAACCGGTCATTTTACCTTTATAGATATTCTGCAGTGCCCTGTCATAGGGAGAAACCGGGGTCTTGTCAAAAGAAGAATGGAAATATATGACTGCAACATAAGGTATAGTTTAGAACAGTGAACACTTGTGTTGGAAATTCAAGGAGTCAAACACAGAGACTTTCAAGGAGTCAAGCCAGTCACAATAATGACATATTTTCAGCTTTCCTGTTTCAGCATGACCCTTTCTGCTTATATGTCCCTTATTTTCTGCATATATTTTTGAATGCCTACAGATTCTTCTGGGAAGGAAGGCAGCATAGCGTAGTCTGATCTCATCAGATTTTGGAAGATAAGCAGGGTTCAGTACTTGGAAGGTCGACCACCAAGGAAAACACTGCAGAGGAAAGCAATGGCAAACCACTTCTGCTTCTCACTGGCCTTGAAAGCCCCTTGCTGGAGTCACCATAAGTCGATTGAGCCTTGAGCACTTTACATACACACAAACACACAGAGAGATCCTTCCACAATTTTAATGTTATTTAATGAAGTCACCAATATATGAGACATACTTTCCAAAGTATGTTATTAAGGAAAGAAAAGCTCTTGACTGTAACTACCCCAATGAACACCTTGTTCAGGTCTAAAGGTGTAGTGAAAATACACCCAGGAAATTCAGTATGTTATTTTGCATTCCTCAGTTCTGTAAGCTGCAGGAAGTTCCACCAGGCACACCCTTTCCTTGGCAGAAAGAATTCTGGAGACTTTGGGTGTTTTGTGACAGTTGCTCTGGACATATGACTAGTGCTACCTTTCTCTCCTTTTGGCAGGAGCTAACCACAGAAGGGGTGAGGTGGAAGTGAGATCATAAGAACACAAGAAGAACCCTGCTGGTTCAGACCAGTGGTCCACCTAGTCCAGCATCCCATCTCATACAGTGGCCAACCAGTTCCTCTGAGGGCCAACAACAGGGCATAGAGGCTGAGGCCTTCCTCTGAAGTTGCCTCTCTCCAGTCTCTTTTTCATTTGTACATGATATCTACATGAGAGCCAGTTTGGTGTAGTGGTTAAGCGTGCAGACTCTAATCTGGGAGAACCGGGTTTGATTCCCCACTCCTCCACTTGCACCTGCTGATGTGACCTTGGGTCAGTCACAAGCTCTGGCACAGCTGTTCCTGAAAGAGCAGTTTGTGTTAGAGTTCTCTCAGCCCCACCTACCTCACAGGGTACCTGTTGTGGGGAGGGGAAAGGGAAAGGTGTTTGTAAGCTGCTCTGAGACTCCAAGTGAAGGGTGGGGTATAAATCCAATCTCTTCTTCTTCTTCTTCTAACTGTAGTACAAAATAGACTCTGGCAGTGGTCACACGTAACAGAGAACGTGGGGGGAGGTGAGGCTATTCGCGCCATCACAATTTGACATGTCACTACGACGATCAGACGCGATGGCGGTGAACCCAGGGTTTTTTCTGTCGGTGCGTTTCAGCACACTTCAACGAGGAGGCAGTAGGAGCACAGTCCATCTGCGGCCTGTTGCAAACAATTTGCTACTGGACTTCCTAAGGTACTTTTTTACTCCGCAGCTTCGGCTGGGTGGTACGGGTTGGGGGTGGGGGTGCGACGCTTGCCAGATGTGTCCATGTGATCGCGCCCATTAAATTCGCCCGGCATTCGTCCCTCTTGCGCAGCTAATTTTGCGTGTGATCGGAGCCTCTGAGAACTTTTTTCCTCTACATTATTTACATTTGCCAGAGGAGGTTACAGTGCCATCTAGGGGTTTGATAAACAAAAGCATGCTAGTGCATTTTAGAAGGATGTCCAGTGCCACAGACAGCTCTCATGGTCAGGGAACCATTAATGGAACCATAAGTGGACAATTGGCCACTAACCAGGACATGCACTTCCAGTTGCAGATCAGACAACTGAAACTCATTTATCAGAGACAGAAGAAGGGCTTTGCTTCCAGGATGGAGCTGGAAAAGGATAAGATCAAACTGGCCCATAAGACTGGAGCTGGTGTCATTCCAAGAAGGACTGCTTCCTGTTGACTCATTGAAGAGGACACGGAAGCTTCTCTATGAAACTCTGGGCAAGTTTGTGCTGACTGTGGGTGTGTTCAGACGGATCTTTTGATCTGCCATAGGAACGACTCCCTTGCGGATCAAAAATGCACGACCAGACAGAAACATCTGGGAAATATTCCGGTCCCATAGGCATCCCGTTCTGCTGCGCCTCCAATCCTGATTTAAAAAGCAGCAGTTTCAATGTAGGGTTTTCGCTTACCCGCGCAACAACTGCAGACTTTCTTCCGTCTGGTCACTCCATTAGCGCGCGATGCTCCCGTCGGCTCGGTCTGACGTCAGACCGAGCTGACAGGGGTGCGATTTTTAAAAAATTGAAACCCCATGTGCGCTTTAACGAGGAAATGCATTCAGTGATAAGCGCTACGAGGAATGTAATATTCATGCTTATTTCTTTTAGGGACAAGATGTTACCACGATGGGAGATGGAGGGGGGAAGGACTGTTCTAACTTGCAAAATAGTCCCTCCATTGATCATGATGGCAATGGCAAGGGGAGGACCGGGACTTTGCTGAAAACCCTCCGCGATCGCCTCAGTTCTCCAAGAAGGCGCAGCCTTGCCTATGCGAATGTACAAAACTTTTTTTAAAAAAATCCTCGGTGGATGCCGTGTAGACAAATCACGGCGGGAACAACGCGCGGTGAGGCTATTTAATGGGGGGGTGTCTGGTCGTGCTAGGCTGGATTAAAAAAATCGGGATAAAATTTTAGGAGGGCTCATGGCGCGATTGACTGGCCGTCTGAACGCAGCCTGTGAAGAGCTTGCAAAGCTGTACGTGGAGAAACTGATACCAGTATTCAGTGGAGCCTTGGACTCCATCTCTGGGCAAATGGAAGGGGAAAGAAACAGTTAATTATGAATGGTTTAAACAAAGAGTCCAATAGACATTGGGGTTTTCCAAAAAGGTGACTTGGAAGTGATGGTGTCTGTGAGCATTATGCTGCCGGCCAATACCTTTCTTGCTTCTTGCTTGCCTTGAAAACCCCTTGCTGGGGTTACCATATGTCAAGCATTACAACCGTTACTTGATGGAACTTTACACACACAAACATCTATGTAAGTAGATTCAGGTGGGTAGCCATGTTGGTCAGAAGCAGCAGAGTGTTAGCCAAATTGCTCTATTATTTAATAAAGATGGGGAATTATAATTATTAATATGCAATTGGCTTATCTATAGGATCTGACCTTTGTATACCAGAGTTAGAATTCCCAAGCACCCAGGAACAGACACAGAAATTGGGTGGCTAAAATAATAATTTCTTTACTAAATATTCTCAAACATACACACAATATTCACACAATATAGCACTAAGGAAGCAGAGGTGATTGATGGGTTACAGAGGGGTGATACAACCTGTTCAGATGTGCAGAGGTCCATGGATTCTGGCCTAAACTCAGAGAGTTCAGGGGTGGCCTGCCATTTTGGATCATGGCAGAAAACACACGGTCTAAGGCCATCTGTGTGCTGGGATATAGGCACTGGCAAAGAATGCAGGCCAATGGATGGCCCTGGGGGCTGGTCTCAGGTGAGAACAATAGATTACCTGGACCAGTGATGAGTCCCAGGGGTGTGTGATGCCAGTAAGGGCAGACCTTAGGTATGACCAATGAGCTTCCAGAGAGGCAGGGTCTGGATTTAACAATAGAAGCCAGGTGTTGGGTAGCTAGTTAAATGGATTATTTGACTCACTAATGGTCCTGGCCTGGGGTAGACAAAAGGTGGGAGACATCCCTGATTAGCTCAGGAAGGATTGCTAAACATTTGAATGATTGATTGGTTTATCCCGGTATCTTGAGGGACAGAGGCAAGAAAGACAAAGAATTTACACTTAGGACACAAAAGGCTGGGTGAGGTGCTGGAGAGTGCCAGGTGGCTTCTAAAGACTTACCTCTGGAACTCATTGTTATTCCATAAGCATAATCTCTGCTGGGTGGAGGGGCTTGCTCTGAGGTCACCTTATGAAGCCTGAATATGAAATCTCTTTTGCAGACCACCTGCAGCCCGACTCTGGTCAAGCTGAGAGTGCCTGGCTTTTTGGACTTCAGGTTAGAAAGTAGGGCACCCCTGTTTTGGGGCTACCCAAGTGCCTCTGGTAACAAGAGCAAAGTTTGAGTCCAGTGGCACCTTTGAGACCAACAAAGTGTTATTCAATGTGTAAGCTTTTGTGTGCAAAACACACTTCTTCAGACAAAACTGGAATGAGATCTCAAAAGCTAGTTACAGGGGAAAAGAGGGTGGGGGTAAGGTGGTAGGAGAGGCCACTCAGAGCCCAGATACATCTGCAGAGCCGAAATTGGAGTCCAATTTCCTTCTCTTTGTTAACTCTTGCATTTATGTGCTAATTTGCTGCCATCCATTGCCGGCCACCCATTCCAATTTTGGCTCTGCGTATGCATCTGGGCATTGAGTGGACTCTCCTAAGGGCTTACCCCCATCTTTTGTTGGCCTCAAAGGTGCCCCTTGACTCTAAATTTGTTATACATCTATGTACAAATTTTGCACTTTGCTTTGTGAATGTTGGATTTACACTCTGTAAGTGCCCAGGGGTTGAGCTCAAACTGCCCTGACAGGTAGTCTGGTCACAAGAAGGAGTTACTCCCCACCTTTCTCCATTCCTTCTGAATTTCAACCTGCTGGGTTTGGTGGAGTTGCCATTCTTATGGTAACAAACGCAGCACAGCAGAACAAATGGATTAGCCAGGACAGACGCTGCCTAAGCACTAATTCCAGTGGGCTTGGGGGTAGGAGGAGGGTTTGTGGGAAGAAGAAGCTCTTAAAGCGAGAGTTTCGACTGAAATTCACCACAGATCCCACCTTACTTTCAAGGGGAATGCACAATCTCAGCAAGAGTTTGTGTTGCAAAAAGGAGGAAATAATTCCCTTCAGAAGACACAGAACAAAGGAATGGAGATAAACAAGAAATGACACTGACCAGGAGAGGAGGTGCTGACCTCACTGTTCCATTTAACTCTATCCTCTTGTGCCCCTGACAGGGCTTGTTCTCTTTGAACATCAGACATTGCTTATTCCAGCATCTTAGACCCTATCTTGGGATACCCTTGGCAAGCACACAGAGAGGCTGAAATTCCTGAAGAAGCAATATGTAATTCACCACAAACCTATTGGCAAGTGGATCTTGTCGAATCAATTACACAACACTCCATGTTTTGTCACTGTGATGGGTGGCAAAGGTCCTGCCCCATACTGTCAATCACCAATCCCCTTTATTCCTATTTGGTGAGTGCATGGAACAGCTAAGAGTCAACCAGGATTGTCGAATGCTAGAATAGCCAGATGAGAGGGGACAGTGAGAAAAAAAGCAGTTAGAGTCCAAGGGGATTGGATTTAGGAGAAAGCAGGCTTCCCTAAGTTCTTAAAGTTGTGGAAAGGCCAATGGGTCTGTGACGGACTGCAATTTTAAGACGCTTAGAAGTGCTGTACAAACAACTAAAGGACTGTGTATGGTTTAATTCTTCACAGAAACAGAGAGCCTTGAGTGACAGGCTACTCCAAGCAATTTGATTGGTTAGCATCAGCTGTGCAATGAAAAAACTTGAGAGCTGCATGCTGAGGAGAGTCTCAATTAGATTTCTGCCTTGACTGAGTTGGGTCTGATTTCAGCCTTAGCTGAGAGCAGTTTAACACAGACAGAGAACTGGGGGAAAGTTGGCAAGGAAGATTGTGAAGTTAAGTGAAGACTCCTACTTGGGCCGAAGAAAGGAGATAGATCTTCTAGTGAGAGGAGAATTTCCCTACCCAGTCAAACAGGCAGTTAGCTCTGAAGAGTGCATCGAATCCTGGTGTGGTTAGAAATTGCCTTTAGAAACCTTAAGAGGCAGTTAAAAACTAAAGACAAGTACTGGCGTTTCAAGAGAAGGGGTTTGAGTACTGGAAAGAATGTACCAGCCTTCTGGAAACCAGAAGAGTCAGAGAATATTCAAAGCAAATGTACTGGAGTGCTTGGAAAACACTGGAACAAAAGTTTCTCAACATTAAGATTTTAAGTAACTTAAGAAGCTCTCACTGGACTGAAATATAAAAACTAGAGTACTGGTTTCACCACAGAAATTCCAACCCCAATTTCACTTGACCCCCTCTATGTGGAAAAAATATTTGGTTAATTTTGAATTTCAAAATGTCTCAAGTGCCATTTTCAGTGGATTAAATTAAAGGACAATCCCGACCCTTCCCACAGGTTCCTGGGCTGAGTCAACAGTAAAATATCAGTCTGAGACTGGGTGGGCAGCCAGAGCTCTTTAGGAAAGAAGAAAACAGACCACTAGGGCTGTTCAGTCAGAAAGACAAATAGAAATGGAGGGAAAATCTTGCCTCTAAGGGAGGGAAATGGATGGGGACATCATAGGGTCTCCTCAGGAACCAAAAGATTGGCTCATAACTGTTCTCTGCACTCAGGAATGGACAACTGAAACATTATAACTGAATTAGCCAAGTAAATGCTGTGTTTTGTACTCGTCTGAGAAGTGATAATGAAAAACAAGAACCACAATTTTATTAAATGCTTTGTTTATTGCCATCTTGTGCAGTTACAGCGCAAGTCAGAAAGAAATTGATTTAATACATTTCAGAGAAAAGCACTAGCCTCGGAAGTTACTGAGAAAAGATTTTGTTGTCCACATTTGCTTTTTTAAAAAGGGCAGCCCTTCAATGCTAACTTTAGGCCACACAATAGGGCAGAATCCATACAAATGGATTATTCAGGCAGGCCTTCTTATGAAGCAATATGAAGAGCAGATTCCTGAGGAGGTTCTGCCTCTAGATTCCATCTCTATGTGTGATTTTCAAAACTGAGCTCTGGTCCAGAGAAGAAGGGCTTCATGTTCAGATTTCACGTTAGGTGTAAGTATGTCTGAAGCAAGCATTATGATTGTCTCACTAAACTGAAAATAGTACCATACCAGAGAAGGCAAAAAAAAAAATCTCTGTTGATGAGAATCAAGTCCTGGGGATATCCCAAGTAACCATGCAAATAGTGCTTGCAGTAGAGGTTAATCAAGAACTATCATATTTATCACTGTATTTTCCTCCTGGATGACCATATCCCGAAAGAGGAAGAGAATGAGCCTCTTTAAAAACTTTTAACAGGAAGAATCGTAACTGTGTTGAAGTGGTTTCAAAGTCCACACTACTTAAAACGTTACTCTCTTCACAGATCTCAAAGAGGCAGGAGCCATTTTCCTTTCAAGATATGGTCATTTCTGTGTTGTTGGCTACAATGAGAACAACTAGATCCTCGTGTGAGAGTTGGGACAATATCCAGAGTTCAGGGCTGTTCTTTAAACAAGTCGACACGAGGCAAAAATGGTGTGAGAAGGCAGAACCATGAAACCCCTTTGGAATGCAAGTTAGACCCATCACCAAATATGAGTTTTCTTAACCCCCATTGATAGAGTTATTAGAATCAGAGAGAATGAAGCTACGTAGAAAAATGCAAAAAGAATTAACTTTTCTAAAATCGTTTTCCCGTAGTCGTTTTGTGTTGATTTCGAGTTCCGTGAGTCAGAGAATCATTCTTTTACTCTGGTTTAGAGAATCTACCAAAGATGATAATGCTTTGGGTGCAGTTGTGCCGAACATAGAAAAGGAAGGGATGGTCAGCTATGAAAAGCACCTGTGCACGACGTTGACGCCGAGAGGCTTGCGCCTCTTTACATACAGGTGCTGCACCCCCCTCTTCATCGACCTCAAAGAATGTATCATGGACAAGTTGAGACAGAGCCACCCCGTGAGTGGTTGTTGCTCCAGAGAAATCAGCTTTTTCGGAATCATTTAGGAGCGACAGATCAAAGTACTTGTCAGCTTCAGCCGTCTTCTCTATGCTGAACTTGGGAATGGCTATCTCCACTTCTTCAGGCTTCAGGTCATAGGACCAGTCGAGCAAATCCTCATGGGTAAGTGCATCTTCCAGCTGAAGGAACAAACAGAAATTGTAGCAATGTGATTCCAGGCAGAGAAACATCAAGACTCTTGACATCAGTGGAAAGAAAGCGTGGATACATTAAGTAAAACGGCGAATGATAACTGTTGAGACTTTTGCAGCCAACATTATCTGATTAAGCAGCCAGAGATGGGCATAATAATGACCTTGTTCATATAACAGTTACAGAGACAAACATGATGGCGTAGCTGTTAGAGTGTTGGACTAGGATATGGGAGACCCAGGTCCCATACTTACGGAGCATTTGCCCCGTTGAAGGCATGGTAGCCCTGCAGACTTTCTGTGCGTGATCACACCAGCACATCTGGGAGGCGTAGCACTCCCATGGCCAACCCGCGGCTTCCCGTGGAAAACACGGAGTAAAAAACTATTAGGATTGAAGCACTAGTTTCCGGAAACCTCAGGGCAAAGGCCGGCGTCTGATCACAGGAGCGCCAGTATCCCACGGCTTCTGATGCCTGCCCATGTCCCGGGGTTTCCAGATGTTGTAAGTTTCCATGGGATGCGTATCAACACTGAATAGCACATGTGCACAGGCAAGACACCAACTGCGGCCCACCCCCCCAACGGTGCATGCTCACTTCGCAACAGCGCGGCTTGCGTGGTCTGCTGCACCACTTTTTTGCTGTGCTGCACCAGCATGGTGTGATCGGCGCTCAGAGCTGGAGTGTGGCAACCCGGTGGCCCATGTGATCAGGCTACCGCGTCTTATTTTGCTCCGGGGTGAACTGCCACGCCTCCCCCCCCCGCATTTTCTGGCCCGTATGATTCAAATCCCATCTCTGCCATGGAGGTACACAGGATGACCTCGTACACTCATTCTCTAAGCCTAACCTACAGGGCTGTTGTGAGGATAAAAACTGGAGGGAAGAACAAGGTCCCTACTAGAGTGAAAGGTGGGGTATAATGGTATAGATATAGAATTGATGAATATTTTTTAGCAAGAAATACCTTACCTGTACAAGGGCTTCAGAACTTTCATCTGTCGGCAGCAATACGAACATGCTCAACTCATGGTTTTTGTAGGGAATCTCAAGGACTTGCACCTCGACATCGTTCAGATAAACTGTCCCTGTGTTGAAGGTCCCCTTACTGTGCATCAGCTGCACTGTATGAAATGCTTTCTATAAGGGAAGAGGGGGAACAAATGTTGAAAGAAATGAGAAACAACTTTTATTTATTTATTTATTTATATAAGTTTTACATCCCGCTTTCTGGAGTTTTGGCCCCGCTGGTGGACCTCCTGATGTCCTCAGGGTTTTGGCCACTGTGTGACACAGAGTGTTGGACTGGATGAGCCATTGGCCTGATCCAACATGGCTCACTGATGCATTTTTATTATTTTGTCATTGTGGGCTTGATTAGTTAAAACTAGATGATCTCGAGAAATAAAACCAGAAACAATAGGTACAATCCTTTATGAATGTCTTCTGTGGAAACCCCAAGAAGTAGAATAGGAAAAAACATGCATAGAGGAATGAGGGCTGGTAATGATTTCGGATGAGTAAATTTGGAAAAAGTGTGATGTTTAGGATTGCCCCCTAAATTTCCAAGAAGAAACCTTTTCACTTTAGATCATTCAAGCACTACTAGAAACTCTTACAGAGAGAGGGGCCCTCAGAAACTGGTCAACTGATTCAGGTAAATTACTAACACTGAAGTCTCATAGAAATTAATGGAAATAATTCAGTCCCTTTTATTTCCACTTTATGGGCCTTCATCTCTCAGCAGAAGGCCTGATTGGTCAGCAGAAGCAGAGTCTATGGATTCTTTGATCCACTATGTTGTCTGGGAAGCCTACATGAAGACATCATCGGAGTAGAAGAACTCTTACACTCTTTCAACACATGACTGAAAGATGCAATTGACCTTTCCACTATTCAGCTCTGGAAAATGTGCAATGGATCAGGGAAGCATACGTATATCTTACCGCGTCTGTGAAAAATGGGGCTTCTTCTGTGAGCTCTTTCTTAAATTCAACATCCCATAGTCCTTTAAAGTACAGGCTATTCACCAAAAGCAGCTCAGTCAGACAATCCACACTGTCCTTGGGCAGGACATCCTTGATTTTACCTTACAGAAAAATACAAGAAATTGAGCTTTAGAAGATTTTCAAACTCCTTTGTGTCTTATTGGAGCATTGCAACTGTATGCAATTCATCATTCCCTAGCTGAGAAAGCTGAATGGAGCAGCTGTACTGTGGTTAGTGATAATGGAAAACCTATAGCAATCATTCTTCTTGAGGTTCTTTTTCGATATGGAAGAAGAAGGTCTCTGTGGATGCCGTGTCTTGATAAGCCATGGAAAGCTGTTATCTGTTCAACGAATTATTAATTGGCTGTTGGTTTCTAGAGCAATCCTCCAGGAACCAGGGAATGGAGTCATTAAGGTTTTCCTACCTATCAAGCAGAAGTGAAGGAGCTGCTCTTACCATGTGACTGGATTTCAATCCACAGGTTTATCAGTCTCCTGACTTCCTCAGGGGCGCTATGAAAATCAACTCCTTCCACTTCTGTCCAGTACAGTTTCAGAGCACAGTAAAGGAATTTCTGAACAAAAAAAGAACACAGAAAACAGCAATAGTCTAATGAATAGAATCAGATCTCTAATTTCAGAAAGTTAGACATTCACCCTAAGCTCCTCAAAGAATTTGCAGAATAAAAACCAAAAGAAGGCATGGTGGGCCTTCTTTAACAGAGTTCAGACAACCACTGAAAAGACCCTACTTCTTGGAGAAATTTTAGATTCTATGTTCGTAGACCCCTCTGCAGAACAAGCAATGGTTAATAGTAACAATTACAATGCCAGATGCAACAATTTATAGAGGAAATTCATTTCAGTTGTATTATGGATTTGGTCTGGCAACATGCGCCACACATTTGGCTATAACAGCCTTCCTGGTTGTGGAAAGTGCCACCAAGTCACAGCTGACTCATGTAGGGTTTTCATGTAGAGTTTTCAAAGCAAGAGATGGTCAGAGGTGGTTGGCCACTGCCTGCCTCTGCATCATGACCCTGGTACTCCTTCGAGGTCTCCCATCCAAATACTAGCCAGGGCTGACCCTGCTTCACGTCTGAGATTTTACCTAAACTATAAGATACACATTTCAGCGTCGATAGAACATTGGACCACTTACGCTGCAACTGAATTTAATATAGTCAATACTTTTCAGCTGAGCAGTGCAGGACACCACTACTGCTGACCGAACTCCAAGTTACCTGAAGGAAAGCAATGGCATAGTCTCCATAGAGCTTGTTGGCAAAGCTCAGAACGTAATTGGTGCTGGGTCTGTTAAGCCGTGTAAGTATTTTGCTGAATGCGGTATGGATGCCTTCAGGAGTGTCACATTCATCATCTGAAACAGACTAATAACACAAAGAGACATTAGTCCTAGTGACACTTGGTTGAGAGCCAATACCTTTCCCTCTAAGTGTTAACTATTGGCTTTTACTTGGTCTTATCCTATGTGGTCAAGCATTCAGTCTTAGAGACCTAGAAACAAGGGTTGTAAAAGTAAATGAGCGCCTTTATCCTCATGCACCATTCAACACTAATTCTCTTCCAACAGTGTCACCCTGCTTATTCCTGTGGCTGTTATTGTTATTACTACTATTACTACTACTACTACTACTACTACTACTACTACTAACCATTCCTGACTAGGAGACCCTTTAATTGTGCTACAATCTAGGAGGTCTTTTCTAATTCTCTTCTTCAGTTTTGCAGTTAATTACACAGGTCGTGAAGGAGAAGAATTAGATGTGCAACTAGATGGATAAAAAACCAAAAGGCTTGAGGAAATAAGAGATCTCCCATGGGAAGAAGGAATAAGCAAAAATCACCACATGCCCTCCCCCCAGAAAGTCCAGGTGGGATCCATTGAACACAAGGAACTCACTTCTCAATAATCATCTACGGATTGATTTAGTTCATCTATTGTTTGATTTAGTACATTTGTATCACATCCTTCTTTCATGGTGCTCATGGTGACATTCATGGGGGTTTCCTGTTTTATTATCATAATTTACAAAAGCATGCTAAATAGAGTCAATAGTTTTAGACTAGTGTAACTCTGCTTAAGGTGGCACTGTTGAACAATTGATTTTAAAAGGTCATGGTGGCTTGGATGGTAATGATAAGAAATCCTGCCAAAAAAAAGTGATTACATCATGTTTTACTTTATCCCAAGATGGCAACATTTTTTTGGAAGCAGATCATATAGATTAGATTATCATACACGTTTGCAGAGGAATTTTAACTGGGTAGCTGGACTTCCTTCCATCCTACTTTTCATTGAAATGTCATAAATTCTGTTAAACCATTAAATATTTAAGAGAGAATCCCCAAATATCAAAATCTCAGTTGAGATAAAATTCTCCAAATAGTTCACAATTTACCTTTTCAGGAGTAGCTGGTTTCTCTTTTTCAGGTGCCTCAGGCTTAGAGCAGGAACATGGATGTTGGGATGATGGTTGCTTATCATCTCTAGGTTTAGTGCGTTGTGGTTCCTGGGCCTGATGTCTGTCATCGCTAGGTTTAGTGTGTTGTGGTTCTTGGGCCTGATGTCTGTCATCTCCAGGTTTAGTGCGTTGTGCTTCTTGGGCCTGATGTCTGCCATCTCTAGGTTTAGTGTGTTGTGCTTCTTGGGCCTGACGTCTATCATCGCTAGGCTTAGCGTGTTGCGGTTCTTGGGCCTGGTGTCTGTCATCTCTAGGCTTAGTGTGTTGTGGTTCTTGGGCCTGATGCCTGTCATCTCTAGGTTTAGTGCGTTGTGGTTCTTGGGCCTGATGTCTATCATCACTAGGCTTAGTGTGTTGTGCTTCTTGGGCCTGATGTCTATCATCGCTAGGCTTAGTGTGTTGTGGTTCTTGGGCCTGGTGTCTGTCATCTCTAGGTTTAGTGTGTTGTGCTTCTTGGGCCTGATGTCTATCATCGCTAGGCTTAGTGTGTTGTGGTTCTTGGGCCTGATGACTGTCATCTCTAGGTTTAGTCTGTTGTGGTTCTTGAGCCTGATGTCTCTCATCGCTAGGCTTAGTGTGTCGCTGAGGGGCTTGTCGTCTGGTATCTCTAGGTTTAGTGTGTTGTGGTTCTTGAGCCTGATGTCTCTCATCACTAGGTTTAGTGCGTTGTGGTTCTTGAGCCTGATGTCTCTCATCGCTAGGCTTAGTGTGTTGTGGTTCTTGGGCCTGGTGTCTATCATCGCTAGGCTTAGTGCGTTGTGGTTCTTGGGCTTGATGTCTCTCATCGCTAGGCTTAGTGTGTTGTGATTCTTGGGCCTGGTGTCTATCATCGCTAGGCTTAGTGCGTTGTGGTTCTTGGGCTTGATGTCTCTCATCACTAGGCTTAGTGTGTTGCGGTTCTTGGGCCTGATGTCTCTCATCACTAGGCTTAGTGTGTTGTGGTTCTTGGGCCTGATGTCTGTCATCTCTAGGTTTAGTGTGTCGCTGGGGTGCCTGTCGTCTAGTATCTCTAGGTTTAGTGTGTTGTGGTTCTTGGGCCTGATGTCTATCATCACTAGGTTTAGTGCGTTGTGGCTCTTGGGCCTGATGTCTCTCATCACTAGGTTTAGTGTGTTGTGGCTCTTGAGCCTGATGTCTCTCATCACTAGGCTTAGTGTGTTGTGGTTCTTGGGCCTGGTGTCTATCATCGCTAGGCTTAGTATGTTGCGGTTCTTGGGCCTGATGTCTGTCATCGCTAGGCTTAGTGTGTTGTGGTTCTTGGGCCTGATGTCTGTCATCACTAGGTTTTGTGTCTCGCTGGGGGGCCTGTCGTCTAGTATCTCTAGGTTTAGTGTGTTGTGGTTCTTGGGCTTGATGTCTCTCATCACAAGGTTTAGTGTGCTGTGGTTCTTGGGCTTGATGTCTTTCATCATCTAGTTTACTGTGTTGTGGTTCTTGGGCTTGTTGTCTAGCATCTCTAGGTTTGGTGTGTTGTGGTTCTTGGGCTTGTTGTCTAGCATCTCTAGGTTTGGTGTGTTGTGGTTCTTGGGCATGATGTCCATCATCAAAAGGTTTGGCATGATGTGATTCATGGGCTTGATGGCTCTCATCCCAAGGTTTAGCATGTTGTGGTTCCTCACTTTTTTGCTCATCATCAGAAGGCTTAGCATGTTGTGGTTCCTCACTTTTTTGTTTGTCATCAGAAGGTTTATCATGTTGCAGTTCAGGATGGGGTTTCAGAGGGATCTTGTCCTGTGACTGCAATGAAATAAAACACTTATATATATTTCAAACATAGTTTTCTGTTTTTGTAAAAGAGGGCAGACTGATAGATGCTGTTCTCCCCTATATATGCCAAATTACTGTGGCAGAAGTTCACTAAATCTTGTTCCAATGTATCACCACAAAAAGATTCTTTTGGCTGTGTCATCACGTATATTAAGATTATACTAGCCCCAAAAAGAAGGGTCAAAAGGGAAATCAATAACATATCTGAATACATCATTGGGTGCAAATTTATAAAGAACTAGCCACGCTTTTGTGTAAAGTTTTTAAAGTAAATTTGGGAACTTATTTTTACCCTTCACATATGTTCTCCAATTGTCATGGAGTTCAGCACTGAGATAGCTGGAAAGAGTACTAAAATGGAGAATTAGGGAGAAAAAATCCATGCAATTTTTTTTGAGCTTTTCTGTACATACCTTTGTAGGTGAATCACTAAATTCTGTCAACCAGTGCTCATCATGTTGGGGTTTGTTGTGATCCTCCAGTTCATCCCAGTGCAGCACCTTGAATGAGTATAATATTGCTTTAGGCATAAAGTGCTTGATATAAAATCCATATGCACAGTTTTCAGAGGGAAATAATTCAATTGAATACAGGATAGGTGAAGTGAGAAATCATGATAATAACTGATTATAAATGAAGTTAGGAACACTGAGGGTAACCCGTTTGCAAATGAGCAGAAGTTGAACTACACCCACCTTTTTAAGCTCAGTTGCTGTATTACATTCAGTCCCCAAAAGAAGCAGGCCCATGGCACTGCAAAGATTCACAGGAGACAACAAGAGATTATCAGTTCGGTGCTCTGTACTCAGCTTCCGGAAAAAGTCAAGGGCAAGTTTGGCATTGGCTTCTGGCAGGGAAGACATGGTGGAATTCAAAAGTTCTAAGGGAAGAAGAAGAGGACAAATTGGCACTTCATGATCTTTCCAAATTTTTGTTGTCTTTTGTTCCTACATATTCTCCAAAAGCAATCATCTAAAATATTAAAAATCAGTCTTCCTGGGTATTGTATGTGAGGAAAGATACAACCCTTCTAACATTTAAACTTGAAATTTCCCCAACAGAAGCTCTCTCAGTTCTAGTTTTTCAATCCAATAGAAGAAATTATCATATTTGAGATGAGCTCCTTTGAAATCAGTGGGACTAGGTACCACATAATGGGTTAGACCCAACAATCTTTTCTATTCATGAAAAACAGAGGATGGGGTCTTCTGCAACCACCTATAAGTTCTCTAGGGATCAGGTGACACACATAGACAAAAGCCATATTGGATGTGTCCGTAATTAGGTGAGCAATTGGATATGACTGAGAGAAAAGCTGGCTGGATCCAACCCAATGTGTTGAGAATCTGGGTATCTGAAGTGACTCTTCAGTCTATATATTTTACTGTAGTCATCATTTAAGTCCATATGGAAGGGTAGATGATAAGAGAAAAATGGAAGGTGCTCAGAGGGCTGATTTATTTGATCTCGGTAAACCTCAAAGTGAAGGTCACTGAATTACCTAATAGCTCCCCATATGCAATGGCAATACTGTTGGAGTTTAAGGAATTAATCCTGAATATCTACTTTCCTCCATATGTTCATAGGTTTAAGAACTCTCAGTGTTGGACAGATGAAAAGTCATGGCTATTGTTGAGCTGCCATTTTCTATATCTTCTAAGACTACTTTAGCTTACTTTCAAGAACACAACACATATCATTTTTCAAACTGGTTTACAGCATAATCCTAAACTGTGTTATACCCTTCTAGGCCCTTTGACTTTGATGAACTTGGAAGGGCATAGCTCTGCTCAGGACAGCAGTGATCATTTCAGCATTTAGTATACACCAGGCTCTAACACAACAACACTGATCATAATAGTTTTACAAGGCATCTGGTATTATTCTAATACATCTCCAGTTTAAACATTTCAAAACTATTTTGTTATTTCATTCAAAGCATGAAATTCTATAACTTTTAGGTTACAATAAAAACAACCCTCTGATAGGCCAGACTGGAATGTGACATCACTATCTGAAAATGCTCAGCACAGCAGACTTTCAAAGACAGGGCTTAGGTTCACATGTGAACCTTGGGTTGCAACGGAAGAGAAGTACCATACACTAAAAAGAAGCAAAGGCAAGCAGATATTTCCATTTTCACTGTTCACCTTTCCTATTGAGAAAACGGGGCCACTTCCAGAGAATGGTAAGGGACAATTTTAGGAACACTGCATCAGCAAACGCTCCAATAGCAGCAGGAGTATTTCTTTCCACATGGAGCCCAAGCAGCTAAGAAGCACTTTTTTCCACATTTGCACGCACCAAACTTTTCAGGGTTAGTGAACAAAGGAGAAACCTTTCCAGAGAGCCTCCAGATCCACTTAACAACACCTTACTGAGTTTTCAAGAACAGGACAGAGAAAATTTCCATAGAAGTATGTGTGTAAAGTGCTGCCCAGTCACAGCCAACTTGTGGTGACTCCAGCAAGAGGCTTTCAAGGCGAATGAGAAGCAGAGATAGTTTACAGGCTTAGTAAGGAGAGGTCTTGCCAAGAGTCACAAAGCACATAACACCAACATTTTGGAATAAAAACAGGCCACAATGTTTATTGATAACAGACCAAGAAGCACTGGCGAAGCATAGGGGTGGATCCTGAAAAACCGAGCAACCCACCTGCCGCTCAATAAGACATCCCACAGCCTGCCTGCTGGAGAAAACCCGGGAGAAACAAATATTCAAGATATCACAAAGGTGACTGCTGCTGAGTGGTACCATTTGTCACCTGGGGTGAGCCTGGGCACAGCCCCCGAGCTGGGCATACCTTGTAGTGGCTCAGACCCTCAGATCCCATAAGGGAATCCCCAAACAGGGGAGGTGGTCATGCAGGCCTGTCTCCCCAAAAGGATCCACCTCGATGGGCAAAACCACCAAGCTGTGACAGTTAAAGCATGCATACAAAAATACTAAAAAGAAAGGGGAGGAAGGGTGGGTATCCCGAAAAAAAAAAATCACACTGCCCAAGCCACCAAGCAGCACTGTTTCAATACAGCTGGGCGGGCCCAATGTCACCGCTGTGCAGAGCCCACTGAAAACATCCCATGCTGCAGAGGGCCAGGCCCTACATGATGTGAGGCTGTCCAGCACAGTGGCTTGACACTCCTGCCTTTGCTGGCTGTTCATGAAGGGCAGGAAGAGCCTCCTCCAGACCCCTCCGAAGCCCGTGCAGCAATCCAGCTATTTTCAGTACGTCTCGGCTGTGTTTGCCATGGCCTCCCTCTACATTGTCTTCCTTGGTGGTCTCCCATCCAAGTACTGACCCTGCTTAGCTTCTAAGATCTGATGAGATCGGGACATGCAATGCCTCCTTCCCTCCCCTTCATAAAAATACAGATCCCCAAACACCAGATTCAAGTCCAATAGCACCTCAGGGCGCAACCAGATTTGGGGGGGAGGGTTATAAGCTTTCAAGAGGCAAAGCTCCCTTTGTCAGGTACCAAGCATCAGTATGCCTAAACACTCAACAGGAAGACTCTTTACCTTGACTCGAGCAGTGATGATCCGAGGATGCCAACTGAAGGTGAGACTGTCTTCTGCGAGGTGCCTGTATTTATATTGAACTTCTTACACCCCCACCACCATTAAGCAGGTTTGCATTTCTAGATCTGCAACAAATTTGATTAAATGTTATTTACATAATGAAAACAGCGTAATGCATAAACTGGACGTTTGCAATACTCATCTCTAATTATCACGGGTGTTTAGCATATAATGTAGACAGCATGTAAGATTACAACACCAATAGCACCGTCGAAGTTTTGTGTGTTGGCAAGGTGTCCTGCGCATCGCAAATAATGCCCATTTAGAATCTCCCTATAATAACAAGATCCCCTAAAGCAAAGATTTTTTTTTCCCCAAAGGCTGTGATTAAAAAAAGATGTATACAAAAATAATAAGAGGTTATCACAATGTTCTAGCAGTTTAACAGTCATATTCATGACCATTCGGCCAGCTTGCCTTTAGAGGGGTTGTGAGAATATAATATATGGACCAGATAAAATTGAACCACCCAAGTCTAGCACAATATTGTGCTGATCTCAGTTGGGGACAAGTACAAGAGAAATCTTTGGCACTCGTACCCTGTTTGTAAACTGGCCAGAAATATCTGTCTGGGCTGGCCACTGAAGGAAACAGAATTCTGGACTAGATTGATATTTGAATCTGTCCAGTAGGATTCTCTGTCCTTATGTTAGTATTTGGAGTTATTTTCACAATCACTTACTATGTACTTGTGCTGAGATTTTTGAGTTCATGACTGTACCCTTGGGTCGCCCAGTGATACCCTGGTCTACAGCAGATGTTACCCTTTTAACAGTAGATCAGTTGTCCAAAGAGCCACATTAACTTCAGGCTGTTCAGATATCTACCATAGATTCTTCAGGTACATGACTATCTGTGAACTAGGCTGAATACAAAATACCAAAAGTTGGGCATGGCTCGTAGAACAGAATTTTGGCATCTTCCAACTCAAGGTTCAGCCCACTGAGCCTCAACCCCCAATTCTGTTCTTGGGGATCAGGTGATCCTCACAAACAACATGGTGGACAAAGCGATGATATGATAACCATCTTCAGGTACTTGAAAGGCTGTCTTATAGAGAACTAGTGAGTGAAGCCCATTGTGGCTGTAGACAACGGGCCCTAGATAGGAAGGAAGGGCGGGTGGAAGGAAAGGCGGAAGTGAGAACTGGAGGTAGAGAGAGAGAGAGAGAGTTAGAGAAGGGGGGAGAGAGAGAGACGGAGTGGGGGCATTATGATAGTAATTTGGAAAGAAAGGAAGGGAGGGAGGTAGGAAGGGAGGTAGGAAGGGGAAAGAATGAAAGCAAGGAAGGAAGAAAGAAGGGTAGAAAGAGAGAGAGAGTGGAAGGAAGGAAGAAGAGAAGGGAGGGAAGAAGGGGAGAGAAAGAAGGGGGGAACATGGTAAGAGAGAGAAAGTGGTGAGGGGAGAGAGAGAGGAAGGATACAGGGGGGAGAGGGAGGGTGCCTGAGCGAGCTTCTCATGTCCACCGGGATAGGCAGGCGGTGGGAGAAGCGAAGGGGGGTTGATCCTGGTAAAGGTTCTCCTGGCCACCTGGCTGGCAGGGGGCAGGAGAAGCCATGGGAGGGGAGGGGAGGGGCCAATCTAGGTGTGCAGTGGCTCCTGTGCCGGCGGCACTGGCAGCTCTCTACTGGGCCGGCGGGGGGCGGGGGGGAGGGCTGAAGTTGGGTGCTTGGTGGCTTGTCCGCCGCTACTAGCGGCTGTCTAGTGGGTGGGAGTGTTGATGGCTGGCGTATGGTGGCTCAGTCACCACTGGCACCCTGCCAGGGCTCCCTGGAAGGGCTGCCTGTTGGGGTGGGGGCCAAAATCGGGCCGGCAGTGAACAAAGCAGGGTTGCCACAGGCGGCATGGCCCTCCGTGGGCTCCCCCTTGCAGCGGGCGAAGGCAGCTGGGCTCGTGGCTCCACCCCTGGCCATCGGCCCCCTCCCACCAGCCGCGCAACGGAGCAGCGGGGCAAGGCGGTCAGCTGCGCGGCATCCCGGGGCAGCAGGGCGATGCAGCCGGCCTCACCTGTCCTGTGATTAGTTGGTGGAGGGAGCAATTGGCAAGAGAGGCAGGCCTTGTTCACCCAGCATGCCGTGCGGTGGACACAGCGGAGGTCCGAGGTGGGCAGTCCTCCCTCCCATCCACCCACCTGAGGGAGCAGTGGGCCAAGGCACCCCTCCTCCTTGAAGGAGGGCCGGCTGGGCAAGGGAAGTGCGGTGCTGCCGGCTCCCCCCTCAGAGCCCCCCCCCAATGCAGGGCCTGCAGCTTGCCTGGCAGAGGCCATGCAGGCCATTGGAAGCACTGCGCGCCCCCCCCCCTGAAGCCAGCCGGGTCCAGTGGAGGGCCACGCCGGGCGAGGGAAGCGTGGCATGGCTGCGTTCTCCGTCACCAAGATCAGCTGGGCTGGTGGAGGCCCCCTTCACCCCCGAAGCAGGGGCCGTAGCCTCCGCGTATCTCACTGGCATGGGCAGCTCAGGCCACCCTGGCTTGGCTGGGGCGAGAGAGAGTGACCCGGCCACAGCGACAGCTCCCTGAAGACTGAGTTCACAACGCTGGCTGGCAGGTCTGTGAGCGGGACTGACGGGACAGTGCAAGGCAAGGCAGCCAATGGATAAGGAGCCAGAGTGAGGGGCAGATGCACAGGCCAACTGATTTTGGCGCGCATCGAATGTTGTGGGACCAAAACTCAAATATTATAAGGAGAGATGGTGATGAGTTGTTTTCTGTTGCCCCAGAAGGTCAGACCAGAACCAATGAGTTGAAATTAAATCAAAACAGTTTTTGGCTAAACATTAGAAAGAACTTCCTGACAGAGCGGTTCCTCAGTGGAATAGGCTTCCCCGGGAGGTGGTGGGCTCTCCTTCTTTGGAGGTTTTCAAACAGTGGCTAGATGGCCATCTGACAGCAATGCGGATTCTGTGAACTTAGGCAGATCATGAGTAGGGAGGGCAGGAAGGATTGCATCAGTGCTTAGTTCTTGTGACTCTTTCTTACACGCCCAGGGAAATGCTGATTGCCACTTTGGGGGTCAGGAAGCAATTGTTCTCCAGGCCAGTTTGGCCAGGGATCCAGGAGGGGTGTGTTGTTGGTTTTTTGCCCTCTTCTGAGCATAGAGCAGGGGTCATTGGGTATGTTGGGGGAGGTATTTGTGAATTTCCTGCATTGTATAGGGGGTTGGACCAGTTGACCCTGGAGGTCCCTTCCAACTCTATGTTTCTATAAAAATAGGGGTCTGCAATGGGAGGGGACAATTGGATAGCTCCAATTCTCTCTTGTATCAATGGGAAGTGCCATTTTGCTAACATAAATGTTGTTACACCAGCAGAAGATTATCTCTGAGTCCAAACTTTTGTGAGTGCTTTCTTCAGCTGCTCTGATATAACTTAACATCAACCTAATTGAGTTCAGGAGGCTGAATCTGCACATGCAAAGAGAATGAAATAGAGTACACAGTAGCACATCAATACCAAATGTGGAGGATTGCTTTTAAAAACATTTCTCTTTATAAACAAACAAACAAAATTAAAGCTAGCATAGCAATAGGAGGCCTGGGCTACAATAGTTCTCTCTTATGCATTAGTTTTCTTCCTGCCAAAAGGTTGGGGGGGGGGGCGTAAGGAAGCTTCCGAATATGGTGTTCCAGTCTGAAATGTTGCAATCTACTCTACCACTAGAGGGTAATGTCACTTCAGAGCCATCTAAAAAGTAATCTGAAGTTTGCAGTCTGAATACCAAGTCTGTTTGGGATCAATATGTTGAGATGTGTCCCTAGAATTACGCGACAGTGCTGATGGAAACATTTAGGCTATGATACGAAATTCTCCATGCAGTAAGAGACATGGTGTTGTCTGTCCATAAAAATAAGCATGCTCATGATCCAGAGGCTAGTAAACTGGGAGGAAACCCTGGGTACAATTTTTGCATTGGTCTTAGGAAGCTCTCCTCATGGAACTGTAAGGTACTGTAGCAGTTGGGACTGGGCATTTACAGAATTCCCAGCAACAGGTATGTGCCAGTGGTGATGGTCCCTTGGGTACCAAGTAAAACAGCTGATTACCTGCCACCACCTCTTTTTTATATAATAACTGTGCTACAAAGTCAGGATCATTTGGTGAGAGCTTTGGCAAACATCTGAGTGTTCCTACGCAGGAGGCCCTGTTGAGCCAGGCTGAGAGGGAAGGAAGAGCGTCAAATGTTTTTATTATGCCCTTGTGAAAGGGATGAGTTTGCACAACCTGGAATCTTAAGATAAATGCGTACGAAGTTAGAGTCCTGTGGCATCTTGAAGGCCAACGAAGTTTTATTCAAGGTAAAATCTTTCGTGTGCATGCACACTTCCTCACACGAAAGCTCATACTGTGAATAAAACTTTGTCGGTCTTTGAGGTGCCACTGGACTCTTAACTTTGTCCCATTGCTTCAGACCAACATGGCCGCCCACCTGGATCTAGAAATCCATACCGTTCTGCTTTTCGGAGACAGTAAATATCGCTTTCTTTTCAGAGAATGTATTAAGTTTTCAGATACCAAACAAATGGGCCACGAAAAGAAACAACTTGCTTAACACAGGCAAAAATATACCTTCCTTGTTGCCCAACTGACAGCCGCGACCTGAGCTTAATTATGCTTGAGGTATTCCTTATTGTGCACCTTACAAGGAGCTGCTGAATAATAGCCTCCTTTTTAGACAACGACGTGTGCCCTTTTGTATATGCAGTAATTGCATCTGGCGATACACAAGCCTGTCCCTGTTTCATAATGTAAGACTTTATATAAGGCGTAGAGATGAGTCGTCTTTCTGGACAGCCTTCTGCCCAGACAAGCTGGAGACGCCTAGATAAGCACGATCCCTGCATCAGGAGGGAAAGGCATCAGCAGAAAAGGGCACAAATAGGAAGTCAAACGTGATGCCACCTTAGCAACTACGTCTGGCAGATGAAGAGATTACCAGACTTTGGGGACAGGTGAAAACGGTCCTTGGAAGAAGCCCAGGTCCACTTGCTGATGGATATCAAAGGCTTGACGCTCTGTCTGATTATGGCCAGTACTAGTTAGGACTGTCAGTTGAAGTATCCTGACTGTGTTTTCCTTGAAATGTAATAGACGTATATAATGTTTTCGGGAATACATAATGAATATAATTCTGGAACATCATTGACCGCAACTGCACAAATCAAACAGAAGGGACCTGCGCTACAATTCTTATCTTGAAATGAGTAGATCAGAGGCGTCGAACTCATTTGTTACGAGGGCCAGATCTGACAAAAATTTTCACTTCGTTGGTTCGGGCTATGTGTGCCAAAAAACGTAATGCAGTGTATCAGAGATATAAACTGAATAAAGGACAACAGCTGGTAAGCTTAGAGTTGGTGTATCCTCACTGCAAAGCCCCATGGGCTGGGAGGGGTGTGTGAAGGAAAACCCATATGGGCAGATGGGAGAGCCAACTGCAGCACTGGGCAGATGCTCCCACGCTGCTGGACTACTAAAGACAAGGTTGTTCTGCCATGCTGAAGCAGCAATTAGAGTGGCTCCCCCCGCAGCAGTCTCCTGTTCCCACTCTTGCACTAGTTGCTCGTGGGCTTCCTAAGAGCCCTGGATGGGCCGGTTCTGGCCCTCGGGCCTTACATTTGACATTCCTGAACTAGATGCATCATTTAATCTGGAATAGGACAGGCATTCCTGTTTGGGATCATTAGCTGTTATGCACGACTAGTTGCATTCAATTCATGCTTGATCAGGGCCGATGATCGATTCAAGGGAGCTATACATGTTCCTACCATACAGTGCGCACCCTTTCCTGACACTGATCGAAAACCCTGATAGTACATTTGGATTAAATTAGATTGTTCATTTTCTAGTTGGTAGTCAGCATTAGAATTCAGGGAAATCACCTTATTATTCCAGACATGTTCTGTGGAATGATATTTATTTTCCTGTTCTTTTGATAGAACAATTCTGGGAGCCTTTGTAGTATAGTAGCTAAAGTTGTCAGGTTAAGCCTGGGAAGACTGAGAGCCTAATCCCCACTGAACCATGAATGGAGCTGGGAGAGCACCTTAAATGCCACCCTGAGCTAATGGAAGGAAGGGTGGAACAAAAATGTGCGGATGGATGGATGGATGGATGGATAGATGGACGGGCGGGCGGGCGGATCTCACTGAGTGATCTTGGGTTGCTTATTTTCATACTAGCCTAACTCCCAGAGGTTGTTCTTAGGATAAAATGGAAGAGAAGACAATTATGCATGCTACCTAGGGTTCCTCATTCCTGGGCCCCTGCACATATTCCAATCAGCTGGCCTGCAGGAGAAATTACTGGGAGCAAAAGGAGGCCTAGGTCATCGTTGTTGGCAATGCAGCAGTGTCACTTCCAGAGGTGACATCATCGCATTGCTGGCATCACAGAGATGCTCTGCGTCATGGGCTGGGCTTGGGCTGAGAGGCAGAAGTCAAGTCCAGTCCGAGATCATTGCCGGAAGAGTCAGAGCGAGAGCCAAATCATGAGTCCGAAAGAAGCAGGGGTCAGGGAGCCAGGAATCCGAGCCAGAGTGGGGGTCCAAGGACAGGAGCCGAAGGTGGATGCGAGGCATGCATGGAGGTGACTCGTTGCTTCCACGAGAGCCCAATCCTGAGTGGGAGTTATATAGGTCTCTAGTTGGGCTTCCTGTGGCGGCACCACCACCCCTGCTAGTACTCAGGACTTGGCGCTCACCTTCCCTGCCAGCATGCATTGCGGCAGCGGGTGGCTAGGTCTCTGTGGAGCCACTCCCTCAGCCAAACCATCCATGGAGGTGAGTCAGGAGGGCTCCCTGGTTGCACCTATACCTCATCGGCTGCTGCAGGGCTAGGTGTGGGGGTTTCAGGCTCAGGCGCTGGAGGCGGCAAGCTAACTCATGAAGAGTCAGAGCAGCCGGCTTCTGGCTCCGGCAATGCTGGTGCCTCTGGCTGCAGTGCCAACTCAGGCGGAGACTCAGTGCCGTTGCCACCGCCCATGACACTCTGGTATATGGGCAAAACTCTATGGCAACAATGACTTCTTACCATAGAGCTTTTGCCCAAATGGCAGAGCATCCCTCCCTTTCTGGTGATGTGATGACATCACTCCCAGTGCATTCTCCCAGCCTGGTCCTTCTGCTCCTGGTAAGTCTCCACTGTAACAAACCTATCCTGGGTCTGAGTCTTCTCACATGTATGTTGTGTCTTTACCTGCATGTAAAAGTGTGCTCCTCTTCAGTGCCACCACCCCATGATATAAAACTCAGCCTATCATGTAACCAGTGCCTGTCTGGGCTGCCTCTGAGCAAATACTTCTGAGCAAATACTCTGAGCAAATACTGAGCAGAGCTTCCAATTGCTTTAACTCCCCCACAGCATGCGTGAACTCGGCGTGCATGTGTGGTCTCCAGCGTGTGAGTGGGATTGGAGTCACAGTCTGCTTTCTTAAACAGGAAAGATAGCAGTCAGGCTTGGGGGAAGAGATCTAAGGAAAGAAAACCATAAACATGTCTAGCTAAGCTGCATTACAAGACAGTCACCTTAGATGGAGCAAACTCATCCCCAAACGTCCTACTGCCCCTTTTGCAGAGGCGATTGGGTCCCACCCTAGATCACAGCATCCAAGCCAAGTATTTAAACCAAGAACAAAGGACGAGGCCACCTTTTAAAACTTTCTGCCTGCTTAGATGAAAAATCTCCCCCCCCCAATCCGGAGTTAGGAATCCTGCTCCTGATTGGGTATACTCTAAGCTTTCCCAATCAGGTCACTTGGCACATAGCCCTCGTCTCAGGGTTTCATCCCAGGTGGGCGATCTCCAAGGCAACTCAATCCCTGTCACTCGACTCTTCCTTGCCAACTTAATTACACCCCCTCAGGGGAAAATAAACAATTGCCATGGTTTTAGGGTCCACATTCATAACACCCATCACCCCCACTAGTTGCCAGGGGATACCTGGCAGCCCCAATGGTAGGATAAAAATGTAATAGATACATTATACTAGGGTTACCAGGTACCCCTCGGTCACCAGCATGGGATGGGGGGTAGGGTGGCCAGATCCAGGTTGGGAAACTCTTGGAGATTTGGGGTTGGAGCCTGGGGAGGACAGGGACCTCAGTGGGGTACAATGCCACAGAGTCCAACATCTAAAGCATCCATTTTCTCCTAGAGAGAGAGCCAGTTTGGCATAGTGGTTAAGACTGGCGAACTCTGATCTGGAGAGCTGGGTTTGATTCCTCACTCCTCCACTTGAAGCCAGCTGGGTGGCCTCGGGTCAGTCACAGTTCTCTCAGCCCAAAAATAAACCTCAAAAAGGGCTAGAGTTTCAGGAGGCCAGACAATCTTCAGATCTCTTCCCTGTCCTACACCCCCTGCCATTGGATAATTAATTAATTCTCCAAGGGAACTGATCTCTGTAGTCCGGAGAAGAGCTGTAATGCCAGGCGATCCCCAGGTCCCACCTGGAGGCTGGCATCCCTACCAGCTAGTAGGAATGTACAAGAGAGTCCCCAGTACTGGTAAACTGATACACAGACACAGTTGTGCTGGCTCTGTTACTTTGTGCACAAGCCCCAGTGATTAGGCAGAACTACCCACCCATAATCCTGCACTGAATGAACTTCCCGTCTTACAGTGTTGATCCATTGCTGATGGAGGCCAGGAACAAAGAAGTGGGTAAGCTGGTAACAGCTTTATACACCACCCACCCTCATCCGTACATGGGGCTGTGCCCGAGAAGCATTAGGAAACTTTGGAAACTTCAGTTGGAACATAATGCTGCAGCCAGGCTGTTGACTGCAGTGGTCCATAGGGACTGTAATAACTCCACAGCAACTGGTATCAAAACAGAACTTTCTTAGGACATAGACCAGGCTGAGGGTTGCCATTCCCCTGGAGAGGCCAGGGGATCCCCCAATTTCAGGAGTGACATCATTGCATTTCCGACACTGAGGCCCCCAAAAACCATAGAGTTTTGCCCAAAACCTTAGAGCGTCACCCTAAAGTTGAAAATGTGATGATGTCACTTCCGGGTGATGTCATCGTGGTGCGTGTACTTCACATGCCAGAAGAACTACAGGAGGAATTGGGAGTCCTCCTGCCAGCAGCCAGGTAGGACCTGGCAACCCTAGCCAGGCTGGCCACAGCCCTCAACTGATGTACTAAGTGAAAAGCGAAACTCAACCAGAGGCTATTTCCTTAAGGGATCATATTAAAACAACAATACAATAGGGGAATGTCAACAAATTCACAACTGCTCACAATATAACAGGGACCATATCACTCCGGTCTTGGCCCATCTACATTGGCTCACAATTTGTTTCTGGGTGCTGGTTTTGACCTTCAAAGCCCTGTATGGATCCAAGTGAGAAGCAATAGATCAAAGTTTGAATCCAGTGACACTGGATCTTAAAGGTGCCACTAGACTCAAACTTTGTTCTAAAATCCAGTATGGTTTGGGTCTGACGTACCTGAAGGGCCTCTTACTCCCTTAAGAATCTTTCCAACCACTACCGTCATCTCTGGAGCCCCTGCTTTGGGTGCCCCCACAATCTGAGATGAGGGGTGTGGCAACCTGGGAGACGGCCTTCTCGTTTGTGGCACCAAAACTCTGGAAATCTCACCAGGGACATGCTTCTGTCCCCATCTTTTGCCATCTTCCACCAGTGGGTGAAGACTTTTTGTTTTGTTTGGCATTCCCTCACTGATCCCTCCTTCCCGACCAGCATTTTAATGGCTGTTTTAATGTCTTTGTATGCATTTCAGCTCTGTTTTTCATGGTTTTAGTGACGTGTGTGTGTTTTGGGGGGGCTGATTTTAATGGTTTTAAAGTATGATTTTATCATATATGTTTTAATCTAGTTAGCCACTTTGGAGACTCTTGTGACAACAGAAAGCTGGAATATAAATTTTGTAGGCTGTAGGAACTGAAACTAAATATACTGCACTGCCCACTTTAAATGTTTTAAATGGGTTTTATAGTATTAATTTAATATTCTTATTTATTGTCTGATTGACATTTTACAATTGTATTAAATTTATTGTTGTGAGCCACCCTAAGCCAGCTTGTGGGAAGGGCGGGATATAAATCAAAATAAATAAAATAAATAGATCAATTCTGCAATGTCATTTCCTAGGAGGACAGTTTGTCATGTGAATTTAACATGCTAAAGCCTAAGAGAGCCAGTTTGGTGTAGTGGTTAAGTGTGCAGACTGTAATCTGGGAGACCCGGGTTTGATTCCCCACTCCTCCATTTGCACCTGCTGATGTGACCTTGGGTCAGTCGCAAGCTCTGGCACAGCTGTTCTTGAAAAAGGTAGTATGTGTTAGAGTTCTCTCAGCCCCACCAACTTTACAGGGTGTCTGTTGTGGGGAGGGGAAGGGAAAGGAGTTTGTAAGCCGCTCTGAGACGCCTTTGGGTAGTGAAGGGCAGGGTATAAATCCAATCTCTTCTTCTTCTTTTAAAGGTATTAATCAAATGTGTGCTGCACTAGGGATGTACAAATATGTCCTTTTTTGTTTCTTTTGGCTTATCTATGTTGGCATCCTGAGCTCATCTTCATAGGCATTTTGCCCATCTTCGTTTCTGGTGTCCCCAAGTCATTTGTTTCTTTTAAGACATTTTAATGCCAGCTTTACCTTGCATTATAAGCCATCTGTGCACAATTGACATAAACACAGTGTTAGAAATTATATAGATTTAATAGGGAGCTTTCAGCACAGGGAAGCAGACAATGGCACAACAGGAAAGACTCATGGGCTGGATTCACGCAAGGGAAAAATGGAAATGCAACGGGACTTTCCAAGTTCTTAGCATTCCCATTCTGCATAGGATGACAGCACATTTGCACAGCACTTCAGAGAACTGGATTCCCCTGCAAAGGCAAAACGGCACCTTCATAGTGTCTCCGTAGTGTTCCTATAGTGTCTCCATTAGAACATAAGAAGATAAGATAAGAGAAGCCAATGTTGAATCAGGCCAATGGCCCATCTAGTCCAACACTCTGTCACACAGCGGCCAAAATATACCAGGTGCCATCAGGAGGTCCAGCAGTGGGGCCAGGACACTAGAAGCCCTCCCACTGCTGCCCCCTCCAGCACCAAGAATAGAGTGCATCACCTGCCCCAGACTGAGAGTTCTCATCTATACCCTGTGGCTAATAGCCACTGATGGACTTCTGCTCCATATGTTTATCTAATTCCCTCTTGAAACTGTCCATGCTTGTAGCTGCCACCACAGCCCACTGAGGCAGAAGCAGCCGTGACTTCATTTCAGGGCTTTTTGTTTGTTTGTTTGGAAAAAGAGGTGCTGGAACTCCCAAGAGGGAAATGAAATTTTCAGTCTATATACTGAAAACTCATAAACTTTCAAACATTTTAAAAAGAATCTTGTTGAAAAGGTTCCAGGACTCCATTCCAGCATGTCCCCCCCAGAAAAAAAGCCCTGCTTCTTTGTAAAATAGCCCTGAGACAGCTCCAGTTGAAAGGTAGTTGCTTTTTTAGCTTCTTTGGCTTCTTTGTAAGGGCCTCTTTTGGATCTTTAAACTGCCCAAGAGCTGTCCATCTTGTATGCCTCAATAGTCTAAACGTGCAAATGACTTCATGAAAGACAAGTTCCTTAATAATAAATAATTAGAACAAGCTCATATGTTACAATTAGACATTAGATGAAGCTGAATTTGCTGACTTGCCCGAGGTTGCATCATGTTAATTTGTACTACACTAATTACTGTTGCAAAAAAACAAAAATTCAGCCCTTCTGGGTGTGACTCTGAATTCATTAGTGCAGATTAACAATGTTCTTACTGGTAATGCAGTGTAAGGGTTCAAGACTGACTTTGGTAAGATGTTACGAATGATTTTCCACTGACTTCGGAGGAAAGAGCAGTTCCCCCAACAATAAATATGATAAAAAGTGGTAAAGTAAAGAAATGAATGTCGTTTTATGTTCAGCTGGCACATTAAAAAAATAGGACTGTAGATTGTTTATTTCATTTAAAACCCACCCAACTGGGTCCTTGAGACAGTGAAAGATAAGCACATTAAAACAAGGTTAAGAACATATAACAAATCCATTAGAAAAACAATTTTTATATATTGAAACAGAAGATGTGAACAGAAGAAGAAGAAGAGATTGGATTTATAACCCACCCTTCACTCGGAGTCTCAGAGCAGTTTACAATCTCCTTCCCTTCCTCTCCCCACAACTGACTCCCCCTGTGAGTCGAGGACTGCTCTTGAGAGAGCATCTCTGAAAGAACTATGGCTTGCCAAGGGTCATCCAGCAGCAGCAAGTGGAGGAGTGGGGAATCAAACCCAGTTCTCCCAGATTAGAGTTCGTGCACTTAACCACTACACCAAACTGCCCCTCAGGAGGAAGGATAACCACTACACAAAACTGTCCCTCAGGAGGAAGGGTAATGGAGAATCAGTGAGGCAACACCAGATGATACGCACTGGCAGAGGACCGTGAGACAAGGCTGCAGGTGACTTTTCATGGGGAGGGGATTCCATAATTTTGGTGCCACAGTCAAAAAGGCCCTTTCACAGATTACCACCCATCTAGGCTTTAAATGTCAGGACCACCTGAAGCAAGGTCTCCGAAGACGACAGTAGTGGTTGGGTATGTTCACACAGGAGTAGGCAGTATGTGGACCCCAAGCCAGGTAAGGCTTTAAATACCAACACCTTGAATTGGGCCTGGAGGCCAACTGGGAGGCAGTGGAACAAGGTGGAGCAAAGCTGGAGTGATATAGTCCCTGTGACCAACTCCAGCCAGAAGTCTGGTTGCAGCATTCGGCACCAATTGTAGCTACTGGACATTCTTCGGGGTGAAAGATGGAACCCTGATGCCTTCTTATAAATATCACTTACATACATGCAGCAAGACTCATAATATCATGATTCCCTTTACCATACGGCTGTTTCCAGGCATGACACAGAAGTATGACGTGAATGGGATTAATTGATTTTGTGTGATGTACCGACTCAGACATCCTGACTTGTTTTCTGGAAGTGCCCGGAACACAGTCTCCAACTACAGAGACTGAGTCCTGGCCAGAGCAAAGGCAATGAAAACCAGCATTCACGGAGGCAAATCAGCAAGCTGAGTGATCACCTACAAGTGGACATAAGAAGACCCCGCTGGTTCAGATCAATAGTCCATCTAGTCCGGCATCCTGTCTCACACAATGGCCAACCAGTTCCTCTGGCTGGCTAACAACAGGGCATAGAGGCCAAGATCTTCCTCTGATGTTGCTTCCTGGCTCTGGGATTCAGAGGCTTCATGCCTCTCAATGTGGAAGTCCTCCTCAGTCACCACAGCTAGTAGCCACTGACAGACCTATCCTCCATGAATCTATCTAATGCCCTTTTAAAGTTGTTTATTCCTGTGGCCACCACTACATCCTCAGGCAGCGGATTCCACATTTTAATCAATCTCTGTGTAAAGTAGTATTTCCTTTTGTCCAACCAGTGGGCACATGAAAGCTCATAACCTCGAATAAACCTTTGTTGGTCTTAAAGGTGCCATCAGACTCTCAATCTGTTGTACTGTTTCAGACCAACATGGCTGACCAATTGGACCTATCTACTTCCCATCAGTTTAATTAGATGCCCTCATGTTCTAGTTTTTTGGGAGAGGGATAAAAGGTTCTCTTTGTCCACTCTCTCCACCCCATGCGTAGTTTTATAAACTTCTGTCATGTCCCCCCGTAGTCATCTCTTTTCTAAACTGAAAAGTCCCAGAGTCTTCCTCAGAGGGAAGGTGCTCCAGTCCCCTCATGATCTTGGTTGCCCTCCTCTGTACTTTCCCCAGCTCTGCAAGGTCCTTTTTGAGATATGGTGACCAGAACTGTACACAGTATTCCAAATGAGGCTGCACCACAGATCTATGGAGGGGCATTACATTATCAGCTGTTTTATTCTCAGTCCCTTTCCTAATAATCCCTGACATAATGTTTGCCCTTTTCACTCCTGCAGCACACTGGGTTGACACTTTTGCTGAGCTATCCCCTACAACCCCAAGATTTTTTTCCCCTTCTCAGTCTCCGCCAAGATCTTTTCCCCTCTCAGTCTCAAAAACTGAAAGTTCTTACAAGGTGCCATGTCATTTTGGTTGGTCTTAATAAGAGGTATTATACGGCTTTTGACTTTGGAACCATGGGAACCATGCAACTAAGCACTTTTGGGGAATCTGTGCTGGAAGTTCTGGAACGTAGCTGCTGAAAAAGGGAGACTGCATGCAGAAAACAAAGGATGCTTTGTTAAATAATGCTGTTTCAATCCACTCCACTGATCATCTACAAGTGGATTTTGCCATTTGAGGGGCTGAAGGAGGGAGATGCCAGAAGGAATTAATCTGTTTCTTGGGAAAACATGGCCACAGATTATTTATTAGTAACAACAAAGGAGCAATGGCACAGCATGGGGACAGATCCAAGCATCAGGTGACCTGCCTGCCGCCCGGTGGGAGCCTCCCCCAAGTTCATGCAGTGACAGGATACAGGGACACATGTGTGCACTGGCCTCTACTTGGTCCCCCTTCCACCTGGAAATGGAAGCCAGCCAGCAGCCTCTGCCTGGGCATGTGGCTGAGTAGCTCTACACCCCAAGTCCCCTTATAGGAAACCCCCAAATGGGGGAGGCATGCACACAGGCCTGACCTGCCTCCAAAGGATCCATCCCAATGCCCAAACCACCAAAGAGTTCCTGTCCAAACTCCTAAGCCTGTAGCCATCCCAGCAAGGTGTCCCAAACCCTGTGCAACCAGATATCCATGCTCCACTCAGAGAGGTGCACACCATCGCCTCAAAATAGGGCCTGCTGCTTAAAGGAAATGTCAGAGTGCATAATAACCTCCCTGCCCAGAATCCTAACACTCTGAGACTCCACCTTGCAGACCTTCCTCCTGGCTACATCCATCTTTTCTGGCACCAGTGCCCCCCTCCATACACAGTGCTCCAGCAAACTAGACCATATCAACTTTGCCCCAGGGAGCCTTTCATGCAGAGTCTGGAGGTCCATAAGGATGGTTCAGGACAACACCACACCTTTTTGCACCAGAATGTCATTCTCCCCCAATGATGACAGCTTGAGGTGGGCTCTGGTGAAAAACTGCAGCTTCTATGGTGGAGAGAAGAGCCAACCACTTCATTCCTTTGCATCCACACCATATGACCTGAAGATGTTCGCTGAGGCCCACGTTGGAATCACACCCAGATGAAGCTGTGTATTTGCTTGCCCAATCAACGATGCTGTGCCCAATGATCAGAACTGTCCTCCGCAAGCCTAAAGAGGCTAGAAAAACAAACCAGTTAGTGTAGTTAACCTGAGTGCACATACAACTTGTACACAGATGATCACCAGCATCCTATGGCCATTATCTGATTTGATGTGAAACGGCACTCCGATGCACTCTGAACTCCCCCAGTGGGAGGACCTGCCTTGCAATGCGTGCACACAAAACATTGATGAACTGAAAATGTGACAGGCAAGAGCTGTTGGTATGCACCAGAGAAGTCCCAGAGATGTTAGGCTGGACTGGGTTTAAAGTTTTCTTTTTATTTACTGGAAATTTTATACTCAGAAGAACAAAAAAACCAGCATTTCCTACCAGCCGCCTGACCTCTGTTCTACCATCTGCTGCATAGTTCCAAAGGCAGACAGGTTATGTCCCTGTGTTTCAGGGGAGACTGAAGCTATGGAACATGTTCTACTTCATTGCCCTTTTTATCAAATAGTTCGCTGTAAGTTTATCCTTCCCTTGCTTAATAGGTATCCTGGTCAATTAGATTTGGCATATGCTTGAATGCTACTTACAGACAGGAAAACACTGGTTTCGGCACATACTGCGAAGTTTTGCGCAGCAGTTTGTAAAATTCGCCAGATACCGATGGCTTAAGTTTTTACATGTACATATTACAGAATTTATTTTTTTTATCTATCATTTTATTGAACTAATACTTCCCTTTGAATTATGTTAATTTATGTGTGGGAGTTAGTTTTAATTATTCTTCTTACTTGTGGCGGTGGTCGGGAATTTTGCTGAGATTTGTCCTGGTCTGTGACCGTATTAATAAAGACTTTGACATCCGCTGCATAAGTAAAGAAACCAACAAGAAGAGAACAAAGAGCCGCACCAAGTGAGGGCAAGCAGACAAAGAAAAAACAATGGGGCAGTGGGAAGACAATTTTATTTTAATATGTTGATAACCCCTACTTGTTTTGCATTGAGCTTCTACAGGGGGATCTGTGAAATATAAAAGCAGTGATGCTCCCACTCAACCAGCTTTGAAGCTTTTAATATAGAACTTGTTTCTATTTTATTTCTTAGGGTTCTTAGAAGAGCATTCTAAACAGTGAATGCTGGTGCACACAATTAGGTGTCTCATTAAGTGTTAGGGTTTGGAACAGAGCCCAAAATCTGTAGACACAGAATAAATATCTTCTCATTTGGATGCTTCCATCACCATTTGACCTCTGGTTACCCCACTGAAGTAGTGTTTGAATCAATTGATCTGTCTGCCAGGCAACACAAGCAGAGTCTTATCACTTTTGATGTTTCATTCAGCTGCGGTCAGCATAGCTGTTCCTAGATCTGGGTTTGCTAACACAGCAGCCCTAAGAGACTGGTTGCAGCAGGATCTATTTCCCTAGCCTCATGCTTGCTATTTGCATCATGATCCTAAACATGTTTAAACAGTCCTCAATAGAACACCTGAGACTGTAGCCAATAGTTTGAGCTTTGTAGATAACGACGGCTTATTTACTTGATGCTGTTCAATCTGGTAGTAAGAGAAGGCCCTCAGCGGGTCTCCTAAAAGCTTCCCACTTCCTAATCCCCTCCCCTTGGGCATTGGTAGTTCTCGTTGAGATAGGCTTCTTAACATTGGCCATAATAAATGTTTACTTGCCTCCACAGTGAGTCAAGAAGTCAACTGTCACTCTTTGGGATCAGTTTGATAACTACATATTTGACTTGCAGATATCCCAGGGCACCTCTTACTTTGGGGGGCAATTTTAATGCATGTACTGGCACTACCCTAGAAGTCTTTCATTTTGTATCTCTGGGAATGTTAATGGAAGAAACAAGTTGTTTTTAACAACACTTGTAGATCATCTAAGGATAACAAGATAAACCTATCTGGTAAACTAATTTTTCAATGGTCTTAAGGAGAGAGTAGGCCACGATTTTGGGGCAAGCATTATAGACTGTTTTCTCTTTTCTGCTGATTTGATTGATCTGGTAAACTGTCTTGAAGTGGGGAAAACTGTTTGCTAGCGATCATATGTCCTTACTTTTATTAACAAGTTTGCCTGTTAATTTGCCCCCCCCCCCAATAGTCATCCAATACTCAGCTGTCAAGATCATAGAAAATGGAGAGCAGTTCTGAACGGAGTTCTGAAAACTATACTTTGTGTAGAACCTCGATGGCCTCAGATAAATGTCATCTGAGAGAGGAATTACTTTAGGATCTTGTAAGACTAATACAATGCTGGGACAGGAACAAGCTGGTTTTAGGCGAGGGGCTGATCATCTTCTGACATTACAGTTCTTAAATATACAATATACAGTTCTTAAATATACACATACAACTGAGAGCTGGGGGATCCTTGCTGCTGCCTTCATGGATTTGAAGGTGAATTTTGATACCGTCCCCTGTGCCCGATTGTGGCGCAAGCTAAAATTCGTATCTATTGACAAAAGACTGTTAGCTATGATCAATATTCTGTATTTTAATGCCACTGCACAACTCTGCTATGCGTTAGATGGACAACTTTCCAACACGATTTCCCTACAGCAGGAAGTGTATCAGGGGTGTGTGCTGGCCCCTTTCTTGTTTAATTTATATATTATATATATTATATATTTCTGCTTTGCCTAGGACTATTTTCCTCCATCCAATTCTCCTCTCAAGAACAACATCAAGACTATCCTCTCTGATACAGGCGTTTGTCTCTTACTTTCTGGAAGAATGCCTGATAGTTAACTATCAAATATCCAAAGCTGTTGTTTTTTGGGTGGAATCTCATGTATACCACAAGTGGAAAATTCATGGAAATTACTTCAGGAGGTCCCCTGTTTTAAATACCTAGAGGTTTGGTTTGACCAGAGATTAACTTGGTCAGTGCAAGCTGCTCAGGTTAAAAGATTGTAAGTAAACAAAAAAAACCCAACCATGATATTATTATGCAATCTATTCAATAATTACCATTAAGCATTTATATTATGGTACAAGTTACAAAACACATTCTAATACAAAATATGCAAATAATTAAAGCGTCCTTGTAAACCGACCGTGCTCAGAGTTCCTCTGTATAATACAACTCTAAGTGTCTTTACACAGTCCTTCTTTGAATATCTGATCAACTGTCATGGCTCCAACAGGCCAGCTCCATATCCGTGTTCAGTCCTTTAACAAGGTACCATGGCAGTCACTATAAACTATATAAACGTTCTTGGGAATGTTTCAAAACATTCTTGGGAACAACGTATTATTACAGCACAGAACTCACACCCAATTTCATACTCAAAAACATTTTTCTCCGCTTGTTCAGTCTGTTTTGAGGAGTGTTTATCACTGCAGACCTTGAAATCTATGTTTGTACAGATTTGATAAAGGATCGAATACGGGTGTGGAGCTGGCCCATCGGAGCCATGACAACTGATCAGATATTTGGAATAATTTACATCTACATCAAAGAAGGCCTGTGTAAAGCTCTTTTGAGCACGGTTGGTTTACAAGGACACTTTATTTGCATATTTTGTATTGAAAGGTGTTTTGTAACTTGTACCATAATATCAATGCTTAATAATAATTATTGAATAGATTGCATAATAATATCACAGTTATTTTTTGTTTACTTACAACCTATCCCATGATTTCAGATTTTATAACACATTAAAAGATTGGCTACAGTGGCATCAGATATTATCTGTCATTTCTTTTATTTATCTGGGGCTCAGTATATTCCAGCTGCCATTGAATGGTTTAACGCCAAGGTGGTTGCACAAAGTTTATATGGGATTGATATCTGGATTGATAAAATAGTGGAGTCCTTGGATTAAAGTCTTCTTAAATTCCTATGTTCCATCTCTGGAATTCCGAACTGTGTAGTGGGGGTGGCCCTCTGAGCTGAATTGAGGCCGCTACTTCTTGAAGCTTAGGCTTGGTTGAAGGCTTTTCCCCATCAAAGTTAAAATTATAAACTCTGTTACCTAAGTCAGAGAGATTTCTTACATTTCCCATTGGGATGAACTTTTTGAGCAATTACTCCAGCTCCTCAATCTTTCTTAGGACTCCATTTAGTTACCAGACGGGAAGCTATGAGAACGGTTAAGAAACATCTACTTAAGGATGATTTTAATCATGTTTGTTCTACTCAATTTGCTGGTCTTCTTCCATCTGGAGAACCTGCCAATTACTGCTCATGTTTGACTGTTCCACGGTATAGGCGTGCCTTTATGCTGGCATCTTGCCATCTAGAGTTTTGCAAGGGAGGTATTTTTAGACACTATACACTGAGTATGTGATTGTGGTGCAGGCAGTGTAGACACTCTGTATCATGTGACCTTTGAAAGTAATTACTTTTCTGAGCCTAGAAATCTTTTAGCTCTTCCTTCATTCCAAAATATAGATCATATGATGCTATTACCTCTTTTATTAGAAGATAATAGCAAACCTGTCACTCTTTTAGCTGCAAAAATGTATCCATTTGTGATAGATTTTCACAGCCTTTCAAATGGGGTCTAGCTTTTTCTATATTTTAGTAACCTGCTTAGTACTAATAAGTTAGGAAGCAGTATGAGGTATTCTATTTGTTACTTACTTGGTGTGTTTCATTAGGGGTCCATAGTTGTCTCAAGATGGCCAGGATATGTTCCCATTGGCTAGCCTGATTATTGTCTGGGGCTAGCAAATGGAGCCTATCTCAACAACCTTAAAACAGCTACATTGACTGTTCTCAAATTCAATTTAAGGTTGGCTATGACCATGAAAACCCTTTACAGCCTAGGACCCACAAGTTAGCTGGAGGGCCCCTAAAGCCGGTACTATCCTGCAGTCATGGAATGCATTTACTTTTTAAAAGTTCTAATGGATTTCTGCACTGCGGGTAATACGGGCACAAGGAAGGCAGAGCGCAGTAAACAGGAGGTTCACACAGCTAGGAGGTTGAAGGAAACTCTAGCTTCTCAAATCCTGCTAAATCCATCAGCCAAGTCAGCATTGGAGCAAGGCAAGACCAGCCAGGACAAGCTACAGTCATTTCCAGGATGCAGCCTTCTAATAAGATTATCTCTATCAATCTGTGGTTTCCCTCTTCCTTTAGTTCCACTCAGCTTCATAGTTTTGTCCGCACTGCCAGATCTTGCAAAGGAGCAGCCCCTGTAAGTGTGTGGTACCAAAACAAAAAAATCCTTTCATTGTCTTTTCCTTAATTTCTCTAACTCTTCTCCACACTTTTCTCCTCTTTTGTTTTGCTCTCTTCCTTTCATGATCTGCCATTCCTATATCTTCGCTTCTAATCCCCCTGCCTTATTTTTCAGTCTCGGTCTCAACTCCTTCTCATCCATCCTGGTTGGCAAGTTAGAATGTATTTAATGGTAGCATAGCGGCAATATTATGAACAGAAAGGGGAGAGTTAATATTTCCCCGAACACCATCAAAGTAGTAAAAGGATGCTTCCTTCCCCACACAAACATCCTTAACATTATTGATAATAGAATGTTAATATGATAATAAACGAGGAATGGAACTTAGAACTTAGCTTCCATTACAAATACCATGTGGTGGGGGGGTCTGGATATAACCTGGGCCAGGATATTTTGAGTCTTTTTCATTTTGGCCCTGGAACTCCCACAATCATCATGAGGCTGATGGCCAATTTTAAGATTCCTAGTTTTATTTTCTGACAAGTTGTATCTGCCACAAATGGACAGACAGATGGACATGCAGATTCTTTTATTATTATAGAAGCATGGCAACAGCCAGCCAAATAATTTTTTTTTGTTATGACGTTTGGTTTGGATCAGGGTCACAGGGAGGGCAGATGAAATCTTTTTCTAGGGGCCCACGGTGGCTGTCACAGCCCTGATTACAGATCACGGTGGATACTTTGTACGAGCCTCTGAGGAACACACCTCACATAATTTGGGTTTTGTTTTGTTTTTTGTAAAGTCTTGAGCATACTTTCTCCTTCAGCATACTTTCCATGTATTGGCAGTTCAGGGACTGAAAACCTTTTAAAACACTGACTGCTAAGAGAACAGATGGATACAGGATTGCAAATTTCAGGAGGGGGGAGGAGTTAGAAGCGAATCTTAGTGGATGATTCCAAACTTGGGAAGCAGAGACTAGAAAAACCAATGATTTCAGAGAGGTATACGTAGGGTTGGATCCAGCCAGCTTTTTCACCCAGTCTCACCCAATTTTCCTCCTTACTACAGCCCCTGTTCCATATGGCTTTTGCCATGCCAGTCTCATGATCCCCAGCGTATCTCCCTTGGTACTCCAAGGGTACCCTTCCTCCCAGTTTCACCAGTGGAAAAGCTGGTTGCCTCTGACTCACAATCACCGGCTTGCTCTTGAACACATGACCCAGAAGATTCTATCAGCAGCTTTCAAAAGAAGTCTCTTGCATAATGTTCAATAACTTCAAAGTGTTATCTGAAAATTATGGCTTGGGTATAAAGCCAATTGATCTCTGTAGATTTAATTACCTTTAGTATAGGACAGTTCATTGGAAGACATTAATAGGGTTCAGTTGTTACTTGTATTTGATAGCTGATAAATGCTCATAAAGCCTTGTTTAATTTGAAACAAATCTTTTTTTGTCTTCTTGGGGTTGAGAGGAAAACATGGTCAATCGTAAAGAAAAAATAATATTACGAAGTCAGAATACGTAAACATTGTTAGTGTTTTTTCCGTAAAGGTGGATCCATCCTCTCACCTTTGCTCCAGCTAAAAGAGCCTTGTTCCATTGAAGGAGGACTCCGTCCTTGACAGATAGATGTCATAGGATCCAACCCACATACTTTCACAGAAACACTGATATATTTACATCTACTGTAGACTGGTGGTATTAAAGTTCACATCTGAGATGCTGAGAATCCAAATCTGAAGAGGGAATTGTTGAGCTTGACAAAGACACGTACACCTATGTAAACATATCCAGACATACACACACACACACAGACACTCCAACGTGCATGGCATATGTCACAATTAGATACTCTACGATTATGAAAATGCTGACTCGTGCCCAGCTGCGTCTTGCTTGCCCATGTTCTAGCTGATTAGTGGCACTGCAATCCAGCCCTTAGGACTTGCAGTTGCCAACATGTTTATTCAGATAGCAACTAGATTAAACAAAGCAGATAAATGTGATACAAGTTTCATTCGTCTGGAGTGGCTTCGCAATTACTCATGTTTGTCCCTCAAAGATTTTCCTTTGGATATAACTTCTCATTAATCCTTAGACTGGTCACCTTTCTCATAGTTCAAACATTTCCCTCTGGCTTCTCCAGTAGCTAGCATGGACATAACAAGGAAGATTAGGAAACAGAAAGGGGGGTGTTTGCTGGCGCTGCATCCAGGCATGATGAAAGGGTGTTCAGCTGCTGTTTCTTCACCCTCAGGGTTGAAGTCATGGTGGGGCCAGTGAGTAAACTGGAGCACTGGTTTGCTCCACCTGGAAATATCAACAAAAAGAGGGGGGTGGGGTGGAAGTCAGTGTCCAATACTGAGAGCAAAAAAGAAACCACCATTGACTAAAATGAAACACGCAAATAAGCAAGTATATAATGATATAAGCATAACAGCAAGTAATTATAAATCAAATGAATAGGCCAAAGTGCAATAGTAAGCATACAGTAAGCATATAGGAAAAAGTACAATCTACAGTCTTTCCATGTATCTGCTTCAATATAGAAGCAATTGTATATGTTTTGAATCTGTATTTGCATTTAGTCCCATTATAGCCATGCTTGAATAAGAATTATTCGAAACATGGCATCAGGCATCCGGATTATGCGTCAGCTCTTCACGGCTCAGAAAATCTGATGACTTGCGGCTTTTCATGGCTCAGAAAATCTGATGACTTGCACTTCTATTTGGACTCTGATAATTGCTTCTATATTGAAGCAGATACATGGAAAGACTGTAGATTGTGTACTTTTTCCTATATGCTTATTGTATGCTTACTATTGCACTTTGGCCTATTCATTTGATTTATAATTACTTGCTGTTATGCTTATATCATTATATACTTGCTTATTTGCGTGTTTCATTTTAGTCAGTGGTGGTTTCTTTTTTGCTCCCACCTGGAAATATGGCAGCCCTACCTAGTCAGAAAGCTAAGCCTGCATTACAAAGAGTTGAAAAAGGAGTGATTCCTGACCACAAACAATACAATTGGGTTCCACCGGTGAAACAGAGGTCCTTTTCCCATTTGTCTGCCACTGCAGATTTTCACAGAGTTCAACTCAAGGCGGTTTAATTTGTGTTCCTACCAGTTTAGCTATTGTTTTCTGCATATGTTTTGTCCCATTGCATTTTGGTTGCTTGCCGTGGATTATGAATTCTGCATTGCAGAGAGGAAACACAGAATTATTTAAATGCCTTGCTCATTCTCCAGCAGACACATTTGGTGGTGCTCTGACCTTATCCTTGTCCACGCAGCTTCCGCAAAGTGATGATTGGCCATGTTTTCTCAGGTAGAGGGGAAACTGCTCTGTACCTCAATGTGTTTGGGGAAAATTGGGAAAACTCAAGCTTTTATGCTGTTGCTGTTCAGTCACACAGTTGAGTCCAACTCTTTGCCATGTGAAGAGTTGGAGAGAGGGATAAAATGATTCCAAGATATTCTTTACAGCTATGAATTCCTGGCATTTATTCTTTTAAAAAAAGACCTGAAGGAAAGATTTAAAAGAAGAAGAGAGAAGAGAAGAGACTGGATTTATACCCCGCCCTTCACCACCCAAAGGTGTCTCAGAGCGGCTTACAAACTACTTTCCCTTCCCCTCCCCATAACAGACACCCTGTGAGGTAGGTGGGGCTGAGAGTGCTCTTGACAGAAACTGCTCTTTTATTAAGAACAGCTCTTATCAGAACTATGGGTTGCCCAAGGTCATCCAGCCAGGTGCAAGTGGAGGAGTGGGGAATCAAACCCGGTTCTCCCAGATTAGAGTCCGTGCACTTAACCACTACACCAAACTGGCCACTACACCAAAAGCACACGCTTTAGGATTTTATGTTGCTCATTTCAGCAGGGAAGGGGCAATGTTCAATGTTGATCAGTTGACTCCTAATTCAAAGATACCTGAAGTCTCCTGGAATAATCAAAGTGACAAATGCACAAAAAGAACTATATATGACCTGATGTGTTTCAGCCCATAAGAACCTTCTTCAGCGGTCAAGTACTACAGAATACAAAATACATCAAAGCCTCGGTTACACTTGTAAGTTAGTAAAGAATTGATATAGAACCAAAAATGGAAAGTTCCAATCTGGAACTGAATGATACATGCACAAAAATTGTGCAGCCCCAAATGTATCTGGCCTTGTGTCGGAAGCAATTATACATACTGGAGACAGTAATGTTGCCAATATGTACGTTCCAATTTAGGTCAATATTGATGTTACATTGGCCCTGATGAGGTGATTTTACTTGTACTCTTATCTGTGAGGAGGAGGGGCATGCATTGTCAGATGCAGATAATGAGCACATGCTGGCATTGTCAACCACCTCCCATCATGTTAATGGCGGACCCCAATGTGGATTATGACCTGCAGAATCCACTCAGCTCGCAAGAGGGGAAAGTGGTCAGGGATGCTCTTGCCAACTTCGTGTTTCCCAGCATACAAGCTGATTTTGTCTGCAGAATGGAAACCTTTGTGTTCTGTCCACTGTAAGCTCACTTAATACTCATATGTTGGTGTGCAAAGAACAGTCATTCATGTTGTGATCCCAATTCCTCTACTAGGAAGTCAAACAATCATCACGCCCAGCTGCGTGTGTACTTGAAAGCATCTTGGTTCCTAGGATGGAATGTATCTATTACGGCCCACAAACCCCCAGTTAAAAGAGGGACTTCGTAAAGAAGTCCCCCTGGAGCCCCATAAGGACTCCTGATTAAAATGAAAGAGGGGCTGTTCACTCAGAACCAGTATTTTTAACACCCTCCTCCATCTGCACATGTGTTGACTTGGTACCAACTTCCCTGTGAGAAACCCATTTCTGCGTAGACTCGGGGGTCGTATGGGATGCTCGGCCAATCATACCGATTCTGAGACCATGACCCCTCCTCCAGTATAAAGATTGCTTTGATTTTCATGAAAGTATCCCAGTGTTTGTAGTTCAGCAACGGTTAGGGTGAACAGCTTTGCTACGGTCCTCGCTTACTGTTTCCACACAGTAACAAGATGGAATTTAAAAACTTTTTTTTTTTTGGTAGAGTTTAATTTCATACTTTCTGGAGCATTCTGAACCCATTTTTTTGCGCACGTAAACCTAATCTGCATAGACCACAAGGCATGCAAGAGCCAATGGGCGTGAAGTCTCTCAATTTGTTACATCTGACGAATCCTTGACCCCATGCAATCTGGGATGACCAGGCCTCTACGATTTATGCTGATTCCTTCTCTGATAATTAAGAGGTGCAACTTGCTGTGTGCATGGTCACTTGACACACACTCACAAGTTCTGACAAATACTGTGGCCTGATTCTAACCATGGTCAAAACATGAGCTGCTTTGTTTGTGTGGGGAGGTGAACTTTGTTGGAGTGGTGCTTTAAAGTTATGGCCGTAGCCCAAGAGAATAAGCCTGCATGCAAGCCACCACCCGCGTGCCGCCTTCCATCCTGCCTTTCGAATTACAACATGAGAGACTGGACTCAGTCAGCTTTGCAACTGGAAAAAGCTGACTGCTAAAAAAAAAAAATCCATGCTGAGGATCATGAAACATTCATAGACAAAAGCCACGTGGGACAGGGCTGTAGTAAGGACCTGCTTGATTTCGAAGAACCTTTGCTGGAATCGAATTTAACGGAGATGCACTCTGAGAACGATTTATCTATGTCACCTTCTTGATTTTCAAGAAAATCAAGCCAGACTTCAGGCCTGGCGATGGAGCAAGAAATGACACGGATCTCTGTTTGACTATTGATAACAGCCATGTTCCTTGAGTGTCAGTGAGAAACTATCAATGGAGTAAATAAATAAAGCTTTCTTGCTGTTAACTGGACTTTGATAGCAGTGCACTGCCATCCCGTTGAGGCCCTTAAGAGGCAGCACTTGGTATTAAAGGGTACAATTCATTTACACAGGGTTAAGGTTTATTTTATTTTTTTTAATTGTATGTAAGGTAGGGTTGTCAACCTCCAAGTGGTATACCAAATCTGAAAAACACTGTAGGGAAGGAATACGTACAAAATTCTATTTGAAATTACAAAAAACCCTCTTCTTAACTATTCTTTAAAGATGCAGTAAAGAATAGTTAAGAAGAGGTTATTTATTTATTCACATTTATAGCCCACCCTTCCCAGAAGAGGGCTCAGGGCGGGTAACCACATGTCATTTATGCAAAATATATTAGTTAATGTACATAAGAACAGAAGAACAGAAGAGAAGCCAATGTTGAATCAGGCCAATGGCCCATCTAGTCCAACACTCTGTCATACAGCGGCCAAAATATACCAGGTGCCATCAGGAGGTCCAGCAGTGGGGCCAGAACACTAGAAGCCCTCCCACTGCTGCCCCCTCCAGCACCAAGAATAGAGTGCATCACCTGCTCCAGACTGAGAGTTCCCATCTATACCCTGTGGCTAATAGCCACTGATGGACTTCTGCTCCATATGTTTATCTAATTCCCTCTTGAAACTGTCCATGCTTGTAGCTGCCACCACCTCCTGTGGCAGTGAATTCTATAGGTTAATCACTCTTTGGGTGAAGAAGTATTTCCTTTTATCTGTTCTAACCCGACTGTTCAGCAGTTTCATGGAGTGCCCACAAGTTCTTGTATTGTGAGAAAGGGAGAAAAGTACTTCTTTCTCAACCTGCTCAATCCCATTCATAATCTTATAAACCTCGATCATGTCATAACATTAACATTTCAAATGGAATTTTGTGTGTATTCCTTCACTACAGTGTTTTTTCAGCTTTAATAGACTACACACATGGTGTAGCTATTTTTATTTTTTGTTATACAACATCCGAGTCCTGGCTGTAGATCTCCTGGTATTACGACTGATCTTCTAGGCAACAGAGATCAGTCCTGTGGAAAATGGAAGCTTTGGGAGGTGGACTGTATGGCATTATTCCCCATTGTAGACCCTCCCCAAACCCCACTCTCCGTCGGCTCCACTCCCCAAATCTCCAAGTATTTCTCAACCTAGAGCTAGCAACCCTAGGGCCATTGAGAGAGATCATTCATGGTTTGGTGATGGATGCCAATAGTATGCTGATGACACCCATCTATACATTTGTTTTTCTAAGCCAGCTGTTGCTGCTATGACCACCTGACTACTTGATTACCATGGTCAAATGTCTTGTTGGGACTGAATCCTGACAAGATGAAGTTGATGCTGGTTGGTAAGGCTCTGGTCTCGAAAGGTACTGAGCTCCCCACATTTGATGGGTTGCAGCTGACCCCTCCTGATTTCATTAGGAATGAGAATTAGACATGATCCAGCACAGTTTCTGGAGAAACAGGTAATTTATTCTGTTAAAAATGCCTTCATCTGCCTTGGGACCAGCCAGGCAATATTGTCATGTGGATCCATGTGATTAAATTATTGTATCATGCCCTACATGAGATTTCTAATGAAAATCATTAAGAAACTTCACCATGTGCAAAGTATTATTGTCAAGACCAAGTAAGACAAGAGTGATCTTGAATCTTGAAATCACGTAATTAACGTCCAGGTTTGTTTCAAGGTACCGGTTATTAGCAATAAAGCCCTTCAAGGCCCAAAGCCTGCACATCTGCAGGACCAGCTTTCCCATTATATTTCCCTGAGTCAGCTCCATTTATGGTTGCCATTTATTGACCACCAATGGGAGATAAGGGGAATAGGGCTGCCAGATCCAGGTTGGAAAACTACTGGAGATTTGGGATCTCAGGGATCTGTCAGGTTAAAATCAAGTAGATCCAGTCATTCTTGCACAAAGAAAGGTTTATTGGATTATCTTGCTATAAACCCACAGTAGGAGGTCATTGTCAGGAATGGGGGACAAAGCAAAGCAAGCTGACTTATAGTGTGATGCAATGAAGCGCCTAGCAAATAAAACTTGAGCACTCGCGCGGGAACTCCCGGCGGGAGAAATACTTGATGAGCGGGAGACTACTCCCCCCTCCCCTTGCCTTCCCAGGACTGGAAAATTCTCAGCGAAACAAGAATAGTCCAAAGCCTACATTCAAGGCCACCGTGATAAGGAAAAGCGGCAGGGAAGAAGCTCCCACGTTTCTGCCTGCATACCTACGCAAGCGCATAGCGGGGTAGGGAACATACAACAATGGATTCAGTGAGAAACATCAAATGCATATTTTCTGACATTCTGCCCTTCCCAAAATACCACCCACCCACCACTCAGGAAGGAGAGAATGTGGGCCCCCCAGGTTTGTTAGGGTATCGGATGTGAAAGTGTTTCAAATGATCAGGTGCTTTGATATCGGAAACTTTCACCCATTCCCTATGTTGGGGCCCAAAGTGTACCCATTGGACCAGGTACAGGAGTTGTCCACGCAAAATTTTAGAGTCTAGAATTTCCGCAATCTCATAGTGTTCCTCATCGTCAACCATCAGAGGCGGGGGAGGCTCCGACATCGCAGGTTGCCATTTAGTCGGGGGTAACGCCGGTTTGAGGAGGCTGTAATGAAAAATTGGATGTATTGCTTTAAGAGATTTTGGCAGATCTAGTTGTACAGTCACTGGATTTATACATCTCAGCACCTTGAAAGGACCAATATATTTCCAAGCCAGTTTTTTTGACTGCTGTGCCAGCTTTAGATTCTTTGTTGACAGATAGACTGAGTCCCCTGGTTTCAGATTCCATCCCCCGGATCTTTTTTTATCTGCTTGTTTTTTATACTGTGACTTGGCTTCATTCAAAGTCTCAACAATTAGGGGCCAAGACTCGCGGAAAGTTTTACACCATGCTGACGCTTTCCCCACGTTCTCACCAGGTTTCAAGAACGGAAGGGGGGGGCTGTCATAACCCATGGCAGCTTTGAATGGAGACATCTTTGTTGAAGCATGCCATGAATTGTTGTATGCAAACTCCGCTAATGGCAATAAATCAACCCAATTGTCTTGTTGATAATTAGAAAAGCATCTCAGATATTGTTCTAATGTTTGGTTTACTCTCTCAGTTTGCCCATCAGTTTCAGGGTGGTAGGCAGTACTAAGAGCCCGTTCAATGCCCATTAAGGTCATTAGCTCTGACCACAACTTGGAAACAAACTGACTTCCCCTATCGGATATTATTTTGAGTGGCAATGTATGTAGCCTGGCAATGTGTTGAAGAAATGCTTTGGCCAACGCCTTGGCGGTTGGTAAACCTGGGAACGGTATAAAGTGAGCTTGTTTTGAGAACAAGTCCACTACCACCCAAATGACCGTCATATGTCTAGAGGGGGAAGATCAGTAATAAAGTCCATTGAAATTACTTCCCAGGGTCGACTTGGAGTGGGTAGAGGGTGTAAGAGACCTGGTGGTTTTCCCGGCCTGGCTTTACAACGGTTGCACGTCGTGCATGATTGTATGTAGAGCGATAAATCCTGTTTCATGCGGGGCCACCAAAACCCACGTTGCAGAAGTCTCAATGATTTTACATATCCGAAATGCCCCGCAGACTTTGAATCATGAACCGTTTGCAACATTTGGGATCGAGTAGCTTCTGGAACAAACATTTTATTTCCCTTAAACCAGCAACCAGTTGGATCACATCTCACATCATCCCTGACTTGCAACTCACTTATTTCTTGTGGGGTGATGTCGGTGAGAAATTGTTTTTCCCAGGAGAATGTTTGGATGGGGTTCTTTGATGTTAGTTTGGCTTTACGGGTGACAACCGCACCAACCAGTTGTTCAGGGGTGAACATAGACTCTTGTACTTCCACCCTCTTACAAAAATGTTGGGGAAGACGGGAAAGAGCATCCGCCAAATGATTAGCCTTCCCTGGAAAATGGTGGAGAGTGAATTGGAATTTGGAGAAAAATTCAGCCCACCTAAATTGTTTAGCATTTAGATTACGGGGTTTTCGCAGTACCTCAAGGTTTTTGTGATCAGTCCATATCTCAAAAGGTACTTGGGACCCCTCTAACCAGTGTCTCCAAGTGATCAATGCTAAACGTATAGACGCAGCTTCCTTGTCCCAAATGGGCCAGAATCTTTCGGTATCATTGAATTTTCTTGATACATAAGCTAGAGGTTGTAGTTGCCCCTGAGCGTTCTCTTGCAAAATCACCCCACCCATAGCAGTGTCCGATGCGTCTACCTGGACCACAAATTTTTTAGTCTCATCAGGGTGTGCTAAAATCGGCTCAGATGTAAACAGACGTTTTAATTGTTCAAACGCGTTCTGACACTGCGGGGTCCAGTTTAAAGGGGCCCCTGGCACTGAAGCCTTGGATCCCTTCCCCTTAGTCTTTAGAAGTTCAGTGAGGGGAAGGGCAACTTGGGCAAAGTGGGGCAGGAATTGCCGGTAAAAGTTGGCGAAACCGAGAAAACTCTGAAGCTGTCGTCTGGTTTTGGGGGCTCCCACATTACCACATCCTGGACTTTCTTTGGGTCCATTTCCAACCCCTCAGAGGATATGCGGTACCCCAGAAAATCAATACACTCCCGGTGAAATTCACATTTCGAAAGTTTAACAAACAGTTTGTGCTCCAATAGCCTTTCCAACACTTTTCGCATGAGAATGGTGTGAGATTGTAGGTCTGGGGTATAGACCAAGATATCATCCAAATAAACGACCACCCCCTTGAACAAGTAGGGGTGTAGGACCTCATTGATTAAGTTCATGAAGACCCCGGGTGCCCCCTGCAAACCGAACGGCATAACCCGATATTCAAATTGCCCCAGCGGGGTATTAAATGCGGTTTTGTATTCATCCCCCTCTCTGATGCGAACTCGAAAATAGGCATCTCTCAAATCCAGTTTAGAAAACACTTTCCCTTTTGCCACCTCAGCCAATAAGTCTTTGATAAGAGGCATCGGGTAGGCATTGGTTGCAGACACTGCGTTAAGTCCCCGGTAATCCGTGCATAGTCTGAGCCCCCCATCTTTTTTCTTACAAAACAACACCGGTGCGGCAAAAGGAGATGAAGCTGGCCTAATAAATCCGCGAGCCAGGTTTTTATCAATAAAGTGGCGCAGTTCTTCCTTCTCACTGGGACTCATGGCATAAATTTTCCCTTTTGGCAATTTCTGTCCCGGAAGAAGTTCAATGGCGCAGTCAGAGTTACGGTGGGGGGGTAGCTCATCAGCCTCCTCCTCCTCAAAAACTCTAGTCAAATAGTGGTAATCCTCAGGAATGCGGTTAAGGTCCTCCATTGCCAAACAAGCACGTGGAGGTTCATTGCAGGGAGGGTTTCCCCACCCTGGGTCCCATTTGTGTTCCTTACATTTCGGTGAGATAAACTGAACATTCCCTTCCTCCCATAGAATGTAAGGGTTATGTCCATGTAACCAAGGGCTACCCAACACTAAGGGAAATTGGGCTTGAGGAGCTATCACGAACGAACGTAGCTCCCAGTGGTCACCAATGCCTATTCTTAAAGGAACAGTCTCAAATCGGCATGGTTCTTTCATTGGAGACCCATCCATTTGTGTGAAAGTTATTGGGTCTTTCAAATGGACCACGGCTGCCTCCAACCCTACAACCATAGACGGGTTTATAAGGTCCCTCCCACACCCAGAGTCAATGAGGGCTCGGACCCGAATGTGGGTCATCATTGCTGGATTCATTACTAGGACAGTCACAAAGAAGAGAGAGGGGTAATTGCTCACCAGTTTAGGCGCCTCAGGTGTTGGGTCCTGTTGTGTAGCGCCATTCACAAACAGGACCATTTCATTTCCCTGCATTTCATTCTCTTCCTCCAGCAACAAGGTATCCACTTGGTCAGGACCCGCGAAAAGAGCCCGTGTATTGCGTGGTTTTGCGGTGCCTTTCTTTGGGTTGGGACTCCACCTTCTGGGCTCGTCTTGTGGTAGCCCCCGGTTGGGGTCTCCTTTCGGGCAGGCTGCGGCGAAGTGCCCTTTCTCCCCACACCGCAGGCAGAGCCCCTGCCGCATACGTTGATCCCGCATACCACTTGGGGTGGATACCGGTTTAGGTCTGGCTTGACCCGCCGCCGAACTCGGGCGGTTGTTACCAAACGATAAATCCAGTTTCATCATGCGCAGACGGCTCTCGGCCTTCTCGGCTTCTTCCATCCAACCTTGGAGGGTGCGGGGTTGCTGAGAGCTGAGGACGTTATTGCGGATATCCACAGCTAGACCCATTCGATATTGTTGGGCCAAGACCGCATCCGTCCAGTCCCGGATTTTCACAGCATGCCTTTGAAACTCCCTTGAGTACTCTCGCACTGAGAGCTTGCCTTGTCTGAAGGTACGAAGGAAGGCTTCGGCTTTTTCGGCTGCCCCGGGTCCTCGAAACGGTTCCTCAGAGCCCACATGAAGTCATCTACATTCCCCAACTCCGCAGCCTCCAGATCATGAAGCGCTACATACCAGCTGGTAGCACTCCCTCGAAATCTGGATGCGATAAACTCCACCTGTTGTTCTTCATCTGGGAAAACATAGCCCCATCTTTGCACAAATTTTCCGACTTGCAATATAAAAAAGGACACAGTCTCTGGATCTCCATCAAATGTGATTTCCAGCATGTCCTTAGGACGGATCACTGGGGGGGCCGGTGCCATAACCGGAATCGGCTGCATGAGTGGAGCTGGGGCAGGGAGTTGAGGCGGAGGCACAACTGGCGGTTGGAGCGGCCCTGGACCTGGTGCTGGAACGACCGGTGGAGGAGGTGCTGGTGCTGGCTGGCCCGGCCCTGGCACTGGAGGGGCGGGTTGGCCCGGTCTCGGCCCCGGAGGAGCAGGAGGAGGAGGAGGTGGACGACCCGGGAGCAGCGGTGGGGCCGGGGCTGGTACTGGTCTAGGCTGTGTCAGTGGATGAGCCCGAATGGCTTGGTCCATCATCTGGGGTAGGGATTGCATTAGCTTGCTCATGTCCCTTACCAGCCGTCGGGTATCCTCTTGGATAGAGTCCACGCGAGCGTCGGTATCTGGCCCCGACCCAGTTCTAGGAGAGCCTCGAGGTATCCTCCCTTGGGGAAGTCCAAAACTGCCTCGGGGATCCAACAAACTGTCGCGGCTTTGGCTTCCCGGCAGGGTCCAGGTTGATTGAGTCGTATCCAACAGGTTCTTAGTCCAATCGCGTGACCTACGATAGGTCACCCCTTTATCCCATGGTGTTGGGACTCCTGGCACATAGGTTCGGGGAATCGCTCCTCCCTGACTCGGTAGTTGCCCAGCCGGGCTGTAGACAGGGAGAGTGTACTGAACCCCCAATGTGCTGATTAATGGTGGGGACACTAATCCGGCTCCCGACTGTGATGTTGGTGCGACCAAAACCGTAGTAGTAGTCACTGGAACAACAGTGGTGGTCGGGAGGGTGACTACAGCAGCCGCCACAGTGGTAACTGGAACCGTGGCTCCTGAGGTAGCGGCGGCCGCCGCTGCACCTGTGGCACCTGGCGTGGACTTCGCCGCTGCTGCTGCGCCCGTGGCTCCTGGAGTGGTCGCCGCCGCAGCTGCGCCCGAAGGAGTCGTCGCTGGGGCTGCGCCCGTAGCTCCCGTACCCGCTCCGCTCATCGTGGTAGAAGGCGGACACTGACGGTAGTGGGAATGATGGGATTCCTGACAATTTCTGTCAGGTTAAAATCAAGTAGATCCAGTCATTCTTGCACAAAGAAAGGTTTATTGGATTATCTTGCTATAAACCCACAGTAGGAGGTCATTGTCAGGAATGGGGGACAAAGCAAAGCAAGCTGACTTATAGTGTGATGCAATGAAGCGCCTAGCAAATAAAACTTGAGCACTCGCGCGGGAACTCCCGGCGGGAGAAATACTTGATGAGCGGGAGACTACTCCCCCCCTCCCCTTGCCTTCCCAGGACGGGAAAATTCTCAGCGCAACAAGAATAGTCCAAAGCCTACATTCAAGGCCACCGTGATAAGGAAAAGCGGCAGGGAAGAAGCTCCCACGTTTCTGCCTGCATACCTACGCAAGCGCATAGCGGGGTAGGGAACATACAACAATGGATTCAGTGAGAAACATCAAATGCATATTTTCTGACAGGATCTCAGTGTGGTGCAGTGCCATAGAGGCCACCCTCCAAAGCATCCATATCCTCCAAGGGAACTGCTTTCTGCAGTCTGCAGTCTGCAGATGAGCTGTAATTCCAGGGGATCCCCAGGTCTCACCTGGAGCCTGGCATGCCTAGCTCCATCTGTTTGAACAGGGTCTTTGGAAGATATGTGCCTGCAGGCAAAAGTAATCTCTTAACTATTCAGGTCCTACCTGGTGGAACATCACCAGGAAAAGTCCCGTACTTCTTCCATGGACTTTATGAGACAGAGTTCTTAGAAGGACCTTTTAAAAATTGTTTTGCTGTTGCTAATACTGTTTTCATTGGCTTTACTTATTTTAGTTTTATTGTTGTTCATTGGTCTTATATATTACCGTGATTCACTTTGAGTCATCTTTGAGAAAGGCAGGGACAATAAATGCCATTACTTAGATAGCTAAATAGATTTCATATTAAGAAAGCTGTGTTCGAGTTGTTGTGATATGATTATACTAGGAGTAGGGCCCGTTGTGGGAAGAAATACAGCAAGCTCTAGAAGGAGGCTCCAGGTAAGTATCTCAGCTGTGGCTGATGGGGCGGCAGAGGGAAGAGGAAAATAGAGGGAGTCGAATCATGTTTATCTCCTTCTGCTTAGCTGTAAGGCAGGGCTGTGTCATTTTGCTGCCCCAAGGGGGTACTATGGGAGGAAAGCCACATGGTAACAGGCATGGTTCCCTCCACCCCGGCTTATGTTGATTTGGGGCTATGCAGTGGCAGCTAAGGTAGAAAAGCATCTCCCCTTGTGCCATGTTTTTTGGGATTCCAAGGGTCTGGAAAGTTGGCAACCCTGGGTTGAGACATGCCTGTAGATTTGAAGGGTAGAGCCCGGGGAGGGCACGGTTTGGGATGGGGAGGGACCTCAGCAGGGTATAATGCCATAGAATCCACTGCCCAAAGCAGCTGTTTTCTCCAGGGAAATTAACTTTGGTCATCTGGGGATCTGTTGCAATAGCTGGAGGTTGGCAATACTTAAGGGAGAGCCAGGTTTGTTGAAGGACTTCAGTGAGGTATACTACCATAGAGCTCACCCTCCAGAGCAGCCATTTTCTCCATGGGGACTGATCTCTGTAGTCTGGAGATCAGTTGTGATTCAGGGAGATGTCCAGGCGTCCCTTTCCCCCCCCAAAACCCTGTTTAATAGTTTAACTGATAAACACTTCAACTGACTCTCTGCTAATGCCCCACTTGGGAGCTGTAGTTCTAATTCCCTTTGTTATGGTTGCAGTGAGGCCACCTGAGAACTACAACTCCCAAGGTGTAATGTGTCAAAAGTGGGGATGTAAGAATAGAAGAGCTGGCCAGAAGGGCCAATAGGACTCCCAGTGGCCAATGGGAGAGTAGGTGAGTCCTCACCAGCACAGCTTGCCTTTTGTATATTATAGATGACATGCTTTATGGCAGAGGTGTTGAACTCATTTTTTACAAGGGATGGATCTAACATAAATGTCACTTTGTTTGGCCAGGCCATGTGTTCAATAAAATGTAACACAAGGTACCAGAGAGATAAACTTTATAAAGGTGATTTCAGATACCGAATGGCAATAGCAGGTGAATGACAACAGTAGGCTTAATTGGATTAGGTGTGATATGCAGAAGGGTAGTGGGTGTGGAGATACCAGCACTGATAATGAGACAGGAACTGGGTCTCAATTTGGTCCAGGAGGATTCAGTCCAGAAGGATGCAAAGAATAAATGGATATAAATTCTGACATTAGAAACCACAGCATTCAAAAACCAGTGGGGGAACATTTAACCTTCCAGGACATTGCTGACCTAAGAGTAGCAGTTCTCTTACAAAGGAATTTCAAAGTGAGATTAGGGAGACTGCTGAATTGTAACTGATAATGAAGCTCAATACACCCTCCAGGGCTGAATTGAGACCTACATTTCCTGTCTCATTACCAATGCTTGCTATTTCAATTTAGCATCTGAAATCACTCCACTCTCCATGGTATAAGGACCAATGGACTCACATTCTAGCTGTAGCTGAAGAAGTGAGCAGTGGCTCACAAAACTTCATGCCCTGCCACAAATTCTGTTAGGTGCTAACTGGACTCTTGCTCCTTTCCACTAATAAAGCTTGCAAGCTGTACTGTTAGGTTACTTTTTCTTTTTCTTCTTCATCTGCTTAAACTGGAGAGGGGGCTCTGTCCAAGTGAAACAATGTGTTGATTTCAGATTGGGCAAAATCCAATTGAGTGCTGGTGATGATAATGAAACAGTTGAAAAAGCAAAGGGGGAATGAAGAAAGGCAGTCAGCAAGGTGGGAGGGGAGAAAGGGAGATGTGTTGAAGTGGAACATATGGAACCATAAATGTATTTCAAATACTTAGCTATTTACTTCCATTATTGAACAATGGAGGCTAATTCTTAATCAGGGTGTTTTTGAAAGAAAATGAAATCCCAGATAGACACAGAGAAATCTAATCTAAAAAAAAATCCATAAGACAAAATAATTTCCTTTTAATTCTCCTTTCCCTTTATCCCAACTTGTCCCTTCTTTTTAACACACATACACCTGTGCATGTGTTTGTAAGAGAGACAGATAGATATCAAGTCTCAAAGAAAACAGCAATGTAAATTGTGCTTGTCAGAAGAATCCATCTACCCTCTGAAGAAGTGTACAAAAGCTTATACCTGAAATAAAACATTGCTGGTCTTAAAGGAGCCACGGGACTCAAACTTTGCTCTGTCTCCTGGAAGGGGATCTCTCTCGCTCTTTGCATCCCCCTCCCTTCTTCCCAAAGGAGGAACCCTCAGTCAATGGAGAGAAGGGAGGCTTGGCTTGGAAGGAAGCAGGAAAGGGGCTTGGAAGGAAGCAGGAAGCAGCAGAAGGAGCTAGGCAAAAGTGAACTGCGATGCAGCAGCAGCTCCGGAGAAGGAAGCAGGAGGGAGCCAGTTGCTTGCAAGCTGGATACAAGCCCTGCAGTTGCCAGATCCAGCCCACGGGCTGTATGTTTGACACCCCTGCTTTATGGTATATTTTTATTCTGTAAACTATTTTCAGTTTAGCTTGTCTGAGTGAAGGCAGGCTATAAATATTTTAATATTAATAATTACAATGTTGCAGAGCAGGGACAGATGCAAGGGACAGAGAATGGAAGGGAAGAGGGACTGTAGGAATGAAAAACAAATTGAACAGTGCAATTGTAGGACCACTTTCTTAGGAATAAATCCCATTGAATAGATGTAAGTAGGGGTATGCATAGACCTACATGGTCAACTGGGAAAGACACCACTTCCCCATCCAGCTACATTTCTGTTTCTCACCATTTAGACATCATCCATATAGATCTTTGGTAAATTCCTGTTATCCTATCTGTAACTTCTCTCCAATCTATTTTTATTGTCAGCATTATTCAATAATTCATTCATACTTTCTTCTTCTTTTACCTAACACCACTAAAAGGTTTCTTTTTCTTTATTTGTTTCTTCTGGTCTCTTTTAATTTGCTGGGCTCTGTGAACGACTCAGAAACTCAATAAATGTTTATGCTGAGCTGCAAATATCAAAGTTTTACAAATGCTATTAGCCCAATTGGTAAGGGATCTGCTGAAGCTGCAGCTGAAACATGGTGACTTCTCAACTCTGTTCCCAGAAACACAGCCCTTTTCTTTCAATGTTTTTCAAGTGACTAATTATCAAGCTCTAATGGTTTTACTGTTCAGACAGGGTGCGATTGCATATGTGTGTGTGTAAGAAATAGACCCAGTACATTTAAATTTATGTTTAATTTATCAAACTCAGGAAAAGGTTTTAATTAGATGTATGTCTCTTACCATCCATTACTCATATACCAACTGTGGGATGTTATACTGATGATTTATGTACATTACCATATTCTGACAGGTACTGCATAAAAGGGTGTAATCCTGCAAATGCTTGCTCTGGAATAAAAATTTCACAATTGACAGCAAGATGCTAAAAATAGCTCATGTTAGGAAAGAAATGCTAAGAGTTAGCAACCCATGACAGAAAGAGCAGAATAGCACACGCAGGCCATGCACCAACATCACATATTGATGGAGCCTTCTGCCCAGAATCTACCCAAAGGTAGGCATTGCCCAGCTGTGGTGGGTAAACCCTCACCTCCAATCCCCCATCCTTAAAAAATTGAAGAGCGGAAGAAAAAATGGCTGTGAAATGGCCTCCATAGTGACCAGGGATTCTGCAAATTTTGCCATGAATATGTTTGGCTGTCAAATTCACCTTGTTCAAAAGTGCCAATCAGATGTGAACCAATAACAACACTGCCAGTTGGTGCTGAGTAGCCACGAACACCTGCTGAACCAATGTGCATTGGGTTTTCCCAAAACTGAGCATGTGCAAAGACACTACTAGTTCAAACTGCTCAGTGGCCATCAGTGTCACTAATGACTACTGAAGCAAACACCAAAGTGCAGGACTTTATCAAACCATAGTATTTATTAACAACAATTTATTAAGTTCTGGTCGCCAGACCTCAAAAAGAATATTATAGCATTGGGAAAAGTGCAGAGAAGGGCAACTAGAATGATAAAAGGGTTGGAACACCTTCCCTATGAAGAAAGGTTAAAATGCTTGGGGCTCTTTAGCTTGGAGAAATGACGGCGGAGGGGTGACATGATCGAGGTTTATAAGATTATGCATGGGATAGAGCAGGTAGAGAAAGAAGTACTTTTCTCCCTTTCTCACAATACAAGAACTCATGGGCACTCCATGAAATTGCTGAGCAGTCAGGTTAGAACAGATAAAAGGAAGTCCTTCTTCACCCAAAGAGTGATTAACACATGGGATTCATTGCCACAGGAGGTGGTGGCAGCTACAAGCATGGACAATTTCAAGAGGGAATTAGATAAACATATGGAGCAGAAGTCCATCAGTGGCTATTAGCCACAAGGGATGCTCTGTATTCTTGGTGCTGGTGGGGGGCAACAGTGGGAGGGCTTCTGGTGTCCTGGCAGCGTCTGAAGATGGTGGAATTTGGGGAGGACACAATGTCACTTCCAAGGTGATATTCTAGAAATGTCCTCTAATCTCTGTGGTAAAGACCATAGAGATATGGGGAAATTTCTCTGGGCCTCCTGATGGCCCCGGGTATTTTTGGCCACTGTGTGACAGAGTGTTGGACTAGATGGGCCATTGGCCTGATTCAACATTGGCTTCTCTTATGTTCTTATGTTCTTAACTGGTTTACATGATTTGTGAGTTGTCTGTTGTTGTAAACAATCAGCAATGAGCCAAGCAGTTGCACAGAAAGGATGGAGTGACTAGTAGAATTCAGTTGGGCAATGTGAAAGCATGCATGCATGAAAAGCCAGTCAAGCTGTACTGCATAGTCAAAAGTGAAACAACTTACTGAACACCCACAAACAGACTGCTAATTGGCGAAAACAAAATCAGAGCACTGTTCATAACTAGGGAACAGGATGCTAGTCAAACCAGCAGGTTTTTAATTATCCCTAACAGTGATTCTTTAGAAATTTCCCCATCTCTGTAGTCTTTACCACAGAGATTAGGGGACATTCCTAGAATATCACCTTGGAAGTGACATTGTGTCCTCCCCAAATTCCACCATCTTCAGATGCTGCCTTCAAAATCATCTGGCATTTGCTGAGTCACTGCTGGCAACTCTACTCAAAGACCCAATGAACACAGGAAGGTTCAGAGGAGGGCTAGCAGGAGAAATGCCAGTCTCCCTTCCATGAGTCCCCAGATGTTGAGTTAGCCACACAAGACTACATAGTATATCCATTGTCCAGGAGTTTTGCTTTTGTTATTAATTTATCACACAATAATTGTACATTTGCCATCACTGCCCATATGATATCCATCAAGGTTTGGGGAAATATTGTAATTTCTTAGCTTTTAGGATGACATATTTATCTCTGAGAAAATGTGATTCTTTGCCCATATAGTTCAAGACTAGAGGTGTGTAAAAAAATTGGTATTTTTCAGGTTCAGATATATTGAACCTGAAAAATATTGGTATTTCCCAATATTAACAATATTGATATGATATTGGGATTTGGGACATAATCCGGATTTCCTATTTTTTTCCGACTCCATTATACCATATGGGGACCATTATAGTATATAGTCCCCAAAAGGCTATATTGGAGAATTGATCCAGAGGTATCTGGGGCTCAGGGGGATTATTTTTTGAGGTAGAGGCATCAAATTTGCAGCATAGCTGCTGGTGTTTCTACCCACAAATCCCAAGTTTCAAAAGGATTGAACCAGGTGGTCCAATTCTATAGGCCTCAGAAGAAGGTGCCCCTGTCCTCCATTTTTTGGCAATGGAGGGGAGGAAAGGTGTTTAAAAGGATGTGGTCTCTTTAAATGCCTTTTGCAAGCCATGCCATGAGTGAACTCCAAAGTGGCAAGTTCAGCCAGAAGACTTCCGGGTGAACTTGCTGCATCGGAGTTCACTTGCAGCATGGCTTGCAAAAGGCATGGAGGGAAAAGAGGCATTTAAAGGGAACGCCCTTTAAAAAGACATTTAAAGGGAACCCTGTGCTTTGCAACCCTCCTGGGTTGCAAAGAGGAGCCAGCCCCAGCCAAGGCAGCATGGAGCTGTCAGCTCTTGCCACCCTGGCTGATCCTGGGCTGTGAAGAGGAGCCAACCACAGCTGTAAAGAGCCAGTCCCCTGGCTGGGAGGCTCCTCCTGCTCGGTGATTTAAACTGCGGGCCAGGAGAAGCTGACCCCCTGGATCTGCATGTTGTTGGGAGGTCTCTCCCTTCCACACACAGATCTGGCTGAGAGACTTTTCCTGCCCTACAATTTGAAACACTGTGCAGAAGAAGCTGTCCCCAGAATCTGCAAGGGGCAGGGAGGTCTCTCCCTACTGCAAGCAGACCTGGCTGGACCTAGTTTAAACCGCAAGCCAGGAGAAGCTGGCCCCAGTATCTGCATGCAGCAGGGAATTCCCTCCACTCCTTCTGATTCTGGTCTGGGTCCTCTTTGCAGCTTGGTTGACGCAAGAGGAGCCAACCGGTGCCCAACTGTCACTTGGTATAGCTGTCACCCGAATAAAAACCAAAAAAAAGGGCTTTTTTCAGGCTCAGCTATATCGGTGGCTGAATACAGACCTCTAATTTGTGTTCGGCTTAATACCGAAGAATATTGATAAGGTATTTTTCAGGTATTTTATCCGCTCAGTTTATGCCGAGCGCACATCCCTACTCAGGACCATGCTAAACAACATGTGGTTTTTCAATAGTTTATTTCTTGAATAAAGATCAGTACATACATATAATTGTAAAGAGGGAAATATAACTTAATACATCAGTGGCTTCTTATATTCTAATAGCAAAGTCAGCTGTTCTTTGGATACTTAAATCCAGTGACTGGAGTTGTGTACAGGCAAGATAGATATCTCTATAAACCTGAAAAGAGCCCCAGCTTTGCACAGAAATATGAAATTAAAAAATACACTGGGGGCTTTAAAAAATCCAAAAATGATAAAAGGACCACCTGTAGCTTTAAGCAATAGATTCCCTCAATGGCTGTTGCCAGGCAACCCACAGAGTATTACAGGCTGGGTTCTGTCAGTAAAAGGCAAGGGGAAGAGGCAGGGAGAAAGTTTTGTGGAAGTTCCTAGAGAGTGCTGTGGCAGAGTGTAAGCAGGGCAGGGTTTGGGGAGGGGAGAGGCATCAGCTGGATATAATGCCATAGAGTCCACCTTCTAAACCAGCCATTTTCTCCAGGGCAACAGATTTCTGTTGTCTGGAGTTCTGTTGTAATTCTGGGAGATCTCCAGGGCCCACCTGGAGGTTGGCAACACTCACCTGGTAGTGATCTCTGGGTGACTTGACACTACCACTGCATAACTCAACTAGACCTAGTTGCTTGCTACTGTTCAACAGCAGCCACTCTTTGAAATCCAGTGTGGTGTAGTGATTAGGAGACCCAGGTTAGAATCCCTGACTTGCTGTGGAAGCTCACTAGGTGATTTTGTACCAGACACACACTTTCTGACTAACCTACCCCACTGGGTTGTTGTTGTGTGTGGATAAAAAGGAGGAGAGGAGAATAATGCCAGCTGCTTTGGTCCCCACTGTGGGAAAAGGTGGGATATAAATGAAGTAAACAAACAATAAATATAGCTGCACATGGGAGGCATAAAGGTAGATTGAAGAATGGCTGAGAAGGAGAGAATGAGGCAGGTAAAAGGGGAGAGGATATATGGGGTTACCAAGAGGAGAGAAAGGGGAAATAGTGTGGGAGGGGGGCACAGGGGAAAGTGAGGCACTCCCCATAACAAGTCCTTGAGGGTTCCCTACCATGCAAGTGGTCCTGGCCCACTGGCTGGTCCCACACAACTGGGCCATGGTTTTCCTAGGTTCAGGCTGCTGGGGGGGACAGCTTAAGACAGAGGGAAAGATAAAGGTAGGTTGCCTGTTGGGTGAGAAGTAGAGTTGCCAACTCTAGGTTAGGAAATTCCTAGAGATTTGGTGGGTGGAACCTGGGGAGGGTGCGGTTTGAGGGGAGAGACCTCAGAGGCTTATAATGCCATAGATTCCATCCTCCAAAGCAGCCATTTCCTCGAGAGGAACTAGGGTTGCTAACCTCCGGGTGAGAGTTAGCGATCACCTTGGAATTACAACTGCTCTCCAGATGACAGAGATCAATTCCCCTGGAGAAAATGGCTGCTTTTAGGATGGATTCTATGCCATTATACCTTGCTGAGGATCTCCCAAGGATCCACTCCAACTCTCCAGAAATTTCCCAACTTGGAGCTGGCAACCTGAAGGGGATTTGATCTCTGTACTTTGGAGATCCATTGTGATTTCAAGAGATCTCCAGGTTGGCAACCCTAGAAGGAGAGAAGGAAGCAGGAAAGGGGGAGAGGCAACGAGGGCTTTCAGGAAAGGGAAAGAGGAAACAGTGAGGGAGGGGGAAATGAGATGCCTCCTGCAAGTCCTTGCGGGTTCCCACTTATAATAATCTAAAACTAAAATTCTGAGAGAATTATATAGCATTTGGAAGCATAAAGCTACACATTATTTTGATACTTTTTTATCCCAGTGCATCATGAATACTGCCTACATCTCAATAAATCTACTACTTTGTAAATGAGGACTTGCCTTTCTATAATGAGTTAATTTAGACATCAGTGCAAAACTCTGGATCATTTTATACCAGTCTATTATGTAAGGGGTGGTGCATTTTCTTCCAACATGAGGCTATAAATGCATGAGCCGTGGTAACCATTTGTTTTAGAGGGAAAAAACAGTCAGGGAGGATCAGCACGGGTCTGTGTTTTCCAGATTTTAAATCTCCAGCCACAAAATTCTATGCGCCCCATAGAAGAAAACACATGTTGTCAGGGACAGAAGGATTTCCACACATACAGCTGACTTCCTTCCCTCCCCTTCAACAAGAAGATGCTGGGTGAGAGGGAACAACAGGGCAAAATGGCCAGCTGCCCTCTTCTGATTGGCCGCTCTGCTTGCCTCACAGCCAATGGAGCCTCGTGCTTCATTTTAATCAAGTTGGGGGCCAGGGCTAATCAACCCACAGCAAAGTTTGCTGTGAATCCTGCTTCTGTAGGATGGCGGAATCTCCAAGAATAGCTTGTAGGGAGTCAGGGGCCTTCTTTGGGAGGACCACCATCTCCCTTGTACACACAACACTTTTTGACAGGATACAAGCCAGTGGCTTCGGTGTCTGGAAGAACAAATCACCCTTTGTTAATTTATATCTGTTACACCTTCTAAATGTGAAATAAATTCCACGAAAATATATACAACAGAAGACCCAGAGTCTTGTAGCCATTAGGGTGGCAGTCTAGGATCTGGCGGACCTGATTTTGAATCTCCGCTATCTCACGGAATCTTGCTGGGTGACCTTGAGCCAGTCACACACTCTCAGCCTAACCTACCTCGCTGGGTTGTTGTGAGGATAAAATGTCGAAGGGGAGGAGAAGAATGGTGTAAGCCAATCTGGGTTCCCATTTGGGAGAAAAGTGCCATATAATTGAAGTAAAATAAATAAATGTTTAATATATTTCCTACTGTTGCTACCATTCCTACAGATCAGGCAGATACATTGGCTGAGTTCAGACTGGTAGTTTGAAGCAGGAGCCAGTCGTGGCAAAAAAGCCCCAAAACAAACTGTTCTGGGTTTTCTTGGTCACACTGCACCGACTGATGCGGGAGCATACCGGGAGGAGGCACGCGGGAGCATTCAGACTGCTGGCCCGGAAGCGCGGCTATAAATGGCTTTTCCCTAGTAATTCGGGTATGTGTGCATGTGTGCATCCGGTCGATTTGGGGAGGATCCCGCTGAACCGGCACCACATTGGGCAGTAGAGCAGAGCACAGCCAATCATATCGCTGCTGCCTTATGTGCTCCCAGCTTTTCGGATTGGCGTTCACACTTCCCAGCAGCGGAATGAAGCAGGATAAACGGGCTCTCAGGGATTTGCTATCACTTTCACCAGGTATCTTTTAAATGCGGGAGCGAAGCAGAACAGCACAGGTTGACTACGGGTGGGGAACGCCAGGCAGATGTGCCTGTGTGAACGTCCCCTTTAATCTACTTGTGAAACGTGGCTGAAATGTGGCTATAGCGGGGCAAACTGCCAGTCTGAACTCAGACATTGTTTCCCCTACTCTCGTAAAATAGTAATAAGAGCTTCTAAGACAACTTGCAAGTTCAACATACTCATACACATATTGTCACAACATTCCCTTAAAATGCCAAAGCTTTCCCTGAACACCTGCACATTGGGATCTGTGTGTTCCACTGTATGGTTGAGCTCGCGCACGAGGGTACTAATATCTTCTGCAGCTGCTCCTCCATTAGCAAAACACGTTGGTAGATTTCCCTCGGATACTGGCATATTTTCATTTACAGGCTGGCCTTCCTGGTTTTCAGGTGGAGTAGCTGGATTTAGGGACAATTGCTCTTCTGAAGATGATGATTCCTGCATTAAATTCTCAGGTTCTTCAGTTTCCAGGAGATGTTTCCTCCAGGGAATAAAGTAAGAGGAATCCCGTTCCTCAGCATCACCCTGATGGATAGTTTCTGCTGCTGATTGACCTATATTGGTCTCTGTTTGTTGGCCATCTTTTCCAGATGTTGAAAGTGAGACGATTCCATTCTGTGTTTCACACATAGCTGCAGACAATAAAAACAATGTCTTATTAAACTATCATTGATATCATCATTATTGGTCCACCTTTCTCGCTGGGACCCACGGTGGATTAAAAGTATTTTTTAAAAACCCTTTTCAAAGAATCAGTACATGGATTACAAAATAACTTCAGGTAATCAGTGAGCAGATTACAAGGTATGATAACATTTGAATCGAGCAGCAAAGACTCCTAGGTCCTGATCACACGTGCCAGATACTGCGGGGGGGGGGGAGTGAGGCTATTTGCCCCGTAGTAATTTGACACATCACTGCGCGATCAGACGCAATTCTTTGCCGTGTGTTTCCGGTGCGTTTCAACGGTAGATCACTGATGCAATGAGAGCGTGCCAGTGCGATCACATGGAGACATCTATCTGTGGCCCGTCGCAAACCCATTTGCTACTGCACTTCCCCAGGTATTTTTAAACTCCGCTTCTTCGGAGGGGCGAGATGGGTTGGCAATGGGTGCGGGATGCTTGCCAGATGTTCCCATGTGATTGCACCCGTAAAATCTGCCCGCTATTCGTCCCTCTCATGCTGCTAATTCTGCATGTGATCGGAGCCCTAGTAAGACAAAATAATGCAGTTTGACAGGGACTGTAGAACACAGAACATCGTGTACAAACATAACAAGGTTATCAGTTCATTCAGAGAAAATGGCTGCTTTGAAAGGTGGACTCGATGGTATTTGACCTGACAGAGTCTCTCCCCTCCACAAACCTCACTGTCCTCAGATTACACTCCAAAATTATGAGGTATTCCCACCCACAAAATCTCTAGTTAACCCAGAGCTGGCAACCCTATGGGAAACTCTCCAAATTCTGAATTAGACAGAGAAAATGAACATGTTAGAAAGGAAGAATTGAAAAATTGAGAAGTTTTATTGTAAATGAAAATTGAATTAATAAAGGGTTAATGAAGGGGTGGGAGCATTGCTGGAAGCCATGGGGGGGATGGAGGGGACATTAGAAAAGGATGTATTTAAAAATATTTTGAAATATGGAATATGTTATTATATCCTATTAATAAAAAAAATTCAAGAAAAAGAGAGAAAATGCTGGGGAAGGGATGGAATATTAAAAGTAGCTGAGTAGCAGTATAACAGGGATGGAAACTTAGGCTGCACAATGCCGTAGAGTCAACCCTCCAAAGCATCCATTTTCTCTATGGGAATTTATCTCTGTAGTCTGGAGATCAGCTGTGATTCTGGGGGATCCCTAGGTTGCACCGGGAGGCTGACATCCCTACTAGGGATGGACACGAATCTTGTCACAAACCTAAATTTGTCACGAAAATCACCCTGATCATGGTTCATAAGCCGAGGGATGTACAATTGTGTCCATAACAAACTTCCATGGTTTTTACAGAGGTTCGTGAGGTCCGTGTCTGTGGCTTGTGCTATACTAATTAATGAATCATCAAAGCAATGGAGGTAGACTTCTGCAGGCCTTCTGCAGCCCTGGAAGCTCCAAGAGTGGCCCTCCAAACACCAAACAAAAGTGGCCCTTTTGGGACCTGGGGGCGCAGAGAAAAATGTGAAAGAGCACAGATTGGGGGTGGAAGGAGATGAGGGAGAAGCAGAGGAGGGGTGCATGGTGGCGGTGGTGGTGCAAGAGAGGAGGTGGAGATCCAAGGCTTGGGGGATAAAAGAGAAGGTGATCTCCTTTTCGCAGAAGTGATGGGAGTTCCAGGAAACTGGCCCATGGAGCAGTCAGAGGGAAGTTGGCAGATGAGACCAGGACAACAAGGGTGACCCCAGGAGGCCCGGAGCTGAGGATCACAGGATCGGAAGGAAAAGGGGGGCAATTTCCTTTTGATAGAAGCGGTGGGAGTTCTGGGAAACTGGTCCATGGGGCAGTCAGAGGGAGGCCAGCAGATGAGGCCAGGCCAAAAAGAGGGACTCCAGGAGTCCCAGAAATTGAGGATTGTGGGGTCAGAAAGAAAAAGTGGGTCAATCTCCCTTTGGTAGAAGGGGAGAGTCCGCTGGAGACTTCTTGTGAGTCTGGCCTCTCTAGCCCACAGGGGGGCCATTGCTGCCTGGAAATGAAAATCACTTCTCCCTGGAAGCTGCCAAATATGTCTCAGCTGCACTAAAAACCTGAGCTATGGCTGTTAATCCAGTGCTTAGTTAAATATGCAGAGATTCTGTGCCTATTTTAATTTTAACCTGATAATTTAAATTGTGTGTTTATTATTTACCCCTTCCTTCTTTCCTTCCTTCCTTCCTTCCTTCTTTCCTTCCTTCATTCTGGTTCACTCCAGCAATGGGATGATTGAACTGGCGCTATAATTAACCATTGATTGTTTCCTTGTCAATGACCCCTTTAATCCCTAATTTCCGCTTTGCAGTCGGTATAATTATCATGAAACTGTGCAACTGTGATCATGCAAAATGTTTTTAAAAGAACAAGTTGTGAAAGAGCTCCCCCAGCAGGGAACAGGAAATAACTAATTAAACAGTGCCAACAGGAATTCCTCGACTAGAATTAGCAAGTAATTAAAGAGCCAGTAACAGAGAGGGAGAAGCCCCTTTAAAAGGCAACGGCCCTTTCCGCGCGCATAGCTTACTGCAGTAGACTGCAAAGAAGCTTGACTTCAAATTTCTGTGCCTGCCGTCCTCATATTATTATTCTTTCTCCAGTGTATTTCTTTTTCTGTCTGGTGGATTCATTCTGCAGCTACCAAGAAAAAACACATTTTTTCTTAATTGTGGTGGGGACATCGCTTGTGATGTCTGGGGATGTGGCCTCCAATTTTTTTTTTAAATGTACGTAGTTGCCCAATCACAGCTGCGTCATTCAGGGAGGGGAATCAGTTTGTCCTTACCACCCAGCCACACTTTCAGTTGTTCCCCCAAACCAATACTCTGAGCTGGATCTGGCGCTTATTTTCCCCCTGCCAATGCTTCTGGGGTACCTAGGAATGGAAGTTTCCCTGTCCTCTGTGGTGTTTGAAAAGACTGAACTTGATTTGTGTAACAGAACCTGCGTTTTTCAGGGCTTTTGCAAAGCTTGGTACATTGCAGCACACTTGGCCATAACATATATTCTCCCCCCACCTTTTTTTGTACCTTTTTCGATTCAGAGCCACAAGGTATAGATAGGGATTCTGAGGCAAGTGATGCTCTGTATTCTTGGTGCTTGGCGGGGGGGGGTAACAGTGGGAGGACTTCTAGTGTCCTGGCCCCACTGGTGGACCTCCTGTCCTCCTGATGGCACCTGGCATTTTTGGCCACTGTGTGACAGAGTGTTGGACTGGATTGGCCGTTGGCCTGATCCAGCATTGGCTTCTCTTATGTTCTTATGCATGTAGCGCTGAAATCCTTCTTCTTCTTTTGCACTGGGGATGTCATGATTTGCCTCCTCTCTAATCTTCTTTTAAACCTCCAAAGAACTAAACCTCCACAGCTCTTCAAACATTAAAACATTGTTCTTTTCTTTTCTTTTCTTTTCTTTTCTTTTCTTTTCTTTTCTTTTCTTTTCTTTTCTTTTCTTTTCTTTTCTTTTCTTTTTAACTCAGGGATGAGCTTAACAAGAAGGAGTTTATCGGTAAATGATCCTAGTGTGTGCTCTGCTGGGGCTCTGCTGGGCAGCCCGGTTTAGAGCCAGTCCTGCTGGGAGAACTCTCCCTGCAGGCTTGGCTGGGGCACTGGTGTGCTGAATGGTTGAAACCGGGCTGCCCAGCAGAGGCCCCCCCAGGAGCCAATCCTGCAGGGAGAGCTTGGCTGGGACTCTGCTGGGCCATCTGGTTTAGACTGCCCAACAGAGCCTGATCAGGAGCTGATGCTGCAGGGAGAGCCGCAGCTGAGTCAGCAAGGGGAACTCTCCCCACAGGATCGGCTACTGGGCAGACTCTGTTAGGGAAGTGTGGTCTAAAGCCCCAGCTAAGAACACACACACACCTCTCGGTTCAGTAATCCCCCCCACCCCAAATTTAACAATTGAAGCAAATAGGATCTTTCTGAACAAATACGGAATGAGCTTGCTTATGGGAATGGGGTTACACCTTTTAAAGTTTTTTTTATAGCAAAACAGGTGACCCGACTGCTTTTCACTTGGACAAAACTCCTTACAAAGGCTACAGGCCTATGACAGAGTAAGAACGCTGAGAACAGGAACCACACAAGATAACAATAGTAAGGAAAAGAGTCACCCTATTCAGAAACCAGTTTCCTTTACACACCATGTAGCTGTTTGGGGAACTAGGTTTTTTGTCCACCCTCCAAGTCATCCGCTCTTGCTGCTCCTCCCAAGTTCTTTCCAGTTCCTCAGCTCAGATGTTTGTTAGTCTCATTGAGATGAAGAACCTAAAACAGAAGGGAATATTGGCTGTTAGATTGTTAACTGCTTATTATATTTGATTTTATAAATCCCTATGGTTTCTTGCCTTTTATCCAAGGCTAAAAAGGACTGCTACAGTCAGCTATCGTCCATCAGAGCTGTATGTCTGAACTGACTTCAAGGAAATCCTACCGAGAGCACACGGAGTGAAACAGATCTTCTCGGTTAGATGTGTGATAGTTCATTCACGCAAATAGTCAAGCCCCTTGTCGTTGTCGTGAAACGGAGAAAACACCTCTGTGCACAAGCCCAGAGTTTTCTTACTCCATATCGCCTCTGCCCAACTTCTTGAGGCCTCAAGCGGTTGAAATGTTGAGACAGAGAGGTGTCTCCTACCATGTCGGTCTTACTTCCTTTCTCATACTGCAGGCTTAACTACCTCCTAACAATAATGACATCATTGTAAAGAAATATAACAAAATACTTCTGTGACTTAGGTTGATGCCAATAAAACTAAACCAGATGAGGTGCTAGGAGTTCCCAGAACACAGCTCCCAGATTTTCCCCCCATTTAAACTTCAGGTATGGGGGGGGTGTTTTGGCAGAATTATAAGCAAGATGGGGCAGTTCTGTACAGCGGCTTGAATTAGCTTAGGTCTCTCCCCCATAAGGCTTTGCAGGAGGCTCTTCAGCCTGACAAGGCACCCTGCACTCTGCTCTAAAAGAATGGTTTATTGAGTTTATTGAATTCTGAGTTCCAACCTCGAAGCCAAAACAGCTAGATATGAAGATCTGTGGCTCCAAGCGCCTGCCTTGACAGGGAGGGTGTTTTTAACCTAGTGATACAATGACTTTGGTCAGAGTTTTCTGGTCAGAAATGGGAGGGATCTGGGTTTCATCAGGACCATCCGATTTCTGGATTGACGGCTAATCTGGTTTCTAAAGGCATTTAATGCCGGTGCTTGAGCTGCTAAGGGCCCTCTGCCAACACTGTGGTTAGGTCTTGCCAGAGCGGCTGGAATGCATTCCTAAATGGATAATAATTCCTACATGAATAATAAGTGCACTGTTTGTTTATGTATTGGTTTGTCTGTCCCCTTCTGTAAAATGAATGCTGAAATTGCCACTTGCTTGAAAATTTATGCAGTATGGTTTTCTTTCAATAAATGGTTTTATCTTTGGGACAGGTTTTTTTCCCCTCTCCCTCAAACCACGAGGTTCCTGCCAGTTTCACACACCCCTTGTTGAGCCGTGTAGGGATGGGATTCCTAAAAAAAACTCCTGAGCTCTTAATTCCCCCAACAGGGGGCAGTTCCAACTGTGACTACAGCACAACGGGGAGAGGAGAATTAATGCCATTGTTGTGTAAAATGCCATTTTTGTGTTAAAGTGGCCCTTGGGTCAGCTTTTTATCTTGTGGGGGCAAACATATAAATGGCCTGCCTCAGGACCTGCATGTCTGCCTCAACAGTGGCTTCACGGGGCCTCTCCCAATCTGGGAAATGGGGGAGGACCCTTCAAACCTCCCCTTCCCCTTGTGCTATAGTCCTTATAAAAACTGGGGCTCTGCACACCCCAGATTTGAAGGAAAACCCCACTGAGAGCTCAGTTCACAGGATTCCCAATATCTTATTCAGGGATGATTAAGGGCAGCCATATGTCCCATAATCCCCATTTCCAAATGTGTAGTTATTCCTTGCCCCAACCTGGGTGGCCCAGGCTAGCCCTGTCCTGTCAGATCCCTGAAGCTAAGCAGGGTCATCCTTGGTTAGTATTTGGATGGGAGACCACTAAGGAATTCTAGGGGTCATAAAAGAGAACCAGACAATTGCAAACCACCTCTGAACATCTATTGCCTTAAGAACTCTACTAGGGGTTGCCATAAATCAGCTGTAACTTGATGGCAAAAAAGGAGAAAAAGAAAGTAACTATTAGAAATGCTCTTAACATGCTTTTATTTTTATTTCTTGTAATTTGCTTCTGTGTAGATCCTAGAACAGGCCTTTGAACCTTACTGTTAAACGCACCCTCCCACCCATAAATACATAAAAGCACCGAAATCTCTCTGCCTTCCTCCCATTGAAACCTGAAAAGATAACCCTCTTGCTATGGTGATGAAAAAAATCTATACCCACCCATAAATATTCCTTAGTTAGACCATACATTTTTTAAAAAATGGCAAAAATAACTGGATGAGGTAAAGTGGTACAAACATAAATTATAAATCAAATGGCATTAAGAGACACATTCCTTCTCCTTAAAAATTGAGCCTGGAATACACTGCAAACTAGGTGGTATTCAATACGTAATCCTACTTCAGACTGTTCTTTGGAAGGAAAAGCCTCTGTGTATTACAAAGAAGTACCCGTGCTGACAAGTTGAGAGGGCTTATTAGTCAGCGGTTGGTGTCAAAGATCCATCAGCACTACACAGCAGTTTTGCAGGTCTCAAAACAAAGGACATGTGACTCCTACCTTTCCTAATCTCAGTTGCTTTGTTCCATCGTGATCCATTAAGGAGAAAGCAAGGGCCAGGCAGCTCGGTATGGAACCCTGGTGTCCACAGATGGTGACTTCACCAGCACTCCACAGGACAGTCGCTCTCTTTGATACACAAAACGCCAGAGCCATCCAGCTGAAACTGGCAGGACACCTCTGGATTATTCAGCTTCAGGGTTGCAATCGAAGCACCCGAGCCAAAATGAAATGGTGACGCCCACACTGCCTCCAAGCAAAGGGTGGCATGATTGAATTAGGCTGCTGCAGATTCGCTAATTAAAATCCCAGTTGGCAAAGACACCCAAATCATCTATGCTTCAAAGATCAGAAGTGTGACCTTCTCTCGCAAGATGCCCTTTGGTGCTGCTGACCGTTTTGTTCTAGATCCTGCTGAGCTATAGAGACAGCTCTGTCCAGCCCCACTCATGTTGTTTTGACTTGCACCTCTGTGCAAGTACTGTCTTGATTTGGGTTACTTTGCATAATGAGATCTTTGCAGCACATTACATAGATCAGATGCACATTGAAAACACATGCTAATGTTGTGTCATTCCAATGTGCCACCACTGAGGCTTTCTGCAGGTCATCCATTAGAAGCCACAGCCCCATGCGATGACTTGGAAATAAACCCCATTGGTTGAATTCCATCAGAAGGAGGTGCAGATGACTCTTTCCTGTGATGCCCCCCTCCCCCAAGTAGCTCTTTCTGGCCATGGGAAATTTTATTCCCAGAGTTATGAGGACCTGCATGGAGTTACAGGCTGTGAAGCTGCAATGGGGGAGGAGGAAGGGGATGGAACCTTCCTGTCAGGGTAGCTCCACCAACAGAAGAGAGAGAGAGAGATTTTGCTCTGTTGGCCATTTAACCATGCAGGATTGGAAAGGACTGCTGAAAGGAGGGGAATGTGGGAAATACAATCATTGCATCTAAAGATCACGGAATCCAGCCCCATGAGACTAAGGGTGCGGTCATACTGCCATTTTGATTGGGATTCACTGCTGTTTACTTGCGCATGTCAGTTTCATGTTCACACGTGCCAATCCGCCTCCTGCGGCGAAGCGGGCTTACTCGCGCAATGCTTCCGGGTTTTCCTGACCCCTGGAAAAACTAGTGTTTTCCTGGCACTTCCGCTTTGATTGCGCGATTTCGCCTATGTGGACAGCCCCTCTCTCGAAAGGATTGTGATTAGGGCCGTCTGAACGTTCTTGGGGTTGTTGGTTTTTTTTTTAAGCTTCTGGTTTGAGTGCTTGAGCAAGCATGCGCTTAATAAATCCATTTAAAGTTTAATAATGGATTTATTAAGCGCATGTTTAGTCAAGCGCTCAAACCAGAAGCTTAAAAAAAAACAACAACGCATGACGGCAGCCCTGGAGGCGGGAACGAGAGGTAGGGGCTACGGCAGCCTGGATGGGGCCGGCAAGGAGGATGGCGGAAACGGCGGAGCCTATTTTCGTGGGTCAATGGTGGCAGCAGCGGCGGCGGCAGCACCCCCCCCCCAAAGTGTTGGCAGGAGCAGCAGTCGCCCAAGCCTCCCCGTGGCCGGCAGGATCGCCTGGAAGGACGGCGCAGCAGCAGGCAAGCGGGTGCTGGGAAAGAGGGGCTGGCTGCATGTAGACAGCCCAATGCGAATAAAAATGTTCCCGATTTAAATAAACCGGGAACAAAGCGCATGTCAGTTGCAGTGTGACCAGAGCCTTAAACACCTATTTAGCATTTGTACCTCAATTTACTGATCATGAAGGCCCTCAAGATAGGTTTCAACAATAAAAGCATACATGGAACTCAGTTATTAAAATATTCCGAGATCTGACAAGATCAGGCTATAACATGTCGCCTTCCCCTCCATCTGAAAAATACCTTATGGGGCATACCTTTTTGGATATATTCAGGTGCCCAGATGGTATTACAGGTTTTTGGGGATCCCAGTAATGAGGGCTTGAAAAATTCCAGAAATATTTGGAATATACTAGGAATACTTGGGACTGGCATTTTAAGGCTCCCGTGACTGTTCCTCCCCCCCGCAATTGTGCAAAGTGTCTGTGTCAGTGCCCTCTTGCTAGGTCTTGGTACTGGCTTGCCAGTTTGGTTTGGCTTGGATCCTCTGGTTTGACATTGGTTCACTTAGTCTTGCGTTGGTGTCCCTTGCTTCAATTAGTTTGGCTTGGATTCTCTGATTTGACATTGGTTCTGTTGGGCTTGCCCTTTGCTTAAGTTGGATTCTCTGGCAGACCATTAAGACATCAGGCCATGGGGCAGGTCCACCCCACTGAGACTGTGATCACGCGTGCCTTTAGATCCGACATAGCTTGAATGCCTGATGGATCTAAAGGATACAATCAGACAGCAGCATCTGGGAAACAACCCACAGTAATCAGCAATCCATGCTGCTCCGCCACAGAAGTGGAGTTAAAAGACTACGGGGAAAGTCTGTTTCTAACAGGTTCCGACAGGCCACAGATGGACTTTCCCCTGTCTGATTGCGCAAGCATGCTCTTATGCCGTCAGGAAGGTCTGATCATGCCATCCCAGCTCAGTGCTATTTTTTTCACCCCCTTCGCAGTATGCGCATCATCACATACTCCATAGGGAGCCCTCAGTGCGGAGGTGCCATTCCCTGTTTAAGCGCATGAGAAACAAACTGCAAAAAAAACCAAACCGACTCACCCACGGTTGCATCTGATCACACAGTAACAAGCTCAGCCCACAGCTTGAAAGGGCTGTGTGATCTCACAGCTGCATGTCAAATTCCTCTGGAGAAGATAGCCTTGCTTCCCTGCTCCAACTGGCATGTGTGACTGCAGCCTAAATCACAGAACATGAACTGCTGAGTCCCAAGATGGTCATACTTGGCAAGACCTCTGTGACGAATTGGCCTCCAAAACCAGGATGCTTAGTGCGTCAGATTCAGATAGCTGGGAGATAAGGAGTTAATGCCCCCTGTAAAGCACAGTTTGATTGACAGGCTGCCACCTGCATGCACCCCCCTTCTCTCAGATTGGTCAGCACCAGCTGAGGAGAGCTTTCTAAAGTCTTGTCAGTCCTGTCAGAGGGAGTCAGTCATTGTCTGGACTTTGGCTTGGCAGTTGCTAGTCTGGAGGAGTGTGTGTGTCAGTCTGAGGGAAACAGACAAGTTCACTTGGGAAGTGAAGGGGCACAACTCCTTGCCCTCACTGTGTACCATCACATTTGAGGAAAAGTTCAGAGATCAGAATTTAAAGTCTAAGTGTTACTCCTAGCTGTCACTCAACCTCCTAGGAGGTTGAAAACTGCCAGCCTAGCCAAACAGAAAAGGATCATTGCTTCTAGAAAGAGGACAATATTTCTTACCCAGTTATTCAGTGGGTTCAACTCAGAAGGGACTCCTGGTCTGTGTGAAAAGGGAAACAATCTTAGATTCCTCAAGAGTCAAAAATGGAAAGTTGTAATCCCACAAGGGAAGTATTTAAATACAGGAAGAAAGTACTAACTTTCAGGAAATTAAGGTAGTTATATGAAAGTTTATTAAGATGCATTGTTGCTGAAAGAAATGTCCAAGACAAACAAACCTCTCACAGTTTAGAATTGAGTCTCTAAGAAAATAAGCTTCAACTGTAGTCTCTTTCCTGTTCAAAATATTATTATAATTTGTATAAACAACAAAATTTACCTCAGTTTCTCATCCCCTGCCCATTCCTAGCCCTATTCAATAAAAATCCACATTCTTGTTTGAACATTGCTTTTTGTCAAGGGCCATTTACAAAGGAATTTATAAGAGGGCTCTTGCTTAGCTACAATAAATCTCTGGTCTAGGCAAAAGCCAAACGACTTTTTTATCATTGGATGGGACCCACAGAAAATTATAATTCTATTATTAAAATACACTACTAAGAGGCTGCTGAGTCAGAATGGGGAACAGTGTTTTGGTGGGAAAATCTGCCTCACAGTGAAGAAGAAGCAGGGGTCTGTCATAACCTCTTTACAGGCCAGCAAAGGTGAGGAGAAAGAAGAATGGACCATAAAATCTAAAGACACTTGAGACAGGGCAGAAAACTCTGGGAAAACTTCAACTGAAGATCTCTCCTGATCTATCAGTACCAGAAGGCTTGGCCAGCTATTTGTCTCCAACTGGATTTATATTGAAATTGGTAAAGAGACCCCTTTAAAGCTCTTTCTTGATGGATCAACCTGAAAGGGCCTGGCCAGCCAATTGGGTATGTGCAAATGTGGGTGATTGTATGAGTGTGAGTGTTTGAGTGAGATAGGGGCTGTGGTGAGGATTGGAAGAGATAAAGTGAAGAAGCTAGCTGGATCCAACCTGTGTCTGTCTGCCTGCTTGCCTGCCAGGGCAGACACTGTGGACTTGAAGGAGAATAGAGATAGGGGTCCCGATTAGATGGGTCTTTAAAAAGGTAAAGGTTCCCTTGCTCGAAAGCCAGTCGAATCCGACTCTAGGGTTGCGGTGCTCATCTCCGTTTCAAAGCCGAAGAGCCAGCGCTGTCCAAAGACATTTCCGTGGTCATGTGGCCGGCATGACTAAACACCAAGGCGCACGGAACGCTGTTACCTTCCCACTGAAGTGGTACCTATTTATCTACTTGCAATTTCTTGCTTTCGAACTGCTAGGTTGGCAGGAGCTGGAACTAGAGACGGGAGCTCACCCCGTCATGCGGCACCCGGGTCTTGAATTGCTGAACTACTGACCTTCCACAGCCTGCAGTTCAGCGTCTTAACCACTTGAGCCACCGCAGCTCCTAGATGGGTCTTTAGACCCACTTTATTTAAAGGCAATGACCAGACAGTGACATCTGGGAAATGTGCCGCTTCCATGATCAGCCTGTTCAGCCCCGCCTGGGAGCTGCACTTTAGAGATACCAGTTAAAGTCCAGGGCTAATGCTTGCTGACGGGCCAATGGCAGACTTTCCTGATCGTTCCAGCGCGCAGTCCTCCCGTCGGGATGGTCTGACTCCAGACCATCCCGAATGGCTGCCATTTTAAAAAATTCTTAGCGATATGCACATAAGCAGGTAAACATGCGACAGCCGCAGAGCTCTGCTCAAATGTCCCGGACAATTTCACATTTCTGAATGGCCCATGAATTTTATGAACTGTGTTAATTAAAAAGGTACCTAGAGGGAGATACCACTGGCGGGGCTTTAACCATTAAATTCCACGCATGCGCAGAAAAACAAGTACACGATGCGCAGATGCACATGCACAAACAGAATTTTTTTAAAAAAACCAACCACACAGCTCCTTCAGGTGGACGCCATCTAGACAATCCACCATGGAGTGCGCATGTGGAAAGGGGAGCTGTCTGGTTGGGCAATGCCAGATAAAAAAGATCTGGATCAAATTAAAGGTGGGCCAATGGCGGGATTAGCTGCCCATCTGAACGCACCCAGGAGATACATTTCTCCTTTCACTGCAGTAGATGGGGCAAATATTTTGCTTGTACTCCCTGGAAGGTAGGCAGGCAGCTGTTGTAGAACCAACTTGGTGAAGAGGAGAATAGAGGCAAAGTACTTTGGTGTGAGAAACAGCCACGTTATTGGGGAATATTACCTAGAGCTTTCAATTTTATATGAGTAGTACAGAAAGGAGATACATTGCAGTAGCTCCCACATGCTGAAGTAACATCCAAAGGGACCTTTATGAAAATCATAGTCAGTATTCATTTCTTTAGTTTCTTAGAATATTTCTGCCAATAAACGCAATCTGGTTAGATTCCTCTTCACACGTGTGAAGGTACCCACACCATGAAAGAATCTTTGTATCTAGCTGCACTCTGTGTGTGCACTGGTCCTCCTCCCAGGCCTGCGAGAAATTGATGAATTGGACTGAACGTTTGATCATTTTACATTCTTGGGTTTTTTTCAGCATTTGAAACTTATGTTCCCTTTGCCTGGTATTTTTTATTGACACCTTGTTATCAAAATGGAGATTTAATACTTTGAGCAAAAATTTAATCACTCTGATTTTTTAAACTGTGCCCAGCCAGTATCTGGCGAGCCATTAATCTCAACAGTCGACCAACCAGCTGCTATGGTTATTTAAAATATTTATATACTACTTTTCCATATCATTCAAATTTGTTTCCATAAGCCGAGGATCAAACAACCCAATCCGCTTAATATGTGTATTTATGTGTGCATATATATGTATAAGATATCTGTCATCACTTCTTGCATTGTACTTCTTATATATCTCTGAGGGGGGAAATCGGGTCGTTAGCAGTTGGATTGCTGCTTGATTTGTACTATCGGACCCTTTAAGGAAGGGGTTCCCAACCTTTTTGAGCCCAAGGGGGCCTTTGGAATTCTGACACTGCATGATGGGTGAAGGAGGCAGAGACAGCCACAAAAGGATTGCTGTAGCTTAACTTCAGTCATACAGTGAAGATCCTTGTGTTGTGGTGACAGCTGTGGCCAAAGCAAGGGTTAAAAAAAAAACAACCCTGAAAATTAGTCAAATCTCCAATAGTCAGTCAGGCTGGGCAAAAGCTCTACCAGGCCTCGCCCACTTCCAACACTTGGCAGGTCCCAGAAAAGGCATTTGCAGACCCCCACAGCCACCATGTTAGGGACCCCTATTCTAGTAAATATTATTTTGTGGCAATACGGTGACTTCCAGATCAATTCAGATGGGCAGCCATGTTAGTCTGTCTGTAGCAGTAGAAAAGAGCAGGGCTGCGATCCCACGCGCAAGAAGATCCAACATCAGCGCGAATGCCCGATGGATCTAAAGGGTGTGATCAGACAACAGCATCTGGGAAGCATCCCACAGCCATCGGCAACCTGTGCTGCCCCACTGCAAAAGCAGAGTACAAAGACATCGGAGAAAATCTGGTAGTAAACAGGTTGCGATGGGCCATCGATGGACTTTCTCCTGTCTGATCGCACAAGCATGCTTCTGAGCCGTTGGGATGGTCTGATCAAGCCATCCCGGCTCAGTGCCATTCCCCCTCCCCTTCCCAGTATGCGCATCATCGCATACCCATAGGGGGCCCTCGGTGCGGAGGTGCGATTCCTCATTTATGCCCATGGGAAACCAACAGCAAAAAAGAAATGACTCGCATGTGGTTGTGTCTGATCACACAGTGACGGGCTACGCCCGCAGCAATAAAGGGCTGTGTGATCTCGCAACTGCAGGTCAAATTCCTCTGGAGGGAATAGCCTCACTTCCCCTCCGCTTCAACTGGCGTGTGTGACCGCAACCCAGGAGTCCAATTGCACCTTAAAGACTAACAAAATAGATGGCAGGGTAGGAGCTTCATGAGCTCACTTCTTCAGGTGAGCAGTGACTCGCAAAAGCGCATACCCTGCCACATATTTTGTCAGTCTTTAAGGTGCTATTGAACTCTTGCTCTTTCCTGATCAGTGACAGACTTTCCCCATCTTTAAGGAATGTAGGGAGTATAAGGCAAAGGGTGTTTCCAGAGGATTTTTTTTTTTTTATGTCGAACTACGACGGTATTTCAGGCTCCAACCCTGCATTTGTTTTCAAGGTGACAAGGAGGGTGGACTGTGCTTTGTAGTTATAGTTTGGGCATGTTTGCTGAGTACAAATTATATTTCTCTCATTCCACATAGACAAGAAAACAACCATATTTCATTGGGATGCTTTTATAAGTCAAATGGTATAGTCATTTTTGCAAATTTCAAGTTACCAAGTGGGAAGCAGGGACAGAGAAGAAACCACATCTATTCTTATCTAACAGACAAGTACCATCGTCTTAAAATCAAAGCAGGTCCTCCACCAGCTTTTCCGAAGGTCTTCATCAATAAGACTGAAGCTATTAGTTATGTTAGGAGGGCAATGCAGAGAATAAACTTTTAGGAGTAACAGATTCTTTTTATTCCAGGAGAGGATCTAGTAGGTTTTGAACACTGTGATAAATGAAAACCCTAGCCTAAAAATACAGGTTTTGTACTGTTTCCCCGCCATATTGGTACTGTCATTTTCCTGCCTGTTTTCTTCTGCTCACTGAAGCGTTATATAAAGCAGCATCATAGGATCAGCATGAAGAGGGTTTCCAAAATATTCTCAATGGAACCAGAACACAACTGTGGGGAAGTTCGATCCAAAAACCCTATATAGCCAATTCTGTAGGGTTCGGGGTTTTTTTTTCATACTGGGGGCTAAAGATCTCTGGTTCTGTTAATCAGAATCTTTCCTTTCTACTGGTTTAATGAATCTACCAAAGGCAAGAAGACTTTGTGTGCTTTTGTGCATAACATAGTATACAAAAGGACGATTCGCCACAACTTGAAGAGGTGCGCGACGTGCTAGGTGCCTGTCCTTGGATGCATGGAACTTCTCTGGCTCCTCCCCACCCTCTTCATCAATCTCTAGAAAAGCATCATGGAAAAGGTGAGTCAGGACAGCACCTCTGGTGTCTGTTGCTCCAGACAGATCAGCTTTGTCAGGATCTGTCAGATGTCGTAGGTAATAGGTGTTAGCCTCAATGGTTTTCTCAATGCTGAACTTGGGGATGACCACATGTACCTCCTGGGGCTTCAGAAGACTGCCCCAGTTCAGAAGTTTCTCATGGGTCAGTTCATCTTCCAGCTTCAGTTGAAAAGAGAAAGAAATATAATGTGGTTGAACATCAAGAAACCAGATTCAGGCATCACTATGAGATTTTAAAAAAAATTAGGAAAAGCAACAGCAAGAAGAAGTCTCAAAGCAGCTTACAATTGCATTCCCTTCCCCTCCCCAAAACTGGCACCTTGTGAGGTAATGGATCTGAGAGAGTTCTGAGAGAACTGTGATTGGTCCAAGGTCACCCAGCAGGCTCCATGTGGAGAAATGGGGAATCAAACCCAGTTCCCCAAATTAGAGTCCACCGCTCTTAACTGCTGCACCACTTTGGCTCTCAAGTCATACATTTGACAACATAATTGATATAAGGGCATCCCACTGCCATCCAGCATTCTAAATATTTGCACATTTTGTATATAGTATATTTCTACATTTGTACATAGTAATTTTTTAAAAAATCAAATAAATATTTCACAGTCCATATGTTTGTAACTCAAATTGGCAGACATGGCGGAACAACTGTATATTTGTGTCACAATACCTTATATTGAATGGGGGGGAGGATTAGTCTTCAAAGAGCCACAAGTGTTCTATTTATTCTTATTGGCAACATACTTATAACCCGTCAAAACATGCCTCATGACCCCACAAAGGATCACAAGATTATGGGTTTAACCACAAATGAGGTGGTTAAACCCACAATCCCTGTGAGACCCATTACTTCCCCGTGAACTGGTGCGGTGAGAGAGACTCTAGGGAAGAATGGCATAGAAAGGCATCGGTGGGTCAACTGGTGGAGGTGAAACACTTTAGAACCAGACTGGGAAGGGAGCTGTGATACAGAAACTGTTAACAACTATTTGGGATTTACCCCGAGAACTTTGTAGCCCAAAACTGGGACCTTCCAGCAAAGCCACTGTGGGAAAATACCATAGGAATAAGAACTTTACCTGCTGAAGAGACTCAATCGTGCAGTCTTTAGGTAGCAATAGGAACAAACTCAGCGTGTTGTTTTTGTACGGGATCTCGAGTACCTGCACCTCAGAGCCCTTAAGCTTGCCTGTGTTGAACTGGCCTTTCCGCTGCATCATCTGTACATTTGTACATTTAATCTGGGGAAAGATGGAACGCTTATCAGATCATCTGTTTGGTTTAAAATGCATTCCCAAAAAAATGTATTAGCACCACCTATTTGTGTGGTGATAAGACTTATTATATAAGTGTTAGGTATTGTGCATACATACAGTAATGTCTGAGTTTCAACCAAGACTCCCTGAGGGCTGGTATCATAAAATGCACGTTCTGTTTGGCTACTTTGCACAGTAGAGCAATTGGAGCCTAGGAGGGTTGTGGAGGGAATGACAATCATTGGCCTTTATGCGAGAGTTATGATTGGTCATTAAATCACTAGGGGGAGTGGTTATACAAGCCCGGAAAGTTTAAAAGAGAGCTCCCCGTTCCCTTGAGTTGTTGTTGTTTGTCAAGTTCTAATAAAGCTGAAATCACTTGTTAAGAGCTGACTGAAGTCTCATATTTAACAATAAGCAAATGTTTCTGGAAGGTGCTAAAGCATCAAACCTCCAAGCTACTGCACAATAACGTATAATAACTCAGCTGCCTAGGGAGGTGCTTAGCTCCCCTTGACTAACAGCTTTCAAGAAGAGGCTGGGCGAATATTTGTCAGAGATGCTTTAGGCTGGTCCTGCATTGGGCAGGGGGTTGGACTAGGTGGTCTGTATGGCCCCTTCCAACTCTATGGTTCTATGATTGCACAACTGATATGCCTGTAATTTTGCTTGGGCTTGCATATCGTTTGATTATAACATTTTAATGATGAATAGGGATGAGTGCACCCTCTGTTTCTTGTCTAAATCTAGAACACAGGCCCACTTAATGATTTGAATATCATCTGTTTCAGGGCAAAAAAAGCATTTCTTTATATAGACTCATAGAGCTGAAAGGGACCTCCAAGGTCATCTAGTCCAACCCTCTGCACAATGCAGGACATTCACAAATACCTCCGCCTCCACACCAACAGTGACCACTGTTCCATACTGAGAAGATGACCAAAAAACCCCTCCAGGATTGCTTCCTGACCCCAAAGTGGCAATCAGCATTTCCCTGGGCGTGTAAAAAATGGTCACAAGAACTAAGCACTGAGGGAACCCTTCCTGCCCTCCCTCTCATGATCTGCCCAAGTTCAAAGAATCCATATTGCTGTCAGATGGCCCTCTAGCCTCTGTTTGAAAATCTCCAAAGAAGGAGAGCCCACCACTTCCCGAGGAAGCCTATTCCACTGACAAACTGCTCTAACTGTCAGGAGGTTCTTCCTAATGTTTCGCCAAAAACTCTTCTGATTTAATTTCAACCCGTTGGTTCTGGTCCGACCTTCTGCGGCAACGGAAAACAGCTCTTTACCATCCTTTATATGACTGTCCTTCAAGTACTTGAAGATGGTTAGCATATCACCTCTCAGTTGTCTCCTCTCCAGGCTAAACATACCCAGCTCGTTCAACTTTTCCTCATAGGACTTGGTCTCCAGACCCCTCACCATCTTCATACAATACAATACAATACAATACAATACAATACAATACAATACAATACAATACAATACAATACAATACAATACAATACAATACAATACAATACAATATAATTTGTATAATATTATCATACAGAAATTGTTGCCATGTAATGTGGTGGCAGCCATTACTATGAAAGACTTTTCAAATGCAATATACCACTGAACACTAGATCGGAATGAGGATCTAAATCACAGGAGATGGCTATCACAATTCATTTGGTGCGCTTTCTTGGGACATCTAGTTTCTCACTGGAGGCAGGCAATTAGCTCCTTCCAGACTTCCTGTTGCTGAATGTGGAAAGAGGGGCCTCGTTCAATAGCCCCCCAAAGGCTATGCTAGTAATTTTGGCACTCACATAGACAAAAAGCCATGCAGGATGGAGTGAGGGTGGGAACTAGTTCAGATTGAGCAGAAACGCTGATAGGATCCGAGCCCAGTGCTGATATAGATGGGACATTGGTTTGACCCAGCAAGGCAGTTTTCAAATTCTCCTGCCATCCTTTATTCATGACATGTTCAAAACAGGAGAACTTAAGCAAGGCTATTTATTCCAAGAAGCTGGTGCAGAGTTCAGTTTTTATGGTTGTATGCTTTTCCTCCTGACCCATGTGATCAACAAAGAAAGCACTTTTGAGCCAGGTTGCCCTATGTATACTGCGTTGTCCCTGGATAGCTCTTAAGGATACCACTGGAAGCTTCCACTGCTTCCAAAATAACGCCTGCAGGTCACAGTGGAGATACTGAGTTGATTTCTCAGTGGTCTCTTTGGTCTTCAGAACATTTAAAGCAAGAAGAATGGACTAGAGGGATATTTCTGGAACCTACCTCGTTGAAGTAGAACGGCTCTTCTTTTGTGAGCTCTTTGTCAAATTTGACTTCCCATTGTCCTTTGAAGTAGAGGGAGTTCACCAGCAGAAGATTAGCTTCACAGTTAAAGCTGTCCTCATGAAGTAGATGTTTGATTTTACCTTTAAATGACACAGATACAATTCAGGAATTGGGTGCTGGGAGCTAAGACTTTGAACCTTGCTTGAAGGTTTTGTGGCAAAAACGTACGTTCTCTTTTCCTTTCCGCGCAGAGTCTCTCAACTAGTGTCAATATTTATAGTGTAAGTTCTTTGGGACAAGGACTTTTAATTTTGTTCATGTCGCTCAGTAATATTTCATTGGCATTGATGTCTCTTTACAAATAACGATCTGATGAAGGACTTCCAATTTTAGGCACATGTATAATTGACTTAAATGAACTTAAAAGGGTGTCACTCTGCTTAAGGACTGCAGGTTAAGTCAACTGCAGTTTAATCTTGAGAAAACATACCTGGGAGTAGCACCCACCATGTAGTCTTGAGAAGGATTCTGAGTAGACCCGTTTAGGATTGCTCTCTGGGGCTGCAATACATTCCTGGGAGGAAGCCCCACTGAATAAAATGAGGCTTCCTCTAGGGATGCCAGCCTCCAGGTGGGACCTGGGGATCCCCTGGAATTACAGCTCATCTCCAGACTACAGAGACCAGTTCCCCTGGAGAAAACAGATGCTTTGGAGCAGGCCCGTAGCCAGGATCTTTTTAAATTCGGGGGGCCTTTAAATAAGTCAGGGGGCACCCCACACAGACAAACCCCCCCCCCAAGGGAGCACCACAAATAAAATAAAAAATGGACGTGGGGGGGCTGGGCTGGATGGGAAGGGGGGCCTTGGCAGTAAGTGAGGGGGCCAGGCCCCGAGATGCCCCACTGTAGCTACAGGCCTGCTTTGGAGGGTGGTCTCTATGGCACTGTACCCCACTGCAGTCCCCATCTTCCCCAGGCTCCACCCCCAAATCTCCAGGATTTCCTAACCTGGATCTGGCAAACCTACACCTCCCCAACCTGCCGGTGGCCCGGGTGACCTGGGAACCCTACTTCCTTCTGACTAGACCCGCTTAGGATCATTCCTTTATTCAGTTAGATGAAGGAATCAACAATCTTGCAAACATCTAAGCAAGGTGCCCCAGATTACTTTTTGCAGCGTTATTTCAAAACAAGCATTCAGCAGAAAAAATACCTGTGGGTGATAGGCACTATCTTAGAAGCCGTATGGCCATGTCTTTCACACCCAGGAAAGAATTACTCTGGTGTTGGTGACATATTCATGCACCACCTTTTTTAAAGAAAGTAGTGAAGTAGGCTTTCTTTCTGAAATAGCATTGTTTTATTCATCAGCAAAGTTCCCATATTTAAAGAACTAGTTGGTTAACCAGCTAACACCCATACAATTATCTGGCACAGGTTTGTTTAATTAGGTGGTAGCCCTAGTCAATATGCTTAAATTTGTAAAAGGGATCAAGGCCATACAGTGATGAGCTTGTAATAAATGTATGCATAGCCATGTTCCCTCTAAACTGAGTTAGTGTGAGCTAGCTCACAGGTTTTTTTAGCCTCCGGCTCACACATTTTTTTTCTTAGTTCAGGAAGGAAGGCTCCAGAGCAAACTAATTTATGCAGTAGCCAAATTGCTTGCTCACAACTTTAATGTCAGGAGCTCACAATGTAGAGTTTTCTCTCACAAGATTCCACAGCTTAGAGGGAGCATTGATGCATAGATGTCCATGCTTTGCAGCCGTGGGGGTGGCATAATTTGGAGGAAATAATGTTTTATTTGCTTGGTGGGGGGGAAACCTTCCACACTTTAATGGATTTCTTCTTATCCTCTTTTCCAGCTATTCTGTATTCAGTGGCGGATAGCTAGAATCACTCGCTCAGTTTGGAAATTAAACATCTGGGGAGGAAATGTTAATTAGTTGCTGTAGATTTTCCAGGTTGTGTGGCCGTGGTCTTGGCATTGTAGCAGCTGCTGGCGAAATGTCAGGTCCTACAATGCGAAGACCACGGCTACACAACCTGGAAAATCTACAGCAACTAATGAACTCCGGCCGTGAAAGCCTTCGACAACATATTGAAATGTTAATTGTTAGATATTCATACCAAACGTCTTGAGTTCAACCCACAAGTTTATCAGCTTCCGGACATCTGCGGGGGCATTATGAATGTCAACTGTGTCCACCTCAGTCAGGTACAACTTCAGAGCACAATACAGGAATTTCTATGCACAAAAGACAGAGATTATTGCAATGAAACGTCAGCAAATGCATCAGTGCCCCTAAGAAGTACATGACCTAATTCCTTGTGTCTAGAATGCAAAGTACTGTAATATAATGCAATACACAGTTACACAAACTATTGTAACTAATGATATTTATTGACTTTACTTTCACCCAGGGCTCTTTTTATAGCAGGAACTCCTTTGCATATTAGGCCACACACCCCTAATGTAGCCAATCCTCCAAGAGCTTACAGTAGCCCCTGTAAGAAATGCTCTGTAAGCTCTTGGAGGATTGGCTACATTAGGGGTAATATGCAAAGGAGTTCCTGCTACAAAAAGAGCCCTGCTTTCACCCCCACTTTTCTCTCCACTGGTGACCCAAAGCATCTTTCATCATTTCCCCATTTTATCCTCACAGCCTCCCTGTGATGTAGGTTAGGCTGAGTGTCTACAACTGGCCCAAAGTGTCCTAGCAAGCTTCCATGGCCAGGTAGGGATTCGAACATGGGTCTCCCAGATCCAGGGCTTTCTTTGTAGAAAAAGCCCAGCAGGAACTCATTAGCATAATAGGTCACACCCAACAGCAAAAACTCATTAGCATAATAGGCCACACCCCCACGTTTCCAGAAGTGTGGTCATCCAGCCTTCTTATTCTGTTTACCTTGTTTGTTGTCAAAACCCAGGGCTTTTTTGTAGCAGGAACTCCTTTGCATGTTAGGTCACACACCCCTAATGTAGCCAATCCTAATGAGTTTCTGCTGCTGGGTGTGGCCTATTATGCTAATGAGTTCCTGCTGGGCATGGCCAACTCGGGAGCCAGCTGGAACTCCGTTCCTGTGCTTTCCTGCCCAAAAATAGCCCTGCCCAGATCCTAATCCAACACTGTATCAACCACACTTAGGTTTGCCAGCTCCAGGTTGGGAAATTCCTGGAGATTTTGCGGATGGTGTCTGGAGCGGGCAGGGTTTTAGGGAGGGGTGGGACCTCAGTGGGGTATAATGCCACAGAGTCCACCTCCAGTCCACGTAGAGTGGCTGTTTTCTCCAGGTGAACTGATCTCTGTCACCTAGAGATCAGATGTAATCCCAGGAGATCTCCAGCCACTGAAGATGGAGAACTGGAGAAGCCTTCTACAGAATGGTTTGACTTGTGCATTGTAGCCTTGTGAGCTTTGGTTCCAGGAAAAATAATTTGCCTGAAGAAGAATTTCTCGAAACACGCAACTTTTGGCTGGGAGGTGTGTTGCTTTGATGCTTGCTGCATCTCTTTTCGGAAAGCAAAACAGCCTGCAATATTGGCATTGATGACTGCTGCATCTTTCATCAGAAAGCAAGACAGTCCACAGCATTGAATCTTGTCTGCATATTCGTCTCTGTAGCTGTGGACTTGTCTACAAGATATATATTGTTCTTTAGGTTTTTGCTATCAATGTACTATAATTAATAAGGTACACTAGGGTCTTTATTGTATATGTAAGTATATGATTTAAATGAATATATGAAGGCATAGCAGCATATCAGAATTGTGTGTTTTGTTTTAACACATTGTTTTTCCACGTTTACTCAACCGTCTGGATGCTGGCAACCCTAACTATATTCCCTTTTGGTTTTGAAGCATTTTCTTCTTCTACATAATGGCCCAGGGGCTCAAGTGTGTTAATTAAGACGCCTTTTTGATACCATATCCCTCTTTGAAAACTGTCCCCCCACAAACTCCCAGGACTCCAATTGTACAAGTTACCTGGTAGAAACGGACAGACTCATCTGCATACATCCGATTGGCAATGTTCAGCACGTAGTCCATGCTGGGCTTATTGAGTTCCTTAAGGACTTTGTTCAACACACTATGCACTCCTTCTGGTTTGTCACATACATAATCAGGCACCTTCAAACAGAAAAATGAATATCATAGTACTTCATATGTGTCGATATCAAAGGCTGTGGTCACACGGCAAGGCAACTGCACTTTGTTCCCAATATAATTTAACCCAGAATATTTTTTTGGGGGGGATGGGATGTTCACTTTGTGCGAGGAGGCTCTGGGCACCATCTGGATGCAGCCAGCCCCTCTCTCCACCACCTGCTTGCCTGCCAGCCCACCCAGCACTTCCTTCCCTGCCTCCCCACCTCCCCCCCCAGCAACTTTCCATGCCACCAGCCCAATGCTGCTGGCAAGTTGGGCATGCTCCCCAGCGCTGGGGGCTCCCTCCCTCCTAATGCCACAGCTTCGGGGACTCCTGGAGCGGGCTCCACAGCCTGCTCACCTGCCAGCCTGCCTGGCGCTTCCTTCCCCGCCTACCAGCTTCCTCCCCCAGAAACTTTCCATGCCACCTCCATGCCGGGGGCTCCTAATGCCACCTCGGGGACTCCTGGGGTGGGCAGGACCATGAGCTCTGTACTGGATGTGCACTTGAATGTTTAAATGTAGAATTTATTCCATGAGGGAGTGCTCATGCACTCAAAGGCAGCAGCTGGGGGGGGGGAACCCTCATCATGCTAAAGACGGTCAGATGACCCTAATTGCAATCATTGCGAGAGATGGCTTGTCCAGATCAGCAAAATCATAGATGCAAAGCGCAAACACCCAGAAAGTATTTGATTTTCCCAGTCCAGGAAAATGCAGGAGAGAACCGGGAGCATTGCGCGAGTGAGCCCACTTCGGGGCAGAAAGCGGATTGGCCTGTCTGATCAGCAGATTTAAATGCGAGAGGGAACAGCGGTGAATCCCGATCAAAACAACCGTGTGACCACACCCAGAGTCTGAGGACTGGTTGACACATCCATGATCATCACTTGAGGACTGCAACACCAAGGCTGCAGTCACACACGCTAAATAATCCACTTTCAGTCCACTTTCAGTCTACTTTCTAACTGGATTTTTACTGTATGAACTGGCAAAATCCAGTTGGAAAGTGGCTTGAAAGTGACTTGAAAGTGGATTATTTAGTGTGTGCGACTGCAGCCCCTGTGACAACATGTACTGATGAATGGACTATTACAAATCTAAGACTGTGGGTAGAATTTAACCCCACAATTTTTCAGTGGAATTATCTGACATATTCTCCAGAAAAATCACCAAATGATGACACCCCTGAGCAATTCACATCTGTGTGAATAAACACTTGAGTATTCAAGGCACAATAGACGTTTCCTTTTCCTGCTTTTTGGCATCTGTGTGCATGAAGGTTCTGAGTATATTACATATCCCAAGGAAAGCTGGTTTGTTCTTCTTCTCCTCACCTGCATTGTGATTTTCAGTAATCCACTTCCCTCTTACTCTGCTGCTTTATCACACCCCCTTTTCCACTCAGGTAACTTACCTGTTCACAAGGTGGACACCATGAAGATTGAGGGCTCTGCTTGCTGTCTGAAGGACTAGAATGTGGACTTGCTTCCTTATGTTTCTTAGATCCGGGATGGACCCTGTGTTTAACACTGTCAGAGTCTGATGCCTAAAACAGAATTCATAGGAATACACTGTATTCATAGGAAAGCAACACATTAAGTACAAGAACTGTTGCAGTTTAGGGGCCAACAAGCCAGAGCTATATTCAGGGAGGACCCTGGTTCACACCTCAGTAAGTATCCTCAAACAAGCTGCTCTCTCTCCATTCTTCTTCTGCTCTGACATCTCCAAAGTCCTCTTCAGACATTACATCCTTGCAAGCTGGGAGCCCACTGACCACACATACTGGTAGTGTGTGGTCACCACAAAGCACCCAATATGCATTGTCTCCATTCTGTGTGAGGTAATGCAGGGGTCTTCTTTTTTTCTCTCCTTTTTTTGGGTGTGTGTGTCTGCACCTGGGTGTCATGGTGACCTCTGGTGACTGACCCCTACTGGGGGCCTAGAGGATATTCAGAGAGGTGGCTGAATAAAGCATGCCCCTGTCCTCCCGACTGCTGGTATTCCAAGGAGGTCTCCCATCCAAGTACTCGTCAGAGTCAACCATGTTTAGCTTCTGAGATCTGACAAGATTGGGCTTGCCTTGGCTATCCAGGTCAGGGCAATGCATGGATTTTCCATGTGCGTACAGCTTCCATACACAGGGCTCATGTGTGTGGAAACTGTACATGCATAGAAATTGCGTGTGTTGCCCATTTTACCCAAAACAGCAACCAGACATATTAGATACATCATAGGGACTGTGAACTGCCAATATGCCTGGCTGGCAGGCTTCCAGGTCATGTGGACCTCATTCTGAATGTTATCCCTCATGACACGAGAAGTGCCTCGAACACTGAACGTTTTATGTAGATAGAGCTTTTGTTCTCTCCATTTGTGTCATACTTCCACTGTTGTATACTGGTAGCTTTTTCTCTCGCTTCCGTACTACTAGAACTCAGGGTCAACAACAAAGATGATAGGTACTAGGTTGAGGAAGACAAGGAAGTACTTCTTTACTCCGTTAGTAACTAATTGACGGAATTCACTACCAGTGGACATAATGATGGCCATGAGCTTTAAATGGTGACTCAACAAAATTCATGGAAGATAGGTCCATCAATGGCTACTAGCCATGATGAGTAAAAAGAGAATGTCCATATACAGAGGCAGTAAACCTCTGGATACCATTGTTAGGAAGGAGGGGAGGAAGGCCTTGACCTCTATCACCTGTTTGTTGGCCTTCCAGAACAACTGCTTAGCTGCTATATGAAATAGCATTCTGGACTAGATGGGCTACTGGGCTCTTATGTACACAAATAGTAAGTATTTGTACTGTTTAAAACTACTACAGTATAATATCTCCCCCAATAAAACAGCAACTCAGTTAATGCAATAATCTTCCCTGTCACAGGAATATTATTCACAATAAGCATATAATATATGAACCAGGGGCTTACAGGTTTAAGGAACATTAGGTTCTGTGGTCTTCAGACATTTCCAGGACCACAGACAGGTAACTCAGGGTTTGGGACAAAACTTAGCCTTGAAGACCTGCCCTGACAACTCCCCCCATGCTGTCAGTAGATAACATGGCTTGTTTAAGAACATGGGATATCAAAATAATTAAAGTATGATATAATTTAATATGTAGTAGTAGTAACTATGACTGTCAGTTCACAAAACAGGCAAACCTACTTTAATGCAATGCAAAAAGGAATATCTTCCAGTCTCAGGATGCTATGAATCATTGTATTATTTATAAGCATTATTTACAATTACCAAAATTAACAGCAGAAATCATCCCACGTTTGCATAATTCAAACAAAAAGTCCTGCATTATAATAATGAAGGAGTCGTCTAGTATTTTAAACGGGCAGGTGACCTGAATGACTTCTTCCTTGTTTTCGTTTCGTCAACGAAATCAGATTTGCCTGGCAAGCTCACTTTATGCTGATGTCGCTAGAAGCCTGCAGCTCAAGAACTAGCTGGTTAATCCAACTACAGTACGTAAAATTCAGTCCCACCACCAACCCCCCCATAGCCTCTTGGCATTCATGCCAAGATCACAGAAAAAGCAATGGCTAAAATGGGCAGAATTCTCCTCTCAGGATTATGGTAATAGTGATCGCACCATCGGTTAAGCAAGGCCAGTGTTTGAAACAGCCCTGCGTTAACCGCAAAGACTTACAATGAACTAGTACAGCTGAAAGTAATGCTAGCAGGAGGTTTGTTCAGTCATTGCTGTACCTTTATACTATTAAACTCTCCATGTGGTTTATGCTGCCATCTAATTCTCACATCTCAAAGTCTTCTGAATACAGCAAGGGTCTATGATTCAGACTTCACAGTCCTATGACCCACTATTCCTTTCCTTGCCTGCTAAGTCTTAAAGAGTATTCCTGGGAATAAGACCCACAGAATAAAATGACACTTATTTCTGAGTAGACCTGTCTAGGATTAGTCCCTGTTAGGGATGCCAACCGCCAGGTAGGATCTGGGGATCCCCCAGAATTACAGCTCATCTCCAGACTACAAAGATCTCCACCACTGTACTCCTCTGAGGTTTCCTGTCCCTCCATCCCCTAATCTCTAGGAGTTTTCCAGGCAACCCTACCCCACCCCCCCATCACCTGCTGGTGGCCAGGGGACAGGGCTCTTTTTGTAGCAGGAACTCCTTTGCATATTAGGCGACACATGTCTAATGTAGCCAATCCTCCAAGAGCTTACAGAGCTCTTCTTACAGGGGCTACTGTAAGCTCTTGGAGGATTGGCTACATTAGGGGTGTGTCGCCTAATAGGAGTTCCTGCTACAAAAAGAGCCCTGCCAGGGGGGATCTGGCAAGCCTAGTCCCTGTGTTCCAGGAGTGCACAGCCTGGCCTCTTTCTAGGTCTATGTGAAGTCCTACTTTCTGCTTGGATGCTCCCATCTTCCATTTCGTGTCTCCCCCAACCATTATTCCTCAGGTCTCTGAGTCAGTACACTGGCAGCTCCCTCTCTTGAGCTTTATTCTGTCCCTCTTCCTCATAACATATAACTGTTCCAAGCTTATGTGCTGTGAACTAATCCTCTCTGATTAGTTCTCTATTTCATTGGCTCTTTTTATCAAAGCCCGTTCCCCACCTCCTTTCTGGTACCTCATCCTCAGGCCATTGATAACACACAGCCTCCTTGGCTCCGGGATCTTTGTTTCTTATCTCCCCTACCTGTTCCCAGCCCCATTCACTTTGTGTGGGGATGTTTTCCCTTCTAATCTTCCTTTCCTTCACACAGACTGGACTGTGGACCGCATGGTTCCCTGAACATTCTAAGCCAACAAGTCCAGTTTGGTGACGTCTTCATTGTCACAAACACAATACAGTACTGATCATTTTTAAGATACCGTTGTGGAAGAAGTATGAGAAGAGGGATCATCACTTTCTGCTGCCTCTAAATACTCAAGGATTTCAGACTCTGAAAGTTCATCAAAGTGAAGTATCTGAAATGGAATCGTAAAATAGCTGTAGTTATGGAAGTAAATACAATGACCACACCAAATATTGTGACTACACCACTTTGTTGACTAGAGATGCCAGCCTCCAGGTGGGACCTGGGGATCACCTGGAATTACACCTCATCTCCAGAGTACAGAGATCAGTTCCCCAGGAGAAAATGGCTGCTTTGGACGGTGGACTCTATGATATTGTACCCCACTGAGGCAGGGCCGGCTCGGGGTGGCTCTGCGCCCTAGGCGGGCGCAGATGCCAGCCTCCCGGCAGGGCCTGGAGACCCCACCATGCCGCCCCTGCGGCCCGCCTCCCCCCCCCAGGGCACCTGTCGCCGCCTCCCCCCCCGCCGCTGCCAAGAGCGCCCAGCTGGGGCGCAGGAGGTGGTGGTGGCACTCGCTCGCCTGCACACCCACCCTGGGGGGAAGAGGTGGGGGCATCCCTCCCGAGGCTTACTCAGGACTGGTGGGGGCTGCTGGGGCGGCGGGAAGAGTCCCTGCTGGCTGCCGCCATGCGCTCCCGCCTCTTCCTCCCCGCCTGGGGCCGGGCGCCTCCTGTTTGCACCCCGGCCGGGTGCTCAGGACTGGCGGCGGCGGCGGGGAGAGTCCCCGCTGGCCGCCGCCATGCGCTCCTGCCTCTTCCTCCCCCCCCGTTTGCAGCCCGGCTGGGTGCCCAGGACTGGCGGCGGTGGCGGCGGGGAGAGTCCCCGCTGGCCGCCGGCCCACCGCCATGCGCTCCTGCCTCTTCCTCCCCCCGGGGCTGGGCGCCTCCTGTTTGCACCCTAGCCGGGTGCTCAGGACTGGCGGCGGCGGCGGGGAGTCCCCGCTGGCCGCCGCCATGCGCTCCGCCTCTTCCTCCCCCCCAGGGCGCCTCCTGCACCCCAGTCCCCAGCTGGGCGCTCAGGACACGTCGCCCTCCCTCTCCCCCCCCAGCCGGACGCTCTTGACAGCGGCGGCAGGGAGGCAGCCGCGGCGCCCGGTTAGGGTGGTGGGGGAGCTTTCGGGGGCGCCATTTGGCGCCCCTGAGGGCCCTCGCGCCCTAGGCGAGTGCCTAGCTCGCCTAGTGAGCGAGCCGGCAGTGCACTGAGGTCCCTTGTCCTCCTCAGACTTCATACACATCCAGTCTCCAGGAGCTTCCCAGCCTTGATGTGGCAACCCTACTCCCTCATCTCCCACCAAAGGCCAAGGGGGAAGTGACAACCCTAATTTATTCATGCAGTATAACTGGAGAAACTGCAAACGCAATTCCCGAATGGAGAGAAATATTCCTCTCTGCTAAAAGAAAGGTTCTTCCAAATAACAACATTGTACTATAGATAAGGGGCCGTGGCGGCTTAGAGGTGAAGATGCTGAGCTGTGGACTGGAAGGTCTGTAGCTCAGCAGTTCAAGACCCTAGTGCCACATGACGGAGTGAGCTCCCGTCTGTGGCCCCAGATCCTGCCAACCTAGCAGTTCAAAAGCAAGAAATTGCAAGTAGATAAATAGGTACTGCTTCGGTGGGAAGGCAACAGTGTTCCATGCGCCTCGGCATTTAGTCATGCCAGCCACATGACCATGGAAACACCTTCAGATAGCGCTGGCTCTTTGGCTTGGAAACAGAGTTGGATTCGACTAGTTTTTGAGCAAGGGAAACCTTTACTATAGAATATTGTTTTATACTAAAACTGCAAACATTGACTACAACAGAAGTTGGTTACACAACTTGATCACCCTGGGTTTGACCAAACCAGTGGCAGCCCATTGGCCACATTTCTGGCCTGGCAGATGACGAACATCCCTCCCACCTGCACCCCCACCCCATTTACAATGTCAAAAGCACAACCAGGTAGTTTATTGAGCCACAGTACCTGCCTATTGTGTGGTATATGGTATTCCTACCTTTTCTATTTCATCTGCCGTATCACATCTAGACCCATAAAGGAGCAGGCCGAGGGCAGCGATGAGATTCGTAGGAGAAAACAAGATATTTTCATACTGATGTGCTCTGCCCAGCAGGCGGAAAAAGTCAAGGGAAAATTTAGCATTGGCTTCACTGAAGGCAGTACTCATTGTGAAATCTGGGTTCTCTGCAATAATAACAATGAGAGGGAAAGGAAAAAGAAAAAGTGTAGGAACAGCAGAAATAGCGTCCATGTGTGCAGGACCCTTTTCCGGGGTCTCATGCAGTTCAGAACACGTTTCCAGTCAATTTCTTGAGAGTTACATCATCACTGTGGTGTATTTATTGCATACATTACAATGGAACAGTGTGTGTGTGTGTGCCCCCCATTTGCATGTGTTGGTTTAGTCTCATGGGGTGGAGTTCCTGAGTTCTGTCTGTTAGTTAGAAATGCACAGACTGCATGAGCTGCCTTGTCCTGGAACCAGTTGCTCCCCTCCCTGGATTACCTTGCTAATAAATGGACGTTGTTTCGAACACGCCCGTCTCTGCTGTGTGAACCTAAGAGCTGGAACCTGCATGAGTGCCCTATTCCTGACTTGCAAGAAAAAGGCAACGTCACACGATATCAGAAGTGAGCCTCATGTTTGCCAACCATCAAAGGACCAGTTTTCACTTGCATGGTACGTTATTTCCTGGACTAATGCCACAGCTAAGGCTGAAGATTGGGGAAATTATGTATTTGAATGCCTATCTACAAAACAAGAAAACTTAGCTTCCTGTCAAACATACTGTTCAAGGGCCACAGAACAACACCAAATTACGCAATCAACTGCCACACCAATCCCGACTGTAGCTTGAAATGGTACAGACACAACCAACGGACTTCTCAGATTGTATCTAAAGTAGCTCTAAACGGGACCCCCGTAGCTTTTTAGGCACCCGAAAGCCAGACACATCAGCACAATCACTCTTGAAAGGAATTGTTCTGGCGGCTTTGTAAATGATACGTAACATAACAGGATGCCCTTGTCTTGGGGAAAAAGATACAACTCAAAGCATATTTTGGCACATGATGCTTTGGGTTCCATCCTGGGCTACTCAGGTCAGGGTTTGTGTCACTTTACGAGTTCCAAATCCACTAGGTGATTTTACGGATCAGTCCCAGGCAGGTCTTTTCAATGGGGCTTAGCTTACTTCCAGGAAAGTGCTCTTAGGACTGCAGCCTTAGATGCCTTGGCCCATTTCTATATGACATGAACATTTTGCCCTTGAGCCTAACTCCACACGACATGTTGCAAGTCCTTTTCACATCTCAGAATCTCTCAGACCAATCCATACTCCATACAGTCCAAACCCCAGTTTGCCAAGGCCAATGGGCTGAAGTTATGGCATAATAAAGGTTAATAATTTGCAATCCATCATTGTATCCAAACCCCCTCCAATATCAGAAGAGACTGGATTTATACCCTGCCCTTCACTCAGAGCGGCTTACAATCTTCTTCCCTTCTCTTCCTCTCCCCACAACAGTGAGGTAGGTGGGGCTGAGAGAGCTCTGAGAGAACTGCTCTTGAGAGAACAGCTCTGAGAGAACTTGTGACTGACTTAAGGTCACCTAACAGCTGCATGTGGAGGAGTGGGGAATCAAGCCCAGTTCTCCAGATTAGAGTCTGTCACTCTTAACCACTACACCAAACTGGCTTAAAACATTCAGAACAATGCTATAACTGAAAGAAAGACATCTGAAAGCCAGGTCTGAAACTTTGCTTGGTGTGACTAATGTTAGCCATCTTCTGGGGATTTTTTAACAAAGGAAATGGCTCCGTGATTAGAGAGGCTATGGGCATTAGGAGCCTTTGTCCTATCTCTCAACTGAGCACCAAGTTGCTGGACAGAAAAGGACGCAATACTAAACATCTCCCCACACCCATTTTTCAGCAATTTCTAGGTTGTAAAGCCCCTGGGAAGCCCTGAACAAGCCCAGACATTTACCTTGCCTTCCAGCAGTCCAGCAGCGTTCAATGTACTCTCCGATGAGTTTCTGTCATTTATAAACATCACTTTCCACCCCCACTCTGTCCAAATGAGCTGGTAACTAAGATCTTTAAAACATATGAATAAATTTAATTTGGCTAATCACGCTGGTGTCAGAGACATAAAGGCATTTCTAATCATGCGTGGTAATTAAGTGTTTAGCATAGGGAACAGACAGCAGGAAAAGCTGTGTTAGCCGCACACAACTCATTGGCCTCGCCCGTAGAAGCGATGGACTTCTCTCCAGCCACAACATTTAAAAACCTTGTGGGAAGATTCTCCTGGGGCAGTTCAAAGCATTCAGAGCATGTAATCACAATTAATGTGGCATCTTACGGTGGTGATTTTTTTTTTTAAAAAAAAAACTTTTTTCTTTCTTTCAGGGATTTCTTTCGGCCTCACTTTACTGGCCATAGAATTTCTGCGTATCTCTGACAGAACCCAAACTGTTCAAGAGGTTTCTGGTCCATAATCTGGGGCTTCATCATCATTTATTGACATCACTTATTCATTTTGTAATGGCTTTTCAGCACTGTGAAAGTGCAGAGCAAATCAAATATCAAAATGCAATCCCTATTAAAACAATGGAATGGATAGTAAATGGACGCCATTAACATCATGACAAAAGAAAAAAATAGCGAACAACATAACCTTTAAGGCCCTCTTACTAGGCTAAAGTCTGGTGAATTCCATACGTAGCTGTTTATTTATTTATTTTATTTATTTTGGGATTTCTGTTCCGCCCTCCCCAAATGGGCTCAGGGCGGATCACAACAAATTGAGTCAAAGACTCGTTACAATAAAATCACATTAAAATCATAAAGGCAATAAACAATAATAATTGGTAGCGGCAATATAAATCTGTTGGGGCCACAAGGTGGAATCAGATGGGCCCTTTCAGCAGGTTGGGAACTAAAGCAGAGAGGCCAGCTGAGATGGACACCCGCCGCCTCAACCGAAGGCCTGGTCCAGGGGTTTACACAGTTCGGGGGTCAATACTGAATATGGCATGCTGCAACAGCAGCCAGCATAATAGCGTTGAATCCAACTATTGCCTGGAACATCTGGCATTTGTAAAACAAAATGTTACTTGGAGAGTTCTTTAATGTTTGACGACTCTTGCTTCATTTCCCCCTGAGGTGGTTTCCCCCCCCAAAAAAATTAGGGCGGCATTGTGACTTTCATGGGCTCTAGCACTTTTGCCTTCGTGGGCCCCTCCCACCATAAATGTCAATATTAAAAATTATTTTTGCTGTAACTTTAAATACTTTAACATTTTGTTTTCTGTTGTAGGCAAGATTTAATAGATTTTCGTGGGGCCTAAAATTTCATTTTTTTTTCCTTCTGATGTGAGAAAAAAATTAAAACCTTTCCTTCGACCCTAAAAGTTCTTTTTTTCCCCCCTTCTGATTTTAAAAGAAATTGCCTACCCACCCCTCGAATGAAACACAACACAAGTGACGGGTTAAACTGGGGGTTTAATTTGCACATAAGCTGATCTGCACCATCTCATTAACACAGTAAAGCACGGATTGCATTTTGCTTGCAAAGCAAGCCTCCTAACCGGGCAAACCCACTCTGGCTCAGAGCCAGATCCGGGATCCTTCCAGACCTTACTGATCATGCCCAGGCCTGTAGCTACAGTGGGGCATCTTGGGGCTAGGTCCCCTGACTTACTGGCAAGGCCCCCTGACTTCCCATCTGGCCCAGGGCCCCCGAGCAGTGGCTGGTGCGGGGAAGGAGCCAGGTATTCCTTTCATTCAATTAGCCAGTGCCCCCTAAGAAATTTAAATGCCCCCGACTTTAAAAATTCCTGGCTACAGGCCTGATGATGCCCCACATACCAGTGCATAGAATGGAGGGAGGACACATTCCAGCCCACAACTGCAAAGCCTTAAGTTTATCATATGCTCCCCCAACCCCAAAGAGGCCCCCATTGAGTCACCCTGACTGCAAAGCCGATAGATACCCTGTTTGAAGACACACACACACACCCCATCGCTGACATCTTGGGGTGCTTGCCAACTCAAAATCCCCTCAACCTGTCCTTTTCCCATCACAGAGGGTGTTCGCCTTGGCTTAATTCCCTTCCCATCAACTATGAACCAACTGGTCATGCAGACTGCCCTGCAGATCAGCTAAGCAAATGGCCAACCCAGGAATCCTACTGTGACCAAAAAGATGTGGCAGCAAGGACTTGATCTTGGGGTGGAGACTGCTGATCTAGTGCCCAGATTACCACCATCTAAATGCACAACCACAGCCTAGGGAGGCACTCCTATCAACCGACAATCATAAATGAGGGTTAACAATGGGCTCCAACACATTCCACCCTCCTCCTCCAACAGAAGCCTCGTCTCCAGTGCCTAGCTGGGTGCCTAAGCTGGAGCTACCGACTGTTATACTGGTGTAAACATCCTGTAAACAGGGCCGGCTCCAGGTGTCTGGGCACCCTAGGCAGGACAGCCTGGGGCGCCCCCCACCGGGGATGCCAACCTCCCGGTGGGGCCTGGAGACTGGGTGCGGCGGCGGAGCGCTGGCTTTCCTGGGTGCTCCGTAGCTGCGGGGGCCCCAGGAAAGCCAGGGAATGGGGCGGGGGTCTAGCCGCCACCCCCTCCCTCCCAGCGCCAGCTTTCCTGGGGGCTCCGCAGTTGCGGGACCCCGAGAAAAGCCAGGGAAGGGAGCGGAGGTTTAAACCGCTGCCCCCTCCCTCCCAGCGCTGGCTTTCCTGGGAGCTCCGTGGCTGTGGGACCCCCAGGAAAGCCGGGAAGGGGGCAGGGTGTCTAGCCACCGCCCCCTCCCTCCCAGTGCCGGCTTTCCTGGGGGCTCCGTGGCTACAGGACCCACCATGTGTTTCAGGCTGTGGGCCAATGGGCCACAGAGCAGGGGCATGCTGCCACTACCCACCCATGAATCCCGACACCCCTACTGCCAGGGCGGGCGGGCTGCCGAGTGAGCATTACCCTGCAGGTGCCCACCAGTGCCTGTTCCCCCAGTTCTGGTGGACTCACCCATCCCTTGCTGGCCCACCAGCCCCAGTTCTGCACCAATACCCATGGGCTGGGCATCTACTTCATCCTCAGATTCCTCTAGCTTGAGCCGACCTAGCATAAAAAGCATGCAACTCTCACTCACATGCCACTGATCTGGTATGCTCAGATGGTGTGGATGCACCCAATGTCACCATGCTTCCACTTCTCGGCCTTGGCCCTTTCCATGGCTTTGATCTTGGCCACCAAATTCCAAAGGGAAGGGCTGCCCTCATCATCCAAGGATGAGATGGCCAGTGGCCCCCACTTGGGCACCCTCCCGGCCCAGCCCCCTATCCTCTGTGTAGCCTTCTTGGCTGGCATAACTGCACCACAGCAAAAGAAAAGAAAATGGGTTACTGTTATACCCCAAAAAGCAACATAGGTCTTTCAACAAATGGAAGATACCCACATATAAAATTGCCTTATACTGAATCAGACCCTTAGTCCATCAAGGTCAGCACTGTTCACTCAGACTGGCAGTAGCTCCCCAGGGTTTCAGGTAAAGAAGCCATATGGCTGCCCAAGTGCATCCTCACCTGGTACAGAGGGGGCATTGGGGTGGGGGTGGGGAGCAAGGACTTCACCTGCTACCTGGGCCTTTTACCTGGAAATGCCATGGATTGAACCTGGAACCTTCTGTATGTCAAGCAGATGCTCCAGCACATTAAAGTTAGAAATTCAGACACCATTCTACCAGAAGCCCATAGTAAAGTTCAAGCTGCCTCAGAACTAATTCTCTTTGACCTAGAATTGCTCCTGCATGTATTAGCCTTAGGTGAATATTCATGAACCTGGTGAACAACACTGAATCAGCTAGCCCATCTTAGGTGAGCGTGGAACAAATAACCTCTTTCCTGAATGCACCGGATAGTAGTGGGGGACAGAAGGCAGGGGGTGGATAGGGTTGCCATATGGGTTTCAGCAAAAATACTGGACACACTTCATAAAAAATGTTGACCTGTATACATACACTCTATACGGAAACAGGGTTACCAACTCCAAATTGGGAAATTCCTGGATATTTGGTGGTGGAATCTGGGAAGGACAGCCTTTGTGGAGGGGAGGAACCTCGGGGGCCATAGAGTCCACCTTCCAAAGCAGCCATTTCCCCTCCCCAGTGGAATTGATCTCTGTAGTTGGGAGATCAGTGGGAGTTCTAGGAGATCTCTATGGCCCATCTGAAGGTTATGGAAAGGTATATGACACTGTGTGCAATACATGTACTCTCAAGGTAGATCTATTTTGTGCTTTTTATTTTTTATCTTAAAAAAAAAAAAAAGAGTTCTATACTGGTATATAAATATTGGTGTCAGACTATTCTAACCAGAAATACCTGACCAAGGTTGGAGAGGGGAGGGATACTGATGGAGCACGGGGAAGCAGGGACCCTCACCTTGAGAGTATTCATGACTCCAGACCCCTCCACTTCTCATGCAGAACTAAGTAGAGATTTTTGTTTGCTCGACAAGTGCGTCTTATGAATGCTAAGAGCTATTATCTTCACTATTACATATTCTACACAACCACCTGGTAGGGTGGGGTAGTATTATTATGCAAATTAGAGGGAGGGCACTGAAAATGTATTATTCTAATAACAACAGCACACTAGGTTTCTAGAAGATGAAGTATAGCATATCCAACACTACCCGGTGATTTCAAGGCTGTGGTGAGTGGGCAGTGATGTTCTGTATTCTTGGTGCTTGGGGGGAACAGTGGAAGGGCTTCTGGAGTTCTGGCCCCGCTGGTGGATCTCCTGGTTTTTGGCCACTGTGTGACACAGAGCGTTGGACAGCATGGGCCATTGGCTTGATCCAACATGGCTTCTCTTATATTCTTATGTTCTTAAATAAATAGGGTAGAATTGCTATCACATGGGTGAACCTTCCACATGGACCAGTCACATAATTGTCTCCTCTCTTGCTCCAAAGGCCTGGTTCACATGGACATACATATACATTGCTGAAAATAAAAGCATAGTGTTTTGAGGCAATAGGATGAGAGGATGATGTGGGATGCCTCATTTGCAAAAGGAATTCCCGGAGGAGATAAGTTGAAGTCTTGTCTTGTATGTGATGGCTAGAGGTGTTGTTTTTTTCCCTTTTTCTTTAATCTGTATTTATCCCAATAAATTACAAAATGCATATACCAAACGTAACATAACAAATCTAAATATACAAATATAGCACATAAAGGAAATGCCAATTACTCAATATAACAAGGTTTCCATCTCTCCCAAGGCCATCAGAACTTGTTCTTTATGGGAAGGGAAATATCTCAGGCAAGTCAATTTAATAACATCAATTTAGTCCAATCCTTCTCTCCCAAGGCCATCACAACTTATTTTTGAGGGTAGGGAAATAACTCAGATAAGTCACTTTATTAACACCGATTTAGTCCAATCTGATAACCATCTTGTCTGGTCGTGTTAAGACACAAAGCTTAAAAAGGGAAACCACACGGCCTCAAAATTAGTAGAATAAGAGCCTGATTCTGTATTTCAAATTTCCATGGTCGCTTTTTCTAAAAGGCACAAATGGCAATTTTTTTTGTACCAATGGTCTATATGTAGTGGTACAGAACTCTTCCATTTGAGAGCAATTACCAATTTTGCAGCAGTACATAATAATGCCACTAGCTCTTTTTTCTCTGTCGAGATTTCCCTATCTAGCCAGAAATTTAAAAGTAAAACTTCCACCTTGAATGGTATATTATAGGACACAGTCTCACTGATTTGGGTATGTACCATCTGCCAGAATTGCTCTATGAATTTACATGCCCACCAACTGTGTCAATAGGTGCCTATTTCCCTACAACCACGCCAACATACTGGGGAGGAAAATGGATGTAGATGGTGCAGCCTCTGAGGTGTCAAACACCATCTAGACATACGTTTAAAGGTTACAGCTCTGATTGATAACGTTTTTGATCTCAAAGTATTAGAGCTCCAGATCGACTCCCACTGACATGTGGTGAGAGTCCCCTGGAGATCCCAATTTCATTTTTTAACGTACGTGGGTTCTCTGTTCTTTCTAGTGGTCAATAAGATTTTATAGACAATAGAATTTAAACCCTTCAAGGAAAGGGAGCTTCAATTCAAAAGGGTTTCATAAGCAATTAATTGTCTTTTCAGACTTTGTGAAATGGCTGGGCATTTACTGCATGTTTTAGTTGTATATATTTGCTACTAGTGCATAGGTTTATCCCATAATTTGTCCAGATCTTTTTTGTCCATAAAGACACCCCTCAGTTATATCTATCAGTTTTGACACTTTAGCAGTTCTCCATGAATCAAAAGATGCAGGGTTGAGCGCTGGTCTAAACCAACTCTGGCCTACCTAGCTAGTTGGGGGAGAAGGGGGGCTAATAGTTTTTTCCATTTATCCCAAATTGACACAGTCATGTCAAGAAAAACATCATTACCAGTCATAATAGCACATTCTCTAGGTATGTTCCATAGTAATTCATAGATCTGTTTAGGGCCTGCGAAATACTGTTCTATATGTGCCTACGACAGTTCAGCAGTACCTTGCACAAGGCTTAAAAGGTTCATTAGTTGGGTTGCCTGATAATATAGTAATAAATTTGGGTATGCCAGTCCTCCCAACTTGGGGGGTTTGCATAAGGTGTCAAAGTTCAGCCTTGCCTTCTCATTCCAAATAAAATTATTGAAACAGTTTTGCCATTGTTTAAATCCAGTTGGTATAAATCCAATCTCTTCTCATCTCCTCTTCTTCTTCTTCTCCTCTTCCAAATAAAATTATTCAAACATTTTTGCCATTGTTTAAAATTGATTAAGAAATAGCGATAAGTAATGATCAAAATAAAAACATAAATCTGGGAAGAATAAAGGACTTCACTCGATCTAATTTCTAAGCCGATATGAGGTTTAATCTTCCAGTTTTTTATAGACATTCTGACATCTGGTAATAATTTACCACAGTTAGCTTGGAATAAATCTTGAAGTCTCAAAGGTACCTGGATGCCTAAGTATGACCAATATGACCATTTAAACTGGAAGTGTTGCTTAATATATTGAGATGTTTCTTCATCTAAGTATATAGGGTAAATTTCTGATTTTTTTGGATTAACCTGAAGCCCTGATACTTTTTAAAAACCCTCAAAATGGTGTTGATTCTTTCCAAAAAATTTAAGGGGTCAGTCAAATACAGTACCACATTGTCTGCAAAAAGTGAGATTTTAAAGGTTTTATCATTGATATATGAACCTCTGATGCCTGGGTCCAGGCAAATCGCTGACACAAATGGCTGAATGGCTATTTCAAAAAGCTGGAGGGGAGAGGACACCCCTGATGAGTTCCTCTTTGAAGATGAAAGTAATTTGATTGGTAGCTGTTAGTCAGAACACTAGCCTTTGGGGAGGTATACATAGTCTTGATCATCCTCACAAAGTGATCGCCAAAATTGATTTTCTGCAAGAGCATTTGTAGATATTTGGGCTCTAAGGAAGCAAAGGTTTTTTCAATATCAGGAGTTAATATCAGGGAAGAGAGTTTCTTCAGCCTAATGTAATGAATGATATATTCAGTGTTTTGTGAGTGTTAGCTGTTAGGCTGTGTTCTGGAATAAAGCCTGACTGATCAGCATTAACATATTGCATTATTAATTTATTAAATCATGAAGTCAAAATAGTAGGGAGAAAAATAGTATCATGATTTAGAAGGGAAATAGGATGATAAGAGGCTGGGTCTGTCAGATTTTCCCTCTGCTTATATTAGCCATTATCCATGTGGAAGGGATATCACTCTTATCCACGATCACATTGCAAGTGTTTCATAGGGGCCCTGGTACGGTGTTTGCAAATGCTTTATGAAACTCTGCTGTTAGCCAATCGTTACCTGGGGCTTTGTTATTTTTCAATTTCTTAATTGCGTCAAGAACTTCTTGTGATGTTCATCTAGTTGGGATCTACGTTCCTCAGTAAGTCTACAAAATCGGTTGTCATTAGATAGAGAACTATAAATATCTTTTACAGCCCACTCTCTGGATGAATATAATTTTTGATAGAATTGAACAAAGGCTGTATATATGGAAGCTAATTTAGTATGAACTGTGTTCGAATCATCTTTGATTAACCTAATAGGTTGCTTTGCATGATTTTTCTTTACTTTCCATGCTAGATATTTAAGAGATTTACTGGTTCTAGTTGCGTATTTAGCTTTTAAATATAAAAAGGGGTTTTTTTACTTGTTTGGTGTAGTGGTTAAGTGCGCAGACTCTAATCTTGGAGAACCAGGTTTGATTCCCCACTCCTCCACTTGCAGCTGCTGAATGACCTTGGGCAAGCCATAGTTCTGGCACAGCTGTTCTTGAAAAAGAGCAGTTTCTGTCAGAACTCTCTGAGCCCCACCTACCTCACAGGGTGTCTGTTGTCGGGAGGGGAAGGGAAAGGAGTTTGTAAGCCGCTCTGAGACTCCTTTAGGTAGTGAAGGGCGAGGTATAAATCTAATCTCTTGTTCTTCTTCTTCTTCTGAGATTTCTTTTTTTATTTATTTTATTGATTTTGCAATGCTACTGGATATGGGGTAAGGAGGCTAAGTCCCTATCTCTAAATTCTATGGGAAACAGGAAAGGAAAACTAATACAATTAACAGTACTGGAATTGGGGGGGGGGTAAACTATAGCCCTAACTCTAAAACAACTAATGGTTAAAGGGAGGGACAGACTAACAGGTGACATAATCTGGTTACATAGTGATATATCTTTGTCACCTAAAAATACAGATCTGTCATTGCTTACACAAAGAATTAACAAAAAATAGTAAAAAGTTGCTTTAGTAATCTATTTTTCAAAAACTGCAACAATTATCTTAGTTTTAGAGTCTTTTCTTCTTGCGGTTTTTTTCCCCTCATGGTTTGGGAGCAGCTGCACCTTTCTCTGATTCCGATGTATCTGAAGAACTATTAGATTTGTAACTGTCGCTTGATGAATCCTGTGAATAGGATTCTTCTTCCTCGTCTTCTTCCTCCTCTTTTATTTTAGATTTCTTGTCTTTGTTGCATTGCTTAGGATTGAAGTATTGGTCTACAAACTTTTTTGCCTTAGGAACAGTGTCAATGTTGAGTTTTTTATCTTTAAATCTGAAACCCAGTCCTTCATGGAATGACCATCTATAAGGAATTCCTTCCTTCTGAAGAGAGAGAGTAAGATCCCTGTAGAGTCTCCTCTGCTTTCTGATTTCAAAGGGGATATCCTTCAAGATTTTTATCTCCTCATTTTTGATTTTCAAGGGTTTCCCCTGTGTAGATTTCAGCACCAGATCTCTGGTAGATCGTCTCGTATATTTCAGACATATTTCTCCCCGGAGTTTATTTCTTTTTATAAAGTCTGGATGAGTTCTGTAAGCCCAGTCCATCTCCTTCAATAAATCTTCCTGTTTATAATCCATTATTGGAGCCAAATTCTCTGCTAAGAGAGCCTTTAAATCTTCGTTCTTGTCTTTTGGGATCCCTTGGAAGCGTAAAATGTACATGGATCTTTCCAGCTGGAGCTGTGTTAACTGAGTTTTATTGAGGGATCTCTCTTTCTCCGCTTCATCCGCTCTTTTATTAATACTCTCAGTCCTTTTTCCATCTTTTCTAGTGTCTTTTCAGTCTCTGAAGTCCTCTTGTCTATTTGGGACATTTGCTTCTGCAACTTACCCATTTTAATGCTAAGATTAGTCATCTGTTCCATTAGAGGGCGCAATGCGTTCGCCAGCAGTGTAGGCATATCTGCTGTTACTTCCTGGTTGAGAGAGGGAGTCACTGGTTGGCTATTTCTGTTTTGCGTTTTTTTCTCCAGACCCACCTTCCACCCTCTCCCAGCCATAATATCAACAAGAAGTTAAGTTTCCCAAAACAAAGTAAACATCGACTAAATTTTTTCTGCTTCATGTTATTATGCAGTTTTCAATTTTGCTGATATTCTGATGTGTTTAGCTTAATTCAGAAAGTTTTTAAGACCCGTTTTAAAACTGCCTTAATTTGGAGGGGGATTCTCGGGTTTCCTCCCTCCCCCTCTGCTTTGCACTTAGGCACTTCTAATTGCTACCAAGGTTCTTGTAGACGCTTTTAATCACCTGAGCTTTGCTTAACTCACGCTTTGAAGCCTTGGAAGTCTTTTAGAAGCATTTCAAAACTTTTGATTGTGTCCGCTCGTCCGGCAGTCATCTCTCAGCGCCATGTTGGCTCTGCAGTGATGGGACCTTTCGAGGAAGAAGGTGAGCCTCAATTCCTTGGCCGTCACCTTGGAAGAGGCTCTCCTCAGCTCCCCAGGCTGAGGATCTCCTACAGAGATCCCGGGAGGGTCCAAGACGAACTTGGACCTTCCCGTCAGCCGATTCTTGGTTGCCCCCCATCAGAGTGAGATGGGGTGCAGCCGAGCAGCGAAACGCTTAAACCGGATGTCCCCTTCTTCTGAGATTTCTAAAGCATCTAGTGCTTCTCGCTTTAACACTACTTGCTTATATATCCTGGCATTCCCAGACCTTTTATGTTGCTGTTCTAATATTTGGATCTGAGAGAGTAGTTCCTTTTTCATTTTATTCCTGTCTTTTTTATGGTGAGCCGAGATTGAAATGATAGCACCTCTCACCTCTGCTTTCATAGCGTCCCAAATCATGGAACACAGAGTACCACAGTCTGAATTGTCCTTAAGATAGTTTTGTATAGTCTTCTTAATCTTGTTTCTCGCTCTCTCGTTTAATAAAATTGAGGGGCTAAGCTTCCAGTTTCTGGAAGGCCTGGTTCACATGCACACACACATATGTTGCTGAAAATAAAAGCATAGTGTTCTGAAGCGAAAGGAGGAGAAGGAGGGAGGGGGATGATGTGGGATGCCTCACTTGCAAAAGAAATTCCTGGAGAAGATAAGTTGAAGTCTTGTCTTGTATGTGATATCTAGAGGTGTTTATACACTTTGTCACCAGACCCCAAATTGTCCCCTAAATCCACATTAGTTTTGCTCTTGGGTGCCTTCCACATGAGACTGGCTTGTGTGGTCTCCCATGGGCACTCAATGAAATTGCTGAGCAGTTGGGTTAGAACAGATAAAAGGAAGTACTTCTTCACCCAAAGAGTGATTAACACATGGAATTCACTGCCACAGGAGGTGGCAGCGGCTACAAGCATGGATGACTTCAAGAGGGAATTGGATAAACATATGGAGCAGTGGTCCACCAGTGGCTCTTAGCCACAAGGTACAGATAGGAACTCTCAGTCTGGGGCAAGCGATGCTCTGTATTCTTGGTGCTGGTGGGAGGGCCACTGGTGGACCTCCTGATGGCACCTGGTATTTTTGGCCACTGTGTGACAGAGTGTTGAACTTGATTGGGCATTAGCCTGATCCAACATTGGCTTCTCTCATGTTCTTATTGCTGGTGTGGCTGCTGATAGAGTGCAATAGCAATGGGGCTTCCACGTGGCAGGATTCCCTGCAATTTGCCTGCCCTGCCCCCATTCCCCAGCAGTGCCCCCCTTGGGCCACCAAGACTTTTGCAGGTTTTTAAACTGGTGCTATAATATTGTTATATTGATATACCAATTTACCAATATATGTACCACATTCTCTGACTCCCCAGCTTTCATGTAAAAAAAAAAAAGGTCTCCAGTCCCCACCCCAATCTCTGCAGCAGAAGAGATGTTGGACTTCCTGATGGCCCCTGGATTCTGGCCACTGTGTGACACAGAGTGTTGGACTGGATGGGCCATTGGACTGATCCAGCATTGGCTTCTCTTATGTTCTTATGTGAGGTTTGGGCCAAACTCACATTCTGTGCCATAATACTATTTAAAATCTACAAATCTAATAAAATAAAATAAATAAAAGTGCTTTTTTATTACATTCATAGCCCATTCTTCTTCCAAGCATCCTACATGGTCCCGATTTTATCCTCACAACCACCTATGAGTAAGGATTTGAACCAAATCCATCAAGTCCAAATCAGAAACTTGGCATATAGTGGCAGACTCCATGCATTTGAATACAGCAGTGCCTAACACACACAAAATAACCACTGTATTGCAGTCACCCTAGAGTATTATAGTAAAGCCGAAGGGGAATAATTATGTTACTTGTTCATTCACCTACATTGATGGATTGATTTCTCTTATCATTGGGTATTGTTTTAAATGGTTGCCATCGATTAGGGACCATCCTGAATTACTAGGACGCCATCCTGTTATGGTAGAGCCTTTAAGGCAATACGAGAACTTGTGTGGCTCTAAGGCTGTAATGGACTGTTTTTACTCTATTTTTATTGTTTTACTGTTTTAATAACCAGCACTTGTGCCCAGAGTGTTAGCCACCCTGAGCCCGTCATGGGGAGGGCGGACTATAAATCGAAATAAATAAATAAATAAAATAAACTGCCCTCTCTTTCCTCCTTCTCCCCGGCACACATACTTTTGTTGTTGACAGGAGCTTTGTGTATAAATACAGCTACCCAATGGTCGAACATTTCAATGCAGCTGATGAAGTGAACTCACATAAACTTACCCTGGAATAAAAATAGTCGGGCTTTAAGGGTGCCACTGAGCTCCTGTTTTGTTTTGATTATGGAAGGCACTGCATGGAATGGAAATCCAACAGTTTCATGCCTAGTGAAGACCCACTAATTGCATCTGAAGAAGAGGGCTTTGTTCCAGAAAGCTGACTCTGGAATAAAATCCTGTTCATTTTAAGGTGCTGCCGGACTCCTGGAAACCTCCTGTTCCTTTAGTTCTGGCTTCTAGGCTTTTTCTCTTTCTCGTTGATATCCTCAGCTACATGCCCTGAAAGTGGGAGACCTGCCGTGGCTGGGAGGGCATCCCCCAAGCGATAAACATGCATGTTACGCTGCTCTTTCCAGGCACATCACATGTGTGGTGTTATCCTCACAACAACCTATGAGTAAAGATTTGAACCACATCCATCTAGTTGGTTCCCCCCCTACCCACCACACTCACTCTGATGGTTTCAGCTGTGTGCTTGCAGTGGGGACACACCCAGCAAACTGATAGGAAGAAACTCTACTCGGGTACCATTTCATCCCATCTTGGTGCACCTGGGAATGAAGTGCTCAGTGTATGTGGCGTTAAGCAGTCAGGCACTCATTAGCCACAAGGTATAGATAGAAACTCTCAGTCTGGGGCAAGGGATGCTCTGTATTATTGTTGCTTGGAGGGGGCAACAGTGGGAGGGCTTCTGGTGTCCTGGTCCTGCTGGTGGACCTCCTGATGGCACCTGGTATTTTTGGTCACTGTGTGACATGCAGGAATTTCACATTACCCTTTTGAAGCCGATTTGAAGCCATTTTTGATCTGTCGTCGAGTAAACCGGTATAGGGCTGCCATTTCACACATGGCTTTCCCCTTCCAGTAAAGAGCTGGATCTGAAGCGGTTTGCCATTTTAGACTGCACCACTTTTCTTCACTTTTTCCCACCGTTTTTCACCCGTGTGGGCGATCTCTGGCTTTTTTTTTTTACGTTCACTTTAGAGTGCTATAGGCTATCACACAACACTCCAGGCATTCCAATGGGGTTGCTATAATGCTGTTGCGTTATAGCGCTATAACGCTATAAAGCGAACATTTTTTTAAAAAGGCGGAGATCGCCCACGCGGGTGAAAAACGGCGGGAAAAAGCGCATTGGAAACAGGAGAGGAAACTGAAGACTACTTGGAAGCAGTTGACAGGTAAAATGCTTCAGCCCCGTTTCCTAAACGGGACAGAAGCGTTCGTGTGTGAAATTACAAATGTATTCCGGTAGAGAACCGGTTCTAAAACGGTTCTGTCTGAAATGACAGACCAGAAACCGTTTGGGAACCATTCCTCTTCCAGATTATCCCTCAGAGTGTTAGACTGGATGGGCCACTGGCCTGAACCAACATTGGCTTCTCTTATGTTCTTATGTTATGTTCATATTCTCCTGGAGACAGAGAGATGAGAGGAGGTGGACGAGAGGAGGTGGATAATCTCCTCCTGCTTACCCATCCACCAGCTTGCATGCTTCTGACCTCTCAGTTTCAAGGCCTAATTTGCAATGCTGTCATAGAAAAATAAAGCCCTTCAACCCATCCATGTGCTGTAGTTTGGTATGCAAAATGATTTTGTAGAGTATGAATGCCATCAAGTGCCTATTTGCAAGCTTGAATGAAGGCCCTGCTAGTTCAATAGGCAGGAATCAGGTCCCATGTAACAAATCAGAAAAATCTTCCAGCAGTGTTCAGTAGTTGCTCATGGGATACTGTCTCAGTGCCAAGCTTGCCAGTCAGTCTGATGTCACATGACAGACATCTGGACTGAAATGTAACATCAAATTCCAGGGCAAGGGTCAAATATCTGAATGTTTCCTTGCAGGGAAATACTTTTATAACTAGGGTTGCCAACTCTGGGTTGGAAAATGCTTGGAGATTTGGAGGGCAGAGCCTGGGGAGGGATTCCAGACCCCCTGGTGGGGGTGGGGTCAGTGGGGGGGGCTTACTGCAAAAAAGAGAGTCTCCCCCAATGTTTTTCAACATCTCTGATGTGACTTAAATGTGACCTGGAAGTGACATAGGCATGTGGGGGATGTCAGGGGTGATCCTCTGGGTTTTGGGCAAAAACTCTATGGCAGAAGCTAATTCTACCACTCCAGTTTTTGCTCAAAAACTGGAGCATCGCCCTGAGGTCCCAGACGTGTCTATGTCACTTCTGGGTCATGCTAGAAGTCACGCCGAGCGTGTCACTGAAACATTGGGTGAGACTCCCTGCTCCTGGCAAGGCCTCTACCCATCCCCCACCGGCTGCCCAGAGGGACCTGGGAACCCTAAGCCCGGAAAGGGCGGGGTTTGGGCAGGGGAGGGACCACAGTTCAGTTCTTCATTGTTGGACAGTTATAAATTGAACTGACATACATAAGGTATAAACCAATATACAAGCAAACTATGGTAGATAATGTGCCCCTTCTGAGCAAACACACATGCTTCTTTGTGTATGCAGTAATTACAGTGAGAGATACAATCCTGTTTCATAATGCACACATTATAGCTAGTGAGTCACATTTGAGAAGCCTGTACCTCCTCCGCAACCAGGAGTCACTGAGATAAGCACATCCCCAACTACAAGAGTGGAAAGCATCAGCCAAAAAACCAGCATGACTTAGGAGCAAAATGCAACACTTCCTTAGTGACTTCTGGGTTGATTACAGAAATATTTATCTGAACATAGCAACAATCCCCAAATCCCTGTTGCAATTTTGTTGGTGTTTGTGTATTTCCCCCATTTTTGTGTCATTTTGATTCCTAAATCAACAGTTGTTTCATTTTTGATTCCTGCAATTACGAATGAATCCATTATTGCATTAATTAAGTGGACAAATGGCTATCAAGGAAAGGGTTAACCAGTTTGTACCTTTACTCTCATACCAGTCTACTCACAACTCCTTTGCACTGTTAAGAGGAAGTTCCCCAGAAAAACAATACTTTCTCAAATCAATGAAAAAGTAGGATTGTTTCCCCTGTCTATAGAAAACAGCAGTGGTCCCCCAAAGTATGAAATACCAATCCCCCATCAACACATTTTGGGGTGTCTTGGCAAAGTATTACCAATATATGAGCAAACTTAAAGTGCCCCCTCTGAGTAGACACACAGAATTCACAACACTTATTCAACATCTACTCAAATTCCATTTTGTGTCTCAGTGTTTGTGCCTTAATCCTGAGGGTTCTTCCAACTCTCCTCCCTCCTCCTCTCTTAGATCAGTTAGGGACATGAGTGGGAAGGGGGGAGAAGAGATGAAATATATCCTGAAGACATGTGCTGAACTGCAGTACTGGCTCCGACCCACTAGGTGGCATGGTTGTGTTAGCACTGTTGGGGTGTCGTGCCCTGCCTGCTCTTCACTTAAGTGCTTAAACTGTACCAAAATTATGTTGTCAAAGGTTTTCATGGCTGGAGTTCATTAGTTGTTGTAGATACAGCCCGGAAAATCTGCAACTAATGCACCAAAATTGTTTTTCCTGCAGTTGCTAACTTTGACCACTAGATGGTGTTGCACACTTGGATTCTCCTAAGAGCTCAAATACTTTGGCCACCAAATGAGAAGGGAGCATTCACTGGAGAAGACCCTGATGCTGGGAAAGATTGAAGGTCAAAGAAGAAGGGGACGGCAAAGGATGAGATGGTTAGACAGTGTCATTGATGCAACGAACATGAAATTGAGCAAACTTCAGCAGACAGCGGAAGACAGGAGGGCCTGGCGTAATCTGGTCCATGGGGTCGCGAAGAGTCAGACGACTGTGCGACTGAACAACAACAACAACAAAGAGCCTTCTAATGGGCTAATGGAAACTGAAATGCAGTCGGGGGGGGGGCTGATTTGCTTTGACCTCCCAATCTTCAGCTGTTTCGCTCTGTGGGACTCTCTGGCAGTAGCATTTTCCCTTATACGACGAGGGGTGCGTTCAGACGGATCTTTTGATCCACCATAGGAACGACTCCCTAGCGGATCAAAAATGCACGACCAGACATAAACATCTGGGAAATATTCCGGTCCCATAGGCATCCCGTTCTGCTGCGCCTCCAATCCTGATTTAAAAAGAAGCAGTTTCTATGTAGGGTTTTTGCTTACCCACGCGACAACTGCAGACTTTCTTCCATCTGGTCACTCCATTAGCGCGCAATGCTCCCGTCGGCTCGGTCTGATGTCAGACCGAGCCGACAGGAGCGTAATTTTTTAAAAAATGAAATCCTATGTGCGCTTTAACGAGGAAACGCATTCAGCGATAAGTGCTACGAGGAATGTAATATTCATGCTTATTTATTTTAGGGACAAGATGTTACCACGATGGGAGGCGCAGCCTTGCCTATGCGCATGTACAAAACTTTTTTTAAAAAAATCCTCGGTGAATGCCGTGCAGACAAATCACGGCGGGAACAACGCGCGGTGAGGCTATTTCACGGGGGGGTGTCTGGTCGTGCTAGGCTGGATTAAAAAAATCGGGATAAAATTTTAGGAGGGCTCATGGCGGGATTGACTGGCCGTCTGAACGCAGCCGAGGTTTTTGTCTCCAAACGGAAGCAACTGCTTGGGAAGAGCAGGTCTGTGGATTTTGCTAGGCTTGCAGGTATTAACACAGACAGCAACCGCGTTTGCAAGTCAATAAGCCAGGAGGGCTGGCTGTGTTTACACCACAAAGGAGCCTGGGCATGCAAATGAAGCTGCTGGGAGCACAGTGCAGAAGGCAGGACGAAGCGTTTGCTTCCTTGGAAGGGCTTGGCTTGTGCCATTGGGAAGGCATGTATGTAGGGAGAGAGAGAGAGAAACTTAGGTGGAGGCTGGCTTGCTGCCCAGTAGGCGAGGGCACAGAGGAGGCAAGCAGAGGCAGGTTTCAACAATGGGGAGGGAGGAGGGAGGCTCTCCGGGAGGGAAGGCACAGACATGAAATCCTATCATTTCAGTGCAAGAGACAAGGCTTCAGCGATGGGGGGAGTGGAAGGAGGGAGACTGCTCCGGGGAGGGAAAGCTCCTCTTTCAGTCCTCATGCCCATGAAAGCAGCTGCTCAAAACAGCGGTGAAGAGCACGCACACCCCGCATCCCTCTTTTCACCGTTCCTGCTCCGAGGCTAGCCAGGAGCTGAGCCCCATCACAAGAGAACGATCGACATCAGTCTGCTAGACCCAAACCATTTCATTGGGTCCTCAAGCATTCAGAGCACCAGTAACTTATGATCCAGCTGCTGAAGTGAATGACAAGAGTCCATTTGTATGACTTTGGTGAAAAGAGATGATTCTATGCATCTTTTGGCACTAATGATTTCCAACAAAAGAAGGGAAAGAGCTAATTTAAAAAAAAGCTTTGGCGGGCTCGCTATATACCGGAAAGGGGACTTGTGTAAACCAATAAGGAAGGCAATCTCAGAACATCTGACCTAAGGAGTTAATAAACTCTGATTCCCATCATGCATTACTTTAAAGGTAAAGAACTTATTTTCCTGCAGTAATACAAACTGCTTGTTATACTTTTCTATACACCCGGCTGAGGCAGCACAGTACTTTCTTGGAAGCAACTGAATGTGGTCTTTCAGAAGGCCTGTGCGGGTGTTAATACTTGAGCTCCCAGTCTTGAGAGTAACGGTGGGCAAAAAAAAATCAGTATTTCTTGGATTTGGGTATATTGGAGCCAAAAATTGGTATTCCCAATATCTCTGAATACCAAATACCTATATGGTACTCAGATTCAGGATTGGGGGAGGGACAGTTTCCAAATTTTTGGATTCCATTATTCTCTCTGGAGAAACTATCTGGGTGTCTGAGGTTTGTTCTTAAAGGCACAGATGCCAAAACTGCATCTGAGCTGTGGGTGCCTGTCCTTTAAACAACCTCCAAATTTCAAGTAGATTGGACCGAGAGGTCCAATTCTGTCGTCCCCTGAACAGGGTACCCGCTGCCATCCTCCAGTATTTCCTATGTAGGGGGGAACCCTCCAAGCTGCTTCCAGGGCAAAAGCCATGCCTGCAAGCAGCAAATCGCTGCTCAAATGCCTCCCATGGAAGAACCAACAAGAAGCCCAACAGAACCATTGCAGAACCCCCAGTAACCATTGCAGACCCCCAGCAGAACCCCAAGCCACTGTGCCAAGCCAAACAGACCCAAAACCCCTGGAAACTTCAAGGTGGGAGGGCAGTTTTGCAAGCCCAGCAGAACCAATGTTAAACAAGGCCCACATGCTCAACGGGACCAATGTCAAACTGGAGAATCACCACAGAACAAATCCAAGCAAAGAAATTCTGGCAAGGATGTGTGTGTTATGTCTTCAGAGACATAAGGTGTCAGCATAAGCAGGGCAGGTGCTCATTTTGCGGATCCAGAAAACTGTCTTGTATTGCCCAATCAAAGGGTTTATGGAGGGAACATCTTTGATTGGTTATGGAATGAGAAATGATTGGTCTTTATCTTGAAGTTATGATTGGATGTTATGTACTGGTTATTATTGGCTATTGTTATGATTATGGGTGTGGCTACCTCAGCCTGAACTGTATATAAATCGCCGTTTGACTGTTATTTGTGTCTAGCTGGTCTAGCCCCTAGCTGGTCTAACCTTGGACCTAATAAAGCTGATTCACTTGAACTTACCTCCTGCGTCAAGTCTCTACTTATCAAGTGGCGACGAAGGTGGGATCCAGCCGGTAGGCAGCCGATTGAAAAATCACAGAGGAAGTTCCGACCGACCGCGAGCCTCTGAGGGAGCCATCCGCTCCAGAAGGCACCGCGATGGGCTCCGAGCATAGATTCGAGCCATTCGAACCGGCGACTGAAGACTGGGACGCGTATCTCACTCGGTTCGAGTTCTACCTCGAGAGCGGCGGAGTGACGGATGATGTGAAGAAGCAGGCCGTGCTACTTAGCTCGTGCGGCAAGGAGGTGTTCGACATCGCCCGCTCACTTGTCACGCCTGATGACATCAAGACTGTACCGTACTCCACGCTGACGGAGAAGTTGAAGGCCCACTTCGCACCGCAGCCTTCCGAGATCGCTTCCCGGCACGCATTTTACGAGAGGCAGCAGAGCTCCAGCGAATCTGTAACTGAGTTTGTGGCGGCGTTAAGGAAACTGGCGAGGGATTGCAATTTCGCGGATCTCGAGACAGCCCTACGAGACCGGTTAGTCTGGGGCCACCACGATGCCAAGCTGCAGCAGCGTCTATTCTCCCTCAAGAAGCTGACCTTCAAGGACACCTTCAAGGAAGCCATTGCCACTGAGACTGCTGAAAAGTCAACGCGAGAGGTACGACAGTGACCTGCACCAACCAACTCCAGCGTTCACCAACAGGTGGAGGACCGTGAGCCAGCGCCTGCCATTGATGACATACGAGAGCCTTACTCCAGCAGTCAACTGCGACCCGGAGTGAAGACTGTGCCAGTGCACTGGTGCCTGGGTTGTGGTGGGAAGCACGAGTGCAACGACTGTTGGGCCAGAGAGTTGGTTTGCCGAGCTTGCGGAAAATGCAGGCACATCGCCAGGGTCTGCAAGTCGAAGAAATCGCCGCCTACTTCACCTCCGCAGCACTCTCAATTCCGAAGCAAGGTCAACACAACTTGCTCTTCATTCCCGTCGTCCCGAAACCCGGGCCTGTCATCCAACTCCTGCTCATCGACTGTCCTCACCATGGGAGCACCCCGGAGGAAGAAGATTTTTGTCACCTTGTTCCTTGACGGCGTTGCCTGCCCTTTCGAAGTCGATTCCGGGTCGGCTAGAACAATCATTTCAACGTGCACCTTAGATCATCTTTTTCCCAGCCGAAGCCATCGCCGCCTTCTGCCAACCGACGCCCGTCTAGCAGATTTCCAAGGGCGCCGGATTCCGTTGGCAGGTGAGGCGGAATTTGAGGTCCGTTTTAAAGGGCGTAAGGAATCCCTGTCTCTGATTGTCGCCGAAGGGGACAGAGTAAGCTTGTTGGGGCTTGATTGGTTTGAGCCGTTAGGCATTGCTATTTCTGGTATAGATGCTATATACTATGATAAATGGAATTGTTTGTATGATGAGTTTCCTCAGGTCTTTGCAAAAGGGCTGGGAACCTATACAGGTCCCCCGGTTTCATTTGAGTTGGATCCAAATGTTATGCCTATCAGGCTAAAATATAGAAAGGTGCCGTTAACGCTGTGACCAAAAATAGAAGCTGAAATTGACAAGCTCATTGAGCAAGGGATTTTAGAGTCCGTTCTGTACAGCAAATGGGAAACACCCATTGTTACTCCTGTCAAACCAGATGGTTCCATACATATTTGTGCAGACTATAAATGTACAATTAGCAAGGCATTGCAACAGCACTCATACCCTGTACCTGTGATAAGCCATGTACTCGCATCTCTTGGGGGAGGTAAGGTTTTTGCGAAGTTAGACCTTGCCCAGGCATATTAACAGTTGACCGTGGATGACAATGCTGCCGAAGCACAGACCATCGTTACACATAGGGGTGCTTTTAGAGTCAAGCGCCTGCAATTCGGAGTTAATGTTGCACCTGGGATTTTCCAGGGGTTAATGGAAGGCTTGCTCAGAGGTCTCAAGGGAGTGGTTCCCTATTTTGATGATGTGCTTATTGCGGGTAAGAGTGATGAAGAATTGCTTGAAAGGGTCAGGAGCATTCTACAGTGTTTCAATAAGGCTGGATTGCGAGTAAAAAAGGAGAAATGTACCATTGGAGTTTCAAGTGTCGAGTTCCTAGGGTTCAAGATTGATAAACAAGGGGTACACCCCACCCCTGGGAAGATATCTGCTATACACAATGCCCCCAGGCCTAAAAAATAAAACAGAGTTACAAGCCTATTTAGGATTAATCAATTTCTATCATTCATTTCTGCCCCATAAAGCTTCGGTAGCCAAGCCGTTACATCGATTGTTAAGTAAAGGTGCAAAATGGGTTTGGGGACGGCTGCAGGAGAAAGCATTTCAAAATGTGAAAGCTCTGTTAACATCTGACAGCGTTCTGACTCATTTCGATGAGAATAAAATGTTGGTTCTTGCGGCTGATGCGTCGCCATTCGGAATTGGGGCAGTTCTGAGCCATATAATGGCTGACGGGTCTGAGGCACCAGTTGCCTACTATTCACGATCATTGAGTGGCGCAGAAAAGAACTATGCACAAATAGACAAAGAGGGTTTAGCGCTTGTGAGTGCGGTTAAAAAATTCCATGATTTTTTGTACGGCCGCCGTTTTCTTCTGGTAACTGACCATAAGCCGCTAATGGGAATCTTCACCCCTGACCGCCCCACACCAAACATATTATCACCCAGGATGCTGAGATGGACTCTGTTCCTTGTGGCATACGAATATGACTTAGAGCACAGACCAGGAAAGTGTATTGCACACGCTGATGCCCTGAGCAGCTGCCCCCTACCTGAGACTGGTCTGGATCCGGCTCCAATGGCAGACATCTGTGCCCTGGATGAACTCTCACAGCCTCCTATCTGGTCCGCAGATGTTGCTACTTGCACCAAGAAGGACTCAATACTGTCCCGTGTTCTAAACTGGGTGTGGAGGGGGAGGCCAAGTGTTTGTTCAGAGCCTGAATTCAAGGCATATTGGGGGAGAAGGGCTGAGCTGTCTATTTCTAAGGGATGCATCCTTTGGGGGAATAGGGTGGTGATTCCCCCCAAGCTAAGAGAAAAGGTGCTTGAGTCCCTGCATGCCGGGCACCCAGGGATTGTCCATATGAAGGCCCTGGCCCTGTGGTGGCCTGGACTGGATGCCAACATAGAAGAAAGGGTTCGAGGCTGCATAAGCTGTCAACAATCTCGGCCAGATCCTCCGCATGCACCACCATCAGCAATGGAAAGAGCTGAAAAGCCTTGGTCAAGGCTGCATTATGACTTTGCGGGGCCAATCAACGGCCAAATGCTTTTGGTGGTCATGGACTCATATTCAAAGTGGTTAGAGGTCATTCCCATGAGGTCCACAACAGTGGCAAACCTAATAAAGGCTTTGCGCCAACTTTTTGCCACCCATGGGCTACCTGAAGTGATCGTCAGTGACAACAGCGCTCAACTGACCTCTAGGGAGTTCGCCAATTTCCTAGAGGTCTATGGTATCTGACACATCACAACGGCACTGTTCCATCCAACTTCGAACAGCCAGGCGGAGCGGATGGTTCAGACTGCAAAGGAGACTCTCGCCCAACTGTCAGGTGAAGATTGGGACCATCGTGTGGCCGATTTTCTCCTGTGGCAGCATGTAACACCGAGCTCTGTCACAGGGAGTAGCCCAGCCAAGTTGCTTATGGGGAGGAAGCTCACAACCCTCCTTGACCGCCTCCACCCGGACCTGGATGGCAGCAGAACTGTAAGAGCCGAACCACCCGTACCATTCAGGGAATTCCAGCCCGGGGACTGGGTTTTCGCTAGGAACTATGCTGAGGGGCACCGGTGGTTGTATGCTGAGGTCACAAATCGCTTAGGGTCTCGGATGTATGTGGTAAGGCTATCTGACGGCCAAAAGATACGCCGTCGCATAGATCAGCTCTGGCAACGGTGGTCTCCTGCAGAACAGGAGAGGGAGACCAGAGATCCATACGGGTCCAGGGGGCAGTCCCACTCACCTCCGGTCAAGGTGAGTGCTGCTGGCTCTTGACAAGAACCTGAGTCAGGGCAGAACCCTGAACTCACGGACCCTGGGGAGCCTGACAGGCCAGCAATGCCTGGCGCTGAGTCTTGTACAGACCCTGAACCAACGGGAACCCCAGAATTAAGGCGGTCAGAACGAAGTACGAGAACCCCTCCCTACTTGTCAGATTATGAGTGTGTTCCGTCTAAGGGGGGAGGAGTTGTTATGTCTTCAGAGACATAAGGTGTCAGCATAAGCAGGGCAGGTGCTCATTTTGCGGATCCAGAAAACTGTTTTGTATTGCCAATCAAAGGGTTTACGGAAGGAACATCTTTGATTGGTTATGGAATGAGAAATGATTGGTCTTTATCTTGAAGTTATGATTGGATGTTATGTACTGGTTATTATTGGTTATTGTTATGATTATGGGCATGGCTACCTCAGGCTGAACTGTATATAAATCGCCGTTTGACTGTTATTTGTGTCTAGCTGGTCTAGCCCCTAGCTGGTCTAACCTTGGAGCTAATAAAGCTGATTCACTTGAACTTACTTCCTGCGTCAAGTCTCTACTTATCAGTGGGTGCGTTTAGACAGCGTGCTGGAGCGGTTTAAACTGCTCCGGCACGATGCGTTTTTAAAAAAAAACTGGAGAATCGCGATCACACTGACCTCCTCCTTCAGAGCTCCCCGCCGTCCTCCTGCAGGTGGGGGGGTTTCCCCCTCTCCTTTGAGCATGCACACAGGCAGCCCTCTCCCGAACAGGAAGTTTGGCGCGTGCGCAGAAGAGCGATCTTAACTGGTCCCTTTAAAGTTTAAATGAAGACTCCTTTTTACATTTTCTCCCCAAAAATGGCCTCCCCGAGATCCCAGACTCATCTAAATGCCTAAACTAGGCACCAGTGAAGCTTTTCTTCATTTAACTTAGGAGCGGAGCTACGCTCAAGCGCACACCGCTAAGGGGAAAAAAATGACGGGCTAAAACCGGAAGCTGGAGGCAGCTTCCCAGAGGGGAGGGGGGGTTGAAGCACCCGGAAGTGGCTGGATGGAGCGATCAGACAGAGAAAAGTGCAGCTTGAAACGGAGAATCGGGAAAACACCACTTGGGTAAGTGGTGTCAAAATACTCCAGTTCACAGAGGGTTTGCTCCAGAAAGCGACGGCTGGGGACGGTGGGCAGATGTTGGGCGTGTGAACGCGCATGTAAAAGCCGTTTCTGAGCCGTGCCGAAAACGGCTCAAACGGCGCGTCTGAACGCACCCAGTGTGTGTCTTTGAAACTGACAGAAGCTGCTGAGCAAGCCACAGAAACACCACCCCTCCCTCAGAGATGCAGAAACAAAGAAAGAAAGCGGAGGAAAGAAAGGAAAAACAGTCCCAGAAGCCTGCAAATATTGGCTCCTGATCTTTCCAGTTAATCCCGAATGTTTCTGGGATTTTTTGGGAACATTTTACCAGTATCCCCTCCAAAATCCCTAAATATATTTGGGATGCCACATATATCTGAATGATCAAATCATTCAATCCTAAAAGAAATCAACCCTGATTGTTCCCTGGAAGGCCAGATCCTGAAGCTGAAGCTCAAATACTTTGGCCACCAAATGAGAAGGGAGCATTCACTGGAGAAGACTCAGATGCTGGGAAAGATTGAAGGTCAAAGAAGAAGGGGACGGCAAAGGATAAGATGGTTAGACAGTGTCATCGATGCAATGAACATGAAATTGAGCAAACTTCAGAGGACAGCGGAAGACAGGAGGGCCTGGCGTGATCTGGTCCATGGGGTCGCGAAGAGTCGGACTCGACTGTGCGACTGAACAACAACAACAACATATATCTGTTTTCCCAAAATGCACATCCCTAGTGGAGAGGGCTTTGAGCTAAAGGCTTTTATGCTGGTAATCAACAATTGTCCTTGTATTCACGCAGTTGAAACCGGCTGAATTTATTAGATGGTTTTGTAGATCTGTTACAAGTCAGGTTCTGTAAACTTGATTTTACTTGTTCTATTGCAGCAATACCCAGTGTAGCCACTGACAGATATCCTGGCAACCTGCTGGTGTTTCCAGGTGCCCACTTCCTTATTCCTTGGAGCAAAGTCCCAGTTACAACTTTCCTCTTCCTTTCTGGAAATGCTTTGGAACATCGTGTGTCTATAGAGAGCTCCCACTGGGAAATGGCTCCATCACAGGAAGGCACTTGGCCTGCCCCAGCCCCCATGGCAGTCCTTTCGTCATCGGGTTTTTTATTATTATTATTCATTCATTCGACTTTTATCCCGCCCTCCCCTACACACCCGTGGCAACTATTTTGTGGTTGCACCCAGTGCTCCCTCTAAGCTGTAGAGTCTTGTGAGCAAAAATTCTATTTTGTGAGCTACTGGCATTAAAGTTATGAGCAAGCGATTTGGCTGCTGCATAAATTAGTTTGCTCTGGAGCCATCCTGCCTGAGCTCAGACAAAAATGTGTGAGCCGGAGGCTAAAAAAACTGTGAGCTAGCTCACACTAGCTCAGCTTAGAGGGAACACTGGTTGCACCCACAGCCTGTTGTCAAGATTCCAGAAGGGCCCACAGGCGTAACAGGGGGAACCCCCTGTTTTGCTGCAGTATTTTAAAACTTCAACAGTGGCTTGCAAATAAACGCTTTCTGTATTTAATCATTTCGGAGCACCGATGTATTTATTACTGAAGTATCTATGAACCAAGCAGTGCTGACCCTTTGTGCCACTGGCTGCATTTTAAATTTGACTCAGCCTTCAGAATACCAATTTTGTAGATGCATCAAAATCGCATAAGAAATCAAAAGACGAAAAGGAAGGTGTGGTGAACATGGCATTCAAGCCAAGTTCATTATCAAAACAAATATTTTGTTTCTTCAAAGCCACATCCATTCCTTTGATGTACTGAGGCCATGTTCCTGTAAACTATTAACTATGAATAGGATATTTGCCAACAGCAGAGACACTTTAACTAAGCAATGAAAAGCTAAATGATGTCAACGAGCAGCTCCCAACTTGTAGGAAGAAAATAAAGACTGCTAATGCTTTAAATGTAGAGGTATGTTTTGGCCTTTCATATATTATCTGTGCACATCTTACTGTTCTATTGTCCATTGTTGGACCACCCCTTGACCAGTTTGGTGTAGTGGTTAAGTTCGCAGACTCTAATCTGGGAGAACCAGGTTTGATTCCCTGCTCCTCCTCTTGCAGCTGCTGGATGACCTTGGGCAAGCCATAGTTCTGGAAAGAGCTGTCTCAGTCAGTCCCACCTACCTCACAGGATGTCTGCTGTGGGGAGGGGAAGGGAAAGGAGTTTGTAAGCCGCTCTGAGACTCCGAGTGAAGGGTGGGGGTATAAATCCAATCTCTTCTCTTCTTCCCTTGTTCTTGACCCTTAGGGTTCACAAGGCTATCTCAACAAATGTTGAGAAATTGTGGGACAGTGCTTAGGGAGGCCAGAGTTTGGGGTGGATATGATGTTGGTCTGGAGCACAGAACAAAGTTTGAGTCCAGTGGCACCTTTAATTAACAATCTGGCCTACCGCCTCTTGCCACAGAGTGGTAGGATTGCCAGCCTGCAGATAAGGCCTGGAGATCTCCATGACAATGGCTGATTTGGGGGGTGGACTCTATGGCATTGTATCCCAGTGAGGTGTGTCCCCCACCCCAAATGCTGCCTCTCCCAGGCTCTACCTCCAAATTTACAGATATGTCCCATGTTTACTAAAGATAGCTACTCAGGATTCTATTTTGGTCTGCGTCATGTAGCATTCCTAGACTTGTACTTTGGTCAGGCAGCAATTCAAAACTATGGCTGGATGCCCTTTCTGTTGCTAGGTATTGGGCCTGCTAGAGCTAAAAACATAGAGGTTAGCATTGCCTCTTCTCTTCTGCATCTATCAATGAAGCCATGCCAGCCTGGGACTGCAACAGATATTGCACTACGCATCTTGCTAACAGTGGCGTAGCAGGCCACAAACTCAGGCAGTTCAGCTTTGCATTTTGGCTCTCCAGGTTAAGAAGGAGGTCAGGATACAGCTATTATTACTGAGAAAAGACAGTGACTGAAAGACAGAGACTGAAAACAAGTGACTGGTTCTGTCTCATGGCCACACTTAAGGAGAGTTGATTGAGGGCATGTCCATCTAGTATACATGATGTTGTATGTATTAATGGCATTGTAAATTAATTTATAGATGTGTCAATATATTGCAATGACATGTTGGATGGAATGGATCGACTGATTCACCTTTATCTGTGTCCTATGTTATTTAGCCAATGATGTCAGTTTAAATTAGCTTTTTGAGGCACAGCACAGTAATTAGGTTTCTTATCAGTATAATTACCATGATCAGGCTGGGATATCGCTACCTGAGATATTGCTGTCAGAATTTTACAACTCACCTCAGAGAGGTCCAAAATCCTGCTATGACCTAATTAAATGAGTAGAAAAGAGAGCTAGTAAGGCTCAGTTTTCCTCAAAAACTAGGAAAGTTCTAAGGTAGGCGCAAAGCTCACAAATGATTACTGGTGAAAGATTTAGGTTTATACTTGGGGGTCTAGTTTGGTTTAATTAGGTGTTGGGCCTTCATTTGGGGAAGATCTTATGGCTAGAATAGTAAAAATGTTTCTGGCTGTTAAAGAAAATGCTTCCTCAGACCAAGGTAATTCCCATATCCTAATGTATTTTTTTTTTCTGTCACACATGTGATGTGGATTTTTCTGTGCTGGAATGCTGGCCTCATTATCAGGTAAATTCATATCTGTTTTGAGACTTCCTAGTGTTCAAAATGTTTGGGGATATGGTTCGAATATCAGGTTTTTAGCAGTCCACATTAAATCGCTTGGAAGTACTCCTTTTCCTTCCCACAAATAAAGTTCTTTCAGACTTCTCTAGTAATCAGATAATGTAAACTGCATATGTGTCAACTTTCTGGATATCTTGGCACTAGAAACACTTTAAGCATTCATGAGTACACTCTTTAATCTTTCGTGTCAAAGGAGCAGTGTAACAGAGGACCGTTTTCAGACTTTTCTTGTAACTGCAGTGACTTGAAGCAAATGTTTACATTTCACTGGGATAGACATATGTTCCTACTTGGGATCCTCCCATAAACTCATTGTCTGACTGAAGGGTTTGATGAAGCAATAGAATTTTAGCATTTTCTGTCCCACACACAAGTGGGTTTCCCCTGTGCCAGCTTCCAAAGCTGCCAGTTTCTCCAGGGCATATCCTCCGAAACATCCATTTTCTCCTGGGGAACTGATCTGTGTAGCCTGGAAATAAGCTGTAATTCCAGAGAATCCCCAGGTCCCACCTGGAGGCTGATAGCCATAAATGTGAACTCCCCATCTGATCTGTCTGGTGAGATTCCACCAGATACATTATTGTCGACTCCTGCAGTCTCCACCGAAAAGTCAAAGTAACATAAACCCATAGATCGATTGCCCATCTCACAGCGACATCCTAAGAAGAGTTACGCCCTTCAAACACAATTAACTTCAATTAACTTAGAAGAGTGTAACTCTGCTTAGGATGGCACCGTAGCCGACCCTGTGTCTATGCAAGCAAGACGGTACACCATGCCCACCCAACATAGAGAGTAACAATGCCAGACTTTTGCTTTTTTGTCTTTAATACAAGGCCTACTGAAATTGGCCAAAGATTTTTACAATTAAAAAAAAAACCTGCATGGGAGCACTCAGAATATATCATTGTATCCTTTATATAAATCATTACAGTGAACTCTGATTAAAGTACAAGTACTAGACTAACTGGAATAGAATCATACAGAAAATCCATACAACAAATGAAAGCAGGGGGACCAAACTATTCTGAGTAATAATGCTAATCAATCACTGCAGCCAGAGAGAGAGAGAGAGAGAGAGAGAGAGAGAGAGAGAGAGAAGTATTTTCAGTATCATGGAAACAGAAGTCTGTTATGACTCTCTCTAAATCGAATGCATGTCTGACAGTGTCTTTCCAAGGTAGTCTTCTGCAATCTGTTCTTCCAGCAGCACCATTCTTCTTAGTGACTGGTAAAGCACACGTTTCTTCTTTCCTTCCAGTACTCCCAAATACAGTCAATCCATGTTTGAAGCTTCTCCAGATGCTTACTCTGTGCTGTCCTGTCACCACAGATTGACATTTCCTCCTCTCAGCACCAGATCCTGAAGTTCCTGAACACTTCCTCACCCAGTCCTGATCACATGACTTCTGGGGCATCACCAAAGGACAGACACTTCCCTGTTTATATAGCAACACCTTCCAGCTGCCTCCTTGAGGAAGCCTCCCCACATACTTCCTTCTCTATTCCTCTAAATGAGAGCCAGAGTAATATAACAACTACAGTTATGATGCTTAATGAAAGCCCTCATGGTAGTCCCTATCTCTCAGTCTCTTTTACATGGTTCTGAAGGTTGATGCAGGCGGGGAGACAACACAAGACAGGGTTTTATTCTTCTGTCCTCCTTAGAGATCCTGCTCTACTTTCTCCTCTAAGAGGAGATCTGCCACTATTACAATTGATTCTCCAGATGACCAGGATCAATTCCTCCAGAGAAAATGGTGGCTTTTGAGGCTGGACCATAAGGCATTATACCCCACTGAGTCACTTCTCTAAACTCTACCTTTCCCGGGCTTTCCCCCAAAAATCTGCATGCAACCCTGTGCTCCTTCATCTTTCTTTTCTCCTCCTCCTCTGCTTTCTTCCATTACAGTCTAAAGGTATCTAGTCTAGGATAGCGTAGATGATACATGCAACTGTGAGTTACACTGTAGTATGGAAACAAAAATGTCAGCAGGATCTGGTGCCAAGGTTCATTCATTATTATTTTATTTATGATTTTGCCCCTCATTGTTGCCCCTCATTGTTGCCCCTCATTGTTGTTGATGTCTAGTCTAGACGTGAACAACAAAATTAACTAAAGACAGATGATGTAAAGATAAAAGAGAGGGAGCTACTGGAATGGATGGGCCCTAGAAGTACAGTTCCCTCTAAGGGGTGCATGTGAGCAGCCACTCATTAACACAGGATGCCCTGCTCGGCAGCAATCTGGAGCTATGCAGGGTCTTTCAGTGCTCAAGATTACAGCAGTTACATGCTGCTCAGGATGTGAACTAGGGATGGGCATGAACAGAACCACAAAGCAATATTTGTCATGAATTTTGCCCTGTTCGTGGTTCACAAACAGAAATTTGTGATGGGTCTACCATCGTGAACTTCCATGAACTTTTAAAGCTGTTCATAGCCATTCCTGATGGTTCATGGATGGAGCAGAAAGCAGAGGCTTAAAGCAACTCGGAGTCCCTCTGAACCCCTGCTTTCTGTTCCCCACAAAAGCTGCAAAAACAGTTTAAAGACAGCCTGAAACAACCATGTGGTGGGGCGCACCTCCCCGCCCCACAGCTTTTTGGGCTGTCTTCTGCAGTCCCTTTAAAGTTTAAAAGAGACTGCACAAGACAGCCCAAAACGGCTGAGCAGTAGGGAGCAGGGTGCTTTTCTAGCTTTCTGCAAACCCCATTTAAAGGGACTGCGGGATTTGTGGGGCCATGAGCCATGAGCCAGTTTGTTTCACCCAATTGCCTCCCAGTTCAGTTTGTGGATTAGTTTGTGGTTTGGTCACAAACCATGAACCGAACCCCATTTTTCCAGTTCATGCCCATCCCTAATGTGAACTGCTCCACTCAGTGGAAGGAGGAAATAGAAAGAACATTACCTGGAAGGCCACTAGTGTGACTAGAAGCCAAGCCCCAGTAACTCTTCCAGCATCTTAGGGGCCAGTTGGTTCAGACCCTTCACTGGCAGTGGCAATTAGTGTCAGCTCACTGCTGCCAGGGAGGAAGCCCTGGCTGAATGCATCCCCTTTACTGGGCCTTGGAGCCAAGTGATTCCTGCAGCGCTGGCTTGTAATGCTACAAGGGCTGCTCAGCTTGGCTTGTTCCAAGGCTCACTTCCCAATCCCCTGCCGGGGACCTACATATGTCACCTTGGTCTTCTTTGGGGGGAAATGAGGGGCAAAATCATAAATAAAATAATAATGAATGAACTTTGGCACCAGATCCTGCTGACGGTTTTGTTTCCATACTACGGTGTAACTCACAGTTGCATGCATCTTCTCCCTGACTTTTTTTTTTTAAACCCAAAGGATCTTTAGAAGGCTGTGGGTATGAGCGTATGCAGGAATGAACAAAGCAAAAAGGTAAACCCTTGGGCTATTTTCTGCTCGAAATTGACCTCAAGCTGTTTTTCCCCTAGAGACAAAAAGAAATGGGTAGCGTAGATGATACATGGGAAACACATGACCCTGTATGTTTTCCCTGGTAAGGGATACAGCATCTTTGATTTAGATTGAAGGAAAAGAGTTACATGGAGGAGTACAACCTCCAGTGCCACTTCCTCAATCTGATTCCCCTCTCCTCCACCCCACTATGTTGAATATAAATACACACATGTACATCACAGAACCAATCACATATTTCCCAGTGTCCCATCTCATTTTCACCCTATTCTGAAGCTGGAGAACATTTTTTCGGCCTGGCAATGTAGTTATACATCCGGCTTTCAAGTGGTTCAATGAGGCTTTCCAGCAATGGATAGCATGCCAGTCTTACAGCCTCTCTCCATGCCCTGCCTATAAGATATCTATACCAGGGAAGATCATAGGAACTTATTGCAAATTCAGCTGAAGATAGACTATATCCCTTATTGTGGTTGGACTTTCTGTTCTGCTGCCCGTGAGTTGGCTTGGTATCTGGTAAGGCGTTCCCCTCCTCTCCCTCAGACTCTTCATGGGTCGTTTTTAACTTCTTTATGTCATCATCATTAAGCCTAGTAGCTCCTTCTGCCCCAGAGATGGAGGAAGATGGGTTTGTTGCATCTGAAGTATTTAACAATAATTCCTGCTTGTTTGTTGGTGAGCTGACCTGATTATCAAAAACATTGTCTTCTGGAGCTGACCATCCTTGGCTCATCTCTTTCTCTGGGTAATCTGCACTCCATGGGAGAAAGTCTGTAGAAGCATCTTCATCCGAGTCATACCTAGAACTATTATTTTCCAGAGTCTGGACCAAATCGTTCATTGCTTCATTTATTCCATCAGAGGGAAGGGCAAACTGAGGAGAAGTTCTGCTTTCTGTCCCAGTATTCTTACTTTCTGTAGTGTTTATATCATGCCTATATTCATGAAATTGATTCTTAAGTAATTTATCTCTTGCTGCTTCCGAATGAGCATCAAATGAAGGTGAACTTCCATCTGAAAAAGTCATACTCTCTCTGTGGCTTTCAGGTGATTTCACCTGATCTTGATTATCTTCTTGAGAAGATTGTTCTTGGCTTAGAAACATATCATCTTCTCTTGGAACAACATTTGCTGTATCAGACTGGGGATTGGTACCTTCCCTGCTTTCGGCAGAATGGCTTCCTGTTACTGACGTTTTGTTACCTGCTTCAGAAACTAGATGGATATCTAGAGAAGAGATTCCCTTCATTGTTTCAGTGTCCTCACCATTTACGTGGTTTCCAGGATCTATGCACAAAGAGTTCTGTATATTTTCTGTATCCACATCGGAATTGTCAGAAATTATCTTTGTTTCTTCAGCTGTAGAGTTTCTTTCTGTGACCAAGCCATCCTGATTTTTTGATGTGTTGACTAAGTTGTGAGATGCTACCCCTTCAGGAGAAGGCTGTTCATGGCTTAGAATATCCACTCCTTCCTCTGAGGGAATAGCACCTTCAGTACTAGTGGACTGAGAATCGGTAGATATAGAAGTATGAGCCAAACTTCTATCTGTCTGTCTGGAATCTTCCTCATGAGACTGAAGTAAATCCAGAGCAGAGGGCCTTTCCTTTTCCTCACAGTCTTCTGCCAAAGACTGGGCTACAAAAAGGGAACAAAAATTAAGATCCAGTTTTTGAAATCAAACATGACATCTGGATATGCAGTTTATTTATTCATACTTTTTGTGCCTCAAATGTGAATCTAAAAAGAAATTGAGTGATAAAACAAGTTGGGCACTGAATTCACACCAAATTTTCACTGTACCTGTTCTATCTTGACCAATTTCTGCATCTGTAATACATTCTTCGGGAGCGTCAGTGTTATCTACAAGGATGGAGAACAAAAGAATGAATTATATTCACAAACTGAGGGGAAGTCCTTTACTTTATTAATTTGCTTTCTGATAGTCGTGATAGAACAAGTTGGGCACTGAATTCACACCAAAATTGCACTGTACCTGTGCCATCTCGATCACCTTCTGCATCTGTAATACATTCTTCAGGAGCATCAGTGTTATCTACAAGGATGGAGAAAGAAAGAATGAATTATATTCACAAACTAAGGGGAAATCTTTTACTATATTAATTCGCTTTCTGTCAGTCGTGAAAGAACAAGTTGGGCACTGAATTCACACCAAATGTGCACTGTACCTGTTCCATCTTGATCACTTTCTGCATCTGTAATACATTCTTCAGAAGCGTCAGTGTTATCTACAAGGATGGAGAAAGAAAGAATAAATTATATTCACAAACTGAGGGGAAATCCTTTACTATATTAATTTGCTCTCTGTCAGTTGTGATAGAAAAAGTTGGGCACTGAGTTCACACCAAATTTGCACCGTACCTGTTCCATCTTGATCGCTTTCTGCATCTGTAATACATTCTTCAGGAGCGTCAGTGTTATCTACAAGGATGGAGAAAGAAAGAATGAATTATATTCACAAACTGAGGGGAAACCCTTTACTATATTAATTTGCTTTCTGAGAATAGTGATAGAACAAGTTGGGCACTGAGTTCACACCCAATTTTCACCGTACCTGTTCCATCTTGATCACCTTCTGCATCTGTAATATATTCTTCAGGAGCATCGGTGTTATCTACAAGGATGGAGAAAGAAAGAATGAATTATGTTCACAAACTGAGGGAAAATCCTTTACTATATTAATTTGCTCTCTGTCAGTTGTGATAGAACAAGTTGAGCACTGAGTTCACACCAAATTTGCACTGTACCTGTTCCATCTTGATCGCTTTCTGCATCTGTAATACATTCTTCAGGAGCGTCAGTGTTATCTACAAGGATGGAGAAAGAAAGAATGAATTATGTTCACAAACTGAGGGAAAATCCTTTACTATATTAAATTGCTTTCTGTCAGTCGTGATAGAAAAAGTTGGGCACTGAGTTCACACCAAATTTGCACTGTACCTGTTCCATCTTGATCACTTTCTGCATCTGTAATACATTCTTCAGGAGCGTCAGTGTTATCTACAAGGGTGGAGAAAGAAAGAATGAATTATATTCACAAACTGAGGGGAAACCCTTTACTATATTAATTTGCTTTCTGATAATAGTGATAGAACAAGTTGGGCACTGAGTTCACACCAAATTTTCACCGTACCTGTTCCATCTTGATCACCTTCTGCATCTGTAATATATTCTTCAGGAGCATCGGTGTTATCTACAAGGATGGAGAAAGAAAGAATGAATTATATTCACAAACTGAGGGGAAATCTTTTACTATATTAAATTGCTTTCTGTCAGTCGTGACAGAAAAAGTTGGGCACTGAGTTCACACCAAATTTGCACTGTACCTGTTCCATCTTGATCACCTTCTGCATCTGTAATACATTCTTCAGGAGCGTCAGTGTTATCTACAAGGATGGAGAAAGAAAGAATGAATTATATTCACAAACTGAGGGGAAATCTTTTACTACATTAAATTGCTTTCTGTCAGTCGTGATAGAAAAAGTTGGGCACTGAGTTCACACCAAATTTGCACTGTACCTGTTCCATCTTGATCACCTTCTGCATCTGTAATACATTCTTCAGGAGCGTCAGTGTTATCTACAAGGATGGAGAAAGAAAGAATGAATTATGTTCACAAACTGAGGGAAAATTCTTTACTATATTAATTTGCTTTCTGTCAGTCGTGCATAATAAACAATGCAACATAATTTGTATTAATATTTGGGTATGTGTTCAATTAAAAAGCTTACCCAGCCCAAACTCTTATGGTTACAGCAGGATGAAAATGTAAATGAGTCTTAAACAAATTCGTTTTTCTTGGTTCTAAATATTATGTTTCTAAAGGCAACAGTTAGGTATGTAAAGATTTACAAGTCTCCAGCTCATACCGCCTGAGGTTCTAAGCATAAATCTCTCCCCATGAGAACCTGCTGAATAATTCTTCTACTGCACCCAAGTAAAACAACTTAGGTACAGTTTTACAACTACCCCAGATTAAAGATGCACATGCGCTGGAAACGACTATTCATAGCCTGCCAGATGTACAAAGCCACTCACCACACATTAGCCAAGGACAGGTAGAAATGAGGCTTTGATGGAGTTCCTTCCAAATGGAGCACTATACTCTGAAAGCTGTCAGCACTGAACAACTATGCAATACTGAGAGTTGCCAACCTGCAGTTGGTAGCTGAAAATCTCCTGGGCTTACAACTGCTCTCCAGGCAACAATGAAAAGTTCACCGGGAGAAAATGGATTGTTTGGCATCATACTCCATGGATGGTCCCTACCCTCCCCAACCCCTCCCTCCTCAGGCTCCATCCCCAAAATCTCCAGGTATTTCCCAACACGGAGCTATCAACCCTATTTACTGTATAGCTGGTTTCTGATACAGTGTCAGAAATTACACACACACACTTGGTATAGCAAGACCTTGATGAATTAAAGTAAATAGATGCAATCTAACAGTTACACCCTTCTACACCCATTGACTTCAATGGAGTTAGAAGGATGTAACTTCTGCTTGGGATTGCACTGAATGTCTCTTACCATGTAGATCATTAGTGGAAGATGCTGTCAGACCTAATTCTGAAGCATTGCAGTATGTGGTTTCATCTGAATTGTCCCTGGATTCTGGACTCAGGTGTTCTTTTTCATCAGTTAAATGGAGCGCCTGAAATAGAAGAACAGCAACGGGGCAGTAATGAATATATGCATGCTCTCATTCAAGCACTGAGATGTAGTATAAAAAAGCTTTACTCTTTAAATCACACCTCCATTTTTTAAATTTATTATTTTTGATCATCACATTTCTTGGATCATGACTGAATTTATAATAGGCCATGCTTTGCGTCCACAGAACGTATCAGTTCAGTTCCTTTATTGGCATAAATTATAAATATAAGAAGAGAAAGAAAACAAGGGCTGCAATCAGACATGCAGTTAGATCCAGCGTGGCCCCACCTCTAATTGATCCAGGGTTTTTTGTATCAGAGAATTGCGGTCAGGCTCATCCCTTAGCACTCTTCAAAGTGTTTTCACCCCATCCTTGACTGATCAGATGCAGCTGCCAGGGAGTGGTGACATTGGACATTTTTAAAAAGTTTGTCATTTGAGCATGCTCACAAGAACTGATGAGCATGCTGGGATATATAGTTCACTGCCATCCTCCCTCTCTAATCTTTTCAATTAACCCCTTCCTCAAAGCACAGGGAAAAAGCTGAAGTACAGAGGCATCTTTCTTTGAAAGTTTTTATAAAGAAAACAGTTTTGAGAAGTCCCTGTGGGAGAGTGGGAGAGAGAGAGAGGTGCGAACATGCAGTTATATGCACATCGTTATCTAGTAAAAAATATGCTGGCTGGAAAACAAGAGACCAGTCAGACCTGCCTGATGGCTTGGATGGGCAACAGAGTGATCAGACAACAGGAAATCCAGTTTGAAACCAGCTCAGCCTTAAAGGCCCAGACTTTCACAGGTATCAAAGAAACACACAGTAAAGGGGGGGATGGGACACAGACGCCTGGGGCACAACAGACAAGATGTTGCTGTCTGATCATGCATTTTAAATCTGGAAGAGAACGGTAACAGCAACAAATCAAACTGCACATCTGATCGCAGCCAAGTACAATTTAAGTGTTACAAAAGGACAAGTTCCCCATCAGACGATTTTACCTTATGCTCCTGAACCCTCATAGCAATTAGACAATACCTTGCATCTGAATAAGTAATATAAGGGTGCTGATTTGACAGAAGATATGAAACAAGTCTCTCATTGGGATATCCATGAAAGTTATGCAGAAGAGGACTAACTGAAGAATCTCGCAGTTTAAAATAGAAGTCACAATAGAGCAAAATGTGGGATACAGATTCAAAATTTCTGACTTTACATGGACAAAGTTTTTCATGATCAGGAATGTTTGCAAATCTTCCCAAAAGAACCACTGTGAGGAGAGCATTACACCTTGTGAGCATAAAAGCTCAATGTAATTGAGGAGCTGTTGTGTGAAAAATAGGATGCATGTCCTGTTTTCTAAAGAGCAGAGAGGTTGTTTTTCACTATCCAAAAGTTGCTGTTTCAGTGACCTAAAAGCTTGAGATTCTTCTAACATAAGGAGAGAATCAAGAAGGATACCAGTAGACTGTATTTTCTGCAAAATTAAACATGACCAGTTAGGAAGGAATCAGACAGCATGTACCGCACATAAGTGGGACATTCTGCCCTATAATGGAGGCATAGTCAAAATTTCAAAGTTAGGAGCCAAGCTCTCGTCTCTAAAAGGCTCTGCCCTGTCTCCAAACAAATAGCCACATAGCTTACATAGTTTGGGACTCCCCAAATATGGCATAGAAATGTTTCCTGAATTTGCTCAACACATTGGTTGAAAATGCTAATCCATATGGGAATCCTGTAGAGTAATTGGGATACCAGTCTAGCATTGAAAACATGGATGGCCGCAGGGACATATTGGTCACCCTTCACATAAAAGAAATGTGCAACCACAGACACACTGCACTTGACTAAATAAATTGCTTGTTTCTGCTGTGCTGTCCAACTATTATTATACTGAAAATTTACTCCCAAATATGTAAAGTGTTGTACTTGTTCAATGTCATTACCTTTAACATGCCAGTTAAAACATCTCCAAGACCTTGAAAACACCATGATTTTTGATTTCTCAACATTAACAGGTTGGTCTCACAATAGGATAGAAATGCAAGAAAAAGAAGCTTGAGACCCTTCTGGGAGTGAGATAGTACTACTGTGTCATCCACGTATAGTAATAAGTAGATAGAGTGAGGGCCCAGGCTAGGAAAGTGTCCATCCACCACTTGCAAAGTAGGAGCTAGGTTATTCATAAATGTTGAATAAATAAGAAGCCAAGATGCATCCTTGTTTAACTCCCCAATCAGAAGGTATCTTGTGTGTTAGATCACCCAGTGGACTATATTGAACTTGACAGCTAGTGGAAGAATGTCATTTGTGGATAAGGAACAGTAAACATTTATCCATTCTCATTACGGTCAACTCACTGCACAAAAGAGTCCTAGGTACAGAATCAAAGTCACCCTTAAAATCAAGGAAAGTAGAGAATAATTTTTCCCCACCCATAGGACTGTATTTCTCGACCAAGTAAGCATGGGTAACACAATGATTCAGGCTAGATTTACCACAGTGGAAGCCAATCTGTTCTAAACCCAAAAGATTTTGATCAGACATCCAGGCAATAAGCAGCAGATGCCCTGCATAATGCCCACAATTGAAAGTAGGCTTATTGGGCAATAGTTCCCTGGCAATGTAGGATTACCTTTTTAAAAACTCAGGACTACATTAATCCACATATTAGTCAAGAGGGAAAAGCGTAGTCAGAGGAGAGGCCCACCATTCTGGGTGATTTTTGAATAATTCAGGAGGTAGTCTATCTGGCCATGGAGACATTTCGACTTTCAAATGATTGATTAAACAATTAATTTAATTAAGGCTAACTGGATGCCATCCAGGTCATTCAGGAGGGCTTGTCTCTTGTTGACCATGGGAAGTAATTGAAGCATCATAGAATATATCTGAAAAATAATCTATCCAAGCCTGCACAGACACAGGACAGTTGGGAGACCAGCTGCTATACTCTGGTTTCTCTTCAGATCGCATAAACCTTTCACAGAACATATCTATATTCTAGGCCATTTGCGTGAACTGGATTTCCCCTGAATTCTTATGAAAGAGCATGTAGAGTCGTCCCCCCCTGCCCCCTTATCTAGGTCTATCATATCCAAGGGCCTCTCCTGAATATTTAAAGTATTTAACTCTCCCACAATATAGAAGAGGGTTTATGTTAGCCAGATTAAATGTGATACCTTTTTCAGGTTCTGATTGCTATAAGAAGCTTTCTTACTTGAATGGATTACATTTGTGTCAGTCGGGATGAACTGATACATCTGAGCATCATCTCTTGGAATGTGTGTTTTACTCAGATATAAGAGAATTTTGGATTTTGACACTTCTTCAAGGGAGGGCAAATATACCAACTGGAGAGAAACTGAAGGAGCTCCTAGCAGGTACTGGACGCAAAGCCTCTTTGGCTGTTGCAAAGTTCTTTTCCCAAGCTATAGCAAGATATAATAATATGAATAAATAAATGAATCTGGAGTTGGGTTATTAGGACTGTTTTTGATTTGTTAGTGTGATACTGCTCAAGGCAGGGTCGCCAACCTCCAGGTGGTGGCTGGAGATCTCCTGCTATTACAACTGATCTCCAGGCAACAGAGGTCAGTTCACCTGGAGAAAATGGCTACTTTGGAAGGTGGTGTCTATGGCGTTGTATCCCGTTGAAGTCCCTCCCCTCCCCAACCCCACCCTCCTCAGGCTCCACCTCCCAAAATCTCCAGGAATTTCCCAACCCGGAGCTGGCAACCAGGCCCATAGCTACAGTGGGGCATCTCGGGGCTAGGCCCCCCAACTTGCTGGCAAGGCCCCCTGACTTCCCATCTAGTCCAGGGTGTCACAGCCTTCTTCCCCGGATTAAATTGATTAGCCAGTGCCCCCTAAGAAATTTAAATGCCCCCTGACTTAAAAAAATCCTGGTTACGGGCCTGCTGGCAACCCTAACTCAAGGCCATTGGGCCGAATGAGTAGTTTTATTTAAGTAAAATATCTATATGCAGTCAAAAAGAGCCAGAGTCCAGTAGCACCTTAAAGACTAACAAAATGCGTGGCAGGGGATGAGTTTCTATGAGTCGCTATTCACTTCTTCAGATGTCTATATGCAGAGAAGGGAACCAAACACAACGACAGCTTTCTTTGTGGTTTTCCATGCTACCATTTCCACAGCAAAGTGGCAATCTACTCTTCACATTCTAAAAACAGCTTCCTTTGAATCGTGATCAAAGTCAACAAGTCAGACCCAAGCTGCTGCTGGTGTGTGTCTTTTTACTTAGATCCCTGGAAGATTTAGGTGTTCATTATCTGCATACAGTTATTTTGAAATTTTAAGTTCCTGGTCAGAGATTGGTTTGCTGTTATAAAGGATTTCCCGTTAACTGCATCTATTTGGGGACCAGGATCATTGTCATTATCTGGAAAGGCCTAGAGATAATTAAATTTTTTAAAAGGAAGTGCATTGTTTGTTGTCACCTTTTCAGTCTCGGCTGCAGAGTCCCCTTGGGATCCATACTGGAGGAGATGCAAGGCAGCTGACATGTTCAGAGGTGAAAATAAGACGTTTTCCGCTGGGTGGTCTCTTCTCAGCCGACGAAAGAAATCAAGGCAAAATTTGGCATTAGCTTCACTGTAGAATGTCATTGTGAAGTCTATGCAATCTAAAGCCAAACAGAGGCCTAATCAGTATCACTTAAAATATCTTTCCCCATCTTACCCTGTCATATCCTATCCTATCCCCAAACAAAGTTCAAGTCCAGTAACACCAACATGGGAAGACCAACAAAAGTTTTATTCAAGGTGTAAGCTTTTGTGTGCCACGCACCGTTCTTCAAATCAGTTCAGAAGAAGTATGTGTGCACACGAAAGCTTATACAAAAAAGAGCCAGTTTGGTGCAGCGGTTAAGTGTGTGGACTCTAGTCTGGGAGAACCGGGTTCGATTCCCCACTCCTCCGCTTGCATCTGCTGATGTGACCTTGGGTCAGTCACAAGCTCTGGCACAGCTGTTCCTGAAAGAGCAGTTTGTGTTAGAGTTCTCTCAGCCCCACCGACCTCACAGGGTGTCTGTTGTGGGGAGGGGAAGGGAAAGGAGTTTGCAAGCCACTCTGAGACTCCAAGTGAAGGATGGGGTACAAATCCAATCTCTTCTCCTCTTCTTCTTATACACAGAATTAAACTTTGTTGGTCTTAAAGGTGCCACAGGACTCAAACTGTGTTCTGCTGCTTCCGACCAATAGGGCTTCCCACCTAACCCTATCCCTAAACAAGTATTCAATGGCTTTATTCCAATACGTCCACATATTTAATTATCAGTTTGCAGGATTTTTGTACTACTCTTCATCGAAAACTTCAAAACAATTAAAATGTCTAAACATTTCCAAAAATTTCCTAATACCTGCAGTTTTACAAAACAAAAGATGGGAAGAAAAACAACCAAAGGGTCCACAGAATCCGTGATACGACTCAGGCTGCAATCACATGCAGTCAGTAATCCACCTTCAATACACTTTCAATGCACTTTCCAACTGGATTTTTACCGGGTGAACTGGCAAAATCCAGTTTGAAAGCGGACTGAGAGTTGATTGAAAGTGGATTACTTAGCATGTGCAATCTCAGTCTCAGTCTTCCCCACCAAAGGAAACACCCATGGACAGTTTAAAGATGTTAGCAAACCAATTCACTGATCCAAACAGCCTGAAACATTTTTCTATCAGGTTTGGTACAGAAAAAAAATATATGCTACTGAACCATATCCTGAAACAGTACAGAAATACGTAAATGATTTGGTTCCACTGGCAATCAAATCAATAACCAAGAGTTTGGTTCATATTATTGCTTTCAGGATCTTTTTGATCATTTGTTTCACAATCGAAATGCATTCAAATCCCATTGAAATCCACTTAACATTCTGGCTGATAAAGGTGGCTGTAATCTTTCCTTAGGCGGCACAGAATATGTGGGTCAGAATTAAAGCGAAGCTCGCTCAGCCCAGATACACCCACTCGGAATCACCAGATGGATCAGCCCTTCTGCAGGAAGGATCACATCAGCCAGGAGAAATCACAAGAAAGGCTTCGGTTCATCTCCAAAACCCAGACGCTGTTTTACGGATTTGCCAAGTCCTATTCTTTAGAATCTCTTTCCTGAAAAAGTATCAGAAGTATTTACCTTCTGTCCCTGGTGCAGAACCAGCCAGCTGGAGGTCTTCTCCTCTTACAACACGCTAACCTAAATAGAGAGCCTTTTCAAGCTTCGCAGTCATTTGAATTACAGCTCAGTGCTGAATTTATTAAAGGTAATTGACATGAAGGAAACACAGTGCAGTGTAAATAGTCATAATTGTATCCCTTGGAATGTTGCAGTGTTGGTCTGAGGCAAGGTGAGGTGATCGTCTCATTTGGCCTACCACACGTGATGAGCAAAATATTTTGTTAAAAGTTGTTTTTCTTTTTAAAAAAATATTTTAATATACGTGCCCCACCTAAACCTGTGATCCAAGTGCCTTATATTATTGTGGAAAAAACACTCTGTAAAATTATATCAAGTAAAATAAGGGTTGTTGGGGTCTCCACCAGCAGGGGACGGGAGTGGAATAGAGTTGCCAGATCCAAGCTGGGAAACTCCTGGAGATTTGGGGATGGAGACTGGGGAGGACAGGGACTTCCGTGGGGTACAATGCCATAAAGTCCACCCTCCAAAGCATCCATTTCCTCCAGGGGAACCGGTATTTGTAGACTGGAGATGAGGTGTAATTCTGGGGGGACCTGAACTCTGGCATCTTGAAGTAAAATCCTAAAAACATCATAAGATTCAGAACTCAAGAATTAAAAAGCCAGCAAAAAAAAAGTCCACTACCCACCAAGTAAATCAGATTTGGTATTGACTTCCCCCCTGAAACTGTTTTGTAGGCTATATTTAATGTGAATTGATTTCTGTTGACATTGAGGATAATTTAAATGAAGTCGGAAGCAGAAATAAGTGTGTGTGTGTTTTAAACCAGAACTGCAGATCAATTCTCTTGGTATGTTTGTTCATAAAAATGCTATCAACTTCCTCCCACTCTCTGCCAGACCAGGATGTGATTAGCTCACAGTGTCAAAGCTTGAAGCTTGCTGTGTAAATACAGTATAGTGTGCCACGTTCAACAAATGACGTTACCTCTCACAGGAGCATTATTTGAAATGCTGCACAGGCAGCTCCTGAATGAGGCAAACAATACTTCCCTTGGCCATTTCAGCTCAGGAAAATGACGAGCAGGAGAGCCAGGAGCCCCTCCTCCCCCCTCCGGTTGTCAAGTGCCCACTGGAGGCCGGAGATCTCCTGTCCCTAATGGGCCTTGCATGAAATCACCATTGGTGGCATCAGTCCTCTCTAGTAATCACTGGAAACTTTATGGTTTTACCATAGAGTTTCTGGTGATTCCAAGAGAGGAGTTTTCACAGAAGTGACATCACACTATTGCTGATGGCTGCCTCCAGTGTCCCTGCCCTCCCAGGTCTTCTGCTGCTTCTTCAAGAGCCTGTTTGGTGTAGTGGTTAAGTCCTCCACTTGCACCCGCTGGATGACCTTGGGCAAGCTGAAAAGTACTGAGACTGACGAGTGATTTCAGCTCTCACATACTTTATTTAGATCGGGAACAAGACAACTAAGCCGGCTCGCAGGCCGGCTTTTTATCCCCAGTGAGCCCACACCCCAAAACACACTACACCCAGTGATTCGCTATTTACATTGATAGGATTAACTCCTGCTCCTCAATTGGAGGGGAGCCAGGATCCTCTAGTCCATTGTCTTTCTGCTCGAAGCTCAGGCCCTTCGCCTGGCCACATGGTAGACCGGTTAGAACCAGTCTAAGCACATGGTAGCCCTGTATCCAGGTTTCCCTGTGGATACACCACACTCCTCCCCCCTTGGTCCGTGAGACACCCACAAACAAAGTCCTGTAAATAAGACGGTGCTCTCTTGGCCCTTGTAGAGCGTCGGAGCGCCGGGGCTGGGGAAGAGGCCGGCACAGGTGTCTGTGTCGAGGAGTGTGGAGCGGTTGTCATGGCGGTGTCCGCAGCCATTGGAACGTCCAGCTCCGGGGGCATTGGTGTGGCCGCTGAGGTCTCTCCTGGGCTGGGGTCCCGCGCTGCAGGCTGTGGCTCTCCGGCTTCCTGCAGGCCGGGGTCCTCGTAGTCCTCTGGTTCCCGCGGCTCGACCCGGTGGCAGAGTTGGTCTATGTGGCGGTGCATCACGGTGCCATCCTCGCAGGAGACTTCATACGATCATGGTCCCCGGACCCGGACCACCCGTGCTGGGACTCAGGGTGGACCCACGGTGTAGTTTCTGGCGTACACCAGGTCCTCCGGAAAGAATCCTCTGCTGGCGCGTTGGTCCTCGGTGTCCGGCTCGCGCTCAGGTGCCCGGTCTGGATGTAGCCTGTCCAGGCGTGACGTGAGGCGGTGACCCAGGAGAAGTTCCGCCGGGCTGCGTCCCGTGGTGGTGTGCGGGGTGATGCGCTGTCCAAACAGGAAGGCGGCGAGTTTATACTCCCAGTCTGGGGAGTCAAACTTATGGAGGGCCTCCTTGGCGGTCCGGACCATTCTTTCTGCTTGCCCGTTCGTGGTGGGGTGGAATGGCGCGGAGCGTACGTGCCGGATCCCATAATACACAGTGAACTCCTGGAACTCACGGGAGGTGAACGCGGTGCCATTGTCCGTGACGAGCGTGTCAGGCAGCCCGTGAGTGCTCAGAATCCGCCACATAGCCCTAATGGCGGCTTTGGAGGAGGTGGATGCCATAGGGACGACCTCCAACCATTTACTATAGGCATCCACCAATATGAAGAAAAGCTGCCCCTGGAACGGCCCGGCAAAGTCCAAGTGGAGCCGTGCCCAGGGGCGGTGGGATGATTCCCAGGCTCTGTCTGGGGCCCTTGGTGGCTCCGGGCATGAGATCTGGCAGGGCTGGCATTTCCTCACCTTGTCCTCAATGTCCCGGCCTGGCCACCAGACGTAGCTTCGTGCTAACGCCTTCATGCGGATGACGCCGGGGTGGTGTTCGTGTAGCGACCTGTTGCTGTAGTGGCCCTGGGATCACCACCCGGCCCCCCCACATCAAGCATCCTTTATGTGTGGATAGTTCATGTTTGCGGGAGGCAAATGGGGCGAACTCGGGGCCCTCCTTGACCACTGGCCATCCCCTCCCCACCCAGTCCAAGACCCGGCAAATGACCGGATCCCGGGCCGAAGCGCAGGCCACCTCCTGCACATGGACCGGCCGGGTCGGGAGCGTTTTCAGGAGAGCAACCACATGCTCCGGGGTGGGGTCAGGGTCCGTGGTGGCCAGGGGAAGGCGGCTAAGGGCATCTGCATGACCCATGGCCTTCCCAGGTCGATGCGTGAGGGAGTATGTGTACCCCGCCAGGAAAATGGACCATCGCAGGACTTGGGGTGAAACCATCTGTGGTGTTTGGCGGTCCGCGGCAAGGAGCCCCAGAAGTGGCTTATGGTCCGTCAAGATCTCGAACGGCCGGCCATAGAGGTAATGGTGAAACTTCTTCACTCCAGCCACAATCGCTAGCGCCTCCTTATCAATTTGTGCGTAGTTCTGCTCCACCACGGAGAGGGTCCGGGAGTAGTACGCGACCGGGACCTCCTGGCCGTCCGGCAACCGGTGCCCCAAGACTGCGCCGACTCCGTAGGGAGAGGCGTCGCAGGCAAGGACCACCGGGAGCGACTCTGAGAAATGGTGGAGGACCGCGTTGGACACGAGCAAGTCCTTGACGCTTTGAAAAGCCACCGCCTGCGCCTGGCCCCAAACCCAGGGCGCGTCTTTGTCGAGGAGGCGGTGGAGCGGTTCTGCCACGGCCGCCTTGAGGGGCAGGAAGGAGTGGTAGAAATTGAGTAGGCCGAGGAACGCCTGCAATTCTGCCTTGGAGGAGGGGGGGGGCGTTTTTTATGGCTTTCACCTTATCGTCCGTGGGATGGATCCCTTGCGCGTCCACCGCGAACCCCAGGAACTCGATTCGAGGCACCCCCAGGAGGCATTTCTCCTTCTTCACCTTGAGGCCGGCTGTGTCGAACCGTTGTAGGACCTGGCGAAGGCGGTCTGCGAAGGAGGTGTTGTCCGGCGCCGCGATGATCACGTCATCTAGAAAGGGCTGTACTCCGGGGATGCCTTTTAGGAGAGAGTCCATAAAAGATTGAAAAATCCCGGGAGCTACACAAACCCCGAACTGGAGTCTCGTGACCCTGAAAGCCCCCTTGTGGGTCGCAATGGTCTGCGCCTCTGCTGCGGCCTCATCCATGGGCAGCTGTTGGTACGCTTGTGCCAGATCGAGCTTACCAAAGATCCGTGCCCCAGCCAGGGAAGCGAGGACATGGCTCACCACTGGGACCAGGTATGCGTGGTCCTGTAAAGCCTTGTTCAGGGTACATTTGTAATCTGCGCAGATCCGCACGTCCCCGTTCGGCTTTACTGGCGTGACAATCGGGGTCTCCCAGCGCGCGGATGCAACAGGCACCAGCACCCCCTGCTCAACAAGGCGGTCGAGCTCTGCCTCTATCTTCACCCGCATGGCCAAGGGCGGGACCCGTGCCTTAATGCGGATGGGGCGGATGGTCGGGTCCAAATCCAGGGAAATGGGGTCCCCGGTGTACCTTCCTAGGGTCCCATCAAACACTCTTGGGAACTCCCGGCAGAGCCCCTCCCAATCGGCTGTCCGGATTTGGTTAAGTCCTGATATCTGGAGGCCCAGGGGCTTGAACTATGAAAGTCCCAGCAAGCTGGTTAGGCGCCCTTCCACCACCAACAGGTCCAGTTTCCCCGAAAAACCTTTGAACTGAACCCAGAACTTGCCCCAGCCCTGGACCGCCACAGGGTTTTTGTTAAAGTCCCGTAATAGTAGGCCCTGTGGCTTGCGCAACCAGGGTCCCCCCTGGGGGCATAAGTTGCGGAGAGTCTCGACCGAAATTATTGAATACGATGAGCCGGAGTCGATTTCCATCTGGCAGGGGGACCCTTCAATCACAACAGTTACATGCACCTTGTCCGGGCTGTCGGGGGGCAAGTTACATACCGTCTGGTGGTTGACGGAAACAGTGTGGAGGTCCTCAGTCTCAATCTGCGCCATGAGGTTCGTCTGGTGTCCCTTGGAGCGGCAGACCTTCTCGATGTGTCCCGCTTTGTTGCAAACCCGGCAGATCACGGAGCGAAACCGACAGGTCCGTCGCTCGTGAGCACTGCCGCAGCTTGCAGAGGCTATGGATGGCAGGGATTTGGCCTCTCGGGTCCGTGGAGGTCGGTGGGATGGTCGGTGGCGTACCTGGAGTACTTCCTCGTCGTCCGATACGTCAGACCCCCACGTTGTTTGCGTGCGGTGGACCGCCGAACTGCGGCGGTCTTGGTGGGCCTTTTCGTAAGCGGTGGCCTCCTGGACAGCCTTTTCCAGGGTGAGGTCGTTGTCGCTCGCCAGCTTCCGCCGCAGTTTGGACTCCTGGAGGCCCACGAGAAATTGGTTCAGCAGCGTGTCCGAGAGGTTCGGGAACTCACATCTCGTGGCCGCCCGCCGAAGACCCGCCAGGAACTCCGTGGTGGATTCATCTGGGCCCTGGATCCTCTCGAAGAACCCCAGACGTTCCACAAATTTTGTGGGCTTAGGCGAGAAGTTGTCCGTGAGTGCCTTTACCAGCGCCGCGTAGGACTCCGTCTTAGTGGTCTTGGGGTTTATGAGGTCCCGCAAGAAGATGAGGGTGTCGATGCCGCAGACGCTGAGGAACAGCTGCTTTTTTTCTCGGCTTCCACCACATCATGATACCCGCAGTAGTTCTCCAGGGTCTCCAGCCAGGCGTCCCATTTCTGCAGTTGGGAGAGGTCGAAGGTGCTTAGGTGAGTGGTGGGTGCAGCCATCTTACCACGGGGTTGTGAGCGGGGTTGCGGGTTGTTGGAGGCTGAAGGGCGGCTTGGGGCGGCGCTCAGAAGTGTGGTTCCAGTGGCGGCGGGCGGTGCGGTGCTGCTCTCGGGGTCAGCGGTGCGATGCTTGGGAGCGGTGAGTGGTGCGGTGCTGCTCTCGGGGTCAGCGGTGCGATGCTCGGGAGCGGTGCAATGAGCGGCTGGCTCGATGCGATGCTCTTCTTTGTGGTCGTTGTTCAGGGAGGGAGTTGGCATCCCATCCTCGTCGCCAGTGAAAAGTACTGAGACTGACGAGTGATTTCAGCTCTCACATACTTTATTTAGATCGGGAACAAGACAACTAAGCCGGCTCGCAGGCCGGCTTTTTATCCCCAGTGAGCCCACACCCCAAAACACACTACACTCAGTGATTCGCTATTTACATTGATAGGATTAACTCCTGCTCCTCAATTGGAGGGGAGCCAGGATCCTCTAGTCCATTGTCTTTCTGGGCGAAGCTCAGGCCCTTCGCCTGGCCACATGGTAGACCGGTTAGAACCAGTCTAAGCACATGGTAGCCCTGTATCCAGGTTTCCCTGTGGATACACCACAAAGCCATAGTTCTGGCACAGCTGTTCTTGAAAAAGAGAAGTCTCTGTCAGAGTTCTCTTAGCCCCACCTATCTCACAGGGTGTCTGTTGTGGGGAGGGGAAGGGAAAGGAGTTTGTAAGCCGCTCTGAGACTCCTTTGGGTAGCGAAGGGTGGGGTATAAATCCAATCTGCTACTACTACTACTCTTCTTCTCAGGCTGGCAACCCTACCACAGTCCCAAGCAGAATGGAGTCTCTGTCGCTGTTTAACAAGCAGCCCCCTTCATGTGACAGGAAGGTTCCCTGGATCGAACTCATTTAAATTCCTAATGTCTAGACTGAGCGTTAGCAATGGTAGAAAGTGAGACAGAAAGATAACTCTCCTGCCTGTCTTGTACAGGTGGTACTAGGTTGGGAAGAGTGGTATGCACGGCCATACAAGCTGCTGCTATATGTAAGGCAGATCTGGAGAGGTTGTGACTCACTAAGCTGAAAAAGGTGCCTGTGATGCTATTCTCAGACAGAATGGTAAAACCTTCACCATAGTTGTGAATAAACCTATTCAAGTTGGTTCGAAAGAGCCTTGGGTCAAAAAAAAAATCTATAGCCTTAACTCAGTTTCTGTAAGAATAGGCCCTTACCTATTCAGATATGACTACAACTTAACTTGGTTCAGCTTAACTTGATGTTAAAATATTTACAGGAGCTACAGAAGTCCTCCTGAATTTAGTATATGAATTACTTTAAATGACATCTCATTTCATTTATTCATTTATATCCTGTCTTTCTCCTCAAATAGTGGCTCACAAAAAATATAATACTATACAAATGAACGAACAAGAAAAGAGAGTGGAAAGTCGTCCTCTCCTCCTCCTCCTCCTCCTCCTCCTCTTTCTCTCTCTCTCTGCCTGGGCTGGAGATTTTCCTCCAGCTGGAGTCTACAATCCATAGCTGAAGAGCTGAAGGCCAAGAGCTCTTCGTCTTTCTTGCTCTTTGACTCATGCCCAAGGACTTCCACCCTCAGTAAGACTGCAGCAGGAGTTGTCTCCGGGCCAGACTACACGTTTCCTTTTTGTGGTTCCACCCCTGCACAGTTTCAATACAGAAAATGGCTGGGGTGAGACAGGATCCCTGCCTTCCTCCATGTTGGCATTCTGAGTCCAAATGGGTTCTACTTGTAATAGTAATTCCTCACACTGTTCTGTGGTTGCAGGGAACCTGAATTGGGTCCAGAGACCCTGAACCCAACTCTTAAAAAAAAGTGAATGTCTAGTTTGGCTCTTAGTGATTCTGGTAGGGTTGCCTAGCCTCCAGGTGGTAGCTGGGGATCTCTAGGATTAAAACTAATCTCCAGGTGACAGAGACCAGTTCACTTGGAGAAAATGGCCACTTTGGAAGGCGGACTCTGTGGCATTATACCGCACTGAGGTGTCCCCCCCTCTCCAAACCTCGCCTTCCTCAGGCTCCATCCCCAAAATTTCCAGGTATTTCCTAATCCAGAACTGGCAACCCTAGATTCGTGATATTCTTCCACTCTCTACAACTACTCTATCCTCAACTAGTCAAAAGATGCAATTGCTGAAGAACCTCCTAGAAAGTAGGTGCCCCGAGGTTACAGCTAAACTTGCCAAATCTGGCTGTTTAGCTGTAAGGACTAGAAAGCGGCTAGTGAAAGACGAATAGATGTAATTTGTTATAGGAGTTAACATGTTTTACATACATGCTCTATTTGATATTCATTTTATATATTTAGTTTATGCTTGTGGTTGTATGAATTTAGTTTGAGTTAGTTTGACTGTTGTATTACAGTGCTGGCTTTTTGCTGTGAATAAATTTGTACTTAAAATTTGTACTAGATTCTGGGGCCCTGGGCAAAAGTCAAGGATGAGGCCATTTTCATCAGCATCATTCCCACCCAACCCACTGGACAAGAATAAAGCACCCAGTCTTCACAATGTACAGCCAACAAATAGCACTAGCTAGATTGATCACATGTGGGATCAGCTTTAAAAACGACCTACAAGCTCAAGTGGAATAGCTTATATCAAAGGGCAAGCAGACATCTGGAACTAGTTGTCTGGATTTTTTGCTGTCAAAGAAAATCGAAATATATCAGGATTGGGCCTGATGATTCCTTACCAGAGGACGAGGACACCATGGTGGTAGATCCCATGGAGGACAAAACTATGACAGACCCTGAGGTGCCTGGGCCACCTGACCCCCTGGGACTGTCAGGGGACTTGTGTCCAGCTGTGGCTACCAGACCAGAAGCTCAGGAGGGTCAGGAACAGGAACTAGCACCAGAAATAGGGATACCAGTCTTCAGGTGGGACCTGGAGTTCTCCTGAAATTACAGCTCATCTCAAGACAACAGAGATCAGTTCCCTTGGAGAAAATGGCTGTTTCAGAGGGTGGACTCTGTGGCCTTGTACCCCACTTAGGTCCCTGTCCTCCCCAGGCTCCATCCCCAAATCTCCAGGACTTTCCCAACCTGGATCTGGCAACCCTACCTCCCATCCCCCACCAGTGGCCAGGGGGAACCTGGCAACCCTAACCAGAAACTGGGATCGCAGCAGGATCCACGAAGGACCATGCCCTATTGCCAGGGATCCCACAGCTAGGGTTGCCAGCCATTGACTGACAACTGGTGGGAGTGTGGTAGGGAGGGGACATGGCGGTGCCAACAGTGTTACATCACTTCCAAAGGAAAACCGAGAAGTGACCTCAGTCTGCTCTAGGAATCACTGGAAACTCTATGGGAAAAGCTTCCCCGTTTTTCCCAGATATGAAGTGAAGTTTCTAGTTGATGGTAACTTTTAAGACATTTTTCTCCCGCTGGCTGCCATCAGGAACCTAACAGCCCTACCTACAGTAGCCCCCAGGAGGACCCCAACCAACGCTCTCTCTAAGCTGTGGAGTCTTGTGAGCAAAAATTCTACTTTGTGAGCTACTGGCATTAAAGCTGTGAGCAGGGGATCTGGCTACTGCATAAATGAGTTTGCTCTGGAGCCCTCCTTCCTGAGCTAAGGCAAAAAGGTGTGAGCCGGAGGCTAAAAAACTGTGAGCTGGCTGACACTAACTCAGCTTAGAGGCAACACTGACCCCAGCAGCAGAGAGGATGTAAATCCTGGTTTGAAGCACAGCTGAAATGGCAGAGTCCGTGACAAGCAGCCTGAGGCCTCTCTGCTGACTGCAAAGCATCAGCAGTCCTGGGTCCACCTTACGGCATTGCAGGATGCTGGACCAAGTCCAGCTGGGAGTTCCTGCAGAGTGCTGCAGCTGCAGGCACTCAATCCTATAAATAGCCTCAGTTCAGCTCTGGCTGCTGTAGGAGTAGCAGCTTTATTAGTCCTGCGCATCATGGCTTCGGTCCCTGCCTTGGGGGTCCCCCTGGGTGTGAGCCTGGCAAGATATATGCAAATCCTGTCAGATTCTTCATACTATATACTTTATAATACAAAGTCTGAGTCCAGTGGTACCTTTCAGACCAACAAAGTTTAATTCTGAGAGCCAGTTTGGTGTAGTGGTTAAGGGTGTGGACTCTAATCTGGGAGAACTGGGCAAGATGTATGCAGATCCAACAGTGGAAGGGCTTCTAGTGTCCTGGCCCCACTGGTGGACCTCCTGATGGCCCCTGGTATTTTTGGCCCCTGTGTGACAGAGTGTTGGACTGGATGGGCCATTGGCCTGATCCAACATTGGCTTCTCTTATGCTCTTATGTTTGATTCCCCACTCCTCCACTCACAGCTGCTGGATGACCTTGGGCATGCCATAGTTCTGACAAGAGCTATCCTTGAAAGGGCAGTTCTGGAAAAAGCTCTCTCAGCCCCACCTACCTCACAGGGTGTCTGTTGTGGGGAGGGGAAGGGAAAGGAGTTTGTAAGCCGCTCTGAGACTCTGATTGAAGGGCGGGGTGTACATCCAATCTCTGCTTCTTCTTCTTCTTCTATAAGCTTTTGTGCGTATGCACATGTCTTCAGATATCTGCATGCCCACGAAAGCTTCTATCCAGAATTACTTTGTTGGTCTGAAAGGTGCCACCGGACTCAAGCTTTCTTTTATTGCTTCAGACCCACACAGCTACCCAACTGAATCTGTATACTTGATAATGTAACTGATGGGTTCTTTAGTTCATCTAGCCTGCTCCCCCTAGGGGGGGCCCTGGGCTATTGCCCTGGCAGCCTGCTAGGTAAGACTGCCTCTTCACCCAAGCCTCAAACACGGGCATGGGGGAGAAACAAATACTCAGAGTCAATATTACAAGTTGGCAATCAACTTCCACAGTTCCCCTCCTATTTATCTGGATTTATACCCTAGATTTATGCTTTGCTACAAGGGCCCCATGTTGCTGTCACTTTTAGATGGCCACTTTTAGATGGCTCTCGTGGATGAGGCTCACAGGTTCTTCCTATTTAGTTGTGGTTCTGCCTTCTGGATGGCCGTGACAGACATGAGTCTAGGGTTATCATGTTTTGAAAAGCAGAAAAGAGGTTGTATTTCCTGACTGACTATTTCAAACAAGGGATCACTATGACCAGGGCTATTTTGGGGCAGGAACGCACAGGAACAGAGTTCTGGCTGGCTCCTAAGTTGGCCACGCCCAGCAGGAACTCATTAGCATAACAGACCACACCCAACAGCAGAAACTCATTAGGACTGGCTACATTAGGGGTGTGTGGCCTAAAATGCAAAGGAGTTCCTGCTACAGGAAAAGCCCTGGGTTTTGACAACAAACAAGGTAAACAGAATAAGAAGCAAAAGGTGAGTGTGGCTGGATGACCACACTTCTGGTAACACGGGGGTGTGGTCTAATAGGCTAATGAGCTGTGATATCAGGGGTGTGGACTAATATGCTAAAGAGTTGCTGCTACTGAGTGAGGCCTATTATGCTAACAAGCTCCTGCTGGGCTTTTTCTACCAAAAAAGACCTGACTATGGCAAATCTCATTTTAAATACCCCTATGAAAACTGCTACTAACTAGGAATATTCCTAACCTTCCGACCCAAAAAGAGGACATCTGCAGTGTTCCCTCTAAGCTGAGTTAATGTGAGCTAGCTCACAGTTTTTTAGCCTCCAGCTCACACAGTTTTGTCTTCGCTCAGGAAGGAGGGCTCCAGAGCCAACTAATTTATGCAGCAGCCAAATCGCTCGCTCACAACTTTAATGCCAGCTACTCACAAAGTCGAATTTTTGCTCACATGACTCCACAGCTTTGGGGGAGCATTGGACATCTGGTAATCCTATAAGAGTCACGTTTTGATTTAGGAGAATGATACTCTGATTCTTAATATCCTTAATTATTGGATTGAATTGCATTTCTTTATCTTAATGCAGCATGCCTCTGATGAGGGAGGCTAAGGCACGAAGCAATCCCAAGGATGCTTTCCTGGGAGTAAACCCATTGAATAACATGGAGCTTACTTCCAAATAGACGCCTTCAAATGCTCCCTCTGTTGGTTAGCAAGCAGAGCAGAATGTTTCTAACTTATTGAATTCCCTATCCCAGGACCTTTGGGATGCATCTTTGGCTTCTGGGAGTTGGAGAAACCTGTGTTATTCTGGAAGGTTTTTGATGGTTTCATCTAGACTTTTTAAAACTCTGCTGAGACCTAATAAAATAAGTGGTGTTTTTAATGCTGTTCCTGAGCTTATTCTTTGTTTTAACTGTTTGGTTCCTATTTGATGCATTCTTATTTATGCTATTTATGTTCAGGCTTGCCAAGAACTTACCGTATGCCGGCGGGGGATGGATAAGTTCTGGCAGGACCATCCCCAGAGGAAGGAAAGACACATGCATGATGCCATCACCAGGAAGTGATGCTGGTGACGCTCTGGCAATGGGATGGAAATTTGTTGGTACCATTGAGTTTCCAGCCCCATTGCCAGAGCGTCGTCCGGTGTCACTTCCTAGCAACAGCATCGTGCGGCGTGGGTGTTGTCTGGGGGAATGTTCCAGCTGGGGACTGTGCGTCCCCCGCTGAAATACGGTAAGTACTTGGGAACCCTATTTATGTTTGTTTCTATTACTGTTATTCTATTATTGATTTTATTCTTTTTTGCCAGTTTGGGGGTTGAAATGTTCAGCAAAAAGGTGGGATATATAGTTTCCTAAATAAATAAAACAAACAAAAATACCTTATAAGTGTAAATAATTAGGTAATATCCCCCATGAATCATTCTTTACTTAATGGTGCGAATTTTCCTAGGGCAATCAAAATCCTGATGCCGCTTCAGAATACTGATGACATTTCTTAGGCATGATCAAAATAAAGGATGAGGAATGCTACAGAGAAAATGTTTCCTGCGAGTTTCCAGTGGGATGAGTAGAACTGTATTCACCTCTGACCCTGATTGTACATTGGATTTAATAACCAAGAGAGGTGTTTCTGAAAAACATCCTGCACAGACATTTTGGAGTCAGCCAGATAAGCAACTTCCTAACCCGAGGTGTAACCATGAGCCTAAAGTGATAGTACCTCTGAGTCAGTGCCTCCAACCAACCCTGCTTCCAGTAATGACCACCCAGAATATGGTAAACAGTATGCAGATAGGCAGAAGCTGCAAGAATGGTGTGGGAAGTATACTAGCTATTAAGCTCATGGGCCTTAATGTTGGTAATCCATCAATGTCAAAGACTAGGATCCTGGTTCAATTTCAGAAGTCAAAGAACAGGAATAGGAACAGAGTCCCTGCCAACTAAGATTTGTTTTTGCTACTGCAGACACACCTCTATGTGACTTTTGCAGTTTTTTCTCTCTGTGCATTTGAATTTTGCCAGCATATTGCAGGAACAGTCAGAGAGGTTTGCCAGTGAAAGCTGGACTAGTCTTTCCCAATGAGATAGACAAACATGCCACAGATTGCCTGGGGATTTAGAGAATCTCATCACAGTGGTGTGACCATCCTGTCCCTTTCCTCTGTAGATTTGCACAGCAATTAGTCTCTTGCTCCAAGGTGATAAATATCATGTATTTATTCCACTATTATTTATTCCACTATTATTTATTCCACTATTTATTTTATGTATTTATTTTTTTGTTAGGCTTATATCCTGCCATATCCCAAAAATGAGGTCAAGGTGGCTCACAGCACTTAGAATATAAATAAATAACAAAAATATATAATAGAATCAAGTTAAAAACAACCAATCAAAGGCAAGATGGCAATAAATGGAGACAAGAAACTCCCATTTGTCAGGTTCTTCAGTCAGTCACACCACACAGGGTTTCCACAGAAGACAGTGTTTAATGGTGGAGCAGTGCTAACGACACGTGTACGTTCTCTGTGTCAGTAATGACTAGATACAGCAAAGCCTACTATGTTATACTACATTCAAACACACACACCCATACAACAGAAGCCAATTGATACAGTTTGCACGTGTGGGAAGCATGAGCGGGCTATTTAGCAAAACATTCTAGGAACCGTTGTAATTCCCAGCATTGGGCTCCGACAGCTGGAGCAACAAGGTCAAGGGACCTGATAAGAGATTGTGTGGAAAACTTCAGAGAGAGAAAGGGAGGCAGCAGCACTCCCCTTTCATACCATTAACATGACAAGGCTACCTGACACTGTTCAGTCCATAATACCTCCTGCAGTATAATTAGTCTGGTAATGTATTTCTGTGGCTGGAGGAGACTGAGATGGATTGAACGTCCACCTCCATTTTACAGGCTCTGTGGAACTGTAACAGGTCCCGCAGGGCCCTGATCTCACATGGGAGCATGTTCCACCAGGCCAGAGCCAGGACAGAAAAAGCCCTGGCCCTCGTTGAGCCTAAGCTAGTCCAAGGACTACCAGTAGATGTTGATAAGCAGAGTGCAAGGCTCTTCAGGGCACATACTGGGAAAGACAGTTCTGAAGGTATGCTGCTCCCAGGCTGAATAAGGCTTTAAATGTCAATACCGTAACCATGAACCAGATCTGGTAATCAATTGGCAGCCAGTGCAGTTGGCACAGCACCAGACGAATGCACACCTGTACAGATGTCACCGTCAGCAAGCACGTTATCGCATTCTGCACTAGCTGCAGTTTCTGGGTTAGGCTCAAGGGCAGCCCTACCTAGAGTGAGTTACAGTAATCTAGCCTGAAATTGACCATTGCATGGATCACAATAGCTAAGTCCTGTGAGGTGAGATAGGGAACCAGTTTCCTGACCAACCAAAGGTGATAAAAGGCCAGCCTGGCAACAGTGGTAACTTTCCTCCATAGAAAGTGAGGAATCCGGGATCACCCCAAGGCTCCTCACCCTTGGCCCCATCAAGCGTTAGGAGCCAGATTCCCAATCCCAAGCTCCTGCGAGTCAGGTACAGGACCTCTATCTTTGTTGGATTTAATCTCAGACAGCTCTGCTGTAACCATCCAGCCATAGCCCCTAATGCCCTGTCCAAAATATCTGGGGCAGAGTCCAGCCAGCCACCCATCAACAGATAAAGCTGGGTGTCATCAGCATTTTGATGGCAACCCAGCCCAAACTCCCGGACCAACTGGGCAAGGGGGCTACCCACTAGCCAGTGCCTACCCTGACACACTAACCACTGCACTATGCTGGATCTCTTGTTATTTACTTATTTGGTTTAGGCGTTTGAGGCTTTGTAGATCCGTGTTGCCCCACACTCTGAATATATTAGCGGATTCTTCCTGTGACCTAGTTCCACATGGTATGATCCCAGAGCCGGAAGCAATCATTTGTCTACTGTGTGTGGTTTGAAAGGGTAAGGCCGAGAACAATAGGACCAGGCATGCCATTAACATTTGCTGGGGTAGGAATGCAGAATTATAAATGGCAGCCAAAATCAAATGCAGAATCCATTTTAATTTTAAATCACCCTTTGTCCTAGCTATAGCCAAGGTAGAGCCTGTGGGACCTGGGCTTTCGCAGGGATAACCAGGCCTCTTTCTGAATGTTCAGCTTTCATTTAATTTTTTTTAAAAAAAACCTGTATTCAGCCATCACCCATGTAAAGTACCGGGTTCGCCGCATGGAGACTCAGACGACGACATGCGTTCAGACACATTTATTGTATATCACACACACAACTACACAACTGGCCCCGCAAGGGCCAACTATATACACCCCACCCGGTATACCCAAGGTCCCATTGGAGGGTTTGAATTTCCCGCCAGATGTCCTATAGTTGGACACGAGGAGGTCTAGGATCCAAGGTGCCCTTTGTGTTTGGGACCCAAGCTCCTTACTTTAGCCGTGGACCCCTGGTGGTGGTCTGCGTACATAACAACCCAGGCCCAGGCTAGCCTGATCTCATCAGGTCTCGGGGGCTAAGCGGGGTCAGCCCTGTTATTTGGATGGGAGACCTCCAAGGAATACTAAGGTTGTGAGGCAGAGCCAGGCAATGGCAAACCACCTCTAAATGCCTCTTACCTTGAAAACCCTACAGGGACAGCATAAGTCAGCAGTGACTTGACGGTAAAAAAAAAATCCAGCCATTATAATGAAGCATGGCTTGTTTAAATAATGGTTTCTACAGGAATAAGTAACAAATCTCAGGTTGTCGATAAACCTTGCTTTTTCTGCTTCTCACTTCTCTCCTGCCTCCCAGAAGGAAAAACATCTTCCCTATACCACTGTTTCTGTGGTTCAGTGACTGTGCATGATCATGTACGTTTGCAAATTCAGAGGTCACAACAAATCATGAATAGTCGAAACTGTGGCTAACAAATCAGTGAAACGTTGTAGTAATCCCAATTTGGGGCTAGCCTCCAAACCTTAGTTGGTTGAGCCTTCTGCATTCATTTCTGAACTATCCAAGGTTTGATCTGAATGCAGCCTATGGACTTGGATCCTAATTTTCTGTTCTGCCAATGTAGTCGCTAGGGCTGCCAACTCTGGGTTGGGAAATTCGTGGAGATTTGGGGGTGGAGCCTGGGGAGGGTGCAGTTTGGGGAGGGGAGGGGTCGTCAGCAGGATACAATGTCACCGAGTCCACCCTCCAAGCAGCCATTGTATCCAAGAGAACTGATCTTTATGGCCTGGAGATCAGTTGCAATTCCAGTCAATCTCCAAGCCTCACCTGGAGGCTGGAAATTCTGAATAGCATTTCTGTTTAGGAGCCAGTTTAGTGTACCGGTTAGGAGCATGGACTCTAATCTGGGAGAACCAAGTTTGATTCCCCTCTCCTCCACATGCAGGTGCTGGTGTGACCTTGAGTCAGTCACAAGTTCTCTCAGAGCTGTTCTCTCACAAGTAGTTCTTGAAAGAGCTCTCTCAGCCCCACCTACATCACAGGGTGTCTGTTGTGGGGAGGGGAAGGGAAAGGTGATTGTAAACCACTCTGAGACTCCTTCAGGTAGTGAAAGGTGGGGTATAAATCCAATCTCCTCCTCATCCTCTTCTTCTGTTTGTGGAAGAAGGGGGACAATTTTTGCCAGTTGCCCCCCCACATTGCCCCACATACTGTTCCAGGGGGTCTACTGACCTACAAGAGCACAGAAGTATGGGGGGAGAATCAGAATCATTGCGTTACTCTAGTGTAACTCTGCTTGCCTTGCTTAAACCTACGCCTCCACTCCTTTTGTTTAGAGAAAAAAATTCAGGAAAAGCATGCAAGCACGATTCTGCCAAATTATTCACAGAGAACTGTTTCCAGTGTTCTGGCTCATGTATCTGAACAGCTGGGAAGACTGATAAGCCCAGAGGACTGGGTCACATTTTTGTTTTGTGAAAATATTTACCTGATTAGCTTTTTAAATGAACTAAAGGAGTGTGAACATACATAAGAACATAAGAGAAGCCAATGTGGGATTAGGCCACCGGCCCATCTAGTCCAACACTCTGTCACACAGTGGCCAAAAATACCAGGTGCCATCAGGAAGTCCACCAGTGGGGCCAGGACACTTGAAGTCCTCCCACAGTTGCTCCCCCCAAGTACCAAGAATACAGAGCTTCGCTTGCCCCAGACCGAGAGTCCCTACCTACACCTTGTGGCTAATAGCCACTGATGGACCTCTGCTCCAGATGTTTATCTAATTCCCTCTTGAAGCTGTCCATGCTTGTAGCTGCCACCACCTCCTGCAGCAGTGAATTCCATGTGTTAATCGCTCTTTGGGTGAAGAAGTACTTCCTTCTATCTGTTCTAACCCGACTGCTCAGCAATTTCATTGAGTGTGTCTTATATATGTTAAGTTTCCTGCATTTACATGTGTGCTGCTTTGTGCTTCCTATCTCACTTCAGTTTGCTGGATACAGCATGCAAGTAGGGGCAGGTTGGCCATTAAGACCACTGGGAAGAGGCCTTTGGGGCCACCCCCTGCTAAGGCCACCCCAACCCAGTGGCCACCTCCCCACCAGGGCCATGCCACCCCAAAGAGAGGATATATAATCCAGAGAGATCCATGGGAACAAGGTATAATCAAAAAGCGCAAGAACCGTGAAATTAAAACTACGGAAAGTTCAATACTTCAATATTTTCTTATTATAGTGCATTTGTCTCTACAACAGTACATATCTTAATCACAATAAACAATTAATTATCACTATTGACAGTCCATTCTAATGATGAATGGAAATGCCTGTAGGTGTTCTTTCCAATATTAAAGTGTTTGTGCTATAGTAAACGGTCCTATGTCCTTTGTTCTTTCAAATTCAGTAATTGTGGATGATTTATAGGCATTCTAATGAAGCCTCTGAAGCTTCTGTTCCTTCTCAGCTCTCTCAAAGAGGCCACAGAACAAAATCCATATATCCCAATATCTATAATATCTAGCATAACAACTTATAATCATATTTGCATTTAGCACAACAACAATATATAAATAATATGTTTGCACTTAACATTCAAAGACAGGCAAATATTAACAAGCACCATTTTCACAGAAGGAAAGATTTAAACTGCCTTCATGATGACATACCTTATAATAATCTATAGCAGTGTAAATTAACAACACCTGCGAAGTTCCTTAAACCAGCGCTCCCTTAAAGCAACAATCCCTAGAAGGAAATTAATGGAACATAAAGCAACAATCCCTAGAAATTAATGGAACATAAAGCAACAATCCCTAGAAGGAAATTAACGGAACATAAATCTTCCAATATAGAATTATACTCATTAAAAAGAGGAATAATCAATATGAGAATTAAGACCAGAAGGGGCCAGTGCATTTAATTTCCATATCCAGAAAGTGTCTTCTTGTAACAATGCCTTCTGTATATTTACGCTCACACCAGGATCACCCTTATATTATCAGATAATAGCAGTTATTTGCCTTTTAACCATGATCCTACTAAACATGTGACTAGGATCATTAAGATTTTTTGACTGAAGTTGAACAGATGGGGATCATTGATGAGAAATTACATGGATAATTATACAATCAACATCCTAGGGTTTCCCAACTATACACATTGCCAAAAATCCGGCTTCCCACCTCCAGGTAGACCAATTATATCAGACTCCGATTCTTTATTGGAGCCTATATCTAAATATGTAGACCATTTCCTAAAACTATTTGTGCCCAAAGTTGAATCTTATATGCAAGACAAGAGAGACTTTATATGCAAATTGGAGGATACATATATTCTTGATGAGGCTCTATTGATAAAACATTACCCCTTTATGTACAAACATCCCATTGGATGAAGCCCGTCAAGTTTTAGAAGATGTTTTGGACAAGCGTGCTGATTCTAATCCACCTACATTTCTTTCTTTTGGAATTATTAGATATTATTTTTGAAAAGAATTATTTTAAATTTGGGGAAGTTTTTTTTTCCTGCAGACTAGGGAAGTTGCCATGGGCAGTTGTTTTGCACCCAGTGTAGCCAATCTCTTTATGGCCAATTTGGAAATATTTATTTATTTATTAGATTTCTACCCCGCCCTCCCACCGAAGCGGCTCAGGGCAGCTTACAAACGATTTAAAACCAACATACAATTTAAAATCAACAGTTACAAGATATAAAATACAATTCCATACAATTCTGATAAATGCAATGAAGCTAAATAAATACAGCAGCATCCTGTAATAAAGTGCTAGGGCGACCCGACCAGTGCAGTCAATTCTTACTGGAACGCTTGGCGAAACAGCTCCGTTTTCACAGCTCTACGGAACTGCTGGAACATACATACATACAGGTTGCCATGTTGCAACCCACTTATGGTGACCCCAGCAATGGGCTTTCAAGGAAAGTGAAAAGCAGAGGTGGTTTGCTATTGCCTTCCTCTGCAACATCTTCTTTGGTGGTTTCCCGTCCAAGTATCAACTCTGCCTAGCTTTCAAGATTTGATGAGACTGGGCTATATCATACCACCTTTTATCGGGGAAAAAAGAATAGGTCCTGCTTTTCACAGTAATCCAGAAATTCTAATAACTGTAGAGTCTACAGTGAAAAGCAGGGCCTATTTTTTTCCAGAGGGAAGGCAGTATGTAGAGTATGTCAAAACACCCAATCCTATGTATGTATACATGACAAAGATCGTACCAGCCTCTTCACGCTCACTTGAGCTTAAGTCCTATTGAAAATGAAACATGCTTCTGAGGGGACATGTTTAGGACTGAGCTGCAAGACAATATAGGATTGTGGCCAAAGCTTTGCATAAAATAAATAACACAGGCTGATAAACAGGGTTGCCAAATTCCTACTGGGGCTTGAAGATATCCTACCTCCAGCAGGCATTGCCTGCCAAAACTCCAGCAGCTGGTGGGAGAAATGTATTTTTTAAAAAAGCCATTGATGGTGGTGTGATGTCACTTTCTGGAAGAATCCAGAAGTGATATCATAACTGTCTAGGAACCCCCAAAGACTCTATGGTTTTACCATGGAATTTTCAGCAATGCGTAAAGAGACATGACATAACTTCTGGGTTTTCCTGGAAGTGACATCATGCTGTTGCCGATGGCCACCCTACATGTCCCTGTCCCCCGGATTCTCACTGGTTGCCTGGCAACCCTGCTAAGAAGGAAAGAGGCAGCTTTCTGTATGTTGCATTTATACCTACACATTTAACAATAACTTCCCTATCCCAGGGTCTTTTGAGAGAATGATAGAAACTCCTGAGTAACTGTCTCAGTAAAATACAATAACTGGGATATTTGTGTGTGAGGGGGAATCCAATAACATTGATATCTTATAAGTAAATTTGTTATATTTTGTTTAATGGCCACAAGTTTCATCAATGCTTTCTAAATAAAATGGCACAAACACATTTCAGTCCTTCTTCTGAATTTGTTCTAACTACGAATTCAAACTTTTTAGGAAGTTATCCCCACCTTTAAAGAAAACTGAAAAACAAGTATTGTTTGTGAGACTCTGATATCAGGAAATTTCTTGGAAACATGCAAAGACATTTTCTTTATCACTTATCTGTATTTCTATATCTGAATAAACAAAAGCAAAACAAAAGCAAAACAAAATGAGTAGCTTGTTTCATTATTTTAAAAGTGAAAGGAAGAAAAGTGAATCTGAGATATGGGCAATATAGCAGAAAGTGTTCATGTTATGAATATAGACTAATTTAACATTAGCAAGAAACACAAAGTTATTTTAAAGCTGGACTGCTAACTCCAGCCTTGGAAATTCTTGGAGATTTCTTGGCAGTAGAGCTCGGCGGGGAGGCCTCAGTGGGGATGTGATAAGAAGAGGAAGAGGAAGAAGAGGAGGAGGAGGAGGAAGAAGAGGAGGAAGAAGAAGAGATTGGATTTATACCTCGCCCTTCACTACCCGAAGGAGTCTCAGAGCAGCTTACAGACTCCTTTCCATTCCCCTCCCCACAACAGACACCCTGTGAGGTAGGTGGGGCTGAGAGAGCTCTGACAGAAGCGGCTCTTTTTCAAGAACAGCTCTTGTCAGAACTATGGCTTGCCCAAGGTCATCCAGCAGGTGGAAGTGGAGGAGTAGGGAATCAAACCTGGTTCTCCCAGATTAGAGTCTGCGCACTTAACCACCACACCAAACTGGCTAACATACAGTCCATCCTCCATTAGCTGTCATTTTCTCCAGGAGAACTGGTCTCTTCAGTCTGGAGATCAGTTACAATTCCAGGATAACTTCAGGCTCCACCTGGAGGTTTTTTGAACACTCGCATAGCTAACTTACTATCAGAGGTTTGGTATACTACCATATCAAGAAATGGAATGGAATACTTGTTCGCTTCCCCAGTGAACTTGATATTTCCATGAATACTATTAATCCATTCCAAAAATTGTTCAGAATATTCAAAGCTAATAAGGTGTTATGTATTGGAATGGCCACATGTACTCGTGCACAAACTCCTACCGCTCACACAGATAAGTTCAGCTTCGGCTGCATAACAAAAGCTGGCTAGGATTCTGGAACAGACCTACAGGCTTACCTGCATCCTAGAATTAACCAATGGTTGAACCTTGCACTGTAAATAGCCTATCACGGGGAGTGGGTGTGTGTTTGGGTGTGGTGTGTTGCAGGGATTCAAGCAGAGCTCGGACCCAGCTTGTCTGTCTTGAGTTTGAGCTGAAATCACAATAAACCATGAGCTGATCACGCTCCGCGTCTGAACCCAGTATATTTCGTAAGGATCACAAAGAGGTCCTCTCCCTCTCCCTCTCTCTCTCTTAAAGGCTAACGTGTGTTCAAAGAAAGGGTTCCTTTCCTTATGACAGATGCCTTTTGCTCTCTACATGGGGCTGCCCTTGGGGCAACTCCGGAAGCTGCAGCTGGCGGAAAACACGGCAACCAGGCTGTTGATGGGCCTCCCCAGGTGGGAGCACATCCAGCCTGTGCTGAAGTGGTTGCACTGGCTTCCAATAGCGTTCCGGATCCGCTTCAAGGTGCTGGTTTTGACCTTTAAAGCCCTTAATGGTCGGGGGCCTGCCTACCTGAGGGACCACCTTTCCCCGTATGTTCCCCCGAGAGCACTGCGGTCTGGAACACAACACCGCCTGCCCCCCCTCGGGCTTAGGGACGCCAGGCTGGTGATAACTAGGACCAGGGCGTTCTCCCTGGTGGCGCCAATGCTGTGGAATGAACTCCCTGGTGAGATTAGAGCTCTACAGGATCTCTCTCAGCCCCACCTACCTCACAGGGTGTCTGCTGTAGGCCGCTCTGGGTCTCCAAGTGAAGGGCGGGGTATAAATCCAATCTCTTCTCTTTCTCTTAATATTTATATGTAAAGCTATCTGGCCAGAATTGTGTTCAGCTTTTCAGTTAGGTTCCTCAGACTGTTTGTGTTTGAATAACTGTTTCATTTCATTAATTACGTGAGAAATAGAGAGGCTTCCTTTTGATCCAGTATGACATACGATATTCTCATAACTCATAGCAGAGGACAGGACTTGCGATAATGGGTTTAAATTAAGGGTGAGAAGGAACCGGCTGAATATTAGGAAAAACTTTTTTACAGTAAGAGCCAGTTTGGTGTAGTGGTTAAGTGTGCAGACTCTAATATGATTCCCCACTCCTCCACTTGCAGCTGCTGGATGACCTTGGGCAAGCCATAGTTCTGACAAGAGCTGTCCTTGAAAGGGTAGTTCTTGAAAGAACTCTTTCAGCCCCACCTACCTCATGGGTTTCTGTTGCGGGGAGGGGAAGGGAAAGGAGTTTGTAAGCCGCTCTGAGACTCTGAGTGAAGGGCAGGGTATAAATCCAATCTCTTCTTCTTCTTCTTCAGCAATGAAATCAGCTGCCTAGGGAGATGGTGAGCTCCCCCTCACCAACAGTCTTTAAGCAGCGGCTGGACAAACTCTTGTCAGGGATGCTCTAGGATGATCCTGCATTGAGCAGGGGGTTGGACTAGATGGCCTCTATGGCCCCTTCCAACTGTGATTCTGTGATTCTAACTTTTGGGTAGACTAACCAATATCAAAACAACCATGTCCTGATCTGTAATTTCCTTGCCAGCACTCCTTAGCTCTTGACTCAGAGCAAATTGCCCTCCTTGGGCATTCTTGCACTAAATAACTTCTTTTGAATGTATAGTTGGCTCTTTAAAGAAGAATTAACATAGAGTCTCTTAAGTTCATTCCAGACTCCCTTTGCTGTCTGCATTTGAATAACTCTCAGAACATCTCTATCTGTTAGACCCCTTGTCCTGTCATCCTCCTTGTCCCAGGATTTCTGCTCTGCTGAGTTCTCTTCTTCTGGTCCAGAGTCTGTAATAATATACCAAAGTCCCACCTCAAGTAAATGGTTTTTCATTGTCTCTTTCCAAAAAAGATAATTCACGTCTGTCAGCCTATCCAGTAGGTAATACCCAAAGCTGTGCAGGAAGCAGCTATTTTGCAGTTTCTTCCCTTTGCCTACAATTTGTCTAAACTATCTCTTTTAACAGTAGTGTGCACACTGGGAGCAGAACCCTTTTTGCAGAATTTAAATATGCAAAGGAAGTGGAGCACTGACTGTTTAGAGAAAAATAAGTAGGTTTATTACAGAAGAATAAACTGTTATAGAACACAGAAGAGAGAGAGCCTTTACTGTCTAGCCTATCTGCTGTGAGAGGAACAAGAAGGAAGCTCTGCAGGAGCAGGAAGTCTCCAGAATAGCCAGTCAGGAGACAGCAAGGACACAATCTGAAAAAGTGGGATGTCCTTAGCCTACCTATGCTAACTACAAGTCCTTCAGCTGTCCCCCTGCAGGATGATCTTCAGATCTTCTTCATAAGGCTGCACTATAGACCTTGCATAACCACTGCAATTAGTCAGGTCTCAGCCATTAACTGGAGCAGGTATTTGTGTTGGGTGGAAGACAGGGAGGAAACAGCATTGACTACAGTCAGGCAACTCACACTGTTTTCTGAGGCCCAGCTCCCTTCCTTCTGGTCATTTTTATGGCTTAGGGAGATGGGGCCAGCAACTGGGGATGCCAGACTCCAGATGGGACCTGGGGATCTCCTGGAATTACAGCCCAGACTACAGAGTTCCCCTGGGAAAAAATGCATGTTTTGGAGGGTGGACTCTCTATATTGTACCACACTGAGGTCCCTGTCCTCCTCAGGCTCCATCCCCAAATTTCCTGGAGTCTCCCAACCTGGATCTGGCAACCCTGCCCCCCCCCATCCCACGCCGGTGTCCAGGGGGAACCCAGCAGCCCTAAGCAGACCTGAGTTGTTCCACATCACATACTTAAAAGAGGAGGCTGTGGGGAGGTGAGCCTTTGGGTCCCTTTGTGAGTAAACTGGGGAATCTGTAATGGATAAAATTCTGGCCTTATTTTTGCCTGCTCCGGTGTGTTGGTGTCCTCCGCCTCTCCCTCACCTTTGAGCTGTTCCCCATTCTGAGCACAAGAATATGCTTCTCCTGTATCTTATGTAAATCAGTGGCAAAGTTCAAAGCTGTTCCTTAAGGAAGTAATGGCTATTATTCTTCATTATAATTTCTTGTTCGCAAGAGGAATAACATTAACCATCTTTAAGTGCTAGACCTCTTTAACTATTAAAAGGGAAAGGGAAAAAAGTAATTTTGCAAACATATTTTTTTCCCCCGTCCTGTCCTCATGGTTCCTGGATTGTTAATGGAAACTACACTTATTTTCAGGCTTAATAAACCTGCCCAGGAGCAGGATGCTGCCTGTGCAGTTGTGCAACACAAAGAAGAGGAAAGGATGGTCAGCCACAAATTGCACACCCTCTCGGTGACTCTGATGCGTATCTTCCAGGGAATGCGGTTCTTCACCGCCCTCTTCATCAATTTCCAGAGAAGTGCTGTGGACAATCTCATTCAGTGCCACATCTTCTGTCAATGTCATTCCAGTCAAGTCAGCCATCTTGGGATCCAACACCTGAGTCACGGCGAGAGCTTCCAACAGTTTGGCAGTTAGGATGTCCTTCTCCATCCTGATCTTGGGAATGGCCACCTCGACCTCTTCCAGTTTCAGCTGCTTTGGGCAGATCCACTCTGTGATCTTCTCATAGGTAAGTTCTTCCTCTAGCTATGGGACCAGTGTAAGGAAGAATTAAAAGCATGGCAAGTTAGTAAAAACAACATTTTTCTCTCGATAGATCTGTGGGACAACTCATTCAGATTTTTAAATCGGTAATGCAAAGATGTACCTTTACAGCACAGAGCTCATTCGTTTCAGTATCAACAGACGGCCTATGAGCAATAGAGTTTTTTGTGAATATAGTTGGATTTGACTGCCCAACTACTAGGGTTGTCAGGTCTTACCAGGCTGCTAGTGGGGGTCCTGAAGTTCTTTGGCATGAGCACAAAGCACATGCTGCAATAATGTCACCCAGAAGTGACATCATCACACAGGGCACGTTGCAGGAGATGCTCTATCATTTAAGGGAAAGCTCTATGGTTTTTCCTTAAATGATCGAGCATCTCCCCCCCCACAACATGCCCAATGCCAGGGCTATTTTGGGGCAGGAATGCACAGGAACAGAGTTCCGGCTGGCTTCAGAGTTGGCCATGCCCACTCTGCGTGCGTGGCTACAGAAGGAAGGCCTGGAGAGTGCCCCACCGGCAACTCCAAGGTGGGCGGGCCAGGGGGGGCCCTGGAAGGATTGGGGAGGCATTTAAATGCCTCCCTGTGCCTTCCCTGTGCCTTCCCTGTGCCTTCCCAGGCCTGTCCGCGGGGTGCCCGGGCAAGCCAAGGGAAGGAATGGGGATGTGGCCTAATATGCTAATGAGTTCCTACTTCTGGGTGTGGCCTATTATGCTAATGAGTTCCTGCTGGGCTTTTTCTACAAAAAAAGCCCTGCCCAGCGCGATGACGTCATCTCCGGGTGACATCATTGCACCGGGCACGTCGGCACACATGAGGCTCTTTGGGGGTGGGGTTCCCCCCACCAGCCAGATCGAGGCCGGCAGATCAGGGGCCGCAAAATTAGGTGAACCCCCGCCTCCATCAGGGATAGGGGGACCCTACTGACTACACAATGGAAACAGAACTGTTATACACTACATGACAGGAATACTTTTTATGTAAAAACAAAAAAATTAAAGTAACACTTTGTGTCCAGTTTCCATAAGGGCTTTTCAGACATTACAACAATGTGTATTAGGGAGCCTACCAACCATACATACCAGGAGAGCACACTACCCGTGATCTTCCTAGTACCCACACGTATTAGAAAGTTTGTGGTAGTGTGAGTTCCCATTGCACACAATATGTGGGCTCCCTGTACATGTTACAGTAATGACTGAGAAGGTCTATACAGCAGCCCAGTCTGTACAGCACAGATCACTTTGCACAGAACATGTTGCAATTCAGAAGGAGTACAAGCAAGATTTAGAATACAAGTGGTCATCGCTTTCAGCAGAACCTTCTTAAGCACCTTAAAGACTAACAAAAAAATTCCTGCATAAGCTTTTGTGTATTACAGTTGACTTCCTGTATCTGAAGAAGGGGGCTCTGGTCACCAAAAAATGTATGCTGGGAAAAAATATTTTGTTAACTCTTTATAAAGTGCCACTGGCCTTCTGTTTATCTCTCACTAGGCTTATCCAAACAAATTTATGGTTCAATAGATACACAAAAAAATATTCACATTGGAATGAGTAACTAATTGACAAAATTTACTTTAATAAGGTGTGGAGATGGTCAATGGTCTAGATGGCTTTGAAGAGGTTTGAGACAATTTCATGGAAGAACTGGTACTGGCCCTTGTTTTTTGGTTTTTTGTCATTAAGTCGCAGATGACTTATGGCAACCTCAAGGAGTTTTCAAGGCAAGAGATATTCAGAGGTGGGTTTTGCCATTGCCTGCCTCTGCATCATGGCCATGATATGCCTTTGCGGTTTACCATCCATTTACTAGCCAAGTCTGACCCTACTTAGCTTCCAAGATCTGATGATACTGGACGGGCCTAGGCTATCCAAGTCTGGGCATTGGCCATGATATCTAAATAGAAATGCTGTGTTAAGAAGTCCTATTCATCTAAATAGACTCTCCCTCCCTCCCTCCCTCCCTCCCTCCCTCCCTCCCTCCCTCCCTCCCTCCCTCCCTCCCTCCATCATCTATCTATCTATCTATCTATCTATCTATCTATCTATCTATCTATCTATCTATCTATCTATCATCTATTTATCTATCATTTATCTATCTAGTACTGTCCATACGGCTATCACCTTAAGCAGAAATTTGGACCAAAAAATATTTTGAAAGACCGTACTCAGTATTATTTCTCTTATATTTGGTTATTGCACCTATGAATTTTGCCCCTGAGAGGGTGACACGATCATTTGTATCCATGACACTTAGGCTCACACATTTGGCAATTCCATATCTTTAAGTAAGTAAAGGTTTCCCTTGCTCGAAAGCCAGTCAAATCTGACTCCAGGGGGTGGTGCTCATCTCCGCTTCCAAGCCGAAGAGCCAACGCTGTCCAAAGGCTTCTCCATAAGAACATAAGAACATAAGAGAAGCCAATGTTGAATCAGGCCAATGGCCCATCTAGTCCAACACTCTGTCACACAGTGGCCAAAAATACCAGGTGCCATCAGGAGGTCCAGCAGTGGGGCCAGGACACTAGAAGCCTCCCACTGCTGCCCCCCCCCCCAGCACCAAGAATAGAGTGCATCACCTGCCCCAGATTCCTGGTCATGTGGCTCGCATAACTAGACACCGAGGGGCACAAAATGCTGTTACCTTCCCACCGAAGCGATACCTGTTTATCTACTTGAAATTTCTTGCTTTCAAACTGCTAGGTTGGCAGGAGCTGGGGCCAGAGACAGGAGCTGACTCCGTCACATGGCAGTGGGGTCTTGAACTGCTGAACTACAGACCTTCCAGTCCGCAGCTCAGCATTTTAACCTCTGAGCCAGCGTGGCTCCATCTGTAAGTAAAGGTGTGACTAAATTATCCCTCAACTCGCCGAATATAGGGCACTCCATAATCATATATTCGATGGTTTTGATTTTATCTTTTGAGCATCTGCATGTTCTATTATATCCCCCGAGGGCAAATAGACACTAAACGCTTGGAACAAACTATTGCCTTCATGCCCTGCTTGTGGCATCCATCTGGCTAGTGTTGAAATAGTATACTGGATTACATTAACCTTTAGGTGATTTTTGTGTTCTTAGTAATTTGTGGAAATATGTTCAGAATCGTAGAGCTGAGGACAAAGGATCATGCAGTGCCTTTTCACCTGTTGAATGCCTTCTGAACTGCAGTCATCTGGTAAGAATATGAACATACTCAGTTCATTATCTTTGTAGGGGATTTCAAGCACCTGGACGTGCATGTCTTGTAATTCAATTGTGCCCGTCTTATACTGGCCTCGGCGATGCATCAGATCCACAGTATTATAGGTCATCTGCCACAAACAGCAAGTCAGAGTAAAAGAATCAATCGAGATGCTATCGTTTAGCAGTCAGAGGAAGTAAATTACCATGTTAAGTAAAGAAGGAAACTGATGTGAAAGAAATTACAATACAAATTATGATTGACCTGCATTCATGTGTGACTTTGAAGTTATTTCAAGAACTGCTGACAGACCTGTTCAGAACTATCTTTACTTGAAATGGAGAAATAGCCAGAGGAAAACTTTGTTATGGTCTCCCTGCAAGTATTTGAAACATTCACTAATACACCATATTTTTTGAGGGTCTAGATATGGGAAGGCCTTGGGTGCCAGCCTGCAGGTGAGACCTGGTGATCCCCGAAAATTACAGCTCATCTCCAGACGACAGAGATCAGTTCCCCTGGATAAAATGGATGCTTTGGAGGGTGGACTCCATGGCATGATACTCCACTGAGGTCCCTGTCCTCCCCGGAATCCATCCCCAAATCTCCAGGAGCTTTCCAGCCTAGATTTGGCAACTCTACCACCCCACCCCTCACCAGTGGTCAGGGGGGACCCAGCAACCCCAGCCCACCTTGTGATAGGGCAAGTGGAAGTGTAATTGTTGCTCTCTGCCTTGAGGGCCTTAATTGGGGGGAAAGACAGGATTAAAAAATGCTTTAAATTGTCAAAGATGGGTGAACCTTGCTTTTATTTACACCAACTTTAGTGCACCATTGTACAGTATATTTAGAATAAAGTTATCGTGAAGTTGCCAATACAGAAAATCTTACTAAAAAAACCTTGTCAAGTGGATTCTCCATTGCATGAGGGGTTGCAGGCAAAAGTATTATCCGTCTTGGATAAAATAATGAGATTTCACACAGTGCTTTAAACTAGTACGCAAATCGCTTCTCACTCATTATTTCAGAACTCTGTACCAGAACCCCCACAAAGTTGTCAAGTGTTCTTATTCTTCTGTTGCAATGCAAATGGGATTGAGGTTGAGAAAAAGTGACTTTTCTAACACTGCCCAGTGCTGTCACATCTGAGGCACATATTGGACCAGAGATGTTCCAACTCATAGATTACATTTTAAAGAATGTTCAGACAGCCAATTAGCATCAAATCAATGAGTGGGGTTTATGGATGGCCATCCTCATGGGCTCTGGGCAGATGTCCTGATCAGCACATGGGGACCAGCAGGGGATGGGGTCAACAAACAATCTCATGAGCCTCTCCCCCATGGGTTAAATGAATAATTCTTCTGTCACAGTGCTACACAAGGTAATAATAGTAACCAGGGCTCTTTTTGTAACAGGAACTCCTTTGCATATTAGGCAACACACCCCCTAATGTAGCCAATCCTCCCAGAGCTTACAGAGCCCTTCTTACAGGGGCTACTGTAAGCTCTTGGAGGATTGGCTGCATTAGGGGGCGTATGGCCTAATACACAAAGGAGTTCCTGCTACAAAAAGAGCCCAGATAGTAACAGCTGTATTATGAATCCCACGATCCCAAGCAGTAGTGCAGGATATCGGCTAGTTGTGTACTAGAGTAGAAAAGGTCACTCCAACGTTTTCCACACAAATGGCTCTCCCCGCACTTGCTTTGGTATCCCTCCACCACTTTTGCTCATTTCCGCAGAGGTTTTTGTAGTCCTAGGTGTAAATATGCAGTTTGCCCGCTCTTGTGGCGCAGCAAGGGAATTCCCAGAAACAGAGAAGTCTGATGCTGTGCTGCAAGAGAGGACAAACTGTGTTTTTGCACCTGAGACTGCAAAAACAACTGCAGAAACAACTGCAGAAATGAGCGAAAGCGGCGGAGGAATACAAATGCAAGAGTGGGGAGAGCCGTCCATGCAGAAAATGTCCAAGACTAGTGTCTTTGGCTTCATACCTAAGGAGGATCTGCTCCATTACATTACTAAGTTTAATGGACGCCTCATGATCAACCAATGCTTCCATTTGGCTTTGCTCATAAAGAGGCTACTCAGTTTGAAATCTGCTTATTTATTCTTTTATTTGCTTATTTACAGCCATCTTCCTCACTAACACTGAGGGCAAATTACAGGATAAAAATCAATGTAATCATACAGTATAAGACAGCCAATGAACAATGCTGTCTGGAGACCAGGCATTCCTGACTCCATCACACACCCTCCAGAGCTACACCCCCACAGTGGAGGGAACCTGAGATGGACCCAGCCAAGAGGGCAATAAGCACAGCCTAACCGCTGGCTGCCGCGGGGTCTCAAAGAGAACCTGGTGGCAGTTTAATGCTGTGTTTTTGGCCACTGAGGGAGGTAGTTCCTGGAGCACCACCGTGAGAAGGCAGGTTAGCCCAAAGCCAGTGAAGGAAGCCAGGATAGAAGGTGAGCAGGGTGCTGGCCAGGTGCGGGGGCAGGACCATGAGAAGAAAAGGGAGAAGAGAAGGAATGGGTGAGACCTGGCAGAGGACTTTCTCAGCCCCATCCCAGGTGATGGGGGAAGTGCAGGGGATGCTGGGGGTCAGGAGCTGAATGGCCAAACCTGCAGTTGAACGGCAGCTGGAGTGATAGACTCGGCAAGGCTTTAAGTCTGGAAGTCCCTCAGCACACCTGATTGGCTGGTTGCCGGTTGAGAGGGGAGGTGATTGGGCATGGGAGGATGGGAGGGGTCAAGCCCAGCTCTTTTAAGAAGAGGTTCTCCTGTCGGCCAGAGATGAAGTGACTAGAAGAGATTTCTTGTGTGTGGAGGAAGCATTCTGGTCTGGGCAACAGAGAACAAGAGTGAAATAGAACTCTCTCCTTGACCCATTCTGAGACCTTGGGGAGGCCTCGCCTAACAGAGTGAGGTGACAGCAGAAGGCCTGCAGAGGGGACGACCCTCCCAGATGCCATAGGACTGGGAAATCTGCTTTCTGTGTGAAGGGCAGATGCAAATGTAATATGCAAATACATTAATCAGACCTACCTCATTCACATGAAAGGGACTTTTCCTGGTGAGCCTCTTGTCAAACTGCACATCCCACTGTCCTTTGAAGTACAGGGCATTCACATGGAGCAGCTGAGTTCGGAAAGTGATGTTTTTCTTGCGTAAGAGATTCTTAATTTTGCCTTAAGAGAAATGTATGTTCATTCTGTTTTGCTGTAAACTCCAAGCTAGCTTATGTGAAATGATCAGATAAGAAAACATCAGTTTTTGCATCTCAGGGAGTCTTTTGACATTATAAGTTAGGGGTGACAAGGAAAACAGAAGAGACTCTGGCCTTCTATAGTTTATGCGAGAGGTGTTGAACTCATTTGTTACGAGGGCTGGATCTGACATGAATGTCACTTTGTCGGGCCGGGCCATGTGTGCCATAAACGTAATGCCATGGGGTGGGAGGGGGGTGCAAAGGAAAACCCGTATGGGTGGACTGGAGAGCAAGTGGTGCAGCCCTGGGCAGATGCTTCCAGCCTGCTTGACTGCTGCAGACGAGGTTGTTCCGCCATGTTGAAGCCACAAGCGGAGTGGCTCCGCCCACTCCCCCCCTGCAAGCAGTCTCCTGTTCCCCCCCTTGCACTAGTTGCTCACGGGCCACATAAGAGCCCTGGATGGGCCGGTCCTGGCCACCAGCCCTTACGTTTGACACCTCTGGTTTATGCTTTACATATAGTGCACGCCTTCTCTGTGATGAGTTTGTATATCTCATTGCACATGAGGAGATGCACATGCTTTGCACATTACACGGGTAACATAAAAAGAGGAGGCGTGACTTACTGGAGTGTCCTCTGTCACCGTTAGTTTGTGTTATACAGATCTGAGGGATGAACTGGCAAGCTGGGGAGGAAGTTTACTGTGTATCCATTAAAAATACAGAACCGATTAGGTCATATCTGAGTTTTTTCAACGGCTAGGTCACTGTGTTTTTTTTTCTAAAACAACTCAAGGATGAGCAGCTGACTGGGGATTTGTTCATACCATGCGTTTGGACTTCAACCCATGTGTTTATAATATTCCTGAATTCTTCTGGATCGTTTTGAAAGTCAACATTGCTGACTTGGGTCAGGTACAACTTCAGTGCACAGAACACAAATTGCTGCATGGGCGAGAAGGAGAAGATGTTGGAAAAAATGTATTGATAAATCAAACCAATTTCTCATGGCATGTATTAGAGTTTGGTCCCCCTCTCTTCAAGAATACCTGAAACGTTCAGCTGTAGTTATAACCAGGGCCTTTTTTGTGGAAAAAGCCCAGCAGGAACTCATAAGCATAATAGGCCACACCCAACAGCAAAAACTCATTAGAATAATAGGCCACACCCCTGACACCCCTTACCTGAAGTGTGGTCATCCAGCCACACCCACCTTTTGCTTCTTATTCTGTTTACCTTGTTTGTTGTCAAAACCCAGGGCATTTTTTGTAGCAGGAACTTGTTTGTATGTTAGGCCACACACCCCTAATATAGCCAATCCTAATGAGTTTCTGCTGTTGTGTGTGGCCTATTATGCTAATGAGTTCCTGCTGGGCGTAGCCAATGCAGGAGCCAGCTGGAATGCCGTTCCTGTGCGTTCCTGCCCGCAAATAGCCCTGATTATAATCACCAAAATCAAGTAATCATATCACAGGGTAAGTTATGCAAAGTCAAGCAGGGCCAGATTAAGACACGCTGAAGCCCTAAACTGTGTCAAGATTTGAAAGCCTCACAGCATCACCAAAAAATAAAAATGGTGATTTTGAGCCATTCACTCTGAGGCCCTAAGTTGTAGCTTATTTAACCTGTGCATAAATGAATCTGTGAAAGGAAGTAAGAGCAGAATTCAAGGAAGTCAAAGTCTTTTAGATGTTGTTATGGCATGATTAAGGCACGCAGCCCTCATATTCACTGCTCCCATGCTATATGGCATGTGGTAAAGAGCCTGTGGGCTGAAAACGATCCCTGAAAGAAATAATTACATTCCAGCCCTGTGAAATCTTTTTGTGATATACATAATAATCCCAGTACAAAGCTCCAAAATTGCTTGGTTTATGGACGCTTATACTGTCCAGCAATCTATTGACGGAGACAACTGTAGGATAAGTGGGGTTGCTGTGCTCTGTTTCATCTGAAAATCAAATTCTTGCACTAATGTACATGCAACATATTTGGAAAGGAACACTAAGTGCAGCCTACCTGGTTGAAAGCGATGGAGTCATCTCCATAGAGACGACTGGCAAAGCTTAGCTCATAGTTTGTGGTGGCTTTGTTGAGGCGGGCCAGGATTTTATGGATTTCAGTATGGTTACCTTCAGGCTTCTCACATTCATACTCAGGAACATACTAATAATAAAACAATCAGTTCAGTACTGCAAAACATGATTTTGTTTGTTTAGTTGAAATCATTAGTTGTGGTTCTTAGACAAGCAGCTGTGTTGAAGCTACTGGAACATCCTAGCAGCCAGGAGACTGTCTAATATCTTAATCTTCAAAGCTCTGAATCCTCAGGGGATTCATCATTTACTCCTTTGGCTTCTTTATATAAATAAGAGAATTACATGTGCCAAGACCACGGCCACACAACCCGGAAAATCTACAGCAGCTAATGAACTCCGGCTGTGAAAGCCTTCGACAACATATTGAATTACATGTGCCTTTCTCCACAACAGACTTTTAGATAAAAAGTGCTACTGTACAGTCATTTATGATTCCACTCTTTCTATCGGAAGACTGCTACTACTTCCAATGTTACTTATGCTAACTACTGCTCCTTCTGGTACTTCTGGTACTATTACTATTATTTCTACGACTATTTTACTATAATTACTTGCACTACTCCTCTTAGTTATAGTAATAATAATAATTGTACTCTTCTGGCTACTACCACTGCCGCTGTTATTACTGCTACTGTTACTTCTACTACATAATGTTAATGGTATTTTACCATTTATACCTGGCTTTAGCATGTTTGTAGTGGTTTATATACGATGTTATTTCCATAATCCCTGCAGAATCACTGAATGATAAGTCATTATTATTCTCCTCCAATTGGAGCTGGAGGGTCCGTAGCTTGCCTAAGGTCACCCACAAGTCCATAGGCTTGCACACATCTTAAGAACAATGTAGAGCAATGAAATATGACTTAGAAGGACAAATATTCCGTGAACATATTCCATGAACAAAAGCTGTCTCTTCTGTTTAATAACATACTCAAGAGCGGCAATCATATATATCTGCCACTGGACGCAAAAGCATTGCTGTTAACTCTCTGTGCATATTACTCATTTGTTGCAATGAAAGCATTGATGCTAAAGGATCTTTGAAAATCTGAATGTTTTATATGAACATTCCTCTTTCTAACACATTCATCCATAGCCACAGAGCAGTCCTATCCTGGTAATACTATATGGTTAGCATTGTCTGAAGCACAGACTCTAAAACACATATATGGAACACCTCCTCACTTATCATCTGTAGTTTGTATTCAGGATGCCATATAGGATGAAGTGATGGTCATTGGCTTGGAAGTGTATTAAAAGGGGACTGGATAAATTCATGGGGGATAGCTTCATCCACAATTATTAGCTACAAAGCCTGCACAGAATTTCCATATTCAAAGAACTCTGAATACCAGTTGCCAGGAGTGGGCCAACCACAAGGGAAGGCTTTTGCCTCCCTCTCATCCTATAAGCATTCCAGGGATCCAGTTGGCCTCTGTTGGAAATGGGATGCCGGACTAGACGGGCCATTGGTCAGATACAGTGGGGATCTTCTTAGGCTCTTGTGTTCATACCTGCTGAGGGCATGGTGAAGATGAATGTTCAGAACAAGGTGCCAGTTTGGTCTCAGTGTATGGAGATTGGCTACGTTTTTTGCTTTCCTCCTCTATCTCCCGATGTAGAACCTAACATGGAATTTTGGAGAGGTTTCATTAATAAATAATAGAGACTTATTATGGAAGATGGTTGCATATCAATGTGCAATGGTGCTTGGTGGTCAACCCACCATGATTTCTATTTTCAGCCCTCGCTTTCCAATTCACAATGTGTATGTGTGTGTGTGTTGTGTGTGTGTATTTCATTTGTGCATAGCATTAAAAATGTAGTTTCTTCATATATATATATATATATATATATATATATATATATAATATATATAATATATATATATATATATATTATTATATATATAATAAGAAACTACATTTTTAATGCTATGGCACAAATGAAAGAAAATATGAAAGTGAAAAAGGTGGTACCTTTTCAGCAAGGTACAATGTAACATGTTATACTGGCAGCACATTGATGCTGGAATCATGCCCAGATTGATTTCTACTTCGTCCCAGTGCACATGTGAATCCTACTTACACTGGTTTATAAGAAAGAACCAACATGCATTCACTTTATGAATGAAACTGGCAACCAGCACCAAGATGTATTGGGGTTTGAATCACACGTTCAGCTGTACATGTGTTGATTGTAACATGAGAATTACTCAACGCTCCTATAAAGAAAAATCAAGTGCACTGGAAACAGGCTGAATGTGCATTCACTGTTACTCTAGTCAAGTGATAATGAGTAGATGTGTGTCATGATGCAGAACTATTATGCACACTGAAAATGGGGTTGGCCTGCAGTAAACGTGAAGTGCAAATGTAACTTCAGAAACAGTATAGAAATTTAATCTGTTCCAATGTGTACTCAGATAACTGTACTAGCCAAGAAATCCATTTGGTAGGGGCCTAACTCTACAGTGTACATAGCTTTATTGTTAATTCAACCCTTTTTTATTTGATTAATGATCACAATAGGGCTTTCCCTATGTAAAAAGATCATATGTTTAAAGCATTTAGCCGGTATCTCTAATTTAACTGGTTTACATATTGTCATCCATGTTTTGACCAGATACTAGAGTAGATATCATGAGCAATATCTGTTTTTACCACTTTTGTTTTTCTGGTTTTACCACCTGGGGTACCACCTGTTTTTACCACCTTTTACCACCTGGGGACTTTGAGGGTGGTGCCAAGCAAGGATGTGACATCACTTTGTGAAGTCGTGTCCTGTGGTGTCACTTTCAGGTCAAACGTCCGGTGGTGTCACCTCCTAAACTCCACCCCTTCTGATGATGTCACATCCTGCACCAAACCCCCACCCCTTTCTGTGATGTCCCATTCAGGCCACTCCCCCAATCCCACCTCTTCCTCCGAAGTCACCTTGCAGCTCTCGAGCATCTGACATTTAGTCTATGCGGCTCTTACATGAAGCAAGTTTGATGACCCCTGATTTAGAGCCGTGAAAAGGGGCTTATGCTGCCCCAATTTAAATGTAATATGGATTTTCTCTTTTTTCCCAGCTAGGAAATATCATCTATGATTGAGCCACTGGAGATTTACACTGTCATCCTAAACAGAGTTACCCCCTGCAAAGCCTATTGACTTCAATGGATTTAGAAGGCACTGGCAGTTAGCCGGTTGTATTTTTATACCTAGAAAAGAAAAGAAAAACTTTAAGGGCATGGTAAAACACTTCAACATGCATTTTGTATCAGAGCTTAGATCAAGATGAGTAGCCGTGTTAGTCTGTAGCAGTAGGAATGAGCAAGAGTCTAGTAGCACTTAAAGACTAAAAAAATCATGGCAGGATAGGAGCTTTCATGAGTCATTTGTCACTTGAGCTGTGACTCACAACAGCTCCTCCCCCGCCACAAATTTTGTTAGCCTTCAAGGTGCGTCTGGACTCCTGCTCATTTCTGCTGCTACAGACAGACAAACCCATCTGTTTGGTGTAGTGGTTAAGTGTGCAGACTCTAATCTGGGAGAACCGGGTTTGATTCCCCACTCCTCCACTTGCACCTGGCTGGATGACCTTGGGCAAGCCATAGTTCTGACAAGAGCTGTTCTTGAAAAACAGCAGTTTCTTTCAAGAGCTCTCTCAGCTCCACCTACCTCACAGGGTGTCTGTTGTGGGGAGGGGAAGGGAAAGGAGGAGGAGATTGGATTTATACCCCGCCCTTCACTGCCCAAAGGCATCTCAGAGCGGCTTACAAACTCCTTTCCCTTCCCCTCCCCACAACAGACACCCTGTGAGGTAGGTGGGGCTGAGAGAACTTCTGAAACAAACTGTCCTTGAGAGAACAGCTGTGCCAGAGCTTGTGACTAACCCAAGGTCACATCAGCAGGTGCGAGTGGAGGAGTGGGGAATCAAACCCGGTTCTCCCAGATAAGAGTCCACTCACTTAACCACTACACCAAATTGGCTCTCTTTTTTGTAAGCTGCTCTGAGACACCTTTGGGTAGTGAAGGGCGGGGTATAAATCCAATCCCTTCTCCCTTCCCTTCCCTCTTCATCTGTCTCCATGGAAGGTGACACATTTAGTACAGAATGAAAATCCATCAGCCTTGTGAAGAAACATGCACAAGTACAAACAGAGATAATCTTTCTCACTAAATGCAGAAAACTTAACATAATATCAGAGCCTAACGATGTTTACCTTTTCTATTTCATGCGCTGTGCTGCCCCTAGCTCCATAAAGCAGAAGGCTCAGAGCAGCCCCAAGATTTACAGGAGAGAACAAGAGGTTTTCACAGGGTTTGGCCTTGCTCATCTTCTGATAAAAGCGAAGCCCAAATTTCGCATTTGATTCAGTGATGGACGAGGCCATTTTGAAATTCGAAATATCTAAAATAAGAACACAATTTAAATATTCAATATTAATGCCCTGTATTTATGAGGATAATGTCCTCATAACAAAGGTCACAAGGCACCCAAATTACATTATACTACATAGCAGACTACTCACATCACTGTATTATGTGAAATAGACCTCTTTGCTTGGAAGGAAAATCCTCTGTATATCCACCCTTCCTACAAAGGCCGTGGGCCAAATTACATAGAGTTGTCTCATTTCATCCTCAGAATAGCCCCCTGAAGTATATTGGGCAGACCAAGGCCTGGTCCCCAATCTTAGCCCAAGCAATCCAAGTGACTGCTTGGGCTGCCAGGCAAGGACATTAACACGCTGTTAAGGCTCAGAGAGCAGTGGGGCAGGAGGCAGTGACAGAGATGGCTGCCATCCTGGACTCTTGGTGCCGGTAAACAGGTCCAAAGTGAGCCCCTGAGGCACCAATATGGCACTGCCACACCCCATCTGGCAGCAGAATGCCATAAGAGTCAATAGTTACAAGATACCCATCATTAGCATCTGGGTCCCACCATCAGAGGCTGGCTGCTCCCCAGTTGTGTTGAAAAAAAATATCTTCCACTGGCCCAAGGGCTGAGAAGTATGGAATTGCCCAAGTCTCCAAAATGGTGCCCGCCAATGGATTTTCTGACTCCCATTAACTTTTTTGGACAAAGCATCTCTTCCTCAGAGCACACCAGTCCTGGCGCTCTTCTGCCTCACTGCAGTAGGAGAAGCTTCAGAAGAACCCAAGTGGCATTTCCTTGTCTCTTGCAGGGTGCTTCCCCTGACAGACTGCTTCCTCCGTCTTAGAAGAATGCTTGGTTTGCAGCCTCTTGGCATGTGATTGGCCCTTGCACCCTGTGGTAGCCGTTTTGCCATTTCCTCCCACTGCAGCCCACGGATTCAACATGATTGGCCAGAAAATTCTCGGGGGGGGGCACTGGGAGAACTGGTGGGGTGTGACTTCACAAAATTAAAAATAAATCAGGATAATAAAAAATGCAGTAAATACACCAAATTTCCAGCAGAAATTTCACTCACTCCAGAAGGCTGTTTCCACATGGGAAAAGCTGTCCCTTACTCTAGAAGGGTACACTCTACACTTGCTACTGTCCACCTCCAGCAACCCCCCTGGACGAGTCCCAACCACCGGGAGCTATGCAAGCAGCGGGAGCAGCAGAAGCACCGAGGCAGCTCCCACCCCCCTCCCATCCACCCCCTGTAGCCAGACAAGTGAAGGGGATGCTTCAGGCCCAGCCTAGAAAAGATGACAGTTGCTGCGAACAATGTGGCATGCCGGACTGGAACCCCTGGCAGAAGGGTGGAAAGGCAGCCCCCAGCCCCTGCCTGCAGTACCTGCACCATGATGGCCAGGCCCAGCGAATCCTTGTTGATGTTGTCTCAGCATTTCTTATAGGACGGCCAGCTGCTCTTGGCATACTCAGCCCAGTACAGAGGAGAGTGTCGAACAATCAATCCACAGCCAAACAGGGCTCAGCTCTCATTTGTTTAGGGATCGGAAATAAGGCGGCAGGCAAGAAAAGGCAGCCAGCAGCCCCTGCACTGCCCCGTGGGCCGCAGACTGACTTAGCTGGGCAGCGGTGGCCTTAGGAGATGTTCTAAAAAACCTCTCCAACTCAGCTCAACTAATCGATCACTGAACGAATGAGAGCAAATTGCATTTTGCTATTTTATTTTGCATTTTTTAAAAAACCTATTTAGTTTTCAGCCCAGAAAAAAAGAGAGAGAGACTGAAGAGTCCCTGACTGTGCCCAGGGCCATTCTGGAAACCCCACGTGCATCTTCTATATTTAAAAAAAAATGAATTAAAAAATTTCCACAGGGTGGCTTTCATCCATGGGGGGCATTGCCCCCAAATGCCCCCCATGGCTATGGGCCTGTTGGGGACCCCTGCATTAACACTGACTAGCACTGAGGGTTTGAAACTAGGTCCACCTAGGTTCTCAAAACCCCACTGCTCCATGCCACACTGACGTTGAAAGGAACATTTCAAATAAATTAGCGTCATAATCTCACTAACAGACATTTGGTAAAACAGTTGCCATTCTCAACTAAAGAGTGGAATTTTAAGTTCAGTTTTTCTTCTCCATGTCTTCCTCTTGCCGTATATGTTGAGCTTCATTTCCATTGGATATGAGGTTGATGCTGGGCTGATGGACTACTGGAGTATGACCAGCAATACGGCACCCTGTTCTACTGATGGAATCACCCTCTTAGCTGAGGCTTGGCCACCATATCACAACAAGGAAATATCCCTATGCCAGGGCAATGAAACAATCAGACTGACGACACTCTTTAAAGGGGGATTTCAATACTACATACTAAAAAACTGATTCGCTCATATAAGAAAAGATTTCCAACTCCTAAAAGAAAGGGACCTGTTAAAAAAACAATAGCAATATTTGACGGATTATTCAGTGTGATAAGTACAAATGAATCTAACTCTACAAAATGTACATAGCTGGGTGGACCAGGTAATGAGCTGAACCGGCGGGGGGCGGGGGGGGGTGGAATTGGACACATGCCCATCAACAAAAGCAATAGTAACCAACTAGTTCAACTTTGAAAAAATAGTACATTTACCTTGTTTTCCAGTGTGCAGTTTAGACCAGCAAGATGAGGCTTCTGTGTTGCTCACTGGAGAATATATATGTGTGTGTGTTGGTGTGTGCATTTTCCACTCCTACTCTGTTTCAGTTTGCATCTGTTGTGTACTGATGACTAAATCAAATTTGCCTAATGTAGTCTTACTCTTGCGCATAAAATGGGCCTCTCTCTCTCTCTCTCTCTCTCTCTCTCTCTCTCTCTCTTTTTTTTGGAATCACAGAGAACGGAGATTTAGCATATCCCACGGACAGCAGAACTGTGATTTAACTTGTACTCTGACCCTAGACAACTTTATCCGGAAGTGACAGCACTGGATTCACTGCGGGGTGCTCTTGCAGCCGGGGGGGGGGGGCTTGGGAATGAGTGAGGATTTGGGGACTCTGGTGAGGATAGACATCTTGCTGGAGGAAAATTAGAGCACAGCTTTTATTGGATGCTCCTATGACTGTACACAGTAAAACCTGTGGGCTAGTTTTCCATCAATAAGGTGTCTGGGATCTATCCTCCCTGCACTCGCACACATTCCCTTGACCCTGAGGCCACAGTAAACACGAGAAATATGATGGAGTCAATGAGACTTATTTCTGAGTGAGTAGGGTTACTTACGGTGCAATCCTAAACAGTTACACCCGTCTAAGTCCACTGGAGTCAGGGCTTACAAGGGTGTGACTCTGCTTAGGATGGCAGTATAAATGTACCTTACATTCAGAAAGCTATTACATGTAAGTTTCCAAAAGCCTCTAGCCCATCACGGCTAGAAACACCATGGTAGACTCCATGTGTCTTTCTTCTGAAACAGCAAGGGCACTTTTTATGTTCCCCCTTGTCAATTTCCTTTTTTTCCCCTGATGAGCATATTTTTGGTGACGTCATCATGGCACCCAATGTCATGCAAACTATACCCCCCCAAAAAAAATTGGTTGAGCCAGGATACGTTCAGGTGTGGTCTTGTTTTGTTCTATTTATTTTATTGAACTTGTATCCCACCCTCCCCAGAAGCAGGCTCAGGGCGGGTTCCACCAAAGCTGAGACAATATACAATAACAATTAAAATGAATTGAAAACAACAACATTAAAACAATACAATAATCATAAAATATGGTGCAGGACCTAATCAATAACTCAGTAGCTAAAATAGAACGATAGTGTAGTTCCCAGGTGGCTGTTCAAATCCAGGGCTATGATGGGAGGCCCCCCAAAAGGGGGGACGCCAGCTGCCTCGACTAAAAGCCCGGCGGAAGAGCTCTGTCTTGCAGGCCCTGCAGAATTGTAATAAATCCCACAGGGCCCTGATCAGGGCTTTTTTGGTAGAAAAACCCAGCAGGAACTCATTAGCATAATAGGCCACACCCAACAGCAGAAACTCATTAGCATATTAGGCCACACCCATTCACTAGCTGTTACCAGGGGCTTGTGGGGCACATGGGGAACCTGAGGGAAGGAAGGCAGTTTCTAGATCAGCCTCTGGATCAGCTGAAGGGCGCCTGGGGAACCCAAGGAGGGGAGGCAGTTTAAACTGCCTTCCTCCCTGGATCAGCTTGGTTTCCCCAGGTGCCCTGCAGCTTGTGAGTCACCTGGGGAACCTGAGGGGGGGGAGGCTGTAAGTGTGGCCAACTCAGAAGCCAGCTGGAACTCCATCCCTGTGCGTTCCTGCCCCAAAATAGCCCTTGCCCTGATCTTATATGGGAGCTTATTCCACCAAGTAGGGGCTAGGGCCAAAAAGGCTCCAGTCTAGACAGGGCAAGTCAGACATCCCTGGGGTCAGTGACTATCAAAAGGTGTTGATTTGTATATCTCCATGCTTTACAGGGCTCATATGGGGAGAGGCAGTCCCCTGACCATATAGGGCTTTAAAGATAAGTACCAGCACCTTGAAATGGATTCAGAATTCAATAGGCAGAACAGGAGTTCATGCAGCACTGGGAGGATGCGAGCCCACACAGGCATTGCTGTCAACACCTGCACTGCTGTGTTCTGCACCCATGCTGCTGTATTCTGCATCTTCTGGACTTTGAGCTGGTTTTAGCCTTGCCACTCTCCAAGTGGGACCTCCTTCCCACTTGCCTACCTGCTGATGTTTATGGCTCCGTCCCTCCGTAAGATGCAGCAAGGCAAGGCAGTTGGCACAACAAAATTTGCTTGCATGACTGGCGCAACAAAATTACTGTTGCATATTTATATTTTTAAAATTGCTTTTCTAAAAAAAGCATCCCATTAATCATAGCTTTTAAAAATCGAAAATGAGTAAACGCCAACAAAACTGTCAGTTCCAAAACGACGAAGGTAGCAGGAAACATCATTCGTTCAACTTAGCTTTAAGTGAGGGACTACAAGTTACAGTTCACTCTGTGCGTGGATTTTGAAAAAGGGGTGGTTGGGCTGGCCCCTTGGAGCAGATGGTTCCAAAGCCACAGTGCCATTACAGAGAAAGCCCTGCCCTTAAAAGAGTCTGCATTGCAGAGTGATAAGATACACCAAATCCAAAAGAATGGCATGGTTCAGGTGTGTGAAGACCTTGCTACCAGAGATCTGTTGGCAGAGTAATGAACACAGCAACGGTGCACAACCTGATTAAAGAGTAGATAAAGATTTATTTAGGAATTATCATACTTGATAGGAAACAGGAGAGGCAGAGATAGGTTCCTAACTACATCTGTAGCTGGGAGAGAGGGTAAGACTGAATGTGGCACTTCCAAGAAGAAGGGTGAAATTGCCCTAAGAGTAGCAGTCCGGAGACAGACAAGGAATGACACTTAGCAGGAGAGGAGGTGCTGACCTCACTACCCTATCTAGTTGTCTTCTTGCTGCTCCCTTCACGGTCTTCTTCTTTTCTTCTTTGTATCCCAGGCATTGCCTTTTCCAACAAGATCAAGGCCAATTAGGGCTTTAATAGTGCCAAGCAAAGTTGCACCCTTCTACAGCCACTGACTCCAATGGACTTAGAAGGATAGAAATCTGCTCAGAATGGGGCTGTGAAAGTCACTCTTTACTGACCCCTCGAATCAGGCGGAGTACTTGGTAGTATAGAGTGAGATAATACAGCTGAGTCATCTGTGGCTTATCCCTGAAAACAGAATGGCTACCATATGTCACCTGAATATGTACGCTGTAGATTTTGGAAATATCATTGCTTTCCTTCTACCACCACTGTCCCCCGTAGATGTCTTCAAGCGAGAAGCTGAAAGAACAGGTGGTTTTGCATGGGTTAAACTGCTACGAACTGGAGCAATGGAGCATGGGCACTGTGGTTAGGAAGAACTGCACATCTCGGGTTGCTCGGGTTTGTGATTTGTTCCTTTCTGCCACTAAACTACAATCTGTCTGAGTGTGTGCAGGGAGCATTTTTCGTTAATGAAGTCAACCGTGAAACTATCCCCTGCGTTCTGACTCCCTTTGACTTCAATAGTCAGAAACAAAACTGAGAAAATATGCTGTTAAATTTGCCTGTCTATAATAAACTTCCTGAGATCTACCATTAAGGGCTTTTGCTCACACTCAAGTTACTCCTGATTTTCTTGGGAGTCGAACCACAAGCATTGGAATTGGTGTGGGCATGGTTGTTCAGCACATCTGTCTTCCCTCTGCATTTTCACGGTTGTGGAGTCAGTTTATTTTCTTCTGCACAAACTTTCAATAATGAGGCTTTTCAAGGGAGTATGCTGTTGTCTTTGGTGGCATCACAGCAGATAGGCACTCTTTTTAAAAATACATTTATTTTTTAATGTTTATATCCCACCCCTCTCTCACAACGTGGGGCTCTGGGTGGCATAACTGAAAATAGCACTAAAATATTGATATATCACTGGAACATTGTAACAATAGGCTTAGGAAAGTCTCTGAATTCCTAGCTTCCATTAAAAAAAAAAAAAGTAAGTCTCTATGCGTTCCCATGGGGAGATATGCCTTATATCTCTGTAAGGGGAGAGCCTAGAGACTTACTTTAAAAAAAATGAAAGCTGGGAATTCAGAGAACCTCCTAAGCCTATTGTTACAATGCTCCAGTGATATATAAATATTTTAGTTCCTTTTTTATAAAAGAAAAAGCAATTACTTGTTTTTAGGGTGGAGGAGATGAGAGGGAGTCGCTTGACCGTGACAGTCCAGTCATCAAACAGTGGGCTGGAGGTAAATGGGAGTGGGTGGGACAAAGAAGACCAGCAGAAATGCTACACATGAGGAAAAAGCCAGCTCCAATCAGCACCCAGAAAAACGTCAAGGTAAATGTGGTCTCAAATGAACTGGGGGGAGAGGGAAATGGGGGGGGACGAAGTGAAAACTAAAGGCACAAAAAATGTGTGTGGAAATCAGGGGATAAACTGAAGCAGTAAGAAGCCAGAACTGACAGGGGGAAACCATGTGGAAAAGCCCCAAGACAAACTCTGGAACCCTGAATCTAAATTTATATTCTTTTGCTTCTTTCAGAGTGAAGAGCAGATTTCTCTCTCCTCACAAGAGGAATTCATTTACATGGGGAAAGTAAAAAAGTTTGCATTTACAGTCACCATGGTTGGGAAACCTCCAGGCAATAAGACTCAAGTCTTCTCCAATATGCGTAGCCCCACCCCTTCACCTGCATAGCCTCAGCCTGGGTTCTAGAGTGTGTTGAAATACTAGGTTTCAAAACGCATTTGAGTCCATCCTTAGATATTTCAAGAGGGCAATAGATGAATTTTAAAATTAATAAATATATATGGCTCACTCCCGTGAGCAGGTAGATGCTGGGCCAATTAATAAATAGGGGCCACACAGCTGCTGAACTTGGTAACGTTATGAAATATCTGCCATTATTATTAAAGGTAGGTTAATGGCATCACACTCCTGCCAACCTAGCAGTTTGAAAGCAAGAAATTGCAAGTAGATAAATAGGTACCACTTCGGTGGAAAGGTAACAGCATTCCGTGCACCTTGGTGTTTAGTCATGCCGGCCACATGACCATGGAAACGTCTTTGGACAGCGCTGGCTCTTCAGGCTTTGAAACGGAGATGAGCACCGCAACCCTAGAGTCGGATCCGACTGGCTTTCGAGCAAGGGAACCTTTACCTTTTAATGGCATCACATGAGGCTCTACTATGGCACAGGAGAGTATTGGATGACAAGGATCCCCTCCCTGGGAGTCTTTAAGCAGTGGCTGGACCAACACTTGTCAGGGATACTCTAGGATGATCCTGTATGGCCCCTTCCATCTCTATGATTCTGTGATTCTGCTATTCTGTTTCACTGCAGCATTCTAAAGGCATTTTGACCACCATAAGTCTGGCTACTGTGCAGCCGGCTTCTGTGACTAAATGACAACTCACCAGCAACATAACTGGATGAACCTGTCCCTACTTCGTTAAGTCAATGATGGTGTAAGACGTTTGCTTCCTGGGACAGAGAATCCAAATGGCACCCGGGTGACCCTGAAAGCCTGATTATCCACCAAATAATTGACTAATGACTTTATTTCAATGGTATCTGAAATCTGGAGTAGGGCTACCTCACATTAGGTGTAACATTAGCTGATGGTAGAGCCAGCTCTGGGTCAGATATCGGACTCAGGTGCTTTTAGATCCTGAATCCCTGTGATGTTTAGCACTCTTGGCTAGTTTAGGGCAGTGCTGCACAGCTGTGGCCTTTCCTCAGCAGGCGCAAACTGGCCACAGTCACCCACCCTCTCCTCACATCCAGACTGGATTGTTGTGAAACATAAGGATGGGTGCGTTTAGACAGCGTGCTGGAGCGGTTTAAACTGCTCCGGCACGATGCGTTTTTTTTAAACTGGAGAATCGCGATCAGACTCACCTCCTCCTTCCGAGCTCCCCGCCGTCCTCCTGCAGGTGGGGGGGGGGTTCCCCTCTCCTTTGAGTATGCACACAGGCAGCCCTCTCCCGAACAGGAAGTATGGCGGGTGCGCAGAGGAGCGATCTCAACAGGTCCCTTTAAAGTTTAAATGAAGACTCCTTTTTAAAATGGCCTCCCCGAGATCCCGGACTCCTCTAAATGCCTAAACTAGGCACCAGTGAAGCTTTTCTTTTTTTAACTTAAGTGCGGAGCTCTGCTCAAGCGCACACCGCTAAGGAAAAAATACAAATGGCGGACTGAAGCCGGAAGCCGGAGGCAGCTTCCCAGAGGGGAGGGGGGTTGAAGCACCCGGAAGTGGCTGGATGGAGCGATCAGACAGGGAAAAGTGCGGCTTGAAACGGAGAATCATGGAAAACACCACTTGAGTAAGTGGTGTCAAAATACTCCGTTTCAAAGGGGGTTTGCTCCAGAAAGCGACGGCTGGGGACGGTGGGCAGATGTTGGGCGTGTGAACGCACAGGTAAAAGTCGTTTCTGAGCCGTGCCGAAAACGGCTCAAACGGCGCGTCTGAACGCACCCGATGACCCTGAAAATGATTCAGAAGCTTCAAAGGGTGCAAAATGCTGCATCCAGATGGCTAGTTGGGTGGGCTACAGGGAACACATCGTGCCAATCTAGGAAGAACTTCACAGGTTGCCGGGTTGCGTCCACGCCCAGTCTGAGGCAGGAGTGTAGCCAGAAATTTTGGGTTGGTGGGACATGGGGAAATCGGGGGGGGGCACCCCAGTTGCACCTGCTGCTCCTCTTGCAGCAGCAGAGGAAGCAGCCCCGGCTTCACTATGACCTCTCGTCCTCCTCTAGACCTTTTGATTGGAAAGACTCGATTCTGGGCTGCTTCTCTGTGTAAGCCGGGGGGGGATCTCCGATGCTCTATAGTTTGCATTTTGCAATTTCATTTTTTGTAATTTTATTTTATCACATTTTATTGCATTTTTAAAAACCTATTTATTTTTCAGCCTGGAAAAAAGGGAAAATGAGACTGAAGCCTCCCTGATTGTGCCTGGGGTCATTTTGGAACAACCACAGGCATCGTACATTTTTTTAATGATTTTTTTTTTAAAAAAAATCCAGATTAAAAACAAAAATTGTCTGAGGGGGTGGTGCTCATCTGTGGGGCACGTTGTCCCCAAATGCACCCCTTGTGGCTACGGGCCTGGTCTGAGGTGCTTGTAATTAGTTTTAAAGCCCTAAAACAGTCTGGGACCGGGATACCTAAGGGATTACCTTGTCCCGTATGTTCCTGAATAGCAATTAAGTTCTCCCAGCAAGGTCATCCTCCACTTGCACCTATTTTCAGAAGTACTGGGAATGACCACAAGGCAGAGGGTCTTTTTCTTTTTGAGTGGCAGCCTACTTAGGAACTCCCTACAAGCAGAGACTCATTGGTGACCCCTGGGAGATGAGAGGGCAGAGTTGCAACATGGCAGCTGGCTGGGGAAGTTCAAGGGAAGGAGTGGGTCAGTTTCACTCCTCCTCTGCTTGGAAGTGGGGGGGGGGAGTGAAACTGACATGCTCGAATGGTCAGCTGAATATTTTAGGCAATGCCAAGTATTTCCCAAATCTGATATGATACCAGTACTGGGATTCAGGAATATTGGTATTTACTGATATATTTCGGCTTTGGTTTTTCTGTGCATACCCCCTAGTAAAAACATAGAGTCTCCAGTGAACCCTAGAGTGTTGCAACAATGCAGTGATAACACTTCTGAGTTCATACTGGAAGCGACATCACAGCATTGGTGTGACGCCGATTCCAACCCCCATTTTTCTCCCCCACATTTCTACTGAGCAGCTGTGGAAGTTGCAGGGCCCTGAGCAAGAGGTGTCCTGCCCAAGCGGGAGACCTGGCCGCCCTACCTGGAGCCTAAAACTTGTTTGTTTCAAGTGCAAGTCTAAAACATCCCTTTTCACCCAGGCTTATAATTGAGGCTCTTAACTGAGGATGTGTGTTTCTGTTAGTTCCTTTATTGTCAGGAACAGTCTTTTTTTTTAGTTGCTGTAGATTTTCTGGGTTGTGTGGCTGTGGTCTTGGCACACAAGTCTTTTTTTTAATTACAAGTTCTATTGTCTGTCTTGTTCATGGTTTTAATAAATTGTTACATTTTAGCCTTTTTATTGTATTGTAATTTTATGCTTTATAATTATGAGCAGCCATGTGACTCAATAAAAGTCTGAGAGTACACGGCTAAGAAATTCATAATAAAGAAATAAAATACCTCTGTAATAACACTAGTATCAACGACTTTACAGCAAGCCACTCCCAAGGTGGAGATCCATTGGCAGGTCATGAGCCTCCACATCAAAATCGTTCTTCTGTGTGGCCATGGCATGGGAAAGAGGGTGCTTTGCCAGGGAAATAACCATCTTACCTGATCTTCTCACTTCCCCCTAGACTCAAGGTAATCATAAGCAGAGGAGGAAGAGAGAAAAAGGGAAGGTAGACTTGTTTCGCATTCCACCAATTAGAAATGAGAGCACGAAGTTTAAAAGAGGGTGGAGCTATAGCCATTTCTATGCCCAATGTTTATGCATGCACATAGATATACAGATAAATGTATGCTATACATAAATATCCTGCATTGTAGGTGGAACACATATACATGGGAAGATTGCATGCGCATAACATCCTGAAACAGCATTTCTTGCACTTCTTCCTTCTCCCTCTTACTTCCTGTTTCTCAAACGCCGCACTGGTCATTCTAGATTATCCAAAGCAAGCTCCAGTTTCCAAGACTAAGAGCTGATTTCTTCATCCCAGCTTTAGCCGTAGTCAGCTAAGCATAGGAAAGCAACAGCGTAAAAGTTTACCTTGAGAAACATGACACCTTGCTAATACGAAGGCTTGCTGCATGAGGATAACTTAAAGGTACAGCTAGGTGAAGAGAGCAACCCCTAATATTTTATTTAGCTATCATGGGTCACTAGTGGTTTAGACTGGGAGACTCAGGCACCAGTTTGGTGTAGTGGTTGAGTGCGCGGACTCTAATTTGGGAGAACCGGGTTCAATTCCCCACTCCTCCACTTGCACCTGCTGGATGACCTTGGGCAAGCCATAGTTCTGACACAGCTGTTCTTGAAAAAGAGCAGTTTCTGTCAGAACTCTCTTAGCCCCACCTACCTCACAGGGTGTCTGTTGTGGGAAGGGAGCTTGTAAGCCACTCTGAGACTCCTTTGGGTAGTGAAGGGTGGGGTATAAATCCAATCTCTTCTTCTTCTTCCTACTCGGTGAAGTTTGCTGAATGACTTTTCAGTCACTGCTCACAAGACTCCACAGCTTAGAGGAAGCATTGCCCATGACCTAACCTATGGGTCATAGTATTGTCGTAAGGATAAAAAGGGGAGTGGAGATCCACCTCTGCACTCATTGGAGGAAGGTGAAATTAAAACATACTGGGTATATGTCATAGGCCTCTGGGCCACGATAGCTACAAATTTTATCGCATCCTATGGTGGAAGTATTGTATATATGTCTAGCAGTTACGGATTTGTCAACACTGAACGCAGTTTGCCAACACTGAAAGAGTACCTAACTAGAATGATCTGGCTGCTTGCACTCTGGTTTCAAAGGGGAGGGGCAGCCAGGGGACAGAATGACTCAGGACACTTGTGCCTGACAGACCCACTGCCCAACCAGAATGCCCAGTCCTTGTTTACGACGCACAGTGTTGTCCCTACGGCTTGGCAGTTCTGATCACAATGCTTCCCCCAGGCATGCTGCTGACTCACTGGCTTGGGAAGCACTGCTACTCAACACAAGCAGAGCTGATTCTTTTCATTTATTTGTTTCATTTATAGCCCACTTTTTTCACCAAGGCTCAAAACAGGTTACAAAATATAAAAACGATTCACTCAGATAGTGTAAGACATCCAATAAATCATATAGTAGGGCTAGAATTACAGACTTGGAATGCAATGCAGCCCTCCCCCCCAAAAAAATTGTGTAAGGCATGTGTAACACCCCGTCTCCACTTACACAGAGTGCCTACCACCATCTACAACCTCTCTTACTCAGCCTATGGAAGTAGGTCAGGACATCATACTCGCCACCCTTCTTGTCTCTTTTAAAATAGACAGAGAACCATGACTATTTCATTCCTCAGGTCCTCTCTCCAGGCCAATTTCCCACAAGCGCTGCTCCACGCTGGCTCTTCCCTTTTGCCCCAGTGGTACATGTCAATTTCACACAAGCTGCTGCGTGGCCACATTTTGCCTTGCAGCTTTGCGCGATTTTCCCCATGTCTACTCATCCTGTTTTTTGAGGATTGAGTAGAAGCAGGGAAAATGATGCGAAGCTGCGGGGCAAAATGCGGCCACACAGCAGCTTGTGTGAAATTGACACGTACCATCGGGGCAAAAGGGAAGAGTGAGCGCGGAGCAGCGCTTGTGGGAAATCGGCCTAGGGTTGCCAGTCTTCAGGTGGTGCTTGGGGATCTCCGGGTATTACAACTGGTCCCCAGGTTATGGAGATCACTTACCCTGGTAGAAATGGCTGCTCTGGAAGGCAGATTCTATGGCATTATAACCCACTCAGGACCCTCCCCTCCGCAAGCCCCACCCTCCTCAGGCTCCACCCCTAAAATCTCTAGATATTTCTCAACTCAGAGCTGGGAGCCTTACCAGAGAAATCTACAGACAGGGTAGCCCAGCCCCCTTTAATAACAAACCCTCACTCACACAGAGTTATTGGGGTTGGGGCTCAAACGCTGTTCCATTCATATGCTGCCACCATTTATTCATATCCTATAACATATGTGAGGAGCTGTGGTGGCTCAAGTGGTTAAGACGCTGAACTGCAGGCTGTGGAAGGTCAGTAGTTCAGCAGTTCAAGACCCGGGTGCCGCAAGACAGAGTGAGCTCCCGTCTCTAGTTCCAGCTCCTGCCAACCTAGCAGTTCGAAAGCAAGAAATTGCAAGTAGATAAACAGGTACCACTTCGGTGGGAAGGTAACAGTGTTCCGTGCACCTTGGTGTTTAGTCATGCCAGCCACATGACCACGAAAACGTCTTCAGACAGCGCTGGCTCTTCGGCTTTGAAACAGAGATGAGCACCGCAACCCTAGATTCGGATTCGACTGGCTTTCAAGCAGGGGAACCTTTACCTTTACTTTACCTATAACATATGTATAGACTGAGATGTTCTCATGTGTGCGTGTGCGTGTGCTTCTTTCCTGTAGATATGCAGCCCACAGGGTTAAACCAAAACAAAAAGTTAACTTGTATTTATGGTATAGACATAACACTGAGGAAAATAAGGTATAAGTAACAACATTTCACTTCCATTGAACTTCTGACCTGAGGTCCTATTCCTGCAAGAGGGATCCTTTAGGTACAAATAGACTGTTTTCAGCCTGCCCTAAGCAGCCTTTCTTTTATTTTATTTTATTTTTATTCATTTTTTAAATTGGATTTTCAAGCAGGGCTCAGGGCAGCTTACAAGAGAGCAAAAGACAATAAAGAATTTTATTTAAAACCAGCGTTAAGAATTACCTAAAAACATGTCAATAAATAAAGCAATAGACATTCTAAGGTGGTAGGAAAAAAAGAAATTCAGCTCCCGAAGCCTCTTAGGGGGAAGGGGTTACAAGGGATGGGGGGAGTATGTGAGAGTGCCAGGTGTCATATTGTCCCGTTGCTGTCCTCAACCAAATGCCTGGTGGGACATCTCTGCCTCGCATGACCTGTGGAAAGGACATCAGAGCTCTTTTTGTAGCAGGAACTCCTTCACATATTAGGCCACACACCCCTGACATAGCCAATCCTCCAAGAGCTTACAGTAGCCCCTGTGAGAAGAGCTCTGTAAGCTCTTGGAGGATCGGCTACATTAGGGGTGTGTTGCCTAATATGCAAAGGAGCTCCTGCTACAAAAAGAGGCCTGGGAAAGGTAATAACTCCCACAGATCATGGATTTTTTTTCCAGCAGAGAGTTCCACAAGGAGAGGGCCAGGGCCAAAAAAGCCCTGGCCCTGGTTGAGGATGACCAGATCTCTCTTAGGCCAGGGATCATCAAGAGGTTCTTATTCCCATAACACTCTTTTGGGGGCATACTGAGAGAGGTGGTCCTAAAGATGCAGCAGTTCCACTCAGATAGACATTCTAGTTCCCCCCCCCAGATCCCAAGCTGCCAATCCCTGACGTATGTTCCTAACTGCTGTTTTTCAACTGTCCCTCCCAACATTTCAACAGCTGTCATTGGTTGTTCTTAGGCAGAACCTACCCTGTCCATCACAGCATGAGATACCATAAAGCAGAAAGCAGGTTACATAGCTAGAAGAAGGTGATACATATAATAAGCACTGCAATAGTATCTACACATCTGATTCTCAACAGTCTCTTATGTCTGAATATCTTAATCCACAGATAGGGGGCATACTTACCCCCAAAAAGTATTTCTGCAAACCTGGGTGACCCCCTAGGTTTGCAGAAAAATCTGAAAACTTAAAAAAAAAATTGGGGGGATTTAAATCCCCCCCAAAAAAATAAAAACATTGTCTGTGCATGCACAGACAATGCAACTTACCATTGAAGGTCTGGCTGCTGCTGCTCCAGTGGAGCTGATCTGGGCCCAGCTACGGGGGCAGGGAATGCTGGGGGCTGCTCTGGGCCTGGTCACATTGGCAGGGAATGCCAGGAGAGGCTCCAGGCTCAGCCACAGCAGCAGGGAACACTGGGAGCCACTCCAGCCCTGGCTGCAGTGGTGGGGAATGCTGGGAGAGGCTCCAGACCCGGTTGTGGTGGTGGGGAACAACAGCAGAGACTCTGGGCAGAGCCGCAGCAGTGGAGAATGCCAGGGGAGACTCCGGGCCTGGCTGCAGCAGACATCAGGAGCTGCTCTGGACCTGGCCACCAGCAGCAGCTGCTTCAGGCTTAGAGCAGCTCCCAGGCACTGCCACCGCTACCAGGCTCAAAGGTAGGGGGAAAGAAAGAGGGATAAAGAAGAGAGGGATTGGCTTGTGGGGGGGGAGAAGAGGGATTGGCTTGGGAGAGAGAGAAAGACAAAGAAGGAGGGATTGGCTTGATGGAGGTTTGGAAAGAAAAAAGGGGGGATTGGCTTGGGCAGAGAAAGAAAGGGGGAAATGGGAGGAAAGGGGAGGAAGCAAAGGTTGGGGAATGCCACCTCCCCACAACTTTCTTGTGGGTCCCCACTTGTATAATCCTATTCCTTTATAAAAGTGCCTTCCTAGGATGAGGCACTGTTATGTCCCGTCCCCCCCGCCATATCAAGTGCCAAAATTGTCACAGCTTCCCCGCCCCCCAAGCATCTGTTTTGGCACTTGAAAAGGCAGGGGTGGGGGAAGATTACCACACTGTGCACTTGATTGGGATTTGCCTATGTGGTATTTTTAGATTACTTCAAAATGAGGATACCATCATGTCTAGATTGGCCCTTTGTGTCTACAATTTGGCAGGAAGTATCCCTTTGGAGTGGGTGACGATTCATGTAATTTGATTGGTAGGGGAATTAAAGCCATAAATAAGTAGTGCCTGTGGTTGCATGTCGGGAGGGGGAACCCTTCCTTCTATTTGCCTGAAATTTAAGGTGGAAGTTCCCATGGGTAAGGGATACAATCTCTGGGAATTTCATACCATTTGGGTTGGGGGAAGGTTATGGATGGAAAATGTGTTTTTCCTTGAAACCACTGGGCATTACTATAGAACTGATTATAATACCACAAAATCTGAACAGGTAAACAAAATCTGAACAGATGAAACAGAATTTGAACCCCCCAAAATGTTTGTGTCAATAACAGCTTCATTCTTATTCAAAGAAATCTTTCCAGGAAAGAACTCAGTGAAAAGACAGAGAGAGATCGGCCTGTTCCTGTACAGGATTCACAGTTTGGGTGTCTCTGAGTCATCCTGCAAGTCCATGTGTGCTAATTGTTCCATGTGCCACAATTTATCATTAAGATCAGCATAGTATCAGTCTTGTCTGTGATTTCCCAAGACAACAGTAAATAGAAATGGAAGCAAGAAGTGTAATTTATAGCAACATTTTGTCCTGAGGGGGGTAATTCCAGCCTGCACTGTCAATCTACCTTATAGTCATAGTTCATTATACGTGGGCTGAGTCACATCTCCAGAAAGAGGAATGCCCAGCAAAGAGACAAATCTATTAGTCTGATCTTATTTTCGTTCTAAAAAGACGACACAGAATTCCTAGAGGACTTAAAAAAAAAAACATTCCTCACCTACCTGATGGTTGAAAGCTCTTTACAAATCTTGTCCACTCAATGTTTTGTAAATCCAGCTTGGAGTTGTCTGAGAATAATATTTTGCCATTTGTTACCCAGAAATCCGTAAAAGTATGACATTCTGGTAATAGACAGAGTAACTCTGTGATCCGCCCTTTTAGCTAGAACACCAGTTGCCCTTAGAAGAGCTCTTAAGAGAGTTGCAGACTTCTGCATAATGAAGGAACGGGAAATAAATTATCAAAAGACCAAAGTCATGGCCTTTGGACCAAGACAAAAGAAAAGGATTTGGACTGTCAATGGACGTTCCCTTGAGCAGGTTTCCTGCTTTAAGTATTTAGGTATGGTCCTCCAATGTACAGGGGCCAAAAAAGCTCATTTACAACATGTAGCAACTCAAGGTGAAAGAACTGTGAATGCCATTCTTAAATTTTGTCATACAAAGTGGGCACATTACATTCTAGTGGCCCAAAAACTCTTTCAGGCAAAGGCAGTTGCACAAATGCTTTATGGCACCTTCACTGGTCCTTCAGTCTCTAACTTCGCTTCCCTTGAGAGGGTCCAGACCAAATTTCTCAGAGTGGTTCTACAGGTCCCGAGATGCGTGCCAAAGAGATTACTACGATTAGAAACGGGCACTCTGAAAATGGAAGCTAAAATTACTCTGAGCTCACTTCAATATTGGCTCAAAATAAATTTCCAGCCAATGGGGCTAACTCATTTGCTCTTGTTGGATAATTTTCAATCAAAATGGTTAAAATCAGTTCACAACAAACTACATGTTCTTGGTTTCTCCCTCCAAGAGATTCTGGCCATCCACTGGGATCAGGCAAAGTTAGCTCTTAAACAGAGAATAATGTGCATGGAGAGGCAGGCAGATCTTGGTAAATATCCCAACTTTAGAATGCCTGAGCAAATTAGATATCGCCTAGTCCCTATGGACTATTTATCGCATTTAGATACCTATAAGTTTAGGAAAGCCTTTATGTTAGCTAGATGTGAGGCTCTCCCCTCCGCAGTGCTTGAGGGTAGATATAGGAAGGTCCCATTTGACCAGGGCTGGCTCAAGGTGGCTCTGCACCCTAGGTGGGCTCAGATGCCAATCTCCCGGTGGGGCCTGTAGACCCCACCATGCCGCCCCCGCCTCTTCCCCCCCAAGGGCACCTGCCACCGCCACCAAGAGCACCCAGCCGGGGCGCAGGAGGTGGCGGTGCAGCTTGCTCGCCTGCCCGCACGCCCGCCCTGGGGGGGGGAGAGGTGGGGGCGTCCCTCCCGAGGGTTACCTTGGTCATCGGTGGCAGGGCCAGGCCAGCAGGACAGCCTCGCTAGGCCTCCCCCCTGCCCCAGACCACTGGCTCTACAAGCCCCCTCCGCCCGGCAGGTGCCATCTGAAGGCCACAGCCTCGCGGCCCGTTCACACTCTTCTTCCCTGCAGCAGCCAGGGGGACACTGAGAACTGGCAGCGGCAGTGGTGGGGAGAGTCCCCGCTGGCTGCTGCCATGCCGCTCCCACCTCTTCCCCCCCAAGGGCACCTCCTGCACCCCGGCTGGGTGTTCAAGACTGGCAGTGGTGGCGGCGAGACTCCCCGCTGGCCGCCACCATGCTGCCCCAGCCTCTTCCCCCCCAGGGCGTGCGTGCGGGCAGGCGAGCTGCGCTACCGCCTCCTGCGCCCCAGTTGGGTGCTCTTGGCAGTGGCGGTGGGGAGGTGGAGGCAGTGGGCACCCGGTTAGGGTGGCGGGGGCTTTTGGGGGGCACCATCTGGCGCCCCTGAGGGCCAGCGCACCCTAGGTGAGTGCCTAGCTCGCCTAGTGAGCGAGCTGGCCTTGCATTTGACCAGAGGCTCTGCCACTGTGGTTCTGGGGAAGTAGAAACCATTGAACACATGATATTTAGATGCAACTGGTACAATAAGATCTGAAACAAACATACCACAACTTTTGTAAAAGAAACAGACTGGGAGTGTTGCAACCGATTGCTATCCAATGAAAATCAGACTATTACTGAATCTGTGGCTAAATTTTGGGCAGCATGCTATTGTATTAGAAAGGTGTGGCTAAATTTATAAAATTGTATTTGCCTTTTATATTTCTTACTGGATTTGTCAAATATTTTATGGTCTTTTATATATATAAACTGCATTTTACCCAGATTTTTAACACTCTGTATCCTAAACGTGTTATGGTTATATTGGCTCAATGCTGTAATAAATAAATACATACACTGTGATTCTAAAAAGACTTTCCTGGGAATGAGCCCTACTGAATAGACCTGACTAGGAATCTAAAGAAGTGTGTTTAGGATTACTCTCTTAAAAATGTGGATTTTAGTCTGGTCAACAGTGAGTTCAGTTGCTGTCCGTCTTGGACTGGTTCCCCCCCCCAAAAAAAAAAAAATTAAGGAATTATGGGTGATACAGAATAATTCATACCTTCTCTCATTCACTCCCTGGCTAAACCCAACTGTTGAACAATGGGGGTTTCATGGATGAACGGACCACAAGCCTAGTGATCAGTTCTACTTTATTAGTGATTTCAGCAAACTCAAGACAAGACTCCTGAGCCTCAGCTCTGTTAAATAGTATGCAATTGCCACACCTAAACACACCCCACTCCCAGTGATAGGCTATTTATATAGCATTACTGCTAGATTAGTTACTTTCAGAATCCTGGCAGGCTATTGTTCTTTTGCTCCAAGCTCAGCCAGTCTCTGGGGTGATTCGGTCAGGAATGATTCAGTCCCAATACATAAACACCAACAATCCTGCTTAGTTCAGATTTGGGAAATATACTAAATCCATGCTTGAAAAAACAGGAAGCGCAGCCAAGACTTACCTCTACTGGAGATTGCAGGCCAGGAGGTGGAGGAGGCCAGAAGGAGGCCAGGACCGGCAGCATTGTGCCATCTGGCAGGCAGGGTGGGGTGCGCCAGTCTCTGCAGCCCGCCTCATCAGGCTTCAAGTCGTAATGTGGGGGTGGGGGAGGGCCTGGGCTGTGGGGGCTATATGGGAAGGCCCGTGCTGGCCGCTGGCCTCTTTGTCTTTGGTTCACTGGCTTAACCACCCGCCTGCCTTCATTTTTGGCATCTAAGATGTACAATTTTGTTTAATCTGCTCTTTTATTGTCACAGCTTAGCGGTTGTTGTAAGAATAATGGGGCTGCACGTGTCTTGTGAATGTGTTCACCCGTGCCACCCACACCTCTCCCTCTTGGTTCGTGTGTTCCCTGAGTGTCGCCTCCTTACCAAAGGCAATAGATGCAAGCTAGGAAACCCCCAAACGCTGGCAGAGACACTCTTAACAAAAGGTCTCTTCTTAAAATAAAACTTATCTTTATTAAGAAAACATCCAAAAGTTTACCAGGCAAGGTGGCTAGCAAGACGCCAAACCAACTGCCAACACAGTACAATCCTATTTCTTAAACATTGATAGTGAAAACACAGACAATACATGCAAGCAAAGTTCCCCCCCCCAAAAAAAGCATGCAGAAAACGAAAGGCCTTTCGGGCTGACTCCCAAAGTCTCCAGAGAGTAAAATCTCTCCTGGTTCCTTCAAGAGCCAGCGAAAGTCTGTTGGAACTGACTAGCATTTGTACCACATGATCAAAAGGGTCCGCAATAATTAAATTACAGTTGTAAATTGAAATCTTGAAGTTGAGATTATTTGCGAGGAAATCGCTTCCTTGAGTCTCACACAACAAAAGTTGCCTTTTGTTTACAGGACCAGGAATGGTGTTATTGTGTTTTTCCTGGTGTTTCCCAGCATCATTGAAGATAAAACCATTCTTTCATGTTATCTCTGGAATGGGAGTAGGGGTGTGAATCCCTGTATCAGATGGATTGAAGTCTGTCACTGCCAAAAAGCTTTTCCTGCCAGATGGGCTTTTATGGCTAAATGGATATAGTGGGTCTCACACCTAAGGGGATTTACATTGATTCGGATCCTGGGAATAGAATGTGTGAACTTTGTACATGACAGAGAGGGGTGCTTTGCCTGGAACAAGGGTTTTGCAAAGACTCATGGGATTTTGTTCAGTGAAAACAGGCCAGGGCTGTTTGCTGTCCTGCTAGCAAAACAGAGACAGATACATGGATTTTATAAACTATTTGGTTCATTTTAAAACCCAGACCTTCTATATTTCTAAAATTTCTTACCACAGCGGTTTGGGCACTGGGACAGATCCCCAACAGTTAAATCTTAGTGTCACAGGTTACATTATTATGCTACTTGCATGAAGAAAGTATGGAGTATGAAAAGACTTCGGGTTGGTTCCCAACAATACTTTCTACTAATGGAAGAAGAGCAATTTTCATGTATTCCCTCCTCCCGTATGAGATTAGTGGTCTGTGGGTGATAGGAAGATGCAGTTCTGTTCCTCTGAGGAAAATGCCTTCTGCTAGTGTTAAATCACGGTCAGGATCCAGCCTTTAATTTGGATCACAGTGTATGTCACTTTGTAGTTCTGGACTTGTTAGGGCGGGGTGTGTGTGGAATCCAGGTACAGCAAGAGTAAATGTCACCTAGGAAGATAACCAGGGAAGTAATTTGCCCTTGTAAACAAGAACATTAGAATGAGTAGTAAAGATGGTATCTAAGATGAAGACACACTTGATGTGCAAGCAGCCAAATCTGTCCAAAATAATGACGACAAATATAGTTTACATAACCAGTTGCCACTTGCAACTGAGGGTGAGGATTGCAAGCCAGTCTTCTGTTGTGACATAATCTTGGAAAGCAAACTTTGTTGTAAGTTTATATGCACCCAGACAAGAGAACATAATTTCCCTCTTGTACTCACAGGTATGAAAAAAAGAGGTCAAATTCAGAGCATGATTGTGTTATGTTATTTAAAATTCAGTTGGATTCTTTAACATCAGAAATAAAGCTAGCTGCACTAAGAAATCAGATCCTTGTTTTCAGCTGCTTCGGTGGGAATCCATGTCCAGATATATCTTCCCCTACACACTAACACAATCAGAGTGAAATGTTCATGAACTGCAGCCTAAAGGATTCTTCATCTCAGATTGAAAGCAGATAAGACAAAAAAGTGTCCCCATTCTATGAACAATGAGAATTCTCACTTGCAGAGAGTGGGAATGAGCATGAATTGGTGCTTGAAGGAGCATTTCCATCATGTCCTCAGATCCTGGTGAGGAGTTTGTGTAGCAATTATTATTGTTATACATGGGTCTCAAGCTGCTCCTTGTCTTTTCAGCATTTTTCCTCAGCCCCGTTGGCTTGCCAATCGGAACTTGCTTGGGAGAAATGCCTCAAGTACTGAAATAAAATGCAGGGGGTGACCCACTGTCTGTCTGACCCACTGTCTCTAAGGTAGATACATCACGAGCCCTCGCCTCCTGCATCAGCCCTGCCAACATGTGCAGAGCAAGCAGTGTCAGACTACGACAGGAGAGACCTGACTTCAGATTCCCATTGGGCCATGAAACTAATTGGTCCAGTCTTTATCTCTCAACCTGACCTACTTTACAGGGCTGCTAGGAGGATAAAATAGGGAAGGGGAATAGTATGCATTTTCCTGAACTCTTTGGAGTAAGAGTGGGAGACAAATCTAATCCATCTGAAAATTACAGAGTGCTGCATGGATGGAGTGGGCACCCAGCAAAACGGAACCACTAGAAATCTTGATGGTCTAAGACAGAGGCTTTTAAAAAATCTGAAAATGATGAGGACTTCCGGTTTCGGTGCAGCAAGATTGGAGTGAGCCACGGAGCTCTGCTCCAGCAGCCACCCGAATTGTGTGGTTTGGGGGAGTTTGGGCCATCCAAACTCCTAGGGGGGCCTCAGGAGAGCAGTCCCTGAAGCAGGGGGAGTGACAAGGAACCAGACCTGGGTGGCGGCTTGGATCTGGAGTTTTTTGTCTGCCCCGAAGCTCCAGCCAAAGCAATCGCCATTTTGGCACTAAGCTGTGACTACCAGACTTTTAAGATCTGAAACTAAGCATTCATCTACATTAAACGACCCTCTACGTAAACTATAAGAAGATACTCTACAAGAACGTTTTCTTTCTTTTGTCATGAAATGCCTGCTGAAATAGAGCTAAAGGATTAGAAAGACAAAGTGGAAAGGGGGAATCATTTCTCCCCTCTGATTCGGAAGCAGCTCTATTTCCTTTTTCTCCTCTGATTTGGAGGTGGAAGCGGCCCCTCTGATTCAGAAGTGGCACTATTTCCTTTTCCTCCCTTTGTACTCTTTCCCTATTCCCTACTTCCCTACCTCCTCTCCATTATAATATTCAATTTTAAAAAATTAAAAAATTAAAAACCTGAAAATGATAAAATGAGCACCTGTAGCTTTAAGCAACAGGTTCCCTCAGTGGCTGTTGCTGGGCAACCACAGTATTCCAGACTGGGTTCTGCCAGTGAAAGGCAGGGAGAGGAGGCAGGGCCCTTCCCAGACCTATTTTGGCCTTTGAGGGAGGACTCATTAGTGCCAGGCCTGATTGGAGTTGCAGGCTCCAGGTTGGGAAGCTCATGGAGATTTTGTGGTGGAGTCTGAGGAAAGCAGGGTTTGGGGAGGGGAGAGGTCTCAGCCAGATATAATGCCATAGAGCCCACCTTCCTATTTGCCATTTTCTCCAGGGGGGCAGATGTCTGTTGTCTGGAGTTTGGTTGTAATTCTGGAGGATCTCCAGGTCCCACCTGGAGGCTGACAGACCTCAGCCTGGCAGCAACCATTTTCTTCACTGATAGGGACCCAAAATACCTCACCAAAAAATACTCTTCTAAACAAATATCCATAAACACAACAAGCAGACAAAATATCCTGGGTTTGGTGTCCACCAGTCTCAATGTTACTCTTAGCAATGGAAGAAAAGGATCTCCATAACTTATCCTGGAACCCATCTCCTTTTAATTTTGCTTTGCTGGATCACAGCATAGGTGTCTAAGTGAGCAGCTGAGGTAAGGGGTACAAGGTTGCAGTCCAAAAGAACTAGAATGGAACAAAACTTCAATCTGCAAAAACCGCAGTCATCCCATCCACAAGGCTGCTGTACTCATTGTGGACGATGAATCCATTGAATAATGGAATCTTCTGTAAGGACATCTATGAAATCTTGCACTGTGTTGCGTATTCAAAGTGCCTGGCACAGGGGCTTCTCATGACAAGCAAGAGCACTGCCAGTAGAAATGAAATGAAAAAGAGGCCCGTGCAAGTTGTCCAATCGAATGGAATGCAGCCACGTAAAGTGGCCCCGCAGGGCTCCTCCTACCTTTTGTGTTTGCCGTCATGGATTATATCTGGTACTCCACAATATAGCTCAGAAGCTGTGCTAGGGCACAAAACATATGTTCCTTAATCCTAAACCACCCTAGCTAAAGTCTCTCTGTGTGGTCAGTACTCCCTCCTGTGGTGACTGCTATGTTGCACTCTTTCTGTGTATATATTAAGGATCAACCCCCACAGCTGTTTTGTTTTGATTTTTGTAGTCACTGCCCACCGTCATCAGTTTTGGTTCATCTCCTTGTTGGCGATTCCTTGTTCCTCTTATGACTGTCGAACATCATTTCCATGTACAGGCCATGTATATATGGTATGCCACTTGTACGCAAATGTTGCAAAAGTAATGTTGGAAAATGTGCTTATGTTAAGGAAAACGTGCTCATTTTAACAGGAGATATTCCGTGTAAAGAGAAAGAAACTGGAACAAGGCTCATCCTCATTCTTCATCAGGAAGAAATGAGATCAAAAGAGGGATGCCAGAATCAAACCAGTCAGCTTTCAAAATTTGATCTCATCTCTACTTTATATGGAGATTTTTGTTGGACTGATGTATGCTTATTTATACTTTGTTTATATCCCACTTTTTCCCCAGGGAGTGACAAACAGCTTAGGTTCTGCCTGTCCCTGTTGTTGTTCAGTCACTCAGTTGACTCCAACTCTTTGCGGCATAGTGGACTACATCACGCCAGGCCCTCATGTCCTCTGTCATGCTCTGGAGTCTGCTCAATTTTATGTTCATTGCATCAATGACACTGTCTAACCATCTCATCCTTCTTCTTTGACCTTCAGTCTTTCCCCAGCATCAGGGTCTTCTCCAGTGAGTGCTCCCTTCTCATTAGGAGGCCAAAGTATTTGGGCTTCAGCTTCAGTATCTGGCCTTCCAGGGAATGGTCAGGGTTGATTTCTTTTAGGATTGACTGATTTGATCTCCTTGCAGTCCAAGGAACTCTCAAGAGTCTTCTCCAGCACCATAATTTGAAAGCATCTATTCTTCGGTGCTTCCCTATGGTCCAACTCTCGGAGCCATACGTTACTATGAATGTCCCTAAGAGCGAACAAATAGAGCTGATGGCATGTTAAAGAGAGTTGAAAAACAGCAGTCAAGAGAGCAGTCAGGAGTTGGGAAGGAACAGAGTATATCTGACTGAGTGAAGCTGTGGTGAAGCACAGTTTAAAGCTAAATGATCCCAAATGCTGGAATAGAGAAGCAGTTCAAAAGTCCAAGGGAAACGAAGTGTTGTAACCTCTACCTTACTTTCTTCAGAGTATGTTCAAACGATAAATAAAAATTAACTCCTTGCTTATTTAACCCCGTGGGCTAGTTGCCTCAGGGAAAGAACCACACTTACATACACCAGTGAAGATCTTGATCTATATATGTTTTAAGGTATGGATAAATGGTGGAAGTGTGTCAATGGAACAGCGTACGAGCCCCCAAACCCCAATAATTCTGTGAAGTGTTTGGGTGAGGGTCTGTTATTAAAGGGGGCTGGGCTAACCTGTCTGCAAATGTCTTTGTGAGTGATAGAGAGGAACTGAGAGGTGAAATAGTCATGACTCTCTTGGGATTTTAAAAGAGGCAAGATGGGTAGCAACATGTGATGGCTTGATCTACTTGTAACCGTTAGCCTGAGAGAGAGGGGTTGTGGAGGGTGATAGGTACTCTGTGTGAATGGAAAAGAGGCGTCACACCCTGTTATTTATTACAGGGCTTCATAACCACCACTGAGACATCCAGACATCATCCCAGCAAGCATTTATATTATGGAAACTGTACAGCAATGCTCAGCTCACAAACACAAATTTACACAGTGATCCTTGCTTCAACGATTTCAATTATATTATGTGTTTGGATCAAGTACTAAGGGCACCGACTGGCTAGTGCCAGTGATATCACATTCATCCTCCACCTAGCCATGCTATAGTGAAGTCCCTCCCAAATGGCACAAGTGCCTTGAATAGATCATTGCACCCAACATATAAAATCTATTACTTTTAAAATTCTCACTTTTTTTTTTGTTTACTCTTGCATTTACTTGCTAATGTGCTGCTATCCATTGATCTTACTGGCCACCTGATCCAATCTCAGCTCTGCATATGCATCTTGGCTCTGAGTGGCCCTTCTTAACGGCTACCCCCATCCTCTTTTTTCTTGTAAGTAGCCCTTGAGGGGATTTTATTCCATTTTTCTGAAGAAGTGTGCTTTGTACACGAAAACTTACACTTTGAATAAACTTTGTTGGCCTTAAAGCTGCCACTGGACTCAAACTTTGTTCTGCTGCCTCAGACAAACAAGCTACCCACCTGGATAATTAATTATATTACATATTAAGTAAAGTGCAGTAGACCTAAACACTTTGAAAGACATGGGTCTCTTGCTAGGTAGATTTTGGATCTGTTTCAGAGCAGACCTGTGTAAGACAGTTTTATTCCAGAGGATATTTGGTGAGGGGCAAACTGTTAGGACAAAGTTGCCAGCATTTTTAACCCTGTGTAGGGGTTTTCAACTCTATGAGGAATTTCGCATTACCCTTTTGAAGCCGGTTTGAAGTCATTTTTGATCCATCATGGAGTAAACCGGTATATGGCGGCCATTTCACACATGGCTTTCCCCTTCCGGTAAAGAGCTGGATCTGAAGCAATTTGCCATTTCAGACTGCACCGCTTTTTCCCGCCATTTTTCGCCCTTGTGGGCAATCTCCAGCTTTTTTTTTTCAACGTTCGCTTTAGAGCACTATAGCGCTATAACACAACACTCCAGGCATTCCAATGGTGTTGCTATAATGCTGTTGTGTTATACCATTATAGCGCTATAGCACTATAACGCTATAAAGTGAACATTCAAAACAAAAAAGCCGGAGATCGCCCGCACGGGTGAAAAACAGTGGGAAAAAGCGCATCACAACCGGGAGAGGAAACTGAAGACTACTTGGAAGCAGCTGACAGGTAAAATGCTTCAGCCCCATTTCCTAAACAGGACAGAAGTGTTTGTGTGTGAAATTACAACTATATTCCAGTAGGGAACCGGTTCTAAAATGGTTCTGTCTGAAACGACAGACCAGAAACCGTTTGGAAACCATTCCTCTTCTGGATTATATCTTCTGTCTGAAATTCCTCTATGTTTTCATTGTGTATCAGTTTAATTGTGTTCTGTCTATAAATTGTTGCTGGACACTTGTGATATTTTGTTTCCTGGCAATTTTCACTGAAGAAGAAGAGTTGTTTTTCTCTACATTAAGGAGTCTCCAAGTGGCCTATGAGGTAGGTGGGGCTGAGAGAGTTATTTTTTTTAATTAAGTTTATTTAATAGATTCTACATACATATCACTCCCCCCAAAAAGGAAAAGAAAAAAATATTCGGGGGTGTGGAGTAAACTTTAACAGTAAAACTCATAAAAACAGAGACTTATACAATGAAGGAAAGTATCAACAGGAAATCAGGGCAGGGAAGATCAACATTGCATCTCAGGTTTGATCTCAGGCTCACCATCCCAAATTCATATACAGACTAAGGGGAGAAAGAGGCAAAGGCCGTAGGCAGAGGGTTCACCTTCCCAAAACCACTTCACAGATAAAAATGACAGGTAAAACCAATGACTCTACAAGAAAAACTTATTAGACTATCCCCTACCACAGTGCCCTCATTACAGGGGGAGGCTGAGAGAGCACTGAGAGAACTGTGACTGACCCAAGGCCACCCAGCAAGCTACATGTGGAGGAGTGGGGAATCAAACCCAGTTCTCCAGATTAGAGTCTGCCGCTCTTACCCACTACACCACACTGCTTCATTTGCTGCCTTGACTCTGAAGATAAGGCAGGATGTAACTATTTGAAAGAAACCAAGAAAACAGGCATTATACAAAAAGTCCTTGTTGCAAAAAGAAAGAGAGACCATCCAAACATCTCATTTGATCAGACAGCTTTTAAAAATAAGGTCAAGGCAGCAAAACTGTCTTGACCATTACGGACAGCAAAATTTGCCAAGGAAAAGCATGGTGTTGGTAGGGTTGTGCTGGATACAGAAGAGAAATGGGTGATCGGCCACAAATTGCTCATAATGCACCCCGGATCTGATGGAAACCACAGCGCCTGTGGCGGCAGCTGCTTCAGTGCCCACTTCATTCACTTCCACATAGGCTTTGTGGATCACTTTGGACAAGAAGAGATTGTTTGAGGGAGACATCCCAGAGAGGTTGGCTGCTCTGTTAAATACATCAACCATCCCCAGCCTTTCCAAAGCCCTTCCAAGGTCAAAGTCCTTCTCGAGCTTGAACCGGGGTATATACATCTCCACGTGGTGCTCCTCCATGTTTTCAGAGGCAGTCCAGCGGGCTAAATTCTCACCGCTCATGGCTTGTTCAACCTGAAGGGTCAGAGAGAATTCACGGTCAGTGGGGGAACAGATCACATCCGCCAAACTCAAAAGAAATGTATAATCTTTAAAATATATATATATGTACTGATGTCTTGTGGATCTTTGCAATGTCTGTGCTTCCCCATTTGCTATAAAACACTTCTGACGGGAACTCTGTTCCTCACTTCAAGGGGTGCCAGATATTTTCCCATGACAATTATTTTGCTTCTTTTTTCCCTGTTCACTGTATTGCTAGATCTTCTAGAGCTGTTTAGCATACAAAATGCTTTGCCACTGCAAACTTACTTCGGAGAGAGCTACTTCCAGGGCTATTTTTGGGCAGGAACGCACAGGAACGGAGTTCCGGCTGGCTCCTCAGTTGGCCACGCCCAGCAGGAACTCATTAGCATAACAGGCCACACCAAACAACAGAAACTTATTAGGATTGGCTACATTTGGGGTGTGTGGCCTAACAGGCAAAGGAGTTCCTGCTACAAAAAAAAGTCCTGGGTTTTGACAACAAACAAGGTAAACAGAAGCAAAAGGTGGCTGTGGCTGGATGACCATACTTCTGATAACATGGAGGTGTGGCCTAATATGCTAATGAGTTTCTGCTGTTGGGTGTGGCCTGTTATGCTAATGAGTTCCTGCTGGGCTTTTTCTACAAAAAAAGCCCTGGCTACTTCCCATTTACCCTATTTTTTCTGCATTTCATGTTGGGACCAGTGTTCCCTCTAAGCTGAGTTAGTATGAGCTAGCTCACAGTTTTTTAGCCTCCGGCTCATGCATTTTTGTCTCAGCTCAGGAAGGATGGCTCCAGAGCAAACTAATCTATGCAGTAGTCAAATCGCTCACTCACAACTTTAATGCCAGTAGCCCACAAAGTAGAATTTTTGCTCAAAAGACTCCACAGCTTAGAGGGAGCATTGGTTGGAATGTGAATGATTAACCTGAAAGCTGCATCCATTTCTGCATTTCAAAACTGCATTATCCTAATGCAGATCTGGAATCCTGAAAAACTAAGCATTGGTTGGAAAGAAGCAAGGTGCTAGTCCCTGAGGAAGCATCAAAAATTGGTTTCAAGATGAGAGGGCAAAGCCAAGTAAAATCTCTGAAGCTGGAGGGGGAGCTGGGGGGATGTTCAAGTGCCACAGGGTATGGCTTCACTGCCTTTCACAACAACTTGGTTTCTGTCCATGCTTAGCAGAATGGAATAAATTACAGAAAATAAATGTTTTTATTTATTTGTTTGTTTGTTTCATTTATACCTTACCCTTCTCCCCAGCTGGGACCCAAAATGTTCTCCTCTCTTCCATTTTATCCTCACAGGAATCCTGTGAGGTTGGTTAAGCTGAGACTATGTAACTGACCCAAGATCACCCAGAAGGCTTCCATGGCAGAGTGTATTGCTAGGTGTACTGCCTAACAAATTACCAAAAATTTTAGAAGAGATATTTAAATATAGGGTGACAGCAGCTAGCTTTGAGATCAGTCCTTTTAAGCTTGCAGTGCCAGTGGCACTGGGTTCTGCTGGGCACTCTGTGATTGCACTGGTTCTGATGAGCTTGCAAAAATGGCCCCTTGCTTCGATTGTGATGGAGCTGGCATTGCCACATTGGCACTGGGTTCTGTTGGGCAATAGTACATTACACTGGTTCTGCTGGGCTTGCAAAAATGCCCCCCACCTTCAATTTCTACTGCAGAGGTTCTTTAGGACTTTGAGTCTATTCTCCTGGGCTTCTACTGTTTTGCTTTTTTTTGCTGTTTTTTGGGAGGCCTGACTCAGACCCCATAAATCCAATCCTCACCAAACTTGGCAGGTAGGTAGAGGAGATTCAGCTGGAAAACCTCTGTGAGTTTGGTGTCTCTAGCATGTTGGGAGAGGCATTCTACCACATCATGAACCTCACAAACGGAACCATTTTGTTTAGCTCTAAAAAGTTCATAATGGTTTGTGGCTCATGAACCGGGCACACCACGGACCGAAACAAACTGCATTTTCCTGGTTCATGCCTATCCCTACTCCTGGAGTACAGGAATCTTGTAGCTGATAGTGCAATAACATATCTAGTTACCAGTATATTTTCTTGCCACTTTAGAATTATTTTCTCAGAATGCTGAGAACAGGGATGCCACCTCTGGGTTGGGAACTTCCTGGAGATTTGGAGAGTGGAGCCCAGAGATGCAAGGGTTTGGGAAATGGAAGGACCTTAGTGGGGTATAATGCCATAGAGTCCACCCTCTAAAGTTGCCATTTCCTTCAGGGTAACTGATAGGGGTGTGCAATCTTTTTTTAATGGTATTTTTCAGTTCGGGTCTATTGGAACCCCCAAAAATCGGGATTCCTGAAAAATCCCAGATCCAAATACTGACATGGTATTCAGATCCGGGATCTATCTATCTATCTATCTATCTATCTATCTATCTATCTATCTTTTGAAATCCCGATATTTCTCAGGAGCAATAGACCAGAATCAAAAAGATGCCAGTAAAAAATACCAGCCTGTTCCTGGGGCTGGCTTTAAACTAAGCTGCAGGAGAAGGCAGCACAGAGCTGTGCCGGGGGAAGCGATCAGCTCCCCCCTGCCACAGCTGATCCCCACCCGGGCTGCCCTCTCCCATCCCCTGGCAGCAGGAGAAGGCAGTGCAGAGCTCTGCCTGCTGAGAGTGATGGGCTCCCTGCAGGCAGAGCAATCCCGGCTGTGCTGCCTGGATGGCAGGAAAAGGCAGCAAAGAGCTGTGCCTGCAGAGAGCGATTGGCTCCTCGCAGGTACAGTGATCCCAGCTGGGCTGCCGTCACCTGCTGCCCAGTTTAAACCCACCTCTCTGCTGTTTTCAGATCTACCCCAAATCTATCCAGGATTTTCTGGGGATTTAAAAAAAAAATTCCCAAGAAAACCAAAATATACCTGGAAAATACCAATAAGGTATTTTTGTGGCATATTTTCAGCTTGGGTATATTTATTTATTTATTTATTTATTTATTTATTTATTTATTTTATCGCATTTCTTCCCCGCCGTCCCTGCGAGTGGGCTCAGGGCGGCTTACAATAGGGCACCAAGTGCCTACACATAAAACAGCATAAAAACAGGATAAAACAATCAACATTAAAATGCTCAGTAGTTACAATGAAAACCTAACAAGATGGAATCACATTTACAAGATGGACTCCCCCGAATCTTACATAACAATAAGGGGATTAAAACCCATAGTTGTTACTCGACCCCACCCAGCGGTACTGACCACAGCAATGTCATGGTTGTTCTTCATGGGGCCGCCCCACCGATCTACCAATGGTGGTACTGGTAGTGGTAGTAATAGTGGTAGTGGCGGCTCCTACTCAAAAGCCTGGCAGAAGAGCTCTGTCTTACAGGCCTTGCGGAACTGTAAAAGGTCCCACAGGGCCCTGATCTCCTCTGGGAGCTCATTCCACCAGGTAGGAGCTGCCACTGAAAAGGACCTGGCCCTAGTTGCAGCAAGCCTGGCCTCCCTGGGGCCTGGGGTCACCAGGTGATGTTGTGCCCCCGACCGAAGTGCTCTTTGGGGCATATGTGGGGAAAGGCGGTCCCTCAGGTATGGCGGACCCTGGCCATATAGGGCTTTAAAGGTATGCACACCCCAGGAACTGATCTCTGTATTCTGGAGATCAGTGATAATTCAGGGAGATCTCCAGGCCCTGCCTGGAGGTTAGGAACCTAACTGGGGATGACTACTGGGACCCATAACACCAAATGGCTGTTGGAGAAATGCTCCTAGAGCAGTAGGAACATTCTCTGTGGTTTTGAGCCTATTTCTGCTGTTTATTTATTTCTTACTTTGCATTTGTGAATTGCCCAGTTCCTGCACGCACAAGGCTCTAGGTGAGAAACTTCATCAGTTCTTTAAAAGGAGCTGACCTCCATGTCACTGATTTTATCTGACATGAATCCTTGATTTAATTGGACCATATGTCAAGTGTAAAAAAAAAAATGGGAAGGAAACAAATGGGCTTTTTAGTGAAACAGCAGCTCCCTCTCGTGTCTATGACTGGGCACAGCATTTAATGCTTCCATCCTGCACAGGGTGAGGAGTTTAAATCCTGTTTACTTGACTAAGAGCCAACACAGGCTAATGGCATGCAGCATTTCAACTTCAGGAGCAATTCATTTGACTGAAACCAAAGAATGGTTTGATTTTTCCTGTCTTTGCATAGATGAGGTAAAGTACGTTTAAATTAGATAGAACAGGTGGCAAATGGAAGTTTAGTTTAGGGTTGCAGGTGTCGTGTCCCCCCCGGCCACTAGTGGGAGGTGGGGGTCTGGCTTGGTAAATTCCTGGAGATTTGGGGGTGGTGTCTGAGCACGGCAGAATTTGGGGAGGGGAAGGAACTCAGCAGGAATGTGATCCTGCCCTCCCAAGCTGCCGTTGCCTCTGTTGTCTGGAGACCATACCTGCAGGCTAGCAATGTAAATCAGTCCTCTGGATTAAATTCATTCAGATGGCTTTTGTATTTCCAAAATGGAGCCACTCCAATACATAATCTCTGAACTCTGGCACCTACTTAACCGTCTTTTAGTTGCCACGCTAAAAAAAAATTCTTTCCAGCTTTTTTTAATGTTCTGCTTCTGGTCTGAAGCCTGTTTTGTAGATAGTTTTATATCGTTTATATCCCTGGGCTTGTTTTTAGATTGTTAACTTACTATTTTAATTATAAACCACCTTGAGTAGGAGCCCATTCCCGTTCTAAACTGGATGTTATCCACTGTTGGCCCAGTTCCAAGTAAAGCGATACAGGGACGGGGGTTTCATAAAGCAAACTTCATCCTGTTAATTAGCCGTCTCTGGAGCGCTATGGCCATGTCAAACTGCACCACTTTTTTCCCCTGCCCTTTTTCACCGCTCAATCTTCCTTCCTCTGAACATTCTAAGTTGAGAGCCAGTTTTGTGTAGTGGTTAGGAGCACGGACCCTAATCTGGGAGAAATGGGTTTGATTCCCCACTCCTCCACATGCAGCTGTTGGTGTGACCCTGGGTCAGTTACAAGTTCTTTCAGAGCTGTTCTTTCAAGAGCAGTTCTCGAAAGAGCTCTCTCAGCCCCGCCTACCTCACAGGGTGTCTGTTGTGGGGAGGGGAAGGGAAGGGAGATGGTAAGGTACTCTGAGACTCCCGGTGAAGGGCAAGGTATAAATCCAACCTCTTCTCTTCTTTCTTCTGTTCTCTGAAGAACATTTTCTCTCAGAGCTCTCTCAGCCCCACCTACTTCACAGGGTGTCTGTTGTGGGGAGGGGAAGGGAAGGGAGATTGTAAGGTACTCTGAGACTCCTTCAGGTAGTGAAGGGCAGGGTATGAATCCAATCTCTTCTTCTCTTCTATAGCACTACACCAATAGAGTTCTCTCAATGGAGTCATCTCAGTGGTGCCGCTGTAACACTGGAGTGTTATATTGGTTTAGCACTATAGCACTCAACTTACAATGTTCAGGGGAAAAGGGTGAGGAAGATCATGTGGTGAAAAGGACCAGGAAAAAAGTGGCATTGTAGGACATTTTATGGACATTTTAAACAGCACACCACAGCGAATCAGAAGCACAATAAAAAGGTGAAAACAGAGGAAAGCAATTTCCTTCAAAAACAGCTCAGCCCTGCTTTGCCAATGGGACGCAAGGGGCTTTGTATGACCAGGTAAACAAAATCTGTTAGCAGCCAGTTGCTAAAGAGGTTGTGTCTGAACTGACACACAAAAAAAATCCATTAATGACCTGCTACTAGAATGGATTACAAAGGGTGTCTGAAAGGGGCCCAGGGCTCTGCTGAAGTGGCATAGGAATCTCTTAAATAAACACTTCTTATAAGGTGCAAGTTGATCCAGAATTCTTTCTTGCCATATGAAGACTGTAACAAACTGCAGATTGGATTTAATCCCCTCCCCTTACCAGAAATATCTTTTTTCCTCTTCAGTAAGCTTTATTAAAAAAAAATCCAGCAAGAACAATGTGTAACTCAAAAGCTCACATGTTGCATTGTAACATTTGAACATACGAACGTATGAAGCTACCTTATACTGAACCAGACCATCGGTCCATCACAGTCAGTATTGTCTACTCAGGCCGGCAGCAGCTGTCCAAGGTCACAGGCTGAGGTCTTTCACGTCACTTCCTACCTGATCCTTTTAAACGGAGAAGCCGGGGATTGAACCTGGGACCTTCTGCATGCCACGCAGATGCTCTACCACTGAGCCAAGCCCCCTCCATTGATTGGTCTTAATTTTATAAAATGTTCCATTTCTGTGCTTTATTTCCCAATGGACTACCATTACCTGCTTCAGACCGCCAATGTCATTTGGCAGCAGGATCATCATAGACAAGACTTCACCCAAATATGGGAGACAAAGGATCTGAGCGTTCAGTCCTGCCGCGCGACCCAACTTAAATTTGCCTTTCTGGTGCATCATGGGCACAGGCTTACTCTCGTTCTGTTTTGAAAGACAACACAAAAAGAAATACAATGAGTAAGTTCACCTGCACTTGCGCTATGATTCCACATGTAAGCAAATTTTATAATGAAAGATGTAGATTCTGAAGCATTGGTGGGTAACACTGTGCACAGCACTTTGTAGCGGGTATAGCAGGAGGAGAAGGAGGAGGAGATTGGGGCTGATTTCCCACTACAGCTGCCTCGGGGTTGCACCGCCATTTGCCCCGATACTATTCGTCAATTTCACACCCAAAGCCGCGGGGCTGCATATGACCCGCGGCTTCGCTCGATTTCCCCCGCAGTTTTGTGATCCTGTTTTTTGAGGATTACGAAACTGCGGGGGAAATTGGGCGAAGCCGCGGGTCAAAATGCAGCCCCGCGGCTTCGGGTGTGAAATTGACGAATAGTATCGGGGCAAACAGCGGCGCAACCCCGAGGCAGCTGTAGTGGGAAATCAGCCTGGATTTATACCCTGCCCTTCACTACCCGAAGGAGTTTCAGAGCAGTTTACAATCTCCTTTCCTTTCCCCTCCCAACAGACACCCTGTGAGCAGTGTTCCCTCTAAGCTGAGTTAGCCATGTTAGCTAGCTCAGTTTTTTAGCCTCCAGCTCACAGTAGCAATTTGGCTACTGCATAAGTTAGCTTGCTCTGGAGCCATTCTTCCAGAGCTAAGACAAAAATATGTCAGCTGGAGGTTAAAATCTGTGAGCTAGCTCACGCTTACTCAGCTTAGAGGGAACACTGCGTCCAGAGCAAACTAATTTATGCAGCAGCCAAATCGGTTGCTCACAACTTTAATGCCAGTAGCTCACAAAGTAGAATTTTTGCTCACAAGACTCCACAGCTTAGAGGGAGCATTGCCTGTGAGGTAGGTGGGGCTGAGAGAGCTCTTTCAAGAGCTGCTCTTGCGAGAACAACTCTGAGACAACTTGTGACTGAACCAAGGTCACACCAAGAGCTGCATGCAGAGGAGTGGGGAATCAAAACCGGTTCTCCCAGATTAGAGTCCACGCTCCTAACCCCTACACCAAACTGGGTCTTGGTGGATGCCATGAAAAGTGTCAACGATCACCATGATGCCCTCAAGGACCACACTGTAGAAGCCTGGAAAAGGGGAAATTATTTCAAAAAGTGGAATATTCACAGAAAAAGGAAACTTATGAACCAGTTTCAGGATCCAGTGCAGGATTGTCTGTTGCAGAACACAAACGGAAGATGGTTGGCAGAAAAAAGCTATCTGAGGACTGGATAGGAATCACTGCTGTATGTAACAAAATAGCAATATTGTATACAATAAGAACAACACAATAAATTAAGGTTTCTCCAGAAAGACCTGTTTCAGACCTGCTTCCTGTTTCTCCAGGAATTCCCCGCCCCACAAGCTGGTAATCTTACCTTACAACAGTCTGTCATTTTTGATACAAATTTTACTGAAGGATTTTAATAATTAAAAAACAAAATGAAAGAAAGACAGAGGAAAAAATGAAAGAGATATATAAAGGAAAAGCTTTTGATTTTCTCCACAACAAATACTGGCATAATTACAGAATTCATTATTCTTCTATTTTAACAGAATAAAACTTCTCATTTTTCTATAATCCTTTTCTCCCTCGTGCCATTTTGTAAGATATTAAAGCTACCTTAAAAGATCTCATGTTCCTAAAAAATGTATGCAATACCTCATTCAGCATAAATTCTCTTTCTGTCGTAAGCTTTGGATCAAACTGGTGTTGCCAAGTAGCTTTAAAATAGGTGGCATTCGCCAGCACCAAGACAGCGTTTCTTTGAATAACATCTGGGGCAAAAAGTTCCTTGATTTTTCCTTTGAGAAGAAGAAAATGGAATTAAAAAGGAACAATTTTTAAAAAATAATTTAAATTGTTTTTGTATACACTTTAAGTGTTGCCCAATTTTTTCGTTGTATCTCTGCAATAGAAATAAAAAGGACAATGTGAAAGGGAAAACACATGACAACAGAAAAGAAAAGCTACCTGTGATGCTTCTCTCCATCACTGAAACTGCCTTTCAATCAAAACTCCACCTGCAAAATGTCACACAGCTCTTAAAGTGATGGGAGCCCTGTCAGAAAAAGCCAAGCTAACCATCCTCATTTCCCTACAAGCCTCCAATTTGTTCCTTTTGTGGCCAGAAGGCTTGCTCTGCCCCATGGCCACTGACTTGTGAGGTGTCGCAGGCCTCTATCTTATCCCCCATGCTATTTTATATCTATACAAAGCCACAGGGAGAGGTCATCAGGAGGTATGGGCTGCAGAGTCGCCAATATGCAGGTAATACCCAGCTCTGGCTTTCCTTTCCACCTCATTCCAGGGATGTTGCTGATGTTCTAAACCAGTGCTGGGTTGGGCTGAATGACGGTGAACAACCTGAAACTAAATCCTGTCAAAACAGGAGTTTCCCAGGTTAGTAAAAAGGGACTGGAGATCCCCCCCCCACCCCATCTTGGATGGGGTTACACTCCCCTTGAAAAATCAAGTCTGCAGCTGGGGAGTGCTGCTCAGCACAGTGGTCTCCTTAGAAAATCAGGTGATGGCTATGGTTTGGAATACTTTTGCCCAGCTTCAGCTGGTGTGTCAGTAGGGTTGCCGCGTCCCTCCGGGGGGCGGGGAAAACCCCGCTCGATGGGTCCATTCCCCGCTGGCCCGGATCATGCCACTGGGGGGAACCCCACCCCCAAAATGCCGGGATCGCAGAGACGTGCCCAGCGTGATGACATCACCCGGAGGTGACGTTATTAGACCAGGCATGTTGTGGGGGGATGCTCTATCATTCGAAGGAAAACTCTATGGTTTTGCCTCAAATCATAGTGGTCCCACCCCCAACGTGCCCGACGTGATGACATCACTTCCAAGTGATGTCATTGCGGCACACACACCAAGGATCTCTAGGGAAGGACCATGTGATCCCCCGCTATAAGATAAAAAAGACTTGGCAACCTATGTGAACCCTTCCTGGTTCAGTCAGATCTAGCCACAACCACCTATGCCTTAGTTACATCTTCACAGGATTATTGCAATGCACCCTACTAGGGGCTACTCTTGAAGAGTGTTCGGCAGCTATTGCAGAATGCTGTGGCTGGACTGCTGATTAGAGGCAGTTACTGGGAGCAAACATCCTACACAGGCCCGTAGCCACAATTTTGTGGCTTGTGGGGCAAATGTTTTTCCTGGCGGGGCTGAAGTTCTCAGTGCAGAGAGAAAAGCCAGAATTCTGAGGATGATGCCCCAGCTACTGGGGAATCAAGCTTTTTAAAATCAAAGCATAGAGGCTTCTGCCAATCTTAGCCCCAGAGTAGGATGATAGCCAGCTGAGAAATGGGACGGAGAATAAATATTCTGGTAGATGGTAGGCATGTATAAAAACACATAAAACTTTATTTACACAAACAAAGGACAAAACACATAGAGAGGGGAATCTTTAGCCAGGATTCATCCTACAACCGCAGTACTAATGGCTGGAGATTTTAATGCTAGAGTTGGGGAGACAAATGAGGACCTTTTTTTGAAAAGCTATAAAACTTAGATAAAGGGCTTTCCAATTATGAGTTACAGAAGATCTAAAGACAAGAAAATTAATGGATCGGGCAGACATTTTGCATCCTTATTACTAAAGGATGATCTGTTAATAATAAATGGACACAAACAGTTTGATGGAAAAGGAGATTTTACTTGTATAAATCATTTAGGGGCAAGTGCAGTAGACTATTTTGTTGCTTCTGCTGACTTACTCAGAAGAGTGGAATCCTTGGAAGTGAAGGATTATTTGAAGAGAAGAAGAAGAAGAGATTGGATTTATACCCCACCCTTCACTACCCAAAGGAGTCTCAGAGCAGCTTACAAACTCCTTTCCCTTCCCCTCCCCACAACAGATACCCTGGGAGGTAGGCAGGGCTGAGAGAACTCTGACAGAAACTGCTCTTTTTTCAAGAACAGCTGTGCCAGAGCTTGTGACTGACCCAAGGTCACATCAGCAGGTGCAAATGGAGGAGTGGGGAATCAAACCCGGTTCTCCCAGATTAGAGTCCACGCAGTTAATCATTATCCTGTACAATTATCGTGATCACTATCCCGTACAATTATTATTAAGTCTAGACGCTTACCGTCTCTCATCTAATGTAAAGAACTTAGCACTAAACCAGACATATAACAAGATCACCGAGGTGGTGTGAAGCCATTGAAGCAAAAGTGAAGACACAAATGGACTTGATAAAAACCAAATATACAGATTCCCAAATAATTGAGAACATGGGTATGGAATTTTTCATGGATTTAATTGACTTTTTCAAGCCTTCCTTGGTGACAGCAAAGTGCAGGAGACAGGGGACAAATGATATAAATAATTGGTACGACTCTGACTATAAGGTGCTCAAAAGATTAAAAGACAGAAGAAATTATGCTGGCCACCAATCTGCTCCAAGGCCCAGTTTAAGGTGTTTTTTTAAAAAAGCTCTACGTGGCTTGAGACTGGGGTTTCTGAAGACTGTCTTCTCCCTTATGTTCCTTCCTTGGGAATGATAATCACTGGAGGGCACACGAGAGAGGCCCTTTTCAGAGCCAGCCCAGCCCCCTCACTGTCGATCTTCAGGAGGCAGCGAAAGACTGATTTATTTTATCATCTGATTCATTTTTTATTTATCAGCAGTCCAAACTGGCATTTTTAAATTGTGACTTTTAATTGGGTTTTATAACTGTTGTTTTTATTGCGTTTTTATGATGTTTTATTTATATTGTCAGCTGCCTCAAGTCCTGCAAGGGAGAAAGGAGGCTAATAAATGTATTAAATATATAAAATAAATAAATGAGTCCCAATGCCTGCCTTCCCTTACCTTGTGTCTGTTTGTCAATCACAGCATTAATTGTCTGCCTGGCATCCTCTAAGGCGCCATAGAAATCGACGATCTGCAGTGTTGCTCCATAGATGTCCTTTGCATCCATAAGATATTGCTGTAGAGCAGAAAAATAAAAATAAAAACAAGAATGAAAAGGATAACCCCCTACTTATACTAAGGTTTGGGAGAAAGAATTAAAACGGACTTTAACTCCTGAAGAATGGCAGCAAGTATGGAACTCCTCTTCTAAAAATCATCTATCATTCCCCGAAAGCTTCAATTTTATGACAATCTCTAATTGGTACTTGAGCCCAACCAAACTTAATAAAATTAGATCCTCTTTAGCCCACTTTGCTGGAAAGGGTGTAATCAGTGAGGCTCCCCCTTACATCTATGGTGGTCTTGTCCAGTGATCCAATCCTTTTGGGGCACAGTTGCTGATAAAATCTCACAAATACTAGACATTTCTCTCATTATGTCTCCAGACCTTTTTATTTCTGATCTATGGCTGGATTATTCAATGGAAAAGAGCCAACGTTCCTTGGTCTTGATATTGATTGCAGCTGCACGACAGGTGACTGCAGCCAATTGGAAAAACCCAAACAGGCCTTCCATAGGTACCTGGTTTGACAAACTTTGGGATGCTTATATCATGGGGAAAACAGTTAACAATTCTTTCTTTATTGGTTTCCAGTTGTCTTTTTCACCCTGTGATTATGATGAAATCTGGAAGCCAGTTATTGGGTTTCTGAGACACAATGAAGTTTTTCCGTGTAGAAATGATTACAGAATCTGGTTAAAATTGTAAGGCTATTGCAAGGATGTGTCAATGTGAGTTGTTTTATGGGTGTATGAAAATTGTACACAAATTTAGGTTTAACCTAGGTTTTCTGGGAGTATCTATTGGTCAATAATGTTATAATCGTTCTATTTTTGGATTGCCCTTTTTGTGTACTTAACAATTAATAAAGTAATTTTTTTTAAAAAAAAAGAATGAAAAGGATACTGCTGTATTTCTAGATGGTTCTCTGTTGCCCCTTTAACATAAGAATTTTGGTTATGGGTTCTTAGGTACAGGCTCAAAATTTGGGGGGGATCAGAATCTAGATATACGAAGTTTCCTATTTGCAGGGCCAGCATAACTGTTATGTCTAGGGAGTGAGAGAGCACTTACCTGAAAAAAATCGTATCCTTTTTGTGCAAACAAATTGTTTGCCAGACTCAGCAGGTAACCATCTCCAAGGCTATTCAATTGAGAAAGGAGGTTCTTGAACTGTAAATTGATTCCTCCATCCTAATCACAATAGGAAGGAATACAAGAATGTTTCCCTCGATATTAAAATGTTTGACCACATAGTACATAATACAGCAACCAGAACCAGAAAAGAGTTAACTTTTATTGAAGACTTAAAACAACACTGGAGTGATTCAGGTACATAGATATAACATTTCTTATCACCTGAAGTTTTTATCCTTAACTTGATTTGTGCTTCCAAGTCTACGTGCTACAAGTTATCTTCCTTTCAGCCAGCTTCAGGTTACTATTGTCTCACTCACTCGCTCAAGATGTCACCTTCCTTCTACACAGCTCTAACTCTCTCCCAGCTGACTTAGGTCCTTTCCACACTAGATCTTAAATCCTGGTTCAACCCTGTCCCCGAACTTATATTCTACACTACATGCGACTTCACCCTTGTAATTATCTCAAGGTATTTTTACATTCCACACTACACTCAAGTTCACCCCTGTAATTATCTCAGGGTATTTTTTGTTTCCATATTACACTGAGGTCACCCCAGTTTTGCCCCACACTTTTCCCGGGATAAACAGATACTGTCACAACCAGGGATAAATGCAAATGTGTCGTCAGTTGAACTCTGATAAAACCAGGGATGAGATCCAAGTGTGGAAAGGACTTGAGATAGATAGTTTATTATGGCATCAAGCCTGTGAATCAGCAGAAACATGCCAACGTTATTTTAAAAAAATGGCTAAAAAGAACATAAAATGTATAAGAATGCATAAAATAAAGTAACAACCAATAGAAATTGCGTAAAATATAAGTCAAAGGATCAGCTTAAAACTGAGACACAATTAAGCGGGCTTTTTGGATACAACAGCAAATGGTGCGGAAATTGGCAACTGCCTTAGAGACGAACTGATTTTCCTCTGACAGCATGTAGTTTATATAGTCAGATTCTGCCATATTGGGACTTGGTCTTGCAACAGGCTCAAGATATCTGGAGCGGACCTCCTTATACCAGGGACACCTGAGGATCATATGCATTATAGTTGCAACTTCCCCATAGCCATATTTGCAATACCTTTGTGCAAAGGGAATTCCCTTGTACCTACCCTCGAGCACCACTGAGGGGAGTGCTGAACACCTGGCCAAAGTGAAGGCTTTTCTCTACTTATATACATCAAGATGGACAAGGTAAGCAGAATAAGCAGCACAGTATTTGGCTTGCACAGGCGCTATAAAAGTTGGATATCTAGCCAAATCAGACTGCCTCTCAATATCTATTATTCTTTCTTTCACGATTGCCTTATCCCAGCTGACTTAATGGCTCTTGGTTGCCCACTCGCCAACCAACATTCCATGAGATTTTATTGGTCTTTGGATTCTAGATCAAATCACTGGAAAAGGCAATAATGCTAGGAAAAGTTGAAGGCACGAGGAAGAGTGGAAGACAAAACATGAGATGGATTGGTTCGGTCAAGGGAACCCTCAGTTTGCAAGACCCGAGCAAGGCTGTTAATGATCCAACATTTTGGAGATCATTAATTCAGAGGGTCACCATAAATTGGAAGTGGCAACTTGATATGCTAACACACAAGAAAGGAAAAGGTTGGCAACCTTGTTAAATAGTGAGTTCCATGGATGAGCAGACCCCAAGTCAAGTGATCAGCTCTGCTTTATTAGTGATTTCAGCAAGCCTAAGACTAAACTCCAAGGGCTCAGCCCTGTTTAAATGGCAAGCAATTGCCACACCCAAGCACACCCCACTCCCTAGGCAGGCTATTTACATAACATTACTTCTTGATTGGTTACTTCCAGAGTCCTGGTGGGCTATTGTTCTTGGCCTCCAAGCTCAGCCAGTCTCTGGTAGAACAGTCATGGAATGCCTCAGTCCCAATACATAACAAACCCTAACCAAACTGAACACAGTAAATGGCACAAGAAACTTAATCCTGACCCCGTTCACACGGAGCATTTGCCCCACCGAAGGCATGGTAGCCCTGCGGAGTTTCCGTGCATGATCACACAGGCACATCTGGGAGGCGTAGCACTCCTGTGGCCAACCTGCGGCTTCCCTCCGAAGATGTGGAGTAAAAAACTACCAGGAAAGAAGCACTAGTTTCCGGAAACCCCGGGGCAAAGGCCGGCGTCTGATCATGGGAGTGCCATCCGACGCCCGCCCATGTCCTGGGGTTTCCGGATGTTGTAAGTTTCCATGGGATGCGCACCAACGCCAAATGGCGCATGTGCACATGCAAGACACCAACAGCAGCCCGCCCCCCAACACCCCCCCAACGGCGCATGTGTACTTTGTAACAACACGGCTTGCGTGCTCTGCTGCGCTGCTTTTTCGCCGCGCTGCAGCAGCACGGTGTGATCAGCGCTCGGAGCTGGAGCATGGCAACCTGGTGGCCCGTGTGATCGGGCCACCATGCCTTATTTTGCTGTGGGGCGAATAGCCATGCCTCCCCCCTGGCATTTTCTGGCCCGTATGACCAGGGCCCCTGTTAACTTTATTTTGGACATACCACTGGACAGGGAGGGTCATTCTCCCTTTGGAGTCCTGATGTAACTGCAGGCAATCTTCTGTCTGAGGAAGCGGTTCTCCTGCCTTCTAAAGTCCTGTCAAAGTGGAGCACCTGCACCAGAGAGCAATCATAAGCATAACTTTACCAGAATGGGGGAAACCCATATGCAGGACAAGAGAGACAAGGGATACAAAGAGCATTACTGCCAAGGCTACCCATAGTTACAAGTACTGAGATTTAATTTTTAAAGGCATGGTAGGAATACGGTAAGTGAATTTAAAAAAATTAATTCCTGGGTCATGCCAGTGGCCTTTTTTCAACAGAAGGCTATCAAAGATAAGGTCAGAGTAGCATCTGAAAGCATAATTAAGGGGTGTTTTTAACACGCAAGATGCTGGTAGCAAAGGTATCAGAATATCCAGGGCTCTTTTTGTAGCAGGAACTCCTTTGCCTATTAGGTGACACACCCCTAATGTAGCCAATCCTCCAAGAGCTTACAGAGCTCTTCTTACAGGGGCTACTGTAAGCTCTTGGAGGATTGGCTACATCACGAGTTTGTGGCCTAATATGCAAAGGAGTTCCTGCTACAAAAAGAGCCCTGAGAATATTGTGCAGCTGATGTCTCTGAATAAAGCATTTAAAAGTCAAACGCCACTTTTAGGATCTGTACTGGCACAATATAAAATACCTCATCCTTTTTGACTTATTTTAAAAACTTCAGCTGTGCAAGTCGGGGGAAACTCTAATGAGTGATTGTCAGGTCTTACGGGGGCCTTGCCACGTTCCTTTGGATCTGAGTCTCTTTCCTTGGGAGAAAGGGCACAGCTACTCGTGACTTCAACAATATTCAGACGACATATTTAGGGTCAAAGTAACATAGGAAGGGAACAGGAATGAGCACGCCCCCCTGGCCCCCCTGCTTACACACAGTCACTGGGGCATGAGCTGGGGCTACTACCCATATAAAAATCACACGCACATTGGCTCTATCCCCGTTATTGAGTATCCTGATTTTTTGAACATTTCTGGCCATGAAGGTAGAGATTACAGATTACAGATATACAGTGTGTATGTATGTAGACCCCCTAGGGTTGCCTGGTCTGGGTTGGGAAATACAGGGAGACTTTGGAGGTGGATCCAGGAGAGGGCAGGGTTTGGGGAGGGGAGGGGCCTCAGCATGGCTCAATGCCATAGAGCCCACCCTTCAAAGCAGCCATTTTCTCCAGGGGAGCCGATCTCTGTCAGCTGGAGATCAGCTGTCAAAGCGGGAGATCTCCAGGCCCCACCTGGCGGCTGGCAACCCTAGATGCTTATGTTCCTGTAATCATGTATGGGTGGGGTCAGTGCGCTTATTATTGAGTTCTGCCTCGTGCCCAGCTTGTACCCTATCGTGCCCTAGATATGTTTGTTTATTATTTATCTATTTGTTCAATCTATACCCCACTGTCCCCGCCAAAGCAGGCACAGGGTGGCTTACATAAAAATCAAACACATAAAATTACCATGATAAAACAATCATAAAAATCCAAACTATTATAAAGTGCTAGCAAGTGTAGCAAGAGGGCAGATGGCACAGCCCAGCCCAAGTATTCTTAAATGACTGTTATTTAAAATGCAGCATGTTCATGTGGGAGAAGGGAAACCACCAGTGTTCCCTCTGAGCTGAGTGAGTGTGAGCTAGCTCACAGCTTTTTAGCCTCCGGCTCACACATTTTTGTCTTAGCTCAGGAAGGAGGGCTCTAGAGCAAACTGATTTATGCAGTAGCCAAATCGCTTGCTCACAACTTTAAAGCCAGTAGCTCACAACGTTGAATTTTTGCTCACAAGACTCCGCAGCTTAGAGGGAGCATTGAAAACCATTCCCCCAGATGCCCTCAACTTACCCCCTGGCACCACTTTCTGTAGCTTCCCCCTCCCCCTGATGGAGCTTACTTCATGTCATTATCATGCTCTGGCCCAGACTCAGGAATGGACTTCTCATCTGAGAAGGAAAAGGAGGAACGGAGGAGGACCCCAGGGGGATTCAGGGGTCTCAGAGGGCTTTGAAGTGGTGCCATACTTCCCCCAGACCCTGAATCCCTGGATTTCTCATCCTTGGCTTCTAGAACCCTTCACCAGGAGATGCTGCCAGCTCTTCAGATCCCAGGGCAACCACTCATCACCTTTGTTGGGCCAGGACCCAGACCTCCAGGGTCTCCCCCTCCATCGACAAAATTGGGGAGGGGAGAAGGTATGTACAGAAGTAGCCCAGTGTAGGAGAAGCACCAAGCTCATGGCCCATGCTCTGATCACTGAGGCAGGCTGCTTTCCTGACATACTTAGTTCCTTGCAGGTTCTTGGTCCAATCCAACCGTGGCAGGAAGAGGATCAGGAACAGTTTCAGTATGGGTGGGGCAGCTTCCCTTTCAGGCTACTGAAGCCTTGTTCTGAGTATGGGGCCTTGTGGGTTCAACTGGGTTCTCCAGGTCAGCTTGTGACTGCCTCGAGTGGAACCTGTCCAAGCCACCTCTAGATTGTGGCTCAGATCTTGGGGCTGCCCTGAACAGCAGACCTCCAACCACCAGTTCCTGAGTGGATCCTTGCTTCCGAGGAGTTCTTAGCTATTTCCAGTATTCTGGTGCTTAAAGACAGAACTGTTGCAGAGCCCCAACTGGGAGGAAAATGGATCCAGCTGGTCAGCCATGTTGGTCTGAAGCAGTAGAACTAATTTAGAGTCCAGCGGCACCTTTAAGACCAACAAAGATTTATTCAAGGTATGAGCTTTCGTGTGCAAGGCACGCTTCTTCAAATACATTGGAAAGGCAGGTAAGGTTCAAACTTATAGCCAGAGAATGAACAGCAAATTAACATGTAACATGATGATGTTCAAGATATGCAAAGTGAGAGCTAAATAATAATTTAGTTTTGTTCAACTAAATAACAAGTTAAGGTTATAAGGTCAACAGTTGTAAAGCAATAAATATGTCAAAATAGCAGATAAGTGTCCAAAGGTGTCTTTTCTTGTGAGAAGTAAGTGAGAATCTAAATTCTTTCCTCTCAGGTGTGGAGGGCACTTAACAGCATTTAATGAGGGGAATGGCTGAGGATGAAATGTTGTGGCTCCCTCTCTCACTAGCCCAAGTTCGTAGCCAAATTTCCTTACTAGATGATATGCCATATTTCCTGGTGACATTAAAAGAAAAGGAATGAATGAAAAATATCAGTGATTTTGGGAACTGGAGTACAACCACCTGTTCAAACCAGATATGTTTCTATTGTGAAAGTCAGCTCTTTTTTTCTCCAATGGAAACCAGTGTTCCCTCTAAGCTGAGTTAGTGTGAGCTAGCTCACAGTTTTTTAGCCTCCAGCTCACATATTTTTGTCTCAGCTCAGGAATGAGGGATCCAGAGCAAGCTAACTGATGCAGAAGCAAATCACTTGCTCACAACTTTAATGTCAGTCGCTCACAAAGTAGAATTTTTTGCTCACAAGACTCCACAGCTTAGAGGGAACATTGATGGAAACTATCATATTGCAACTTTTAAAAGTCTAGGGGGGGGATGTCAGTGGAGTGAATCTCTGCTCTAGGTGGTGCATTCCCTACACCAGGGGTGTCGAACTCATTTGTTATGAGTTCTGACATAAATGAGACCTCACTGGGCCGGACCATGTGTGTCATACAATGTAATGCCAGGTAGCGGAGATTAAAACTTTATAAAGGACACAAACACAAAGGGTTTTTTTTAAAAAACTTAAAATAAAAACATACTTAAACCATTAGCACTCTGGCAATATTTTGTTTATTTAACAATGTCTGATAACTGACACCTCTTGCTCCGAATTATTGCATCAGAATGTCTGTGCTGTTGCAGTCTTGAGTATGCTGTTCAGCTGTGTGTATCTGTAAGCTGCAAACCTACGATGATGCAGCAGCAGCAGAACGGGAAGAAGAAGCAGAAGACGGCCAGTTGCACTGCGGGCCTGATAGAAGCCCTCTGGGGGTCTGATCTAGCCCCCGGGCCGCATGTTTGGCACCCCTGCTCTACACTAGCTGAAGCCCAGTCATAGCTTTGCACCCCAGTCATGAAGAAGTTTAAATGTCCTCATTCTTGGCCCTGCTTTACAGGGGATTATTGGTGACAGGACTCTGATACATTATCATGTCTAGTTGGGTCTTCTGTAATAAAAAATATGGTTTGTATCAGGCTGTAACTCTTTTCTTTTTCTTTTCTTTTTTTCTGCATTTCCAGAAGCTGCTATATTTTCAAACAGGTGAAAAATTTAGAAGCTGTGAGAAGAATTTCGCTTCTCTTTATCAGTTCTACTTCACCTCATGTTTATGGTGCACTAACCTGGATGATAGACTCACAAACAGCATGAATTTACTATTTGTTTGACAGAGAAGGCGGCTACCAGAAAACATGCAATGGTATACTTTCTTTGGGGCTCACCTGTCCCATTTGTGCTTTAGTGTTTCCCTTAGCACCCAGGAAGACCATGCTCAGGGCACAGGTGATACTCAGAGGAGAGTAGAAGATGTTTTGGGGTGTATCGCTTCCAATCATTTCATGGTAAAGATCAAGACCAAATGCCAAGTTCGCTTTAGAAAGTGAATCCTGGGCAAAATCCATAGCTATGAACTGAAAGAGAATACAGGCACATAAGAAAAAGATTATAATTGCAAGATATGAGTTACATCACAACTTACACATTGGTATATCTGACATACGATGACTAAAGTGATTTCAATGTACTGGCATTGTTGTATTCAGGGCTCTTTTTGTAGCGGGAACTCCTTTGCATATTAGGTGACACCCCCCTAATGTAGCCAATCCTCCAAGAGCTTACAATAGCCTCTGTAAGAAGAGCTCTGTAAGCTCTTGGAGAATTGGCTACATTAGGGGGGTGTTGCCTAATATGCAAAGGAGTTCCTGCTACAAAAAGAGCCCTGGTTGCGGTGTGATGAAGTGATTTGAGTAAAAATAAACGTCTGAGGTCTATAGTATACCTTGGGAGTTTAATCTACAATTATCGAATGCAGCCTGGAAATCAATAAAGGCCATTTGTGGAACACTACCATGGCATTTAACATATTTATGTATAAGAAAGCTTAGGATGTAACAATTATCAAAAGCTGAACTAGCCTTTCTGAATCCTAATTGCCCTCAATTTATTCATGATAGAAATTTCAGACTGGTCTGATAGAAGCCTTAGTAGATACAATGCATAAAGTTTTCCTATAATTGACAACAGACTTAATGGGTCTATAATTACTGGGATTATCCTTGGAACCTGTTTTTTAGATAGGAATGACAATAGAGTTTCTCCAATGATTAGCCCCAGGACTATGGAACCACGGACCTCCCATTCTGTTCCATGGGAGCAGATTGTATATATATATACCACATCCTGACTCAGCTGCTTTCACTTTGCAGCAGGAAGAGAGAGGAGTTAGTCGACATGGGAGAGCGAGTTAGGAAGAATTGCTTGCTGCGTGGCTGGTTTAAGGGGAGGCTAGAGCTGAGCTTTCCTGGGGGCACCTGCTTTGGGGGCTATAACTCAGACAGCACAAATCCAGTATTTGCCAAGCTTGGAGGGTGGGTGAGGAGAACCTGCTGAAGTAGGGTTGCCAAACCCCCGGTTTAGCGGGGTCCCCGCTTGGAGGGGTTTCTATCTGCCGCCGGCCAAATGGCCAGCGGGGAAGCCCCACCCCAAGCCCCAACACCCCCAGCCACCCTCTCCTTCTCTTGAAGGGCTCCTTTAATGCAAGAGCTGGCGTCCTCGCTCACCGGAACGCCAGCTCCAAGGCAGCCTTCCCGCACGCTGGAACTCAAGCGGAGATTGGGGTGCCTGGAAACTGCTCTTAAAGGGACAGTGCAGGAAGCTGGCGTTTCCTCGCAAGCCCAATCTCCGCTCAAGATCCAGCATGCAAGGAAGGCTGCCTGTGCTTAAATGGAACTGGCATTCAAGTGAGTGGGGAAATGCCAGCTCTCTGCAGAGCATTTCCCCGCGCAAGGGGCGCGCGGCTGGGGGGAGCGGACATCCTCAATGTGACGTCATCACGTCAGGGATGCCCCGCCCTCCAGGAACGGCCCCCAAAGTCCCCGCTGCGGGCCAAGATGGACTTGGCAACCCTATGCTGAAGACTTCCTGTGAGTTTGGTATCTCTAACTCAGAAAGGGGCTGTTCTACCACCTCCTGAACTCACAAACAGGAAAAATTTGTGAAAGTTCATGGTTCATGGTTCGTGTAATCAAACGAACCATGAACCACCATTTTCCCAGCTGATGCCCATCCCTACTATTACTCTTTACTGCGCTCTGCCTTCCCTGAGGCCCAATGGCTGCACTGCAGAATTATATTAGAAGTAAAATAAATCAGATCATTCTGAGTGCAGCACAACTGTGGCTTCAGGGGCTCTCCAGAGTACTTTAGCTGTGGGGATTTTGTCCCCCCTCTTGGCAGCCCTGACCCTCCCCAATATTTGTGTGAGTTGGTTTAGTCTCACAAGGCGGAGTCCCTTCTTAGTGCTGTCAGTTGGCTAGAAGGGAGGCTGAGGTAAGACTGAATGAGCTCCCGAGTTGAAACCAGTTGCTCCCACTGCTGTATCTTCTTGTTAATATATGTTTTGAGCACACCCATCTCTGCTGTATGAGCCTGAGAGCAGAAAATTGAGTGAGCATCCTGGGTATCCTGATCTACAATTAAAAGGGAATATTACAACCACAGCAGGGGCAATCCGAAGGAGAGGTGGATGAGGGGGGAAAGGAAGAAGACAAGATGGTGGAGAGGCATCAAAAGCCGGGACCAGCAGGAGATAAAATTTCCTCTCCCCCGCTTCTTTTATTTTGTTTTTATCTAATTTATATTCTGCCTTTCTGTAAGTGCATTCAATGTGGTTTACAGTTCCAAATGCAATATACTCAACACAAAAGGAAAAAGGAACAGGAACACAAGCACCCTCAAGGTACCGAATCTGAGGGCTGAACGAGGTGGTATGGTGTGCTCAAGTCCATCCTGGGGACACACCATTATTTTGAAGGAGTGAGTTCCCACCAGGGCACTCCTTTTAACAGTTCCATCAGGGGACAATTCTAGTTGGAGCCACCATGGCATGGGGGGAGGAAGAGCTCCTGCCTTCCCTCCCCATACCATTTTTTCCAACCCAAACTGGAGCCAGAAGGGATGGAAGCAGGGACACCATATCATTTAGTTTGGCCCTCAGAGAACTTCTCTCACAGTTCCATAATGACCAGATGGAATGTCTACAGTAGGAGGGAGATCTGGGAGCAAAGGATCCAGATAGCAGTTGATCCAGAGCTTACAGCAGGCCTCGCTGTCTTACCTCAGTGAATACTTACCACTGACATGTGACAACTCATGTCACAATACTTTCAGTGCTACACATCATATGTCTTGACTGATGTTTTGCAATAAGTGTTTGAATCTTTACAAACACTTCACAATGGCTCAGCAATTACCCAGCCCTAAACACTGACAAGTTCTTCCTGCCTGTCTCTGAGAGGAAAAGTGAGTGGCTGCTGGCAAATGTACTTCGAAGGATATGCCCAAATGGAAACAGCTTTGCTCCATTCAGGAGCTCTTCCAAGCCTTCCTTGTAACGTGAACAGACCACTTAAGTATTTATGTGCAATACCTTTTCATATTGAAATGATACGCACAGTTGCAAACAGGATATAAAAGAGCTACAGTAGTCAGAAAAGGCAATCTCAGGCTGTCAACGCTGTGTGGGTCGACCCTGCCCCACCCTCTTCCTCCAAGGACCTTAGAGTGGGTGTATACTGTTCTCCCATCATTTTATCTTAACCTCGTTTTCTTTTAGATTAATTTAAAGGAAATAAGAAGAGCAGAATAGGGGGGTGGGATACTCGGTGGGGTTCAGGTACCCATTCAATGTGCCTTATATTCTATTTTTTCATATTATTCTATTTTTCCTAACTACATGGAGATTTTTTTAAAAAATGGATCTGAACCACATTGAGCTAAGTATATGGATGGAATGGGAGCTCTGGCCATTGTATTTTTTCCTGATCAGTTTTGTTTGTAGGGGTTTCTTTCGACACAGGAATTCTTCTTAGCAAAGTTCTGCACACATTTCAAGACATATCCCTCTTCTCTCCCTCTGTTTTTTTAGGTGGGTACAGACAAGCAGCTCCCAAAAATCACTACTTTTATGCTAATATTGTAGAATCAAACTTGGATTGTACTTTGAATTTACTCCTCGACCTCGCCTTTGCAACCACGTAACAGTTTCAGTTTTTTCTTTTCTTTTTCAAGTCTGTTTTTAAAATTCAGTATTTAAACATGAGATCAATGATCTTATATTTAAGCGAATCATATTTACCTCCTGGTCTCCGGGGCTTAAGCGATCCACTTGGCTCGGTGCTCACTCTGCAACTTTCTGGGGAGGCTGGAACTTAAATGGGGCTGCCACACCTGTTAATTAATACTCCTACTGCAATGGAACTGATGACCTCATGTACTCCGAGTGCCACTCCAACTGGAATTTTTCAACACAGATCTGGTTTCCCCAAAACAATAACCTGTCCATTTGGACAATTCTTAGCTCAACAGGGTTTCCTTAGAAAAAGGAAATATTACATCCTTGGAAAAATTACTCACTGATCCAAGCCAGGATTGAAAAGTTTTTATATGAGAAATAATACAAGGTTTGGCAACAATAATTTAATTTTGTTTATTGATAGATCACCTTTGTATCCCATCTTTTCTCCAAGGACCTTCAGATAACATTATGATCTCAACAGCTCTGTGGGGTAAATGAAGGTTTACAGCTAGGTTTACAGCCCACAACAAGGACCAAACTCCTGCAACAGGGTAAATAATACCTCCTAGAGCAATTTCAGCTTGGGGAAATGGTGTGGATGGAGCCCTCCTCCCTTGGCACCATGTTCCCTTGGAGAAGTTTCTCTTGGTTGCCATGCGGCTGTGAGGAGAGCACATCTGCTTTGAAACCACATGATTTGACCCAACAATAACACAACCAAATGACCCTACTTATAGCCAACTGTATCACATAATTGGCCCTGAGTTTCATGTCTGAGAAGGAACTGAACTCTGGACTCCAACACTCTATGGACTACATAACGTTGGCTCTACAATATGCTTTGTCTTCTAAAGTTCCATTAAAATCTTTATAATTACTTTTATCTAGCTTCCAGCACTGGAGAAGATCATTTCATAAAACCATTTAAAGAAGAAGAGACGAGGAGGAGGAGGAGGAAGAGTGTGTTATCAAGTCAGAACCAATTAATGGCAACTCCAGGACAATGAGCTTTTCAAGTTAAGAGATGTTCAGAGGTGGTGTGCCATTACCTTCCTCTGCATAGCAACCCCAGCCTTCCTTGATGGTCTCCCATCCAAGTACTAACCATGACCGACCTGGTTTAGCTTTCAAGCCCTAACAAGATCAGACTAGTCAGGAATGTTCAGGCTGCTATCCTCTATTAGATTGCCTACCAGTAATTCCAGGGATATCCATGGCACTATTCAGGAGGAAGTTACAATTAGGTGCAAAATAGGTAGGTTATGGCTGCCAGGTCCCCCTTGGCCATCAGTGGGGGATGGGGAGGTAGGGTTGCCAGATCCAGGGTGGAAAACTCCTGGAAATTTTGGGTTGGAGGCTGGAGAAGACAGGAGCCTCAGTGGGGTGCAATGCCACAGAGTCCACCCTCCAAAGCATCCATATTCTCCAGAGAAACTGACCTATGTAGTCTGGAGATGAGCTGTAATTCCAGGGGATCCCCAGGTCCCACCTGGAAGCTGGCTTCCCTAAGACAGACAAACAGACAGAGGAAGATTCCCCTTTCTGAAAAGTGCATTTGCTTTTTATCATTAGTTATGGATGGCATGAAAAGGTTATTGGTGTAGAAACATTCATTTGTGAGCTACCACATGGTGGCTCAGATAACCATTAAATGGAGTTTTCACATAGTTTTTACATAGTTCTATTCGGTTTTATTTCCATAGCAAAGCTGCCAGATCTCGTGATGCAAATATGGTATGAATCTGATCGTAGATTTCTTTCTTAATGCCAGATCTGGCCCTGTCAACAGATCCTTTCACAGATAGACCCTCTGGTCCTCCTCCATTGTCTGGTCTCATCTGCAATCGATTGAATCACCAAGAATATTTCCTGCTCCTCCCAATATTGTGTTGTGATTTCCCTACAATGTTATTGCAAAGGCCTGAGTCAGTTTAGGTGTTGAAATCTTTTCCAATGAAAATGGATGCTGTAATCATCAAAACTGATAAATAAACTGTTGGAAGCAACGTTCAAATTCCAGAATCAATTCTATAGTTCTGTCTGAGTCTATAAATGTCAGGCATCCCTTTATTCAAAATCCCTTTATTAAAGCTGCTGTTACATTTTTAGATTTCAGTAGCAGTCCTGGATGAATCACAAACCAGAATTAAGATTGCTGGGAAAAACATCAACAACCTCAGATATTCAGACAATACCACTCTAATGGCAGAAAGTGAAGAGGACCTCAAGAGCCTCTTGCTAACTGTTAAAGAGGAGAGTGCAAAAGTTGGCTTGAAACTCAATGTCAAAAAAACTAAGATCATGGCATCTGGCCCCATCACTCCTTGGCAAATAGAAAGGGAACTCATGGAAGCAGTGACAGACTTCACGTTCCTGGGATCCAAGATCACTGCAGACAGTGACTGCAGCCATGAAATTAAAGACGCCTGCTCCTTGGGAGGAAAGCGATGGCAAACCTAGACAGCATAATAAAAAGTAGAGACATCACCCTGCCAACTAAAGTCCATATGGTCAAAGCAATGGTATTCCCAGTAGTAATGTATGGCTGTGAGACCATAAGGAAGGCCGATTGCCGAAGAATACATTGTTTTGAATTATGGTGCTGGAGAAGACTCTTGAGAGTCCCTTGGACTGCAAGGAGATCAAATCAGTCAATCCCAAAAGAAATCAACCCTGACTGTTCCCTGGAAGGCTAGATACTGAAGATGAAATTGAGCATGGTGGCTTGCGCGGTGGTTTCCATCTCCACAGGACGTCGCTGGATTGGCTGAGTGGGTTGAGTATCAGCTTGATCAATGAGGGTGATCTGAGCGACTGTGGAGTTTCGATTGGGACAATGGTTTCTTTGCGGCCTTGGGAGACAGAGAAGGGAACATCAAGTTGTCGGGTCCCTTGGCCTCAGCTGGGTTTTGGAGCGAAGAACAAAGGGGCGAGTGCCAAGTTTCATGCCTTGCTGGACGTTGATACCTTTGGCCAGCCTCAGCTGGCCTATAAACCCAGGGCAAGGCCTGTTTTTGTGGACGGCCTTGCACCAGGGGACAAGGATCTACTGGCTGCCGAGTGCCTGGCTCAGAGTTGAGATTTCCTTCGAGGAGGAACATGAAGGCCTCTGGACTCCCCTCTTCCTAATTCATCACTCCGTGATTTTGCCAGGGACAAGACAAGAGGGGACTCAATGCTTGTTGCTAAGGCTAGCTAGGGCCTCCTCATTACTCCTGCTTGGGCTCGTATATTAGGATTAGGTCAATAGTAATTAGTTATAATAGCTGGTTGAAGATTATGTCTTCCCACCCTTCATTGTTAGTTAATTAGAATAGTCTTTTTAATCTTGCTGGAGGGGAGGGTAGTAAGAAGGGAGGTCAGGGTGGGTAAGGGCTTGTTCATTGTAACTGGTAATTTGGCTTGATTTGAATTGACTGAATGGCTACTGCCTACCAGGTGTACGTGGGGGGGCTGGGAAATGGGTGACTTTAACAACTGCTGGAAAGCAGCCCAGTGGTTGCCAAGGCTAATCAGTGAAGGCCACTAATGGGCGATGGTTGGCCAGGGATACCAGTGCTCCTGGGGAGGGGAAAGGATTGCAGTGGGACCAGGCCAAAATGGAAGGGAAGGGAATAGAGATGTAGAAGGGTTCAGTCCCCTTCCAGCCTGTGTCCCATCCTGAAGGGAGTAGGTAGTGGGATTAGAATTACTCAGCCCTCTCCGACATTGGTGTTGTGCAATGCCAGGTCCATAAATAATAAGACCACGATCCTCCATGACTTTCTGTCAGAACAGGACATGGACCTGGCATGTGTGACCAAGACCTGGGTACGAGACGGGGAGACTGTAGCTCTCTCCCAGTTAGCTCCTCCTGGGTTCTTGATCCTTCACCAATCCCAGACTAAGGGGCAGGGGGGAGTGGCTCTGTTCATTCAGGAGGCTTACACCTTCAGAGTGCTTCCACGGCCGAAGCTCACAGGCATAGAGTGTGCCGGCTTTGTATGGGAAGCCGGGAAGAGCTTGGCTGCTTGGCTGGTGTACCATCCACCCAGCGCACCAGTATATAGCCTGCCATCCCTGCTGGAGGCCATATCAGGCTGGGCACTGGAGCACCGTAGACTGTTAGTCCTATGTGACTTCAATGTCCATGCCGATGATTTGACCTCCACGCAGGCAATAAATCTGGTGTCGTCCATGGTGGAGCTAGGACTCTCCCAATATGTTACGGCCCCCACTCACCAAGCAGGGCACATCCTTGATCTGATCTTCATGGTGGGGATTACAGTGGACTGAATTACAGCCACGGCCGTTCCATGGTTGGACCACCATGTTCTGAAGTCCTGTGTGAATGTGCCACCCCGACCCCTGTTTGGGCAGCGAGCATATTTTAGCTCACCCGTGGAGCCAAATGGACCCTATGTGGTTCCAAATGACCCTGTGGGATCCAATGCCCCCTGGCGGCTCACTGGATGAGCTTGTCAAGGACTGGCAAAGCTGACTCTCGGCAGCCATCAATGAGATTGCTCCCCAATGCCCTCTGAGCCCCCTCTCTAAACTTGCTCCATGATACACACAGGAGCTGAGGTTGATGAAGTGGGAGCTTAGAAGGCTAGAGAGACAGTGGCGACGTGCTTGGGACAAAGCAACAAGAGCATCCTATAGGACGTTTATGAGATCCTATGAGATGGCAGTCAAGGCCGTGAAAAAAGAATACTACACAGCCACGATTGCATCTGTGAGCTCCCGCCCAGTCCAATTATTTAGAACAATTCAGTCTCTTACTACTCTGCCACAGGGCAGATTAAATGATAAGGAATTGGAAATTGGCTGTGAGGCTTTTGCGAGCTATTTCACTGATAATGTCTTGTCGCTCCGCCACGACTTCCCCACCATAGTAGAGATAGTAATGAGGCCCCATGTGCGTCTTCTTGTCAAATTCTGGATTTTTTCAGTCCACTCAGCCTAGAGGAGGTTGACAAATTACTCTCATCTGTTCGCCCGACCACTTGCAGCCTCAATCCGTGCCCATCATGGCTAATTAAAGCTGGCTGAGATGGGTTGTGAGGTGCACTAAGGGAGATCATCAACAAGTCCCTCACTGAGGGACTGTTCCCTAGTGCACTATAGGAGGCAATGGTCTGCCCCCTCTTAAAAAAACATCCTTGGATCCGGCCAAATTAGCTAACTATTGGCCGATATTACATTTGCCCTATTTGGGCAAACTGATTGAGAGGGCGGTGGCGATTCAGCTGCAGGGTTTTTTGGATGACACCTCCATATTAGATCCCTTCCAGTCTGGCTTCCAACCAGACCACAGGACAGAGACAGCCCTGGTCGCCCTCACAAATGCTCTCCGGAGGCATCTGGATCGAGACAGTATGGCAGTGTTGTTGTTGTTAGACCTGTCAATGGTGTTCAACATGGTCGACCATCAACTACTGATCCACTGCCTCGCTGACACCGGGATTCAGGGGTTTGCCTTGCTGTGGCTCTCCTCATTCCTTCAGGGTTGGGGACAAAGGGTGGCCATTGGGAAACAGCTATCCAGAAGGCACCCAGTAATTTGTGGAGTGCCCAAAGGAGCAGTGCTCTCCCCAATGTTATTTAACATCTATATGCACCCACTTGCCCAGATTGCCCGGAGGTGTGGACTGGGTTGTCACCAATATGCTGATAACACCCAGCTCTATCTGTTGTTGGACGGCCAGTCAGACTCTAGTCCAGGAGATCTGGATCTGGCATTGAAAGCTGTGGCTGGTTGGCTTAGACTGAGTCAACTGAAATTGAATCCAGTGAAGACAGAAGTCCTGAGTTGGAGCGACCCAAGGTTAGGGATTCCTCTCCCGACTTTTGATGGGGCGCCATTGGTGCCAGCACCAGAGGTTAGGAGTCTCGAGCACTCCTAGATGCCTTCTTAACGATGGAGGCCCAGGTAGCAGCCACTGCGAAGTCAGCCTTTTACCACCTATGGCTTATTAAGCAGTTGGTTCCCTTCCTTGAACACAATGACCTGGCACCAGTGATCCATGCAATGGTCACCTCGAGACTGAATTACTGCAATGCTCTCTACATGGGGCTGCCCTTGTCCCAAATCCAGAAACTACAGCTGGTGCAGAATGCAGCAGGGAGGCTGTTGTTGTGTCTTCCTGTGCGGGAACACATCCAGCCTGCCCTAAAAGCACTGCACTGGCTGTCTATAGCATACTAGATTCAGATCAAGGTGCTAGTTCTTACCTTTAAAGCCCTATATGGTCAGGGACATACTTACCTAGGGTACTGCCTTTCCCCATGTGCCCCTTAGAGAACACTAAGATCGGGGTCCCAAAATCACCTGGCCCTCCCAGGTCCTAAAGAAGCCAGTCTAGCGGTGACGAGGGGCAGGGCCTTTTCTGTGGTGGCCCTTTACTGGTGGAGTGAGTTCCCAGATGACATCAGGGCCCTGCAGGACCTTTTACAGTTCTGCAGGGCCTGTAAAACAGAGCTCTTCCACCAGGTGCTGCCTTTCAATATCAGGGCCCTGACCCAACATCAACATCAGCATCAATTTAAGAGCCAACAGACTGGCAAGAACCCAGATTATGGTGGTAGTAACCATCTGGATGTGAGAGAATGCTGCCATTTTCTATTAATACTTATGTTTAATAATATCTATGATTTCATATGTTGTGATTTTAATTCAAATCCTGTGTTTTAACATATCTTGTTGATTCAATATATATTTATATTTTGTAAGCCACCCTGAGCCTGCCGTGGTGGAGAGGGTGGGATATAAATTAAACAATTAAAATAAAATAAAATACTTTGGCCACTAAATGAGAAGGGAGCACTCACTGGAGAAGGCCCTGATGCTGGGAAAGATTGAAGGTCAAAGAAGAAGGGGACGGCAAAGGATGAGATGGTTAGACAGTGTTATTGATGCAATGAACATGAAATTAAGCAAACTCCGAAGCCTGACAGAAGACAGGAGGGCCTGGCGTGATGTGGTCCATGGGGTCGCGAAGAGTCGGACTCGACTGTGCCACTGAACTACAACAACAGCTGATCTCGTCAGATGTCAGAAGCTAGCATGGTCAGCCTTGGTTAGTATTTGGATAGGAGACCAGACCACCAAGGAATACCTGGGTCTCTACACAGTGGCAGGAAATGGCAAACCACCTTGGAATGCCTCTTGCCTTGAAAACCCTACGGGATTGAAATAAATCAACTGTGACTTGATGGCAAAGAGAGAGAGAGAGACTCAGCATGCAGAAGTATCCTTTCAGAGTTCAGTGTAGGAGGCTCTCAGATATCAATAGAGGGACAAGAGTTTTGGGGAAAATCAAAGGCCCAATCTTGGATACACTGAATTTCACAAACAGAGCCTATATTGCGGTGTGGGAGACAGTTCTGGAAATTGTGTAATGTGCCTTTAAGAGATACTGTCTGTTTTTTCTGGCCTGGCCTAGTAGTTCCAATTTGGTGGCTGTGGTTATCAGTAGGCTCCAGGCCTGGTTGTTTGTAAATAGCTGTTTCTCTTTAGTTATACTTGGTACCTCATCTTTTGGTCTCCAACCAAGTTAGCTGAGACCTCATATTGCCTTTGTGTGAAGCCAGTACTTAACATATGCATATTATGTATGTAATAACTATAGCAATACTGTAAGGTTGCCAGCCTCCAGGTGGGGCCTGGAGATCTCCCACTTTTACATCTGATCTTCAGACTACAGAGATCAGCTCCCCTGGAGAAAATGGCTGCTTTGAAGGGTGGACTCTATGGCATTTAGTACCATGCTGAGGCCCCTCCCCTTCCCAAACCCCGCCCTCTCCTGGATCCACCCCAAAGTCTCCAGGTATTTCCCAACTCAGTCCTGGCAACCCTACAATATTGGCTTACCTGGCTTACCAATCACCCCTTTTTTAGAAAAAGTGGCTTGTTTAGGACCCTGACCAAATATTCAGGAGTGAACATGTTTTACTCAAAAGTAAAACATGGGGCCCCCACAATGTTCTCTCTATAAGATTCCCCAAAACCATCTCCTTTTTTGTGCCTATCCATTCCTGTTTACTGCTCCTTTAGTAAGTGTCATGCTCACTCTGAACAGACTTCCTGATGATGCCATGTGGCCAATCAGATTTGGCTGTGTGATATCACCAGCCCAAATCCAAGAGAGGGCAATGCTTCCTGCCCTCATTCTAAATAGGAAAGCATTTTTAGTCCATGCTAGGGTTGCCAAGTCGAAATTACCTGAGAGCGGGGGAGTCCCACGTTTTCCCTGGAGGTCGCGCACGAACGCGGAGCACGCACGCCGCCATGACGCCACCCAGAAGTGACATCATTGCGTTGGGACGTTGGGGGCGGGGCCACTAGGATTCGAGGGAAAACCATAGAGTTTCCCCTCAAATCATAGAGTGTTCCGCCCCCAACGTGGCCAGTGGCTGGGGACATTGCCAGAAGGGGGTGGAGTTCCCCCCGGGGCCCGATTTTCTGGCAGTGGGTAACGGGCTCTCAGCCAGGGGGTTACCCACCCCCCGGGGGGACTTGGCAAGCCTAGTCCATGCCCAAATTTCAACATAAAACAAGACACGTGGTTTTTGCAATGCTTTATTAGGAATGTCTTTAGGTGATCTGAATATCAAAAAAATAGCAGGGAGACAGCAAACAAAAAGAAAACTTGGTACAATGCTACCATATGTAACTTGAATATGGATCAATTACACATTAATTACTAGCTTTCCATTTTTGAAAGAGTCTTTCCCATTATTGACAACAGCACTGAAGGGTCAAAATGGATGGGATACTGAGAGAGGTACGACCAGAACTCCTCAGTAGCCTTAGTTAAGTCATTAAGATTGTGGCCCTTAAAAAAAATGTGCAAGGAAAAACTGTACAACTTACAATCCTTCCAGTACTTTAGGTTGCCATTGTGCATGAATCGTCCAAAAACAGACCAAACAAAAATCTCAATATCCAGTCATGAGTACAGAAGTGGTAAAATTTGTCCATTGCCCTTTTACTACAAAATGGTGACTGAGCCTATTGGGAAGATCACAGGAAGTGCCATAGTCCCTTATGCATGGTCTGAGCCCCAAAATTAGGACCAAATGGAGCTAACAAAAGCTCGGATTTAGCATGAGGCCACATAGGGAAGGAAAGATAATTCAGTACCCAGGCTGTTGACTAAAATAGCTCTCTCTCACACATACACACACTCCTATTAGTCTTGAGAGAGAAAACAAAGAAAAGCAAGACAGGCGCCTTTCTCCTTCCAAAGCTAATAGGAATGGGGGGGGGCACTTCCATTAGACAAAACCATGTGGAAGTGAGAGATTAAACCCCCTCCTCTCTCCCCACAGGCCTTCCGCTCAGAATTTACCTTTACAAGATGCCAGATGATATGTGATCTCCTCCTTGTTTAGTTTGATCCTAACTATGTAAGATTTGTACAATTCCAGTAATGGTTCCAGTAACATACTGGTGTTCCAGCTATGTAGATTTTTAAATATCTGGTGCAATCATTTGGAGCTTTGTCCCCTGAATTCTAACAATTACCCTGGACGAGGGAGAAATTAGCTGCATTGTTTTAAAAGTCAAAATGAAAAACACAATTTTCATGCTGCCTAAGAAAACTACACATATCCGCTTTGAATACCTAGTTCAAATAAGAGCGTCATATGAAATCATATATCCCACTTGAACAATGAAACCTCTTAGGGTACCTTTCAGAATTTAATACTTGGTTTCAAAGGTTTATAGGAAAAGGGAAGTAATATATATATATATATATATATTTATAAATCTGGATTTTCTCATGTTTAAGGAGAACAGAATCTGCCAGCAAAAACAATACTGCGAGTTTTGTTGTGCCTAAAGAAAAAGATAAATGGATGATCAGCTCTAAATTCATCTTTGTGTTGTAGGATCCGGTATCCCGGCACGTCTCGGGAGTCTGCCCCTTCTTCTACTACTTCCAGTGAGACACTGTGGATGATCCTTTGACAGAACCACCCCTTTGTTCTCCGACATTTCAGAGAAATCAGATGTATCCTCGTCAAACAGGTGGGTCATACCAAGGCTTGCTAAAACAGGCTTGAAATCGTACTCCCCTTCAACCTTGAATTTGGGAAGAAACACTTTCACTTTTGTATTGGCCATCACACTGGGATTGGTCCATTGTAGCAGCTTATCTGGACAGAGCTCCTTCTCAAGCTGAAAATGTAAGACGAGTTGATTAGAATATCACTACAACTGGCCTTAAACTAGGCAAGACCTATAATGTTGTTTGAACAATTTAATGCGGTGCAGTTATCTAATACCCTAATCTTGTTTGTATACTTAACTATGACTGTGTACAACAGGAGTCCACAACTGTGTTGAGACTGTGGGCATTTTTGGAATTTTAAAAACTGTTTGTTGCCCTCCAGGCACTCAGTAAGCTCCTATTTTTCCTGCCTACAGGGGCAGCAGACTCAGTGGGATCAGCAAGCGCCTGGCAAGCCATTATTCAAACTTGATGACTACATAGGTCACAAATTGGGCAGGCCTGATTGGCTGTGGTGCTATTACACCCTCTCCCGTCATCTACCAATACAATTCTATTTAAAGTTGTGGGGAGCCACTACTAAATTGCATTTTGTGATGTCTGTTGTCACCTGGTTGAAAAGCCACTTGTTATGATAAGAACCAATGATGTAGCATTTTGCTGGTGTAGAACCACAAAGGATATTACCCCTTAGGGTTTTTATGAACATAACAACCAGATGCAAAGAGCCAAACAGATATGAATAAACGTGCTTACATCTAAACACAGTATTATTAAGTATATCAAGTATCAGGATGCAGAACTCTTCTTCAGTTGTATCAAAGACATCTTCTAATTTGGCAGAATGACTATATCTAAATCTGGAATTCACTGTACTGGTTACCAGTTTGTGATTTCAATTCAAGGTGCTGGTCTTGACCCATAATGCTCTAGGACCAGCACACCTGAAAGCCTACCTCTTGTCAGATCCCTGGAGAAATCAGTTCCCCACAACAGTCATTCAAAGGAATAAAAAGTTTATTGAGACATTGATAGGATCCAGGCTCTTAACATTTCTGTGCAGAACTGGGGTAAAGCACGCAAAGCAAGCAATTACATGTGAAGTAAGCAGGACCTTAATAGCCCGGGGCCAATTACACCTAAGCTAAAGGCCCACCTAAATAACGGCCTATAGTTCCCAGGGGAAAGAGGATACCAGTCCGGACTGGGGCTCAAAGTTACATGCCTGAACCAAGGAAGATAACAGCAAAAAGGCCAGAAACGAAAGTGTACATTCTTCTCACCCCACACGTCCCGCATGGCAACCAAGCCCAAGAAAGGGGGGCGAAGTTGATACCCTGTCACCCCACCAGTTTCAAAGGGTATTTTTAATGGAAATCACGCACAAGCCTCAGCTCAGACCATTTGAACCCACTTGGTCATTAATTTCTGATCAACAGGCATTATGGGTTGGTGGTTTCCATTTCCCAGAATCTTTCAACAGCCTCTTCATCTATGGCTCCTATTCTTTGTAATTAGCTGCCAGAAAAGAAAAGAAAAAACCTGCCAAGTTTATAAAACTACTGTTTTTCAGCTGTCTTTTAGCTGATCATTTTTTATTATACATCTCTCTCCTCTGCTCCCTTTGTACTATATGTGTATTTTAATTTTTAATAGGTGTTTTAATTTTTTTCTGTTGCATGTTAAAGCAATTAATCATTAAATTAATTATTGGTGTTTTTTACCTGCTCCAAGCCAGTAGTATTATCCTCAATATCTTTAGGCAGTAAGATGAGCATACTTATGTGCTTGTTATGACAGGGGAGTTCCAGAATCTTGGTTTTTAAATCATTTATGTAACCAAGGCAAAACGTAGCTTCCAAGTTCATCATCTCCACAGGTTTGGTTTCAGTCTGTTAAGAACAAAGAATTTGCTTATTATTAATTACAAGTGGGAACCTGCAAGGATTTGCGGGAGGCATTTCCCCCTCCATCACTATTTCCTCTTGTCCTTTCCTGAAAACCTCCATAACCTCTCCCCTTTACCTGCTTCCTCCTCTCCTTTCCACCCAACACCCCACCTACATTTATCTGCCTTTACCTAGGAAAATTTTGGCCCAGTTGTGTGGTCGTGACCACTGGGCCAAGCCCACTTGCATGGGAGGGAACCCTCAAGGACTTGGGGGGACCTCACTTTCCCCTGTATCCCCTGCCTCACACTATTTCCTCTTTCCCTCCTCCAGGCAACACCCCAATCCTCTCCCTTTTTCCTGCTTCATTCTCTCCTTCTCACCCATTCACCATTATCTGCCTCCCATTCTTCAGCTGTATTATGTATTTACTTCTTTTATAGCTTGCTTTCCTCCTCAGTGGGGACCAAAGCAGCTTAGATAATTTCCCTCTCCTCACAAAAATCCTGTGAAGTAGATTAGGCTGAAAGTATGTGACTAATCTAAAATCACCCAGTAAGCACGGCCGGATCGCCCATAGGGCGAACTAGGCACTCGCCTAGGGCACGCCGGCCTCAGGGGTGCCAAATGGTGCCCCACTCCCCCCCCGAAAAGCGCCCCCCGCCGCCCTAACCGGGCACCCGCCATCGCCGCCGCTAGACCCCCGCCCCCATCCCGGCTTTCCTGGGGGTCCCGCAGCTGCGGAGCCCCCAGGAAACCCGGCGCTGGGAGGGAGGGGGCGGTGGCTAGACCCTCCACCCCCTTCCCGGCTTTCCTGAGGACCCCGCAGCCGTGGAGCCCCCAGAAAAGCTGGCACTGGGAGGGAGGGGGCGGCGGCTGGACCCCCGCCCCCTTCCCGGCTTTCCTGGGAGTCCCACAGCCGCGGAGCCCCAGAAAAGCTGGCGCTGGGAGGAAGGGGCGGTGGCTGACCCCGCCCCTTCCCGGCTCCTGGGGGCCCCGCAGCCCCAGAGCCCCCAGAAAAGCCGGCGCTGGGAGGGAGGGGGTGGCGGCTAGACCCCCGCCCCCTTCCCTGGCTTTCCTGGGGGCCCCGCAGCCCGGAGCCTCCAGGAAAGCCAGCGCTCTGCTGCCACCCGGTTTCCAGGCCCCACCGGGAGGTTGGCATCCCCAGTGGGGGGCGCCCCAGGCTGTCCTGCCTAGGGCGCCCAGACACCTGGAGCCGGCCCTGCCAGTAAGCTTCCACAGGAAGGTGAGGATCTGAACATGGATCCTCCAGACCCTACTCTGAAGTTCTAACCACTACACCACACTGGCTTTTGTATGGTGCCTGCAGTGGCAAACAGCTAGGCCTAGTTAAGATCTGCTGATCAGGTCATATCAAGACACCTAGTGGATGCTACCAGGCCACAGTTGCCGACCTCCCGTTGGGATCTGGAGATATCCCAGAATAACAACTGATCTCCAGACAACAGGGATCAGTTCTCCTGGAGAAAACTCCTGCTTTGGAGGGAGGGCTGTGACCTTTTAGCCAACTGAGGCCCCTCTCTTCCCCAAACCCTGCCCTCTCCAGACTCCACCTCAAAATCTCCAAGAATTTCCCAACCTGGAGTTAGCAACTCCAGCAAGGCTAATGAGTCCTCCTTCAAATGCCAAAACAGTCCTGGAAAGGGCCCAGCCACCTCCCTTTAACTCAGAGAAACCCAGCATCGAATGCTGGGGTTGCGTAGCAACAGCCACAGAGAGAATCTGTTTGTAAAAGCTACAGGTGGTCATTTTATGGTTTGGGGGGTTTTAACCCCTCCAATATATTTTTTTTATTATTTCAGATTTTTCTGCAATCCTGGGGCATTTTTCAGGTTTGTAGAAAGATTCGTCATGCCCGTTCACAGCTCCAGTCAATAGATTTAAGTATTCTCAGATCTGGCAGACTTGGCTATTAGTATACAGATTGTTAATGATTCCCCATCCAGCATATTTTACCTTTGTACTTCGGGAACATGTGCAAGGAGGAAGGGAAGCCTAAGAGAGCTTCCTGGGAAATCTACCAACTAACTGTTATATCTTTGCATGTTAGGGTTGCCAGCCCCCAGGGTTCCCCCACTTCTGGGGACTTCAATCCGACCCCATAAAAAGACCTTTAAAAGGTCTTTTTACAAGCAGACCCTGCACCCATGACCTCCTCCCACCCTCCCTCCCACCCTCCCACTGGATTTAGGGCTGTCTAGCTGGTCAGTGGGCATGTGGTCCCTGCTGACCAGCTAAAACCCTTTAAATCAGGCAAGAGGGGAGGAAGAGGGATAGCCAGGCAGGTTGGTCACTCTTGGGGGGGTTGGGGGGTTGGGAGCATCCCCACCCACTCTCGAAACGCCCCTCAAATACCCCCACTGGAGCGAGGAGGGGACCTGGTGACCCTATTGAATGTGTATGTTGCAAGAAATACAGGAGCCAGCATGATGGAATGGTTAGAGAGCTGGATACGCAAGACCCAAGTCTGGGTGTCCATTGACTTTCAGACCATCACTCTCTCTCAGTGTAACCTACCTGATAGGCTTGTTGTAAGGATCAAACCAGGAGTGGAAAGTGATGTTGTAAGCTACCTTAGATGCCCATTAGGGACCAAATCACTAAATAAATAAATATAAATAGTGCTTTGAGAAGAAATGCAGTGGGAGGTAACAACTGGTGAAGTAAGGCCTTCAGTATAATATTACATTTATATTTTGATTATCAAAATGTGGTGAAACCTTAGCTCCATATTTTGAAATTCTATTCTGATAATCCATGGACGGCAAACATTAGCAAATCCAATTGTTTTTAGTGGGAGGGCTTGTATCCTTTCATACCTTGCTTATTTTAAAAGGACATTCCTTGATTTGTTCCTCGGGGAATTTCTTCATCCAGTTTGTGGTAAAATAGGCTGCATTTATCAGAACGATCTTTGTCTGGTCATTGACAGTCCCCTCAACCAAAATGTTCTCCATTTTACCTGTAGACCAAATGGAAAGACTGCTTCATTGAACGATTACTCCAGTTACAATAAATAGAAGAAAAGGACAAAGTTAAACTCTTTTAGAGCATTTCTGTCCAGGCAGGTATCTATTTATTAGTAAAAAAGAAATAATAAAAATAAACCTAATTAAGTACCTAGACAGTTTTACATCCACTTTACCCTGGCTTGCATCCTGAGCATCCTTTCCATTTGCAGAAGAGGGGGAGTGCAATTTTTGCTGATTTCCCCCCTCTCTGACCCCCTGCAATATTCCCAGGAGTCCACTGACCCAAGGGAGGCACAATATTGGGGGGACTGAAAACTACAGCTGAAAGAGGAAGGCAAAACAGCCATTGTTTATGCCAAGCCGGTCCTCTTGTGTTCCATGGACCCAAGTCTATATTTCTTCCCAGCAATTGTTGCAATCAAGCGTGAATAAACCAAATGTTCAGGCCCAGTAAACCTGTACAACAACCTACAGAAATAATTAATTTGGGTTGTTGCATATCCCAAGGGAATATTTAGTTTCTGGTGCTATTTGTACAAGTGGCCGTCATGTCAAAAAACACAAACTTCAGCTTCCACTTCATCTTTTTGCCTATGTGAGCACACATAAATATATGTCTCCAGGATGACACATCTCATTACCTTCACAGAAAGAATGTTTTGTGTATGTTTTGTTTTCCTACCACATGGTGGCACTGAACATCAGTTGTGAACTAAAGCTTCTGTACAAGTGCTGACAATTCAACTACTTTAAAGTTATACTGAAGTTCTAACTAGGCAAAGCACATAGATTTTCCCTGCATTTTTAAAGATGAATAGCAGCTTGCACGATCTCAGTTCAAATCAGGACTCCAGGACAAGACGAGAAATTACAAAATTATGCATGGGACAGAGAAAGCAGAGAAAGAAGTATTTTTCTCCCTTTTTCACAATACAAAAATTTATAGGCACTCAATGAAATTAATGCAGTAAGCTTAGAACAGATACAAGGAAGTACTTCTTCACCTAAAAGAGTAATTAACACATGGAATTCACTGCTGCAAGAAATGGTGGTGGCCACAAGCATAGACAGCTTCAAGAGGGAATTGGATAAATTTATGGAGCAAAGGTCCATCAGTGGCTATCTGCCACAACATATAGATCAGGGTCCTCAAACTACGGCCCGCGGGCCACATGGCCCACCGAGGACATTTATACGGCCCGCCGGGTGTTTATGCCGCCGCTGCTTGTCTGTCATTTTTTTACATGAGAAGGAAGCAGTGACAAATATGGAACCGGACACTGACCATCTCATTAGCCAAAAGCAGGCCCATAGTTCCCATTGAAATACTGGTAAGTTTGTTGATTTAACTTTACTTCATTTTAAATATTGTATTAGTTCCCATTTTGTTTCTTCACTTCAAAATAAGATATGCAGTGTGCATAGGAATTTGTTCATAGTTTTGTTTTTACTATAGTCCGGCCCTCCAACGGTCTGAGGGACAGTGAACTGGCCCCTGTTTAAAAAGTTTGAGGACCCTGATATAGATGGAACATTCTCTCTGCGGCAAGGATACTCTGTATTCTTGGTGCTTGGGGGGCAACCATGGGAGGGTTTCTGGAGTTCTGGCCCTGCTGGTAGACCTCCTGATGGCACCTGGGTTTTGGCCACTGTGTGACACAGAGTGTTGGACTGGATGGGCCATTGGCCTGATCCAACATGGCTTCTCTTATGTTCTTAAGGTATTTAAAACCTATTTTTGCCAATCAAAACTGTGCTGTTACTAGCCCTGGAAAGAAAAGAAGTCAAAGAAAATACTGGATCTCTTTGCATTTTAGCAAACTAGGCCCCTTTCCCTGGGCTGATTGGGGGAAAAGCATGCGGGAGAGCAAGGTTTAAACACCTTCTCCATGTCCTGCTGTAGTCCAAGTCAAGGGACCAAGCAGCCGCTGTTTGTCTTTTTTTTTAGAAAAATGCTTGCAGGATCCAAATGCATCATCCAGAGTTGTGTGCAGCTAAACCCTCAAAGGCCTTGATGTTGCCTGTTGCCAGCAAATTTACAGACTGCCAGCAAAAAAAAAAAAAGCAAACAAGAAATCTCATATCTTCCCCTTGAGAAAAATATCCAAGCTCACTATTGTAATACATATTATTAGTCATGATGCTACAGAATATTTTCAGCAACATCTTCCTAAAGTGAAGTAAAGAAATAAACATCAGGCACTCATTCTGTCTTAATTCTGAAGTATCTGTTGGAGTGAGCAACTCAGCATGTCTGGACATTTGGAGGGTGATACATCATTCTAGGTGAGTATAGGCATTATTTCCTTGAAGGGGATGCCTCTCTGTCTTAACCTGGGACCTGCCCTCTGACCCCTCCTCTTTTGCTCACTTTGTCCTCTCATTACTTCACATGGGCTGCGATCAGATGGGCAGTTTGGCCTGATATCGTTGCATTACCCTAATCGATTAAATGGGCTCATTCATACATCCACATCTGGGAGCCATTCCCCAGTCGCACTCACTCCATCATATGAGATAATCAGGTGCTTACAGATCCCTGCGCATTGATCTCGCATTTCTGAATGACTGAACGCTCCCCGGTGCTCAAACTGTTCAGAAGCGTGAACTTTTAGTTCCAGTTTTGCTGTATTTTGTTTTAATATGGTAGCGTATATGTGCATGTGCGCATATGAGCACCCAAGAAATCTTCTCCAAAAAAGTCAAAGTTGTTATTTTTTTTGGGGGGGGGGGATAAGGCCAGACCATGCGCTCCGTGGTTGATGCACAGCCCTAATATGAACGGTCAACCACAGAAGAAGAATATGGTGAGGCCGAATTATGGTGGGAGTCTGATCAAAAATCTCCATCACAAAATGCGATGGAGTAATTAGTGGCACGCCCAAACTACGCCAACCTGCCAGTCTGACCGCAGCCATGGTCTTCCCTGAGGTGCTAAAATACCTCTGGTAAAGTCTGTTCATTTCCCTGATAGCACCTTTGATCTTTTGAAAGAGCTGCAAGATACTCCCCTTTTTAAAAAGGCCTTTGGGTAAAGTTGATTGGGGCATCATTTATTTAGTCCATTTTTATCTCACCCTTCTTTTAAGGTATTAATGGCAGCATCCATCATTCTCCTGTCTTCCAGTTTATCCTCATAATTACTGTGTGAGGTAGTTAGGTGGGGCTGTGAATGTGACTGGCTCAGGGTCACCTAGCTAGCTTTGTGATCGAATGGGGCTTTGAACTCCAAGGTTCAAGTCTTGCTCTCTAACTACTACACCAGGCTGTTCTATGTATAGGCAAAGTCATATTTCGGTACAATACGGATATGTGTTTTCGCTATAGCAGTTTGTGTGGTTGGAAGCATTTTATAGGTTATTTTAATTGGGAAGTTTAATTTGAAGTTGTTAGCTACTCTGAGCTTTCTGAGCATGCAAGATACAAGCTTTTCAAAATATATACATTTTTTAAAAAACTACAATCATGGAAGAATTCACTTTTTGACAACATTAAGCAGGTGGATTGATTAAGATGCACTTGCCATCAGTTAAGTCAGAAACAGATTTGTTGATTTGTATTCTGGTGTCCTCTGTTTTGTCTTTAAAATCGACTAGCTCCAATTCTGATGGGAAGGGTCTTTTGACAGAACTGGTAAATTCCTGAAAAACAGAAGGAGAAAAATTAAGTTCTGGTGTATCCCGGGGAGATAAAATTCCAAACACAGTGCTGTAGCCCTCTAGGCTTCAAGCTTACGGAGGCAACCTTTAATGGGATTGATCTCATTTAAAAGAAGCTAGATTTATATAGCAATTTTTCTTCCACCATACATTGAACTTTCAGTGATGAGGACCTTGGTTTAATACAGGGGAAGCATACTGGGCTTTTTATGGGTCTCTCTTGGATGTTTTAAAAAAACCATTTATGGCAGGAGCAAAATGGTTGTGTGATTCTAACCTACAAGGAACCAACAGTAGAATATTCATTTATTTAATTAATTTATACCCCACCCTTCCTGTGCTTATTCAAGCATATCTTTGAATGGGAACATCAAATCATATCTGCGGCTCTTCCGCACTCTCATTTTTGTGGATTATGTGTTCCTATTGCTTCAGGGTTTTCTTTTTCTTTTCTGCATGTGTTTTGCTCCCTCTACTGGTCAATTCGATATTACATTATTGTATGTCTGACACTTGAAATCTGCAGGGAAATATGCCAGGCATTCATATACTATCAAATTGACCACTAGAGGAAATAAAACACATATAGGGAAAAAATCAGTAGGGATACACAGGCAATGAAAACAAGAGTGCAGAAGAGCCCCTAGAAGTCCTCCCAGCCAGCTTCTTTTATTGCATACCACTGACAAGGCTCCTCTCACTAGGGTTGCAGGTCTGGGTTGGTATTTTCCAAAGCTGGAGACTTTGGGGGTGGATCTAGGAGAAAGTGGGGTTTGGGGAGCGGAGGGGCCTCAGCATAGTACAATGCCATAGAGTCCCCCCCTTCAAAGCAGCCTTTTTCTCCAGGGGAGCTGATGTCTGTCAGCTGGAGATCAATTATAAAAGTGGGAGATCCCTAGGTCCCACCTGGAGGCTGATAAGCCTACGTCTCCCTGATCACTTGTGAACCAGCTAATGGCTGGAGTATCTGCATGACTTGCAACCCCCGAGATGAATGCAGCCCACCAGCCATATCTGAAGCTTGACACATCTTACGTATCAGGATCTTAATATATCTCATGTGTTTGTGGCCTGCCAGGGACTGTAAAAAACATAGCGTCTCTAATACGATTATTACAGCCTGCTTAGTAGATCTCATTGGGAGGCTCAATATGCTGCATATGATATCAAAAAAATTGAGTATGTCATTGCACCATCTCTTTTGAACTGAATTGTCCACACACACACACACACACAAACCTCCAGTCCAGAGAACAATGTCCAATTCATAATCCTTCCATGATAGGAGAAAATAGCACAATGGCACCAGTTGTGTCCAAAAGGTGAAATCTGGACAATATGCATATATTCCATTGATGTGGTCTCTAGACCTTCAAAAATTGTGATCTGCTAAACTAACTAATCCACCCCAGTAATGAATTGTGGCATATCATGAGCATGAAAAACTCCTTAATTCAGCAGTCCCAAGCAGTAACTTTCTGAGTACTAATGCTGGAGACAGCCGTAAAAGAAGGAGGCTTTGGCCTGTACTTTCTGTTTGTAGGCCTTCCAGGAAAATCTGGTTTGCTACTCTGTGAACCAGACTAGATGGAACGCTGTTCTGAACTAGCATAGGTGTTCTTAAGGGTTTTTTATATTCAGGCAGACAGCTAAAGCTGAAAATTCAGTGAGACACTGAGGCTGCTGTAATTCTTAGGTGGCCAGAATGAAGGCTGGAGGTCCACCTATTGTGCAGGTCTGGTATGAACCTTGTGATCATAATTATATCAACGTCACAAGGATTACACCAGACCTACACAACTTCAAATAAAATTATTTCCTCAATTTCACAAGGATTACACCAGACCTGCATAACGTCTTATATAATCATATCCTCACACATCTTCCATGCACACAGAACGTGATTAATATTCTTCAGCACTAAAGAATTTCAGCAGGAATATTCATTTATCAACTTGCACGGATTGTATTTATGGCAATTTGAAGTCTGATTTAAATTAAATATGATATACAGTGCTAAAATATACAGGGTGCACTCTGATTAATGTTTGGTGGGGCCAGGCTTTGCTGTGTAGTGTTTAATTAAATATGCTACATTGAGCATGTTCATGAGACATTTATAAAAGACACAAACAGTCATATGGACTAGGAACAAAGAGGTTGAGATACTACTGTGTGAGCTTTCCAGACCTTTCTACATCATCATACCATATCATATAGATTATAAATACAACTTTGCATTCTTTTGATTATACATTAACGGTAAAATCTCTATGATCCACAAAGTCGTGATTGATGTTTTTCAATTTAAGATGACTGTTTCGATCTAAACATCTGCCCATTCTATTTCCTAGAAGAAGAATCATATGATAGCGGAGAAAGCTATTGGTGTGCCAAGCATTAATGTCTATTGAAAATTGTATGATTGAGCCTTAAATCCCGCCGATTTCTATAAATGAATCCATAATATTTCAAACCAAGTACTTTACTCTGATTTCTATTGGGCTGTGGAGTGCAAAAAACACTTTTTAAAAAAAAAAATCAGCAAAGGAACTTTCTCAGGTGTGCAGCCACAACAAGAACTTCAAGAACCTTATGTGAGTAGACACAAATCCTTGAAATAAACTCACAAAACAAATAACCCCCTCATACCCTTATACAGTCTCATTGATAATTGTTAAGATTTGAGGAAAGTGGACAGTTATGCTTTGATCAGAGTTCATATCTATTGATAGTTTAACTGCAGACCTTTTCAGACATTGCCTTCAGGGGTATCCAACTGTGTGTGCTGGGCGCAACTGCTATCCACAACCCTCCTGATACATGGCAGTCGCCATTTGTACTGAAACAGTCACTGCATGTACTGTCCTGGCATTTTGCGGGTCCTCCCTTTCCATCATTTCGGAGGACACGTTTAAGAGACTATGCCCACACAAGGGTCCCCCCCTGCAGCCTGTCGGGTTTGCACTACGGGACTTTTCAAGGAATGAAGTGCCCATATTGGGGAAGGGAAAGTTCAAGGTGCAGTACCGCAACTTTGAAGGTCTGCTAGACCTGCTTGTGGTTAAAGGGAAGCGCATGAGCCTCATCGGACTGGCAGTGCATTACACCTGGCATTTTACAAACTACACAGAACTGAATTATTCAGGAGGTATTTTTCACAGGTAACAGAGCTATATTATAACAGAATGGTTCAGAAAGATGCTTTAATAACGGGAAAGGGATTGTGGACTATACTATCATGTATAGTACGTACTCTCAGTTGCTGTATGTATTATAACCTGCTCTAATTTCTGCATCATTTAATTTCTGCAGGGAGATATGCTGGAGATAAAGTGGTGTAATATTGAATCAGCCACTAGAGGGAGAAAAACATGTGCTGAACATGCGGGGCAGCCGAACCCAGAAGAAACAGGATCTTACAAGTGAGAAAAATGAGAATGTGGAAAAGACCTTTGTTTCAAACTTCTGCAATCATTATCCTATCACTTTTCTTATTCGATGTCCCATCCTGTTGATTGCATTGACTTACTATAATCTGCCTTAAGACCCTGCACCCTAATACCACCATCGACAGCCTGTGCTTTGCCGGCATGAATAGGACCGAGATGATAGTCCTAACACCAATGCTGACTGCACTCCTCGTTATGATTGATCTGTTACCAATGTCTCGCCATCGTCATATAATATTGTATACTAGCACTTTATGATTGGTTTTACAGATGCTCTGTTTTTATCTGTTTTAATTTTTATGTAAGCCACCCTGAGCCTGCTTTGGTGGGGAGGGCGGGGTATACATCAAATAAATAAATAAATTTTATCTCAGGGAGAAAGGCAGATGATAAATAACATAAATAAATGAATGCACATAGACCTGTGCGACATGAAATTGTGACCACGTCTGTCAGGAAGACTTTGAGTAGCACACGCTTCCTCCCAATACTCACAGTTGGATGCCCTTAAAGGTAACATCTGAAGAGATGTTATATAATTATAATTCTTAATATTTAAATAGCTACATCAGCATTCAAAGCCCTTTAGGTACATTTTTGCAGTGTAATCTTTAGAACAGCCTGGGAAGGTAGGCCAGTATTGTTATTGAAAATAGGAGCTTAAGGCCGAGAAAGAAAGGCTTGCCTGAAGCCAGTTGATGGCAGAGGCTGCAGATAAGAAATTTTGTCTGAGGCCACCTAGTGAGTTGATGACAAAGGCTAGGACTGAGCAGCATGTTTGAAGCCACCTAGTGAGTTCCTGGCAGAAATCCAGAAACAGCAGCTTGTCTGAGGTCATCTAGTGAGTCAACGGCAAATATGAGATCTGAGAACTGTAGACCTCCTAGATCACAGTTCATTCTCTTAGCCACTGTGCTGTACCTGCTCTAAATTATCTGCCTTCATCATGCTTAAATCATATTAGGGGAGAAATTAATAGTAATAACATACTACTTGCTTTCAGATGTGGATAGGAAGTGAATGTTGATAGAAAATCTGTAATCTTTTGATGCAACTTTTGCACTAAATTGTAAAAAAGAGAACTGTATTGATATTTAATACCCAATGCAGATGAAATATTATGTAACAATAACAAATATAAAAATTATATTCACAGTGAAGTGTAACATCACAATGGTCAATAGGATGGCTTTCAGAAAAGTAATCCCAGTTTAGTGGCTTACCGTAGTTGGGTTTAGGGACTTTTCCACATAGAGCCGTTTTACCATTTTCAGTGAATAAAAAGAACTAAGTTTGGAGGTATCTGCTGTTAGAGTTTGGAAGCCAAAGGGAACATCTTTGACACCTTCTAGATGAAGGCCCTGTTAAGCAATAACATTTCAGATTAAACACAGCTTTCAGCATAGATTTCTGGAAGTACAGCTTTTCCAGTACAGTCAAGCCAAATAAAAGGGAACATGTTATCATCTATATACTATTAGCCACGTGTGGCCATCATCTGCAGATACACAAATCCACAGACTGAGGCCACATGGAGGCTAAAGAGATCTTTCTTCAAACTTGGGGGACTCCCCAGGCTTGCAGAAAAATCTGAAATCGAATAAAAAATTAAAGGGAGGAATTAAATTCCCCCAGAAAAGACTTGTGTTGTCTGCTTCTGCCCAGAACAACACAGGGAACCTTGTCACTGCTGGCAGCTACTCCAGTCCCAGTATGCCAGACACCCAAACCACGTGGGCCTGGGTGTGGAGAAGGAGAAGGCCAGCAGCTGCTGCAGCTCCAGCCACAGCAGAAAAGGATGCCGGCTACTGCTCTGAGCCCAAGAGAGGTGGTGGTGATTGCCACCAGGCGCTGCAGCTCCAAGAGGAAGCAGAGAATGCCAGTTGCCACTATGGGTTCGGGTGCAACGGTTGCAGACGCCAGCCACAGCTGTGGAATTGGGTGCAGTGGTGAAGAAATCTGGCGGCTACAGGCTTTGTGGTAGGTGGTGGGGCTGGGAGCCTGACTGTCAGAAAATTGATGTTTCTCACTGCATCCATTGTGTTATGTTTCTACCCCGCTTTGCGCTTGCGTAGCTATGCAGCTTGAAACGTGGGAGCTTCTTCCCTGCCGCTTTTCCTTATCACGGTGGCCTTGAATGTAGGCTTTGGACTATTCTTGTTTCGCTGAGAATTTTCCAGTCCTGGGAAGGCAAGGGGAGGGGGAGAGTAGTCTCCCGCTTATGAAGTATTTCTCCCGCCGGGAGTTCCCGCGCGAGTGCTCAAGTTTTATTCGCTAGGCGCTTCATTGCATCACACTATAAGTTAGCCGGCTCTGCTTTGCTCCCCATTCCTGACAATGACCTCCTACTGTGGGTTTTAGCAAGTTAATCCTAATAAACCTTTCTTTGTGCAAGAATGACTGGATCTACTTGATTTTACACCTGACAGAAATTGTCAGGAATCCACATCTTTCCCTCACCGTCGACGACCGCCATCCACCACGATGAGCGGGGCGGGAAAGGGAGCCCCGGGCGCAGTCCCGTTGATTACCACCTCGGGAGCCGCCGGGACAGTTCCAACGATCACTACGGCGGGAGCCACAGGTGTCGTTCCAGTGACTACTGCATTGGGAGCCACGGCTCCCGTTACCTCTGTGGCTGCTCCAGTGGTTACCATTCCGACTACCACCGTGGTTCCTGTGACTACAACTACAGTGGTGCCGACACCAACTGCCTATTCAGCAGCCGTGTTGGCTACCCCACCATCGATTGGCACAATTGGAGCCACGTACGCACTCCCGATCTACAGCCCGGCCGGGCTGATACCAAGTCAGGGTGGTGCGGTTCCACGAACCTATGTGCCAGGAGTCCCAACACCCTGGGATAAAGGGGTGACATTTCGCAGATCGCGCGATTGGACTAAGAACCTGCTGGACACTACCCAGACCACTTGGACTATGCCGGGAAGCCAGAGCCGTGACAGCCTCCTGGATCCCAGAGGTAGTTTTGGTCTTCCCCAAGGGCGGGTGTCCCGGGGATCTCCCAGAACGGGGTCCAGCCAGGACACTGATGCCCGCATGGATTCTATCCAGGAGGATACCCGACGGCTGGTAAGGGATATGAGTAAACTAATGCAGTCCCTACCCCAGATGATGGACCAAGCTATTAGAGCCCATCCGCTGACACAACCCAGACCTGCCCCTGCACCGGCTCCAGCCCCGGCGCCACCGTTGGTGCCGGGACGGCCACCTCCTCCTCCTCCGGGCCCGGGGCCAGGCCAACCAGTACCGCCGGGTCCAGGGCCGGGCCAACCAGCGGCCCCAGGACCAGGGCCAGGCCAACCCGCGCCACCAGGGCCAGGGCCGGGCCAGCCAGCACCAGCCCCACCTCCAGTAGTAGCCCCAGTACCGGGAGCAGGGCCAGGGCCACCAGGACCTGTCCAGCCGCCAGTTGTGCCTCCACCTCAGCCTCCGGCTCCAGCACCCCTCATGCAGCCGGTACCGATCATGGCGCCGGCCCCCCCGGTAATCCGCCCCAAAGACATGCTTGAGATCACTTTTGATGGAGATCCAGAGACTGTGTCCTTTTTCATATTACAAGTTGGAAAATTTGTACAAAGATGGGGCTATGTATTCCCAGATGAAGAACAGCAGGTGGAGTTTATTGCATCCAGGTTCCGGGGGAGTGCTACTAGCTGGTATGTAGCCCTTCATGATCTGGAGGCGGAGGAGCTGGGGAATGTGGATGACTTCATGTGGGCTTTGAGAAACCGTTTTGAAGATCCGGGGCGGCCCAAAAAGCTGAAGCCTTCCTCCGCACTTTCAGACAAGGCAAACTCTCAGTGCGGGAGTACTCCAGGGAGTTTCAAAGGCATGCTGTAAAAATTCGAGACTGGACTGATGCGGTCTTGGCCCAACAATATAGAATGGGACTGGCAGTTGACATCCGCAATAATGTTCTCAGCTCTCAACAACCTCGTACCCTCCAGGGGTGGATGGAGGAAGCCGAGAAGGCCGAAAGTCGCTTGCAAATGATGAAGCTGGATCTATCCTTGGGTAACAATCGTCCAAGTGTTGCTGCGGGCCAGGCCAGACCCAAACCAACTTCCACCCCAAGTGGCTTGAGGGACCAGCGTATGCGACAGGGGCTCTGCCTGCGATGTGGGGAGAAAGGGCATTTCGCCGCTGCCTGCCCGAAAGGGGATCCCAATAGAGCTCTACCACAAGAAGAGCCTAGAAGGTGGGCAACCTCTACCCCGAGAAAAGGTACCGCCAAACCGCGCAACACACGGGCTCTGTTTGCTAGCCCTGACCAAGTGGATACCTTGATGCTAGAGGAGGAGAGTGAGATGCAGGGAAATGAGATGGTCCTGTTGGTGAACGGCGCTACACAGCAGGACCCAACACCAGAGGCGCCTAAAATGGTGAGCAACTACCCCTCTCTCTTCTTTGTGACTGTTTTGGTGATGAACCCAGCAATGATGACCCACATTCGGGTCCGGGCTCTCATCGACTCAGGGTGCGGGAGGGATCTCATAAACCCTTCTATGGTTATGGGGTTGGAGGCAGCTGTGGTTCACCTGAAAGACCCAATAACTTTCACACAGATGGATGGGTCTCCGATGAAAAAGCCATGCCAATTTGAGACTGTTCCTTTAAGAATAGGCATTGGTGACCACTGGGAGCTACGCTCATTCGTAATAGCTCCGCAAGCCCAATTTCCTTTGGTATTGGGTAGCCCCTGGTTACATGGACATAACCCGTATATTTTATGGGAAGAAGGGGAGGTACGGTTTATCTCCCCAAAATGTACAGATCACAACTGGGACCCCGGGTGGGGAAATCCCCCATGCAATGAACCTCCACGAGCTTGTTTGGCAACGGAGGAACTTAATCGCATCCCTGAGGATTACCAATATATAACCCGGGTGTTTGAGGAGGAGGAAGCAGATGAATTGCCCCCCATCGTAACTCCGACTGTGCAATTGAGATCCTTCCGGGTCAAAAGTTACCAAAGGGGAAAATTTATGCCATGAGTCCAAGTGAAAAGGAGGAACTTCGCCGATTTATTGATAAAAATCTGGCCCGTGGATTCATTCGGCCAGCATCATCCCCTTTTGCAGCACCTGTCTTATTTTGTAAAAAAAGGATGGGGGGCTCAGACTCTGCACGGATTACCGGGGACTTAACGCAGTGTCTGCTACCAATGCCTACCCGATGCCCCTCATCAAAGACCTACTGGCTGAGGTGGCGAAAGGGAAAGTGTTCTCTAAACTGGACTTAAGAGATGCCTATTTTCGGGTTCGTATTAGAGAGGGGGATGAATACAAGACTGCATTTAATACCCCGCTGGGGCAATTTGAATACCGGGTGATGCCCTTCGGGTTACAAGGGGCACCAGGGGTCTTCATGAACTTAATCAATGAAGTGTTACACCCCTATTTATTCAAAGGAGTGGTTGTTTATTTAGATGATATCTTGGTCTATACCCCGGATCAGGAATCCCACACTACCCTTATGCGAAAGGTATTGGAAAAGCTTTTAGAACACAAACTGTTTGTTAAGCTGTCAAAATGTGAATTTCACCAAGAGAGCATTGACTTTTTGGGATACCGCATATCCTCCGCGGGGTTGGAGATGGACCCAAAAAAGGTCCAGGACGTTTTGAGATGGGAACCCCCCAAAACCAGGCGCCAGCTCCAAAGTTTTCTCGGCTTCGCCAACTTTTACCGTCAATTCCTGCCACACTTCGCCCAAGTAGCCCTTCCCCTCACGGAACTTTTAAAAACCAAGGGGAGGGGATCTAAGGCTTCAGTACCAGGAGCCCCGTTGGACTGGACTCCGCAGTGTCAGCAAGCGTTTGAACAACTTAAAAGATTGTTCACGTCTGAGCCCATACTAGCCCACCCTGATGAAACAAAGAAATTCGTAGTGCAAGTAGACGCATCAGACACTGCTATGGGTGGGGTGATTTTGCAGGAGAATGCTCAAAAGCAACTACAACCCCTGGCTTATGTGTCGAGGAAATTTAATGACACAGAAAGATTCTGGCCCATTTGGGATAAGGAAGCGGCGTCTATCCGTTTAGCCTTGATCACATGGAGACATTGGTTAGAGGGGTCCCGAATACCTTTTGAAATCTGGACTGATCATAAAAATCTTGAGGTATTACGAAAACCCCGGAATCTAAATGCCAAACAGTTCCGGTGGGCTGAGTTTTTTTCCAAATTTCAGTTTACCCTGCACCACTTCCCAGGGAAAGCCAACCATTTAGCGGACGCTCTCTCTCGCCTTCCTCAGCATTTTTCTAAGAGGGTCGAAGTTCGGGAATCTATGTTCACCCCGGAACAATTAGTTGGGGCAGTTGTAACCCGTAAGGCTAAACAGGCACCTATAAGTCACATCCAGACATTGAATTGGGAAAAGCAGTTTTTATCTGACATCACCCCACCAGAGACGAGTGAGTTACAAGCCAGGGATGATGTAAAGTGTGATCCTAATGGCTGCTGGTACAAGGGAAATAAAATGTTTGTTCCAGAAGCTACCCGAGCCCAGGTTTTGCGCACAGTTCATGATTCAAAAGCTGCGGGACACTTTGGATATGTAAAATCCTTAAGGCTTCTGCAACGGAGCTTCTGGTGGCCTAGAATGAAGCAAGAGTTGTCTCGTTATATACAGTCCTGCCCAACGTGTAATCGTTGTAAAGCCAGACCAGGAAAACCTCCCGGCCTCCTACAACCACTACCCACCCCGAGCAGACCCTGGGAAGTAATCTCTATGGATTTTATCACTGATCTTCCCCCCTCTAAACATATGACTGTTATTTGGGTGGTAGTGGACCTATTCTCTAAGCAAGCTCACTTCATACCATTCCCCAGTATGCCAACAGCAAAAGGCCTGGCCAAAGCATTCATTCAACACATTGCCAAATTGCATGCATTGCCCCTCAAGATCGTTTCCGATAGGGGGGTTCCATTTGTTTCCAAATTTTGGTCTGAGCTAATGACTCTAATGGGTATTGAACGTGCGCTTAGTACTGCCTATCACCCTGAGACTGATGGCCAGACGGAGAGAGTGAACCAGACGTTAGAACAATATCTAAGGTGTTTTTCTAATTATCAACAAGACAATTGGGTAGATTTGTTGCCATTAGCGGAGTTTGCTTACAACAATTCATGGCATGCTTCCACGAAAATGTCACCATTCAAAGCTGCCATGGGCTATGACAGCCCCCCTCTTCCTTTCTTAAAACCTGGGGAGACTGGTGGGAAAGCCTCGACATGGTGTCAAACTCTCCGTGACTCCTGGCCCCTAATTATCGAGACTTTGAATGAGGCCAAGGCACAATATAAAAAACAAGCAGATAAGAAACGGGCCGGGGGATGGAACTTACAACCGGGAGACTCTGTCTATCTCTCGACTAAAAATCTAAGACTAGCGCAACAATCCAGAAAATTGGCGTGGAAATATATTGGTCCTTTCCGAGTGCTAAGATGTGTGAATCAAGTAACGGTACAACTAGACTTGCCTAAGTCTCTTAAAGCAATACATCCAATTTTCCATTACAGCCTTCTCAAGCCGGCCTTTCCCCCAACTAAAGGACATCCTGAGACGTTGGATCCTCCCCCCCCTTTGATGGTTGACGGTGAAGAGCACTATGAGATCGCTGATGTTTTGGACTCTAAGATACTTCGTGGACAACTTATGTACCTGGTGCAATGGGTACACTTTGGGCCCCAATACAGGGAATGGGTGAAAGTTTCTGATATCAATGCACCTGATCACCTTAGAAACTTTCACGCTCGATACCCTGATAAACCTGGGGGCCCCTATTCGCTCCTTCCTGAGTGGTGGGTGGGTGGAGTTTTGGGAGGGGCAGAATGTCAGAAAATTGATGTTTCTCACTGCATCCATTGTGTTATGTTTCTACCCCGCTTTGCGCTTGCGTAGCTATGCAGCTTGAAACGTGGGAGCTTCTTCCCTGCCGCTTTTCCTTATCACGGTGGCCTTGAATGTAGGCTTTGGACTATTCTTGTTTCGCTGAGAATTTTCCAGTCCTGGGAAGGCAAGGGGAGGGGGAGAGTAGTCTCCCGCTTATGAAGTATTTCTCCCGCCGGGAGTTCCCGCGCGAGTGCTCAAGTTTTATTCGCTAGGCGCTTCATTGCATCACACTATAAGTTAGCCGGCTCTGCTTTGCTCCCCATTCCTGACAATGACCTCCTACTGTGGGTTTTAGCAAGTTAATCCTAATAAACCTTTCTTTGTGCAAGAATGACTGGATCTACTTGATTTTACACCTGACACTGACCAGCCTCAGTGAAGGGGCAGGATATGGGATCCCCCCCCCATGTGACCTGCAGGCCCACCTCTTGTTATATCTAATTCTGAACAATGGCCTCAGATTGTGGATCCACACAATAGGGCCATGAACAGAAGGGAGTATTTTTGGTACAAACCAGTAGAAAGCCCAGGGTTGCAGGAAAATATTGTTTAAAAAGTTAGGGTATTTAAAAAAAAACCCTGAAGTCATATGTGCAATGTCAGCTTCTTTAAGAAAGAATTCTAGGCTATATGACTGCCCTTTGCCTCCCAGTTTGCATAGGCAAATAATGGGCACAGCCATGCACCATTTGTCCTTTTCTGTTCTTGTATTCCATCCGGTACTTTCCTAACATATCCCTGAGGAAATCTACTGCTAAACTAGGCCAAACTTCTGCCATAATCCCCTGCTTAACATCTAAATATATTCATAAGGAAGTATCATTTAATATATGTAACAGGGACAATTCATCTTAGCAAGGATCAAATCTGCAAAAACATTAACAGTCCTTATAGTTGCACCTCCCAGATTCAAATCAAAACACTTACCTGCTTCATTTGAGTTGCTGTGTCACCCTTAGCAGCTTTATATGCGAGAGCCAGAGAAGTCGAAGTGCAAAGGGGAGCGAAAATAATATTGGCCAATTTATCCTGTTCACACAGTATTTTGAATACGTCAACTGCAAAAGCAGTGTTGGCAATCTGGATGGCTTCCATTGCGGTGGTTCTGGCAATCAACCAAATAACCAGTCAGTCTTACATATTAATAAATACCACAGTCCATTACAAGTGAAGATGTTTAGACAAATTGATTTCACTGGGACTGAGCACTGTGGGAAGGAAAGTCTAAAGACACCACCACCACCACCCCGCCACCGCCAGCAATTTGGTGTAGTGGGTAAGTGTGTGGACTTGAACCTGGGAGAACTGGGCTTGAGTCCCCACTCCTTCACATGCAGCTGCTGGATGACCTTGGGCAAGCCATAGTTCTGTCAGAGCTGTTCCCTCAAGGACAGTTCTCTCAGAGCTCTCTCTCAGCCCCACCTACCTCACAGGGTGTCTGTTGTGGGGAAGGGAAGGGAAAGGAGTTTGTAAGTCGCTCTGAGACTCTGAGTGAAGGGCGGGATATAAATCCAATCTCTTCTTCTTCTTCTTCTTCTTCACCCTTCCAGGCCCCAAGGAGGCCAGGCTCGCTGTGACAAGGGCCAGGACTTTCTCAGTGGCAGCTCCTTACTGGTGGAATGAGCTCCCGGAGGAGATCAGGGCCCTGCGGGATCTTCTGCAGTTCCGCAGGGCCTGCAAGATGGAGCTCTTCTGCCAGGCTTTCAATTAGCAGCTGTCCCCACCATCACCATCAGTGAGCCTGGCCCTCAGTTTTAACATGTGGCTCATTATATCGAGTGACTCAGAATGACATTGAGCTGGAATTTAGTAGTCGGAGACATCCTAATACGCCATTGTAAGCAACAAATGGTAGAACTAAATAGCACCTTATGATTTTATGTTTTAACTTATAGTGATATCCCTCCTGGCTAGGGATGCCAGCCTCCAAGTGGGGCCTGGAGATCGCCTGGAATTACAGCTCATTTCCAGACTACAGAGATCAGTTTCCCTGGAGAAAATGGAGGCTTTGGGGGGTGGACTCTGTGGCATTTGTACCCCATTGAGCTCCCTATCCTTTCCAGGCTCCATTCCCAAATCTCCAGGAGTTGCCCAACCAGGAACTGGCCATCCTGTCCCCCCATCCCCCACTGATGGCCAGAGGGGACCCAGCAACCCTACTCCAGGCAAGGTTCTGTGCTCTTCCAAGGCCTCAGCAAGAGAGGGAAGGAGGTGGAAGGCACCCTGGGATACTCCTTCCCACCTCCCCTCCTCTGAGCTCAGAGTTAAGAGACTGGTACCGTCTCATCGGCCTGTATCCTCCCAACTTATGAAGGCTTTTTAATTTAAATGAATAACTTTTATTTATATAATACAGCAACAATTTACGGTAGCACATGCTATTAGGAAACCACTACAATAAAAACATAATTAAAAACACAAAAAACACAAGAGCAATAAAACCAAACAGCTATTCAGTATATAGCTATAACCTTCAAATTATCTAGAAGTACCTTTTTCAGCTTACTATGTCTTTCCACATATTCAAGAAAGGGAAACGAACATTCCAAAAAATCTGAATGAATAAAACTCTGGATTCTCTGCCAAGGATATCACTTCTGATATTTTGTCCATGACCAAGTATTCCCATCACTTATTAAACCACATAATTGATGAGGGTTGTTTACTATTTTTCCAGTAAGGTAAAAGTAAAGGTTTCCCTTGCTTGAAGGCCAGTCAAATCTAACTCTAGGGATGCGGTGCTCATCTCCATTTCCAAGCCGAAGAGCCAGCGCTATCCAAAGACATTTCTGTGGTCATGTGGCCGGCATGACTAGACATCGGGGTGCACGGAACGCTGTTACCTTCCCACTGAAGCAGTACCTATTTATCTACTTGCAATTTCTTGCTTTCGAACTGCTAGGTTGGCAGGAGCTGGGGCCAGAGACGGGAGCTCACTCCATCATGCAGCACCCAGGTCTCGAACTGCTGAACTATCGACCTTCCGGTCTGCAGTTCAGCGTCTTAACCACTTGAGCAATTCAGCGTCTTAACCACTTGAGCCTAGCCACTAAAGTTTTGGCTGCCACCAACATATGAGAAATGACTTCTTTCCTGACAGCAGGAACATCTGTCCCCTCCCGTAAATTAAGCACGTATGAAGTAAGGTCTGACAGGTCACTTATGCTCCCTTCCGCTCTCTGCTACCCCGTGGGGAGAACCGCCCCTGAGGAGGCCAAAGGAGTGGCTGTCTCCAGTCCTTGCACTAGGCTGGCAGAGGCCATTTTCCCCACTGCCCTCATGCCATTGGCCAGCTATGCAGCCTCAAAGTGCCCACCCCCGAGCCATCAATCAGCTTGGTGGAGCATTGGGCAGCCTTGAAGCAGCCTGCTACTAGGCTGGCCAGCTGGTTCACTCCCAGTGTCTCCTTTTCCTTCTCCCGCAGCTGTTGCTGGTCATGGGTGGGATCTCTCTGCACCCCGACAGGTTCTGCACTGGATTCTGGCCTTAGTGACTAAACCCATACTTTAGAAGGCTGCGGCCACTGAATTGGTTGGTTAGTTTAAGTCAGTGTGAAAATCAGCACCTACCTCACACCCTTGTATTGAATTAATTACATAGAATATGTCTAAGGCCCTCTGTATCCCCTTAAGGTTGCCAGATCGCAGTCGTTCCAGCAACAACAGAATACACAACCAGAATAACTTCCTCTTCTATGGAATTCTGAAAGGTAAAAGCCTCCTGTTGCTTCCTGTGTCGTCTCTATTCCTGACCCACGGGGAATCCAAACTTGATAGCTTCCTGGAGAAGTGGTGTAGTATAAGGACTAACAATGCAAGCATAAGCAGAGTTACCACCTCCACGGGAAGACTATGGGGAGGGGGATCACCAGTGACAATGACATCACCAGCGATCTGATGATGTCATTTCCGCCATAACCAGAAGTGATGTCACTGCATCACCAGTAGCTATCTAACATTTGGCCAGAACTCTGTGGCTTAAACACAGTTACAGAGTTGCTGGCTACGTGGTGACGCTGCTTGCAGTTATGGGGGAAGTGATGTCATCACACCAGGACACTGCCAGTCGCCTCCCATTCTCCCCATTTTTCTTCTGCTGCCCAGCTGAGCAACAGCAGAAAAGGCTACTGGAAGGCAGGAAGTCTCATGCCATAACGGAAAACCCTGTTCTAAACCCATTGACTTCTTAGGATGGCACTGTAAAAGACAGAGGGTCAGACCAGAAGTCCCTGATTTGATTCTTGCTTCTTGGATGAACTGGCAAGTAACCTCAGGCAAGCCACAGCTCATCATAAGCTCTTCTAGGATAATAATAGCACCTACCTCATACAATTGGAAGAGCATACAATTCAATACTGTATGAAGTAGGGTTGCCATACCCTCAGTGGAGCCAGGGGATCCCCTGATATCGGGGCCCACAATACACCACTGGCCATCTGGACAGCAGGGGAAGCTCCACCCCCAAACAGCAGCATCCTGTGGGGATGCTGCGAGGCAATGATGTCACCACTAGTGACATCATCATGCTGGGGCCACTGCACAGCAGCACTCTAGCATTAGGGGGGAACTCTATGGTTATCATAGAGTTTTTGCCCCAAATGCTAGACTTTAGCATTCTCAAACTTATTTGGCCTACCGCCCCCTTTTTAGGAAAAAAAATTACTCAGTGCCCCCTGGAAATCCACCTCCAAGAAGTGGACAAAAAGATGCAGTTTGTGAATCTGCACATGGATTGTTCCAACCCGCCTGGATCATTCCAGCACCCCCCGGGGGGCGATATTGCCCACTTTGGGAACCAGTGTGCTAGAGCGTTGCCACGCTGCACATGCAGAAGAGTCCCAGTGAAGAGTCAGAAGCCCCCCTGCCAACCCTAATATGAAGCAATTTGAAATTATTATTATTATTATTATTATTATTATTATTATTATTATTATTATTATTATTATTATTATTATTATTATTATTATTATTATTATTATTATTATTATTATTATTAAAATTTCTGAATTGCCCATCCCTGAGTACGCAGGGTTCTGGGCAATTTACAATAAATTAAAACATACAGAAATGCAGTTTAAAGTCAGCAATCAATTAATCCTAAAATTTCACAATCTTCAGATGGCGTCTATAATTTAAAACCTGCTCTGGACTGTTCTACCATCTAATGGGCAGGTTAAGGAGGAAGCTGCAGTGGGCAAGGTGGAAAAAGAAAGAAAAGAGGAAAAGAAAAGAAAATCCATTTGTACATTTTATGCCACCTTTCCTCTAAAGAGCTCAGAGTGGCATGCATGGTCCTCCTCTGGGTTCATGGAGATTTGGCTATGGTGCCGGGGGGGGGAGGTGAGTTTGGGGAAGGGAGGGGGCTCAACTAGGTTGTGATACCATAGAGCCTGGAATCTGAAATTGCCATTTCTTCCAGTGAACTGATCTCAGAAGTCTGCAAATCAATTCTACTTCCAGGAAAAGACTACATTCCACCTTCTCTACTTTACCCACACAACAATCTGATGGAAGTCACCCTCCATAGTACTTCTGTCTTATCTCCCATAGTACACAGCTCCTGTTAACCTAAATACTGCATTTTTTCCATTAGTTTCCATTCTCATTAGCCCCTATTTCTTCAGTTCTTTGTCTTCTCTGCCTATTTCTTGAAGTCTCCTTCTTCACGTATCCTTCTTTCAAGTTCCTACTCCTCGATGCAATGTCCATCTGCAGTTTCCCATCATGCCCTTTGTCTCTGAACTTCATGCCTCATAGTTTCCATATCTCCTGGATCTTTGTCGTAGTCCTCAGGGTGCTCTACAAAGCTATTCCAGTTTCCTAGAACCGCTTTCCTAATATTTATCCCAACCAACCAGACAAAGGTCCCTAGAGTTTTCACCACAGGCTTTTTAAAAAGGCTACTTGGTTCCAATTGTACCCTTAGCCATTTTGTCCAGGGTTTTTTTAAAAAACAAACAAACACACACACTTCCCCAGGAAAGAAACTCACAGCGGCTACCATGCTAGAAGAGACAGAGTTTCTACCGTGGGAATGGAACACCCAGTAGTAGACAGAATCCTGATTGTAATATTGATATCCAATGAAGCAACATCACAAAATCACAATTGCTGAGCCATTAGTCACTGGGAAACCTCGAGCAGGGTGGAGTGAAGGGAAACCTGAGACATAAGCTAAGCAAACTGCGCCACAAGATTTTGGCACATTCTTTCTTCTCTGGCACATTCCTTCTGCTTCTTAAGGTAGCATCTAAACCATTGCACAACACAAAGCAGCATCTTTGAAGTATAATTAGCTAGTCCCACCAAACAACCCCCCCCGCCCAAAAAAAGTGTCTAGATCAAGATATTATCTTCATTAAACTACCTGATTTGGATCTTTCTAGAGAAATCCTTATTTTTATATACTAGTGTTCAGGGCTTTTTTTGTAGAAAAAGCCTAGCAGGAGCTCATTAGCATAATAGGCCACACCCAACAGCAGAAACTCATTAGCATTTTAGGCCACAACCCCAACAGTGCAGCTCATTAGCATATTAGGCCACACCCCCATGTTACCAGAAGTGTGGTCATCCAGCCACACCCACCTTTTGCTTCTTATTCTGTTTAACTTGTTTGTTGTCAAAACCCCAGGGCTTTTTTTGGAGCAGGAACTCCTTTGCATGTTAGGCCACACCCACCCCTAATGAGTTTCTGCTGTTGGGAGTGCCCTGTTATGCTAATGAGTTCTTGCTGGGTGTGGCCTACTCGGGAGCCAGCTGGAACTCCGTTCCTGCGCGTTCCTGCCCCAAAATAGCCCTGCTAGTGTTAATGTTGCCATCACCATCTGGTGGCGGGCAGTTGCCCACCACTGCAACCCATTACCCACCACTGATAAATCCAGCAGTGGGAGGAAACAGAGAGGCGGCACCATGACATCATATGTGGCCGCATACATCTAATGCCACCAGAATTTGTATGTAAAGATCACCTCTCCATATCTCACTTGTACATGATGGTGGGAAGTGCCATCAAGTCATAAGCTGCCTTATGCCGACCCTGTAGGGCTGGGGTGTCAGAACTCATTGGCTACGGGGGCCGGACCTGACGTAAATGAGACCTCCTTGGGCCGGGCCGAGTGTGTCATAAAACGTAATGCCAGGTAGCGGAGATCAATGTTCCCTCTAAGCGGCTGGAGTCTTGTGAGCAAAAATTCTACTGTGTGAGCTACTGGCATTAAAGTTGTGAGCGAGCAATTTGGCTGTTACATAAATTAGTTTGCTCTGGAGCCCTCCTTCCTGAGCTAAGGCAAAAATGTGTGAGCTGGAGGCTAAAAAACTGTGAGCTGGCTCACACTAACTCAGCTTAGAGGGAACACTGGCAGAGATATAAACTTCATAAAGGACACCAACACAAAGGTTTGTTGTTTTTTTTACTTAAAATGAAAACATGCTTAAAACATGAGCACCCTTGCAATATTCTGTTTATTGAACAGTGTCTGATAACTGACACCTCTTGCTCTGAGTTATTGCATCAAAATGCCTGTGCTGTTGCAATCCTGAGCAGGCCGTTCAGCTGTGTGTATCCGTAAGCTGCAGACCTACGATGACGCAGCAGCAGAACTGGAAGAAGAAGCAGAAGACAGCCAGTTCCACTGAGGGCCTGATAGAAGCCCTTTGGGGGCCTGATCCAGCCCCCGGGTCACATGTTTGACACCCCTGCTGTAGGCTTTTCAAGGCAAGAGACATTCAGAGGCGGTTTGCCATTGCCTGCCTCCACGGCACAACCCCGCTATTCTTCGGTATTCCCATCCAAATACTGACCAAGGCCCATCCTGCTTAGCTTCTAAGATCTGGTGAGATCAGACTATCCAGGTCAGAGAAAACTAACACCGTGAGTTTAGGACAATTGCCTAAATTGCTGGGACACCCCAAAAAACCCTTTCTGCTGCACTGTGCATCAAAAACACAACCAAAAACCAAAAATGGGACATGTCGCTCCTTAAGAGAAGGTACCAGTGTCCACACCTACTGTCTACCACCGTTGAGTGGCGGCTTTGAGACTCAGGGCAGCATTCGGATGCCGAGTGTGGGAACAAGTATAGTGGCAGAAACAGGGCCAGTTCCAGAGTGTGGGGGGCCCAGGGGCTCCCTTCCCCGCCCACTCACCCCTGCGTCTCACTTCCTGCCTGTGCCTCCCTCCATGTCCTGCTCATGGGCTCTCTCGCTGCCCATGCTCACAACCATCTGCGCTGCCCGCAGCCCTTTCCCTAATGGCACTGAACAGTGCGTGCAGCTGGACATGTGGGTGGCAAGAGACCCACCAGTGAGCAGGCAGAGAAAAGGCATGGTGCAGGGGGTCAGCTGCAGAGGGCCCTGCCAGAAGCCCTGGGCCCTAGCAGATGCCCCACCGGCCCTGGACAGAGAGTCTAGAGCAGGGGTGTCAAACATACAGCCTAGGGGCTGGATCAGGCCCCCGGAGGGCTTCTAGCAGGCCCGCAGTGGAACTGGCTGTCTTCTGCTTTTTCTTCCAGTTCTTCTGCTGCTCCTACATCATTATAGGTTTGCAGCTTACCGATACACACCTGAACAGCATACTCAGGACTGCAACAGCACAGACATTTTGATGCAATAATTCAGAGCAGTTATCAGAGACTGTTAAGTAGACAAAATATTGCAAGAGTGCTAATGTTTTAAGCATGTTTTTATTTTAGGTTAAAAAAAAAACCCTTTGTGTTTGTGTTCTTTAGAAAGCTTATATCTCCGCTACCTGGCATGACATTTTATGGCAGACATGGCCCGGCTCAACGAGGTCTCATTTATGTCATATCTGACTCTCATAACCAGTGAGTTCGATACCCCTGGTCTAGAGTAATGCACAGCCCTTGGATGCCAGTTCGATTTGGAAGATCCATTCTTCTCTGCCTGATCTGCCTGCTGGGCAGGGCTGGCTCTCCCCTGACAGCAAAGAAAATAAAATAAAAAGTGTCACAATATGGTGGGTGTAGAATGGCAGCAGACGACGTCAACTTAGTTGTGCAAAAGCAGGGCCACGCACCTTTGATTCTACCGCTGTGCCTACAACATGACTTGAAAGTTGGCAGAAGTTAGCCTGTGGCAGAATTTCTTTACAGAGCCACTACAAAGTTCTTAAGAGGGTTTAAAAATAAGAGATTAGATATAGAAGATAATTGTAAATCCCCATATAAAGCTTACACCTCAAAGGCCGCACGCATAGAGGCTGATGCCTTCTTCTGATGTTCCCTCCCAACACTGGGATTTAGTGGTTTACTTCCTCTGAGTATTGAGATTCTCCCCAGTCACCATGGCTAATAGCCACTGATAGACCAATCTAATCCCCTTTTAAAGCTTATTCCTGTGGCCATCACTACATCCCCTGGCGGTGAATTCCACATTTTAATCACTTTCTATGTCCAGTAGTATTTCTTTTTGTCTATCCGGAACCTACTGCCCATCAGCTTCGTTGGATGCCCTCAAGTGCTGGCATTTTGGGAGAGGGAGAAAAATTTCTCTTTGTCAACTGTCTCCACCTCATGCGTAATTTGATAAACCTTTATCACCACCCACCCCCCAGTCATCTCTTTTCTCAACTGAAAAGTCCCAGACTGGAAGGTGCTCCAAACCCCTAATTATCTTGTTGTCCTTCCTCTGCACTTTTATGACCTTTTATGAGGTGAGAAGCCAGTTCTATGAATATGATAGTGAAGAAGAAGAAGAAGAAGAAGAAGAAGAAGAAGAAGAAGAAGAAGAAGAAGAAGAAGAAGAAGAAGAAGAAGAAGAAGAGATTGGATTTATATCCCGCCCTTCACTGCCCAAAGGTGTCCCAGAGCAGCTTACAAACTCCTTTCCCTTCCCCTCCCCACAACAGACACCCTGTGAGGTAGGTGGGGCTGAGAGAACTTCTGACAGAAACTGTCCCTGAGAGAACAGCTGTGCCAGAGCTTGTGACTGACCCAAGGTCACATCAGCAGGTGCAAGTAGAGGAGTGGGGAATCAAACCCGGTTCTCCCAGATAAGAGTCTGCGCACTACACCAAACTGAACTGCCTTGATCCAACTGGATTGGAAATCATCCTGGAATATCAGGGGAAGTATCCTTTGGACTGAACGACCTCACTGGAGTAGCTATTTGGCCAGTTCTGATCAGCACCGGTCCCATTAAATTGCAAGTCTTCAGTGACATTTCAGAAAGAAAAACCCCGAAAGGCCATCTTCCCAGCCATGTTGAAAGTGAACGTTAGATTTACCACCCTCCTAGCCCTGCAGAGCCAGTATTAGTCATTTGATTAACAGCAGAACGAGTGCCAAGTTGACTCTACACACCCATGTGGAAAATTTCATGCGAAAAAGAGTCTTTCTGAACCACCTCATGATCTACGTCGTAAAATACACTTGTGCCGTGAGGGTCCCATGCCAAACTGTCAGTTTGTTAAGTCAATTTGTGATTTGTGAAGGGTAGCTCATTAAAATATTTACTTAGAAATCTCCAGGGGCGAAAATAAAACAACTATAAAGCGCCAGGTCCCAGACTGTAGTCAGGCTTCTTACCCTGGGAGACAGTCACGGTTAAGCAAAATATCCTTGGAAAGGGGCCAGGAACGGCAGTGATTTAAGAAAAGCCATTAGCTCTGTGTGGGACTGAATGAAAAACACTTCCCATATTTAACACACGTTTAGTTTCTCCTACAATCCTTCACATCTGTCTTCTTCCTTGGAAGCTAGTATACGTGGAACGCTCGAAAACTGCTAGACACATATCTTGAAATATATCTGTCTCTCTATTAAGCACTTACCTGTCTCTGCAGTGACTCCGCTGAGTGAACTGAGAAAAAGACGAAAAGGCACAGCGAAGGGAACTGGTGTCACTCGCAGAAGAAAAAATGCACTGGCTCACCTGAATCCAGACGCCACTCCCTCTCTCCGTCTTAGTCATCCCTCCTGGCAATTTATACATGATAGAAAAAGTGATTTGGGCTGAACTTGCTGGCTGTAAAACTCCAAGGAGCTGCAACATGCTGCAGCAGGAAGGAGCGGTCTTACAACGATTCCTTTTCTCAGGTGGATTTTCGCAGTGGAAGTCAGGCAGGGGCCACTGGGAGGCCGCGTGTGTGCAGACACCAAACTGTCTTCGCTGGCGGAGAAGCCGTCGTTGCAAAACAAAAGCAAAACTGTCCAAAGGGAAAAGAAAAGGAAAACCAGCAGATCATTGACTTTCCCATTGTTATCCTTGAGAACAGGGTTATCAAGTCCAGGTTGGGAAGTTCCTGGAGATTTTGGGTTGTGGGACCAGAGGACAGCAGGGTTTGGGGAGTGAAGAGAACTCCGTAGAGATGCAAGCTTCCGGGTGGGGCCTGGGGATCACCTGGAATTATCAGTTCCCCTGGAGAAAATGGAGGGTGGAGTCTGTGGCATTGTACCCCATTGAGCTCCCTGTCCTCCCCGGGCTCCACCCCCAAATCTCCAGGAGTTCTCCAACCTAGATCTGGCAACCCTACCCCCATTCCCCACCAGTGGCCAGGGGAGAACCTGGCAGCCCTAGACCTCATCAAGGTATAATGCCATAGTCCACCCTCCAAAGCAGCCATTTTCTCTGGAAAAACTGATCTCTGTAGTCTGGAGATGTAATTCCAAGAGATCTCCAGCCCTCAACTGGAGGTTGGAAGTCCAATCAAAACAACCATGACAAAAATGACAAAGAGTCAAAAAAGATATTATAGCAAAAATATTTACTATAATAATAGCGATTCTCTGGGAAAATATCTTCTTATAACACTCACACGCAACGGATTTTGCGCAATAACAAATACCTGTTTGACGTTAGATTGCTTTATCTGAGCGTGTAGCAATTACAATTGTTATCCATTTCCACTTATCAACTCTTGAAAGAAACATCCCATGTCGACTCTCTCCTGTCGGAACCCAAGGTCTTCAGGGGTATTTGTTATTGCACGAAATCCGTCGTGTGTGAGCGTTAGAAATCCGTCGTGTGTGAGCCATGATCATTTAAGCAATTTGAAGCTTATTAATGCTGAGGGATTGTATTATCTTGGATTAATTTTTGCTTGAAATGTGCCATGAATCATCTGATTAATCACCTTAATCTAGATGGATTTTCAGTGTCTAGGGAACGGTTCTATTATGGGCAGAGCAGATGCAGGGATTGCTTTGGTCTGGTCCATTTTAACGACTCCTGAGAAAGCAGCATTACTTGATCCACAGGACTACAGAGAAACAGTATCAAAGCAAATGAAATTATGATTTTTCTAACAGCAACTATCCCAACACTAGACTTGAAAATGCATATAATGAAAAGGTAGGTTGAATATCTGGCATTCCATATAAACTGAAGCTCTATAATCACTCCGCTGTCTTCGCTTTGAGGCCAGGTAATATCCCGCCACTCCCTCAGAAGAATTTGATGAAGATTTGTTCAAACACGTTGTGTTCCAATCATTCACATTTCTCAATATTTCCTTCAGCAAAGTCATCAGCATATTATGAATATGCTCAGATTGTACAAATTAAATGGGAAGAGCAGACTTCTGTATTGATTTTCGGTGCTACTGGCCCAGGCTTTTAAAATTAAATTCTTATTGCTGCTGGCTTTTAGTTTCATTTTGATTTTTTAACGCTTCTGCTTTGGATTTTATTTCTCTCGGCAGACTTACAGTGTTCTTCCTTACCGTGCTTGTGGCTTTTTGAGACTCTGCTCAAATATGCAAGCTGTCTAAATGCACAAAATGATCTAAATGGCTTGTATGCTGTATGTAACTAATGTTTGGACAGCTGTTTTTGCCAAGGAGTGCCCATTTGGCACCAGTGACAACGGCTATGGAGCTATGCCCAGGAAAACCCAATCTCATCAGATCTTGGAAGCTAAGCGGGGTCAGCCCTGACTAGCATTTGGATGGGAGACCTCCGAGGAATACCAAGGTCATGGTGCAGAGGCAGGAAATGGAAAACCATCTCTGGACGTCTCTTGCCCTGAAAACCTCACAGGGTTGCCACAAATCACGTGATGACACTTTCCACCCACCGTGACAGAGCTATGGACTGGTTTACTCACAAATGTTCTCTGCTCGTTAGCTGTAGGACCAAGTCTCTCACTTGTGCTGTGAGTGAGATATTGCAGGTTACTCACTACAGAAGCAACTTTCCTGTTAGCTGATATCGTCTCAGACAAAATACTTTTACAAAGTTTGAGTCCAGTGGCACCTTTATGACGAACAAAAGGTTTATTCTGGTATAAGCTTTTTTGTATACGCAGAATAAAACTTCGTTGGTCTTAAAGGTGCCACTGGACTCAAATTTTGTTCTGCTGCTTCGGGGCAACATGGCTACGCACCTGAAAATACTTTTACAATCCACACAATCAGCCGAGAGTCATTTCGAGCAATCAAGTGAGGAACATACATGTGTGAATGCGCCTTATGAACAGATATGGTCTGAGTCACATTGGCGCTTGAGCAGAAAACACAATCCTCCATCAGGAAAGACGAAGACAAAGACGAAGACGAAGACGAAGAAGATGAAGAAGACGAAGAAGACGAAGAAGACGAAGAAGAAGAAGAAGAAGAAGAAGAAGAAGAAGAAGAAGAAGAGATGGATTTATACCGCCCTTCACTGCCCAAAGGTGTCTCAGAGCAGCTTACAAACTCCTTTCCCTTCCTCTCCCCACAACAGACACCCTGTGAGGTAGGTGGGGCTGAGAGAACTTCTGGCAGAAACTGTCCTTGAGAGAACAGCTGTGCCAGAGCTTGTGACTGACCCAAGGTCACATCAGCAGCTGTGAGTGGAGGAGTGGGAAATCAAACCCGGTTCTCCCAGGTAAGAGTCCGCACACTTAACCACTACACCAAACTGGCTCTCACTACACCAAACTGAAGAAGAAGAAGAAGAAATTGACAGTGAGGAAGTGCCCACAGTAAAATCCACTGGGAAAGTGCACTGAAAGTGGATTGAAAGTGGATTATTTAGTGTGTGTGACTGCAGCCTTACTGAAGTTAAGCCGTGGCAATCATTTTGTGGCTGGCTCGGCCTCCTGCAGCAGCCATTCTGTGTCAATCACTTTGTGGCAGTGCCCACCATGCCTTGTCAGAATTCCAGATGTGCCCACAGGCTCAAAAATGTTGGGGACCCCTGCCCTAAACAGACCCTATTGAGTGTCATCAGGAACCTGGAGTGCGGGGGCAGATTGCCACCATGATAGGCCACCCGGCAAGACTATCTGAAGTCAGTGGGTTTAGCAGGGTGTAACTCTGCTTACAACTGTGCTTCTTATTTATTTATTTATTCATTTATTTATTATTTCAATTTGTAACCCGCCTTGCCAGAAAAACTGGGTCAAGGCGGCGTGCAGACATTAAAATGCAATAAAACAATAAATACAATAAAATTCACATAAACATCCTAAAGTGCAATAAAGACAGTACAGGTGATGGTGGCATTCAGTATACAATCCAATGGTGGGAGGCAAATGGTGGAGGCAATGGTGGAAGGCAATATCCAGCGGCGTATCATAGGGCCGTGAGATGTTCGGTGGCACATTCGTCAATGGCGGCTCCTAATCGAACGCCTGGTGGAAGAGCTCCGTTTTACAGACTCTGAGGAACTGTAAAAGGAGAAAGACTATTTAAATTACTGTTGGGTAGCAGTGCTCCCAGACGCAGAACATAATTCCTTTAACCATCCATCTGAATGAAATACCCATATGCTCACTGAAATCTATTCAGTATGCCAAACTGTGAAGAACTGGACTATAAGCAGGCTTGGAGATATGAGAAAATGCCCCTCTTTCAAATTCTCTGTGAGTGTTCCTATGACTCTGATGGACTTCCATGATTGGTTGGGAACTGTGTGTAATAGGGTTGCCAGGTCCCCCTTGGCCTCTGGCAGGAGATGGGAGGTAAGGTTGCCAGATCCAAGTTGGGAAACTCCTAGAGATTGGAGATAGAGCCTGGGAAGGACAGGGACCTCAGTGGGTCCACCCTCCAAAACAGCCATTTTTCCAGAGGAACTGATGTCTGTAGACTGGTGATGAGCTGTTATTCCAGGGGATTCCCAGGTCCCACCTGGAGGCTGGCATCCCTAGTTAACACACCTAAAAGAACTGGAACTTAACTTTCACTAGGTAGCAAAAGGCCCGCATCTCTTTCAGAGATTCCAGTTCAGAAAGCAGAGCACTAGATAACCCTTCTCCACTGCAATTTGGCCTTACTCCAGAAAAGAACTATACATGTTGGTTTACCAGTCACCAACAGTGTAGTTAGTCCTGCATAACCAATAATGCCAGAAATTATCACCCTGCAACTTCCGGTGACCTGAAGCACACCAGAAACCAAACATGCCCTAATCCGGTTTCCATCCTTTTGGTTTATGGGGCCGAGTCTTTAATTGAGGCCTTGGTTAATGTCCTGTGCCTGGAGAGTGGCAGGTAACATTATATCCCAAACTGGGTCTTCAGTGGCCTTTGCTGCTGTTGGTTATGTCGTGCTGGTGTCCCAAATACAAGATCTCTCAGATTTTTGAAGTACAGTCCCAGAATTATTTGTTTACATTGTGCTTTGTTTACTTATTTAGATATTTATACCCAACTTTTCTTCCCAACTAGGATCTAAAGTAGTACCCTGCTCTGAGCCTTGCAGTGCAAGGGAGGGAGGGCTAGAAGGCCAACAAATAAATAAATAAATTCATCTCCCCTCTTTTATCCTCATGAACCCTCCTCCCCGCGAGGTAGGTTAGGCTGAGGAAAAGACTGGCCCATTCTGCATCTAGCATTTGCTCTGTTGTTTCACCAAACCCACACTGGAACAGAAAAAGATGCGGACCAAAACCACATTCAAATACCCCGGGCCAATGCTGTACGGACTGCAGAGTCACCTCTGAATGGCCATAAAATGGCCATAAATCTATGCAGATTACCATAAAGCTGAGAGATCAAAGAAAGTGAAACTGGCATGCAGTGCAGGGACTTCCATAACATCCGACAATCAAAGGAAGTGAAACCGGCATGCAATGCAGAGGGGAATTTCTGTTCCAGTGTGGGTTTGGCTAAACAGCGGAGCAAATGCTAGATGCAGAATGGGCCACTGACTGACCCGAGGTCCCCCAGGGACCTTCCATGGCAGATTGGGGATTCAGAACTAGGTCTCAGGTGCTTGTCCAGCATTCTCACCACTCCAGTGCGCTGGCCCTGTATATGTTTCAACCTGTCTGTGAGATATGGACATTGATTACAATCAGGGCTCTTTTTGTAGCAGGAACTTCTTTGCATATTAGGTGACACACCCCTGATGTAGCCAGTCCTGTAAGAAGAGCTCGGTAAGCTCTTGGAGGATTGGCTACATTAGGGGGGTGTCGCCTAATATGCAAAGGAGTTCCTGCTACAAAAAGAGCCCTGATTACAATAATAGTAATCTTCCAGGTTTTATGCAGCCACAACTGTACGTGGTGAAGCCAAAGGGCTTGCGGGGTAAATGAACAAACGACTGGAATTAAACGTATTCTCACACACCAAAGGTCAAATGATGCAATCCAGTAAAGACCTCTCTGTCCACTTTTTGCAAGTTCAGCTGTACACTGAGGGCACCCATGTACCCAATGGCAAACACAATCAGGTTATTTATTTGTACATCAGTGCTATGATTAACATGGCTGTGGATCATTAGAACATTTCCCTGCTTTAGACACCTGCTTATTATGCAGTAAAAGCCCTAGGATAAAGAAAAACTGGGCTGCACCCAGCAATGTGCCGACAGAACAAAAAGGAAAAATTGCCAGGTGATAGATGACTGGTTTGTTACATATTTCACCGTGCATGCTTCGTCAAGGGGAATCTATAAAAACAGAATTTTATATTTAATACAGATAATAGAAGGACGCCTTAATAAAAGTTATTCCAAAGTTATTAAATTAGTATTTAAAAGGCAGGATCAAAATTAATTTCAAAAACAGATACAAAATGATCAAGACAATGGCTCCGGAAATTACTAATTTATGTATGGGTCAATTTGAGGAGAAATGTATATATTCAGAGAGGGATCCATTTCAAAGATTTAAATCTATATGGGCAAGATATATTGATGATATTTTCTTAATATGGAAAGGTAGTTGTACCCAGTTGCAAGAATTTCATAGGTGGCTTGGCATTCAGGATAATAACATCAAAATTTAAATAAATTTCAGTCAATATCATATTAATTTTCTGGATGTCATGATCAATAAAAATGGCACTAGGATATGGACAAATATATACCAAAAAAACCCTACAAGTAGAGTTTCCTTTTAAAGGTTTGATCATTTTCATCCAATTCCCATTTAATTTTTTTTTTTTACCATATAGCCAATTTATTTATTTATTTATTATTTGTATTTATAGCCCACCCATCCCGCAAGCGGGCTCGGGGTGGGTAACATCATAAAAACATACAATAAATACAATTAAAATTAAACAATTAAAATAATAAAAACACAGTCATAGTTCTAACAAATCAGCTGGCTGTGGGTTACCTGGCATATTGTTTGGGTTGATAGATAGATGGATAGATGGATGGGTGACAACCACCTCAGGGAGGCCATATAGAGACATCCGCTGCCTCAGCCAAAGCCCTGGCAGAACAGCTCCGTCTTTCAGGCCCTGAGGAATTGAAGAAGATCCCACAGGGCCTTAATCTTGACTGGGAGCGTGTTCCACCAGGCAGGGGCTAGGGCAGAAAAGACCCTGGTCCTGGCCAAGGCAAGACGGACGTCCTTTGGTCTGGGAACAGCCAGGAGATGTTGATCCATATTGCGTAGTGCTCTTTGGGGCTTATATGGGAAGAGGCGGAATTCTTGAGAGTTAGAGGAAATTGTACTAATATTGAAGATTATCAAAGGGAGGCAAGAACCCAAAAATCTTGCCACCAGGGGTTACCTGGATTATATAGTAAAAGCAGCATTTGATAAAGCTACAGCTTGCAGAAGGGAGACTGCATTGGTAGCCCTAACGGATGACCTCTTGGTGACACCTGGATTGAGGTGAGTCAGTGCTGCTGTTGCCACTCCATCTAGCAGTGGGGTTCAACACAGTCAACCACAGCCTGTTGACCCACCGCCTTGCTGACGCGGGGATTCGGGGAACTGCCTTCCAATGGCTGTCCTCATTTATTCATGGTCAGGGACCACCCACCCACCAATCTAGTATTTATTTATTTATTGTATTTATATCCTGCCCGTCCCACAAGTGGGCTCGGGGCAGGTAACATCATATATCAATAAATACAGGTAAAAAATTTAAAACACAATACAAACAGTTAAAATCAGTAGTTACAGCTTACAGTTGAGAAATTCCTGCCTGTTGATACAGATGGATATGGCCGGTTATCAGTGGGTGGGTGACAGTAGCCTTAGGGAGACCATGTGTGGACACCCGCTACTTCAGCCAAAGGCCTGGTGGAACAGCTCCATCTTGCAGGCCCTGCAGAATTGAAGAAGATCCCACAGGGCCCTGCTCTCAAGGGGGAGCATATTCCACCAAGGAGGGGCCAAGGCAGGAAAAAGCCCTGGCCTGGTCGAGGTAAGATGGACATCCTTTGGGCCAGGGACCACCAGGAGATGTTGACTGTTAGAACGTAAGGCTCTTCAAGGTGTATATGGGAAGACACAGTTCCTTAGATATGTTGGTCCCAGGCCATATAAAGCTTTGACTATTATTACCAAGACATTGAAGCGAAGCCGGTACTCAACAGGTAACCAATGCAGCTGGCTGAGCACACGCCGAACATCAGCCCGCCAAGTGTTGACGTCAGCAGGCACATCGCCATATTTTGCACCAGTTTAATTTCTGGGTCAGCTTCAGGGGTAAGCCTGCATAGAGCAAGTTGCAGTAATCAAGTAACCATTGCATGGGTCACTGTAGCTAAGTCCTGGGGGTTTGGGCTTCAGAAGCCTATCTGCCTAAGATGGAAGAATGTAGATCTGGAAACTGTGGTAACCTGGGCCTCCATGGACAGAGAGGCATCCAATGTTACTCCCAGGCTCCTCACTGTCTGGGCTGGCACCAAAGGCACCCCTTCCAGGTGTGGGAAGCCTGGTACCCACATCCATAATCCCTCAATCCAGGTACAGGACCTCTGTCTTTGATGGATTTAACTTCAGCCGACTCTGCTGCAACCATCCAGCCACAGTGTCCAAAGCCTCAGCCAGATTTCTAGGAACGGAAGATGGGTGGTCGTCCATTAACAGATAGAGCTGGGTATCATCAGCATACTGAAGGCAACCCAGCCCATAGCTTTGGACTAACTGGGCGAGGGGGCACATGTAGATGTTAAATAACATTGGCAAGAGGATCGCCCCCTGTGGCACCCCACATTCTAGTGGGTACTGTGGGGAGACCCTCTCACCAAGTGCCACCCTCTGTCCCTGACTATGGAGAAAGGAGGAAAACCATTTCAAGGCAGTCTCCTGAACTCCTACGTCAGAGAGGCGATGGGTCAACAGATTGTAGCTGACCATGTCAAGCGCTGCCATTAGATCTAATAGCAACAGCAGTGCTGACCCACCTCAATCCAGATGTCTATGGAGGTCATCTGTAAGGGCAACCAGAGCTGTCTGTGTCGCATGGCCAGGGCAGAAGCCGGACTGAAAAGGATCAAGGATGAAAGTGTCATCCAGGAAAGCCTGGAGTTGTTCTGCCACTGTTCTCTCAACCAGCTTGCCCAGGAACTGTAGGTTTGATACGGGGCAGTAGTTGGTCAGGACCGTCAGGTCCAGTGATGGTTTTTTCAAAAGCAGACAAACTACCGTCTCCTTCAGAGCCTCCTGGAAAGTCCCAGTTGTTATGTCCGAACTGTGAACTATGCATATTCTTTCCTATGTTGAGCTTGATTCTAGACAAGGATCGTAAGCTGATACATTCCTATTGGTTGTTTCAATGAAACTCTGTAAATAGACCAATCAGAAGTGTATATATGTTTATGGAGGGAATACTATTGGTTCTTAACTTATCTATGGGCATGGCTTTGACAGCCCGGATTATTTAAAAAGGGAGCTGTGCTCCACTTGTTGTCGTTGTCTGATCGTCTTGTTGCCGTTACAAATAAAGCTGAATCATTTTGCTGAAATCACTGCCTTTGTTGAGTTGCATACTTAACACCAGTGGAAAGGGACAAGTTGATAATTTCTCCCAGAGGTACCCAAATGCTCTCCCCACAGGATTTCAGTAGTCAAGAAGGGCATGGGTCAAGGAGGCAGGTAGTAGGTCTCACCACTGCCAGGATCCTGTCAACTTCCTCCCAGGAGGGTCAATTGAAGTGGTCCAATATTGGACCAGAAGACAGACAAAGGGCTTCCAGTTCCCTTACTGTCTCAATTGTGTTTGGGAGGTCCTGGCAGAGTGTCACAATCTGATCTGCGAAATAGCTTGCAAATGCCTCACAACCAATCGCCAGTTCCCTACTATTTAGTCTGCCCTGTGGCAGAGTCGTAATGGAACTTATCTTTTATCTGCCCCCCCCCATCTTCAGCTATATTTATTATTCATTTATTTAATTTATATTCCGCCTTTGTCCTCCACGGGGACCCAAAACAGCTTACGTCATTCTCCTCCCTTCCATTTAATCCTCACAACTACCTTGTGAGGTAAATTAGGTGGAGTGTGTGTGTCACAGCCTCAAAGTCCACCCAGTGAGGTTCCACAGCAGAGTGGGGAGTCAAACCTGAGTCTCACAGATCCCGAGCTGAGACTGTAACCACCCCACCACACTGGCTTCTGTGGTATGGTTGCTGTTGAACAGGAGCAAGCAGCCAGGCCTGGGTGAGTCATGCAAATCATGTGGTATCAAGCCGCCTAGGGGTTGCTGCCGGGCCTGACCTCCAAGGGTCTTCCCCGAAAGGCCAAAACAGCCCTGCCCCTGGAGGTTGGCAAGCTTAGCTGGGTGCCACCCTCCGCCTCGTCTCACACAGGGCTCAGCCAGGCCCTGCTGGCTGCCTCACCTTGCACAGGGCTCAGCCGGGCTGGAAGCCACCATCTGCCTTGCCTCACACGGGGCTCGGCTCAGATGCTGCCATCTACTTCAACTTGTGTGGCGCTTGGCCAGGATGCCAGTGTCTGCCTCACCTCAATCGGGCTGAAGCAGGTGCTTCCACCTCCTCCGTCTCACTTCTTGCGTGGGGCTCCAGCAAGCCAGACTGTCTGCCCTGCCTTGCCTCAGGCTGGCTGTGCGCTGCCTCTCCCTCCTTCTGTCAAAGAGCTGGCTGACCCACGTGTGTGGGGGGAGACCATTGGTCCACCAGGATACCTTCAGGTGCTCTTAATGGTCAGTCTTGGCCCTACCTGTGAGGTAAGTTAGGCTGAGAATGTTAGGTCACTGAATGAGTTTCTAGGGCAGAATGCAGGTTTAAGGTCCTAGTCCTAGCTTTTGTGGCTGACACTGAACATTAGCAAGCAGCCAAACTTAAGTAAGTCATGCACGTCATGTGGTTCCAAGGCACCAATGGTTCCTGCCAGGTCTGGCCCTAATGTGGGTGTCCCCCCCAAGCCCAAAGCAGTCCTGGGAAAAGCCCTGGCCCCTCCTTTAACTGACAGAAACCATGCCGGTCGCAATTGCCACTGAGGCCATCTGTTTCTTAAAACTACAGGTGCTCATTTTATTGTTTGTTGAGGGGCTTTAACCCCCCATTTAAAAATTTTTAGATTTCAGATCTTTCTGCAAACCTGGGGTGTCATTCAGGTTTGTAGAAAGATCTGTCTTGTCCATTCATGGTTCCACTCTCCGGATTTAAGTATCCTCAGATACAGCGAACTTTGCTATTAGAATATATGATGGCAATGATATGATGCCTAGATGCTGTGATCAAGTGACCAAGGGATGACGAGGGAAACTGAATCCCAATCACGCGGAGGTGATGCTGGTCGTTCTAGAACAGATTTTTCCATCTGCTTTAGGGTGAGTCTTTCTCTCACTGACTGAACTCCGGGAGTGTTTCTTGATCCAGCTTCTCTACTATGAAAGCAAGTTAGCATGGTGGGTTCCCCCCCACCCACTTACCTCAGAAACAGAAATTGTTCTTCCATCTAGACTGCATTGATTTAGCTATGGTGATCCATGATGGTTCACACAGCTTCTGCACTCCTGTCAGCAGTGCTTGCTGACTGAACCCTCCCTCACATTTGTGAGATCTGCCTAACCCACTCATGGATTTTCCTTTCCTCTAGTGACCCCTGTGGTTCTTCATTCACTCCTCTTCTTCCTCCTCCTGTCCCCATTCTCTCCTTCCGACGCCCTTTCCTTCTCCCCTGCTGATCATCATTCTCACTGTTGTTCTCCTCCTCAGCCTCCAGGCTGTGGTGTCTGATCTGGTTGCTACAGCAAACCAGAATGGCAACAGATCTCCTGCAAGAAGAATGTATGAGTCTTCAGATACCAGTGGGGGTTGCCAAAACAATCCAGCAGCCACTGAGATATGAACGGGCTGTTGTGCCGTGAACTACAGAACCTTACCAGATGGTACATAACTCCTGAGAAGCTAGCAGCCACATCATCTTCACATTCCCCTCAATGCTGGAAGAAATGTGAGGAGCAAGGTTCATTTCCACACTGTTGGTGGAAATACAAGTTCATAGAAGAGTACTGGAAAGACATCCTTCAACAGATACATCTCATTACAGGGTATATGATACCACTTTCTCCAGAACCGATCTTCCTTGACATCTGGCAAATTACGGACATCCCAAACATTAGAAAAGAACTAATCTCTAGTCTTCTAGTGGCAGCGAAGAATGCCCTTGCTTCCACCTGGAAATTGTCTTCAGCTCCTACTCGTTCTTGTTGGTTCAGCAAGGTTTGGGACCACTTCATCATGGAAAAAATAACCCATCACATAAGAACATAAGAGAAGCCAATGTTGAATCAGGCCAATGGCCCATCTAGTCCAACACTCTGTCATACAGCGGCCAAAATATACCAGGTGCCATCAGGAGGTCCAGCAGTGGGGCCAGGACACTAGAAGCCCTCCCACTGCTGCCACCTCCAGCACCAAGAATAGAGTGCATCGCCTGCCCCAGACTGAGAGTTCCCATCTATACCCTGTGGCTAATAGCCACTGATGGACTTCTGCTCCATATGTTTATCTAATTCCCTCTTGAAACTGTCCATGCTTGCAGCTGCCACCACCTCCTGTGGCAGTGAATTCCATATGTTAATTACTCTTTGGGTGAAGAAGTATTTCCTTTTATCTGTTCTAACCCGACTGCTCAGCAATTTCATAGAGTGCCCACGAGTTCTTGTATTGTGAGAAAGGGAGAAAAGTCCTTCTTTCTCTACCTGCTCAATCCCATTCATAATCTTATAAACCTCGATCATGTCACCCTCAGCCGTCGTTTCTCCAAGCTAAAGAGCCCCAAGCATTTTAACCTTTCTTCATAGGGAAGGTGTTCCAACTCTTTTATCATTCTAGTTGCCCTTCTCTGCACTTTTTCCAATGCTATAATATCCTTTTTGAGATGTGGTGACCAGAACTGTACACAGTATTCCAAATGAGGTTGCACCAATGATTTATACAGGGGCATCACATACGTCTGTCAGAATTATATTCCAAAACATCAAACTTTATAGAAAAATGGTTCCCATTCCTGGAGTACATAGCACACTCCAACTGTCAACCACGTAACAGCACATACTTACAAATACTGAATTCCTAACACACAAATCCTACATCGCATAACTCATGCTATGTCCCATTTGGTCCCTGCAAAAGTTGTTCACATTGTCTGCACATTTATATTCGTCTCTTTGGCACATTCTCATCATGCATTAATCTCTGCACAAGCAAGTCAGGTAGAAAATTTATTATGTCCTGGTCATCTTCTAAATCATTTATGTTACATTTTATTTTGCTGGCACTGATGTATTGTTATGACACGTCAATCATATCTTTGATCACAGTTGTTACTTGTAGAAATCAGATAATAATTGCATGACCTTTGTTTGTTTTTTGAAAATTAATAAAAGGAATGGGGGGGGGAATCTACAGAGCCTTCAACCACATATCGGGTGTCCAACCGAATACTGTCTTTGGCGGAGGGCACTCTGCAGTGCAGGAAGGCAAATTGCAGGATGAGGGAAACCTCACATTTTGGCATCTTTCATGTTGCTACGGCAACCCAGAATAGCTCCCAACCCCTGACAAGAGCTCAGGCACCGATTTCATGTCCAATCTGCAATATATTGCTAATGCATGAGGAAAACCACAGGAATCCCTTGAGGGGAAAGCTGCCTCAGCTTGGGGATTAAGGGTGGGAAGACAGGTTTCTCCCAGATATGCAGGATCCTTTTCCCACATTATGCCTGGCCCCCATTACATGGATTTAGCCATCCACGCCGGGCCCAAGACATCGCAAATAGATATAGTGATATTGGGCTGGCATACTGGGCTTGTTTGTTGGAATGTTTGTTGTATCTTTAAAAAAGAATTATGCATGCACTTTGTTTGAAGTTGTACCAAGCTATTGTTCTTCATGTCCTGGCTTGAGAGAACTTGTGTTGAACTGCCTTGAGGAGCAAATGCAGAATACACATGTTTTCATAAATAAATGAATGCTAAGGCTGACTTGCCGCTCCAACAGCTAAGTCAGCCCAGTGTCTTTGACATCATGTTTTCTCTGAACATTCTGACTGTTCTCAAGAGAGAGAGAGATGGAGTTAGATTTACATCCGAGCAAATCATTGAATGCGTTACAGAGGCGCTTTGCGACCTCCAACTATCTATCTGTACTTCAACTAGAAAAATGAAATTTAGGAACAAAACAATATTAATCCCTCAATTTTTGTTTGGTTGAGCTGTAAATGATCAGAAGGAAATCTGTGCCAGTTAATGCATCTGTTCTTCTGTTCTTTGACCTTATCCCCCTTGTGGAATCCTATGCTAGAGACTTAGGCCTGTTATGCATGCACAGGTTACTGCAAATTTTCACAGCAGTCACATTGTGAAGCCTGGGTTCGGATTCTGTTTCGCATTTCACAGCATTCTTTTCTCTCCGGATTTTTGGTCTTCAGAAATCTGGATCATCCCCCCCCCCATCAAAAGTATCACATTTTCCCTAAGTGGGTGAGGAGTGACTTCACTCCTGATGTGGTTGTGGGTGGTGACAAAGGGTTTTGGGTTGGGGGAGGGATTTGTACATTGTACAGCCCACTTGCCAACAATATCCAATCTCAATATAGAGCTCCAATTCTGTCAACTTTACCAGGAAGATCTGAACAACTATACATCTCCCTCCTTCTTGCAGACTTTTCCCAGGAGACAACTAATAAAGTTGTGAAATCTTGCCTTTGGGCGTGTGATATACGCAAATGCTTGATTGAAGTCCAGAAATAGCCTCTCCAGCAGAGACAATTACCTCTTGCCACCCCATAATTTGTGCTCAATGTTAAGTGCCCGTTGCACTGCATTTCCCCCTTACCCTTTTATCTGTTTATTTTATCCCTTTCTTTTATTTCTATTTTTCCTCTTACTATTATTGCTGACTCTTCAGAGCTGATTTGGTATCAAAATAAACGATTGAACAATACTCTGACAGCTTGACAACTTCAGCCACCCCAGCAAGGGTTCATTCACCATCACATCATCTCATGCAATACGCATCATCCTATATCAGCAAAGCCTTTCTGATGTTCACACGGGCCAAACCCACAGTCCATATCCCAAGACAATGGATGCAGTCTACATAAATTCAGTGTTAAGAGTGATAAACACTTACACACCCATGTGGAAGCATTCCTATCTCCCTGGACATTCTGTAGTAACACCCAAAGAAGTTTGAAAGGGAGACTCCGGCATAAAGCTGCTGAGTTGGAATTTTATTTGCAGATCTGACACTGGGAGTAATTTTTACATGCATGTATTCATCTTGGTTTATTAGTTCATCACCTCTTGGAAGTGCAACTCTGATTGGATCTTTCATCCCTTTTTACTGCACCTAGTTTTTGATGTGTGCTTTGCAGAAGAAGAAGAAGAGGAGGAGGAGGAGGAAGAGGAAGAGGAGATTGGATTTATACCCCGCCCTTCACTTGGAGTCTCAGAGCGGCTTACAAACTCCTTTCCCTTCCCCTCCCCACAACAGACACCCTGTGAGGTGGGTGGGGCTGAGAGAGCTCTGACAAAAACTGCTCTTTTTTCAAGAACAGCTGTGCCAGAGCTTGTGACTGACCCAAGGTCACATCAGCAGGTGCAAGTGGAGGAGTGGGGAATCAAACCCGGTTCTCCCAGATTAGAGTCTGCACACTTAACCACTACACCAAACTGGCTCTCATAATAATCTTTTTGCCTCCGTTTACAAAACAGAGAGAGAGACCTTCTTTCTGTGCGGAGATGTAAACACACATTTACCATATCTACTGAGGTCACCACTTCCCCTTTCTGACAAAAGAAGGGATGTGGCTCATGAAAGCTTAGAAATGTGTTGGATTCTCAGATGCCCCCAGGCCTGTGTAGCCTATGTATCAACAAACTAACATGGCTGTCAATCCCTCTCACAACAATACTGGTTATAAAGAACAGCATGCAGTACAGCCTGTGTCTGGTAGCTGGTCTATAACAGCTTCATTGCCCAACCGAAGTTATAATTGCGATGCGACAAGCATGTGTGTTTGAATCAGCCCTTTCCTGATGACTGATAAAACCCAGGAGTCAGCGCCCCAGTGCAGCATGGCCAGTACTTCCTACTTTCCAAATTAAGCAAGGCTTTTTGGGGGGTGGTCAGTGCTGAGCAAATAGGGTCTGTATCACAAAGATATGAGGTACGGTGACTCTCCTGTATCCAAGTCCCAGTATCCAGTTAGCGTGAGGTGCTTGTAAGTCTCTAGTTCTTCTTTAGTTACATAATAGTATGGAAAAACATGAGATCAGAACTCATCATATCTGCATTCTGGAAGAATCTCAATATATGGCAGTCTTCATTTCCATAAATAGTGGTAAAAAATGTAAAGAGAAAGGTTTCAGCACAGCTATTCATACAGCAAGAGCACACGGAATGGCTCATACGTTGAAAATGAAGCAGGATTCTGTGTGAGCAGATAGGACAAAGCCACACTGTGGGGGTGACCAATGCGTCTCCGGCAATGTTCCCTCTAAGCTCCACAGGGTTGTGAGCAAAAATGCTACCTCATGAGTGAAAAAAGCTAGTAGTGTTACAGCAGTGAGCAAGTCTACATTTGACTATTGCGTAAATTATCTTCAGAAGATCATTTCTATATGCTTGTAAAACATCTCAGAATGAATTCTTTAAAACGATGTTTAAACTATATTTTAAGAATTTAAATATTATAAGAGAAAACAGAATCAAGTCAAATTTCATTACAAAAAATGTCGTCCTCTACAGGGATAGACCCAGCCTCCGAGAACAGGTCTCCCTACCCCTTTCCACTATATTGGTAGACTGGCCTCTGGAGAACAGGTCTACCCACCCCAGTCCACTATATTGGTAGACCTGGCCTCCGGAGAACAGGTCTACCCGCCCCGGTCCACTATATTGGTAGACTGGCCTCTGGAGAACAGGTCTACCCACCCCAGTCCACTATATTGGTAGACCTGGCCTCCGGAGAACAGGTCTACCCGCCCCGGTCCACTATATTGGTAGACCTGGCCTTGGACCGTCACCTTGCACTGATCCTTGGAAAACATACCAGCACTTAAGGGAGAAAAAACTCTTGAAGTCTACTTTGTTTTGTTGGGTCTTTTTAGTGAAATATGACAACCAGCACTACAGGTCAAGTATAACAGAGGAGGAACAATCACTGTCAGGACCCTGCCTAACCTAACAAACAGGAAGTTGCTTAAATGTTATCAACCCTCCCGAAACTAATTTATTCAAATATTTATATCCCACTTTTCTCTGTGACTCAAGGCAGCTTACAAATCATACTGAAAAGCACGAAAGTGTGCAAATAAATCGGTGATTCTGGCTCAATTATAGCCTATAGGGAACATTATAGTCAATGAGCCCCATAGGCTATAATGGAGAATTGATCTAGAGGTATCTGGGGCTCTGGGAGGGGGCTGTTTTTGAGGTAAAGGCACCAAATTTGCAGCATAGCTGCTGGTGCCTCTCCTCAAACCCTCTCCCAAGTTTCAAAAAGGTTGTACCAGAGGGTCCAGTTCTATGGACCCCCAAAGGAGGTGCCCCCATCCTTCATTGTTTCCTATGGAAGGGGGGGAAAATATGAGTTGAAGCTAAAATGCTCTGAGCAGCCCTCTGAAATGTTGTGTGCCAGAGCGCCCTAGTGCATCTTAGAGGGAACTGTGGTCCCAGGCCCCTTGGGGGATGGTGCTCACCACAAGCTAGGGAATGGCCTTGACTCCATCCCAAGGTTTCCCCAAAGAACTGGTGAGATGTACTAGCAGCAGCTTCAGTGTATCCTTTTACTTCTGACTGGCTGCAGTTGCACCTGTTGGCTTCTCTCTCAGGAGGTAGTTCCTTCACTCCTCGCTGACAGTAGCCTTTTCCCCACTTGCTTTCTGTTGGAGAAATGAGGGGTGGCAGGAACAGTTTCATGCACTCTCCTTCCCACTGTGTTCATTTTGGGGAGGGAAAGAGGCCGGCTTCCCAGTTTTATCGAGAGAGAGAGTGACGCTTGTTCTAAACCCAAATTCAGTTTATTCCATTACACACTCTTTAAGTCAGAAAACATGTTTGGTAGCACTTCAATATTCAACATATACTATTTCAGCCCAATCCCAACACATAAATAGTGCACTTATAAATAGCGCACAGGTTCTGTAAAGGATATCCTTGGTTATTCTGCCAAGACCCGTAACTGAAGGGAAGTTGATCAGAACAACCACGAACAAAACTAATTCAGACATTAAGTTCCCATGGTCGCCCACTGAAGCGAATGCAACCGTCAGTCAAGTCTGTGATGAGCATTTGACGTATACCACAAAGTCTGCTCCTTTCTTCCTGTCTCTGGGGTGAGGAAAATCAAGGAAAGCTGGGCTAAGCTAGGAAGAGGGTCAAGGTTAATTCAGAGAGTCCCAGGAAGCTAGCTTCAGAAACTCTATCTGGAAGAGGGGCGTCAAACTCATTTGTTATGAGAGCTGGATCTGACATAAATGAGATCTTGTTGGGCCAGGCCATGTGCATCATGAAATGTAATGCCAGGTAGCAGAGATATAAACTTTATAAAGGACACAAACACAAAGGGGTTTTTTTAAAACTTAAAACCATGCTTAAAATATTAGCACTTTTGCAATATTTTGTTTATTTAACAGTGTCTGATAACTAAGACCTCTTGCTCTGAATTATTGCATCAAAATGTCTGTGCTGTTGCAATCTTGAGTTCAGCTGTTTGCATCTGTAAGCTGCAAATGAGGCAGCAGCAGCAGCAGAACTGGAAGCAGCAGCAGAAGGCAGCCAGTTCCACTGCGGGCCTGATAGAAGCCCTCCGGGGGCCTGATCTGGCCCCCAGGCCACATGTTTTAGAATTTGATAATGTATAAGCATTCCAAAAGGCAAACATCATGTAAGGCAGAAGGCATGTACAGGGTTACCTGTACCCGAAGGCCACAGCACTTAGCAGAGTCTTGAAGCCTTCTGAGAAACAGAACCAAAGTTTCCACTATAGAAGCTAATTGCTATAGAGATCAAAGTATCATAGGTGTACCAGAGGACTGAGGCTCAATCCAGCCCTAATTCCATGACACTTCCTCCTCCATCCACCCCAGGGTGTGCAGCATCCTGACCCATCCCTGGGATCCCACCTTCTATCCTCCGTCAGGCCTGTGCCAACATCCTCACAAGTGTAGGGGCATACCCTCTGCCCCGATGGCTGCAGGTGCCTCCAGCCCGCCTCAGCCAATTGAGTGGGTGCCAAGCCCCACCCTTCCCACTGGTGGCATGCAGGCCCATGTGTTCTCCCTGGCCTGGATCCTTTCCTGACTCTGTCTTCCTGGTTTGGCACCCCAGGCATCAACTGCTCCGGCCCAGCCCTCCCCCGGGACTGCCCTGCTAGACATAATTAGATTGCCAGTATGCATAAATCTTACGGGAACAACAGGCATTTATATAGCACTTCCAGTATTCAAAACAGTTAAGGCAGTATTTATTAGTTTATTTATTTTGAAATATTTATAAAACTTATGACACATTAGGACCTAAGCTGGGTAACAACCAGATACAAATACAATTTTAAAAAATCATATATATAAAAACTAGATTTGATAACCAATGTGGAAACAGTATTAGCAGCCAGAAAACATTCCCCCTTTTTATTGCCAAGGCTCGAACTGGAATAACTCTATCGAATAACTCTATCGATCTTGATGTAGATTTGCAATCACCCTGGAAGACAAGTGGGATGTCCCCAGTGACCCGCAGGCACCTCTTCATTGGGCCTTCTGGGGCATCTAGGCACCAACAGCCAGGCCTGTAGCTATGGTGGGGCTGGGGGGGGCATGCCCTCTTTCTTAAAGGCACAGCCCCACAAGCATTTCTCCTGTAAATGCTCTTTTCAATCATTTTTAAATATTGTTGTAAAGGCATGCAGTCCTTTAAGCAGAGTGGGGGGCTGTGGTTGACTGATTCCTGCACCGAGCAAGGGGGTTGGAGTAGGTGACCTCTAGGATCCCTTCTAACTCTGTGTCAAGAAACTGGTCTCCTTTAAGAGAGTTTCTCTGTTTTAAGTGTTAGCTTTCTTGTCAATAGAAGTCATCACCCCCACCTGATGACTTGTCCTCAGAGTTGTTGCTTAGGCTGGCAGAAGTGATTAAATTGCAGCAGCTGAGAACTGTCATCTAAAGTGGCTGACAGCTTGCAACTGAGAGATCTATCCTGGTAACAGCATTCTACTGGCTAAATGGCTTTTCTTTCTGCACTGAGAAGTTCAGCTCCACCAGGAAAAAAAAATTGCCCCACCAGCCACAAAATCCTGGCTACGGACCTGCCAGCAGCTGCTCAAGTCTCTGTCCAGTGATGTGACACTCTCCCAGTCTGCTCGACCCTGGCCATTTTAGGAATTATCCACCAAGGGAGCCAGTGCTCCCAGCTTCCCTTCCTGCATTGCCATTCTAAGAATCCGCCTAGGGCCTGTGTCTCCTCCTGCAGCCCAGCGACCGGTTACCAGGGGGATGGCTTAACATGCTTGTGCAATGTCAGGGAATTAGCAGGTTACCAACTAACCACCTCCTTTTCTCAGTGCCTGTTTTAAATTGCATGCTCAAACTCTGGAAGTCTATGTGAACAACTGTCAGCATTCGAAACAGTAAAGGATTTATTAAAAGTAAAATGTTCACATACATCCTCTCAACACAGTAATAGACTGAGCAAGAAGTACAAAAGAAAGGTACAAAAGAAACTCTGTACATGCCGTAGGCTGGTCTTGTGTGTAGTACAGCCAGGAGATCCTAAGTTTGACTGGCAACCAAGTTCTAGCTCTTTTAGCATTATGCATCACTAGGTGGCGAGCTAATCTTGTTTTTAAGTCAAGAGATGCTTCAGAGGTGGTTTGCCATTACCTGCCTCTGCGTTATGCCCCTGGTATTCCTTGGAGGTTGCCCATCCAAATACTAGCCAAGGCCAACCCTACTTAGTTTCCGAGATCTAACGGGTTTGGGCTAGCCTGGGGTATCCAGGTCAGGTGCTGGAGGAGAAATCTATAGGAATGCATTCAGATTAAGCATGGACATGATTTTGGAGCACTCCGTGCTATGGGATGCCAAAAACAGACTTCTAAATTTTGAATGACTAGCTAAAAATGTGTAACAGTTAACTCACTGGAACTTCATAGAAATCTGGGTGAGGCGTGTCACATTCATGTTGTTTCTTGTTTCTGCTGTTGAAAACTGGCAACACAATTGCAAGCTACAAGTATAATATTCAGCATTTTCATTGAAGGAACACGCCCTTTTCCACCTACCTTTCAGCACCCGTCTGTTTAATTCTATGTCATGATGCCTTTTGTTCCTTTCCAGAGGAAAATTAAGGAATAAGCCCAAAAGCACAGTCCATGAGAAATTACAATGGTCATTAGTTTAGGAGTCAAGACACACATGCTTGAAGAATGTAGAAGATGATTTACTGCCCTTAAGGAAGAACTGATCAGTCAAAATGCACTGAGAATTTTCTCTGTTAAATATCTTTGGTCCCTATAATAAATTACAGCATCATTCAGATTTTGGTCGAATCTGCATTTGTCTTTCCCACCTGTGTCCCAGCCTTCTGACTCTGTTTTCAAAAAAAGCTGTCTACATTTGCTTTCGTTTTCACACTTCAACCGTACTAGCATACTTTTTTTTGGGTCTCATTTATTCATCAAATGTACAAAAACAAAAATTATTTTTTAAAAACAACGTACATACAAATCTCTTCAATACAATTGAGTCTAACTTTTCCAAACCTTACTAATCCAACTATATAGACGCGTCCATCTAGCATAGAAAATATTATCCTCTTTCCCCTGTAATATTAAGCTTAATTTGTCCATTTCTGCTATTTCTACCACCTTACAAACCACTTCTTCCCTGGTGGGAAGTTCTTCTTGCTTCCAATATTTGGCTAGCAGTATTCTGGCAGTTGTCAAAATATAAATTAACATATATTTATCTTTCTGATTATACCCATTGGGAATCATGTTTAGTAAAAGTATTTCAGGAGACAAAGCGATATTTATGTTCATTTTCTACAATTAACTTCTAATCATCTTCCAATAATTATATATTCTACCACATCACCACCAAACATGGAAAAAGGTTCCCACATTTGATTTACACTTCCAACAGTTTTTAGATATTGACGGATTACATTTTGCTAACTTATCTGGTGACCAATACCAACGATGAAATACTTTATAGATATTTTCTTTATAATTAGTTGCTCTCATATACTTTAAAGATTTCCAAGTCTCTGCCCATTTATCCAGATCAATATTATAACCTAGGTCTTTCATCCAGATTACCATTGTTGAAGTAACAGCTTCATCATGCATATATTCTTCTAATAGTAGTTTGTAAAGTTTCTGCACCAGTTTATCGTTTGTTGACAACCAGATCTTATCTAATTGTGTCTTAAAATTCTGAAAACCTATTATCACATCTTTGGAGTATCTAGATTTAAGTTGTAGATTTTCCCACCAGGTAAATTTGATACTATGCATAGATAACAGACTCTCCTCCGATTTTAACTTAGTATGCTCATCTAATAATATATCATAGCTTATTCTATAGCAGTTGTTAATAAGGGAAGGTTTTATAAAGGCTTCTAAGGGAGATACCCACTTTGGTGTTTTACTATAATATCTATTTTTAACATGTCTGCATATGTTTATCGCCCTCTCGTGGTGGCTCCACTGTCATTGCGCCTTCACACCGCTTAAAATGAATCTTCTCCAAACAACTCTTCAAACCAGCATAGAGAAAGACAGCATCACAGTAGCACGAAACTGATTTAAAAATGCAAATGCAGATTCGACCTTTGCTTCCTTTTTTCGCTGGCCCACGTTCCTACCCCAGTGACTAAGCAAAGATACAAAATTATTTCTGTTCATTGGATCCAGGAGACCAGGCATGAAAATTAGGAGGCAGCATGGCTCCAGAAACAGGAGTTCAGTGAAAGGTTCCCTCTCTTCCCAACCTTACACCAACCACTAAACGTTACCTGTTTCCACAACTTTCTTTCCTTCCCTTCCATTCCACTCTGGAATGGATTTTCATTTGGTTAATCCAAGACGGCCTAAAATACTAGTCTGCATCAAGAAATGAGGTTGCTGGACACAGTTAATCAGCCAAGTATAGTGTGGTGGCCATTAAGTGAAGAAGGGACTTGTGACTTTTGATAGCTAGCATGTATTCCGAATGGCCAACGATGGCCAGTGGTTGATTGTTTAAATGGGCATTCATTGCCTGTAGCTATGAATTACTGATGACGCCCATCTGCCTGGGTGGAATTAGAGAGAGACAATTTGACAGTTGGCATGTAATCAGCAATGAAAACGGAAAGGAGGAGAAGGAGGTAGTGGAGGAGGAGGAGGAGATTGGATTTATACCCTGCCTTTCACAGAGGGTGATTTCCCACTACAGCTGCCTCGGGGTTGCGCCGCCGTTTGCCCCGATACTATTCATCAATTTCACACCCGAAGCTGCGGGGCTGCATTTTGACCCGTGGCTTCGCTCGATTTCCCCCGCAGTTTCCTGATCCTGTTTTTTGAGGATTACGAAACTGCGGGGGAAATCGGGCGAAGCTGCAGGTCAAAATGCAGCCCCGCGGCTTCGGGTGTGAAATTGACGAATAGTATCGGGGCAAACGGCTGGCAGCGAGTGAAACCAAGTCTCAAGCAGCTTACAACTCCCCTTCCTCCCACAACAGGCACCCTTGTGAGGTGGGTGGGGCTGAGAGAGCTCTTTCGAGAACTGCTCTTTCAAGGACAGCTCTGACCAGAACTATGGCTTGCCCAAGGTCATCCAGCAGCTGCAAATGGAGGAGTGGGGAATCAAACCCAGTTCACCCGGATTAGAGTCCACACAAATAGCCACTACACCAAACTGTAGTTTAGCAGCCTTTGGGGAGAGCTGCTCATGCATGCTGTTTGTTTTTTTGCGGGGGGTCCCCATACTGCTTTAAATGAGGGTCATCAGCAAGAAGGAAGGTAGAAACCAGACTCCCTGCCCACCCTTGTGCTGGGGTACATCATAAGCTGAGTATCCTCTCCCTCTAGTCTCGTGCTCCCATTACTGGGGACATGAAAGGGACGTGAGTGATTGGCCTGGAAGCCCCTGCACCGGGGGTCCCCGACATTGTGCCCGCCAACACCGTTCCTGGCGCCCGGTGGGGCTTTTGCCCAGCAAGGCTTCTGATCAGCCACTGGAGAGTTGACTGACGACCACGCAACAATGGATGCAGTTATGCAAACAAATAGACAGAATAATCTGTCATGCCGTACAGTACGAACTGAAGAAGCTTCCCCGTTTCTTAAGGCCTTATCAGGCCGCTCTCCTTAGTGATGGTCTACAAATATATTCCAAACAGCCAGGTCTCAGGCTCTGATACCCAGGCGTGCCATTTCTGCTCCTTCGTTTCACGCTGCGGCTATTCCCGAGCCCCTGCCGTCTGTTTTGTACTCGAAACACCTCTCTGTCTATCATGAGCTGGTGACTGCATCATTCTAAAGAAAGACTTGTACTTCCAAGGACTGTTAGGCCACTATTCAACTGGTGTAGATGTTATGTGTGCATGGTGGCAAAACCGTTATTGTGTGTATTGTTTAGAATTGTAATTAGAACTGTATAAGAAGACAGGAGTCTCTAGTGTAATTTGTACGGCGTGGCAGATTATTCCGTTTATCTGATTGGAGAGTTGATTGGCTGTGTGGATTTTTAAAGACATTGCTTCAACGGCAGCTACCATCACAGCACAAGGACCTTCATGACTGAAGGTAAGCCATGGCAGCCTTTTTGTGTCTGGTCCCGCCTCCTGTGGCAGCCATTTTCTGTCAACAATTTTGTGGCTGCGCCCACCAGGCTACGTCAGAATTCCAAAAGTGCCTGCAGGCTCAAAAAGGTTGAGGACCAATGTTCCCTCTAAGCTGTGCAGCCTTATGAGCAAAAATTCTACTTTGTGAACTACTGGCATTCACATTGTGAGCGAGCGATCTGGCTACTGCATAAATTAGTTTGCTCTGGAGCCGTCCTCCCTGAGCTAAGAACTGGAGGCTAAAAAACTGTGAGCTAGCTCACACTAACTCAGCTTAGAGGGAACACTGTTGGGGACCCTTGCACTACATCAGTGATCCCAAATGTGCTACCTTTGTGCAGCACGGCGCCCATTGGTGTGTTTCCTGGTGCCACCTTGCTTCTTCCCCAAAGCATCTCTTGCCCCACAGCAAATCTTGACTTTACCCAGCACCAAACTAGACAAACCAGGCAGGGCCGAGATGGGCATCTCTGCGTTTGCTCTGGGGATGCGCCGCCATTTTGAAGAGTGAGTCCCCCACCTGGGTACTCCTTTAAACTGTGCTGCAGGGCCCCGACTCTGGTCAGAACTGCCTGAAATGGTGTGCGGAGGGGCATATCAGCAAATAACACCTTCCAGACGATTTCAGGTCAAAAAAACAACAACATGAGGGGAAGGAAGGATCCTCCCCTCCCATACACATGCACCACGGTGGCAATAACCAGAACTGGAGGATCCTGGCACAGTTTAAAGGAGTCCCCATGATGAACTTGGGGATGCCAGCTTCATATAGTTTGCCCCTCTGACCCATTGGAGCAGGTGGTGCTTCAGAAGGGTCCAGGAGGCATCACCTTTCCATCTCCAGGGAGCATTTGGAAATGGTTGGTATAAAACACCGGGTTCAAGACGCCTTGCAGTGAAACAGCTCTCCTTTATTTAGTGATTTCAGGAACCAGACACACAAACAGGGGAAATGGCCCTGTTTAAATAGCATGCAAAGCTTTCCCAATACGTGCAACTACAGGTACAAGTACTGAACCATTAATTCCTGATTGCCTGCCTCCCAGAGTCCAGGCAGCTATTGTTCTGGAGCAACAGGCTCAGCCAGTTTCTGGTAACTAGCTCTGGAATCCCCCAGGCTCGATACATAACAATTGGTCTGACCACCACAGGAAGATACTTGCCTTGGAACCTCACAACATTTTGCAATTCCTCCCCCACACACAAACCCTGTTATCCATTTTGTGATTGCTGCTGTCTCCCATGATGGTGGTGGAGGAGGAGGAGGCGGTACCTGTTATCCTTTCCCTAAAGTTTTTTAAGTACCCATGGATTCAACAAGGTTTGGAACACACCCACACCCACCGCCCTACCAGACTTCCCAAGAACTTACCGTAATTCAACGTGGGACGCATACTTCTTGGCAGGAGCATTCCCGGGGAGGGGAAAGACGCGGCACATGATGCCATTGCCAGGAAGTGATGCCAGGCAACGCTCTGGCAATGGGGCTGGAAACTCGATGGTACCATCGGCGTCGCCTGGCGTGGGTGTTCCAAGGAGGAATGTTCTGGCCAGGGACTGTGTGTCCCCCGCCGAATTATGGTAAGTACTTGGCAACCCTACGCCCTACATTCCATCTGCATCCAAGTCCAGTGAGATCCTGCCAGTCCCAGCAGCCGTGATCAACATCAGGGCTCTTTTTGTTGCAGGAACTCCTTTGCATATTGGGCGACACATCCCTGATGCAGCCAATCCTCCCAAGAGTTTACAGAGCTCTTCTGACAGGGGCTACTGTAAGCTCTTGGAGGATTTGCTACATCAGGGAGTGTGTGGCCTAATATGCAAAGGAGTTCCTGCTACAAAAACAGCAAAAAACCATCACCTTCCCACCCATCCCCATTATGCCTTGACACAGCTTAGCTGCGAACTTCTTCCCTGAGGAACATTCTCCCCCCCCACAAGAAGCACAGTGGCTAGAGGTTTTATTTGTTTATTTATCTATCCGATTTATATCCCGCCAAAGCGGGCTCAGGGTTGCCAACCTCCAGGTGGCATCTGGAGATCTCCCACTATCACGATTGATCTCTGGGCCACAGAGGTCAGCTCACCTGGAGAAAAATGGCCACGCTGGAAGGCGGATGCCGTGGCACTACATCGCATTGAAGTCGTCGTCCCCCCAAAACCCTGTCCTCCTCAGGCTCCGCTCCAAAAAACTCCAGGTATTTCCCAACCCAGAGCTGGCAACCCTGACAGTGGAACTTCAATCGGAAGCCAATTTTTGGGATTAAAAAAAACATAATCTAATAATTTTTAAATTATTGGGTGCTTCCTTGCTGACTCATGCTCCGCTTGTTTATTTTGAAAGAAAAAGATATGGCAAAAGGACCATGACGCTCTACCGCTCTGTCCTAACAAGGGTAACCTTACCCTGAAATGTCTTCCTGCACACAGGCGTGGGAAGCACAAGGCGAACCTTACAAAAGGGACAGATGGTTCTAAAGGACACGGAGGGCGCCGGAAGAAATCACCCAGACAGACATCCTTCATTAGAAAGTCTCGCCCGGGTGGAGAAATTAGAAAGCTGGATGACGGAAGCCTTTTGATGAATGTTTTCAGTGATTCACTCAACACGGCCGTGACGCCTTGGTCAACCGCAGCTGCGCTACCATTGACAAATGTAAGGAATCCCTGTTTGCTGCCTCTTGTACTTCAACAGAGATCGTATTTGTACTGTTAAATTAAAAGAATTTTTAAACCTAGGTGTTGGGCCTTCCCTTGCGGATCCACGGTGGGAACTGACGTTTTATGAGAGAGACTGAAAGCTCACAGCACCTCCCTGGATAGGATACCCACAAGTTTCAACAATTATTGATTGATTGATTGATTGATTGATTGATTGATTTGATTTTTACCCCGCCATCCCCGCCAAGGCATGCTCAGGGCAGCTTACATAAGAAAAGAATAGATAAGACCACAGTATAAATATCAATATAAAATACATGATAGAGTATTAAAACCATCAACATAACGATGGCGATACGGCTGTGGCAAAGTGCCCATACATCCAGCGGTACATCAACTCTCGGCGGGCTCAGGCTGGCAATAAAATTGGCACAGGGCATAGATGATGAGATGTGGCTCCTTACCTAAATGCCTGGTGGAAGAGCTGCATTTTCGCGGCCACGCAGATCCGTGAAAGGTCCCGCCAGGGCCCTGACCTTGTCCGGAAGCTCATTCCAGTATGTTGGAGCTGCCGCAGAAAACGCCCTGGTCCTGGTCAATACCAGCTTGGCGTCCTCAGGACCGGGGCGGGGGGAGGGGAGACGATTTTGCGACCCTGACTGTAGTACTCTCTGGGGAACAAGGCATTCATGCCCGTCAATGTGAATTCTAGTCAATATCGATTTATTAGTGCGCATTAGGGCAGAAATGCAAAAGTCTGTGGGAGCCCTACCACAATGGGTTTAGAAAGGAGTGACCCTTTTTAGGATGGCACAGTTAAGGCTGCAGCCACACACACTAAATAAATCCACTTTCCAACTGGATTGTCCCAGTTCACACAGTAAAATCCAGTTGGAAAGTGCACTAAAAGTGGATTGAAAGTGGATTATCTAGTGTGTGTGACCACAACCTTATTTCCTGTTCTGGCATAACATCCTGGAAAGATCTGGGGTTCCCTAGGCAAAGATGCCTGCCTTCCCCTCCACCCAGCATGCCTGGACATTGGGGGGTGCTACATCTAAAAGGCTGCAGTGGCTCAGAGGCTAAGACGCTCAGCTGCAGACCGGAAGGTCTGTAGTTCAGCAGTTTGAGACCCAAGTGCCACGTGATGGAATGAGCTCCCGTCTCTAGTTCCAGCTCCTACCAACCTACCAGTTCGAAAGCAAGGAATTACAAGTAGATGAATAGGTACCACTTCGGTGGGAAGGTAACAGCATTCCGTGCACCTCGGCATTGAATCATGCTGGCCACATGACCGCGGAGAAGTCTTCAGACAGCGCTGGCTCTTCGGCTTGGAAACGGAGATGAGCACCACCCCTAGAGTTGTATTCGACTGGCCCTCAAGCAAGGGAAACCTTTACATCACTCTAAGTGTGCATAGGTGTAATCTCCTTGAACGGGATGCCTCTCTTTATCTTAACCTGGGAGCTGCCCTCCGACCCCTCCTCTCCCTCTCTCTCTCCTTTTGCCCTCTCATTACTTCACATGGCCTTCCATGGAGACTCATGTCTCTGCAGGTCCCTCCTGTAGAAACCGTGTCCTTGTACTCCCACACACATGGTGCCAGACAAGCTGGCCATTCGTAATGGGGAAAGTACTCTTTAGATTAGGCCTCTCTCTCTTGTTTTGACTGCGACCTGAATGTGGACTGGATCTACTTGAATAAATGAAAGTTTGCCTTTTCTTTTTCTTTTTGCAAAATACTTCTTGGGAAATTTATTTACGGCACTCAATACCACGCTTCTATGATTGCGCAAAACTCTGCTCTATTAACCAAATCTCTCCCAAGACTGCAGCCCAGGGGGACAGGCAGATAGCACCCGCACCCCTCATCTGCCACCAGGTAGTAGACAGCTGTGAAGGTTGCACCCACCATCCTCCCCTCTGCATCACAGACAGAATCCACCCCCGTCCCCTGCAGCCAGGCGAGGCTCACCTGCAGCTGCCCTCCTCACCCGCACTGGGTGACAGGGGAGGAAGAAGAAGAAGAAGAAGAAGAAGAAGAAGAAGAAGAAGAAGAAGAAGAAGAAGAAGAAGAAGAAGAAGAAGAAGAAGAAGAAGAAGAGGAAGAGGAAGAAGAAGAAGAAGAAGAAGAAGAAGAAGAGGAGGAGGAGGAGGAGGAGGAGGAGGAGGAGGAGGAGGAGGAGGAGATTGGATTTATACCCCACCCTTCACTACTCAAAGGAGTCTCAGAGCAGCTTACAAACTCCTTCCCCTTCCCCTCCCCACAACAGACACCCTGTGAGGTGGGTGGGGCTGAGAGAGCTCTGACAGAAACTGCTCTTTTCCAAGAACAGGACTACGGCTTGCCCAAGGTCATCCAGCAGCTGCAAGTGGAGGAGATGGGGAATCAGACCCGTTTCTCCTAGATTAGGGTCCGCACACTTAACCACTACACCAAACTCCAATGGCTGGGCAACCGAGGGCGGGGTCTTGCACACCCTCCTCACTGTCCACTGGGCTGCAGGGAGGCGGAAAGACAGTGCCCATCCTGCCCCCCACAGACATGCCATGGTGAGAAGCTGCCGCCCGCTCTCCTCATCCCCCGTGGCCAGGCGAGGAAGGGCAGCACAAGTTGGTGCCCCCCCTCCTCCCCAGTCACAACCAGTGGGGAGAAGCTGCCACTACCAGTGTTCCCTCTAAGTGGAGTTAGTGTGAGCTAGCTCGCAGTTTTTTAGCCTGCAGCAGCTCACACATTTTTGTCTTAGCTCAGGACGGAGGGCTCCAGAGCAAACTAATTTATGCAGCAGCCAAATCGCTCGCTCACAACTTTAATGCCAGTAGCTCACGAAGCAGGGTTTTTTGCTCACCAGACTCCACAGCTTAGAGGGAACATTGGCCACCACTGGCCCTCCTCACCTGCCCCCCCAGTAAGGCAAGGTACAGCAGAGAGAAAGAGAAAGAAAACCTGTCCTCACCACCACCACCCCCAACAGAAGGCAAGAAGGGCAAGGCTGACTGCCCAGTAATTGCCCACGGGGAACAGGGGAACTTTCCAATGCAGATGCAGATGCTACAGGTAAGCGCGGGGGGGGGGCAGGGCTGGTTGTCACCCCTCCCCCTCCACAGATGCCCCAGACATTCACCTAGGGCCTCACCCAGGGCCACCTAGTGGACAAACTGCCCTGGTCCCCTGCCAGTACTGCACAGTAGCTTGGATCTGTTTACCAGCTGTCACATTTGTGAAACCCATTTTGAGACTGTTAGACTTGAGTCTTCAGCTTGGACCCCCGAAAGCCAGCACCCGGAAGCTCTTGTGGGACTCTAAAGTGCTGCTGGACTCCAATCTAACCCTTCCACTGTGGACCAACAGGGATACCCTCTGAAAACCATTTTGAGAACGGTTATTTGTAGACAAGCGATGATCCTCCAGTTTGGTGTAGTGGTTAAGAGCACAGACTCTAATCTGGGAGGACCGGGTTTGATTCCCCACTCCTCCACATGCAGCTGCTGGCGTGACCTTGGGTCAGTCACAAGTTCTTTCAGAGCTGTTCTCTCAAGAGCAAAAAAGAGCGCTCTCAGACCCACCTGCCTCACACGGTGTCTGTTGTGGAGAAGGGAAGGGAAAGGAGATTGTAATCTGCTCTGAGACTCCTTCGGGTAGTGAAGGGTGGGGTATAAATCCAATCTCCTCCTCCTCCTCCTCCTCTTCTTCTTCTTCTTCTGATGTGTTGCAGATGAAGTGCTCAGTGACAAACACAGGTTCACTGTCTCTGCTTTGGAGGAGCGAGAGAAATACGTGTATCAAAATGGACTGAGTGCTTCATAGCCAGACGGCAATGGAAATGGACTGAAATGTTGCTTGCACACTCTAAAAGCGGTTTAAAGAGTGGGCATGATAAAAAGGCTTCAAATAACACAGACAGGACCTTCAGAAAGCACCCACGAACTGCAATTTCCTTTGGAGCTGCTCTCATGTCAAACCTCAAATTATGGTATTTTTAAAAAAAAATGGGAAAGGGGGGGAAGCGTCTGTAGAAGCATCTCCTGAGAAAGAACTCTCAGAATAAAACTAATACATAAGTATGTGATAGCCACGTAAATCTTCTAGATCACACCTGTTCTTTATCTAAAATTTAGATAATTTAAAATTAGAATCTAAAATTTAGATTCTGAATAAATATTTTCTCTATGTTTGAAGATGAGACAGGGAAAACATAAGGAGACGGTTACTCTCTTTTTCAACAGAAGAGGGCACCATTACATCACTAGAAGCACAAAACAGACTGTATTGAGGAGGTATGTGACAAGGTAGTCAAAAGTTGGCTCCTCGGTGTGGTGAGGCTGGGTGTTGTCAGGGCAACCAAAAGGCCTCTCAGCCCATGAAAGTGTGAGGGCGGGGTGGCCAAAGGCTTGTTTCTGGCGGAAGGGTTCCTGCTGCTGGGTCTGGCCTCCCGCCCTCACTCTCCAGACTGGCAGGAGAAAGGTCCAGTGGTGGAAATTATGCTCCACAATGTGTGACATCATGTCGGGCCGAAAACCCGGTTGTGATATAAGCACACCGGGCAACACACTGGCCATTCGTGGAAACTGCAGTGTCTGGGGATGGCCGGAGCATCACTCACTCAACGCATTTGTGTCATATCTGGGTTTTCAGCCAGCGGACCAGCCCCTCAAGATCCCAGGGATGCTGGGCTGAGGTCTGACATCTCTTTGTGAGAAAATTTTAAGGGGAATGTGAAAAACAGGCTAAAGTTGCCTTGCCCATGACTCCCCCCACAATAGCGGCGTTGGTGTTTGTGGCTGCAAACCTTCCAGAGGAAAAAATCATGGCGTGGAGCTAAATCAACACATCTTTTCAGCATGTGCTTTACTTATCAAGATCATGTACCTATGGATGGTCCAGATGTCAAAAGATAGTCGGGAAATTGGACCAGGGCATTGCTGCTTTCATCAGAACTAGGTAGGTAGCCATGTTGGTCTGAAGCAACAGAACAAAATTAGAGTCCACTGGCACCTTTAAGACCAAAACTTTAATTGTAAGTATAAGCTTTCATGTGCATGCACTCATCTTCAGATGTGTTGAAGCAGACTTCATTGAAACAGGCAGGGGAGAGGGTTAGTTGCCAGGAAAGGCTAACTGGAGTCAAGATGCATAAGTAACTGAGCAATAAGTACAGTTAAGACTGGATTAAAGTAGTTGGTAAAACTTGTGAATGGCAGCAAATTAGCACAGAGCTAATAAAAGAGATATGACAGTCAGGATAATGGAGCTCCCAGGGCTTAACAGAGTGATGTCCATGTGTAGAGTCACCTTTTAGGTTGTTGGAAGAGGGTGTTCGCTATGACCAGCGTGTTCTCTTGACAAAACTCTGTTAGCCTTTGCCCGGCTTCATTTTGTTCTCCAAGGCCAAACTTGTCTGTTATTCTGGTTACCTTTTGACTTACTGCTTTAGCATTCCAGTCCCCTATGATGAGGAGGACATCGTTTTTTGGTGTTAGGGGTCATTTTGTAGAAAAAGAGGTGCAGGAGCTCATTAGCATAACTCATTGGCATAACTTATTTGCATAGGCCACACCCCCTGACATCACCAGAAGTGTGTCAGAAGGCAACACCCACCAGTCAGGCTCCACCCCAAAAATCTTCAGGTATTTCCCAACTCAGAGCTGGCAAGCCTACCTGGAGAAAAACTGCTTCAAAACCACAAAAGCACAAAGAAAATTTGTAGCAGGGGATCAGCTTTTGTGAGCCACTGCTCTCTTCTACAGATACTTCATGGCTGAAGAAGTGACCAGTGACCCAGTTATGAACAGAGGCTACAGTTCCCATATTTGCAGAAGTCTACAGATATGGGCAGCATCCTCCTCACTTGCTTCCTACACGTAATGGCTGATGACTCTGTTTCAATGTATCTGAAAATGAGTGCATGAACACGAAAGCTGATACCCAGAATTGAACTTTGTTGGTCTCAAAGGTGCCACTGGACACAAACTTTGTTCTATTGCTTCAAACCAACACGGCTATCCACCTGAATCTATGCAAACCAGAATTATTCAAGAGGGCTCTTCTATACAGGCAATAGGGTTACACTGTACAAAAGACTTCACAGTTACTTGAACAAATTATTAGATTTGTTCTATCAGCCAAATTAAACACCTCCTGTCCACACATGCTTAAGGTAGGATAGCAGCTCAATGTTTCATTAGCAGGGGTACTTAAGAATATCTGTTCCAGTGCAACAGAACAAAGTTTGAGTCCAGTGGCACCTTTAAGAACAACAAAGTTTATTCACATGAAAGCTTAGACCCAGAATTAAACACTGTTGGTCTTACAGGTGCCACTGGACTCAAGCTTTGTTTGGCACATTTTGTGTTTATTGACTGTTAACCTTTATTTCAGCTGGTTACAGCCTAACGCATTCGCTGAAAGAGAGAGAGAGAGAGCGAAGGAAGGAAGGAAGGAAGGAAGGAAGAGAAGAATGTAAAGAAAGGAAGGAAGGAAGGAAGGAAGGAAGGAAGGAAGGAAGGAAGGAAGGAAGGAAGGAAGGAAGGAAAGGGAAAGAAAGAAATGGGGGAAAGGAAAAGAAAGGGAGCAAAGAAATGGAAAGAAAGGGGGGGGATGAAATGAAGGGAAAGAAAATGAAAGCCTGTGTATGTTTGCTTTCCCCAAGTTCTAAATTTCCTCAGCAGCAGTTAAAAAGGAGCCTGAAGGCTTACACTTGAAACGTCTCCCTTCAGCTGTGAGTTCCCAGGCTAGAGTACTCACTCAGCCACCCGTTCTCAGGTCCATTCAGCATATAAAAATGAAAATGAAACAAGAGCTCCAAGAGGATCAAACTAAATCACACAGATATTAAGGGAAGAGCAGACTGTTCCATTACATATAGTTTTGCCCTGGGATCCTGTGGGCTTGGGGGGGCAGGGGGAGAGAAGGCTGAAAGGGGCTTCGATCTCTTAGATTCAATCCCCTTTCAGCCTTGCCCTGGGCTCCTGTGGGCTTGGGGGGAGAAGACTGGAATGGGCTTGGATCTCTTAGATTCAAGCCCCTTTCAGCTTTGCCATCAGCTCCTGTGGGCTTGGGGGGGGAGAGAGAAGGCTGAAATGGGCTTGGATCTCTTAGATTCAAGCCCCTTCCAGCTTTGCCATCTGCTCCTGTGGGCTTGGGGGAAGGAGAGAAGGCTGAAACGGGCTTGGATCTCTTTCAGCCTTGCCCTGGGCTCCCGCAGGCTGGGGGGAGAGAGAGAAGTCTGAAAGGGGCTTGGGGAGACATGCCTGGTTTGGCTGCTCGGTCTCCTCCAGGTGCCCTGTGGCTGCAGGGCACCTGGAGGAGCTCAGGCAGGGAAGCCAGGGATTTAAATCCCCCCCCCCACTGCAGCAGGCCACTGAAGAAGGAAGAGGAGGCGGGGATTCATGCCTGCCTTGCCTGCTCAGTCTCCTTCAGGTGCCCCGAGGCACAGGGGCAGAGAAAGGCTGTGGGGGGCGCTCCGGAGGTCCTTCTCTTCCCGTGTGCCGAGGCGCAGGAACAGAGAAAGGTGGCGGGGGGCACTCCAGAGGTTTTTCTCTGCCTGCGCGGCAAGGCGCAGGGGCAGAGAAAGGCGGCAGGGGGGGTGCTCCAGAGGTCTTTCTCTGCCCCCAAGAGAAAGGCGGCAGGGGGGTTCCGATGGCCTTCCCACAGACCCTGCGCTCCACCACAGGGCCTGTAGGAGGCAGCGGGGGCGCCACGGCAGTCAACGGGAGGGCTCCAGAGGGAACTTACCTGCTTGCTGCTTTCTCCTCATGGCCCGACTGAGAGCAGGGGGCGGGGCTGGTAGCAGGGGGCGGGGGCGGGGCTTATGTGCCTGCCCCCTGGACTCCTTACTGGCAGAGCAGAACTCCAGCGCACTCAGTGCCAGCTGGAGGTGTTTCTGTGCCCTAGGCGGGGCGCAGATGCCAACCTCCTGGTGAGGTCTGGAGACCCACCATGCCACCCCCACCTCCTCTCCCCCCCAGGGGGGAGGGGGAGGGCAGACAAGCTGCAAGCCAGGGAAGGGGTGGGGGGTTAAACCCCCGCCCCTTCCGTCCCAGCGCCAGCTTGCCTGTGCACTCCGCAGCTGCAGGGCCTGCCGGCAAGCCAGGAAAGGGGCGGGGGGTTAAACCCCTGGCCCTTCCATCCCAGCACCAGCTTGCCTGTGCACCCTGCAGCTGTGGGGCCTGCCGGCAAGCCAGGAAAAGGGCACGGTTTTTTGGCGGGGGCGGGGGGCTTTTGGCGCCCCTAAGATCTGGCATGCTCTAGGCGAATGCCTTGTTTGCCTAGTGAGCGAGTTGGCCCTAGGCGCGCTCCTGCTCGAACAGAGGCCTGGTGTTAGTACTATGAGATATTATAGGTCTTCATAGAAGTGGTCCACTTCAGCCTCTTCTGCATCAGTGGTTGGGGCATAGACTTGGATTACTGTGATGCTGAATGGTTTGCCTTGGATTCGGACCAAGACCATTCTGTCATTTTTGAGATCGTATCCCATTACTGCCTTTCGCAGTCTCTTGTTGACTATAAAGGCCACACCATTTTTTCTACGGGATTCTTGGCCACAGTAGTAGATATAATGGTCTTCTGAGTTAAATTCATCCATTCTGGAAAACCACTAGGCCATTCAGGTTTGACCTAGGTCACATCCCTGATGAATATACGGTGGAGGTAAAGAATAGGTTTAAGGGAATGCCTAAAGAACTATGGATGGAGGTTTGTGACTTTGTACAGAAGGCAGCAATCACCACCATCACAAAGAAAAAGAAATGCGAGAAAGCAAAGTGGCTGTCTGATGAGGCTTTACAAATAGCAGAGGAAAGAAGGAAAGCGAAAGGCAAAGATGAAAAGGAAAGATTTACCCAACTGAATGCAGATTTCCAGAGAACAGCAAGGAGAGATAAGGAGGCTTTCCTGAATGAACAATACAAAGTAATAGAGGAAAAGAATAGAATGGGAAGGACTAGAGATCTCTTCAAAAAAATTGGCAAAATCAAGGGAATGTTCCATGCAAAGCTGGCCATGATAAAGGATAAAAATGGTAGGGACCTAACAGAAGCAAAAGAGATTAGGAAAAGATGGCAAGAAGACACAGAAGAACTATACAAGAAGGACCTCAATGTCCTTGATAACCATGACGGTGTAATCACTGACCTCGAGCCAGACATCCTGGAATGTGAAGTCAAATGGGCCTTAGAAAGTATTACTAACAATAAAGCTAGTGGAGGTGATAGTATCCCAGCTGAGCTATTCAAAGTCTTAAAAGATGATGCTGTTAAAGTGCTGCATTCAATTTTCCAGCAAATTTGGAAAACGCAATAGTGGCCACAGTTTATATTCCAATCCCAAAGAAAGGCAATGCCAAGGAATGTTCAAATTATCACTCAGTTGTACTCATTTCACATGCTAGCAAGGTCATGCTCAAGATCCTACAAGCTAGGCTTCAGCATTATGTGGATAGAGAACTGCCAGAAGTGCAAGCTGGGTTTCGAAGAGGTAGAGGACCAGGCAGTAGGTGATATTAAAGACCTCCACCTGAGACCCTGGAGAACAGCTGCCAGTCTGAGTAGACAGTACTGACCTTGATGGACCAAGGGTCTGATTCAGTACAAGGCAGTTTCATGTGTGTTCAGAACAACCCTGAGAGGGGTGTTCAGCTGAGACTGGCCCAAAGTTACCCAGTGAATTTTCACAGCAGAGTGCGGATTTGAACCTGAGTCTTCGAGATCATAGTCTGACTTTCTAACCACTACCACACTGGCTCTCCCTTCCTTGTGCTCCCTTCCTGTTCACACCCTCCACTGTTGCCTGCCCTTCTGTTCTTTCCTGCAAGGTGACTTCCTTGGTTCTGTCCTACAACCTGCATGCAGGCCCTTCTCCCTGTGGCAGTGAACCATGCATGTGGCCAGGAGCAGAGGTGATGGGAGGGTAAGGAAGTAGTACATGGGCAGGTAGTGGCTGTGGGCCCTGCTGGAAGCCCTGGACCCAGCAGTTGCCCCAACTTGGAGTATGTTGGCACTGGCACTGGTTACACCCATCCATTTTCTTTGAGGTTCTGATGGAAATAAAGGTTTGGTGAACAGCAGCAGGTAAACAAAAGAGCTGCTGAGTTACATGACTGAGAGTGGTGGGGGCAAGATTGCTCAGAATTCTCAGTAAGTGAACCATTGAGAGCCGACAGTTGACAGAGTCAGTTGGAAGAGAGCTAGTTGAAGAGCTCTTGAAAGGAAAGGAGCCTCTGGAGCTGAGTTAAACAGCAAGCCAGCAGTTTGAGTAAAACTGGGGCTGAATAACATTCCTAACTGGTACCCTCTAATAAGAGAGGACAGTGAATGGAGAGGAGAAATAATATAACTCCTCAGGAGTCACAAAACACCAGATACACTGCTCCAAGGGAACCTGTAAGGTGGTTATAGGAAGAACTAAGGGTCTAGTGGAGACTGGAAAAGCTGGAATAGTTGCACCAGTCAGTCTCAGGGAACCAGGCAGATAAAGTCCAAAGGCCAACCACAGGCAGATACTGGAGAGTGGAATCACAAACGGTTTCTGTGTACTAAAGACAATCTGTGACAAACATAGAGTGATAAGCCCACAGCCTATGTGCAAGCAGAGTGAAGCTTTTATTCTATAAAGAAACAACATATCCTATGTAAATATCCCACCCCCTGTTGAGTTTTCTATGAAATAAATAACTGTGCTGTTTGCCTTCCACAAGCACTGGTGCCTGACTTTTTGATAAAGATCTACATTGGGCAGTTGTTCTCAATCCATCCACAAGAAATATAAACCCCGAAGAGTCCTCAATCCATCCACAAGAAATATAAACCCCAAAGAGACTACTTTTTAGTGGGAACTGGTCAGCCTTGAGAAAATAAAGGTGATCAGTCACTTCAGAGTACAATCTCTGAACCCAGTATAAATATATATATAAGGATGCTCCAACTCGGTCACGGCAATGACCAGGAAGAGGTCATTGTGTCATAGAGGTCAATGGGCTTAGAATGGTGTAACACTGCTTAGATTTGCACTGTTAAGCCTGCAGCCGATCATAGCTTTTCTATAAACCCCAGCTAGGGCATCCAAATCTCAGATGCTTAGGCACACAGGAATGGGCTACACTTCTGTGACCTTGTGTCATACACACTTAGAACACGCAGGTGGGAATGCTGCTGATGGATTGTTCTAGCAATAAGGGCGCTCTGCATAAAAAGGGTTGCTGAGTGAATGCCAGAAAGACTGCCTTATCCTGCGTGTTCTCATGCAGCAACTTTGTTCTGTTCAGCAAGGTCAGTTGTCCCTTTGTCTTCTTTAGGGTTGCCATCTGCCCACCCCCAGTGGGCATCTGCCTGCTAATTAAGGATATCAGACCCCCCCCGGTGGGGGCAGGGGTCCGCTGCTCCTAGGCCTCACCTCTTTGTCACGGATCAGCTGGCTGGTGGGGGGGACTTGTTGCAAAAAAGGGGAGTCTCTTCATATGTTTTAATGGTGTCACCAATGTGACTCCGACATGACGTCAGGGCAACACTCTGGGTTTTGGGGGGAAGCTCTATGGTAGTAGCTAATAAAGACAAAGGCACCCCAAAAAGAGTGTGGCAAAGTTTATTTTTGTCTAATGCAAGACTGCCTTTGAGCTTGTGGGCCAGACCAAATGACCCTTCTGTCCCCTATCCCTTTTCCCAGTTAGGGTTGCCAGCCTCCAGGTGGTGGCTGGAGAGCTCCTGAGATTACAGCTGATCTCCAGACAACAGAGATCAGTTCACCTGGAGAAAATGGCAGCTTTTGAAGGTGAACTCTATGGCATTAAGCCCCATTAAAGTTCCTCCCATCCATAAACTCTGCCCTTCTCAGACTCCACCCCTCCCCCAAATCTCCAGGTATTTCTCAATCTGGAGCGGGCACCCCTGTCTCCAGTTGGCCCCAGGGACAATAATGCACCATAGTCAGGAGGCTTATGACTGAGTTGCCTGTGATCAACTTTTTACCTCAGAAAACTCTCAAGGGTTTCCCTACACTGTCCTAAACTGAGGAAGTCCAGAGCATGAAACGTATATTATTTTAATCATGACAGCACTTACACAAAACAGCCTCTAGATTTTGAAACTGCATATCAAGGCAGCTGTTCATACATTTTTATAACTGACATGGAGACAAGGAGGAAATGAAATAGGCAGGGATTAAGTGATGCCAGTCCTCTCAAGGAGGCTGTCGCAATTGAGTAGGGCCCTGCTTTTCATTGTCATGTCCTGAGGTGGGAGCACTGAGGAAGCAAGATGATACCATTATACCTGCTCCAAGATGACAGTCATACAAGTGGAAATGTCTCAAGGACACAGTTATTTAATCCAGGCTACTGATTATACAAAAGAAGTATGTATGATGTTGACTAAGGACAAAAGATGTCTATAATCAGGGCTATTTTTGGGCAGGAACGCACAGGAACGGAGTTCCGGCTGGCTCCCGAGTTGGCCACGCCCAGCAGGAACTCATTAGCATAACAGGCCACACCCAACAGCAGAAACTCATTAGGACTGGCTACGTGAGGGGTGTGTGGCCTAACATGCAAAGGAGTTCCTGCTCCAAAAAAAAAGCCCTGGATTTTGACAACAAACAAGGTAAACAGAATAAGAAGCAAAAGGTGGATGTGGCTGGATGACCACACTTCTGGTAATATGGGTGTGTGGCCTAATAGGCTAATGAGCTGTGCTGTTGGGGGTGTGGCCTAATATGCTGATGAGCTGTGCTGTTGGGGTGTGGCCTAATAGGCTAATTAGTTTCTGATGTTGGGTGTGGCCTAATATGCTAATGAGTTCCTGCTGGGCTTTTTCTACAAAAAAAGCCCTGTCAATAATCTAAAAAACAAAATCTGTCTTTGGAAACGTTCGGATAAGTTACTTAGGGGGAATGACATAATGAACTGCTATACCAGTACAGCAATCCACAGCATCATTTGCTAGGGTCCTATCATAGGGTTGCCAATTCCAGGTTAAGAATTTCCTGGAGATTGGGGGGGTGGAGCCTGGGAAGTGTGGGGTATGGGGAGGGCCTCAGTGGGGTATAATGCCATACAGTCCACCTTTCAAAGTGGGCATTTTCTCCAAGTGAGGTGGTCTCTATTGCCTGGAGATCAGCTGTAATCCCAAGAGCTTTCATCTCCAGCCACCATCTGGAGGTTGGCAACCCTGCCCTGACAGAGCACAGCACCTGCCACTGGCACTGCTGTCTTGGTGCTTATTCCCCTGCCACTAGTGTGCATTGGAAACTCAGAGCAGGGAAATGGAAGGGGTTGAGTCCCCATTGCAAAGCACACTGTTTGCATTTTTAAATCAATGGAGATGCAGAGCGTAGCACAACCCTGCCCAAACCGCTCTCTGATGCTAATGGGATGGTACTGTAGAAGGGCTGCTTCTCTGGCAATCAACGAAACATGCCTCTCTTCCTCCCATGCTCAGTCTATGACAATAATGTGTTCTTACTTGCACCCTGCAGCAACGGTTGTTTACTAGGATATAAAAATCTAAATCTCACTGTGAGCTCAAGTTACTGAGATGACCTGAAACAGTCCTTCTGACTGCTAATTAAAGCCATTACCAAGAAATCAAGCAAAATTAAACAGTTAATCACACCCAACGTGTATTGGATTGCATGTTTCAGTTGTTTATTATCTGACATGTGCTGTGATTCATTTCCTTTGGCATATTTGCAGACAGGAACATGTTTTTAATTAGTTGAAATAATGGTTTTTAGACAGGAAATTAGGATGACTCCTTAAATTGGTGGTACAGCAGACAATTTTCTATTGCACTGTAGCCCAAATGGTGGGAATCCAGAGTTCCTAACGAAGAAGTACCAGTGTCTATGCCTAGGAGCTATTAATACTGACAAGCAGAACTGATGTTCAGAGAAGGGTTTGGATGCAGACAGGGGTCTTTTCATAGAAAAAGAGCTGCAGGAGCTAATTAGCATATGGTATGCTAATGAGCTACTAGGCTATTAGCATATGCCACGCCCCCTGAATCACCAGAAGTGATGTCAGAAGGGGAAGTAAAAGGGGGGGAGGCATCTTCGAAAGCCTCCCCTCCCCTTTCCCAGCTGGCCTGGGTGGGGGAGCTAAGAGAGAAGGGATTTAAAGTTTAAACTCCTTCTCACTAGAGTTGGGCCACAGAAGGAGGAAAGAGGGAAGAAAAGAGAGAGAGGAGAGAGAAGGAAAGAAGGAAGGAAAGAGAAGGAAAGAAGGAGGGAAACAGGGAAAGGAGGAAAAAAGAGAAGAGAAGAAGGCGGGAAAGAGGAAAGGGAGAGAAGGAAAGGAGGGAATGAAAGAAATTCGGCAGCATAAGAACATAAGAACATAAGAGAAGCCAATGTTGAATCAGGCCAATGGCCCATCTAGTCCAACACTCTGTCACACAGCGGCCAAAATATACCAGGTGCCATCAGGAGGTCCAGCAGTGGGGCCAGGGCACCAGAAGCCCTCCCACTGCTGCCCCCTCCAGCACCAAGAATAGAGTGCATCACCTGCCCCAGACCGAGAGCTCCCATCTATACCCTGTGGCTAATAGCCACTGATGGAATTCTGCTCCATATGTTTATCTAATTCCCTCTTGAAACTGTACATGCTTGCAGCTGCCACCACCTCCTGTGGCAGTGAATTCCATATGTTAATCACTCTTTGGGTGAAGAAGTATTTCCTTTTATCTGTTCTAACCCGACTGCTCAGCAATTTCATAGAGTGCCCACGAGTTCTTGTATTGTGAGAAAGGGAGAAAAGTCCTTCTTTCTCAACCTGCTCAATCCCATTCATAATCTTATAAACCTCGATCATGTCACCTCTCAGCTGTTGTTTCTTCAAGCTAAAGAGCCCCAAGCATTTTAACCTTTCTTCATAGGGAAGGTGTTCCAACCCTCTTATCATTCTAGTTGCCCTTCTCTGCACTTTTTCCAATGCTATAATATCCTTTTTGAGATGTGGTGACCAGAACTGTACACAGTATTCCAAATGAGGTCGCACCAATGATTTATACAGGGGCATGATGATACTGGCTGATTTGTTATCAATTCCCTTCCTAATAATCCCCAGCATAGCGTTGGCCTTCTTTATTGCAGCTACACACTGTCTAGACATTTTCAGCGAGTTATCCACTACGACTCCAAGATCTCTCTCTTGGTCCGTCTCTGCCAGTTCAGACCCCATCAACGTGTATTTATATCTAGGATTTTTGGCTCCAATGTGCATCACTTTGCACTTGGCCACATTGAACCCCATTTGCCACATTGACGCCCACTCACCCATCCTCAACAGATCCCTTTGGAGTGCCTCACACTCCTCCCTGGTTTTCACCACCCGGAACAACTTTGTGTCATCTGCAAATTTAGCCACATCACTGCTTACTCCCAATTCCAAATCATTAATAAACAAGTTAAAAAGCATCGGACCGAGTACTGATCCCTGTGGTACCCCACTGCTTACCACCCTCCACTGAGAAAGTTTCCCATTTATACTCACTCTCTGTTTCCTATTTATAAGCCAGTTTTTGATCCACAAGAGGACTTGTCCTTTTATCCCATGACTATTGAGCTTACTTAGGAGCCTTTGATGAGGAACTGTATCAAAAGCTTTCCAGAAGTCAAGGTAAATAATATCTATTGGGTCCCCCTTGTCCACATGTTTGTTCACTCCCTCAAAAAACACTAACAGGTTAGTGAGACAAGATCTTCCCTTACAGAACCCATGCTGAGTCTGCCTCAATAGTTTTTGTTCATCAGCAGTTCAGCCCCATTATATCCTATGGGCCATTGAAGTCAATGGCGAAAACATAGGGTATATTCTTGGGGCTGGAGAGGAGGGGGTTTGAGGAAGAGGTTCCAAACTCACAGGGTAGCTGTTGGAGCCTCTCCCCAAGATACCCACCAAGTTTCAAGAACATTGGACCAGGGGGTCCAATTCTATGGGCCTCCAAATAGATTGCCCCCACATCCCCTCTAGGGTGGGGGAAAACTCTCCCAGAGAATCTCAGGGAAAGTGAAATGTCTTGGGAGGTGCTTGTTTGCCATGAGAACAAGTGGCACACTCCAGAACAAGTGGCACTGTGGCAGTGCAAGCATGCCACAGTGCCACACAGAAACCCCAAAAGACCAAAAGGGACAACATTTATACATGTATAAATTGATGGTGCAACCTCATTAGACCACTCACACCACACACACCTCAAAAAGAATATTGACTGCTGGGTGGCTGCCTGCTTGCCTGCCTTAAGTGCTGCTGGCTGGGTTTCCCCATTGGAAACAATGGAGGTAATGGGGGTAACCTGTTTGGGTGCCCATAGAATTAGGCCCATTGGTCCAATTGCTTTGAGATGTGGAGATGTATGTGGGGAGAGGCTCCCGAAGCTACCCTGAAAATTTGGAGCCTTTCCCTCAAACCCCTTCGCCCCCAGAGCTACTAACAGCACTGTGGGAAAAAAGTAACTTTTTTCCCACCATAGAGAACAATGGAGGGAATGGGGGCAACCTGTTTGGGGGCTCATAGAATTGAACCCCCTAGTCCAATGTTCTTGAAACTTGGTGGGTATCTTTTGGAGAGGCTCCAACAGCTACCCTGTGAGTTTGGAGCCTCTTCCTCAAACCCCCTCCTCTCCAGCGCCCAGAATATACCCTATGTTTTCGCCATTGACTTCAAAGGCCCATAGGATATAATGGGGCTGAAATTGACATTCAGCTGGCCAAAAGACTCCCGAAACTGACATGCGGGAGCCTTTCTGCCCTCCAAACCTGCCAGAGCTGTGCTCCGGTGCGCTCCCCCCAAAAGATCCCTGGATGCAGAGTGTGGAGAGGAAAAGAGAGAGAGAGAAGCACCACCCTTTTCGTTTCCAGTGTGATTTGGAAAATCCCTCCGTCTCTTCCTGAACTGCTTTCTTGGTGGAGCTGGTTTTTAAAAGGTTTTGTGTGTGGCAGCACAACACATTGGGTAGGGTTCACAAGGATTGGTGGTGCTTGCTATAAACTTGGTAGTTGAAGTGCAGTGCTATCTATTGTTGGATAGGGATGGGCATGAACCATAAAAAGGTGATTCATTTCATGGCCGAACACGAACCACACCATGAACTGAACGGAGGTTCCCTGGTGAACCAAACCAGTTTGTGGCCCCCAGCAGCAAGATGCAAAAACAGCTGAGCAGAGAGGAGCAGTTTGCTCCCTACCACTCAGCTGTTTCGGGGTTCCTTGTGCAGTCATCCCTTTAACTATTCCCATAATGAGTAGTAAGCTTGCCATTTCTGCTGAAATTCTTTCAGTGGTCTTCTTGTTAGCCAAATTGCTCTATTATTTAATAAAAATGGGGAATTATAATTATTAATATGCAATTGGCTTATCCATAGGATCTGACCTGTGTATACCAGAGTTAGAATTCCCCAGCACCCAGGAATAGACAAAGAAACTGGGTGGCTAAAGTAATGATTTCTTTACTAAATATTCTCAAACATACAAACAATATTCACACAATAAGGAAGCAGAGATGATTGATGGTTTATAGAGGGGTGATACAACCAGATGTGCAGAGGTCCATGGATTCTGGCCTAAACTCAGAGAGTTCAGGGGTGGCCTGCCATTTTGGATCATAGCAAAAAACACACAGTCTAAGGCCATGTGCATGCTGGGATATAGGCACTGGCAAACAATGCAGACCAATGGGCGGCCCTGGGGGCTGATCTCAGGTGAGAACATTAGATTACCTGGACCAATGATGAGTCCCAAGGGTGTGTGATGCCAGTAGGGGCAGACCTTAGGTATGACCAATGAGCTTCCAGAGAGGCAGGGTCTAGATTTAACAATAGAAGCCAGGTGTTGGGTAGCTAGTTAAATGGATTATCTGATTTACTAATGGTCCTGGCCAGGGTAGACAAAAGGTGAGAGACGGCCCTGATTTGCGTCAGGAAGGATTGCTAAACATCTAAATGATTGATTGGTTTATCCCAGTATCTTGAATGACAGAGCAAGAAAGACAAAGAATTCAGACAAAGAATTACTGGAGACAGTTAACTGCCAGATGGCCTCTAAACAGACATTTAGAAATGTAGATATACTTTACCTGATAGAACCCATTGTCATTCCATAAGCATAATCTTTGCTGGGTAGAGGGGGAATACTGGAGACTTGCTCTGAGGTCACCTTATGAAACCTGAATATGAAATCCCTTTTTGCAGACAACTTGCAGCCTGACTCTGTGGTTCAAGCTGAGAGTGCCTGGCTTTTAGGGACTTTGGTTCAGGTTAGAAAGTAGGGCACCCCTGCTTTGAAGTTACCCAAGAGTAAAAGGCAGTGCCTCTGGCAACATTCTGTTTATATAATTAGTTTTCCAAGGGCTATTTTGGGGCAGGAACGCAGGGGAACCAAGTTCTGGCTGGCTCCCAAGTTGGCCACGCCCAGCAGGAACTCATTAGCATAACAGGCCACACCCAACAGCAGAAACGCATTAGAATAGGCTACATTAGGGGCATGTGGCCTAACATGTAAAGGAGTTCCTGCTCCAAAAAAAGCCCTGGGCTTTGACAACAAACAAGGTAAACAGAATAAGAAGCAAATGGTGGGTGTGGCTGGATGACCACACTTCTGGTAACATGGGGGTGTGGCCTAATATGCTGAGCTGTGCTGTCAGGTGTGTGGCCTAATATGCTAATGAGTTTCTGCTGGTTTTTTTCTACAAAAATAGCCCTGGTTTTGCCAATGTTGCATATTCAGCTAGTTTTTCTTTCCAGATCTCTGTTGTAGGACATTCTTTTGTCTTCCATTTCATTACAAATGTTACTCTGCAGCTGTCAACATATATCTAAGTAGGTCTTGTGAAGTTCCTTCTATATTCTCTGGTAGGATTCCCAATAATTTGGATCTCTTCATGCATATTTTCCCAGTATCTTTTTGTCTTGATGCAAGTCCACCACATACGATAACAAGTGCGATTTACTTTATTTCAGAACTTCATTCTATATGGGAAAGCTTAGAGATATGTATAGGATACTAGTCTAACTTACTAGGATGAATGCAGATGGTGAGAGGGCCATCTGCATCATGGTGCCAAGATGGAGACAGCGTGTCCTCCCTCTTGGTATGTGAAAAGAGAAGTGTGTTGTGGGAGAAGAGGAACGGAAGGGGGAAGTTCCCTGAGAGTAGCATTCTACATATCAAAGGTGGCAGTGGCAGAAAACACAGGAAGAAAACCTAGAGTCTGCCTCTCTAGCTATCTGACTCTCTTGCCAGTGGTCTGGAGAGTGAAGCAAGTAACAGCATCCAGTTCTTCACTTCTAACATGATCTGGAGCATGTTTGCAAATCTCTTCTGCCATGGCACCAGTGGCTGTCAAACCTTGCTTCACTTTCGTTGCCATAGTTATTGGGGGGATGGAATTCCTGTGGGGAGAGGGGTTGAGTGAATGAGTGAGAGAATTGCTACTAGAAGCCATAACTTTCCTCCTTTTCCTCCTTTCCATTTCCAGGTGGAAGGTGTCCTTGAAAGGTTCTCTGTACCAGCTTGAGTGGATAACCAAAACATATATCTTCATTTGGTTGGGTTGGCAACATTAGGCATGGTGAATGTGATGTATGCCTGGGGGAAGGAAGGGGCTTTTATTCAAATCATCTATATTAAACTTGTACCCGCCAAAAGTCTTCAGTTCTAACACAGTGACTTTTTGGATCTTCTATACATCTCAATAAACTTATCAATGCCAAGGGAAAGTTGTTGAGTATAACTGGACTGGGAGTCTGACAGTAGCTAAAGAAGAGTACTTTCTGATGTGTCTGCTTAGCACTGTCTAGTGAAGTTGTTTCTAACAGCAGATTCCTTGCTGCAGGCAGCATCACAGGATGATTATTCTTCATTGGCTTTTCAGCTCAGCACTTAGTTGATAAAATCGCTCCCATACAATATGACTTTCACTGACTTGGATACAGCAGTTATTGGTTTCTTGTCTCATTACTAATGGTGATTTTTCCACGCCTACTACCTCTCTGCATATCACACCTAATCCTTTTTTTTTTAAACAAAATTTTATTGGAGTATATTCAACATTGTTAAACATCATTACCAATACAATTTAAAGATTACATCCCATCCCCCCACCCCCCAATAGGCTTCCAACACTGCTAATAACAGAAAAAAAAGAGTTAAAAGGTAATCAAGTTTAAACTTGTAACAATCGACAAACCAGGTAACACAATTCTAATACGTAAAAGCCTAACTCTTTCAAACATAGTTTCCAATAAAGGTACAGTACAATCAAGTGATCATTTCATTTCTCATTCCGTTTCAATACGAATCAAGATTGTACATTTTCCCTTTCATTCTATATTCAGTTTCTATATACAGTTTCAGGCCTCCCCAGTCTTTTAGGTATTGTTCTGCCATTTGTCCATTTAGTTTTTTCGTCATTTTGTCCATTTCGGCTAAAAACAGCAGTTTCCTTAACCAGTCTTGTATATCTGGCACCTTCTCCGCTTTCCACTGTTGCGCAAAAGCCATTCTCGCCGATGTGATCATGTATCATAGTAATGTCCTTTTTTCTTGTGGAATTTTTTCCATTGTCAAACCTAAGAGAAGAAGCTCCGGACTTTTCCTGATAGGAATTTTTAATATCTTCTGCATCTCACAATGTACATTTGACCAGTATACTTTTACTTTATCACATGACCACCACATATGATAAAAAGAACCCTCTATTTTTTTACATTTCCAACACTTATTACTCAAGTTCTTATCCATACTAATATTAGCAATCTTTTTTGGAGTCATATACCACCTGTACATCATCTTATAACAATTTTCTTTTATATTAACACAGGTTGACATTTTAAAAGCTTTTTTCCACAGAAATTCCCATGATTCCATAGAAATTTCCTTACATATCACACCTAATCCAAACATGTCTGTTATTGTCATTTTGGTTGCAATGCTATTTTCTTGCTATTGTTTCATTTGCAGTTTTTCATATTTAACGTATTTTACCTGCTATGGTTTCTAGTGCTGTTGCTGTGGTTTACTGGATTTTATAGGTATTTGGTTTTTAGGAGTTAGGTTTTGAAATTCTGTTCCATCAAAAAGGGAAAAATAAGAACATAAGAGAAACCATGTTGGATCAGGCCAAAGGCCCACCCAGGCCGGCGCTCTGTGTCACACAGTGGCCAAAATCTTCAGGAGGTCCAGAACTCCAGAAGCACTGTTGCCTCCCAAGCACCAAAAATAGAGCCTCACTGCCCCCAGATGTTGTGTTCCATCTATACCTTGAGGCTAATAGTCACTGATGGACCACTGATCCATATGTTTCTCCAATCCCTTCTTGAAGCTCTCTATGCTTGTAGCCACCACCACTTCCTGAGGCAATGAATTCCATGTGGTAACTACTCTGTGTGTGAAGAAGTACTTCCTTTCATCTGTTCTAAGCTTACCGCTCATTAACTTCATTGAGTGCCCACAAGTTCTTGTCTTGTGAGAAAGGGAGAAAAGTACTTCTATCTCTACACTCTCTATCCCATGCATAATTTTGTAAACCTCTATCATGTAGTGTTGCCAGCCTCCAGGTGGGGCCTGGAGATCTCCCACTTTTACAACGGATCTCCAGCTGACAGAGATCAGCTCCCCTGGAGAAAATGGCTGCTTTGAAGGATGGACTCTATGACACTGAACCATGCTGAGGCCCCTCCCCAAACCCTGCCCTCTTCCAGATCCAACCCCAAAGTCTCCAGGTATTTTCCAACCAAGACCTGGCAACCCTACTGTCACATCACCCCTCAGTTTTTTGTTTTTTTAAATCCCCCCGAAGGGGTTTTTTATTGCATTTTCTAAACTACAGAAAAAGGGAGGGGTACTAACAAAACAAACTACAAGGAGGGGGAGATAGAAAAGAGAATTCCAAACGTGGTGATTTTAGATAGTGCTTACAAATATGGCATTGACAGATAGATACTTTCAGTTGTTAACCTCGAAGGTGACATTTGAGTACATCGCTTGTGAAGCTCTAAGCTCCTACAGACTGTTTGGAGTATACTTTGCAACATGCTAACATATCTTTTGTACAATCAGACAATCTCATCATCTCATTACAATAAATTCCGCTTATTACTTTCTGCCCCCCTAGCTGTTAAAAGAAAAAAGAAACATCCGGGTCAGGCTTAAACATGATTCTCTTCAAAGAGAGAAACCTCTCCATTTATCCTCTCATTAAAAGGGAGAAAGAAAAAAACAAGACAAGAAGATAGGCGAACTGGAACACCCCTTTTCCCTCTTCCTTTTATGGAATTAACCTAAATTGATAAAAACCTTCTAAAATTAATTTAACCATTCATTATCAATTTCTGTAAAAACCCTTTCCCTTGACTTTTCCCATCATACCCCCTTAGCCAGCCATCTCATCTCTAGAAAGGGTACCTCACTATAGAATCTTCCTTAATCTTCTTTGACTTGAAATCCATTATTTATTAAAACATATCCCCCTTTCGCCCAACCTTCTGTTAGCTTTGCCCCCCATCAAAATATATGGTAACTTTATTTTTTAGGAGGAGAAATTCCCCTCCCCGCTTATCGGGAGAGACAGAGCTACTTTGCTGCCTCATTCAAACTTTCAGAGATTCAGTTTCATTTTAATTTTAAGGTGCGACACACAGACGCCATTTCCAAGGAAGATATCAAAGGAAGCACTCCAAAATCCACAGTCTGTTCCTCCTCTCCTTATCATCAAGCCGCCAAGGTCCCATAAATCCATCGGGTCTTTACACTGCCTCTAAAAGTTCTCTAAATTAATCAGCCTTATTTCCAGCTCCTTCCGAATTGCACTCTTTTCGTTTTCTTTTCCTTTAAGGTAGAGGGGGGCTTCCCCCCTCCCCCAATCTTCCGTCTTTCCCAATCACCGCTTACAAGATATTCAAAGTTTCTCCAAGAAGAAAGAGGGTTCTCAAAGTCCCAAAAGATCACCTTCAGATATTTGCACAGTCAATCTTTCTAGAGGAGGAAACTCCCCCACTTCTGCCTGCCGAAGGATGAGCTCTGCCTCGTTTCCAGCCGTCACTCAAAAAACACTCCAAACTAGTGTAAGTTTCTTCTTTTTTTTATGCTCCCTCTTCTCTCCCCTTCCCTATTTTAAATTATTAATTGTTATATGTGGGGAGGGAATTCCCTTTCCCTCGCTTCTTTTCTGGGAGGGAAGGGGAGAACTGCATTCCAGCTCAGTCTCTCACTATGATATTAACAGTCTTTAAAGGAGATTCTAATTTTTCCTTCTAGCCATTTCTAGCTAACCAGATACACCGTTTTCAGTTGCTATTTTTAAAGTCCCAAATATTTGCTTGTGTGTTGCTCAATTCATGACTCTCAGTACTCCTCCATCACAGTCCCTTCATTTTCCATTTCTCCGATGTTAATTTTCTTTATCTAGTTCTCCATGGGGGGGTCTACAGTTGTCTCCCCCACCCATGCTTGAGAGGGTATATTTTTCTCTCTGATGCTTCGTTAAAGTTGTACTCACACTTCTTCAGCCAAAAAGCCAATTCAGCCAGTCGCTTGATTACATCTTAATCACCATCCTCTTGGTTCCCAGTACGCAAAGCCTCGGCCATTACTGGAACACAGCAGGGAGACCGTCGGGGCAAAGGAGGCCCCCACCCCCAGGCTAGAAGCCGGGGGGGTGAACCTCAGCGCCCCTGACTCAGGGCTTATACTGAACCCTGGGGGAGGACGTATGATCGCCCCCCCTCTCTACCTGCTGGTCTGCAGACCTTTCCCCCAGGAGAGGGGAAAAAGGCTGCCGTCAGCTTGCCAATCCGGGCGGAAGTCACGTCATCCCTCAGTTGTTGTTTCTCCAGGCAAAAGAGCGCTAACTTCTTTAACCTTTCTTCATATGGAAGGTGTTCCATCCCCTTAACCATTTTATTTGTCCCTTTCTGCACCTTTTCTAATGCAATAACATCTTTTTGGAGGTGCGGTGACCACAACTATACAAAGTATTCCAAATGAGGCCGCACCATAGATTTATACAGGGCCATTATGACACTGGCTGATTTGCTTTCAGTCCCCTTTCTAATAATCCATCGTCATAAATAATTAGATTGAGAGAGATAGGGTCCTTGTTAAAACAAACCTTTGAACCATAATTTGTCTTTCAATAGGAGGAAGAAATACTGTTGGCAAATAAAAATTGAAAGAGCAAGCCTACGCAGGTCTCTCAACATTTAATATCTGTAGTACTAACAAAAATAAAACAAGAATATTAAATGTGGTGTCATTTCCAGCCCATGGCAATCCTGTGAATCAATGTCCTCCATCAACAGCCTTGCTCAGATCTTGCAAACTGAGGTCCCTGGGCTTCTTTGACTGCGTCATTTCCTCTCATGGTGGGGTTTCCTCCTTTCCTGCCGACTTCAATTTTTCCAGCACCATTGTCCTTTCTTGTCTTTGCGTGACGTGACCAAAATTAATTACAACAATTATTCGACAATATTTCTATTATTCATTATTACTTCTAGGTAACATGATTTCTTCCACTGTCACAAGCAAAAACATCAATACTGACAAAAACCAGCAACTCGTTTATTTATTGCATTAGATAAGTAACGAAGGAAGGGAGCCGACTATCATAAGGCGCACGCGCACATACCCCCTCCCCCTCCCATCACTGCGCGCGGCAAAAACCCAACGCTTGACAAGCAGCGACCAAAAAGTCCAAGAGGCTGCGATCCCAGGACGACATCTACGCATGCGCACAGACCGGGTCAACAACCCACTTCTCCCGTGTCCTTTCTCAACGTCACATCCGCTCCCTTCTTCCTGGTTTCCGCCCAAGGATTTCGCTGCGCCGCGCGTGACGCCATCAGCGCCTGGCGGAAGCGGAAGGAATGTTTGGTTTCGTTCCCACCGGCGGCTGAGATCCCTTTTGCGGAAGTAGCTCCAGGCCTGGTCCTTCCCCCCCCCGCCTTGGGATCCCCCCCCCGACCTCTCTGGGGCTGCGGACGGGCTGTTTTCTTTCGATTACTGCTCTTCTCTACGCGTGACCGGGCGGCCGCCTCAGAAACGTCCCTTCCCAGCTTCCTCGTCCGCGGTGTCCCGCTTCAGCCCCGCCCATCATGGCGGCCACGTCTAACCTGCAGGTAGGCGGCCTGGCGGGGACTCTGGCCGGGCGGCGGGTCCGCGGAGAGGGCGCTGGAGGGGCCTGAAGAGCGGCGGGCGAGGCGGGGTGGGCGGTGCTGGGAAGGAGGGAGGGAGGGGGGCGCTGTCCGGCTGCCCAAGCCTGACTTCTTCCTGCTCAGCCGGTAATTAGCTCTGGAATTCCCTGCCCCGAGATGTGAGACTTCTGTCGCTTCAGGGACGAAGGTGGGGGTGGGGGTGGGAAGCGGGTTAGGCAGGCCCATGCACTTGCCTGTCAAAAGCTAGGAGAGCTCCAAGTATAACCTGTATTTACTTATATCTCCTCTTCCATTTTGCCTTCACAACAACCCTGTGAGGTAGGTCAGGATGAGAGAGCGTGATGAGCCCAGAGTCATCCGGCAGGTTTCCATGGGGGATCGCCAGGTCTCTCCTGGCCACGGGGGTGTGGGAGGGGGAGGGTGGCCATCTCCAGGTTGGGAAGCCCCTGGAGATTCGGGGATGGAGCCTGGGGCGGTGAGGTGAGGGCCTTCAGTGGGGTGCGGTGCCAGAGAGTCCAGGCTCCAGTGCGCCCATTCTCTCCAGGGGAACTGAACTCTGTAGTCTAGAGATGAGCTGTGGTTCGGGGGGATCCCCAGGTCCTTACTGGAGACTGGCATCCCTACTTCTATGGCACAAGTGTTCCACCGGGATCCCCCAGTCCAACACTTTAACCACTAGGCCACACTGGCTCTTTTACATTGAGAAAAATAACATACATTTTTATTCTGCTCTTCCTTAGAAGAGTTCAGGGCCACATAGATCTGTCTGTCCTGTAGTTACTCCACAGTGCTCAGGTCAGGTTCTCCTGTTTTATCCTCTTCAGCATCCTCGTGACATAGGCTAGGTGGAGGGGGGAGGAGAGACTGCTCTAACCTCAGCCAGTCCTGGCCTGCACTTTGACAGCCACGCCAAACGGTGGTGCAATAGCCATGATAGGGAACGCAGACGTCTTGTATTCCACTGGCATTTTCCAACAGACTAGATGAAGGATGGGAAGGAAGTGTTTAAGGCATGATGGGAAGACATTTGTTCTCTTTTTATACTAGGGGATGGGGGCTAGTAATACTGTACTCTTAGAAGCATCTTGGGTGAGTACTGTTACAGAGGAGAGGCCATGACTCAGTGGTGGAGGATTTCATTTGTGTGCAGGATGTCCCAGGTCCAGTCCTTGGCACTTCCAGTCAATCAGATCAGGTTGCAGGCGATATGAGAGAGTTTTTCTTGCAACCCTGGAGAACTGTTGCCAGTCAATAGACAATACTGACCTTGATAGCCCTGTGATTCTAACTCGGCATAAGGCAGCTTCACGTGTGTCATGCTGAACTAGATAGACACTGATCCAGCAAGTCACTGTATGCATTCTTAAGAGTTCTGACAGTGCTCGTTATTAGCGAGGAGGCTATAATTAATTTAAATTACCAATAACTACTTCCGGTCTTAACTGGTGGGACCATTATGCGGGCTTGAGTCCATTCATTTTAAAAATTAGGAACCCTGTCTTTGGAATGGTGCAGCTTGGTATGCATTTATTGGTTTATGTCTATTAAAGAGGAAGGAAGTAGGAGGATTGTTGTTACATTTACAGTGCAATCCTGCACAGAGTTACTCCAGTCTAAGCCCATTGAAATGAATGGGCTTAGATTGGAGTAATTCGCCTTACAATTACACTGTTCGTATTTTCTGCAGCATTCTGGTACATAGGAGCTTTCTCTTCCTTCCCCCTCCTAATTTTGAGTCATCAACACTCAACTGCTCTTTGGTGATTGTGGGAATTAATAGTTGTGGTTGTTTTTCTGAAGAAAGCACTTCCTTCTGGGGAAGTTTCATTTTCCTAGCATTCCTGGCAAAAAGCTTATATCTCTGGCATGGGCCCAACTTGGGTAAAGGCAATACAGAGAGGAGATGGACTTTAATCCTTTCATTTGTTCATGGTATCGTATACCATAACTGTCCCCCATTACACTGTTAAGTTTTAAAGGTAATAAGATATCCATATTTTTCCCTTTTAAAAAACTAGAACTGTTCAGTGGGTCATGGGGGGGATGTTTTTTATTTGTGAAATGATTACTCCCCCCGCCCCACACAATTTCAGTTGGAATGACTCTTGCACAGGTGTAATTCAGCTTAGCCGCTGGGAAGAACTGGGTATAGCTCCCCCAACATCTTCAGGCTAAGTCTGTCTGATAGCCTGATACTGGGTGGAGCTCACCTTCTCTCTGGAAAGGCCGTTTTCCCCATTAACCATGATGCCATTAAGTGCTGTATGACTACTGCTGCTGGCTCTCCGCCTTTTGTAGCGCTAATGACCAAAATCCTGTTTCTTGACTTTCTGTGACTTCAAGAAAAGAATTTGGGTGCACATCAAGTTGGGATCTGGGAGAAATATCAACTGAAAATGGAGGCCTGATGGCAGCAGTTGTGCCGTTAACAATGAAATGGCAGCCAAAAATACGTTGCTCCAAGTTGAAGTAAGCTACTCAGGGACAGTGAACAAAAGTTCTCTCACAGACCTAAGGAGCTCAGAAGAGTGTAGCTTCCTGATGAAACAAAAAAGGTGATCATTACAATGTAAGAAGAGCCCTGCTGGATCAGCCCAGTGGTCCATCTAGGCCAGCATCCTGTGTCACAAAGTGGCCAACCAGTTCTGGAGGGCCAACAACAGGGCATAGAGGCTGAGGCCTTTCCCTGATGTTGCCTCATGGCGCTGTGATTCAGAAGTTGACGGCTTCTGAACAGGGAGGTTCCCTTTAGTTGCTATGACGAGTAGCCATTGATAGACTTATCCTCCATGAATCTGTCTGGTCCCCATTTAAAGCTGTTTATTCCTGTGGCCGTCACAACATCCTCTGGCAGCGAATTCCACATTTTAATCACTCTCTGTAAGGAAGTATTTCCTTTGTCCTGAATCTTACTGCCCATCAGCTTCCTTGGATGCCCTCAAGTTCTAATGGTTTGGGAGAGAGATAAAAAGTTTTCTTTGTCAACTGTCCACCCCCATGCATAATTTTATAAGCCTCTCTCATGTCCCCCTTTGTCATCTCTTTTCTGAACTGAAAAGTCCAAGGCTCTTCAGCCTTTTGTCATAGAGAAGGTGCTCCAACTCCCTTATCACCTTGGTTGCTGTCTTCTGTACTTTTCCTACCTCTGTGATGTCCTTTTTGAGATATGATAACCAAAACTGTGTATAGTATTCCAAACGAGGCCACACCATAGCTCTAAACAGGGACATGATATATTGGCCATTTTATGTTCCATCGCTTTCCTAATAATTTCTAACGTAAGGTTTGCCTTTTCACCACTGCATTGGCTAGGGGGTGCTGGTGCACAGAATTTTAGTTACAGCTCAGGGATTTTAAGTTTCTGTTCACACTGAGGCATTGGGAACAATGGAGGATGGGGGCACCTCCTTCTGGAATAGAATTGGACCCCCGGTCCAATCTTTTTGAAACTTGGTCAGTTTTTTGAGTTTTTTTGAGACACCAGCAGCTATGCTGCAAATTTGGTGGTGCTGCCTCAAAAAACAGAGCCCCAGATACCCCTGGATCAATTCTCCATTATAGCCTGTGGGGCCCACTGACTGTAATGGTCCGCATTGTCTATAATGAAACTGAAAAAAATGGATTTTTTTTGCACACCTATTATGCTTTTCAGTATGATTCGTAAGCTGCCTTGAATCACAGGGAAAAGTGGGATATAAATATATGAATAAGTAAGTAGTTTGGGCAGGTTAATAACATTTAAGCAACTTTCTATTTGTTAGGTTAGGCAGGGTTCTGACAGTGATTGCTCCACCTCTGTTATACTTGGCCTGTAAACCTGTCATATGTCACTAAACAAAACCCCAACATAGACTGCAAGAGGTTTTCCCTCATAAGTGTGCTGGTATGTTTTCTAAGGCTCAGTGCAGGGTGACAGTCCGAGGCCAGGTCTACCAATATAATGGACTGGGTCAGGTAGACCTGTTCTCTGGAGGCCAGGTGTACCAAAATAGTGGAAAGGGGTGGATAGACCTGTTCTCTGTGGAGACCTTGGGTTCTGATATCAGAGAGTCAACATGGGGTGTTTATTTCAAGAGTTTATAAGTGGAAATTGATAAGAATTGTAATTACTACACGCTCAGATAAATCAATCCTTGTGAAATGGATATTTTTATTGCGCAAAATTCATTGCGTGTGAGTGATAAAAGATGAGAGCTTTCCACAGAATTATAATTATTACAGTAAACAATTTTGCAGACATATCTTTATTGACTCTCCATTATTTTTGTCACTGATATTTTGTTTGGACTTCCATCTACCAAAATAGTGGAAAGGGGTGGGTAGACCTGTTCTCCAGAGGCAGGTCTGCCAATATAGTGGAAAGAAGAAAAGAGGACTGGTGCTACTACTATAAATATTTTTACAGTGTTTCCATGGAGAGCATTTCGGCCAGCATAATATAAGAGGCTTGTGCACCTGGTTAAAGAGATAAGACTGGCTTGCTCCTAACACTCAAAATGGAACCAGAAGTTCTATATAATTAAATAATTAATAATTAAGCTAAGAATTTATAAATTAATAATATAAACTAGTAAGAATATTCCATTCAGCTCCATGTTTCTTTTCATTTAAAATACCATGGATTTTTTCTAGGATAAAGTTAAGCATTGGTTTGCTCCTAACAAACATTGAACTGTATCAAGAGGCTGATACCTTGCTATACAATAGGATTACTCCTGAGGAAGATTGGGATGAAATGAGTTTATATCTGGGTGCTCATTGAGTATAATGGACTTTCCTTGTATTTGAGTATCATGTACTTTCCTTGTATTTTTGTAAAGTTTTATTGAGAGTATGATGAATTTTTCCTTGTAATATGTTGTCGAAGTCTTTCACGGCCAGAGTTCATTAGTTGCTGTAGATTTTCCAAATTGTGTGGCCATGGGCATTGTAGGACCTGACGTTTCGCCAGTAGCTGTGACTGGCATCCTCAGGAGGTATAACACAGAAAGATGGAGTACTCTCCGTGACAGGATGACAAGATGAGCAGAAAAATGGTAGGCAGGTAATTTATAACTACCCTGGAAGGTGGGGTAGGGTTGAGTTATTATCTTGTAGTAGTTCTCTGGGCTATGAACATGCTTTCTCTTCTTTCCTGTTGAAATTGTGTTTATGTTTTTGAATGTCAATGGCTTCCTTGTGTAATCTGACATGGTAATTGGCAGTGCTGTCCAATCTTTCAATGTCTTGGAACGCAATGCTGTGTCCTGTTTGGGTTAGGCTATGTTCAGCCCTGCTGATTGCCTAACCAAAACAGAAGATAATGATTCAGCCCTACCTTCCAGGGTAGATATAAATTACCTGCCTACGATTTTTCTGCACACCTTGTCACAGAGAGTACTCGATCTTTCTGTGTTATACCTCTGAGGATGCCAGTCACAGCTACTGGCGAAACGTCAGGTTCTACAATGCCAAGACCACGGCCACACAACCGGAAAATTTACAGCAACTAATTTTCCTTGTAATTTTGTAAAGTTTGATTCATTATACAACATGATCTTAACTAAATGTTGTAGTCACTCATATCACGGTGTTTGTTGTTCGTTGTATTTTCCTCATGGATACCTGTGACCCCATCTTGGTTTTTTCTTTTTCTTTTTTCTTTTCCTAGTATAGTGGAAAGGGGCAGGTAGGTCTGTTTTCCAGGTGCCTGGTCTACCCCTGTAGAGGACAACATTTTCTGTAATGAAATTTGACTTGGTTCTGTTTCCTCTTATAATGTTTGACTTATTCTTTTTTTTTTTTTTTTTTTGGTAAAACTCTCCTAAAAAGGAGAGAATTTTATTCTTTTTCTTCACCAACGCTTTTTTTCTCTTTACCCCCCTCCTCGCCCCTTTATTAATCTCGCTTCTCAAAAGGGGGTGGGGACTCCTCCCTCCTCCCTACGTTTGCGGGGGGATTTATCTCGCTTCAAATTAGATCTTCAACTCACGATTCGATGCAATTCTTCTTTTTATTTTAACTCATGCCGCTTTCTTCACTCCTGGTGGAATTCGGGAGCGCTGCTAAGTCCCATTACGGGCACGATGCAGCGGGGCCGATTGGGGCGGGGAGAAAGCCTCAATTTCCCGGCTAACTGCCGGCAAAGAGGCTACTCCCCAAGCGCCCCCGGTTCGGAGCCTTTACCTAAGGCTCACTAGGGTCTTGCATAGATGCAAAGACCCCCCAAACTGCGCGTGGGCTAACCACCTCCGGGAGCGTCTCGAAAGGTGGCCGCCATTCGTAACGCTGAAACCGAAAACCAATGTTTGACTTATTCTTAAAATGTATTTTAAATATAGTTTAAAAGAATTCATTGAGATTTTTTACAAGGTTATGGAAATCTAAAAAATTAATTTATGTGATAGTCAAATGTAGACTTGCTCACAACTTTAATGCTACTAGCTTTTTTTGCTCACGAGGTAGAGTTTTTGCTCACAACACTGTGGAACTTAGAGGGAACATTGACCTATTGTGACTGTATGAAACAGGTTCTGTCTGAATAATATACTTTTTTGTTTACTACAAAATGTTTTCTATGTTCAACTATGTTCAACTTTTTTTTCCTATCAGATGGCAAAAATTAAGATACAAGTGTTATGATAGCATAGAGTTCAGTAGTTTTCAGTGAGATTTAAGTCCCATATGTCAAATGTTAAATTATATGTCAAATATGTCAAATGTTAAGTTATATGTCAAATAGTTAAGTTATAAATAATGCATTGTATGTTGTTTAAAATCAGTAAAAGAAGTGATAGGCCTGTAGATTCTGCATATGTTTCTGTTTTCCCCAGAATTTCTGTAATTTTTTTCTCTGTGGCTTCAAAATTTCCAGAAGTTTCACATCTGTCTGTGTTACCCATGCCTCCTACCCCTTTTTGCAATTATTTGTGCATCATTAGTTTCTCAGGCCTCCCTCAGAACATTTTGTATACTGTGGGGGTCAGTCTTGCAAAATTCTCTTATGCCTGCAGATTCTCACAGAGGGCCACGTGTAATTTTGCTTGTACACGTCCACCGTTTACATCAAGTTTTTACATTTTCTTACAAGATGTGTAATTAGAAAAAAAAACAGCTGTGTCACACTGTTCTTACTCAACTCAGTTAATTGTAGTCTGTCAGCTATAGTGATTTGTTCTCGTGTTTTCTCATTATTACAGGAATTTGTTGGGACATCAGTAGAGTGATTTGTAATTTTTCCAGTCCCTGAATGGATGTGTTTCTTTTTATATTTTGAAGAATAAAAGGGTTTCTTGTGCAGCCTCAGACTATAGATGGACATTTATATAGCTACTTTATAATGGTTTATTACATAATTTGGGATTTCAGTAGCCACTTGTCCTGGCTTACCAGTTTCCTGACTTTTAAAGCTTCCTGTACCTCATTTTAAAAAATCAATTTTAGGGCCTTTTTTTGAAGGCATGTTTGCCATACTTATTTTATATATATATACAGCAATTGAAATGCCGCTAATGCTTACAAGCCACTGAAAAAGATGACCGGCAGCTTTGCTCCACCATCTCCACAGTGACACGGGATGCATGCATATCATGTAACATGGCAATTTTTTTTAAAAAAAGGTGGAATTACTACAAACTTTAATATGGGTCAAGATTTTCCCCTACAGCATCTGGGACCTTGGACCCCTGGGGTTTACATTAGAATAAGTCATTCCCTTCCATTCTACACTGAACTGCCTTACCAAACTTTTTTTTTAAAACTAAACAAAAGAAAGCAGGTTTGGACAGGACAGACTGTTTGTCAGGGTACTTCAGGGTCATTAATAGTTGCTTGGTGGGAGGGACTGTTAGTCTAGTAATTTTCTGATTGGTAGCATTAGCCTTTGGCAGAAGAGATGGGACTTTACATTGGATTGGCTAAAGCAGCTAGTTAGTCTTAGAGGGGAGGCTGGCTTAGGTCATATTCTAATATCCATAAATATCTAGGAGTTTTGGATCTGTTTTCATCTCTGTTGGGCCCACATGAATTTGGTTACCACCGGGTGGTGCTTTTTGGAATTTATCCAATGCACATTTAGCCTCATCCCCATTTTTGCTCTCTGTGTGTGTTTTTTACAGAAAGCCATAGACATTGCTAGCAAAGCAGCGCAAGAGGACAAAGCAGGCAACTTTGAGGAAGCTCTCCACTTGTACCAGCATGCTGTGCAGTATTTCCTCCATGTCGTCAAATGTAAGAATCACTGTACTAAATTTGGGAAGCTTTATTTGGTTGATTAATGATCTTAAATGTTCCTGGCCATTAATGCCACCTCACGTACAGGGAGATAAGGCAATATAAAAATGTTCTAAATAAATGAATAAAATGCTGGTTGTTCATTTGTATCTCCCTTCCTTCATGGAACTTGAGCTGACCTGTGTAGAATTCCCAGGAGATCCCCCCCAGTTAGGCAGCAGCCAGGCTTTTAGCTGTTCAGGAAGGCTCCCACATCCTATGCCCTCGAACCCACTCCTGGGGCTCAAGTAAGACACTTTTCTAGTGGCATCGATATATTCAGGGCTTCAATGAAACTTCATAATTCTGTAGGTCTTTAGAAGAAATCCATGTGTTAACCAAAGTCTTGCTATGATGAAAGACTAAAGATTTTTGCTAGGAGCAGGAGATCTGACTGTCAGATTATTGAAATTCTCCGAATGCTTAGCTGAAGCAATTTAAGAACTGGTATTGTGGTTAGAGTGTTGAAGGACTGGGACCAGGAAGAACCACTCGAGGATGACACCCACTGGGTGGTTTGGGGCTGGTTGCTCTCAGCCTCACCCTATCTCAAAGAGTAGCTTTGAAGGCAGAAATAGAAGAGGAGGGGTATAATGCATGGCGCCCTGAGCTTCCTGATGGGAAGGCTGGGTCAAAATTAGATTATTTATTTATTTATTTATCACATTTATACCCTGCCCTCCTTGCAAAGCAGGCTCAGGGCGGCTTCTATACAGACATAAATACAATTAAAATCATACAATTATTTAAAACACAACAGATAAAATAGGCACAAACCCAAAGTGCTGGTGACAGTTAAAGTTCTTGGATGGTACATTTCCAAATGAATTTCCACTTCCCAGATGTTCTCAGATGTTCTTCTGCTCATCATTTCTTACGACATCAGCTTGATATTAAGAATCAAAATTGTGCTTAGAGGCAGACCTTATCTTAAATATCTATATTAAATTGCCTGGCAGTACATTTGACAGAAAGCTCTGTAGATTCCTCATCTCTGCTCCAAGCCATGAAAGTGGGTCAGACCTCCTTGGGGTTTTTTTGTGTGTGTGTGCAATCTTTTATCTACTCCCTTGGCACACGCAGTCTGAAAATCTTTGCATGGAGGGGGCAGCTTTCCTCTTTTCTTTGCTTGAATGACTGGTGAGTTGTACCCCAAATGGTTTCTAGGTATGATTTAAACCAAGATAGAGGTTTTGAGCGTTCGATTGCTTTTGAATTGTCTGTCCATTGATGCACTACCTGTGATGATGATGATTAGACAACAGGTACAATTTTGAGGCTTTTTTAAAAGAAAAAGAAAGAAAAGATTCGACTCGTGATTTTCTCATTCCCAGATGAGGCGCAGGGTGACAAGGCAAAACAGAGTATCAGAGCAAAGTGTACTGAGTATCTGGACAGAGCAGAAAAGCTGAAGGAGTATTTGAAAAAGAAAGAAAAGGCACCTCCAAAGCCAGTGAAAGAATCTGGTTCAGCTGATGAAAAGGGGTATGTTAATTTCACTTATTCCAGCATTTTCCCAGTTTGCTTACCTATTTCAGCGCCTTTAGTGGTGATCGAACATTACTTGAAGGATTCAGCTTAGGGTAAGGCATACTTTTTGGTGTGTTCCGGCTCTAACTTACATTCTGCATCGTGTTCTCAACACCGATGGTGATTATGGTTTTCCCTGACACTTTCAGATACATTGCCGTTTCATCAACACTTTTCTTTACATTGCTCAGGGGTCTGTTCAGGCATTATGTCCCAGGAACAATTCTCAACAGGCCCACCGTGGAGAGAAGATAATAAACTGACGGGCTGTACCGCATTTATTTGAAGATGATATCTGTCATTCATTCTGGGGACAGATTAGATTTCAGGGCGATTGTATTTTAAAATGAATACAGCCCGCTCTGTTACCTTTTGTTACGATGAGAGCAAGGGCTGCTCTCAAGTTCAAGGTTCCTCCCCCCCACGAATCCCCAAGGTTTCAAATAATAATAACAATAATAATTATTATTATTAAATTGGTATGCCATCTCTTGCTGCCGAGCAGTCTCGAAGCAGCTAACGGCAGCTAAAATATTAACAGACATCATTAAAAACATAATACAAATCAAACTGAAAAGTAGCCCGCATAAACAGACCCGACTAACGGAAAGCTAAATGGAAGAGCTCTGCACGGAGGCCCTGTGGAACTGAGATAACATCTGACAGCTGGTTCCATCACAAAGAAGGACCTCGTCCTGGTAGGTGCCAGGCAAACATCCCAGGGGCCAGGCACAATAAGCAGGTTGTGGGCTGAAAAACAGATTTTTTTTGGGGGGGGGACACCATGTCTGAAGAGGTGGTCTGCCAGCCATGACGATCCGAGACTGTTTAGGGCTTTAAAGGTAATCACCGACACTTTGAATTTGATCCAGAACTCAGTCGACAGCCAGAGTGCAGCTATTTCAAGACAAGATCTCTTCAAGTAGAGTCTGTCGGCAATGTTGCCACTGCTTTCTGGACTGCCTGTAATTTCTGGGTAGCCTTCAGGGGCAGCCCTACATCGAGCCCATTACGGTAGCCTACACGGGAGATGACCGTGGCATGACTGGTCCAAAATTAAGATCTTCATCCCTGTAGCAGCAGCTTTCTTAGCTGTACGCATCGGAATACTTACTCAGAAGTGAGTACTGTCAATAAGATTTGCGTTACTCAGCATGTTGAAGTTAGGGGCTCCAAGGACTTTTGTTTTACTGTGGGCATTTGGTACAAATATATGACTCTTCTGCTTTTTACTGTCCGTATCTGTGGTGCTGAGGCTTTTTTTGTTCTTTGAATTTCATAAACTTTGATTCCGAATTAGGAACGACAGTGATGGGGAAGGAGAGTCAGATGATCCCGAGAAAAAGAAGTTGCAGAACCAACTACAAGGTAGCTTCACATTAAGCTCTTTGTGTCTTTACCGGAGTCATTCTCTCAAATGATCAGGCTGAAGTTCACATACGGGGGTCTAAAAAATAACGTTACCTGGAGGTTTTTTAAAAATCCCTGCTATGCTACACCCTGTGAACAGAGCATATTATCAAAATGATGTCTGGGCCGAATTTAGTCCTGTAAAACCTTAGAGATGAAAAGGTAGTTTTCAGAGGGTGTGCTGAGCTCCTCTGAAACAAAAACAGAATAATTCGGGGGGGGGGGGAGTGCAGTCACTTTGTTTTGCTTCTCCTGCTGTTTTTGTGCTCCCCCCCCCCGTGTAACCACATGATCAATGTTCCCTCTAAGCTGTGGAGTCTTGGGAGCAAAAATTCTACTTTGTGAGCTACTGGCATTAAAGTTGTGAGTGGGCGATTTGGCTACTACATAAATTAGTTTGCTCTGGAGCCCTCCTTCCTGAGCAAAGGCAAAAATGTGTGAGCTGGAGGCTAAAAAACTGTGAGCTAGCTCACACTAACTCAGCTTAGAGGGAACACTGCACATGATCCCAGTCGGTCAGGGATCACAGTAAGAAAGATGATAGTACAGTGCCATGTAGCTGGTCAGATTTGTCTGGGTACGTCATACAGAATAAAGGAAGCTGTACTGTCGGACGGGGGGCAGGGTGTATGGAGACTTATACCCACTGCAAAGGCAATAAGACAACCTGCTGGTAAGGTAATCTTTGTTGCCTCTTGGTAACGAAAGAAGCTTGGAAGAGCATGGCCCTGTTGCTTCAGCAATGCAACGATTGCCTCAGCAATTCCTGTCTTGCTGTTAGGAGCAGTAGAATTGTCTATGTGGAAAGGCCGGGAGGATCATCTAGTTGGCTTGTTGATGTGGATACACATTCCCTTCTCTTCCACCTCTGTTCGTGCACTGCTGTGAAAGGTCACCTTTTTGCTGGGCTCAGAAGGATCTTTCACAGAAAAGATTCCCCGTTTGAGCTCACTGCTAATCCAAATCTTAGTCCATTTTTTTAAAAAAGAAAAACACTAACAAAAAGAAATATTATAGCTTATTAGATGAAGTGCTGCAGCACAGGCCTGCATTTGTTTCATATTAGTATATCTGTTAGCAATGCTGTGTGGCTTCATCACTTTAGACTCAAACCTGCATTTTGCAAAATCCAAGTGCATGTAGAGGCCCTTCCTTTGTAAACAGGAATGGTTAGCTGTCCAGACTGTAATACTGATAGGACTTATGTGAGTTGGAACTAAATTAGAAATCAGTAGCGATCTCTTTTCTCATGTGTTCATTTCTTGTTCTTTTGAGAATTTTTATGGCTGTTCTCCAGGGACCCTGCATGAGGCAGTTAAAAAAAAAAAAAGCATTAAAAAAATAAGCATTAAGAAGTTGTTAATTGTTTAAAAACCCTGGATGAAAAACTTAGCCACAGCATAAAAACACAGAGCATGGAACAGCTTAAAATGGATGTAACAGTTTTTGGACTGAAAACACTCATCATCATAGACCTTTATTGGCATAAAATAATATTACAGGAAGAAAGGTCAAAAACAATTCAGAATAGCATATCCCAGAGTAAAACTGTACATTATAAACTAAGTATTAAAAACTCTTGCCCTTTGCTTCCATACAAATGAGAGGAACTTGGCTACAGATGCAGTGATTTCAGGGGATTTATCAGAAAGCAAGAAGTTAAACTTATTGCCAGCAATCTTTGCAGCAGACAAGAGAGGGCATATCAGGTGCTGGTGTAGGAAAGGATAATGGGGGCAGTGAAGAAGGATATGTTGCACTGGTCATGTTCATTATAGTAGCAGGTGGAAATGGAGTGCTTACTACGCTGACCTTTTCAATGATTCCTCTTCATGTGATTCCTCCTCTTAATACCTTCAGCTGTGCCTGATTCCCCCCCCCCCGTCTCAGTTGGGGAAATAATTGAGCTCATTAACTCCCTTAAATCTAATAAGGCCCCGGGCCCAGATGGCATTCCAGCAGAGATTCTAAAGGATAATATTGATTGGTGGTCACACTCTCTTGCCCACCTTTTTACATTGATTGATAAATATGGCATTCTACTTGATTCCTGGTTGAATTCGATAATAGTTCCTTTTTTAAAAAAAGGCAACCCCAACAACGGAACACAACTAGTCCGAAGGCAGAGACGAATCCTCCGTCAGCTGCAAGTGTGTGTGGAATTAAAGAATTACATGTTGTCCTCCCTACCCCTTATATAACATTGTTAGTCCCACGTCTCAAAGAGTAACTGTACATCACTCAGAGCCTGCAGGCGCGCGGGGTGAGCGATTAATAAATCGAAAGATTATTATTATTATTATTATTATTATTATTATTATTAACAATATTGAAAACACTCTATAGAATGGTGTTAAAAGAACAACCTCTTAATTATTGTGCTACTCAAGCGGTATGTCACAGTCATACTGCATAGGACCAAGGCTAGGCCACCCAGGAGCATTTGGTTGGGGGTGGGGGTTGGTATTTTTTTGATATTATCTGTGTGCATCTGCACCTGGAAGTCACGTTGAGCTCAGCTGACTGACCCCTAGTGGGTGCCTGGAGGATATTCAGAGAGGTGTCTGAATAAAGCCTGCCCCTGTTCTCCCTACTGCTGGTATTCCAAGGAGGTCTCCCATCCAAGTACCTGCCAGAGTCGACCCTGCTTAGCTTCCGAGATCTGAGGAGATCAAGTTTTCCTGGACTATTCAGGTCAGGGCTGCCCAGGAGCATTTCAGTGGGGCTCTTACAGCTAGAAAGCTTTGCCTTAGAGAGCCAGTGTTTATAATGAGAGTCAGCAGATATGGGCCCCGGACAGCACTAGGAGCCCCGGCAAGACACAGCCTGTTCCCCCCAACGTTCTCTCATTTTCACATCTAAGGAGGAATGGATCTTTCTCAACCGTAGCATCTTCTTTCACAGGTGCCATCGTCATGGAGCGACCAAATGTCAAGTGGAGTGATGTTGCTGGCTTAGAGGGAGCAAAGGAAGCGCTTAAAGAGGCAGTCATATTGCCTATTAAATTTCCACACCTTTTCACAGGTAAAAGCAATTAAGGTCTATTTGCTGCTGTTAATGCAGGATGTGGAACAAAAGTTGTAGAGTGAGTTCAATGGAAGACCAGCGCAAATAAAGCAAACGAGTGGTAATTCAGTTATGGAAGTTGCTCGCTTCCCGACATGCGCCTATTTGCTTTCAAGAAAAAGGTTGTTACTCTTAATTACAGTTCTGCATAAATGCAACAGTTGTGGTTACAGCAGATATTGCCTCACTGTTGGCTTCTTTTGATATTCCAACACGCCTGTATAGAAGTGCCTTTGGACTGCTTCCTGCTGCAGTGTGTAGGAATATCAATCTGGATCTGTAGCACTTTTGCCACATGTTCACAGTACTGATATCGAAGGACCATAGTCTGAATGTTCGGTCACACGGGACAACCAGATGTTTCTGGTCTTCCTTGTGATAGGCGTAGGAGGTTGTGAAGGCGGTCCGCCAAACACGCTGTTGCAATTAAACAAGCTGGCAATTTGTATCTAGGTCCTACGAGAAATTATTATATAGCTATTATCGTAAGCCCATTTAGAAGATGGCGAAAGGACTGGTGGAGAAAGTAGGGTACACTGAATGAGGAAGCTGCTGTAGGTGGGTTGAATTAGGACAGCTGGGAAAGGTGCTGTCTTCAGCACTTGAACGGTGTGTTTTGGTCAATGAGGGGGGGTGCATGCACGATGCTTCAGAAGTCTCTTAACCCCTCAAAGAGTATTTGCTCATTGAGTTTGTTGTTTCCTGTAGGCTCACATGTAATTTTTATACATTACCCTAGCAGACTCCTAAATGTACTTGGAGTGCTCGAGGCTCATGTCAGAAATATGAGGAATTTGTCGTCTCCGCAGTCACCTCTTAATGTGGTTGACAGAAGCTTTGGGTTGGATCAAGCCAGCTTTTTCACGCCATCTCATCTGAGTCGCATCTTTCCCACAACCCTGGATCCAGCATAGTCTTTTGGGCGGTCCTCCCTTTCTCACCAGCAGAAATGTTGTTACCTGTACTGTCTGAACTACCTGTCTGCATACCTGTGTTTCCAAAAAGAGGGGATCCAGTGCTCTGGGCTCTAGTCTAGACAGATGCATATGCAATTAGTTATCCATCTGTAAAACTGAGTAGGTGCTGGCAGAAATCTAGTTTTCCACTGAGGGATCCTTGGTGAAAAGTTCACATAGCCAGTTTTGGTACAACTTTTCAGACGTGTGTTCGTCTCCCAGGGGACCCCTTCAAAAGGAATCTGTGGGAGGTTGGGTTGTTGTTGTTTTCTAATGTGAGAAATGGCCCTTCAGTAGTTACTGGAGTAGGATTCTGCTTTGTATCCTACTCTGTACCATGCTGAGTAGGGCAATTTACTTTTTAAAATGCGCTTTTATGAATTAGAAACAAAAAAGATACATTGGGATAGACTCAACCAGATTTTCTGCTGGTGAACAAGGAAGGAGGGGTCCTTTTCAGTCACCCAAAAAGACTGTGCCTGGAATTGTGAACCTGCATGGACAAAAGTAATGTGCGATGGGACTGCAGTAAGGAGAGAACTTGGTTGAATAAGTGGAAAAGATGGTTGGATCCAGCCCGCCATTCAAATACCTGTAGCCAGTAAGGAATCATAAGATCAGTCTCAGAATGTGATAAAATCTGAAGGAGTATGTAGGTTGGATCATACAATACACTAATGGTACGCAGATATGACCTAGTTCTGGCTGTTGGCACAAGCCACAATTAAATTGTGTTGGCGTATGAAACGAGGTTGCTTCCATATTCCCTCCTCACTTTACTCTGTGCAGTTGGATTTTAAGGTTGACCTGGTGGTTTGAGCAGGCTCCCGTCTGCTGCATCATCTGAGCGCAGTCAAGTCAGATGGAACCACGGAGTTTTTAAATCAAGCTCTGTGTTCGAGAAAAGAAGGCAAACACCAAAACCTTGTGAGCAGTGCTGGTGCAGTTAACTGCAGCTTGTCCTGATGTCTGATTTGCAGCCGCTAATCCTAGCAGAAAACTCAGTCTGGATACACTGAAATTTTCTTACTGCTAGCCTTCTCTGTGATGCAGTTGCCTGTTTTCCAATGACTCCTCAGCCATTATGCTGATGGAACACATCCGTAACTTTCCGTCTTTTACTGTTGCTACAATGCATGTTCATAAAACTAACAAATAGATATGAAACTTAATGAAAACATTCAATAAAACTGACCTCATTTTTCAGTTGAATAAATTCAGTAAATTGAGCTATTTGAGCTACTTTCCTTGGTGTCCATTCAGAAATAAGCGCGAGGAAAGTCTGGTGCCAGGTCTTGGCAGCTATGATCTTTGTGGCAGTCAGAAGATTCCAGGTCCTGCTTTTGTAACCTATTCTGTTCCAAGCTGAGTAGGGCAATTCCATAAGCAGTTTGTTTTCTCTTGGGTTTCTCTTTCAGGGAAGAGAACCCCTTGGAGAGGGATTCTTTTGTTTGGACCTCCAGGAACAGGAAAGTCATACTTGGCAAAAGCTGTTGCAACAGAAGCTAACAATTCTACTTTTTTCTCCGTGTCGTCTTCTGACCTTGTCTCAAAATGGTTGGGGGAGAGTGAAAAGTAAGTATTTCACTTTGTTAATTCTTCAAACGTCAGTGGTTTTAAACTCTGAGCCTGCGTGTATGTATTAATTTATCTGATTTTCTTGTTTAATGCATTTCGATGCTGCCTTTTGACCTGAGAGTCCCCAAGGCAGTGAACATTAAAACATGTCAAACATTAAAACACTTTAAACACTAAAAGCTGCATTTAGAATACAAACAGTTGTGTATAAAATGTTTTAAACAAAACGTGTAAACACACAACTAAGAAGAAGGGCTAATAAGAGTTAGTGAGGAAGCGCCAAAGGCGACAAACAAAAATGTCTTCATTGCCTAACAGAAGACAACCATAGAGGGAGACAGATGAATCTCCCTGTGGAGGGAGTTCCCAAGATTTCATGCCACAACTGAGAAGGCCATTTCTTGGGTTGCTGCCTCTCTAGCCTCAGATGGCAGGAGCATCTGAAACATGGCCTCTGAAGATGAACAGAGAGGTTGGGTGGTTCATATCGCCCACATCAGCACAGTGCAGAAAGCACTAGGCTGTGCATCTTCTGTGCAGTCCCACACTGGGGACTGCGCACGCCATCCAGTGGAAGATTTTTGTAGCTTTAGGGTACTCAGAGGAGGGTTGACCATCCCCTCCGAGTGAATGGGATAGTGTTTTCCCAACCAAACCATCGTGTGCTCTGAGGAGGGAACACCTTTCCCCCATTTGCTGTTTGCCACCAAGTTGTGAAGACTGGTCCTGTACAGCTTGTCTGAGTGTTTTCCTGTGGAGACTTTGTTCTTCAAAATCCTTTAAAGAATTGCTTTTGAGACCATACCCGCATGTCTCAAAAGACCCGTGTTGGGGGAAAACTTTCCATCTGTGGGACAAAGGTGACAAGGACCAACAAGAGCACTCTTTATGCTTGATCTGGCTCTGTGAGCACCATAATGTTGCAGCCTGTAGACATTGCCAACAGTTTACACTCAGTGCCTGCAGAGATCAAGTGTCGAGGCTGAAGGCAGCTCTTTGGGAAAAGCCCTTATTTAGCACAGACAGCCCGACTGCAAAGTTATCTGCCCCAGCAAAGCATTCTCAGATCCCAGCAGTAAAGATACCTGCTCCAGCAGAACATCTATCCCAATCACCCTCTGTTGCCTCAGCTCTGAGGTTGAACCTGGTTTGACGTTGGTCTTGATTATCTGAGCTTTACAGCCCAGATGTTCATCTGACTTGCCTGCTAAAAAGGCCAAGGCAAAAACCAGTCTTAAGGAAAAGCATAAGTCAGTTCCAAGAGCTAAAAGTGATAGACAAGGGATGTTGAACTCATATGTTATGAGGACCGGATCTGACATAAATGTCATTTTGTTGGACCGGGTCATGGTGTGCCATAAAATAGAACACCAGATATCAGAGATACAAACCTTATAAAAGTTGTGGGCAAACCCAATTAATGATATTATTTTTACTCAAAATGCAAACATGCTTCAAAGACAATTTTGATGTACAGACCTTCCAAGAAAAGAAACTGAATGGAAAGTCTTCAGGGCGCAGGCAGAAAATTACTCAGCTTAATAGAAGCAATCCAGATTTTATCTTGCAACTCACAGTCCCGTAGAAGAACAAGAAATCAAGCGACCAGATCATGTGTTTCCAGTTGCTCTTATGATGTGAAGGGCTGCCCTGTTTCAAACAAGAGGAGGAAGGGGAATCCCTGACTTTGTGGAAGGGGAAAAATGCATTTCCATCTTGCTCAGCACAGTTAAGAATTGAGACGCTGCTGGCGGGCGGGGGCGGGCTTTGCGTTGCGGGGAGAGGAGGAGTGATCCTCTTTTCCGATGTCATACTCCAGGCTGGGCAGCCCAGGTGCCTCTGTGGTTTCTGATGTACAGACAAGTGTGGACAAACAAGTATAAAGGAAACAGTCGTGAGAGTCCGACCCACAAATCAAGCAGTCAACAACATTTGCAAAGAAAATCCATCTCCGGATCCTGGCCTGGGATCCATTAGAAGCTGAGCAGCATATTTGAGCCTGAACATTTACTGAGATCAGCATCCTATCTGAATGTATTATCTCTCATGACTTGTTGTAAAGCACTTTATGAACAAGAGAACTTTTGTACTAGTCTAATATTTCCTGAGGAAGATCCAGTTTTGAAACGTTGCTATATAATCCGGAGACGACGTTGATGATGTACCTTTGCACTAGAATTGTCTTATGGTTTGTAGGAATTTATTTATTGGGTTGTAGTGCTTCCAACTGTAATGAAAGCATTTTCTTTGCAAGTCTTGTTGACTGCTTGATTTGTGGGTCACACTCTCACAACCGTTTTCTTTATACTTGTTTTCTGAGGTACAGGTTGTTGGCTCTCAGGTGTCCCTGACTTTGTGGAGGGGAAAAAAGTTAGGAGAAAAAATGCATTCTCTTCTTGCTCATCACAGTTCATAATATTGTACTGAACAAGAAGAGAATTTATTTTTTTCTAACTTTTCTTTTGGATTGAGACACCCTCAAGGGCGGGCTTTGCATTGGGGGAGAGGAAGAACAATCCTCTTTTTCCAGCGTCACAAGCCAGGTAGGCCAAGCATCCCTGCAACCAATTCCTCCTCTCCTCCAGTGCAAAGCCTCCCGACTGGGCTTCTGAGCATCCCTCACTGAATGCACCCAGGGTGGTCCATTCCCCCAGCCCCACCCCACCCTTAGTATGCCACTTTTGTTGGGTGTTGTCCAACTCAGGTAAAGAAAACAGCTGCCTTCCCATGTGCCTGGGGGAGGGAGGGGAGGCTGGCATGATTGCAGTTGCAGCAGCCCTCTACTTACGGAGGAGGCTGACACTGAAGTAAATTCCACCACACACCGAAGCCACAATTGGAGCAGCTCACCGGCTCGCTCCCTCGAGCAGCTTCCTGTTCCCGCCCTCAAACCTCATGTGATGTCCTTTGCATGCTTGCAGGCCGGATAAAATTCCTGGATGGGCCACATCTGGCCCGCAAGCCGTATGATTGATGTCTCTGTGATAGACTATCTGAGGCAGAACCAGCAGTGGAAAAGGAGGGCATGATCTGTATTCCTTTTTCTTTGCATTTCCATCCCCACTACCAACTTTTTAGGAAAGGGAGATTGAACCCAAGTGCTCGGTGCTGGAGGGATCTTATCCACCCTTTGGTTCAGACCCAGTACAACCTGCTCCTTGGCCACCAGTCCTCTCACCAGTCCAATGGCAACACTATCCTTTCTTCATGCCACTGGTGTTCACTCAAGATTGGGGAGATCTCTATAAGCCAGCCCATAGGTTGGATCCAAAACCATTGACATCAAGAGCCTAGGAATGACCACTAGTTCCTGCTTGGCAGTATCTTCCATCTGTATTTTCTGACTATCCTTTTGATGCTCCGGATTTGGAGGATGAAGGTACTGGATCCAAAGAAAGTTTAGGCAAGCCCTCAGACCCATCCCTAGATGATACAGTGGGGAATCCAGGCCTGAGATCACCTAATGGGGACCTGAGGATCTTCGCAGAGCAAATGCTTCACATGGTTCAGTCTTTGGATATAGGATGGAGGGATGTCATTGGAATTGAGACACAGAAATAAAATTCTAAGCAGGCTGTGCTCTGATGCACCTGGAACCACAGTGTTTCCTCTTTAAGAGGGTTTTCTTGACGTCTCGTGAGATTCCACTCATTCGGTTGGCAACTCAAATTGTTAATAATTCATGTCAAGGTTGCAGTCCAATGAAGTGGAGACTCCAATTGCCTTTTTGGATTTTATTCCAGATTTTTCCTTGAGGACAAAGAAGATGGAGAGTTCGGGCCTATACTAGACCTCTGCTTTAAACTTTTATCTCAAAGAATTTAAGTTTAGAATGTCATTCTCAATGCCCTCTCCCTTTAGTTTTTGAGCATCTCCTGTCTCTAAAATCATTGGGGGTGGCTTCCTTCTCTCTGAAGGGTCACCTAGCAGCGATATCTGCTTTGTGCACTCTCATAGAGGGTAGAACTCCTCTTTTCTCATACCTCCAAGATGTTTCTTAATGGGATGTTTAACCTTTATCCTCCTACTGTTTCCATAGTGCCACAATGGTCCCTATACCTTTGAGCCATTAGCTACTGGCTCTTGTCAATTTTCTCCCATCACGGTTGTGTACCTAGTTGCAATAACCTCAGTGAGAAGGGCTGGAGATTTGGCTGCAGAGTACCCCAGTTGTTCGTATGTCATTCTGTCCTGAATAGTCAGGCTAGGTTCCACCCCACCCCAAGAACAATGAGTGAGAGCTGATGGAATGTTGGGGAGAGGCAGCTGGAAAACAGCAGTTGGGAGGACCGTTGGGAGCTGGCAGCTGGGGAGTTGAGAGGGGAAAGAGGATGCCTGACTAAAAGAAACTGTGGAGAAGAGCTGCTTAGAGCTGGCTGAAAATAGTCAGTTTGTGACAAAGGATCCCAGTTGCCGGAACAGGACCACAGTTCAGGAGTTCGATGGAAGTGAAACATTGCTATCTATCTTTCTTCAGTGTTATGTTCATACCATAAATAAAGATTAATTTCTTGTTTTGTTTAACCCCATGGGCTGTGTGTCCTGTGGAAAGAAACACACACACGTTAGTATCTCAATATACATTTGTATTATAGAATATGAATAAATGTTGGCAGCGTGTGAGTAGAACAGTTTTTGAGGCCCAACCCCAATAACTGTACGAGTGAGGGCCTGTTATTAAAGGGGGTGGGTGGGCTACCCTGTCTACTGATATCTCTGTGAGTGAGAGAGAGGACCTGAAGTGTGAAGTGGTCATGGCTGTCTGTATATTTTAAAAGAGACAAGAAGGGTGGCGAATGTGCTGTCCTGACCTATGTGTACCCTGAATCTGAAAAAGAGGGGTTGTAGAGGCTACTAGGGACTCTGTGAATGGAGAAGGGGCATCATAGGTTGGTTCTCCACAAGCACTGTCCAGATGGATTAGTGATCAGACTATGCAGGCACACGTTCCCTTCAATGCTCCCTCTAAGCTGTGGAGTCTTGTGAGCAAAAATTCTACTTTGTGAGCTACTGGCATTAAAGTTGTGAGCAAGTGATTTGGCAACTGCATAAATTAGTTTCCTCTGGAGCCATCCTTCCTGAGCTAAGACAAAAATGTGTGAGCTGGAGGCTAAAAAACTGAGCTAGCTCATGCTAGCTCAACTTAGAAGGAACACTGGTTCCCTCCTGCTCACTGTGAGCTCTTTCTTTTTACATACCAATTCTGTGAAGGGTTCATGGCATCTTGGGAGAACTGAGAGAAGGGGGTGCTCCCTTCTCAGAACCTGTGATGGTTTGGGCAGGAGAACATCATTTGCGCTCCAAGAGGAGGGGGCACCCCTTAAGTATCCTAGAACTAGGGGGAAAAAAATTCTGATTGGCTGGCCTGCACTTGTGCAGTCCCCAGTGTGTGCCTGGAACAACAGTTGCAGGTTAAGTGGAGCCTTGTCATACCCGTTACGTCTGCAGCAAAAGAGTACAGCTTCTGTAGTCAGGAGGTTATTAAAAATGTTATTTTGGTATCTGATGAAGTAACAGATTCTTGATTGCAAAAAATCAAGCCTCAGGAAATGCTTCGTCGTTTGAACCATGACAATAAAGTAAAATGGCTACTCATCAAAGATTGAACAGGTGCTGAATGCACAGATTTTTCTGCTCTCAGATTAAATTATGCATCTCTAATTTTGTTCTTTCATGATTACCTGATGTTAATTGGCACAGTTGTTTCTTTGGCTCAGCTCCACTCAGGAATTGCAGTGCTGTTCAGGTGTGGCCCATGTTTGTGAAATCTGGAATAGTAAGGGAATGAGAGGAGGAGAAAGAAGAGCGGTTGAAAGGGGTTGGCTGGGCTAAGTGGCAGCAGCTGAACTTGGAGAATTCTGTACCCCGCCTGCTTTATAATAATGCCACTCATGCACATAAATTTCCACTGTAATGCAACTACCAAGCATTTTGTTCTTCAATTGCATGTTTGAATTGCAGAGTTTCCTGGAATTTCTAGTTAATGGTATGTGCGTGATCAACTAAAAGCTTGACTAAAAATGAAGAACCACATTATACAAGTTCTGACAAATGAAACGGTTGGCCAAAGAGCATTTTTTTACGTGGAATAAAACAAAAGCCATGAGGCTGCAACCGGGGGAGAGGGTTTCCTCACCAGCAACCCACTGATGTCCCTTCCTGCATGACTGAAAATGATGTCAGCAATTCATCAAAAACACTAGCATTTGGCCAAACTCTGTGATTTAACTGTAGAGAGTTGCCTGAATGTTAGAGGGTCACTGGTGACACACTGTTGCCTCTGGTTGCGCAGGAAGTGATGTCAGTGTGTTGGGACACTGGCTTCCACTGCCATTTTCCTACCGCCTCTGCTCAGCTGAGATGCCCCGCCACCAGTGGGAAAACCCTAATTGGTGACCCCTATCGAGGAAAGCATGATGTTTTGTATTACAATGAACTCTCAACTCATGTAAGAACTGCAACTCTTTCACAGGTTAGTGAAGAATCTGTTTCAGCTTGCCCGAGAAAACAAGCCTTCCATTATCTTCATTGATGAAATTGATTCTTTGTGTGGTTCCCGAAGTGAAAATGAAAGTGAGGCCGCTAGACGGATTAAAACAGAGTTTCTAGTTCAGATGCAAGGTAAGATTATGGCTCTCCAGGCATGGCTAAAAAGATAGGCTTTCCTGCAAGAAAGAGCATGTGTTAGATAACCCAGTGTTACCTGTAGGCTTAAATCATTTTAACACCAGTAATCTTGTATGGAGTCCCATGCTGTTCCTTATTTAAAAGTCATAAAGTTATGGACACTGATTTTAAATTTACTCATTCCAATTTAGGAGTTGGAGCAGACAATGATGGAATTTTAGTTCTGGGAGCTACAAATATACCTTGGGTTCTAGATTCTGCCATCAGAAGAAGGTAATGTATAACACTATTTACCCTACAACTCAATCTCACATATTGGCACTTTGCTTTTAGAGCTCTCAGGCAAGGAGCATCAGTACGAAATGACACTGGGAGGCACAGTGCTCTTTTTTATAACTAGGTCTTGGATAGTTTTGTTCCACTTTGCAGGCATAAGATAGTGCTCTTGACTTCTGATGGCGCAAGTTCCTTGCATTTCTGCCTTCATAGGTATGGGCTTCCAAACACTGTATTTTATAAACGAAGTGTTACCCCAGTAGAATTAATGGCAAGATATGTGAGTATTACATATTTTTACCAGGAGCCAACATGGCGTAGTGGTTAAGAGTGGCAGACTCAAATCCTGGAGAACCGGATATGATTCGCCAGCCCTCCACATGAAACCTGCTGAGTGACCTTGGGCCAGTCCCAGTTCTCTCAGAACTCTCTCAGCCCCACCTACTTCACCAGGCGCCTGTTGTGGGGAGAGTAAAGGGAAGACGATTGTAAGCCGCTTTGAGACTCCTTAGGATAGAGAAAAGAGGGGTATAAAAATCTGTTCTTCTACTGAGGAGAGAGAAAAGTCAAGCGGAAAGAAAATGCTTGTTAGATGCACACTGAACGTTGCCTGATTGAACAAGTCGTTGTCCTATCAGTGTCCTGTCACTTACATGTTGATAACATGTTTTACATACATTGGTGGAAACAGGAGGATAGTCTAATTCACTGGTTCCCAGAGTGGGCAATACTGCTCCCCTGGGGGGTGCTGGAACGATCCAGGTGCAGATCCACAAACTACATCTTTTTGTCCACTTCTTTTCTTTTTAAGTAATTTTTATTGGTTTTCCACAAACAAACTTACAAACTAAAAGGAGAGTAATAACTTATCTTCCATTCAGACTGATTCTCTCCCTTATGACTTGACAACAATGAATTAATCTAGTAAACTAGCAATTTTGAAACGATATGGGTTAAACAATATTATCTCTTTTCACTTAAAATCATCTAAGCAATCTACTATTTGATTTCATTTGCTAACATATATTCAGGAGCTCTTTACAGTAAATTTCCATGTTTTCTCAGCATCTTCTTATTTTTAGCAGAGCCCTTTGCTTTATAATCATTCTTGCTAGTTTAGTTTTAATACAAAATACATATCTGTGCCCTTTTTCCCCACTATCATCTCTCACTGCTTAATTTCTTTTGAATACAACACATTGCATTTGGTTACATTTTAAATCATTCTTGCTAATTTAGTTTTAATGCAAAATACTTATCAATGTCCATTTTTTCCACTATCATCTCTCACTGCTTAATTTCTTTTGAATACATAACATTCCATTTGGTTACATTTTAGTAAATGTTCCCTGAACCAATCTTATAGAAAGATACATTTCTTAAACACATTTTATACAAAAAGTTTAATTTTCTTTCTCTTTGTCTGACAACTTCTCAATAAAATCTTGTCTCTGTTTCTCTTTCCTTTAAAGACTGCATAGGTTGGCTTTGAAGTTAACAATATGTAGCTTAAGTTAGTATTTGCATGCCTATGTTCTATCTTCTCTTTTCTCTGAGGTGGCTTTTGCTTCTAGAATTTGGTTCTTTCTGTGATTCTCTTTGGTTCTGTAGCACCCACTTCCATAAGTGGTTTGGCTTCCTTTCTTATTGGGTTTGTGTTTTTATACATCATCTTCCTCTGGATTGAGGAAAAACTCTCTTGCTTGTAGTTTTTTTCTGTGTCTGCGAAAGTTTGGTGCAGAAATTTGTCTATGTCCTTTGTAAATTCCATTGTAGTAGTTCAGTTTTCATTATATAGTTCAGCACAAGTTTCTTTGATTGCTAACTTAATTAAATCCACAATCATGCATTTCAGTTCATCCCATGGGAGCTAGGTCAGATTAACATCAGCCAAGTTGTCTGAGTTTACAACATTTAGCCCATTATTCTCTTGAGGTTCCATTTTTTACACAGTCTCTATAGTCTCAGTGCAGCTAAAATCAACATGCTTTGCTCAATCAGCAGTCAAGGAGCCAAACCACATTGCAAAATAGAAAGCTGTAGTAGATATAATAACAACTGAGATTCTTTCCACCAAAGTCAGGTGATTGTTATTATCCAATGTCTCCTGAGCCCAGAAGACTTACAAACCAGTTGTTGATGTTTCAGGAAGTCATTCCCATATAAGGAGACGCCGTTTAAATGTCCCTGTATTTTCCTTCTCTTTTTAATAATATTAAGGACTTATACAGTTTATATTTCCCATAGCCATTGATAGAATGCTCAGATAACAATGTTTGTATTCTTTTTTTTGCCCCTTATGGTTCTTTAAATGTGTTTGTAGCCACAACTTTTGCTGGCTGCTTATGCCGGGGGGGGACCACTCCTCCTTTCCTCTTCTTTATAGATGCTCCAAGGGGGCTTAGTCGAAGGGTCTGAATTCTTTAATGTTGCTTTTTACTGGTACTCACAATTTCATGGAGGAGATGAGGCTTTAGATTGTCTTTGTCGGGTATCCACAGTTTCTGCAGACATGGTAGACCATGTCTGCACAGCTCAGTTCTTCCACGTCGGGATGATCCTGAGCTTGAACCCACTCACTACCACTTGTGGGGCACTTGGATTGTGTCCCCTGCTCCCGACATCTCTCTGGGAGTTCAGGTGGAACTTGGGAGCCCCAGAGTTCTGTGAAAAGACACGAAGAGTCGGGGGTGCTCCGGAGCAAGCCTGAGCACCCACCGCGTTGCTGCGTCGCAGCCCGGAAGTCCCCTTTTTGTCCACTTCTTGAAGGCAGATTTCCAGGGTGTTGAGTAATTTTTTTTCTGAAAAGAAGGCAGTAGGCCAAGTAAGTTTGGGAACCTCTGGTCTAATTGAGGTGGTGTTGCATAAAATATGCTTGTTCTCAGCAAGCCAAAATTACTTTATGCTTGAAATATGGTGTGAGTGCTTCCAAAAAACCTTGCCAAGCTTGGCTGTGCAATCTGTTTTATTAGCAGTGTTAATATTTCATATTGTTTTTTTAAAAAAAAATTGTTGCAAAAGGCTTCCTTCTTCTACCTAATTCTGCTGGACAGGCAAACCTGAGTTTGTATAAGTGGTGCAGCACTGTCATCAGTATTTGACATTTTGGCCTCTCTCCCGCAATCAGGTTTGAGAAACGCATTTACATTCCCTTGCCTGAAGACCATGCCAGAACAGCCATGTTTAAGCTTCATCTGGGGTCCACACCCAACAGTTTGAACGAATCAGATTATCGAGAGCTCGGAAAACGAACAGATGGCTATTCGGGTGCCGATATAAGCATAATCGTACGAGATGCCCTGATGCAGCCTGTTAGGAAAGTTCAGTCAGCCACGCACTTTCGAAAAGTGAGTAAATGAACCTCTCTCTTTTTTTCCTCCCCTGTAATCATTCTCTTGGTTATTTTTGTGCTGTTCCTTGGAATCCATTACATCTTTTTATTCCTTCCTTTAAAAATGGCAAAATTGACAGCAGGGGTACAACTGATGATGACTGCAACTGTTTTATTTTGAAGACCTCAGATTTATTATAAAAGACTAGTCTCATGCTAACTGGCATTTAGCTGTGTCAGCTGCTGTGACCAGTGTTCCCTCTAAGCTGAGTTAGTGTGAGCTAGCTCACCATTTTTTTTAGTCTCTGGCTCACACATTTTTGTCCTAGGTCAGGAAGGATGGCTCCAGAGCAAACTAATTTTTGGAGTAGCCAAATCGCTCACTCACAACTTTAAGTAACTCACAAAGTGGAATTTTTCACTCACAGAACTCCACAACTTAGAGGGAGCATTGGCTGTGACAGGCCTGAAAGTGGCTCGTTCCTCAGGCCCGTAGCCAGAAGTCTTATGGTCTGGGGGCACGAGCACGCTAAGGAGAGGTACAGTTGCCAGGTTCCCATCACTGCGTGGAGCCTGATGACATCATGGGTGAGGATCCAGTGATGTCAGCTAGTGGTATCCACTGACATCACATCGCATGGGCAGTGATCTTACGGCTTTGTGCCACATGATGAAGCTTCTTAGGCTGAAGAGGTGGGGTTCAAAACTGGTGGGAGCAGTGGGTGTAGAGGCGATGGCAGTTAATTACAGCTTCGGTAACTGAATTGGGAGGTTCCACCCTAGAAATTATCCCCTACTAGGTAGGTAGGTAGGTTACTGTGTAATGAGGGCGAATGTGCAGAGGGTTTGTAGTCTCAATATTTGGAGTGTTGATTGTCGATGGCTCAGATTTACATAGACCAAAGGTACGCGCTCTGTAGCTTTTGGAGAAGCACATTTGCAATTACCATAACCCAGAAAGAGCCACACGACTCCTGTGTACGCCCTGTGCACCACCCCACCAAACACACACATACAATAACTGAAGGTTGTAACTATTACTATTAAACATATAACCATAACTATAACCTTTTTTAATTACCAGATTCCTGAGCAGGTAGGGTTGTTTCTCCCTGCCACTTGTTAAATACTATGCCAGTCCCTATGTTGTCTGGAGTGATGGGACAGGCTTCCTTCTCTGCCTTCTTGCTCTCCCCTCTACATGAGGCGCACAGTAGCTCAACTTCCATCTCTGGCACAAAGCCCACAGCTGGGGGTGGGTGGGTTTCCCCACTCAGGTATTCTTCAGTGCCTCTGACAGGGGCCGTTTCAAGGTATGAACCGCTGGCCTGCTGAAACGCAGGTAGGATTGCCGGTTTGACCTGGAGAAAAGTGCCCTGTCCTTTAACGGAGGCTTAATGGATGTTGTTTTCGAAGTGGCGTTCTTTATCTCCGTGCCACGAAAAGCATCGGCTGCCCATTTCCTCATATTAAGCCTCTGTCAAAGGGATAAGGTGACTTTTCCCCGGGCCTCTTGGCAACCTTGAAATATGGGGCGGGTGCCACACTGGGAGAACAGCACTCAGAAGAGCCACAGGTGGCTCCCACGGTTCTGGTTTAGATCCTCCTGAGATCCTTGTGCTTCTGTAGTGAGAGGCAGGGCAATTTAAGATTGCCTGCACGTTACACTCCTTCAGCCCTTCAGACTTGTGCAGTAAAGAAAGTCCTTGTTGCGACGTATGAGTCTACCCTGGGCATTACGCCCCCTCAGTACTTTAGCTCTAACCCTACATTTTGGGATAGGCGAGGGAAGAAGGTTGACCGGGATTACTCATCTGTGAGTAGAAAGCATCCTGCACATGCTCAGACACCCAGGCTCCTTGACACCGGCAAGCTACAGCAAAGTGGCTTGTAACTGATTGCAAACCGACTCCCGGCTGAGTGGAATTAGACATTTGTTTTTCTGCCTCGTGGCGGGTTAACTGGCAGATCCTAAACAGTGTAGATTCAGGTGGGTAGCCATGTTGGTCTGAAGCAGTAGAACGAAGTTTGAGTCCAGCAAAGCGCAATTCTGGGTGTAAGCTTTCGTGCACGGTGCACTCCATCATGTAGCTGAAGATGTGTGCATGCAAGCAAGACGCTTGTACCCAGAATTAAACTTTTTTGGCCTTAAAGGTGCCACTGGACTCAGACTTTTTCCTAAACAGCATAGTAATTTATTATTAGTGAATAGTAACGTCATACCAGTTTTCTGTCCAGTATTCTCACTTAATACTGTGAATGTTAAGAGGAGACGAAAATGAACGTGGTCATTAAGGGGTTAACTGGCTCAGTTTGCATGTTTCCCCTTCTACTTACGCAACAAAAGCAAACATACAGATTTCTTTTGACAATGCAGGTTGGTTATTCGGTTGGGGGAAAGCATACTCCTGTTTTGTCCTGCTCCCAAGTGTCTTCCCTAAGCAAACAGAAACCAGAAGAAGTGGTTCCACCACGCTCTTGGAATATTTTAGGTGGAGTGAGAGAACACTGAAACTCACCTGATTCCAGAACAGAGCTTGAGTCCAGTGGCACCTTTAAGACCAGCTCAGGTTTATTCGAGGTATAAGCTTTTGTGTGCATGCACAGCTTATACCTTTTGAATAAAACTTTGTTGGCCTTAAAGGAGACACTGGACTCCTCCAGCTTTGTTCTGCCGCTTCAGACCCACATGGCTCTACCCACTTAATTCCATCACCTAATTCCAGGCACAGAATAAATCTTCCGGTTCAGAACACCAATACGCTGTATGCTGTTCTCACTTCCTTTTAGTGGCAATAGCTTGGTCTGGCTCTTTACTGCAGGTCCAGCATTCAGTGGCTTTGGGAAATTCTCACACGTGGGTATAAGAACAGGGTCTGGGAGACCCAGGTTCAGATCCCTGCACTGCCATTGCAGCTCCGTTGGTGAGCTTGGGCCAGTCATGCACACTTGGCCTAACCCACCTCACAGGATTGTTGCGACAGTCAGATGGAGAAGGATGGAAGCTGTTTTGGGTCCTCATGGTGGAGGAAGGTGGGGTATGAATGAAGCGAATAAAATAACGACAAGCTGCATTTTCTTTTTACCTTGTGGCTTTGCCTGTCATCTGCTGAGCTTGTGGGCTGGGCAGCAGTGCAAGTCTGACTATGGCATAAGAAGGTCCACGGGCTGTCTTAACATCAGTTTCACCACGCAATGTCATTTACACTCCATTTTTCTTCCCAGTGGAGAAATTTATCAACCCTGAGAGACAGGTTAGGCTGAAAGCGGGAGGGCAATGCGTACGCGCTAGCGATTAGACGCCTCGTCCCCACTCCCCGAGGAAAACAAAGTTAAAATGTTTTAAAAGAATGTGAATTGCCGTTTGGAGCTGCAGAAACTGATTTATGAGACGTCTGGAATAACAAGAGGCAGTTCGGTGAAGGACTTGGTGAGAAGATAATTAAACTTTTTGTAGCATTAAAGAAAAGGGAGGCTGAGCTGAGGTGGAGATAACATGGCGGTTACAGTGAAAAGTTTATCAGAACAATTGGCGCAATTTCAAACTTTAGTGCTTGACTCTCAAGCTAAAATACAAACTTCACTGACTGAATTAACGACAGAGATGAAAAACCTGGGCTCAGAAATTAAGGTGGTAGCCGGAATTGCGTCGGAGGCGAAGTCTTTAGCACAGGAGAATAGCAAGCAGATTGATTTATTGAAAAAACAATATATAGACTTATCGGACCGGAACAGGAGAGGAAATATTCTCTTTGGTATCTCAGAGGAAGTGGCGATAGGTGACTTAGAGCAAACCTTAGTAGAGTGGCTATTGATACAGGGCCTGGAAATACACGCAGAAGAGATTGAGCGGGCCCATAGACTACAGACAAAAAGAACGGGGGGGGGGAACCACGCCCAGTAATAATGAAGCTTACGAGAGAGAAGTTGCAGCAGAGAATATTTAAAATGCTCAAGAAAAACAAAGACTTGACATTTAAAGGCAGAAGGGTCTTTGTGAAGGAAGACTTTTGCAAAGAGACTCTTTATCAAAAGAGCCAAATGAAGCCCTATGCACAGAAGCTACATCAAAGCAACATCAAATTTAGCTGGGGGTACCCAGCATCACTGGTTATTTACCAAGCAGGGAAGAGGCTCTGTGCGAGGAACCCTGAAGAGGCACGGAAACTGCTAGAGACCCTGAGAGTGGACACAAGGAGTGCTGAGATGGCACCAATGGAGGAATCTTATCAACCTCAGCTACCACAGCTGGAATCAGGAGAAGGTCCATCCTCCTGTCAGGAAAAGAGGCCAAGAATGTCCAAAGACTAAGACATATTAAGGGAAGTATACAAATGGAACTAAAACAATATTTTAAGTGGCTATTAGCATAACTCGGGGAGTGGAGAGCACGCTTGCTCCAGATGTGTAGAAAAGGGATGAGTACTCATCCCCAATTGTTGACTCTACACAAGGGGAGGGAGGAGGGGGAAGGGTAGGGAGGGTAGGGTAGGTAATACAAAGAAGAATATAAAGTTAAATAGCTGGCCAGGGGAACAAGGGGAAAGCAAATCTAGGCTTGAATATGGCTAAAACACTACAGATGCTAACACTGAACGTCAATGGTTTGGGTTCAGATTTAAAAAGGTACAAACTTTCTAGATTCCTTAAACAACAGAATACAGACATAGCATGGCTTCAGGAAACACATAAGGCAAAGAAAGACAAAAAACCTTTGATTAAAGACCCTAACTGGGCAATTTTGGCAGAAGCAAGGGGATCAACAAACGCAAGAGGTGTAGCAATTTTGGCCCACAAAAGAAATGATATAAAAATAACAGAAGTGATAAGGGATGTTGAAGGGAGATATTTAATGATTAAGTGTCTGATTGAAAATAGATTAACAACATTGATAAATATATATGCTCCAAATACAGGACAGAAAACCTTTTTATTAAAGATATTAAAGAAAGCACATAACTTCTCTGAAGGAGAGGTAATATTAGCAGGAGACTTAAACAAGACTCTTAATAAGGACAATATAATTAATTAGAGACAATGGGATCTGATAGAAGTACATAAAGCCCTTAGTTTATTGCCTAGACCTACATATTTCTCAAGTAGACATAAAAAATCCTCATGCTTAGATTATGTATGCATCAACAGGGCATGTACCTGGGAGGTAAAGAGAGTAATTACCCATCCAATATGGATCTCGGACCATGCCCCAGTAAGTGTGGATATTACATTGGCTCATCAACAAACTAGAAAACCATGGAGATATAACAACGTGATCATGGCTAGGGAGGAGAACAAACGACATATTAAAGACCAAATAAAGCTGTATTTTCAAGAGAATAAAGGGACAGTGGGGACAAATATATTATGGGATGCGGCCAAAGCAGTAATTAGAGGGCAATGTATAATGAAAGAAAAGGAGATAAAGAAAAAAATGGTATGCTGATAAGGGAAGAGAAAGTACAGGAATTGAGTAGGCTGCAAAGGGATCAAGCGCAGAAATTCTGCTCCAACAGACATAGGTTAATTAGGGAACTACGGAAAAAGCTAGACACTCTAGATTCCATGGCATTATGGAAAAAGCAGGTTATGGTGAAGAGTGAATACCAGAGAAACACACTCAATTCAGCTGAAAGATTAGCAAACTGTTTGAAAAAGAAAAAAGAGAGGCAAAGGGTGAGGAGTATTAGGACAGATAAAATAGTGACACAGAACCCAGAGGAGATAAAGGGGGCATTCGAAAGCTTCTATAAGAAACTATATGAGAAAAAAGAAGAGAGTTCGAGGAGGAGACAGAGATAATGTTAACAGAGACTGAAAGGGGAAGTCTGGAAGAAAATATAACTAGAAGGGAGATTGAGCAGGTGATAGATAGTTTAACGACAGGGAGGTCACCGGGATTGGATGGCTTTTCAGCTGAATTTTACAGGGAAATGAAAGAGGTTCTGGCCCCTGAATTACAGGAAGTCTTTAACAATATATTGAGGGGAGGGAAGGCCCCAGACACATGGAGAAGGGCAGAAATAACGGTGATTTTGAAACCCAGGAAAGATCCCCAAGAAGTGGGTTCATACAGACCGATTAGTCTGTTGAATCAAGATTACAAAATTTTTGCTAAAATAATGACAAACAGATTTAAGAAAATCATTCCGAAAGTAATAAAAGAAGATCAATATGGCTTTGTGGAAGGTAGAAACATTGCAGTAAGAAATTTAATTAATGTTTTGTGCCATAACCAATCTAGGAAACTAGCATTGTTGAAATTGGACGCCTATAAAACCTTCGACACATTGTCACATCAATTTTTATGGACAGTCATGGCCAAATATGGGTTTAGTCAATCAATCATAAAGGTACTACAAGAGATATATAGAGAAGGTACAGCGGTAGTTATAATTAATGGGGAGCACACTTTGCAACTTTTAATTCAGAGAGGAGTTAGGCAAGGATGCCAGCTCTCCCTGTCCCTGTTTATAATGGCTATAGAACAGCTTGCCCAGCATATTAGGAACTCTGGGAGAATAGAGGGATGCCAGCTAGGTAAGGCCGAGCGCCAAAGAATATATTCTTTTGAACTATGATGCTGGAGAAGACTCTTGAGAGTCCCTTGGACTGCAAGGAGATCAAATCAGTCAATCCTAAAAGAAATCAACCCTGACTGTTCCCTGGAAGGCCAGATCCTGAAGCTGAAGCTCAAATACTTTGGCCACCAAATGAGAAGGGAGCATTCACTGGAGAAGACCCTGATGCTGGGAAAGATTGAAGGTCAAAGAAGAAGAGGACGGCAAAGGATGAGATGGTTAGACAGTGTCATCGATGCAACGAACATGAAATTGAGCAAACTTCAGCGGACAGCGGAAGACAGGAGGGCCTGGCGTAATCTGGTCCATGGGGTCGCAAAGAGTCGGACTCGACGGTGCGACTGAACAACAACAACAAGCTAGGTAAGGAAGAAATTAAATTAAACCTGTTTGCAGATGATTTGATTATAGTTACATCTAACCCGAAAGAAGGAGTCAAAGAAACAAAAATTATATTGGAAGATTTTGAATTAAATTCAGGATTAAAAATTAATATGGCAAAATCGGAAATAATGTATATCAATGTAAGAATGGAAGAAAGGAGAGACATACACAAGTGGACAGGAATAGGCCTAGGCATTAAGAAATTCAGGTATTTACGAATAGACATAGTTAAAAATATTAATAAGATGGTAGAGAAGAATTATAATAGGATATGGAATGTAATATTGAAAGAAATGAAGAGATGGGGAAAGAAGATGTTAAATATAACAGCTAGGATTAATACGGTGAAAATGTTTTGGGTTTCAAAACTATTATACTTGTTTCAAACGATCCCTTTAGAAATTCATAGACAAAAAATTAACAGCTGGAATGCGAAAATAAAGGAGTGGGTTTTTGGTAGCAAAAAAAGTAGGCTCTCCAGGCACTTTATATATGCTCACGCTTCAGATATGGGATGGGGCCTCCCAGAAATGGAGAATTATTATGAGGCATTTCAGATAAAAGCACTAATGGAAATTGGAGAGGAAGGCGAACAAAAATGGATTAGAGTTGAGAATGAAGCAAACAAAGGGGTGGGAAGATTTGGAGTATTCACAGGAGACAAGTCTAAATATGAAACATTAGAAAGGGGACCGAGAAGAACAACATTAATGATTTGGAAGAAATGGCAACTGAAATGGTTAAAGAGAATATCCAAGTACGCTCCGTTGGAGGCTTTGGATGAAGAGGAAGAGGATGAAAAATGGTGGCTATTACTCAAACAGAAAGGGTTTACTAGGTTACAAAATATAATATGTGGGCAGACGCTTAAATCATTACCAACATTATACGAGGAAATAGGAGGGAAACATTGGTTGAAGATTACAGGTCTGCATAACAGACTCAAAAAGATGATTGAAAATAAAACTTTGGGTATGGGGGAGCCAATGGAGGAGCTATTACGATCAATGACAACTGCAAAGAGAGGATTAGCCGGCAGAATATATAGGAAGATGGTCACTAACAAGGATCAAATAAGAACCCTGTTTCAGGGTAAATGGAGTGCAGAAACACGTTTAGCGGATCAAACAGTTAATAGAATTATAGATGGTATACAGGAGATAAAAGTACACAAATTTAGAGAACTGGAATTAAAATTTTACACCAAATGGTACAGAACCCCGGCTATATTAGCTAATATATTCCCACAACTAAGTTCAAATTGTTGGCACTGCAGGAATACGAAAGGATGGTACTCCCATATGTGGTGAGAGTGCAGAGAAGCTAAAGGGTTTTGGGAGATAGTGACAGAGCAGCTTCATAAGTTTTTTGCGATAAGACCGAAGATAGACCTGGAACTGATGTTAAGTAGCACCTTAGGAAACCAAGTTATTGGAAAAGGAGGACAGGATCTATTTAAAGCAATGGTGCTAGCTGGGAAAGCAGTAATAGCATTCGGTTGGAAAGATAAAACTAAATGGACAGAGGTAAACTGGCAGAATTATTTATTTGAATATATCCAATCAGACATAATAGCCATCTCTAACCAAGATGAACTATGGGAATTAAGAGTAGGAAAGATCAGGAGAAAATAGCATTTGTACTTAAAATGGGTCATGGAAGGTCAAAGGCGGGACGTTCAGTGGAAGCTCCTAGGTTTGTGCCCCTGGCTAGAAAGGACAAGTAGTTAAGGTAGGGGGGAGGGATCGAAAGCAAGAAAGTGAAGATGAATATATGCGTGAAAAATAACCATCCAAGTCATATTAAAACTTCTCACCTCCGATTTCAGGATATGAACAATCTTTGGCTACGACTTTAAAGAGCATAAGGAAGAAGAAAAGGAAACTAAGGAGGATTAAAAAAGGAAAAAGACTTTAAGACTAACTCTGCTCAATTGGATACGAGGAAATAGATGAAGCAAGATGGACAGAAGGAGCACTTACATAAGGGATCTTTGCCGAAGATATAGAAATAGCATATATAGCTTCGTAGAGAGAGGAGGGAGGGCAGAGTACACAACATGTATGGGAATAGGAATGGGTTTGAATGTAATGTACATAATATATATATATGTATATATATATATGTGTGTGTGTGTGTGTGTGTGTATATATATATATATACACACACATATATATATACACACACATATATATATATATATACATATATACATATATATATATATATAAAAGGTTAGGCTGAAAGCGTGTATCTGGTCCCAGCTCACCAAGGATGTTTCTGTGGTAGACGGGGATACCTGGGTCTCCAAAATGCTAGTTCAACACTCCACCCCCTGTACTGTGCTGGCTCCCAACTGTACTGTGTATTGCCTGTAGCCCAGCCAGTTTCCTGTGTTCTAGAAACAGGCAACTGGAATGTATTCTGTCCCAACAGAACCAAGTCTCCTTCCACCAGCAGAAGGCTTCGCCTTTAGTGGTGCATAGCAATCCGCATCCAGCCCAGTGTACACAAATGCTGGCTGATTCGTTTCCTCCCCAATGTTGAGACAAACAAAACTTCCTGCCTCTCTGAATGTCTCAATATGTTCAGCCTTGTAACTCAAACCTTCTTTCTTTCCCAAGGTGAAAGGCCCATCGTTGTCTGACCCAAATGTGTTAGCAGATCTGTTCACGCCATGCTCTCCAGGAGATCCCGGCGCCATTGAAATGACATGGATGGACGTACCCGGGGACAAACTACTGGAGCCTGTTGTTTCCATGGTCAGTTTTTGTTTTGCTTTGTTGAACTGTCAGCTGAGGTCTTTACGTTGCTAAATAAATGATGCCTTAATTTCCATATTTAAGCACCGAGTAAATCTGGCTGGATCACGTGCTGCCATACCAGGTTTACTCAAGACAGCTGGATCCCTTTTGTTTCATAACACCAATTTTCCATGCTCAAATGGCACTCCTCCCTATTGTTGTTATCTTTTTGGAGCGCACCAGTCTCCTTCCCACTTAAGAACATAAGAACATAAGAGAAGCCAATGTTGAATCAGGCCAATGGCCCATCTAGTCCAACACTCTGTCACACAGCGGCCAAAATATACCAGGTGCCATCAGGAGGTCCAGCAGTGGGGCCATGATGAAGCATGTGCCAGATTTCTGTGCTTCATAATAGCATTTATGAGTTGAAACAAATATAGGCGACGGTGGTTTGATGGTTTACCTGATGGGCCTTTGGTTGTTAACCCTGTTTCCACTCGCCACAGTGGGGAAGGCAATTCCTTGCCCGCAGGTAGCTCGCCAGAGCTGTCGCTCAAGCTGCCCCGTGGCAAACTTATTATTGGTGGATTGGTGAGTCGGTAGAAGCATTTATGCAGGATAGCCAATGTATGTTATCACGTGCAAAAATACCTTAAGCTTTGCCATCCCGACACACCCAAAGGACTCGCACGAAACCTGCTGGTGGTTGTGTCGACGCATAATGCTGCCATCTGTAGTAGCGAAAGATTAGGATCTGGTTATTCTGCAGGAAGATGGTGGTAAAAGGAAGGAGTTATCACCTTGCTACCTTTCAAATACATTACATGCAATGTGTTCCATTCTTCACCCAGTAGTGAGTATAACTCAGTAACTGCACATGGAACTTCAGTTCCTTTCCTTTGATGTTCAACCACAGCTACAAAATAGATTCAGGTGGGTAGCAGTGTTGGTCTGAGGCAACAGAACAAAGTTTGAGTCCAGCTTTCGTGCGCATGCATGCTTCTTCAGATATCTGCATGCACACGGAAGCATATACCCAGAATTGAACTTGGTTGGTCTTAAAGGCATTGCCTTGCACCTCTGTTCTTCGTGAAAAACTCCTAAAGGCTGGAGAGTATTAAAGAAAAAATTGCAAACAAATACCATCCATTGGCCGAGGAAGGTAAGAGCATCAGTACGAGGAGAAGAATCATAATGCTGTATCCGTTGTAGAAAAACCTATTCTTAGTAATTTTGTGTAGTTACAAAAATTAGTACCCATGTATGAAATCTCCTTTTGTTTCCCTTCTGCCCTGAGGAACTCTCTGAACTTAACAGAAATTCCCCAAGTCAGTCTAGACGCTGATTTCACAATTAACTCATTGGAAATCTTCCACAATGAGTCACAAAAGCACCATATCAGGCATCGCCAGGAGAATGTCACATCAAGGGGGGGGTGTCTGCTTCTTAAACATACCCCTGTGCCATGTCACAAACTGCTTTTGCAAAGCACCCTGTTTCATAGTGGTTTGCAACATGGCATAGGTGACTTGCAAAATGGCACAGGTGACACCAATTCTCTTGGTTCTCAGGACTGAGATCAGGACTGAGACTGCAGACCTAACCTTGCTTGCTTGAGGGTAAAAGTTGCTAAACTCAATAGGACTTAACTCTGAAGGCAGCGTAGCATTTGAACAGACTTTACCCAACAAAAAAACCTTGCTGAACATATGCAGCCTTGTGCCAAAAAAGGGTCCATCGTAATATTCTAAATAAATATTCTAACTGCATTTTTAAGCAAAACTTTGCAAATTAATCCCAGGTATTCATGGTTTAGAGACCCACCCTAATGGGCTTCCAGAGGCTTTTATAGAGGTTATATTTAGGTTCCCCGGTGGGACTCAGTGCTCAGTCTAGAAGAAGAGACCTCAGAGATGCTTAGTTTTGCACTTCTCAAGCTGGATTTGTGTCTCCATGCTTGTTAGCAGCATATATGGTTTTAAATAAATAGTATATGGTGGTGAAAAATAAATACCAGGTCTCAACTCCATTGTGTCTTTGCAAATCGGTGTATTAAGGTTATAATTAGGGGTGTGGAAAAATTCTTTTTTTTTCTGATTGGATCTATTGGACCCAAAAAAATATCGGTATCCCCGAATACCAGTATCGTATTGGTATTCGGGTAGATATTTGGAAAGCCAGTTTGGTGTAGTGGTTAAGAGCAGTGGGCTCTAATCTGGAGAACTGGGTTTGATTCTCCACTCCACATGCAGCCAGCTGGGTGACCTTGGGTCAGTCACAGTTCTCAGTCTATTGTGTGAAGAGGAAGGGAAGGAGATTGTAAGTCGCTCTGAGACTCTGAGTGAAGGGAGGGGTATAAATCCAACTCTTCTTTTCCTCCTCCTCTTCCATTTCCATCATCATACTCTATGGGGACTTTCACTCGTGCTACCTTCAGTTCATGTGCCAAGTTGTGCTGTGGCACCAAACAACTTGGTGAGAAAACTGAAGGCATTTAAACTTTAAATGCCTTCTAGCTGCACCTGAATAAAAGCCGAATAATATCAGCTTTTATTCAGGCTTGGCTATTTTTGTAACCAGATCAGATTGTCTAATCTGTATTCAGATGAATAGATACCTGAAAAATACTGGATATTTTTCAGGGATTCGGCCCAGTATATACTGAGTGCATACCCCTAGTTATAATTGCCATCAAGAATACACTTTTACTTAGAAAACCATGTGTAAAGGAAGTCTTCCTAGCTAGTGATTTTAAATCAAATCCACACAGTTTTCATGTGAACCAGGGCTTGAAAACATGGCCACTGCCTCAGCTCCTGAGTGACAACAGTGGTGGAAGTACTTAGATACGTACCAGCACTGCTATGGTTTGTGTTTCTGCCCACCCACTTCCCTGCTTGGTAGATCTTGAAGGTGATCTCCTGAATTTCCAGACTTCTACATACAAAGGCTCCAGACGACTTGTAAATAGCAAGGTGTTTTTGGTTCTGAGATAAAACCATAGAAACCAAAAGGATTAGTGACAGTGATGGTGCCCGGGAATTTTTTTAATCGCTCTTGATACTTGCTCCACTGGTCAGGATTACTTCTATGGAGGTTAAATAGTTTCATTGTTTATATAATTGCGACTAGTTGCAGGCTGGTACTCCCACTTAATTTCCTAAACCTTCGAGCTCGTCTTGCTGAATTGGAAAGTACGTAGTCGATGTGACTTTTGCATATGAATTTGCAGTCTAATAATTCTGCCTGGTTTTATACTTACTGAGTCATAATGAATCTAAAGAATGATTATTGAAAGCAATGTTTTTTTAATTACATGGTTTTACTATATTTCTTGTACCTGGAAAGGAAAATCTTTTTTACTGTTTAGAAAGCCATGTATTTTTGTTCTTAATGCAAGCACAACATATAAAGGTTCGTTTTTTGCTTTTGTTACCCCCTGATGGGGCAGACTAGAAATCCCAGTCGCTTGGGAATTAAAAATAGTTAACATGCCTTGACTGGTAATAACTGTTTCCTAGTCGTGGTAAGCAAATACATATAGCACAGCGTAATGATAGGTGCCACTGAGAGTGATTCTGCCGAATAGGAGAGTTAATGTGGAGGCTGACAAGCTGAATCCAGGAGGCCATCCATTCAAATCTCTCTCCAGTGGTGCTCTCACTATAGGATCCCGTAGAGTTCCATCTTCTCCCCCACACTGTTTAACATCTACATGAAGCCGCTGGGAGAGATCACCGGGTGATTACGCAGGAGCCTGGCACGATTAATCATGTGTCCTGTTAATTGTTTTTTCCCGGTTTTAGTGTCTATTAACGTTTTTATGTATCTGATGTAAATTTTAATTCTTAATGTTTTTATCCATCGTTATTTTATTGTTTTATATTGTTGCAAACTGCCCAGAGAGCTTGGGCTACAGGCAGTACAGAGATTTTAGGAAGAGGAGGAGGAGGAGTAAGGTGCCACCAATATCCGGATGACACCCGGCTGTGCTTCTCCTGAACAGCAGAGTGGGAGGGGGGGCATCTGTGGAAGTCCTGAGTAGATGCTTGGAGGCAGTGGTGGGATGGATGGATAAAACTGAAGCTCAGTCCAGACAAGACTGAGTTTCTGATGTTCAGTGACAAAGCTGCTCAAGGACTGAGAAGAAAGCCTGTCCCAGAGAGAGCTGCGATCCCCGTGAAGGAGCAGGTCTGTGGCTGCAAGGTGGGGTACTGCTAGATCCTTTTAAAAAAACAAAAACTATTATTAGATATATTTCACATATTTAAAATTACATCTTGTAAATATCCCATATCTTTTTCTTTTCTCCCCTCCCGCCCAATACAAGGCTTCCCGCAATGCTCTTACCCCCTTATAAACTCTATTATCTAATTACCATTAACAAATTATATCACTTTCATTATCAAATTACGGTAACATTTTAACAATCACTTTTTCCTATTTTCTTCTTAATAACTGTCAAAACAAATCAGTCTGTTTTTAACATCCCAGTTTTTCTCAAGATAGTCTTTGAAATCTTTCCATTCTGCAAAAAATGCTTCATCTTCTTCATTATTAAGCTTTCTTGTCAATTTATCCATTTCTGCCATGAAAAGCATCTTCTTAATCCATTCCCATGTTTCAGTTATCTTTTCTTGTTTCCAGAATTGTGCATAAGTCATTCTAGCTGTTGTAACCAAGTACCATAACAATGTTCTCTTGGTTACATTTAACTCTTCCAATTTAAGACCTAACAACAAAATTTGTGGATCCTTCTTAAAAGTACATTTCAAAATTTTCTGTATTTCATTATGATTCTCTGACCAATAGCTCATGGCTTTATCACAAGTCCACCTCATATGGTAAAATGAGCCTTCTTTCTTTCTACATTTCCAACATTTGCTAGACATACTCTCATTTATATTAGCAATTTTCTTTGGGGTCATATACCATCTATACATCATTTTATAACAATTCTCTTTCACATTAACACAAGTTGAAATTTTCATTGACTTTTCCCACAAACATTCCCATGATGCCATAGTTATTTCACTATTTACATTTACAGCCCATTTTATCATTTGTTCTTTTACGGTTTCATCCTCTGTATACCATTTCAGTAAAACTTTATATATTTTTGAAATCATTTTTTTCCCTTTTCCACCCATATAGTTTCAATTTCATTATTCTTTGCCCTAAAGCCATGTTTTCTCTTATCAGTTTTAAACAAATCATAAATCTGTCTATAATTCAACCAGTCATAATCAAATTCCACATCATTTCTATCTCTCAAAACAAAACTCTCCCCTTCAGATTTTAAAAGATTTCTATAAGGTAACCAATCTAATCCTTCATGTCTCGAATATGGTTTAATCACTTCTGCCGGTACTATCCAAAGTGGTCGTTCTTTATAAAAGAATTTTTTGTATCTCATCCAAGTCTCGAACAGTGATCGCCTAATAAAGTGATGTTTAAAAAATTTGTCCATTTTTGATTTTTCGTACCACAAATACGCATGCCATCCAAACTTATTATCATGACCTTCTAACGCCAACAGCTTCATATTTTCAAGGTTGATCCATTGTTCTATCCACGTTAAACAGACAGCATCGTAATAAAGTCTGAGATTTGGTAGTTGAAGTCCTCCTCTTTCCTTAGCATCACACAAAATTTTCATTTTAATTCTTGGTTTTCGTCCTGCCCACACAAATTTTGATATTTTTTTCTGCCATCCATCCAATACCTTACTTTGTCGTACTATTGGGATAGTCTGAAATAAAAACATTAACCAAGGCAAAATATTCATTTTAATTGTTGCAATCCTTCCCATTAGTGATAAATTCAAGGTGTCCCATTTTTTCATATCTTGTTGAATCTTATACCAAGTTTTTTCATAATTATTTTTGAATAAATCTATATTTTTCATAGTCAATTCAATCCCTAAATACTTTGTTTTTGTGACCACTTCACACTGGATTTTCTCCTGAAGTTCCATTTGCTTCTTTTTTGTCATATTTTTACACATCACCTTTGTTTTGCTTTTATTAACATAAAAACCAGCCAAATCTCCGAAATCTTTAATTTTTTGCATCAGTTGTGGTATATTCTCTATTGGGTCTTGAATCATAAACATTACATCATCCGTAAAAGCTCTATATTTGTATGTAAAGCCTCTCGTTGTCAGTCCTTTAATGTTTTTGTCCTCCCTTATTTTCCCCAATAATACTTCCAATATCCAAATAAACAATAGTGGAGATAAGGGGCAGCCTTGTCTCGTCCCTTTTCGCACTTTAAAGTATTCTGTTTTCTCTTTATTTACGTTCAGTGCCGCTTTTTGGTCTGAATAAATCGCAGTAATCATATTTGAAAAAGGTTGACCTATTTCCATTTTCTCTATCACTTGCAACATAAAGTCCCAATTCAAATTATCAAAAGCTTTTTCCGCATCCAAGAAAAGGAATCCAACTTCCTTTTCTGGGTGTTTGTCACAATACTCAATTGCATCTATCACCACTCTTAAATTGTCTCTGATTTGCCTATTCGGTAAAAAGCCAGCTTGTTCTTCTGTTATAACATCTTTCAAGTAATTTTTCAGCCTTTCAGAAATTACTTTAGCAAACAATTTGTAATTATTATTCAGGAGGGATATTGGTCTATAGTTCTTCACATTAGTTAGGTCCAGGGGTCTTTTCGTAGAAAAACAGCTGCAGGAGCTCATTAGCATATGGTATGCTAATGAGCTATTAGGCTATTAGCATATGCCACGCCCCCTGACATCACCGGAAGTGATGTCAGAAGGGGAAGCAAAAGGGGGGGGGAGGCATCTTCAAAAGCCTCCCCTTCCCTTCCCCAGCTGGTCTGGGTGGGGGAGCTAAGAGAAGGGGTTTAAAGTTTAAACTCCTTCTCATGAGAGTTGGGCCACAGAAGGAGGAAAGAGGGAAAGAAAGAGAAGGAAAGGGGAGGGAAAGAAAGAGAGGGAAGAAGGAGGGAAACAGGGAAAGGAGGAAGAAAGGGAAGAGAAAGAAAGGAAAGAAAGAAAGAAAGAAAGAAAGAAAGAAAGAAAGAAAGAAAGAAAGAAAGAAAGAAAGAAAGAAAGAAAGAAAGAAAGAGAGAAGAGAAGAAGGAGGGAAAGAGGAAAAAGAGAGAAGGAAAGGAGGGAATGAAAGAAATTTGGTGGCAATTCGGCCCCATTATATCCTATGGGCCATTGAAGTCAATGGTGAAAACATAGGGTATATTCTGGGGGCTGGAGGGAGGGGTTTGAGGAGAGGCTCCAAACTCACAGGGTAGCTGATGGAGCCTCTCCCCAAGATACCCACCAAGTTTCAAGAACATTGGACCAGGGGTCCAATTCTATGGGCCCCAAACAGGTTGCCCCTATTCCCTCCATTGTTCTCTATGGTGGGAAAAAAAGTACGTTTTTTTCCCACCATAGAGAACAATGGAGGAAATAGGGGCAACCTGTTTGGGGGCCCATAGAATTGGACCCCCTGGTCCAATGTTCTTGAAACTTGGTGGGTATCTTGGGGAGAGGCTCCATCAGCTACCCTGTGAGTTTGGAGCCTCTCCCTCAAACCCCTCCCCTCCAGCCCCCAGAATATGCCCTATGTTTTCACCATTGACTTCAATGGCCCATAGGATATAATGGAGCTGAAATTGACATTCGGCTGCCTGAAAGACTCCCCGGGACGCCGGCTGGGGGCGGGGCTTGGCTCCTTAGCTCCCGGAGCTGCGCTCCAGTGCGCTCCCCCCCAAAAGACCCCTGGTTAGGTCCAAACCTTCTTTAGGTATAAGCGAAATATTTGCTTCTTTCCATGACTCTGGAATCCGTTTTGTCTCTCTTATCTCGTTTGACAAAAGTACAAAAATTGGGGTTAGCTCCTCCTTTAATTTTTTGTAAAATTTTGCAGTAAATCCATCTGGACCTGGAGCTTTCCCCAATTTTGCTTCTTCTATCGCACTAACAATTTCTTCATTCTTAATTGGACCATTAAACACTTCTTTCATTTGTTGTCCCAATGTTGGTACTTCAATATTCTCCAAATATTTCTTAAATTTCTGTGAATCAATACACTTCTTTTGAAACAGTTTAGCATAAAAGTTGAAAAAGACTCTTTTTAACCCATTCAACTCCACAATTTCCTTTCCATCTTCTATTATCTTATTTATGAAATTTCTTTCTCGTCTATTTTTCAGTTGCCATGCTAAGAACTTTCCAGGTTTCTTAGCACCCTCAAACGATTTCTGTTGCAGCTTCTTTAAGTTCCAATACAATTCTCGATTTGACAGCACATTTAACTGGTCTTGTAGCATATGAATTTCTCTTATAATCTGTTTCTTCCCTGGCTTTTTCTTTAACTCTTTTTCTTTCTGTCGGATCTGTTCCTGTAACTCATTTTGTTGTTGCAATCTTTGCTTTCTATCTTTAGTGTTTAATGAAATAAGCAGTCCCCTTATAACCGCTTTATATGCGTCCCACACAATTTGTAATTCCGTACCTTTGTTCAAATTTGTTTCAAAAAAATTCTGTGTTTCCCTACGCAATGTCTCATTAACTATTTTTCTGTCCAATAAGTCCTCATTGATTTTCCAATATAATTGTTTAGGTTTTTCTCTTAACATCCAAAGTAAGGGGCTGTGATCAGAGTTATTTTTTGTTAAAATTTCAATTTTTTGAGTCTTCAATGCCATCTCCTCCGACATCCAAATCATATCAATCCTGGAAAAAGAGTTGTGTCTATTGGAGTAAAAAGTATAGTCCTTTACTTTAGGATTCCATTTTCTCCAAACATCTTCAAACTTCTCTTGCTTCATCAGTTTAAAGAAAATTTTTGGTAATTTCCCAGCCACATCTCCAGCTTTTTTTGATCGTCTGTCCAGCAAGTTATTCACTGTACCATTAAAATCTCCTGCAAAAATAACCTGATCATAAGTTAATTGTTCCATCTCTTTTGTCAAATCTTTAAAAAAAAATTCTTTAGCTCCATTGGGTGCATACAAATTCACAATCAAAGTCTTTTTCCTGTGCATCATTATTTCTACTCCAATATACCTCCCATCATTATCCACAAAAATTTGCTTAGGTTCCAGTTCTTTTTTAATGTAGATCACTGTTCCTTTATTCTTTTTAGTCGCTAATGAATAAAATTCTTCTCCCAATTTCTTATTTATCACATATTTATAGTCCTGTTTTCTGATATGGGTTTCCTGCAAACAAATTATATTGCTCTTTTGTTTTTCCAGCCAGTTACTAATTTTCTTTTGTTAGGTGAATTAAGTCCGTTTACATTCCAAGATAGCAATTTGTATTCCATAGTGTCTTGATTTATATATCCAAAAACTCTTCAAAATTATTTTCTTTGAACCTATACAGGTCTCCTTCTGATTTGATCGTAAATCTCACTGAATTGTATGTAAATGACAATCCTTGAGGTATTTCCCATCTGAATCTAATCCCCATTGCCTTTAATTTGTCGACCAATTTTTTGTATTTTTTTCTATCTTGCAACATCACCCTTGGGATTTCTCTTAAAATTATTATCTTTTTGCCGTCAATTTCCAACGGTTGTGTAAATTGCTTCTTGAAAATATCCTCTTTCATTTTTCTTGTCACAAATTGCACAATGACATCTCTGGGTAATTTTTTCCTCTGAGCATACGTTGAGTTTACTCTGTAAATTAAGTCGAAGTCTGAGTCTAGATCTCCTTGGTCCTCACCAATATATGCCGTCAATGTTATTATTACCAACGCACGTATATCTTGGTCTTCTGCCTCCTCAATTCTTCTTAGTCTCAGGTGGTTTTGCGTAGCTCTGTACTCCATCATAGATTCCAACCTTATGTTCTCCTGGAGGGTATTTTTGATTTTTTGTTCTAGCTCCGCCGACTTAGTTGCTAAACCTTGGACTTCTTTTTTGACCTCTTCTGTATCTTTTTTAAATTCTGCCACTTCTGCTAGGACCAGTTCTTTCATAGCTGCCATATTCTTCTCTTGTACTTGCACTTGTACTTGTTCTGTTGGCTCCAATTGCTTTTCCATTTGTTGTTTCATCTGTAATTCCATTTGCTTGGTCTGTAGTTCCATTTGTTTTCCAAGATTCTGCACTGCCTCCATCATCCTCTTCTCCATAGCCTCTATTGCTGCCTGCCATTCTTTTTTGTCCTTTGCTGCCATTCTAGGACTTGATGTAGAGGCGGCCCTTTGTCTTGGCCTCAAATCCGTCTTGAAAACTTTTAGATGTCACCAAATCTCTTTTCTTCTAAGTATTCCGTCAAATCGCCACCTTTATATGTTTCTTTTCTTTGATTTTATAGTTCAAATTAAATTTTAAAAAATTAGTCCTCCTCAAAATGGCGGGTGCAATTTCTCTATGGTTTTTTTGGCAAGAGTAGGCTCTTTTGTAACTTCCGGTTTAATGTCCGTCCCGAAAATCCAACTTCCTGTGCAGCGTGCTAAATCTTCCTACCCCTTCCGGTTACTCAGTCTTTTCAAATGCCTCTCTTGCCCCAAACTCGTCTTGCTCAGCCAGAACTTATTTTTGGTAGCACAGAGTCAAACAGTTTCGTTTTTACAACTTGCCGTTAATCTCTAGCTGACCACAGGAATGCAAAACAAAAGTTTCTTTTTCACTATTTTCACGATCTAGAAAGCTTCTTTCAGTTCCAAACAAAGCGGATTACATCAGAAAAGCTTTTGTACGCTTAGCCGCTTGGTTCAAATTTCGCTACGTCTTCAGACCGGTAAGCAAAAGTTCTTTGTTACCTTAAAGTTCGATCTCGGGGTTTCGCGTTGCTTCTTCTTAGCTTAATGTTAACCTTGATGGTAAAGAGGTCGGTAGATGACGGGTTTATGCTGACTTGTCAGCCCGGTTGGCTCCTGTAGTGTTGTCTCGCAACTGCCCGCTTCGTGAGAGGGGATCAAAGCGTAAACAAGCTTCCTCCGAAGCTTGTCCACACGAATCTCAACTCTCGCTTGGACTTTGCTGCTTGCTTGCCACCCCCCCGCCTGGGGAGTGCTGCGTTGGACCAAAAAAGGCCCAAACTGTCAAAAGGAGCTACCGTCCACCCTGCACAATTCGCAGAGTGTGTCAACTCGCCATTTTAACTCCGACCGGAAGCCAGGTACTGCTAGATCCTGACCAGTGTTCCCTGTAAGCTGAGTTAGTGTGAGCTAGCTCACAGTTTTTTAGCCTCCGGCTCACACATTTTTGCCTTAGCTCAGGAAAGATGACTCCAGAGCAAACTAATTTATGTAGTAGCCAAATCGCTTGCTCACAAGTTCAATGCCAGGAGCTCACGAAGTAGAATTTTTGCTCACAAGACTCCACGGCTTAGAGAGAACATTGATCCTGATCTGGCGTTGGAGGCCCAGATCTGCTCTGTAGCATGTGTAATGCCTTTTACCAGCTGTGGCGGATGCGTTAGCGACAGCCATTCCTTGAAAGTCTCTCCGTGCTCAGATTCCATCTAGGTTAGATTACTGTGATGCTGTTTATGTGGGGCTGTCTTTGAAAACTGCCCCGAAGGCAGCAGCCATGCTATTGCCAGGAGTGCTGAAAGATCTGCCGTGGCTGCTTAAATCTTTATTAAGACAATCAATCAACGAAAGAAAATATAAAACACATAATCATCCCTTTCCCTTTTAAAACTGTGGACAGAGGCATCTTTATCGGCGTAGGGCAATTATGGTATTAGTTCAGTCTAATCTATTGCCAGTTTTATTCTCTGTATATCCCTTGGTCTAATCTGAGTGTGCTTTTCTGGTCTGCTGTTAATTTCACAAGGGGATAGGTCTCTTTTATTTTCAACAACCAGTCCTGTAATTTAGGTGTATTTTTTTTTGTTTCCACTGCCTTGCAAAGACCAACCTGGCAGTGGTAATCGTGTGTTAGGCAACTGTTAGCTAGTCGCTAGGGATATCAGGTAGATAATTTAGCAATCATGTCTCTTGCTTGTAGGGTATCTGTATTCTCAAACCAGCTGATACAAGTTTCACAACTTGTTTCCAACAGCTGGAGGCACGCATACATGTCCACCACATACAATAGAAGTTTGCCTCATTTTCTCCACAAAACCAGCTTTTGCTCGTTTTAATGTTATAGCCAACCTTAAAGGAGTTAAATGCCATCTGTGAATCATTTTCAGCAGAGAGACAAACTGCAGAGGTATAATCCCATGATAGTTCTTGCCTTTAAAACCCTAAATGGTTTGAGGCCAGGATACTTGAAGGGCTGCCTCCTCCCATTTTGTCCAGCCCTCCGGCAAAGATCTGTCTCTCAAGTCCTGTCCTCCGTCTTTGTCCCTGCCTTCAGAGGTGAGGTGGATAGCAACCAGGAACAGGGCTTTTTACAGTAGTGGCACCTTGCTTGTGGAACGCCATTCCCCTTGGGGCTCGGTTGGCTCCTATGTTCCTTCCTCCTACGTGCCAGGCCAAAGTGTATCTGTTCACCCAGTCTTTTAATTAAGGGTTGTTTTTTAAAAAAAAACAACAAAAAACAAACACTAACCTAGAAACTCTTGTTTTAAGCTCTCTGTGGTCTGTTTTTATTCTGGGTTAAGGCTTTTTTAATGCTGTGATTTAGTGTTTCTTAATTAATTTATTTTTTTTAGGTAACTGGGGCAGGTTCCTAGACAGGCAGCATAAAAATGTTCTCAAATAAATAGTAAAGAGTAGTGTGACGTGAAGCGCTTTGAGCACTGAACACGCTATATCGGCGGTATGGTTTTGTTTTCGTTCAGTGTTGGTTCTCTGTCTTCTTAAATCCGTGAGGAGATCCTAACGTGCACTCTGTTCTTCTGCCTCCCGTGGCCTAAAGGTCAGCCTCCCGGTTCTTTTTTTCACCACTGTTTGAAAGGCAGTCGCTACAGTTTTCATGGGCTAATTCAATTTCTGATATATACCCAGAATTAAACTTTGTTGGTCTTAAAGGCGCCACTGGACTCAAACTTAGTTCTCACACCTGTTTGTTAGCTCTTCTATTATCTGTGTGCTGATTTGCTGATATTCACAGGTCTTACCAACTGCTTTAATCCAATCTTAGCTATACTTATTGCGCAGTTACTTATGCATCTCGACTCTAATTATCCCTTCCTGGCAACTAACCGTATGTAATGATTGAGGAAGTCTCTTTCAGCATATCTGAAGAAGTGCACATGCACACAAAAGTTGATACCCAGAATTAAACTTTGTTGGTCTTAAAAGGTGCTGCTGGACTCAAACTTTGTTCTGTTGCTTCAGACCAACACAGCTACCCACCTGGATCTAGGTTTATGTCTGTATGTGTTCTTAAAGAATTGTAAAGAGCTGCATATTTTTCTTTCTTTATATAACAGGGTGATATGCTGAGATCCTTAGCCAGCACCAAGCCCACTGTGAATGAACAAGACCTGGAAAAGCTAAAGAAGTTCACAGAAGACTTTGGACAGGAAGGTTAATCCAAAAAACGATTTGACTGTAAATTCTTTGGATTTCCTGCCTCTCTATTGCCAATAAATGAATCACTTCTTTCCTTTCTACATGGAAACAAGGAGCTGTTTGCAAGGACCCTTGAGCTTTTTGTATCTCACTTTCCAGAAATATCACTTAAATATTGTCTTCTGAAAGCATGATACTAGGATCTTATGGCAAAGAAGGTAAACATGTTATAAATATATTTAAAAAATTGGCAGCCTTCCTGGTTTAATTTGAGTTTTTATTATGTCAGGTTTTAGGTAATGTACTAGCCCTAGTTATGCTAAATATTTATAAACTTCTTCAGGTGTAAAAGAACGTGACGTGGAAAGGCGGCATAAGATCTGTTTGATTGCCAAATGTTTTCAGTTTACATCCGTTTGCCTGGAAAATAATTGATTTTTAATCATGCAGCAGAATTTGATGATAGCGTATACTTGTAGTTGAAGAGGATAATTTACAATAAAGTTTGGGAAAAGAGTGGGGAGGGGATCAGGAGAGAGAGAAACTTAATAATGGCCAGTTCTTGCATCAACACATTGATCTGGAGCTTCAGTCCCCGTCCCCCCTTACTATGTTGTGGTTGGAGATTGCCTTAAGCAGCTGCAAGCATTGTTTTTAATAACTCATGAAGAGACACCTGTCACTGTGCAGTCTACCAGTGAAGATACTTGACATGAAAATACTACAGATTAAAGTTCTTCCTCTTTCTCTCTGGTTTTCACCTGGCTTTCCTCTCTGTAGGAGTTTAAACCAAACATGAAAGCATACGGCAAGGTTGTAGCCTGGCACTGGTAGAAGGGAAAGTAATCCTATATTTCCTTTCAAAGGAACTTTGGGACCAAATACAGAAGGGCCTCATCAGTACCTCTGATTTACCAAGGGAAGTTGCTCTTACTCAAGGTTGCTTTATAAATACCTGACCTTGCTGTTTTGGAAGTGGGTTATTTGTCTAAACACACTGTAATAGTAGCACAGACTGTTTTCCAGAGGCCTTTGCAAAAGAGTTGTGCATCTTAGGAAAGTGTCTGAATGTAACTTACGATGCTCCAGTGTTGGCACTTGAGTTTGTGCCTTGCAAGTTTGCCCTGGTTGTAGATAAGAAGCCACTGTAGTATCAGTAATGCAGCGCATTGCATTATTGCTTATAACCATATCCTGCAGATGCTTTGTGCATTACAAATTTTCATGTTTAATAAGAACTGTATGGCCACTTTCTCATGGGCTTTGGTTTCCTTTTTTATTTGCATATTTTGTGTACTTTCTAAAGTAGGACAGGTGAAATTTTGTTTTGGAATGAAGTAAAAAGTTACAATACAACACAAACTTTTGTTTCTAGAATTTTTTTCCTTTAAATATAAAGTGTGATTCCTACATTGTCAAAATATTTTGTTTCTTATTGTCATTTGAGACATGTAGAACATTCTGCTCAAAATGACGCATTGTTATGGATCCTGCCTAGAATTTTCATGAGTGCAAGATGGGGCATTCTTGCTGCTTCCCCCCTCCCATGGGTTCTCTGATTCCCCCTCCCCCAGCTGTTCCTCAGTATCCCCCAAGGATCACCATTGGGGGAGGGTGGATTTTAAGCTACTGCAGAAAGAATGAATTGGCAGAAATTGCCTGCCTCCTCACCCCATAGGTATTCTAGGCAGGATACAAGCCATGGTGTTCTAAGATTTGGTGAAAGAATTTTTGAACACATCCTTGAAGTGCACTTTACTTACAGTTCTTCACTGTACTTTGTCATTTTCATAGTATTTCAGTATTTATACCATTGAAACACTTGTCAGAACAGTCTTCTGTCTGTCCTGTTAATGCATTGTGTGTGCCTAGCACTCATCCCACCTAATTCCATGCAGCTGTTTCTAGTGCCTGCTGTTTTGTACCTGTTTTCAAAATGTACATGCTTGGAAGAGCTAAGGATTGATACTTGATTGCAACACTAGTTGAGTTTCATCTTTTATTATTGGTGGCATTTGGCACTTGGATCATGTAGGCTGTAGGTCACAATCAGAGCTCTTCTGTAATGGCTTAAATTCCAAAAGAAAATAAATTTGGTGTTTATAATTCTATTGGCCTGAATAACTGCTTGTGAAGATTTTGTATTAAATTACCAGTTTGTGCAGCATTGTAGTCCGGGGTATATTGTGTGAGCTATATCCTAATTTTTTTCCCCATCATTCAAACGAAAGTGCTCTCTTCATGCCCATTAATGCTCAGAGGAAGTGTCCAGGAGCATGAGTATTTCAAAGTAGCTTGACTATTCTTTCACTATAGTTCCGGAACTGTGCAGGATTTTCAGATACAACAATATCATTTTAACAGTGTACGGAGAATTAATTAATTATCGTATGGCAGTCTGTGTAGTATAGCCAGGAGATCCTAAGATTGTCTGGCAGCCAACAGTTCTAGCTCTATTAGCATTATGCACCACTAGGTGGTGAGCAAGACTTGTTTTTAAGACAAGAGACGTTTCAGAGGTGGTTTGCCTTTGCCTGCTGCTGCATCATGCACCTGGTATTTCTTGGAGGCGTCCATCCAAATACTAGCCAGAGCTGACCCTGCTTAGCTTCCAAGGTCTAATGGATCAGGCTAGCCTGGGCTGTCTAGGTCAGGACAATGTACAGAGAAAAATGCTAAGAAAACATTTGATGAGAAAGCTAACAAATCAAGGTTATAACGTCTTTTGTGTTGCATAGTAAGAAAATAAGAACATAAGAGAAGCCAATGTTGAATCAGGCCAATGGCCCATCTAGTCCAACACTCTGTCACACAGCGGCCAAAATATACCAGGTGCCATCAGGAGGTCCAGCAGTGGGGCCAGGGCACCAGAAGCCCTCCCACTGCTGCCCCCTCCAGCACCAAGAATAGAGTGCATCACCTGCCCCAGACTGAGAGTTCCCATCTATACCCTGTGGCTAATATGTAATCTTTCTTTAAAATCTGCCTCCATTCCTTAGGACTGGAAGGTAGCTAATGTCACTCCCATCTTTAAAAAGGGCTCCAGGGGAGATCCAGGAAATTACAGGCCAGTCAGTCTGACATCGATACCGGGTAAGTTGGTGGAAACTGTTATTAAGGAAAGAATTAGTAGGCACATTGATGAACAAAAACTATTGAGGCAGACTCAGCATGGTTTCTGTAAGGGAAGATCTTGTCTCACTAACCTGTTAGTGTTTTTTAAGGGAGTGAACAAACAAGTGGACAAGGGGGACCCAATAGATATTATTTACCCTGACTTCCGGAAAGCTTTTGATACAGCTCCTCATCAAAGGCTCCTAAGTAAGCTCAATAGTCATGGGATAAAAGGACAAGTCCTCTTGTGGATCAAAAACTGGCTTATAAATAGGAAACAGAGAGTGAGTATAAATGGGAAACTTTCTCAGTGGAGGGTGGTAAGCAGTGGGGTACCACAGGGATCAGTACTCGGTCCAATGCTTTTTAACTTGTTTATTAACGATTTGGAATTGGGAGTAAGCAGTGATGTGGCTAAATTTGCAGATGACACGAAGTTGTTCCGGGTGGTGAAAACCAGGGAGGAGTGTGAGGCACTCCAAAGGGATCTGTTGAGGATGGGTGAGTGGGCGTCAACGTGGCAAATGGGGTTCAATGTGGCCAAGTGCAAAGTGATGCACATTGGAGCCAAAAATCCTAAATATAAATACACGCTGATGGGGTCTGAACTGGCAGAGACGGACCAAGAGAGAGATCTTGGAGTCGTAGTGGATAACTCGATGAAAATGTCTAGACAATGTGTAGCTGCAATAAAGAAGGCCAACACTATGCTGGGGATTATTAGGAAGGGAATTGATAACAAATCAGCCAGTATCATCATGCCCCTGTATAAATCATTGGTGCGACCTCATTTGGAATACTGTGTACAGTTCTGGTCACCATATCTCAAAAAGGATATTATAGCATTGGAAAAAGTGCAGAGAAGGGCAACTAGAATGATAAAAGGGTTGGAACACCTTCCCTATGAAGAAAGGTTAAAATGCTTGGGGCTCTTTAGCTTGGAGAAACGACGGCTGAGAGGTGACATGATTGAGGTTTATAAGATTATGAATGGGATTGAGCAGGTTGAGAAAGAAGTACTTTTCTCCCTCTGAGGCGGAGGACATCTTTGGGTGCTTTCCACCGTCCAATCAGGGAGGCAGGAACTAAATTTCTTCCTCTTCCTGTCTGGCATGTGGAGCCCCACCCATCTCCAGTTCTGTTCCTGCCTCTAGAGGGAGAACAGTTCTTAGCAGGCTCTGCCTACTAACTTTTGGAAAAAGCTCTAATCCAACTTTCTATTTCTATTATCCCTCTTCCTTCCTCCTCTCCGCTGATGACCCTGGCCAAGCTACAAGGTCTATTAGTGGCCAACACAGAAGCTCTTTGCTGGGGACGTCTTCATCTCAGATCCCTACAGGCCTTCCTCAAACCGTACCAGCTCCAGATTATGGAAAAGGCGAATCCCAACCTCAGAGTGCCTCTACAAGTCAAGAACAGCCTATTGTGGTGGACACAATTCGACAACTTACGCCAGGGCGAAAAGTTTCTAATTCCTCGACAAATTCAGATGTTCTCGGATGCCAGTCTCAAAGGCTGGGGAGCGACATTGGAAAATCACCCGATCCAGGGACTCTGGTCGGCTCGAGACTCGAGGTTACCCATCAACGTCCTGGAGCTGAAGGCCATACTGAGATTCAAAGACCAAATACAGCACCGTCATCTATTAGTCAGGACAGACAACGTATCTGCAAAGACATATATCAACAAGCAAGGGGGATCCAAATCATCCAGACTGCACAGGGAAGCGGTTCTTCTCCTATCCTGGGCAGAGAAGCATCTAGCATCAATACGGGCAGAACACATCAAGGGCACGGCCAACATACAAGCAGACTGGTTGAGCAGGGAAACCATTCAACCAGGGGAGTGGTCCCTGAAGAAGGAAGTCTTCGAGTCAATAACGATGAAATTAGGCACTCCCATCCTGGATCTCTTTGCCAGTCCTCACAACCATCAACTACCGAGGTTTATGACCAGATTCTTCCACCACGGAGCAGAGGGAACAGACGCCCTAACCTCCAAATGGCCGCAGGGCCTTCTTTACGCATTCCCTCCTATTCCCATCATTCCCAAGCTTCTGAGGAAGATCAAGGAACAACAAGCAGAAGTGTTAGTGGTGGCTCCTCACTGGCCCAGACGCCCGTGGTTTTCAGCCCTATTGCAGATGACAGTCTCACATCCATTGCCTCTACCACAGTTTCCGGACATGCTTCGCCAGGGACCTGTGTGGCACCCGCATCCAGAGTGGCTTTGCTTAACCGTCTGGAAATTGAGCGGAACAATTTCTTAAATAGAGGTTATTCACGAGAAGTTGTAGATACTATTTTGGCCTCAAGAAAACCTTCGACTACTAGAATTTATAACGCAGTCTGGAAAGCGTTTGTGCGGTGGGGCCGGAGAAAAAAGGCGAACGTTCTACACCCTTCGACAGATGTCATACTGGGATTTCTACAAGACGGTCTAGGGACGGGTCTCAAACCCGCTACTCTCAGGAAGCAGGTCTCGGCACTGGCTACGGTTGTTCCAACGATGAACGGTTTCCAGTTGACTGAACACCCCGACATTCGCCGTTTCCTTAAGGGGGCGACTCAGAAGAGCCCTCCCACCATTCACCGTTTTCCCACTTGGAGACTTCACACTGTTCTGTCAGCGTTAACCAATTCTCCCTTTGAACCAATCAGTGAAATATCACTACACTGGCTACGCCTTAAAACCATTTTCCTCGTGGCCGTCACATCCGCCAGGAGGATTTCTGAATTAGGGGCATTATCAATTAAATCGGATCTCTGCATTTTCCATAAAGATAAGGTAGTCTTACGCACAGACCCAACCTTTCTTCCAAAAATAAACTCTAAGTTTCATCGTTCACAAGAAATTTGTTTGCCATCCTTCTGTCCGTCTCCGAGTCATCCCAGAGAGAAATCCTGGCACAAACTTGACGTGCGTAGATCACTCAAGTCATATCTCATTCGCACAGAACACTTCAGACGCTCAGACTCCTTGTTCATTAATGTGTCAAATCCCAGGTTAGGACAGAAGATGTCTACAGCAGCGATCAGCAGGAGCATCAAGACCTGCATTAGAGAGGCCTACAAGGCCCAGGGGCTAGAAGCGCCTCCAGGCATCACGGCCCACTCTGTTAGGAGCACGGCAACTAACGCAGCATTTCTGAAGAATGCCTCAGTAGAAGAGGTGTGCAAGGCAGCAACGTGGTCTTCAATTTCGACCTTCGTTAAGCACTACAGATTGAACCTCTATGCGTCAGCGGACGCTGCCTTCGGTAGGAGAGTACTGCAGCACGTGATGCAAGACGAAGACGACAACCCACCCAATCTGTAAGCACTGCTATGTGAGTGCCCAAAGATGTCCTCCGCCTCAGAGGGAGAACGACCCTTGGACACTTACCGTGAGGGGTCCTTCTCCTCTGAGGAAAGGAGGACATCTTGCCCTCCCTACGTCTTCGTTCTTTCTCCTTTATTTTCTACATATATTGCTGCAGCTATGCTCTTCTCTCAGTATCTGTCCTTGTTTATGCCACTTGGCAAACGTTCTTGTTCTCTTTTCTGAGTTCTTCGTTACAGTTAGGAAGGTTGTTTACGGCACTACTATTGGGAGTCACCCGAACTGGAGATGGGTGGGGCTCCACATGCCAGACAGGAAGAGGAAGAAATTTAGTTCCTGCCTCCCTGATTGGACGGTGGAAAGCACCCAAAGATGTCCTCCTTTCCTCAGAGGAGAAGGACCCCTCACGGTAAGTGTCCAAGGGTCGTTCTCCCTTTCTCACAATACAAGAACTCGTGGGCACTCTATGAAATTGCTGAGCAGTCGGGTTAGAACAGATAAAAGGAAATACTTCTTCATCCAAAGAGTGATTAACGTATGGAATTCACTGCGACAGAAGGTGGTGGCAGCTGCAAGCATGGACAGTTTCAAGAGGGAATTAGATAAACATATGGAGCAGAAGTCCATCAGTGGCTATTTTAAAGAACGATTACATAGTGTATTTCTCCAATGTTTTCAATAACTGGATATAGACTGAATAGTTTTCCATCTGCACTCTGAAGTTAATGTCTGGCCAGTCATCCACAGAGATGAGGCCTATGACATGAAATGTGTGGCTTCCCTTGCTTGAAACCTAAGTAAACTGCCCTCTTTATCTCATCAGTATTTAAGTTAAAAGTATAAAATCAATTTTAAAAGCTGTTGAGCTGCTTGATCTTTGGCCAAGCGACTACACACATTTCATCCATGGGTCCTATACATGGGTTAAATTGCTCAAGAAAAAGAAAGGACTTGCATCATAAGAATGAATGCTGTCTCAAACCTGTACTGATTCTTCCCATGGGGTGTATAATTTTTTGGATGTCTTATATGTATTTATGTGGGGGCACAAGTTACATACCCTGGGCCATTCTTCCTTTTCACCATCTTCTTCCTTTGGTAGGTGCTTGGACCTTCTTTTAAAGGGAAATGAAGAACAGAGTCAGTCCAAGTGGTTCAGGCTGTAATTTTAAAGCTCTGTAGAGACAGATCTATATCAGTCATTTTGTGCATCCACCCTGCTAAGTTCTATGAGAAAATATCAAGTGTCTCTTGATGTGAGTTCCCTCCTTGCTAATGTTGTCTGTCTCCAGCTGGAACACAGTGTGTCTGAATTACCTTGAAGCAGGTGGATAAAAATAAATTATTATTATTTTAATTTTAAAATTTAAATTGGATATTTTAAAATTTAAATTGGATATTTTAAATGAAATGCTTTTTGAGGAAAAATTTACGTGCTGCTTCTCTATGAAACCTGAGATGACTCAAAATAAAACAGAAATCACCTTACATCACTATTTGTTTCCAGAGTAATTAAGTCACTGTCTGCTAGTTTGCATGGCTACGGCTACCAAATTTTCTAGTTGCAGGATTTAATTTAAAACAAGAATTCTATAAGTAATTCTCAGTATCTCTGCCCTTAAAGCTGGATATATGGCAGAATATAAAACAGTGAGCACCTTAAGTCAAGCCTCACACAATTTTTACTTTATCATGTGTTGTGAGCTGCCCTGAGCCTGTTTGTGGGATAGGGCAGGATACAGATCAAATAAAATAAATAACACAATTGTCAGGCTAAAAGCAGATGACAAAATGTTAAATGTTCACTCCTTAATGAAAACTCAGAATTAAAAAGAAAAAACCTTTCAAGTCTGGTAATTAAAAGAGCAGCATGGGTGCCAGGTGAGTCTCAAGGGACCGCCACTGAAAAAGCCCCGTCTCTGGTCATTACGCACCTCACCCCAGAAGGTGGGGGCTTGGACAGCAGGTCTTGTGAGAAAGCTGTACAATACCAGAGGGAGAAAGTTCTTCAAGCACCCTGGCCCCAAGTCATGTAAGGCTTTAAAGGTAAGAACAAACACTTTGAATTGTGTCTGGAAGCAGATGGAAAGCCAGTGCAGGTCTTTCAGTTAAATATTTAAATATTCAAAAATTTTCACATTATCAAGAACTGCTTAAAATTTACAGGAGTAGTATTTTTCTTCCAGTATTTTACATAACTAAATACTTTTTTCAATAACTAAATACCAGTGTTTTAAATAACGAAACAGATATGAAGAGTCTCTACATCTAATACTCCAAATGTGTGTGATACAATGTGGTAGGCGGTAATTCTCCCAATACTGTTCTGGAAGTACTGGAAATGTGTAGGGAGAAGGGAAGTACCATTGGGGAATGTCTCTTACAAGATCCAAATCCTAATTTCTTTAGCAACCTACAAGTGGGGATTCATCTCCCTATTGGTCCCCATTTCCTCCCATCTTGTCATTCCTTCCTCTCCCTCCTGCTTGCTAAGCAATGTTTTTTTCCCTTACTTTTTTGTACCAGGAGTACAGATAGAACATTTTAGTTGGGTGAAGGGGCTGATCTCTCTATATATTCAGATTGTTCTGCGAACAAGTTTCCTCCACATGTCTCCTGTCCCTAGGTGGCCCAATTTATGCAGATGTTTTAATCCAGGACTCTCAGCTTCCCTTCCAAGTTCAGAGGCCTTGCCTCAGTGTCTCCCACTGCTCAGCGCTGGGTCACCACAAAGAGAAATTACTGCTTTGGGCACTTTTGCCTGCCTTCCCCCTGGCCCCCCTCTTCAGATAGCGTTTGAGACAGTGGAGGTCTATCTGGTACAGAGAACCACTAACAGCATCAAAAGTTATAAAGGATTTATTAAAAAGAAAATGTTTACAAGTGAACTTTTAGCACAGCACCAGATTGAACAAGGAATACCAAAGGAAATTGGTAAAAACACAAACCCTCTGTCCCTTTCTCTATACATGCCCTTTCACCTGTTAAAATATAGAGCAGGCTCTTTAGCTTAGATGTTTTAGCCCTCTACAAAGTACCCATTACCCTGAAGCTCCCTTCAGCTGTCCAAGGGATCACATGGTCAAAATGACTGCCTGCTTTAGATGTGAGGTCTGCATCCTCTCATAGACACAGCATCCCAGGAAAAGAGACTGCCTTCCTCTTGCAAGGAGATTTTATCATCTCTGATACTCCATCCCACTTGACTGTGGTCAGCCCAGGTCAGAGAAGTATTTCTTCCAGCCCCTTCCTGGAGATTATCCCTGGAACTGTTCTAGCCTACAGTCCTCCATACTCTGTTCCCTGCCTGGAGAATTGGGGGAGAGGAGGAAGCTTAACCACCCCTTTTGTCTAGACCTATTAGCATTTGTATGAAGGTTGGCTGAGGTATGACAGAGGCTGTGCTCTTTGCCAACCTCCCAGGAGAAATTGCATTTCTTCACATTTATGCTTGCGGGCAAGATGTGTAATATCTATAGAGAAATCACAGGTTAAAAAAATACTACAGTATGAAGATGGCTTTATATAACAAGGTCACATTTATTAATCTATATATTTTTTGCTTTTTTTTTGCTATATTTTGGGCAAGTTTCATTTTATTTAAAGCAACATTCTTTGTTTTATCCCTTATTAAAAGAACCTGGAATAATACTGTGGGAATAATACTGTAGGAATTGCATATAGGAATCAGGTGTTAACTGACTGATACCTTCCTTAGCTAACTTTTGTTGCTAGTTTGCATTATATTCTCTCCCCCTGCCTGCCCACCCCCAATTCTGTGATAGGAGTTGACAAAACAGGTCTGGATTGAATATGGTGAAGGTGTTTCTACAGACAACCCACCACTCTTATGTCTGCCTTTAAAATGAAGTCAAAATGGAAACACAAACTTACTTATGGCAAACGTTTGTGACTACAGAAGACGCAAACTTTGAGGAACTTGTTCTGCCTATGTATAATGGTGAAAGCTGATATTTTTCAGTGTGTCATATGAAAATTTATATCCTTGTTTTGTTCAGTTCAAACTATGACTTGTCATGGAGCATTCAACAGGTATAATGCCATATAATTATATAATCCCAATCATATAATGGGATATAATAATGCCATAAAGTCCATCTTCCAAAGCGGCCATTTTCTCCAAGTGAACTTCCTGTCACCTGGAGATCTGCTGTAATCCCAAGAGATCTCCAGCCACCACCTGGAGTTTAAGCCACAACATCAATGCAACACGCCTCCCAGGCAAAAGTTGCGTGTTTCAAGAACTTCTTCAGGCAAACTATTTCTCCTGGAACCAAAGCTTCAGTAGAAACCTACAGAATTTCTTGACTTATGCATAGTAGCATTGTGAGCTTTTGTTCCAGGAGAAAAAGTTTGCCTGAAGAAATTCTGGAAGCACAACTTTTGCCTGGGAGGCATGTTGCATTGTTTGCTGCACCTCTCTCCTGAAAGCAAGACAGCCCAAACATTAGTGGCATTGACCGCTGCTGTAACTCTTTTCTGAAAGCAAGACAGTACAGCATTGAGTCCTGTCTGCATATTCATCTCTGTAGTTGTGGACTTCCCTACAAAATATATATTGTTCTTTATGTCATTGTCATCAGTGTACTATAGTAGGTTGCACTAGGATCTTTACTGTATAAGTATATGATTTAGTTGAATATATGAAGTCATAGCAGCATATCAGAACTGTGTGTTTTGAACAGGGTGTTTTTCCACGTTTACCCCGACTGGAGGCTGGCAACCCTAGCCAGGAATGACTAACTGGAGTCAAGATGCAGCAGTACAACTAAGACTGGCATAATGCAGTTGGGTAAGGGTAAATCCAAAGGGCACGCCGCATTAAATGACAAGAGAGGGATGTGTTCATGGGCCCTCCCTGGCGCAGTCCGTCCAAGGCTACTACGTGTCGCTCTTCGCTTCACCCTCCCTTTCGCCGAAGAGCTCGGGGCTGCACCTACTGTTCTTCCCCTCTCCCGTTTTTCTCCTCCCAGCGGAGGCCTCTGCGGCCCACGGGTCGCCTCTTCTCCATCCCCCCGCCCGGGAGACCCGCGGGCCACAGAGAAGGGCCAAGGTCGCCCCCCCCCCCCCGGTGCCTCACGGATCTGGGCGCCAACCCGACACCTTTATACCACCACGCAACGACACGGCGCAGGGAGGAAACTGACGGCGACACAGACCGGCAGGCGGGACAGGAGGCCGGCCGACGGAGCCCGGCCAGAGAGCCCCTCCGCGCTTCCCCTTCTTCTTCGCCCAGCCATGCCAGGCCCGGCGCCAAACAGCCCGCGGATTCTCCTCACGATTCCTCCCCCAACCGCCAGCGCTGCGCTCAGCCGTCCCGTTCCGCCCGCCCCCGCCTCTCTTCTTAGGCGCCGCGGGCGGCCAATCGGCGCGCGAAGACGTCACTTTTCTCGGTTCCTATTTTTCCCCCTCCCGCCGCGGCCAGCCAATCGCGTCCTCCCTCCGGCCAGCGCCGGCCAATGGCGGACGCAGCCGGTTTCACCCCGCCCCCCTTCCCCTTCCCGGCTCCGGGTAGTGGTGCGTGGGTTGACGCGGTCAGTCAGTGAGCCGGGGAGGCGGCAGCGAGAGCTGTGGAGGGGCGGTTGTTTTCCCGCTCGTTTTCGGTCAAGCCTCTGTGTCCGGCGGCGGCGGTGGTTTCCAGAGATGCCCTGGGTCGTCCCCCTGTTGGCTGTCGGCGGGGTCGCCCTCCTCTCGGCCTTCCTCCTGTTGCTCTACCTCGCCTCGCTGGTGACCAGCCCCAAACCCCTGTCGCTGTCTGGCGCGCATGTCGTGGTGAGGAGGAGGATGGGGTGCGCTTTGGAGGGGGGGGGCAGGAAGGCGGCGGGCCACATGCAGCAGCCGCCGCCGCCGCCCGGGCTTTAGTTTCCTCTTAATTGCCTCGCGGCAGTGTTCCCGCTAAGCTGCGTTAGTGTGAGCCAGCTCACAGGTTTTTAGCCTCCGGCTCACAGGTTTTTGCCTTAGCTCAGGAAGGATGGCTCTAGAGCAGTCTTCCCTCTAAGCTGAGTTCGTGTGAGCTAGCTCACAGGTTTTTAGCCTCCGGCTCACAGGTTTTTGCCTTAGCTCAGGAAGGGTGGCTCTAGAGCAGTCTTCCCTCTATGCTGAGTTCGTGTGAGGTAGCTCACAGGTTTTTAGCCTCTGGCTCACAGGTGTTTGTCTTTGCCCAGGAAGGGTGGTTCCAGAGTAAACTGATTTATGCAGGAGCCAAATCGTTTGCTCACAACTTTCATGTCAGTCTCTCGCACAGTAGATTTTTTTTTCTCACAAGGCTCTACATCTTAGAGGGAGCATTGCCTCTCGGCTTGGCTTCATCTTTTTAAATTACTTGGATCCGGTTCTTGTTGTGTTCCTTCATCGGTTTTTTGAAATGACAAAGGTCCTTTGGGGACCATCCAGTGACGCACAAAATTGGGAGAGGGAAGCTGTTCCCTTTCTCCCCCCAAAAAACAAATTCACCAGGAATTTATAAGATTTGTACAGAAGAGAGTGATGCTTAGTCTAAAGTAAATAAATGTACTTAATTATTTTTCCTCTCTTTTTTTTTGAGGAAGGAAGAGGCAGATGAAAATATAACAGGCTTTTTTATTTTTGAATTGTTTTGTACTTTAAAACAACCTCCCCCCATTGTGTTTACCCTGGGCCAAACTTCTGATTAAAACAATCAGCTTGATTCTTTGAGGTAGCCATAAAGTGTATGCGTTATACTAATTATGGTGCATGTTACATTGCCTGTAGGTTTAAATAGCACCCTTTGTGAGCTATAGGAACTTATGTGATAAAAACAACAATTCCTACCTGCAATGTTGCTCGAAGCATTGTTCATGAGTATGACCAGTTAATCTCAACAGGGCATGTGAGGGTTGTGCAATGTGCAAATAATGCAAATCTATTTCTGTTGATGCTTTAATGCACATTAAGGTGCTGGTGTCAAGCACCAGCCTGGTATGCAGACAAACTTTTCTCCCCATGAGGGGAGAAGGGTACTTGCGGCATCTAGGTTCAGGTCCTACCTGGCTCAGACCTAGGGTCTCCATTATGCTGGTTTTAATTCACCCCTAGGTCTATTCAGGCACTTTGTTTTCATCGTTTCCCCCCCTTTCATCTTTAATCCAGTGGATACCAAGGTGATTTATGACAATGACCATTTACTGGGTGGGAATGGTGTGGTGGTGGAATAAGTTTGTAGTTTTTTCCAACTCATGATTCTCTCCTTGTCTTCCAAAAGTTAATGGGGGCTGGTTCCCTCATGTACACTTTAAGGGCAGGGAGGGGAGAATGTCACGCTTTTGCTACATTATCTGTGTGATAAAGAGCCTGTGTGATGTGTGTGTGTGTTTACTTGTCCACTGCATGTAGATTTCTGCTGCTGAAAGAGGCGTTTGAACTAGGCTGTGCTCCTTTAGCTCCAGTTTCCTAGCTCCAGTTTCCTAGTTGTAATATTCAGTGCCTGCATACCACAAGATAGTTGGGAGAAGATTGGAAGCAGTATTTATACTTACCATGCTATGTAAATATTAAAAATGCTCATAATGCATCCAAGGCCTAAACATCTTCTCACTTCTAAGTTCAATTTTGCTTAAGAATTAGAAGGTTTGTGGATATTGTGTGTCCTTTGTGATACGCTTATTTCTTCAGTGTAGATTTTTGTTTATATAAGACTGCAATAGAAGATCTGATGCCTCAAGGAGGAAGTTGTTTGGATTATTTTGTATTAAAGGTGAAGTTTTCTGGGTGGACATATGATAGTAAAGGTTGTTTTTATTTATATAGGAACTTCATTGTTAGTCTGAACAGAGTATAAAGATTTGCATAAAAATCATATAGTATTCACCATACAGTATTTTTTGAATACTTGCACTCACATGTTCCCTCTAAGCTGCGGAGCCTTGTGAGCAAAAAATCTACTGTGTGAGCCACTGGCATTAAAGTTGTGAGCGAGCGATTTGGCTACTGCATGAATCAGTTTGCTCTGGAGCCATCCTTCCTGAGCTGAGACAAAAATGTGTGAGCTGGAGGCTAAAAAATGGTGAGCTAGCTCACACTAACTCAGTTTAGAGGGAACACTGCATCACATGAGTTGCCTAAGGGCAAAGCCTTGAACTCTTCAGGCACAATACATATGATATAGTCACCAGAAATAATACCAACATATGCCCTGTCCCATCCTGTTTGGAGACAGACCTCCACTTAAGCTATAGGTCTGCCTGCAAAGAGATCATAGTCCTGACCTGGATAGCCCAGGCTAGCCCAATCTTGTCAGATCTGGGAAGCTAAGCAGGGTTAGCCGTGGCTGATATTTGGATGGAAGATCTCCAAGGAATATTAGCGTCATGAAGCAGAGGCAGGCAATGGCAAACCACTTCTGTACGTCTGTTGCCTTGAAAACTGCAGGGTTGCCCTAAGTCAACTGTGACTTGATGACACTTTCCACCACCAAAGGGACATATACTTACAGTGTTTTCCATTCCTTTGCTCTTAGTCTCCATAGCTCGTACCTAATAAACAATCTACTTCTGTGTTCTGTAAAATAATAAAACTACCCTGTAACTAACCTTCCTGTTCTGCGTAGAGTTGAGATAGTGTTAACATCTGATATAACTCTGCTCAGGATTGCACTGTTGACTACCTTTCCATATGGACATACTCCAACGCTCTGCTCTTTCAAGCAACTCCCGCAATAACTTTACTGCTAGCGAGAGGTGTGTGACTGAAACAACCTGGAATTTCTTGTTTATATAGATTGGTGTTATAATCTAATTATAATAAACCCAAGATGATATCTGCATCTTGGCTGTACATATGAGACCTCAGTTATGCATGCTATTACAGTTCTTTCAAGGGAAAGATTACCATGACACACAGAATTCATGTTCTGGGATTTCTAGAAGGGCATATCAGATCCTAGCTGCTATTCTGTTAGGAGAGAGGGATGCAGTACTCTACTCTCAGAGGAAGTCAAAAATGTTCTTCCATTGAGCAAGATATGTGACGGTCTGGCTTCTTTCTCTTGGAGTTAACTAACTTGGTCTTACAACCTCTAACAAGATGTGAGGAAAAAGGAATTTTCACAACTGCATAGCTGTTCGTCTCATCTGTCGTCGTCCCCCACCCCCAGCAAGGCTTCCAGGAGCTCATGGAATTTGGAAATAGTATAGAAGGTCCTTCTTGGCAATTTTGAGAGCTTGGTATTGCCATCGTGTGTCATTCACCTAAAAAGTATCTTCAGTTAAAAAAAAAATCTTCCCTTTTACCACATACTTTAGTTGGTAGTTTTAATACCTTGTGAATCTTAGGGGCTACAGTCTGTCTTGTTTTCATGCTTGTTTTGGCTGGCTTTTATGTTTTTATGCCTACAGCCAATCCGCTGTCTTTCATGGCTCAGTCCCTCAGTTAGAACTGGTAAAAGCTTCCACAAAAACTGGAGATGGAGCAACATTCCCCAAGCCACTATCTCTTTTTTTTTCAATTCTGTAATGGGAGTCATCAGCAAGGGCGTACTTTGCGTAGTTGCTGGGGGTAGGTGGAAGATAGTGTGATCAAATAGTTACTTCCCTTAACCCATCTGTTACATAACTACTAACTGTATAAATAGTACTTCCTCCATAACAAAAATCCCTATAACACGGCCTTGGTCAATCTTAGAAGCAACCATTAGTTTCTGATAACTGTGTGAAAAGGAATGGGACAAAGAAAGTGAAAGCAATCTTCTTTCAGTAATTGCCTCAGGTCCCCAGTCAGTCTTTCTATCGTTGTGTTCATATTACTGATGAGCAGTTGGTTTTTATGGCTGCTGGCCTGAGATTTTTTTAGTTAGTTCTATTGAGTTGACTGCTTTGAACTGACATTGTTTTATGTGTTTTATGTTGTATATTATCTCAAGCAGTTTTCCAGGAAGGTGGCGTAAACTTTCTAAATAAGCTTTCTGGTGCTTCCATATCACTGGTTTTAGGTCCTGAAAATTTGCCACATTGTGTGCTCCTAAACAGTGGTTCATCCATTAGCCTGAGATCTGTTCTAGAGCAAAGTACCCACTGTATCTTCCATGTGGCCAGCCCAGAAGGGTTATCATTAGGGATGGGCACGGACCAGAAACATAAAGGTTCGTATTGGTCCATGGTTCGTGGGTTTCATGGACTGCAAATGTTCATGGACTTTTTTGTTAAACAGACTGGTTTGTGCAGTCCGTGATGTCAGGATGTGCTGCAACAGCCCCCCCCCCCATGGGCTAGAGACGCCAAACTCACAGCAAGTCTCCAGGTGACTCTCTTCTACCTGCCTTCCAAGTTTGGAGAGGATTGGATTTAGGGGGCTGAGTTACATCCCCCTCAAAGCAGGTGCCCCCCGGAAAGTGCTCTTTGAGGAAATCACAGCCACAGGTTTGGGAGTGTGTCAAATGGCCCCCCTGCAAGCTAGAGGCATCAAAGTTGCAGCAGACCTCCCCAGGATGGCACTCTACCTGCCCACCAAGTTGCCTGCAGACTGGCATTGGGGGAGGGGGGAAAGATTCTGTGGTCTGTTCTGCAAAGGGGAGGAGTCTGTCACCCCCCCCCCCGTAAGCTAGAGGCATAAAAGTTGCAGCAGACCTCCATGGGATGGCCCTTTACCTGCCCTCTAAGTTGCATGCAGATTGGCATGGGGGGGGAGATCCTATGGTCCAATGTGCAAAAGGGGAAGGAGTCTATCAAATGCCCCCTCAAAGTCCTTTCCCCGGTTCGTGATGAAATTAGGTCTGTGGTCCAGTCCATGCCCATCCGTAGTTATCATCCATGTAGTGGAATTTATGGCATTATAGTCTGTTGTGTGTAGGAATGTCACAGAAAGAATCATTTCATGACACGTTCATAAGGGCTGCAGTATTTCAAAAATTTCTGAAGTGATTTTTTTCCCCCTTGTAAAAATGAGTGATATTGTTAAGGCATATCAGTTTTTATCTTTTGAGCCCTGATGTCAGAAGAAAATTTAACAGGGCTGATTGGCTAGGCCCCAACCAATTAGATGCTAGAGACCTGGAGCCTTGGAAATTGAAGTCTTTTCTATTGCCCTGTAGAGGACTGGTGGCCACAAAAGTAGCCTCATACTTTTGATGCTGAAATAGTTTGCTAGTCCTAGCATTACGAAGGTTGGTCATACAGCTGAAAACTCTGCCACGTTCATATTTTAGACATACAAACTGAACTTCGATTGTAACAATATCAGTATTGGAGAAAATTCTGCCACATTTGTTTTTGTTCCTAGATAATTGCTGCTAATCTCTGTTTTGGTAGGAGCAGATATCTGAGTCATGAGGAAATTGTTCTGTTTTGTCATTGTTCTAGTGTTGCTAAACATGTTTAGTACTCTTCCAAATCAAACTCAACATTTTCCCCCTAATAAACTTCAAATGTCCATATATAAACATAACACTTGCTGTGTCTTATTTGGATAAGAGTCCCCCGTCCCCGCCCCGTCCCCCCCAAGCATTAAGGAAGTGCCTGGCATGTGTGAGAAGTGGCGGGAACGATAAAGCTGAAAGACTACAATAGCTTTCACAATCATCTTTGGACTCATTACTGTGCAAGTTGCATATATCTCACTCCTGGGACAGCTACTAAAAGGGATAGTTTGGGATATAAAATTTTTGAATATTTGGAAGCCATGAGGAGGGAAAAGTTTTCCCCCCTTAAAAAAATAACTGTTTGGGGGAAATTGAAATATATATGATACTTTCCTGTGAAATCAAAACCCCTTTTACTGATGTAATAATACGAAATGCATTCTTTATAATATAGTCAGCATATAAAATTGTACTATTTGGTGTATTTATTAAATTTAAAAGTATAAATATCTGTTTTTCTATAAGAAAAATGGCCGCTATATCCAATACTTTAGAAAAAATTGCAAGTTGCTGCATCCTATGCTACCAAGGCTAGTGAATCTTTAATTTTTGCCATTTGAGAAGTAGGAAAAAGTAAAAGTTGAAGGTAGAAATAGTAAACAAAAATATCTTATTTGTACAGAATCTCTTTCATAAAGTCACAGTACGTGGTTCGCCACAGCCATGGGATGGAGATGGTGTTGGTTGCCTTGATAGACAGTCTCCATAGACAGCTGGATCGAGGCGGATTGGTGCTGCTGCTGTTGCTTGACTTCTTGGCAGCGTTCGAAACAATTGATCACGATCTTCTGACTCACCGCCTCACCAACGCAGGAGTTCGTGGGGTGGCCCTTCAATGGCTTTCCTCAGTTCTCCATGGCTGGGGACAGAAGGTGGCACTGGGAGAGGATGTGTCCTCTAGGCAGCCCTTATTATGTGGGGTTCCTCAGGGGACATTCCTCTCACCGATATTATTTAACATCTATATGTACCCCTTTGCCCAGCTGGTGTGGAGTTTTGGGCTTGGGTGTCACCAGTACACTGATGACACCCAGCTGTATCTATTATTGGATGGCCACCTGGCTTCCGCCCCGTAAAATCTGGCCAAAGGTCTGGAGGCCATGGTGGGATGGTTAAAAAAGAGCAGGCTGAGACTGAATCCAATGAAGACAGAGGTTCTGTGGTGGGGGGCTCCCTGGAATCTAGGCTTCCAGCTTTTGACAGGACGTCATTGATACTGGCGCCATCCATCAAGAGTTTGGGTGTGATTTCGGATGTCTCCTTAACTATGGAGGCCAGGTCATGCACATTGCCTGGCTGGCATTTTTCTATGTTCACCAAGCTCGGTAACTGGTTCCTTTTCTGTCATACCCTGACCTAGACATGGTAATCCGTGCAACAGTCACCTCCAGGCTTGATTACTGCAACTTGTTCTATGCTGGCCTACCCTTGAGACTGACCCGGAAACTCCAGCTGATCCAGAATGCGGTGGTGGGAGTCCTGACAGAAATGTCATGGATGGCATGTGTTCAACCTGTGCTATGCCAGCTACACTGGCTTCCAATGGAATACCAAGTCAGGTTCAAGGTTTTGGTATTGACCTTCAAGGTCTTGAGTGGTCGGGGACCATCATCTGTGGGACTGTCTCCTCTACTTTGTCCCCAGGAGAGCTTTACACTCTGCAGATAACAACCTGCTGATGACCCCTGGCCCCAAAGCTGTCTGGCTGTCCTTGACCAGGGCCAGAGCCTTTTCTGTCCTGGCCCTGACCTGGTGGAACTCTCTGCCTAATACCACCAGGGCCCTGCTGGATCTTATACAATTCTGCAGGGCCTGCAAGACAGAGATGTTCCGCCAGGCTTTCACTTGAGGACAGCAACAGTGTTCTATCGTGGCTGACACCCCTCCCTCTCCCCCTCCCCTTAATTCTTATCTTGTATTCCCTCACCCCCTGCCCAGAAAGTGGCCAGGCAGTCCAGAACTGGGATGAGATTTTTCGGAACGCCATTTGGGACTTCTTTTAATCTGGTTTTTAAAATTTGTTATTCTAATTTTGTTACTTTGAATTCTTAATGTTTTGTATATTCATTTTATGGCTTTGTGCCTTTGTTGTACATCACCCAGAGCCTGGCACAAGCTAGGATGGAGTGATTAATACATCAAATAATAATAATAGTAATAGGACTGCCAGAATATTTGGATAATAAGCTAAGCTTTACAACATCGAAAACACTGACCCCTCTAATGCAATACTATCATCCTCGAAAAGACTAGATGAACATTTGAACTCTATTTTATTGAAATACTCCATCCTCGATGACTTACTGGACAGTGAAAATCAAAAGTCTAAATGGAAGGAATGGGTATTTAGTAAGGATGGGCTCTTGAACCGCCAGGCGGTGGTAAGTTGCCGTACAGCCCCCTTGTATAAGAACCTTAAGAGAGACCATTGTAGGACGGTATATCTTGAGAAGCTAACTACTCTGGAGATAAGAAGGGCTTTTACTGCCCTAAGATTCCATGCCATACCTTCAATGGTTTGCATTGGCCGCTTTTTGAGTACCCCTGCCGCCTCTAGAATATGCCAATGTGGTGTGGGTGAGGTAGATGATGTCGAGCATTACATTTTGAGATCCGTATGGCACGAATCACTTAGGCAAAGGTTTATTTATCCTATTGTACCTCTGCATAATGGAACCTCAGATCAGAATCTGGTGGGGGTTTTGCCCTCTGATACAGATGCACATGTTACCAGCAGAATGGTTTGTTTGCACTGGCGGCAAAAAAGTAAGAATGAGTTTAGGACTTACTGCAAGTTATTGAAGGGTCTTCCCCACTTTGATGTATAATGTTTGTTGTATTTTGTTTTATTTTGTGTTGTTATGGCCAATGGCTAAGACAATAAACTAAAACTGGAAACTATCATTAACACCTGACATATTGTTACTAAAATTATGTACATTAAAGCTAAAAAGTCTTATCATACGTCTACAGTAGAAAAGGGCTTTTTCTTCCACGCTCCCCAGAATTGTCTGATTTTTTCCATCTGAAAAATTGAAAAGGTTCTCAGATTCCTTCATGCTATACATTTTAAATGTGAAGCACCTTGTCTTAAGATGCATTTTACTTATTCTAAAAGAGAAAAGATTTCATGGGAATTCCTTTTTAGTGTTCCCTGATTTTATTGATATTTCCCTATACAAAAATTGAAAAAAAGACCACCGTGGGAGGGGAGCTTATTTTCCCACCGGGGGAAGGGAGCTTATTTTCCCAGGGGGACCAGCTTTTAAGCCTTCAGGCCAGGGTAAACAGATCAAAGGAGAAAATGGGTTTAGTGTATAACTTAAATCCCTAAAGCATAGTGGGTTAGCAGTTGTCCCTCAGTTGTGGTATGGCCTTAGGCTTGAAAGCTGGTCCTCAAAGAACCAGTGTTATGAGAGTGTTTGTTGCCCTAATAACCAGAAGGTAGAGGCTACAGCTTGCTGTTTTCGTTGGAACTATTTGAGGTTGTGCACGTTCTCTGTCCCTAATATGGGGCTGGATCAAAAGATGCCTTTTCATTTATGGAAGGAATCCTGCTACTGCCAGAAGGCCCAGCCCATAGCTTGGTGGGGAGAAGATTTTGCTTGTCCTACCCCCTACAGCTATCTGCATCTCTTAAAGGAAACTTGTCTGGCCCATTCAAGGAGGTAATCACATTTGTACCATACTTAGGAAAGTATTCAAAACACTTCATATAGTTATGTCTTTTAATCCTTGGAACAGCACTGGAACATCTCAAGCTAAAGCCAGTAAGTCCTCAACAGGAGTCTCTTATTATACAAAGCAAGGACGAAGGCATCTCTATCAGTGATGCTTGACACTAAATATATGGACTCCTGTATGTCTGCTGAAAAAGAAGTTCTAAGGTTTGACACTGATGCCTTTAAAAGGGACTTAAGAGAAATGTTTGAAAATTATAGAGCCTCCTGGGCCCGTTAATGACTCTGAAATTGATATGTTTAATAGTGGAGGACAGCTTTTTTAAAGGCTAATTATATTTTAACTCCAGAAGTACATCGATTTGCAGGGTTTGGTAAGGTGGCGGATGGAAATAATGGCCATTAGAAAAATTTAGAAATTATAATTTGATGATAGTAGTAGTAGTAGTAGTAGTAACTGTTTTAGGATTTTTATTGCTTTCCCCTCTCTCTGTGGTTTGTGAAAAAGGACTGAGATATTTTATTGAGAATTTCAACTGCTCTAAAAGTATTACGTTATCTTTAAAAGGGTACAGGTCATGAAGTTTCATGCTCTTCCCTGGATGGTGCATTTAGAACATCTACGCATCATGGGAACAGTAGATGATATGATAGCATTAGAAGAAGAGGCGATTGGATTTATACCCCACCCTTCACTACCTGAAGGGGTCTCAGAGCAGCTTACAATCTCCTTTCCCCTCCCCTCCCCACAACAGACAACCTGTGAGGTAGGTGGGGCTGAGAGAGCTCCTTTGAGAACTGCTCTTGAGAGAATAGCTATGATGGGGATTATTAGGTCAATGCTATGCTGGGGATTATTAGGAAGGGAATTGAAAACAAATCAGCCAGTATCATAATGCCCCTGTATAAATCAATGGTGCGACCTCATTTGGAATACTGTGTACAGTTCTGGTCACCTCACCTCAAAAAGGATATTATAGCATTGGAAAAAGTGCAGAAAAGGGCAACTAGAATGATAAAAGGGTTGGAACACTTTCCCTATGAAGAAAGGTTAAAACGCTTGGGGCTGTGTAGCTTGGAGAAACAATGGCTGAGGGGTGACATGATTGTGGTTTATAAGATTATGCATGGGATAGAGCAGGTAGAGAAAGAAGTACTTTTCTCCCTTTCTCATGATACAAGAACTCATGGACAGTCAATAAAATTGCTGAGTAATAGTATTAGAACAGATAAAAGGAAGTATTTCTTCACCCAAAGAGTGATTAACACATGGGATTCACTGCCACAGGAGGTGGTGGGGGCTACAAGCATGGACGTCTTCAAAAGGGAATTAGATAAACATATAGAGCAGAGATTCATCAGTGGCTATTAGTCACAAGGGACTCTGGGGCAAGTGATGCTCTGTATTCTTGGTTCTGGGGGTGGGGCAATAGTGGGAGAGCTTCTAGTGTCCTGGCCCCACTGCTGGACCTCCTGATGGCACCTGGTATTTTTGGCCACTGTGTGACACAGAGTGTTGGACCATTAGCCTGATCCAACATTGGCTTCTCGTATGTTCTTATGTTTTTAATAGCTCTGAGAGAACTTGTGACTGACCCAGGACCAGCAGCTGCATGTGGAGGAGTGGGGAATCAAACCCAGTTCTCCCAGATTGGAGTCTGTGCTTCAAACCACTACACAAAACTGGCTCTCTAGGAATAGGCATGGGCCTAAAAGTTTTTTTAAAAAAACTCTTTGGTCCCATTTCAGAGTCTGTGAATTTCAAATTGACTGGGATCAAGGATAGATCCCTCAAATCTATTGGTTGGTTTGGGACTGAGTGTTCCCCATCTGTAGTAAACACTTTTAGATGCCAACACAATTTTATTCTCCCCTTGCTAGCTTTTTTTAACCCATGGTAGTTAATTTTTGTTTAGCTGTTCCTTGGAAACCACATTTTATATGGTAAAGATAGTTTACCACATTCTGCACTTCTTGCAGCTTTATGTTTGGTTGTCACCATGTGAAGTTTAATTAAGCCTTTTCATCTAGCTGCCTCTTTGTTTCATTAGCCAGGATACCATGAGTAATCTTAAATTTAAATTTTAAATTAAAAATATGATAACTGCACTGCTAGAGCCTATCTTGAGGTGTCTAAGTGCTTTGTTATGTTTCTCCACATGCTGCCAACAAACTATGTATTTTTATGAACCTTTTTTTAGATAGGTGGTGTGTTTTGAGAAGGCATTTCATAAAATTATCTTTTAAAAAGGGGGAACAGCACCATAAGTGTAAGAGATGCCCTTGTTATATGCAGACAAGCCTCTGTGGAATCATGAGGGATTTGATCTGATTTGATTTATTTAATTTGTATCCTGCCCTCCCGGCCAAGGCTGGCTCAGGGCGGCTTACAGAACAGGGATGAGGAATAACTTGAAGATCAAGGTCCCTAAGATCTCAAAGGCTTGAACAGCATATTGCTCCTCTCTCTCTTTAGGCTGTCAACATATTCTGTACTCCTGAAGCATATTTAATTCTCATCAGACAATTCAAAAAAATGGTTAACCTTTTTTCTCCATACCCAGAGACTGTAGATCGCTCCAGTAGGGTAGTCATGTTGGTCTTCAGTAAAAGAGCTAGACTTGAGTCTGGTAGCATCTTACTGTTAGCATTATCGTTATTTCTTCTTACTGTTTTTGCAGCCAGAGTCGAAAACAGCAAAGCAGCACCTTACAGGCCAACAAGATTTGCAGGGTGTAACCTTTTGAGAATCAAAGTTCTCTTGTCAGATACCGTTCACATGAATCTGACAAAAGGAGCTTTGACTCTGTAGTCTAAAGCTGATACCCTGGAAATCTTGTTGGCCTGTAAGGTGCCAAGGGACTCAACTCCAGCTCTCCTGGGTAGGTAGACATCTCCTTTGTTGTCTGTGGATGCCAACCAGTTTTCTGCTAGATATAGTGATTGCGGGATGGGATGGGATGGGATGATTGACTAAAACTGTCCAGTGCTAGTGTCCGAAAGGAGAGAACTATTTAGTGGTCATGCTGCAATATACCATACATCTCTTGACAAAAAGAAAAGCTGTTAACCCTTGTACATAAAGTTTTGGGCAGCGTAATCCTAAGGATGGCCTATTCTGCAGCAGCCGGCGCTGCTAGTCTGCATGCTGAAGGGTTTTGTTAGCGAGCAGCTGGCAGGAGAAAGTTTGTAGCTGGGTTTTCAAGGCCACAACTGTGCCAGTGTCCCCAGCAACTGCGCCGTATCATCCCAGCCAGGTGTTGTGTTGTGACAGCTGGACTGTGATGGACAGGGCAGGGAGAGTCAATCAGGACCTGGCAGACCTTTTGGCCTGGCAAGGATTCGTCACAGCCCAGGGCCAGGGAGGGACATTCCCTCCACTTCCTTAAAGGGACCATGTCCTGTCACGAGTCCCTGGGCCTCTGTAATCCCCCTCCCGTGGAGATCCCAAGCAGGCCCTTGGCTGACAGTGTGCAAAGGATGTCCCCTCACCTTGGAAGGGGCACAGGGAAATGTCAAGGAGAGTTTGTACAGCTCACCTGTGGGTGTCCTCAACTCATCTATGGGGGCTCATCCTGGCAGCCCAGTCATGCTGCCAAGATCTCCCGAAGCCACCTACCTGGCCACCTCCATCAGTGGCGGAGCAGATGAGGAGGCCACTTGGGTGGGCTCAGATGTGGGGGCATGCAATACTGCCAACAGATGCCCCAATAGACTCCTCACTGGTGTAGATGTTCTGGGACTGGAATGACCATCTTTCCACTCTGGGTGCTGTTACTGCAGTCTGTCTTTGCCCAGAGACTGTCATGCTGGATCCTTTTTGCATTTGTTGTAAGTTTTGTGTGCAGCAATGTATTTCACTGGGTCCCCACACACCAATACCCCTTGTGTGTGACATGTCAACAATTAGTCCTGAGATCTTTAAAGTTTATTGTGTTACCTTAGGGGGACAGTAAGAATCCAGTTCTCCTGTAGGACTCAGTTGTTATATCGGTACCACAAAGGTTGGTATCTAACTAACCCCCCTCCTCCCCATTTTCTGAGCCTTGTTTCTGCTGTGTGAATTTTTTTACACTGTTCAGTGGGGGTTTGCTTATTTTCTGAATATTGAACTAATCTAGGTTGGGCTGGGGAATTATGTGGGTTGTATTTTTAAACAGTTTTAAAAGTGACTGCATGGTTCACGTGTAGAAATGGGGTGTATCATATTCCCTTTATTCTTGGGGTAGTAAAATGAATGTCCTTCTTCTAGGGACCTTTAGTATAAGATACCATAAAATGTATGGTATTGGAAGTACCTGGAGGTGCTCGAGACTTTTTAAAATGCTTATAACTAAATATCTTTTTAACAATAATGTTAGTCACATCTTCTCTCCTTGCATCTAAGGATGTTTGACTAACAGAGTTCAGTGAGACTGAGAATGGTTCCAGGCATGTGGTTGTTGAGGGTATTTTGTTAGATGTTAAGTCACTGCACAAATATATTGTAAGCTTCCTGTCTTTATGCCAAGGGGAGATACAGGTTAACTAGAGGCAGGTAAGTCCTTCCCCAGCCTGCCTTGGATTCCACCTCAAACAATGCAGTGACTTAGGTTGAATCATGAAAAAAACTTCTTTCATTAGAGCTCTTGGAGAACTCAGAACACCAGAGCATACTTGTTGATGTCATCCAGTGTCCCATGGGGTTCTAGTGGAAGGCCTCAGCCTCTATGCCCTGTTGTTGGCTGTCCAGAGGAATTGGTTGGCCACTGTTTGAGACAGGATGCTGGACTAGATGGACCACTGGTCTGATCCAGCAGGGCTCTTCTTATGTTTTTAGATGCTCCTCACATTTTTTCACCCCAGTTTGTCTGCCATGTTGCAGGGGAATAAAAGTCAGAAGAAAAAGGAGAATTGGTGCACTGTCCATCTTTTCTTTCTTCCCTATGAAGAAAGGTTAAAATGCTTGGGGCTCTTTAGCTTGGAGAAACGACGGCTGAGAGGTGACATGATCGAGGTTTATAAGATTATGAATGGGATTGAGCAGGTTGAGAAAGAAGTACTTTTCTCCCTTTCTCACAATACGAGAACTCGTGGGCACTCCATGAATTTGCTGAGCAGTCGGGTTAGAACAGATAAAAGGAAATACTTCTTCACCCAAAGAGTGATTAACATATGGAATTCACTGCAACAGGAGATGGTGGCAGCAGCTACAAGCATGGACAGTTTCAAGAGGAAATTAGATAAACATATGGAGCAGAAGTCCACCAGTGGCTATTAGCCACAGGGTATAGATGGGAACTCTCAGTCTGGGGCAGGTGATGCACTCTATTCTTGGTGCTGGAGGGGGCAGCAGTGGGAGGGCTTCTAGTGTCCTGGTCCCACTGCTGGACCGCCTGATGGCACCTGGTATATTTTGGCCACTGTGTGACAGAGTGTTGGACTAGATGGGCCATTGGCCTGATTCAACATTGGCTTCTCTTATGTAATGTTCTTTTTAGGGGGAAATTCTAAGGGCCTCTGTAATGATTTCACATTATAAGTGTCTGTTTCCTTCAATGTTTGGTAAGTGTCAGAAGAATGGGGGGGGGCGTGAAAGAGGGAGGTGAGTGAGGTGATTGGTTGGTGACTGAGAGTGTATGGGTGGAGCTAAGAGGTAGGTGCGTGTGTGTGTGCAGAGAGAGAGAAGGCAGTGTCAGCAGCTGTCAGTTGTGCTCAGTCTACACAGAGTCTGAGAAGCAGTCTTTTAATTAGAATCATATATAAATGCTGTGAAAGGCATTAAGATTCTAAAGGAGAAAGAAAAATACTTCAGGGGGTGTATTAAGCAAAATCTAATATTGTCAGAGTATTAAAAGCGTGTGAGGGGGAAAAGCTGACAGAGACCTGAGTTTAAAAGCAAAAAGATTTTACTGAGCAACATAGCAACATAACAACTGGATAAGGTATATTCACTGAAGAGACAATTAACAAAGCATCTTGTAACCAGTAGGCTCCTTGTGCAAATCACAAGTTTTATCTTGTTTATTGTTAACCCAGAAGCATATGCTGTTTAAATTATAAGAGTCTCCTCCTCAGGACCACATAGTCCAACAAAGGAGCCTTAGAGTTTGGCCACAATACTGTGGGAAAGGTTAATTAATAAGAGTTAAATTCCTGGTGGCAGCATTACATACCTTGAGTGAGAGAAAAAAACAACAAGAAATTTAAAACCAAATCATACCTAACCACACAGAATAAAAGAGAGGTAGTGTGACAGCCCCAAATGCCTGTAGTTCAGGCATTCTGGAAAGTACAGTTCCAAGAATGTGGGGGGTGGGTTGGAAGAGAGACACCCTGCTAGATTTTTTAGAAGTAGTTGAATTTTATATGGGTAAGAGTTTTTTCTCCTCTGCTTGCATTTTTTTAGCCTGGGAGTAGCCAGAGGCGTGAGCTCTAAAAGTGGTTCTCCTTCTCAGGCCTGCCTTAGGCAACTTGGTCAGCACAGACCAGCCCAGGACATGTTTGTGTCTTTCTTGTTTTGTTTGTTTGAAGCTGTAGGTCTAAACTGGTTGTTCTAAAGTCTCTGTGGGTCCCTTTGGTAGAGAAAAGCAGCATAGAAATGCCCCCTTCCCCATAAATGGAGGAATAAGATGGAGGACAAGACCACAAGAACACTCTCTTGTTGCCGACCTCCCACAGATATCACATCACTCTCTATCAGCAGGACAGGTGATATGAATGGAATGAATGAAGAGAGAATGGGAAATCCATCTTCTGCAGATTTACTACCTGAGGTAGAAAAGAATTTGGCTTCTGGGAAGCTTGTCTCTCTCCAGACTGAACCAAAAGAGTATAAACTTCACCAGCCCTTCTGTCTTCGATCATTGTATTCTCTTGTAATTGAAAGGCAATGAAGAATAGTTGCATCTAAGGTAGATACATAAGAACATAAGAGAAGCCAATGTTGAATCAGGCCAATGGCCCATCTAGTCCAACACTCTGTCACACAGCGGCCAAAATATACCAGTTGCCATCAGGAGGTCCAGCAGTGGGGCCAGGGCACCAGAAGCTCTCCCACTGCTACCCCCTCCAGCACCAAGAATAGAGTGCGTCACCTGCCCCAGACTGAGAGTTCCCATCTATACCCTGTGGCTAATAGCCACTGATGGACTTCTGCTCCATATGTTTATATAATTCCCTCTTGAAACTGTCCATGCTTGCAGCTGCCACCACCTCCTGTGGCAGTGAATTCCATATGTTAATCACTCTTTGGGTGAAGAAGTATTTCCTTTTATCTGTTCTAACCCGACTGCTCAGCAATTTCATAGAGTGCCCACGAGTTCTTGTATTGTGAGAAAGGGAGAAAAGTACTTCTTTCTCAACCTGCTCAATTCCATTCATAATCTTACAAACCTCGGTCATGTCACCTCTCAGCCGTCGTTTCTCCAAGCTAAAGAGCCCCAAGCATTTTAACCTTTCTTTATAGGGAAGGTGTTCCAACCCTTTTATCATTCTAGTTGCCCTTCTCTGCGCTTTTTCCAATGCTATAATATCCTTTTTGAGATGTGATGACCAGAACTGTACACAGTATTCCAAATGAGGTCGCACCAATGATTTATACAGGGGCATGATGATACTGGCTGATTTGTTATCAATTCCCTTCCTAATAATCCCCAGCATAGCATTGGCCTTCTTTATTGCAGCTACACACTGTCTAGACATTTTCAGCGAGTTATCCACTACGACTCCAAGATCTCTCTCTTGGTCCGTCTCTGCCAGTTCAGACCCCATCAACGTGTATTTATATTTAGGATTTTTGGCTCCAATGTGCATCACTTTGCACTTGGCCACATTGAACCCCATTTGCCACGTTGACGCCCACTCACCCATCCTCAACAGATCCCTTTGGAGTGCCTCACACTCCTCTCTGGTTTTCACCACCCGGAACAACTTCGTGTCATCTGCAAATTTAGCCACATCACTGCTTACTCCCAATTCCAAATCATTAATAAACAAGTTAAAAAGCATCGAACCGAGTACTGATCCCTGTGGTACCCCACTGCTTACCACCCTCCACTGAGAAAGTTTCCCATTTATACTCACTCTCTGTTTCCTATTTATAAGCCAGTTTTTGATCCACAAGAGGACTTGTCCTTTTATCCCATGACTATTGAGCTTACTTAGGAGCCTTTGATGAGAAACTGTATCAAAAGCTTTCTGGAAGTCAAGGTAAATAATATCTATTGGGTCCCCCTTGTCCACATGTTTGTTCACTCCCTCAAAAAACACTAACAGGTTAGTGAGACAAGATCTTCCCTTACAGAAACCATGCTGAGTCTGACTCAATAGTTTTTGTTCATCAATGTGCCTACTAATTCTTTCCTTAATAACAGTTTCCACCAACTTACCCGGTATCGATGTCAGACTGACTGGCCTGTAATTTCCCGGATCTCCCCTGGAGCCCTTTTTAAAGATGGGAGTGACATTAGCTACCTTCCAGTCCTCAGGAATGGAGGCAGATTTTAAAGAAAGATTACATATTTTTGTCAGGAGATCCACAAGTTCATATTTGAGTTCTTTCAGAACTCTCGGATGAATGCCATCCGGGCCTGGTGATTTATTAGTTTTTAAATTGTCCATCAGTCGGAGGACTTCCTCTCTTGTCACCGCAATCTGATTCAGGTCTTTCAAACCCCCTCCCGAAATCGGTGCTTCTGGAGTGGGCAAGCACTTCTCCTCTTCCACAGTGAAGACAGAGGCAAAAAAATGCATTCAGCTTCTCAGCCATTTCCCTATCATCCTTCACTATTCCTTTTACTCCTTGGTCATCCAAGGGCCCCACTGCCTCCTTGGCTGGCTTCCTACTTCTAATGTATTTGAAGAAAGTTTTATTGTTGGTCTTTATGTTTTTTGCAATATGCTCCTCATATTCCCTTTTTGCTTGCCTGATCACAGACTTGCATTTTATTTGCCATAGTCTGTGTTCCCTTTTATCAACCTCACTAAGACTAGCTTTCCACCGCTTAAAGGAATCCTTCTTACCGTTTACAGCTTCCATTACTTTATTTGTTAAGATAAAGATGAGTAGCCATGTTTGTCTGTCTGTAGTAGTAGAAAATAGCAAGAGTCCAGTAGCACTAACAAAATATGTGGCAGGTATTAGCTTTTGTGAGTCCACTGCTCTCTTATTCAGATACAGCTGTTATCTGAAGAAGTGGGTAATGACTCACGACAGCTCATACCCTTATCCAGCATCTGAACAATGCTGATAACATATACTTGGTGAGAGATGCAAACCCTATGGTAACCTTTTGTAACAATACTGTTTTCCACAAAATGTGAATGCAAATTTGTATGAAGAAGAAGAAGAGATGGGATTTATACCCCGCTCTTCACTACCCGAAGGAGTCTCAGAGCGGCTTACAATCTCCTTTCCCTTCCCCTCCCCACAACAGACACCCTGTGTGGGAGGTGGGGCTGGGAGAGCTCTGACAGACATGGCTCTTTTTCAAGAACAGCTCTGACAGAACTATGGCTTCCCCAAGGTCATCCAGCAGGTGTGAGTGGAGGAGTGGGGAATCGAACCCGGTTCTCCCAGATTAGAGTCCGCGCACTTAACCACTACACCAAACTGGTTTAGGACTCCACCAGAGGAATAGAGTGGTAGCAGATAGCAAGCAGTTCTTGAAACAGCTCTTTGCCTCACCTACCTCACAGGGTGTCTGTTGTGGGGAGGGGAAGGAGTTTGTAAGCGACTCTGAGACTTCAAGTGAAGGAGTCCAATCTCTTCTTCAGTATCCAGACAGGTGAAATATTTGGCCCCGCCCACCACGGAGGCAATAACTTCTGGTTAAGTAGCCACAACTGGTGCTATATTTGGGATTGTGCTATTCAAATCTCTGAAATCCACTTCTAAACTGTATGAATTGTACTTTTTCTTTACTGGCTTGCTGGGTATTTGTGCTCCTTCTGAGGTTTAAGATCAGGTCCTGTAATTAAAACCTCAGGAGCTATCTTTCCGCATGCAGATTTATTCTTAATCCCTACAAAGGGGAGCTCTTTAATCCATTCTTCCTTCCCTCAAGGTTCTGTTTCTCTTCAACATAAAAGGCTGTGGAAATACAGCAGAAAGGTAACAGTGCTCTCATACATGCTGCCCAAAATCCCCCTATGCCAACCCTATCTGCTAAGTGTGGGCAAATTGTGGCCCACATTTTGGGGTCTGCGCAGTGTTGTACAGGGTTCCTGAGCTCATCTTGAGCCCAGTCCACGTGCATCAAACATCCAAGATAAGGCCGTATTGTTGTTTTATGGTCCTATCTTCTTTGCTGCTGCTTGAAGTTCATGCAACTTCACTGAAGATATGTCCTCTATTGAATCCACTGTAGGTTGCTCTCTACTCCCTTTTTCAGTATTGACAGATTTCCTCACTATGGGGTCTATTGGGTATTTCCTTTCCCTAATTCTGTTTCTTCACCTTCTGAGTCTTCATCTAATACAGTTCTGGCATGTGTTGTACACACACTCTGGATAACCTCTAAGATATCTTCTTGGTAGTCCCCCAAATTGAAGTCGTAACTGGGAATAACATCCAGTCCATTATTCACTCCCCTGGTGACTGTGATATTAACCCCTTCCTGACTATCAGGGCATTTTTTACTTTCTGGATATTTCTCTGGCGTTTGTCATGGATGTCATTTTTCCTGTGTTCTGAAGTAATTCTCACTGCAGCCTGTGCTTCTTTGACTTGCATTTTAAGATTTTGCACTGTCCCTTCAGCTGTTTCAGGTCTATTTTTCCACTTTTCATTCTTCCTCTAGTGCAGCACAGCTGAGTTTTATAAATTCTGTGCCACACTATTGTGTTTTTCTTAAATACCCTTTTCCTCTTAATTTATCATTTTGTTATTCTAGATCATATATTCTATCTACACATTCTTGCAACTTTTTTTTTTTTTTTTTGCTCTTGGGCTAGTAGCCGAAGAGTCCATCTTCCTGCTTTATCAACTTGTTTTTTGTCTTTTACTACATCTTTCATTTCTTGGAAGGCAGTATTTGATTTTTCTAGGGGGGTTTTCTCCCTAAAACATTCCTGATTTAAGTAAACTGACTGCACTTTTTTTCTCCACCTATTTTTGCAGGGGGTCTGTTTTCCCTTCCTTTCTTCCCTTCTTGGGTTTTCTTAATTTAAGTCTTTTGGTTGGTTTTTCTCCATTACTTGGGCTGTTTCCCATTTAAGGCTAGTTATATTCCATAAGTATTTGGGAAGAACCTTCAACTAGTTCTAATTTTTCCTGGAAGATTTCTTTGCAACTATGATTGGTGGAGTAAATGCCAGCAGTCTGTTAACTTATGTTACTTCAGACTTAACCCTATGTTTTTGAGAGTAATCTTTTGAGTCTTAATCTGGGAATAATATCTCTGGGAAAAGAAAGAGCTTCAGCACCAGGTCATACAATTTCATGGGATTTTATTAGTACATAAACTCTGACAAGGATTTTCTCTCTTTTAATCACATAAAGAATTTCAAGAACATACCTCAACACAGAAGAATACTGGGAACATGTAGCTTAGCTCAACCTAAATTTACCCTACATGGAATGGAGCAGTAGCTTTTCTTTAAGCAGTGTAGAGCAATAAACTAGAGAAAAATCTGTGTAATCTCACCAATCCTCCAGAAAAGGATAGCGAAGCATTTTCAAAAACTGGGCGCAAAAATGACTTGGTAGGAAAAGGCCCTACCTCCAAGGGGTTTCCTAACCCAATCAGATTCTTACAGCTACTCTTGGGTCTTCACCAACTTGATGATAGACCATTATTGGCAAAAATTATCATATGATCATGATACACATGACATGTCCGGGTTTTCCCCTAGTCCAAAAACACCCCAACTTTACTGGGTCAGGTCGGCCTATGCGGGAGCCTAAACCCACTTCTGCTTTGGTGCAGCATTGCTCCTGACAGCATCTATCTCAGAACTAAACCTTCTGTGACCCTTGTTCACATCCATAGTTTCCCCAAAAACTAACCCTTCAGGAGTTTCTGGTTACTGACAATAATGGGTACAATAGAGCAGAGGTTCCCAAATTTATTTGGCCTACTACCCCCTTTTCAGAAAAAAAAAGTTTAGTGTCTCCCTGGAAATCTACCTTCAAGAAGTGGACAAAAAGATGCAGCTTGGGGATCTGCACCTGGATTGTTCTAGCCCACCTGGATCGTTCCAGCACCCCCCAGGAAGCCGGTATTGCCCACTTTGGGAACCAGTGCAACCCTGTGTAGTGTGATAGCATAAACTTGTAGTGTATAAATGTATAGCGTTAATCTGCATGACATAGCATAGCTTTGTGATCAGATAGCTTCATGCTTACGTGTAGGAATAGAAAGTGAAAGTACAAATTATAAAAACTAGTCTTATAGGTTCCTAAGTAATTAAAAACAAGGGAAATATGGAACTTCTTACTGAGTTAGTTGACGTCTTCCAGCCTGTGCTAGTAAAAGATGGACTAAAGCCCAAGGGGCTGGGCATACCTGGCAGAAATTATTGGTATGATTCTGATTGTAAGCTGTTTAAAAGAACAATTGGGAGCATTCATAGATCATTTAAAAATTTAAATAGAATAGAGTATTGCCATGTATTTTGAAATTGAAAAGAGAGATATAAGAGAGAAAAGAGAATATAAAAATTATTGAAAATTAAGAAGTCTAAGGCTCAGAAGAATGAATGGGGATGTTTACTTTGGGCCATAAAACAAAAAAATTATAAATTGTTCTGAACTTTAATAGGAAAAGGATTAAATACAATGTTTCCTGTACCTTGCCACATTCTGGCAGCTGTTTGGGAAGCCTTCTTTACCACTACCTTTGCAAACAAAAATGAGGCTATACTAGATGGCAGACCAGAATCACCACCAGATACAAAGGGTTGGCCCCCATTAATGACTAGCGAGATTTAAGATCCTGATTATGCAAGACAAAAAGGGGAAAGCACCAGGTCCTGACTTAATAGGAATGGAACTGTTCAAAATTGACCTAGATTGGTGGGTGCAGATTCTGACCTCATGCCTGAAGTTTGGTGCAGTGCCATAGTTGTCCTGATTTATAAAAAGGGGAATCTGATGGACCCGACAAATTACTGTCCAGTAAATTTGCTGTCCATCATTGGGAAACTTTATGCTGCAATGCTTTATGGAAAGCTTAGATCCTAGACTGAAGAAAATAACATCCTTGGGAATGAGCAGGTTGGTTTTAGGAAAGGAGTAAACACTATTGATCGTTGTCATACTCTCAGGCCGGATAGGAGCCCTGCAGGGCCATGGGCCATATGTTTGACACCTCTGAGGTTTTTTTAAGAGGAACAGACTGATCACAGACAGTCTTGCAGTGATTCTGTGGTTATGGTGGCAGCATCCACTGTGGTTATGGTGGCAGTGTCCGCTGTCATTATCAGTGTGTGGCTGCTGTGGATGGTATGATGAACACAAAGTTCTCATTGGAGGAAAAATGTCAGGTAGGTATATATGAACTGACTGAATTCTCATGCACTTGACCAGTCTGACTTCCTAAGATAGGCTTAGAATCACAGTTTAGTCATAATAATGAATTAACTCTAGTTCTTTTCTTTTAAAGGTAACTGGCGGCTCCAGTGGCATTGGAAAAAGTATTGCTGTGGAATGCTTTAAGCAAGGTGCTTTTATAACACTGCTTGCAAGAAATGAGGTAAATTTATGCCGTTCTTACTTAACAAGAGATTCTAGACTACTGTAAGCAATTGTTGACTAAGATTATGCATGGGATAGAGCAGGTAGAGAAAGAAGTACTTTTCTCCCGTTCTCACAATACAAGAACTCATGGGCACTCAGTGAAATTGCTGAGCAGTCGAGTTAGAAGTACTGATAAAAGATAAAAGGAAGTACTTCTTCACTCAAAGAGTAATTAACACATGGAATTCACTGCCACAGAAGTTGGTGGGGGCTACAAGCATGGACAGCTTCAAGAGGGAAGTGGTTATGAGCCACAAGGTATAGATAGGAACTCTCAGGCTGGGGCACGTGATGCTCTGTATTTTTGGTGCTTGGGGGGGAGCGGCAGTGGGAGGGCTTCTAGTGTCCTGGCCTCACTGTTGGACCTCCTGATGGCACCTGGTATTTTTGGCCACTGTGTGACAGAGTGTTGGACTATATGGGCCATTGGCCTGATCCAACATTGACTTCTTTTATGTTCTTATGATGTGCAAAAAAATCAGTATTTTTCATTTTGGGGTATATTGAACCCAAAAAATATTGGTATTTCCCAATATTCCTGAAACCTAATATTGGCATGGTTTTGGGATTCAGGAAATATGTGGGATTCCCGATTTTATTTGGCTCCATTATACCCTATGGAAACCATTCTAGTCAATGGTCCCTATAGGCTATAAATGGAGAATCAGTTTGGGGTTGGGGGGATGGCTGTTTTTTGCATCATAGCTGCTGGTGCCTCTACTAAAAAAAAATCCCTACGTTTCAAAAAGATTGGACCAGGGGGTCTAATTCTGTGGCCTCAGAAAAAGGTTGTGACCTACCTGCCAGTATCTATACCGTATTTGAACTGGAGACCTCTTGGCTACCTTTTGATTCAGTTTTTGATAACTTCAGCCTGCTCTTCACTGTAGATGTTGACAGGATCCAGGGTGCTGTCAGGCTGACCATATGCCTCCTGGATCTGTGTCCCTCATGGTGGTGAAAGCCGGTGATGAGAGGATACGGGGCCTGCTGATGGACTTTGTCAATATGTCCCTGGAAATGGGTTTTGAATCTGTTGTTTCTGGGTAAGGTAACTGAGAGACTGGTAGCTGAGCAGCTCCAGGGTTTCCTGGATGACACATCAGCATTGGATCCATTCCATTTTGCCCCAGCCACAGAATAGAGACGGTGTTGGTTGCCCTGATGGATGATCTCCGCAGGCAGCTGGATCGAGGTGGGTCAGAACTTCTGTTGTTGCTAGATGTCACAGCAGTGTTCGGCATGGTCGATTATGATCTTTCGACCCACGGCCTGCTGACATGGGAGTTTGTGGGGAGGCCCTTCAATGGTTTGCCTCATTTCTCTGTGGTCAGGGTCAGAGGGTTGCATTGGGAGAGAATATGTCCTCTAGGCACCCCATAATGTGCATGTTCCCTTGGGGTGCTCCTCTCCCCACACCCAGATGGCACAGAGTTTCGGCCTGGGCTGTCGTCAGTATGCTGATGAGGTGGGGTGGTTAAAAAGGAGCAGGCTGAGACTGAATCCAACTAGAACAGAGCAGTGGCTGGGGGGGGCCTTCAGAGTTGGGGCATAGTCTTCCTGCTCTTGATGGGGCACCATTGACACTGGTGCGGTCTGTCAAGAGTTTGGGGGTGGTTTTCCTGACTATGGAGGTCCAAATCACGCGTATTGCCAGGTTGGCATTTTTTCATCTGCACCAGCCATGGCAGTTGGCCCCTTTCTTGTTGGACCCCGTCCTAGCAATGGTAATCCATGCAACACTCACCTCCAGACTAGACTACTGGAACTCGCTTTACGCTGGTCTGCCCTCAAGACTGACCCGGATGCTCCAGCTGATTCAAAATGCAGTGGCGCAAGTCCTGATGGAAATGTCATGGATGGCACACATATAGCCTGTGTAGTGCTAGCTGCATTAGCTTACAGTAGAGTACTGAGTTCGGTTCAAGGTTTTGGTGTTGACATTTAAGGCCTTGAGCGGTCAGGGACCAGTGTATCTGTGAGACTGTCTCTTCTGGTATGTCCCTGAGAGAGCATTATGCTCCTTGGATAGCAATTTGCTGGTGGTCCCCAACCCCAAAGATATCCAGCTGTCTTTGACCAGGGCCAGGGCCTTTTTGGTCCTGGCCGTGACCTGGTGGAACTCTCTGATGGACACTATCAGGGCTCTGTGGGATCTTATGCAATTCTGCAGGGCCTGTAAGGCAGAGATGTTCTGCCTGGCTTTTGGTCGAGGACGGCAACTGTTTCCACTCTAGTTGGCACCCTCTCCTTGCTCTCCAGACTTGTTTTTATTCCTCCTCTTCCCGTGCCAAGCTGTCTGGAATGCGAAGTAATGTGTAGCTCACCATCTGGATTCTAATCTGTGATACTAGTATTGTTAATGTATTTGATTTTTTATGGTTTTATATTTTTATTTATTGTTGTACATCACCCAGAGTCCTGTGGTAGCAGAGTTTGGGTGGTTCGGAAAATAATAATAATAGTAATAATAATAATAATAATAATGGAACATGGTTCCTTTAAATGCCTTTTGCAAGCCAAGCCATGAGTGAACTCCGAAGCAGCAAGTTCACCCGGAAGCCTTCCAGGTGAACATGCCGCTTCAGAGTTCACTCATGGCGCATCTTTTAAAAGGCATTTAAGGGGAGTTCCATTTTTCCCTCCACGCCTTATAAAAGTCTGATCCTGGGCTGGCTCCAGCTGTGGTGGCGCGGAGCTGTCAGCTCCCGCCGCCCCATCTGTTCCTGGGCTGACTCCTTTTTCAGAAGATAGTTGTAGTGGTCAAATAGGTTCACAAGGAAGTAGGTAGTCCGTCAGGTATGCTGGTTCCAAGCAATGTATGACTTTAAAGGCCCACACCAGTGCTTTGAATTGGTCCCAGAAACAGATTGGAAGCCAGTGCAAATGGGCCAAGATTGGAGTGATATGGTCCCTATGACCCGCTCCAGTCAACATCCAGGCTGCAGCGTTCTGCACCAGCTGAAGTTCCCAGATGCTTCATGGGCAGCCCCATGTAGATGGCATTGCAGTAATCTAATCTAGATATAACCAGGACATGTGTTACAGTGGCCAGATGTTTTCTGCCCAGGAAAGGCTGCAGCTAAAAAGTTGACATCCACCTCCAAACAGTCCACCTACTCTTGTAGGCCAGGCCCAACAGGCCCCTAACCACCTGGAAGAGCTCCACTGACCTACACTGTGCAGATGCAGTGGTGACAGAAAAGTATTTTTTATTTGCCACCGCATGAAGTATGCTTTAAAGTGAGCTGTAGCCTGTGTCTTCTGGGATTCATCCTGGGTCTTCTTCCACTGTCACACTAGCCCTCTTCCTTGACAGTGTAGAAGGTAATGTGAAAGACCTTTACCTGAGACCCTGGAGAACCGCTGCCAGTCTGAGTAGACAACACTGGCCTTGATGGATCAAAAGGTCTGATTCAGTATAAGGCAGCTTCATATGTTCATTATACTTTCTCAGTCAGACAGTAACTGCGAGCCTTATTTGAAAAAGTGGGGGATTACAGTAAGCTATAAGTAAAATTAAAAATACATTAGGAAATCATCTGATTCAAAAATTTTATAGAACATTGGGTATAATTTCAGCTGGGTATAATCGCCTTGAACAGTGGTAACAAGGATTTCAGTCTGTATCACTCAGTCTCAAAATGGTGTGATTGTTGGTGAGTTGTCAGTTGAATGTCCATGCAATGAAAGTATCTGGCTACCCTATTTTCTGCAGTTTCCTCCCCTAAACACAGTAACTTGCGTATTTTGTCATCTTTGGGCACGAAGTTAATTCAGGAAGTTGTCTCCTATAACATATGGTGCATTAACTTCAGAGGTGGTAAGAGCTTGATAATTAAGGCTGAAATCCTAAACAAATTTTCCTCGGATTGAATGAAATGTGACTAACTTCTGAAGATTGGTCTCGAAACAGGCAAACATACAGGTTAATTTAACCCAAGTTTGTTAAAACAGAATAATTAAATAATTGTAGGCTCATCTATAAATGGAGTCACTATAATTAACATCGGAGTGGATTCTACCACTCTACTGAGCAAAGTTTGTTTTTAATTAATTAAAATTGATTGCATTAATTTTTATTTATTTAATTAAATATTTTAAGTAATGTTTCCTTTTGGCTCAAGTTTGAAGCTTTTCTGTAATTTTTTTAATATTTATTTATGTAGAAGAAAGGTGTGATGCAGATAAATTCCTCAGTGTTATATAGTATTATAAACTTAAATCAGAATTGTATCTATTGTAAGCTATGTACTATTATCCTACTACAATAAACCATCAGATCATATTCTATTAATGTAGCTAGCATATTCACATTGTTCCATGAGAATTAAGACCCCGTGCCACGCCTATGTTCTCATCCTTCTGGAGGGCAGTTGTTTTTAAATTTCTAAATTTCTTTGGGATGGTAGCAATGAAGATAAGAATAATTCAGTTGAAAATTCAGTGGTATGCTCAATTCCTTTTGCTAACATTAGGGCTACCACTGTCCAATATTTAACTGCTCTAACACATTTCCATCACATGTGGAGTCAGCATGAGATTGATCACAGTACTAACAGCCATTACTAGCACCATTATACATTCTGGCCAAGCGTGCAGGCGTATCATCTTAATTGCATTTTCCCTTAAGCTTAGGCTAGTAGAGAAGGACGGGCCTGTAGACAAGAGAAATTTAGGTACCTCAGTAGCCAAGTGCCTGGTTCCATTTTTTTCATATAGCCTTGAACAGCGCCCCAGTTAAGTACACATAGCATGTTATATATGACAGATAAGGATTTCATTTTAGAAACAATTTTCTGTTAAGCTCTCCTTTCTGCATTCTTGCTGCGTGTAGGCTCCTGATTTGCATGTACTGAAAGACCAGAATACTTAACCAGTCCTTATAACTGAAGAATTATATTCAATTATATTCTTGGCATTTGCCAAGTAAAAGTAGCAATCTATTCCCATCTAGATTGCTCTCTCCCATCTAGAGCAATGACTGTTATTCCATTCTGCTGTGTGGGAGTATTATCTTACTGCACACATGAGCATAGAAACCTGGGGGGATAATTTACTACTAAATTTGTTCCAAGTCTCAAGCATACAGTTAATAAAGCAATTATCTTGTTTATAGTAAACAGGCCCATAGCCAGGATTTTTTTTTCTTGTGGGGCAGCCAGTATTTGTGTCAGCTCTGCTCCTGGCCGGTTGTTGCGATAACTGGGAAAACGGGGGATGAGTCCCATTGAAATCAATGAAGCGGGAATCTGCTTGGTAGTGGGAGGACTTGGCACTTTCCCAGGGACAGATCAGGGCTAACGAGCTAAAGGCTCCTTTCAGAGCATTTATCCCTCCAGAAGGCAAAGACCACGGGGCTGGCCAGCTGCTCTGCGTCTCTCCTGGCCAGCCACTCTGTGTCTCTCCTGGCCTCTCTCTTGAACACAGAGCCAGAGAGGGATTGGGTCCTGCTGTCCTTCGTTCTGGGGCAAGAGTGGAGGAGCAGCTTGGGAGCTCAGCAGGCCCTTCTTGCTGGAGGCTGGCCAGGCTCCATAGCAGCGGCTCTATGCCAGTTCTGGAAGACGCAGCCAAGGAAGAGAGGCATGATGGGAGAAAGCTCGACAGTCCCTCGACCCGAGAAAGCGGGGAGACTCAGACACAGAGAAATTGCTCCCTGCCACCCACCCCCCTCCGCTGCACTCCACCACTCTCCTGCATCAGCATGCTAGGAAATATGTAGCCTGTAGTTGCCCTGTGAATGCCAACAAGCCCAGCTGGTGGCGGAGAGGCACGGGGCGGTGGTGCTGGGATGGTGCAGGGGGAACGCTGGGAGTCGGCCAGCACATCACCCTCCAGCGGTGCCAGGACTATGCTTCCTAGGGTGCCATCGGGAGGGCCAGAGGAGGGCAGGCATGTTTGTTTCTGCAAAGGGAGGGAGGGAGAAGGTGGCATGGACTTGTGGAGCATAGCCGTTTAATGAGGGGGGCATGGCCCTAAAATGCCCCACCATAGCTTTAGGCCCAATAGTAAATTTCCCCTTGGTTTTATTCAGTGTAAACCAACCCCTTACGGGATTGTCCACAAAATCTTGTTCTGCAATTCAATTTCACTGCATGGTACTGATTTAAGATATTTGGTATTGCTAAGCCTCTTTGACTCCACCTCTGCATAGCCTGCCAAGACATAGTCTCTCCACCAGTCTAGTAATTTTTTTTCTGATATAATCACAGGAGTATTTTGCATGACAAGTGTTAGCTTCAGTAAAACTACCATTTTAAATGCATTCCTCCTACCAAAGAGGGATCACTGCAAAGATTCTCAAAAATAAAGTATCAGTAATTTTCTTCCACAGTAAATTGTAGTTTAAGGTATTTTTTCCTTTACACTGTGTTGTATAAATACAGAGGCATTTTGCATGGGTCAAATTATATTTCACTCATGTTAACCAGCAGCCACCTTTTATTTCAGTTCAGTCTAGGTTAAACAGCATAAACTCTGATTTCTGAGTGTTTATCTTATAGCAGGCGACCTTAGAATATGCGTCAGCCACTTCTGTAATGTTCTACATGATGAATTTATATCTGATACAGAAAGTATAATGTTGTCACCTATTACCTTGCAAAGTAGTAGTCTGAAATTCCTAACAAAAAAACCCTGAGAAATATGGGAATTATCTATAGATGGAGTTTTCCCTTTAGGCTAAGCTTTATATTTAATGGTAGATGTATGTTACATTGTAAGATCTGTAAATGAAGCAGAAGAATTTGCCTTGTCTTTCCTTGTGATTTTCTGACAAAACTGAAGCCTTGAAAATATTTTCAGTTAACATCAATGGCTTAAATGAACCACATAAGCGATGTAATGTTATGTATAAACTGTATAAGGCAAAAGCAGATGTAATTGCTTCAAGAAACCCATATTAGACTTTCTCAAACAAATCTGATTGGAAATCTAAGACTTGGTACTTTATATGTGGCAGCCTACTATTAAAAAAAGGTGTCGCCATATACATTAAATTCCATTTTATTATTTACAATTATGTTGTTCAATAAGAATAAGAGATATTTATTCCTGAAAGGTTCTATTAAGAATCATCAAATAACTATCAGCAATATCTATGCACCTAATCATAACCAGAATATTTTCTTTAAAAATTTACATTAGAAACTTACACAGTTTGCTTCTAGAGACCTCACAATAGGGGGAGATTAATTGCAGCATGAATAGCAGATTAGATCTCAAAGGGAAAAAGCAGTGTATCTGCTTGTCTTGCATGTTTAAGAAGGCCCTTAAAATGTTAATTTAATTGATACCTGGTAAAACATGAACCCAACAGTAAGAGACTATACCTTTTCTTCGGTATCGCTGAATTCTTTCTCATATATAGATTTCTTTCTGCTTTCTTCTTCTCTGGTAGATAGTATCAAACAGGAAAAGGCTGAGTTAAATGTGTTTGCTGATAATGCTCCTATCTCCCTTAATCTTGCCCCTAAAAGGAACAAAAAATTAGCCATTGGAGGCTTGGTAATAATTTGTTAGTTAATCAGGTAGAGAAAAGTTACAAGTTGAACTGCAAATTTACTTTGATATAAACTCTAGTCAGGGGGTTTCCCCTATTATAGTTTGGGAGGCAGGGAAAGCCTTCTTCTGAAGCCTAGCCATTAGTTCCTCAGCATATTATAGAAGGTTAAGAGAAGTAGAGCACAGTAAATGTGACAAAACAAAAACAGAATCCAAACACAAGTCTTATCGAAGGATACAAGATTCAAGTTGCGGGATCTGGATATGGTTAGAATTCATTAAAATATGCAGTGTATTAAACAGCCGTACTATGAACACAGAAATAAAACAGGTACGCTTTTAGTTCATAAATTAAATAGGAAGAAAGCAGCAAATAATAGTGTCAATTCAAAAGAATGTTGATCAGAGGGTAACTCATACTGATCAAATAACTAAGGAATCTGATACCTTTTATGAAGAGTTATATACTTTACAAAAACCCTGGCAAGACTTCATAAATGGTTTTTTTAGAGAAGGTTAAGCTTTCTTAAAGTTAAGCCTGCTTTGGTGGGGAGGGCGGGGTATAAATCAAATAAATAAATGTGAGCATGATAAAGCTATGTTAGAAAACCCTTTCATAGTAGAAAAATTGAGGTGATAAAAGACTATGAATAAAGCTTCCAGGTTTGATGGGCTGATTCCTGAGTATTGTCAAGTCTTTGCAGGAGTCTTAGATCAGCTTCTATTAAATGCAGTAAACACTGTTTTCTTTAACAAATTGCTTCTGCCAACACTGAATCTAAAGTAATAATACCAAATACCACACAATGGTCACCTCAAGATTGGACTACTATAATGCTTTCTATGTGGGGCTACCCTTATCCCAAATCTGGAAGCTGCAGCTGGTGCAGAATGCAGTGGCGAGGCTGTTGTGTCTTCCTGTGCAAGAGCACATCCAGCCCTCCCTAAAAGCACAGCACTGGCTGCCTATAGCATACCAAATTTGGTTCAAAGTGCTGGTTCTTTAAAACCCTATATCATCATGGACCTGCTTACCTAAGGGACTGCCTTTCCCATATGTTCCCCAGAGACTGCTAAGATCAGGATCCCAAAATTGCCTGGTTCTCCCAGGCCCTAAAGAAGCCAGGTTGATCATGACGAGGCCCAGGGTCTTTTCTGTGGTGGCCCCTTACTGGTGGAATGAGCTCCCAGATGATATCAGGGCCCTGCGAGACCTTCTACAGTTACGCAGGGCCTGTAAAACAGAGCTCTTCCACCAGGCTTTCGATTAGGGTGCCGCCTTTTAATACTGTGGTCCTGGCCCTAACACCAGCACTAACTTAACGGCCAACAGCCTCACAGAAGCCCGGCCTATGGTGGTAGGTGACCTTCCAGTATTGAGAGAATGCCACCATCTTGTATTAATATCTATGTTCTTAACACTGATGATCCTGTGCTGTGATTTTAATTGTATTTTGTCTTTTAATATATTTCGGTGTTTTAACTTGTGTGTGTGTGTGTGTGTGTGTGTGTGTGTGTGTGTGTGTAAGCCACCCTGAGCTTGCCATGGCGGGGAGGGCGGGATACAAATTTAGCAAATAAAATAAATAAAACCAGGGAGAGATCCCTCTAATGTGAGATCGTATCACTTTATTAGCCTATTCAGTTATGATGATAAGATTATAACTTCTATCCTAGCATCTAGACTCAAAAGGGTTATTAGTAATTACATCTGTCCTGATGAGACAGGCTGATAATGGACATTTTTGGAGGAAGCATACCCAGTATGTTTAATCGTGCTTCTGAATGTGCGTATATAATTTCTGCTCATTGGGTAAAGTAGGTACTAAAATCAAAGGCTTTTTATACATGTTATCAAAATTTTAGTCTCAAACCTATAAAAGTGGCTTTTGTTTTATATTTTTGAACACAATCAGTTAAATCAAATGCTTTTTGAACGTTATTAGAGATGAACCCTGATTGAGCAAGGTGGATGTATCTTGCTGCAGTGTAATCTATGTGTGTTTCTTGCTGCCTTTCTGTAATGTAAGGAGTCTTCCTCCAGTTTAAGTGACTCTTCTACTAGAGAGTGGTCAGATCCACCCCATTATTTGTAAAAGGATCAAGTGTACTAATAGAGCCATTGTGGTGTAGTGGTTAAAATGTTGAATGAGGATTTGGGAAAGGCTCAGATCCCCACTCTGCCATGGAAGTTTGTTGGATGACTTTGGGCCAGTCACACACTCTCATTCGTACTTCATAGGGTTATTGTGAGAATAAAATGGGAGAGAATTATGTAAGCCGTTTTAGAACCCCCACTGGGGAGAAAAGTGAGATATAAATAAAATATATAAACAAAAATAACAACTCTAAAGTGCAATACTAAGCGCTGAATGATATTTTTAAATACCTCTCTGAAGATATACAACAAAGGTGTGACTTATTATATTACTTCAAGAGGAGTTTAATTGTGGTGGTAATTATTTTGTCAGAATGTCCCAAATGTGTTTCTTTCATTCCAGAGTCGGCTGTTGAAGGCAAAGAAGGAAATTGAAAAATATGCAGTTAATGATAAGCAGGTAAACTTGCTATCTTGGACAGTAATGGTTGACCTGCCGTAGCTGTGAGATACTATGTGCAGATAAGAGAAGATATTCTTGTAATGTATTCTGTGAAGGTGTAATGCACCCATTGAGAACCTATATTAAGCTTCATTCCTAGACAAGGATTGAAATCCCGCACTTCTGATTGGTTGTCTAGGAATCACCGTCCAATCCGGACGAACCACAAACTCTTGGAGGGAACAAACCATATTGGTTTTTATCCAAGTAATCGCATTGGTTACTTTCTGTAAATAGGTGTGGCTCCATTAGCCCGGGAATGTTTAAAAGGAGCAAAGCTCCACTGTTTGAGTGTCATGTGTTAGATCTGTTGTTTGCTGTTCTGGTTGACTTTGAGCTGTTCCTGAATAAAGCTGAATCACCTACCTGAAATCACATTAATGTCATACTTAACAACTTGGCAACGAGGATGGGATCCTAGGGCGGGTAGGCAGCCCTGCTAGTATCAATCCCATGATGGACGGAGAAGGTCAGCAAGCTCTGGTCGGTCAAGCTCCGGTATCACTAGTCCAAGTGGCTGCACCTGGGGTGACGATGGCCGGCAACCAGAAGTTCGAGGCGTTCGAACCTGAGACGGAGGATTGGGACTCATACCTGTCACAGTTTGAGTATCTCCGTGTTCCCGTTGTGTTTAGTACTGTTATCTTAAACTGGGAAATGTCTGAGTGGCGTGAGCAGTTTACATTCTCTAATGAAGACAAGAACAGAATTATTTGATCTGAGTGTATTCACAGGATAAGTAGTGTTGTGTTTAACTGAGTTCAGTATCTCCGTGTTCCTGTTGTGTTTACTATTGTTATCTTAAACTGGGAAATGTCTGAGTGCCCTGAGCAGCTTACATTCTCTAATGAAGATAAGATAAGAATTATTTGAACTGAGTATATTCACGAGATAAGTAGTGTTGTGTTGTTTAACTGAGTTCAGTATCTCCATGTTCCCGTTGTGTTTACTACTGAAATTAAAACAGTGCCTCTACAGGACATAACTGAGAAGCTGAAAACTCACTTCTCACCGCAGCTGTCAGAAATCGCACGTCGGCACGCATTTTATAAAAGGAACCAGGCACCCAGTGAATCCATTGCTGAGTATGTGGCGGCTTTGCGCAAGGCTGCCCGGCCGTGCAACTTCACGGACATTGAAGAGGCCTTACGGGATCAGCTGGTGTGTGGCGTGAGGTACGAACGTCTACAGGAATGCTTGTTCGCTCGTACGGCCGTGACCTGGGCCGTAGCATGCTCTGAGGCAGTCGCTGTGAAGGCTACAGAGAATTCTACTCGGAGGTCCATCAGCGGCAAGCACCAAAGGAGCCGAATGTGCACCACCGGGCTGTCAGCGAGTCAGATGACAACATGGAGGATGATGTCAATGAGATGAGGGCGAGTGCGGACAAGCGGACCCCAGTGAAGCCTTCATCCAGCAGGGCGTGCACCGGTTGTGGCGGGAGCCGTGATCACTGCTGGGCCAAGGATATCGTATGCCGGGCATGCGGGAGGCGTGTTCACCTGGCACAAGTCTGCAAGGCAAAGAAGAGGTCTCCACCGGCGTCTCCTAAAAGAAAGCCATGCTCACGAGCTGCTGTCAAGGAAGGCGTCTGCAAGAGGTCGGCGTGTTGTTCCTGCCCATCAGCAGTTCTGCACACTGGGTGCAGAAAAAAAATCAGCGTCACCCTACGGCTGGATGGCGTCCCTTGCACTATGGAGGTCAACTCGGGATCATCAGTGACGGTGATCTCCTCAAAGATGTGGCAGCAGCTGTTCCCGAGAAGGAGTCGGCGGCTGAAACCTGCGGATACACAGCTATCCGATTTTCAGGGCAAGCGTATTCCTCTGGCGGGAAGGGAGGGATACGTTCAAAGTTCATTTTAAAGAGCGTAAAGTGTTATTGCCTTTGTTGCTGAAGGGGACTGGGTTAATTTGCTTGGCCTGGACTGGTTTGAACCTCTGGGTATTGCTGTAACAGGGGTTAACAAGGTGTCTGACAATAAATGGGCAGTGTTGTATTCAGAGTTTCCTGAAGTGTTTGGGGGAGGCCTGGGAAGGTACAAGGGCCCTCCAATCTCGTTTGACTGAGACCCATCAGTGACCCCAATCCGGTTAAAATACCGAAAATTGCCCTCAAACCCTGCATTGAGGCGGAGCTGGACAAGCTCATCGAACAAAAGGTGTTAGAACCTGTGCCGCTTAGCAGGTGGGAAACCCCTATTGTGACCCCTATGAAGCCGGACAGCTCAGTTAGAATATGTGCAGGCTACAAATGCACTATTAATCATGCTTTACAACAGCATTCATACCCAGTGCCAGTGATCAGCCACATCCTGGCGTCCCTGGGGGGTCGGCGAGTTTTCGCAAAACTCAATCTTGCGCAGGCATATCAGCAACTGCCTGTGACTAAGGAAGCTGCGGAAGCCCAAACTATCATAACCCATAGGGGGGCTTTTAGAGTGAATAGGCTCCAGCTCGGGGTAAATGTCGCCCCCGGAATTTTCCAAGGTCTTATGGAAGGGATGTTAAGCGGGGTCTCTGGAACGGTGCCCTATTTTGACAATGTGTTAATTGCGGGAGGTTCTGACAAAAGAACTAATGGACTGGGTAAGGGAGGTGTTGGAATATTTAAAAAAGGCGGGTTTAAAGGTAAAAAAGTCCAAATGCCTTATTGGAGTCCCAAGTGTGGAATTCCAGAGATTTCAGGTTGATGCTGATGGGGTACACCCCGCCCAGGAAAAGGTGGCTGCCATTCAGGACAACCCTAGCCCGGGAAATAAGAGGGAATTGCAGTCTTTCCTTGGGCTGCTTAATTTTTATCATTCCTTTTTGACACATAAAGCGTCAATAGCGGCGCCATTACATGCCCTTCTGCATAAGGACACAAAATGGCAGTGGGACTCTGAGCAAGAGCAGGCTTTCAGTGGGGTTAAAAGCCTGTTGTCTTCTGATTCTGTGCTGACCCACTATGATGAGCAAAAGTTGCTGGTGTTAGTGGCAGACACATCCCTGTGTGGGGTGGGGGCGATATCAAGCCATGTAATGCCGGACGGCAGTGAAGCACCCGTGACTTTTTACTCGTGATCGTTATCTGCGGCCAAAAAGAACTATGCACAGATAGACAAAGAAGGGCTTGTGCTTGTCTGCACTGTCAAAAAATTCCATGACTTTGTCTATGGCCACAAGTTTGTCCTGATAACGGACCACAAGCCGCTGTTGGGAATCTTTGCCCCGGACCGACAATTTCCCAACATCCTGTCCCCCCGCATGTTGCGCTGGGCTATTTTCTTGGTGGCCTACTATTATGAGTTGGAACATCAGCTGGGTAAGGCAATCGGGCATGCCGACGCCCTGAGTCATTGCCCTCTGCCCGGCCAGGACTTGGACCCCGCTCCTGCCAGTTCTGTGCTGGCTATCGATGAACTGCCTCAGGTTCCTATTTCCTCCATGGACATTGCTGCTGCGACAGCTAAGGACAATTTTCTGGCCCATGTACTTAACTGGGCGTGGAGGGGGTGGCTGGCAGGATTCTTGGAACCGGAATTCAAGCCGTTTGCATCATGGCAGAATGAATTGTCAGTGTCAAAGGGATGTGTTCTGTGGGGAAACAGGGTGGTGGTCCCTGAGAAATTGCACAAGAATGTCCTGGAATCACTACATGAGGGTCATCCAGGTATGGTCCGCATGAAAGTGGTGGCACGAGGGTATGTGTGGTGGCCAGGCATAGATGCTGATATTGAGGTATGGATCCGAGAGTGTATGCCTTGCCAGCAGGCCAGACCAGAGCCTCCACAGGCTCCCCCCCAGAGGCGGGAATCCACTCGAAAACTGTGGTCTAGGCTGCAAGTAAATTTTGCAGGGCCTTTTCAGGATCAGACCTTCCTGCTAATTGTTGATGCATAAACGAAGTGGTTGGAGGTTGCGCATATGCACTGTACTTCATCGAATGCTGTCATTAATGTGTTGCACCGGGTTTTTGCCACCCACGGGCTAACAGACATGTTGGTTAGCGGCAATGGGGCCCAGTTTGTCTCTAGGGACTTCGAGCAGTTCCTAGAGAACGACGGCATTAGGCATTTAACTACGCCTCCATTTCATCTGGCCTCTAACAGCCAAGCCAAAAGAATGGTCTGTATAACCAAGGAGGCTTTAAAGAAACTGACGCAGGGTGATTGGGGGCTAAAAATAGCAGATTTTTTGTTAAGGCAGCATACAACACCTTGCTCCTCCACAGGTAGAAGGCCGGCTAAGCTTCTAATGAGGCGTCGACTCACAACGCAGCTTGACAGGTTGCACCCTGACTTAAATGATTTAAAGCCTCCACAGCAAAAGCGTTCGGAAAAGGTGCAAACGTATGAGATAGGTGATAAAATCTTCGCACACAACTATTTAGCAGGTCACTTATGGCTTCCCGCCATAATCAGAGACGTAGTCGGGTCACAAATGTACGTGGTGGAGCTCGCTAACAGTTGGAAATGGCGGCACCACGTAGACCAGTTAAGGCAGCAGTGGGCTAAAGACAGCCTAGACTCCCAGCCTGCTGGGTCCCCGGACCTCGACGGGCAACCAGGGCCTCCGGACAGGGAGGTGAGTGTTGCTGTGCCCAGCACAGACCCCAAAGTAGGGCAGACCCCTATTTATACTGGTGACCCCTCAGAAATTGCGTAACCTGACTCCTCTGACAGAGAGCCAAGCAGGGCCCCCAAGGTTGTTTTGCCATCCAAGCCTGAACCTCTGCGCAGATCTCAGCGAGCTTGCCGTGCTCCCCCATATCTAAATGATTATGTTTGTAATGGAGTTGTGTCAACTTAGGGGGGAAGAATTGTGATGTATTCTGTGAAGGTGTAATGCACCCATTAAGAACCTATATTCATTCCTAGACAAGGATTGAAATCCCGCACTTTTGATTGGTTGTCTAGGAATCGCCGTCCAATCCGGATGAACCACAAACTCTTGGAGGGAACGAACCTTGCTGGTTTTTATCCAAGTAATCGCATTGGTTACTTTCTGTAAATAGGCGTGGCTCCATTAGCCTAGGAATGTTTAAAAGGAGCAAAGCTCCACTGTTTGAGTGTCATGTGTTAGATCTGTTGTTTGCCGTTCTGGTTGACTTTGAGCTGTTGCTGAATAAAGCTGAATCACCTACCTGAAATCACATTAAGTGTCATACTTAACAATTCTGCTGCATTATAATAACATGGAGACCAAATGCTAAATGGAACAGCGCATGAAATCAATTCACAGTTACCTTAAGAAAGTTAAAGAGAATTGTAAATAGTGCTAGGCTTCAGTTGTGCATAGCTGTAGCTTAGGTGGCCCAGAAGTATGCACAGGTAGCTAGCAACATCTTGAAAGCTTTCATTGCAGCATATCTTTTATCTAACCAGGAAGTCATAATTTTAAACAGAGAAGTGGTTCCTTTTTTAAATACTTCTCTGAATATTTTATTTTATAGTCCATCTTTCTCATTGGGACCAAAGGTAGATTACAAGTATGATGATAATTTAGTCAGTGAGTATATAATGAGATTTTATATTTGACTTATAACAACAAAGATTATCCTAGTAAGACAGAGTAGTGCAGTTGGGCACAGGCCTTATGGCTGCAGAAATGACTCTCGGTAGATAAAAAGAGAAATAGTTGACCAGGTTGTTTGTAATAGCTTAGTGCAGTTATAGTTAGTGGAAGTTAAATATAAATTGGACCTGTTTTCCTACACACCTGTGCCCTGTTATTCTTTATGAAGCTTAGAGAAACTTGCAAGAGCTTGCTGTGGTCTCCTCCTTAACATCAGATCTATATCCACGTAGCTTCAACAATACCACACTCTTACTAATCTTTCTGTTCTTATCTTCCCCTGCCCCTTTCACATAGGTTGTACACTGCATCTCTGTAGATGTTTCTAAAGACTATGCAAATGTGGAACGGGTCCTAAAACAAGTAAGGAAACGTTGGGCTTTTTAGTACATTTTGTCTGTTTTTCAATGGGTTACGTTATTGCATTAGTGCATCTATCTTGGATTTATTAGATTACCTTTTCTAGGCTCAAGAGAAGTTGGGTCCCGTCGATATGCTTGTAAATAGTGCTGGGACTTCGGTTACTGGAAAATTTGAAGACCTCGATACCAAGAAGTTTGAGGTAAGCAGTGGTATTGAAGTATTCGGCAATGGTTAATCCAGCAGTAGGTAGTAAACTTTATTCTAAGAAAAGAGCAAGAGTCCAGTAACTCCTTAAAGACTAACAAAATTTGCAGCAGGGTATGAGCTTTCATGAGGCACTGTTCACTTCTTCAGAATAAATGGACGTAAGTCTGACATTAGAAATTACAACACTGAAGAACCAGTGGGGGACTCATTTAGTTGCTGACCTGAGAAGTAGTTCCCTTACAAAGGAATCTCAAAGGGAGAAAGCAAGATTCCTGTCTTATTATACATGTGACATCTGCAAGAATATTATATGCCAAATACTGGAGGAAAAATGAGGTACCTTCAGAAGAAGAAATTATTAATAAAATACCTGAAACTGCAGAGATGGACAGACTAACTTTAATTTTGAGAGGACAAAATGAAAGAGACTTTGAGAATACATGGTCAGGGTTTTACAAATGGATGGAAGAGCATAACAAATAAAACATATGGACATACAGCCGAAGCACAAGGAAACATGAACTATATCTTTCTTTTTAGTTATGAACAAAGATTTAGTCCAAAATACAAGATGGAAAAAATAAAAAAATAGAACTTGCTAATGTATGAGGTAACTTAACAGACAAAATAAGGTTGTAAATGGACCCCCTCCCTTTTCTGTTTGTTTGTTGCTTTTTTGTTTGTCTTATATAAAATAAAATTGCTTATAAAAAAGGAATCTCAGGGAGATTAGAAAGAGATGGCTGAATCGCAACTGATAATGAAGCTCAAGACAATGCATCCTCCTGGACTGAATCGAGACCTAAGTTTCCTGTCTCATTACCAGTGCTGATTTCTCCATGCCTACTACCCCTCTGCATATCATACCTAATTCAATCACGCCTGCTATTTTCATTCACCTGCTGGTGTCATTCACCTGCTGGTGTCATTCGGCTTCTGAAATCATTCCACTCTCCAAGATACAAGGACAGATAGATTCATATTCTCGCTGTATCTGAAGAAGTGAGCAGTGATTCATGAAAGCTCATACTCCGCCACAAATTTGGTTAATCTTGATTGTTCTACTAGATTCTTGCTCTTTTCTACTGCTACAGACTAGCATGCTACCCATCTTGATCTGTACTCTGAGAAGACAACCTGTTCACAGGTTTGAAGGGTTGACCATTGTCATAGTAATTAAATGTTGCGAGTTAAAAGAATACTATTTAATGTGTGTTCATCTTTTTTAAAGAGTCAGCCTGTGTGCAACATAAAATCTGTTTCTCATCTGTAAACATGTGTTCCTGCCTAAGTGGATGTGACCACCCAAATTCTGTTATAACACAGATCACCAAGCACTGCTAATACGTAAGCTTCATTCATTTGGTGAACACTTGCGTAAAATGATAGGTGTGTGAGCAAAGTACACAATATTTTAATGTAGTATTAATATAGTATAGTATATTAATATAGTATTATATTCCCCTCCTTCCTTTCTTCCCCCTGCTTCCCCCCCCTTTCCCCATTCTGTCAGATGCCTGTACCTTGCCCTCCATAGGAGCTTTTAAACCATCTAAAAACTATAGTAGCTGTTTTAGTGATTTTATTGTATTTATTTAATGTGATTAATTTTTTTTGCAATTTTGGAAAGCTTTTAAATTGTATGTTTTATAAAATTGTTGTCACCAACTCTGAGCCAGTTTCAGGGAGAGCAGGATATAAATTAAATTTTAAAGATTAATGTTGTATATTGATTTTGTAAGATTAGAAATAAATTACACATTCCAGTTTTGATCTGCCCAAGAATATGGAGACAACTCCCCAAAGTACATAATTAAACTCTGCTTCCTGATAGCAAGATCATCACTCTAGAAAGGAAAGGATGACCTAGTAACTGTAGTGGGGCTGTGTGTGACTTGATGATAGAGTTGTACTTTCTTGAGTTCCTGTGTAGAAAAATATCTTCTCTCAAACTTTGGTGTCATTGAATTTGGAGGCATTTTTGGGCAACCAACTGGCCATAAATTGAATAACTATTGCTTCATGATAATGGACAAGACTACGGCACTAGCACTGCAATGTGCCTGTTGGATTAATTAGGGCCTAGAACAGGAACATCCAGCTAGGAACTGGGTGGGTACTGTACAAATGTAGGACCTGCAAGGATTTCTCGGGGGGTGGGGGACTCATTTCCTCTTCCCTTTTTCTGAAAGCTTTGTACTCTCCCCTTTTCCTCCTCCTTTTTCTCCTTCCCACCCACCAGCCAACCCACCTTTTTCTGGCCCGTCACTTCAGCTTTTTCTCCTTCACTCCCCAGCAGCCTTTATCCATGAAAAGCCTGGCCCAGTCGTATGATGCCAGGAGTGCCAGCCAAGCCGGGCTTAGTTACCTGTTGGGGAACCTGCAAGTACTTGGAGGGAGCACCTCACTTTCCCTTGTATCCCCCCCCACACACACACTGTTTCCTCATTCTCTCCTGGTGGGTTTCCCTGTTTCCTTCTCTCCGTCCCACCCACCAACCTACCTTTTATCTGCCCCTTTAGTTTTTATTTTTTTACCATCTTTCTCCATAACGGGGATCCAGAGCAGCTTGCATCATTCTCCTCCATTTTATCCTCTCAACAACCCTGTGAAGTAGGTGAGGCTTGAGAGTGTGCAGCTGGCCCAAAATCACACAGTGTGCTTGCTCAGCAGAGCGATGATTCCAACTTGGGTCTCCCAGATCCTAGTCTGAAACCCTAACCACTATACCATGCTGTTTTTCAAGAGGTGGCTGTTGTTGAATACTAGTGAGCAGCCAGGCATGGGTGAGTCACCCAAGCCACATTGTTGCAAGTCAGTCTTAGATGCTGGTGGCCTTGGCCCCAGTGTCCTTCCTCAAAGGCTAAAACAGCCCTCACAAAGCCCCCTGCCTTTTACTGATCAAACCAGGCTTGAAGGTTGACAGTACTGTTGTGGTTGCCTAGCAATGGACACTGAGCACATTTGTTTTTTGAAGCTACAGGGTTTAATCATTTCTATCATTGAAGGGGAGTATTTTTTTTTAAGATTTCTGATTTTTCTGCAAACCTGGGCCTTTTCTCAGGTTTACAGAAAGATGTCTGTCCATGAAGCCTAGTCTCTGGATATAAGTATCTACAGGTGGGCCATGTGGGGGGACTAGATATATTTACAAAGCCTTGAACCAGGAGCACTGTTGCATTTGGCTGGGGACATGTTGTAATATTTGGTTGTTCCTCTTGTAGCAATCTGTGCCAATCAATAGGACAGTGAAACAGGGTCACTACAGACAAGGATGTGATTTCTGCACACTTAGGTGACTTCCTAGATATGTAGAAAAATAATACTTTTCTTTAAAAGGAGTACAGAAATTGCCTCTCAAGGCCAAATCAGACGTGACAACATCCTCATGGAAAATCCCATTTTAAAGTCATTTAAAAATGTTGTGATAGCAAGTGCTGTAATCCTGATAGCAAGTGCTGTAACAGCCATGAGAGGGGTACGGTTGTTTCAGCACTTGATAAGATTATACGGATGGGGTGGAGAGCCAACGTAGTGCAGGCCCAGTCGCCACCATATTCACACCATCATGTCTGTTTGGCTCTCAGTGAGGGTCCAAAGCTCTCCCATAGGGAAAAATATTAGAAGCCCTGGAAACCAAGGCCACTAAACATTCTTGTTCTGATGGCAGAAGAGAGAAACCGTCTGGGAGTTGTCCAAAACTTGGTAACTTCTTCCTTCTGGGCTGGTTGAGAAGTGCATTGCCCTGACAAGAGAGAAGGCAGAACAATTTGCCAGAAACCCTGATTGACAGTTTAAGTATATGTTGTTGCTTGCTCTTCACATGCTTCACTTAAGTCAGTGACAAGCACAGAAGGCAGCTACCGCAAACAGGGGTTTTTTGACCCAGTGTATAGTCTTCATGTTCTTATCGTAGAACACGTGGTTGCAGAACACATGGGAACTTTTAAAAGCAAGAGAGCCAGTTTGGTGCAGTGGTTAAGAGCGACGGACTCTAATCTGGAGAACCGGGTTTGAGTCCCCATTCCTCCACTTGAACCCAGGTGGCTGACCTTTGGTCAGTCAGAGATCTCTCAGCTGCACCTACTTCACAGGGTATCTGTTGTGGGGAGAGGAAGGGAAAGGTGACTGTAAGCCACTCAGAGACTCCTTCAGGTAGTGAAGGGTGGGGTATAAAGCGAACTCTTTTCCATAAATACAGTAAAGAAATAATAGCAGAAAAATTGGGTCATTTTCTATCCCCCATCCCCTGGTCCTGTAGTTAAGAACATAAGAGAAGCTAATGTTGGATCAGGCCAATGGCCCATCCAGTCCAACACTCTGTCACACAGTGGCCAAAAATACCAGGTGCCTTTGGGAAGTCCATCAGTGGGGCCAGGACACTAGAAGCCCTCCCACTGTTGCCCCCCCCCCAAACACCAAGAATACAGAGCATCACTTGCCCCCGAGTTCCCATCTATACCTTGTGGCTAATAGCCACCAATGGATCTCTTCAGGGATAGTGATCCAGCATGAGAAATTGTTCAAAAAAGTCCTCCTCATATTGTACTGTTTTGATTGGAAACTACCATTACTAGCTTCTAACCAGTTTGGTATAGTGGTTAAGTGTGCGGACTGTAATCTGAGAGAATCAGGTTTGATTCCCCACTCCTTCATTTGCACCTGGATGGATGACCTTGGGCAAGCCGTAGTTTTGATAAGAGCTGTCCTTGAAAAAGAGCAGTTTCTGTCAGAGCTCTCTCAGCCCCACCTACCTCACAGGGTGTCTGTTGTGGGGAGAGGAAGGGAAAGGAGTTTGTAAGCCGCTTTGAGATACCTCTGGGTAGTGAAGGGCAGGGTATAAATCCAATCTCCTCCTCCTCCTAACACCACTTTTTCTCCCGCCTCTCACTATGAGGTTCTCATGGCAGGGGGGAAGATAGCTGAACCTTCCTGCAAATTACCATGGCCCCTAAATGGTGTGTCTAAGTAACACAGATCCCACAAAGTGGAGACATCCTTTAGTCAACATTATTGCATTGTTTGTGTTAATGGTTGTGTGCAAGGGGATGTGCTCCAACATGTTCATGGGGGAAGCTTGCAAGTTGTTTAGGGGTTGTATCGACAACTCTTCTGTTTTTATGTGTCAACAGGACTTTTTGCACTCCTTTAGGCTTACTGGCAATGTGGATTAAAATTGCAGAAGCTGGGCTAGGTTGCATCCATCTAAATTTATGATTGCATTAGCTGCCCATGGGTTGCTGGATGTCATAAACATTTACTACTCTGAAATTAGTTGACTGTCTCAGACATGTGTCTGTTCCTGCAGGAACTGATGTCTGTCAACTACCTGGGTAGTGTTTACGCAACTCATGCAGTAATTACCACCATGAAGGAACGAAGAATGGGAAGGATTGTGTTTGTGTCATCCCAGGCTGGGCAACTTGGACTATTTGGTTACACGGCTTATTCTGCAACAAAGTTTGCACTTCGAGGATTAGCGGAAGCTTTGCAAATGGAGGTATGATTATCTGTTCATCTGCTTGCATTGTGTCCTTGGGGGCGGGGGAAGAGATTTGGTGTGACTTGAATTCAGAAGTTTCTCTTACAGTAGGCCGCATTGTAATAAAAAACCAGTTGTTTTAGAACTAGGTTGGAAGCAGAGGCACCGCCTGCAGTATGGACTGAGAACTTTGTGCAAAAGACGGAATTGTCAGCCTGCACCTACTTATACCTTCTCTACTACCAGTGCAGGATATCAAGAATACCTCTAAACGACATGCACTCGAGTGATGCAGTGCTCTTGAGGGAAGGTGATACTGATAGAGTAAATAGTCTTGTACGTCCACATTGGGCTGCACTTTCCTTATCCTTATCATTGGGAAATCTTTGAATTTGCCACGGTACTTGTAGTTTGCCCCCTTATGTTTGATCACTCAGCACTCTGACATTCAGTTGTCTGCTTCACAGTGATTGAATGTCAGCAGGTGAGCTATCAGTTACCACCGATTTGGGACTTTTTCAAAGTAGCAGCTCCAGATAATGTGGCAGTAATTCTCTTTAGCTATAAATATTGGTGACACAGCCGTGATTGAAACTATTTCCTTTCTTTGTGTAGTTCCACATGCGCAGTGCAGAAACAGCTTCAAAAATTCTAGAGCTGAAAGACGAAACAAATCCCTAAGAAAGATATTGTCTGCACATGCTCCAGGATCCTTGCACATTAGATATAAACAAATAGTCCTGAAAATGTAGATTTGGGTATAGTTAAGAGCATATTCTGGAGTATTGTACCTTTTAAATTGTGTTATATTAATATCCATCTTTTTGCATGTCGTACTTCATATTCAGTGTGCATGAACCAAATATTTTTCTTGCCAAACTAGGTAAAGCCCTATAATGTCTATATAACAGTTGCCTATCCTTCGGATACAGACACACCTGGCTTCGCAGAAGAAAGTAAGACAAAGGTAACATGTTAATTCTTTTCAAACATTCTGTACTTACAAAGGGGGGCCCACATGCACTTCCCAGGGTCATCTCATTCTCCCCTATTTCTTTGTGTCCTCTTCCCCTTCCTGAAAACCCCCCGTAACTTCTCCCCACTTTCTGCTTCCTTCTCTCCTTTTCACCCTCCCAACCAACCTGCCTTTATCTGCCCCCGTTTTCAACTTTCCTTCCTTCCCTCCCCTTGGCAACCTCTCCCCAAGAAACCTATGGCCCAGTTGTATGGTGCCAGCTGAGCACTGGGGCGATCTGCAATAACTTGCAAGGCACTTTGTCCTGCATTGCCTCCCCACACTATCTCCTCTTCCTTCATCCTAGCAACTTCCATATCCTCACCATTCCCTGCTTTCTTCTCTCCTTCACACCCAACAATCTACCTTTTACCTTCCCAAGAAACCTCCCCAAGAAACCTATGGCCCAGTTGTATGGTGCCAGCTGAGCTGGACCCATTTGCACTGGTGGCAATCTGCAAGGACTTGCAAAGCACCTCACTTTGTCCTGCATTGCCTCCCTGCACTATCTCCTCTTCCCTCATCCTAGCAACTCCCATATCCTCACCTTTCCCGGCTTTCTTCTCTCCTTCACACTCACCAATCTACCTTTTACCTTCCCGCCCATCTTATTTATTTGCTTTATTTATATCCTCCCTTCCTCCACAATGGGGCCCCCACTAACCCCCCCCCAAGCCCTTCTCAGTGTCCCCCTCTCTTCCCCCTCACGCTTTCTCAGTCTGCCTCTCCCTTTCACTCCCTTTTCACCCTCTTTCTCTCCTCCTACCCTCAGACAATATTCCCCCTCCTTCTTATTCCCCCCCCCCGGTTGGTGCTGCATTGGCCTCATGGCTCCCAGAAGCTCGGCCAGCTTTAAGTACTCTGTGCCTGTTCATTCAATGTTTGGGGGGGATTTTATCCCCCTCCATGTATTTTTTTTAAATGTTTTAAGATTTTTCTGCTAACCTGGGGTGGGTCCCTCAAGTTTGGAGGAAAACCCTTTTTTTGTTACTGTGGCACATTCTTCTCCTGACTTATCTGATCAGATCAAGGGGCAACTTAAAACACTGAGGTACAGTATCTTTCCACTAACTTTATAAATGAGTTGGAATGAGAGCTACTAATTGCCAAAAGCTTCCATAGCTATGAGTTTTATGGATGGGTAAAAATTTGAGCCTGAATTTCCCGTGTTCCAAACCAGTGCTTTGACCGACTGATCACTTTTGATAGGGTACAGGTTCTTAGAATATCTCGACTGGGGGAGGGGATGTTTAAAGCAGAATTACGGGCCCCTTAATTTGAAAGGCCTGTGTTCTGAAGTGGTAAGTATGTCTGTGTTGCACGAGGCTGTCCCAGTCTTTCTGCACTTAATCTCTTACTGTATTACCTTGAGCATTCTTGACAAAGTTGATTCCATTTCTCATTCTGTGGCAGAAGGAGAAGTTGAAACATGACTTCTAAATAAAATCTTCCTACAGAGTCGTCAGACTGCTGTTAACACATTTGTCTTACTCATTTCTTTGATCTAAATGTGCCTTTTGCATAACTTTGATGAGCGGCAAGATAGCCTGGTGCATATTCCTTGAGCCGTCTCCCTGTCATCCTCTTCCTTTCTTATATTACTCCTCGTGGCTGGAGTGATTTCATTAATAGTCTTCTTCCACATTAACGTTTTGGCATCTAGTTTTTCAATCTGTAGTTCACAGTAAAAGCAACTTCTCATAATTCCAGGTTTTATTTTGCCCACTGCATGCCTTAACAAAACGGGCCCTGCAGAATTTACCCAGTTGGCCCAGGTACTGGCCACAAGACCTCAATGAGGAGTTCATCCTTCCAGTTTTATTCCACCCCACCCCACTCATAGCACCACCAGTGGGATCTGAATTACAACCATTAAATATATGCTTCTCTAGTAACCTGCAACCCAGATCCTTTGTGGGTGTGTTTTGTGAGATCCTTGTCTTCCCATTAAAGGTTTCCCTTCCCTACACACACACTCCAAACCATTATGGATGTAGGGAGAGCTTTGGAAATCTTGCTTATTATCTTGGTAATCGTGCTCCAAGTCAAGCTTTTGTTGAATGCAGAGACCAACCACATAACACCACTTTCAACAAGAACATTTTAATTTACAATAGGCAGTCACTGGTTACAGAAAGGGAAGGCATCTAGTTGAGCAGCAATTGGTTAATAGCACCTAAAGAAAGAAAAATAAAATGGGTTGGATCCATTCTAAAATTTCCAAATTTGGAAGCACGTCGTCTCCACCTCATTCTTCTCGCAGCAGCCTGACCTTGCCCCTGAAGTACACCTGAGTGACAAGAGCAGCATGAAGGAGGGGTTTTGGGGGGGAGAATCAGCAAAGATTTTACACACATGTGTGCATGTCCATGCATGCACACTCTGCAAGTATCTTTGGGATCCAACCCAATGAATGATGCAGGCATCTTCGTGCATTGGTTTTGTGACCTACTGAATGACCAAGTTCACCGCATTGCTTTCACCTGTAGCAGGTTAGGCGAGTTCAGTTCATTGGTGCCTTCCTCAGTACTATCATGGGGAGAGCCTTTTTGCCTGCAGGCAGGGCTTAAAAGCATTATGATAATAGTGCTATGCTGGATGAGAAAACTTGGCAGCTGGTGAAGGCAGTTCAGCAGCTACTAGGGGTTTAAGGCCTCAACTACTGCAGTGATTCTGTTAGCAAGGCTGCACATGCAGAACTTGCAAATCTGGTTTGTCAAGAGGTACGAACAATGTTCCTTTTAAGCTCTACAGTGTTGTGGGCAAAAATTCTACCTTGTGAATGAAAAAAAACTAGTAGTAGAAAACGAAGAAGAAGAGATTGGATTTATACCACGTCCTTCATTATCCGAAGGAGTCTCAGAGCGGCTTATTTTATTTTTATTATTTATTTATTCCATTTATATCCCGCCCTCCCTGCAAACAGGCTCAGAGTGGATTACATTCGTCGGTGCAAGGTACCATAAAATCCACATAAAGCATTTAAAACAATTTAAAACAATCAAATAATCATAAAGTGCTAGTTTCCTCATTAATTGAGATGGCGTGCTATATGATGTAACAGACAATCTCAAAGGTAAGGGCCAGCCCCATAACCACAGGTGTTGGTGGTAGTGGTGAGGGCGGCTCCTAATTGAAAGCCTGGTGGAAGAGCTCCGTCTTGCAGGCCCTGCAGAATTGTAGAAGATTCTGCAGGGCCCTGATCTCTTCCAGGAGCTCATTCCACCAGTATGGAGCCGCCATTGAAAAGGCCCTGGCCCTGGTGGCAATGAGCCTGGCATCCTTGGGACCTGGAAGGGTCAATCAGTGTTGTGACCCCAATCGTAGTGCTCTCTGGGGTATATATAGGGAAAGGTGGTCCCTCGGGTATGTCGGACCCTGACCATATAGGGCTTTAAAGGTCAGCACCAGCATCTTAAAGCAAATTTGGTATGCTATTGGCAGCCAGTGCATTGCCTTCAGCACAGGCCAGATGTGCCCCCATCTAGGAAGGCCCATCAAAAGCCTGGCCGTGGCATTCTGCACTAGCTGCAGCTTCCGGATTTGTGACAAGGGCAGCCCCATGTAGAGAGCATTACAGTAGTCTAGTCTCGAGCTGACCGTCGCATGGATCACTGTAACCACGTCATCGCGGTCGAAGAAAGGGAACCAACTACCGAATCAGCCGAAGATGGTAAAAAGCTGACCTAGCAGTGGCTGCTACCTGGGCCTCCATTGTTAAGGAGGTATCCAGAAGCACTCCCAAACTCCTAACCTCTGGCACTGCCACCAGTGGTGCCCCACCGAAGGTCGGGAGTGGGATCCTGTCCCCCAAACCACCCCGGCTCAGGCACAGGACCTCTGTCTTCGCCGGGTTCAGTTTTGTCCGGCTCAGTGCCCAATCCAGCCGGCTTGCAGTGCCCAATCCAGATCTTCCAGTCTGGAGTCTGACTGGCTGCCCAACATCAGAAAGAGCTGGATGTCGTCAGCGTACTGGTGACACCCCAGCACATACCTCTGGGCAAGGGGGCGCATGTAGATGTTGAATAACATTGGGGAAAGCACTGTCCCTTGGGGCACTCCGCACTTCCTTTCCCTTCCCCTCCTCACAACAGACACCCTGTGAGGAAGGTGGGGCTGAGAGAGCTCTTGAGAGAACAGCTCTGAGAGAACTTGTGAATGTCCCAAGGTCACACCATCAGCTTCATGTGGAGGCATGGGGAATCAAACCCAGTTCTCCCAGATTAGAGTCCATAGCATTAAAGTAGCATTAAAGTTGTGAGTGAGTCTACATTTGACTATCACATAAATTAGTTTCTTAGAAGATTATTTTCTTAACCTTGTAAAAATTTCAGGAATAATTCTTTTAAACTATATATTAATAATTTAAGCATTATAAGAGAAAACAGAATCAAGTCAAATTAAATTTCATTACAGAAAATATTGTCCTCTGTGGGGTAGACCAGGTCTACCCAACCCCTTTCCACTACATTGGTAGACCTGGCCTCAGACAGTCACCCTGCATTGATCCACAGAAAACTTACCAGCACTTGTGGGGGGAGGTGGATTTTGCAGACTACTTTGGGTTTTTTAGTGAAACATGACAGATATACAGGTCAAGTATAACAGAGGTGGAACAATCAGTGTCAGAAGCCTGCCTAAACTTACAAACTGGAAGTTGCTTTAATGTTAGCAACCTGTCCAAATTACTTATTCATTCAAATGTTTATATCCCACTTTTACTGTGACTCAAGGCATCTTACAAATCATACTAAAAAGCATAATAGGGGTGTACAAAAATCTATTTTTTCTGGCTCAATTTCAGCCCATGGGGACCATTATAGTTGATGGACCCCATAGACTATAATGGAGAATTGATCCAGAGGTATGACCCCAACAAACACCCCCCAAGGTACTGTTTTTCAATACTTAGGGTGATGGTTGGGTCTCTGCAGTTGTGGCTAGATGATGCTAACCTGTTTTTAGGGATCCAGTTTGGTTTCTGTGTTCCCCAGGTCACTCTGACCACAGATGCTTTGCTTTTGGGTTGGGGTGCCCACTGCAAAGGTTTTTCAGGGTGGAGTCAGTGACCTTCAATGCAGATTACTCCCCATATTAATCTCCTGGAACTTCATGCGGTGAGATTGGCTCTTAGCTCCTTTTCAGATATTCTCAGGGGCGAGAAGGTGTAGATGGAAACAGACAACACTGCAATATTATATTGTTTCAACAAGCAAGGAGGCTTTGCCTAGAGGCAATAGCAGCTTTGGAAATAGCATTGGAGCCCTTCCCAGTACCATCCACATAGCAGGGATTTCAAATATGGAAGCAGACCAGCTGATCAGGATCTATCAGACCAACTATGAATGGTCTGTCCAGCACAGATACATCAAGGTGATTTTCGACACTTGGGGGTATCCTCAGGCAGACCTCTGTTCCCCAGTGGGCAGCGACCTGACTTTCTTGAGGGATGCATTCCAGATCCCTTGGTCAGACGCACTCTTTTTGCATTTTCTCCCTTCCCTCTCCTAAGCAAGGTTATGGGGAAGATGGTGGCTGAGTGGACAGATGGCATCCTAATAGCCCCTGCCAGATCTGGTTCTCAGAGCTGTTCCACTTAGCAGGTGCAGACTGCATACCATTCCCTCCCGCCCCAGACCTACTGACGCACAGTCCATTAGTGCACTGTGATGTAGCATGGCTACACTTGACGTCATGGAGGATTTGGCTGTAAAGTGATTTTTCTCCCAAGGAGTAAGAGATATCTTCAATCCTGTAAGCCCTCAACAAGATATTCTTATGAGTGGAAATGGGCTCATTTTGAGTCCTGGGTGTCAGTTAGGGGTGAATAACTTTTTACCTACCCATTAGCATTGGTGTTGTCATTAGCACAAGCTGGTTTAGTGGTGTCTTCAGTGAAGACCCACCTAATGGCCATTGCCACTCTCCATGAAGAGGTGCAGGGAAGTACGGTTTTTGCCTGTAAGTTGGCTCAACGTTTCTTAAAGGGGCCAACCAATGTTTTCCCCCATACACCCTATATTATCCCTCAATGGCTGCTGCCTTTAGTATTAGCCAGACTGCTGAAACCACCATTTCAGCCTCTAGCTTCCAGCCAGGGCCAGCCCCAGGTGTCTGGGCGCCCTAGGCAGGACAGCCTGGGGCGCCCCTCACCCGGGATACCAACCTCCCGGTGGGGCCTGGAGACCGGGGGGGGGCAGCGGAGTGCTGGCTTTCTCCTGAGGAAGGGGCTGACTCCTGAGGAAGCGCGTGTAGAACGGGCGGGCGGTGGCTTACTCGTGAGTAAGCCCTCCCCCCTGCCGGCTCGGGGTGGCACGCTGCCATATGCCCAGCCCTTCTAAGCCAAGCGGGGCTTTTACTCCTGAGGAATCCCTCCCGGGATCTGGGCCTAGGGGCGGAAGAGGAGGAGGAGAGAGACAGGGCGAGCGAGCGAGGAGGGCGGCAGCTTACCTTCGCAACCACTGCATGCCTTTGCTGCAACGGGCGTGCAATCCTGCCCCAGCGTGAGCCGGGATTTCGGCGGAAGAAGGGAAAGAGGGGAGGGGCGTGGAAGGGAACGTGGAGCCTGCGGGGCCAGCCAGCTGAGTCCCCAGCCGCCGGCTCGCTCCCTTCCTGGACGCCGGCTGCCCTTCGCAAGAAGCCGCCGCTCCTCCTCGCTGCAAAGGGCCCGCCTTTCTCTCCCCCCCTCCCGTGTGTTTTGGAGCAAAATTGCAAGTGGTAGAAGAGGAGGAGGGTGGCCAGTTCCCACTCCACCTCCCCCACCCACCCTGGCTTTGCTCAGTCCGCTTTTGGAAAGTGCCTAGGAGAAGTGGGAGAGGGAGCAAAAAATGATCATCTGTCCAGACCTGCGGGGCCTCCAGGAAAGCTAGGGAGGGGGTTCTAGCCCCCGCCCCCTCCCTCCGAGCGCCAGCGACTGGGGGGGTGGTGGCAGCCGGCTTTCCTGGAGGCTCCGCATCTGCAGGGCCTCCAGGAAAGCCAGGGAGGGGACGGGGGTTCTACTTCCCTCCAAGCGCCGGCTTTCCCTTTGAGCCGAGCGCCGGCTGGAGTGCTCGGCTTTGAGCGCCCGCTGGAGTCGCTGCCGGCCGCCACCCCTGCCTTCTCTCCCCCCCATGGGAGAGGGGGAGGGCGGGCAAGCTCTGCCACCACCTCCTGAGCCTCGCTGGGTGCTCTTTGCGGTGGCGGGGAGGCGGCAGCAGTGGCGGGGGGGTTTCCATGGGGGGGCAGGGGGCATTTGGTGCCCCTGCTGGCCCGGCACCCTAGGTGAGCGCCTAGCTCGCCTAGTGGGCGAGCCGGCCCTGCTTCCAGCTCCTTAGATTTACTCTCAAGGAAGGTAACATTCTTAGTGTCCATTACATCAGCCAGAAGAGTCAGTGAATTGACAGCTCTGAAGGCTGATCCTCCTTTTCTCAAAGTATTTAGTGAGCATGTTGTATTATACCTGAGTTTAGACTTCTTGCCTAAATTAGTTTCCAAGTTCCACCTAGCACAGGAAATTGTCCTGCTGTTATTTTTTTCCCCCACGCAGAGCTCAGAAGTGGGAAAGGCCCTACATACCCTTGACGTTAGGAAGGCCCTCTTTTACTATATAAGTAAAACCAAACCATTTCGTAAAAACAAAGCACTACTTGTTTGTTATTGGGGCCCCAAGAAGGGCAAAAGCTGCTTCAGCCCAGCCCATGTCCAGATGAGTAGCTGCTGCCATCCATTCCTGCTACATGGCATCCAGAGAACTGTGTCCACTTGATGTGAAAGCACTCTCCACTCGAGCACAGGGGGGTCATCTGCTGCTTTTCATTAACAAGTTCCCCTGCTGGACATCTGCAAGGCAGCAACCTGGTTGACAGAGGGCACATTTGTGAGACACTATGCTAGACTTTTAGGCGAGGAAAGAGGCAGATATGGGCAAGGCTGTTCTGCAGGCTCTGATCCAGAGAGAGAGACTCACCCCACCTCCTCTGATGAGTAGCTCCCTAATGATCCCAATCTTCTTTCCCTTCCTCTCCCCACAACAGACACTCTGTGGGGAATGCCAATAGAATTTTATCAGAAATTTGATGAACAGATAATTCCACTGTTAAAAGAAGCGTTACAAAATACTAGTAAAACAGGTAGATTGCCAGAATCAGGCAATCATCACATTAATACCCAAACCCAATTCAGAAGAGAACCTAATTAAAAATTATAGACCCATCTCTCTATTAAATGTTGACTATAAAATATTTGCAAGTATCCTAGCAACGAGATTGGAAAGGGTATTGGCAGAGGTGATTCATCCCGACCAAATAGGTGTTTTACCAAAAAGACACATGAAGAGCAATATAAGAACTATCATTGACGTTCTGGAATACTATGAGACCCTATCTCGATAAACAACTATTATTAATGTTTCTAGATGCAGAGAAAGCATTTGATAATTTATCCTGGAAAATTCTCTTGCAAAAATTAGAAAAATGGGACTGTGGAACAGACTTTCAAACAATGGTCAAAGAACAATATGCACAAATTACTTTAAATGGAGACATGACACAAAAGATAAAGATTCAAAAAGGAACAAGACAAGGCTGTCCTCTGTCTCCACTATTATTCATATTTGCGCTAGAAACTTTAAACAAACAAGTGAGAAAGGAGGAAAAGATACAAGGTCTTAAAGTGAAGGATGAAGAATTTAAACTGTTGGCGTTTGCTGATGACCTGGCATTTATAATGGAAAATCCTAAAGTCTCATATATGCAGCTAGTAAAGATGATCCAAGAGTATGGGCATGTAGCAGGATTAAAGTTAAACTACAAGAAGACTAAATTGTTAACTAAGAACTGTTTACCAGATATGATAGATGAAATTCAAAAGATAATGTCTATGAAGATAGTTAAAAAGGTCAGATACTTGGGCATTATGATATCAAACAGAAATAGTAACCTAATAGAAGACAACTATAATAAATTCCTCAGATTTAAAGAAAGATCTGAATAAATGGAATACATTACAACTTTCTCTGATGGGAAGAATAGCTACAGTCAAAATGAACGTACTTCCTAGGTTTTTATTTCTTGCCCAAAACATTCCAATCCTAAAGAATAATAGTTTTTGTAGATCTAGACAAAATAACAAGACAATTTATTTGGAATGGGAAAAAAGCCAGAATTAAGTGGAAATTGCTCCAAGATAAAAAAGAAAGAGGAGGCTTTGGTGTTTCGAACTGGAAGATATATTACCAAGCAGCCTCCCTTTGTTGGATTAAAGATTGGATAACCTTGGAAAATATAAGAACATTAAAGTTAGAGGGTCATAATTTGTTCATGGGGTGCTTACATATTGTACAGGAAGTAGAAAATCCATTCTAATTTCCATAATCATTTATTAAGAATATTAATTAAAACATGGAATTACATGAAAGATCAATATTACTTGAAAACTCCTAAATGGGTAGCGCCCTTAGAGGCTTTTGTAAAACCATAGTTAATTATAGCAAAGAATAGAGAATCATATGAAATTTTACTCAAAAAGAATAATGAACTAAAAATGGAGGAAGAATTGCTAAAACATAATATACAGTTTTCCTGGTGGCAATATTTACAGTTAAAATCTAGATATGCTAAATATGCATCTCATGGGTTCGAAACCTGTAAGAACGAACTGGATAAGATTTGGCTTTTCTCTAATGACAAACTGATTAAAAAATTATATAATTTGTTGTTAGCGGATGATATGTTAGAGGAAACGATAAAACCATCTGTGATTTCCTGGATGGAAGATATTGGCCATAGTCTTGACCTGGATGCATGGTCGAGAATATGGAAAACCGCCAGACTTATGAGGGCTACAGCATATAAGGAGAATATATTTAAGATGTTTTATCGATGGCATTGGACGCCAGAAAAAATTGTGAAATGTTATAAAAAGTCTACAAATAAATGTTGGAAATGCAAAAGAGTGGTTGTATAAAATTTGATCCCAACTCTAAGATGCTGGATTGCTCTTGAAATATAGATCTTGCTTTATAGAGAGAAAAAATGGTGATGGTTACATGCCCCGGAATGGTATATTTAGCAACCCTAAACTATGTGAATTCATTGGATGGTGAGGTCTCTGCTGTTCTTATGTTTATATAACCATGTATTTGTACTTGTTTTTATTCAAGCTTTTAGAGACCAGGCTTATTTCAGAAGCTTCACCTATCTGCAGGCCTGATTATGTTGCTGGAATCATCGTTAAAGATGCCACAGTAAGTAAAATACTGCTTATGGTGATCAGTGTGATCTGCTAGTGTGTAGCAGTTAAGGTGTAAAACACTATGTTTGTTTCTCATTAAATGCTGGAATCTTTTTACTATGGTTTTAGTTGATTTTTTTTGCACACATGCAGCATTATTGTAGAAAATGCGTTGCAGGGCATCCTAGATACAAATGTGTGTCTGCCCCCTATGAGCTTGCAGTCTAATAGGCAATGGGGCAGATTAATCAAGAGGCGAGGGTGGGAAGGGCTGCAGTAAATATTCTAATGAACAATCCATTTTTATTTTCTTTCTTTAGAGAAGCAGAGTCCATGGCAGTTAGTCACAATTGTTTGTCCCCTGCTTTGTCAGGTGGCTTGTTTTCTGGGGGTGGGAGGAGAACCAGGCTTTATATTCTTTTCGCCTTACTGGTTTATAAATGGTGCCTGGTCTTCTAGAAAATATGTTTTCGGTATAATCTATAGGTTTAAGGTGTAATCTACATTTTAATAACCATCTCTGCATACAGTATTATGCCTCTTTTAGAGGATGGACTTGAAGTGATACTAGTTCTTTGATGAAGTCCCATAATTAATCAGGGGGGTTGGGAGCAAGGAGAAAGTCAGGGAGGACCCTGGTGCAATATAGGTGTGCTGGCTCAAAGATCTGGCAAAAGTTAAGCTGATGTTTGGGAGCTTAATTGCAGAATGCCCGTGGAATAATAGAAATGGCTCAATTTGTGCTTAACTCACCAGCTTGTTTCTTTCCATACTACCAGAAAATCAAAGGGTTCCTTTACTGTATTGAGATTATACAGGTGTAATGACAGTTTTTTTAACACTTACTGCTAGACCAAAATTATTTCAGTGGTTCACAGCCTGGTTTTAAATGACAGCTTTTGATGCTGGTTACTAGACCAGAATTGTTTTATTGGTTCGCAGCCTAATTGTGTAACTCTTGCCATGGTTTGCAGTCAGAATTCAGTCTGTCTCTGTGCTGGGCATTTTGGCCCAGGAAGTAAATATACTGGACTATAAGTCACTTGGCACTTCCATTTTTAGTGGACTTAGCAAATTTGCAATTTCCTCCCCCACCCCTTTTGAGGGTGGGATGGTTGCCTTCAGTCTGTCTGTATGTTTGTCCTCTTGTGCTGGGCACTTTGGAGTTTCAGAGGAAATGCAGTCCCCAGTGGAGGACTGCCTCAGTAACAGATGGAAAGAAAGATATCCAGAACAAAGTCATGGGATCCAATCTTCTCACTTTTAACCAAAGCAAGAGAAATTTACAGAGCAGATATCATGAACAAGAGTAGAGCTTTTGAGTTAGTTATCCTGTTGGGTTCCCCCCCCCCATCTTTCCAAGAGTTCAGGGCCCCTCCTTGCAGAGCACGTGACCATTAGGCGGGAAGACAGCCCCTAACGAGCTCTGCAAGGGAGGGGCTCCCCCTGGAGTATTAAAAATACTAGGAATAAGACCCGTTGTGGAAATAAATACAACGGGCTCTAGAAAGAGGCTCTGGGAGAGTGCCCCGGCTTTGGGCACTCAGTGACAATTTGCTATGGCAATCTCAGCAGGGTATAATGACAGAGTCCACCATTTTCTCCAGAGGAACTGATCTTTGCTACCTGAAGAGCAGTAGTAATTTTGAGTGATCTCCAGCCCACCCCCAAGATTGGTAACAGTGGTTCCCCAGGAGGGAGTGGCTGGTTTGGAGGGTGGAGTCTATGGCATTGTACCTGTCTGAGGTCCCACCCCTCCTCAACACTCACCTTCTCCAGGTTCGACCCCTCAAATCTCCAGGAATTTCCCAACCTGGAGTTGACAACCCTATCTCCCTCCCAGCCAACCATCAACCTACCTTTAGTTTTCCATCTCCTCCCCCATCCCTCCTAGACAGCAGTTGTAATTTTGAGTGATCTCCAGCCCCCACCTGGAGATTGGCAACAATGGTTCCCCATCAGGGAATGGCTGGATTGGAGGGTGGAGTCTATGGCATCATACCTGTCTGAAGTGCCACCCCTTCTCAAACCTCACCCTCTCCAGGCTCCATCCCTCAAATCTCCAGGAATTGCCCACCTGGAGTTGGCAACCTGAACAGGACTGGGCCCAATGAATTTTCCCCCAAAGGCCAACATAGGTGTGGAAAGGGCCTTTTACTGACAGAGGAGAAAGTACAGGTGCCAACTTTGATTAGGGAAATACCTGGAGATTTGGGGGGGGTGGATCCTGTGGAGGGCAGCATTTGGGGTGTGTGTGGAAGGACTCAGCAGGGTATATTGCCATAGAGTCTACCCTCCACAGCAACCATTTTCTCCCGGGGAACTGATCCCTGTCATCTGGAGGTCAATTGTAACAGTGGGAGATCTCCAGGTCACACCTGGAGGTTGGCAACCCTAGGGGAAAGTCAGCCGCACAGTGGGGAGTTGAAGAAAATGGTCTGATGGTCACTGGCCCACCTCGTTAGCCAGCCATGCTGAAGCTAAGCAGGAGAAAGAGCCTTTTTCCATTTATTCTGACAGGAAAGTGGCCGTTGGGGAGGGGGTTATGGGGGGGGTTAAGCTGAAAGTCCTTTGTTTTCTTACTCACAGAACCAAGCTTGGCTGCCTACCAACAGCCACTGAGGGGACAGTCCCTCACAGGAGTCAAGAGAACTGTCTTCCTCAGGTGACAGAGCTGTCTGCTAGGGGGAGTGGGTGGGGAAAAGGAGCAGACCCAGCACCCGGCCAATGGCACGCGAGTACTCTTGAGTGGCGGCTGATGGGCCAATGGCTGAGGGAGGGCATTTTACAGCCAATGGGAGCACATGGAATCTTGTGAAACCTAAAGATAAATATATTATAAGGAGAGATACCTGAATAGCTGTAAGAGAGCCTCTGGTGGCTGGTCTGCACAAGTACAATTCCAATGTGTGCCTGCACAGAAGATAACCTCAATGAACAACAGTTACTGGTAAGTGCAACACTGTTCTCCAACTGAAGTGGAGGACATCTTGTGGGTGCTTCCCACCAACCAATCAGGAAGGCAGGAATAATTTTGTCATACTTCCTGTTTTCCTTGTGAGAGGTGCCCTTCTCTTTCAGTTGTTTTCCTGCATCACAAGGAGAGCAACATAGATTAGGCACTGCCTATAATCTTGCATCTATTTCTTGCTATTTCTGACCCTTCACCAATTCTCTCGTTTTTCTTTATGCTGTCCTGTTTACCTCTCTTCTTTCTACTTCTTTAGTTAAAAAAAGACTTATCCTCTCAGGGGCCATTCCCTCCCAGCCCCCATTCTGCCTCCTTAACTTCCATAGTGTGGCATATCGTCTGCTATTGTGAATGGAGACCTTAGGGTCCAATAGCGACGGCTTTCTGTCAGGAAGCGAGCAGAACCCCCTCGTTGTTTCCTCTGACCACAGAAACATGAATGGACCCGGCAAGACCCTTAAGAGGCTTGATCAGTCATCCCCAATGGAGCCACCCCGTCAGGACTTGAAAAAGCATGTGAAAAAGCTGCACGCTTACCAGGCGAGCACACAAGCTATGCCTTCTCTATTACCAGTGTCACGTCCCCAGCACAGCCAAGTGATAGCCTCCCGCTCTGGCTGCACGAGTCTGGAGAAGCGGGCCCCATCATGCAAGGCACAACAACAACAGCAGCAAATGTGGGTGATGCTGAGCAGGGCAGCAGCATGTTCTCTCACCAGTCTGGTACAGTAAACGACCCTGGTTTATTTATGAAGCCTTCTAATTTGGTGGACATTATCAAGGAGACCGTAAGGAAAGAAGTCCTTAGTTTATGCCATCCGAGGCCCTATGGCCAGCCAAGCACTGTGTGATCCTCTGCTCCTTCCTCCCCCTCCCCTGAAAGGGAACCAGGTAGGTCCCGGAAGACCAATGGTTCATCCCAGTGGCCCACTAAGGCAGCCCAAAAGGAGACAATGTGCAGAAAAAGGCAGAGAGAAATCCTATCCGAGAGTGAGGAATTTGCCTCAGATACTGATCTGGAGGAAAAATTGCTTTGAGATGAGAAGGAGGGTGAAACGGAAATCCCTGGACCAGCTACTAGAGTGTTTTAAAATGAAGACTTTGAATACCTTCTCTCTAAAACTATAGTGATCTTGGATCTTCATGAGCCTCCTACTAGGGAAGATCAGAACCAGCCTTCCTTCAAGTTTAAGGTCCGACCAAAGTGGAACAAAGAATTTTTTCCCGGGTCTGGCAATGCGGAAAGGGTCTTCTCCCTTCCTGGATTTTTTGAAAAACAGCTCATAGCCAAGTGGTCCAAGCCCTTGGTGAACAAACCATACTCGGGCTTCATCAAAAAGCTTTATGCCCTATCTTCATTTACCAATGACTTACTGCAGATCCCCCTAGTGGAGGCATCACTTACTGCACTCCAGTCTTTTTGTTTGCTATCTGAGGATGGGCAAGGCTCTATTAGAAACATCCTGGATAAGAAGGCAGAGTTTGCCCTATGCAAGGCACATGAGGCTGTAGCTATGAACATCAGAGCCTCAACTGCAATCTCCCTTGTATCAAGAGCCTCGATATTATGGGCCCATAAACATATCATCCTAGATAATAGCCAGCCAATGATGGAAGTTACTAATAGATTTTAAAAGTGGTCTCCTTTTCAACTAATGCAGCCTTAGACACTATGGTGTTTTCCTCCAGGGCTATGTCCTCCACCACTGCTGTTAGGAGGACCCTATGGCTAGAGCATGGCAGGTGGACTATCAGTCAAAAGCCATAGTTACAGCTTATCCCTTCCAGGGGGATCATTTCTTTGGTGATTGATTAGACAAAATCTTAGTGGAAACTAAAAAGAAGGCCCTTCCCAAAACTCTCAGAAGAGGCGATAAAAGGTTTATTTTGTGATTTCTCCTTTTGTTCTCAGAGTGTCCTCCCCAGGTTTCATCAGGATAACAGATGAGGCTTTTGGGTGGTTCCAGACAGTCCATCAGACATGGATCATTCAGTCCCAGATTTGGCAGTCGGAGCTCCTCCAGAACAGACAAAGGAGAGCAAGACCCCAAGTCAACCAAGGCATGATTTGCAGCCTTTGCCGGGTGTGTGTGTGGAGTCTGATGTACTATCTGGAGATTTGGAACTCCCAGGCAGACTCATGGACCAAGGAGACAATCTCCAATGGTTATTCCATAGAATTCTTAAAAATCCCCCCCAGATTACTTTGTTCTGTCTCCCGGCCACATAAATCCTGTGAAGAGATCAAGGACCAGAAAAGCCATTTAACATCGCTTAGGCATCTGGGTGATAGAAGAGAGAAGAAGAAGAGATTGGATTTATACCCCGCCCTTCACTACCCAAGGGAGTCTCAGAGCAGCTTACAAACTCCTTTCCCTTCCCCTCCCCACAACAGACACCCTGTGAGGTAGGTGGGGCCGAGAGAGCTCTGACAGAAACTGCTCTTTTTCAAGAACAGCTGTGCCAGAACTACAGCTTGCCCAGGGTCATCCAGCAGGTCCAAGTGGAGGAGTGGGGAATCAAACCCGGTTCTCCCAGATTAGAGTCCACACACTTAACCACTACACCAAACTGGCTAGAGCCGGTTTCAACACCAGAACACGGAAAGGGTGTGTACTCAGCTTTTTTTCACAGTGCCAAAAAGGAACAGAGATTGGAGGGGCTATCCTTGTTCTCAAGTTTTTAAACAAATTTATAAGACTGCCCTTTCAGGATGGAGATGCTAAGATCAATTTTCGAATCCCTCCAACCTTGGGAGTTTTTGTCATCTATCAAGCTTACTTACACATCCTGATCCGCCAAGGGCACAGGAAATTTCTATGCTTCTACATAGGGAACCAGCATTTTCAATTCCCGGCACTTCCCATCAGCCTGTCCTCAGCCACGAGGATTTTTTCAAAAGTTCTCATAAATGTGATGGTACACCTCCAGAAACAGGGAATATTTATTGATCCATATGAATGACCTTCTGATTCAGGCTTGCTCCAGGTCCAAGACCATTCAAGATACGCCTGACCATTCAGTGTCTGCAGAACTTTGGGTTTATAGTAAGTCTTCAGAAAAGCTTGCTGTCTCCAACACAATGCCTTGAGCACCTGGGTGTGGTAATAGACACCATAGCCTGAGCCTTGTATTTGACAGATGGCAAAATGAAAAAAACCAAAGCTGTGATCAGGAGCAAACACTCCTCCCGTATGATGCTAGGAAAACTGTTGATACTGTCCATAGACACTATCCAGTGGGGGAGATTCCAGGGAACTCCAGCAGCTTCTCAGACCCTTTCAGTTTCAGATTGCCAGCAAGATTGACCTTCCCATAAGAGTACCACTCAAAGTGAAGACCAGTCTAAAGTGATGGACCAACGGATCCAACCTCATACTGGGGAAAGTGTTTTGGATTGCAAACACAAATGTTCATGGACACCAGCTTGTTGGGTTGGGGAGCACTCTGGACAGAAACTCAGTACAAGGACTCTGGACCTCAATGGAGACCCAGATGCCAATCAGTCTCCTGGAGCTGCAGTCAGTCTGTGTCTTTATTATTTCTCCCCTCATCTGACAGCCCCACGTACTCATCCGAATGGACAGCATTGTGGCCAAGACTTACTTGAACAACTAGGGGGGCTCCAAGTCCCCAACGCTGCACAAAGAGGTTCACCAAATTCTTCGATGAGCCGAGAAGAATGTGGCCTCCCTAAGAGTGGAACACATAAAGGGATCCAACAACATACAAGCAGACTGGCCAAGCAGACAGCTTATATAAAAAGGGGTATGAGCGTTAAAGAAGGAAATTTTTCATCTGATTTCTTCCCACTTTGGACAGCCAGTAGTGAACCTGTTCATGTCACTGTCGAACCACCATCTATGGAGATTCTACACCCGGTACTTCCACAAAGAAGCAGATAGCAACATCCTGGTGGCCTTGGTCTGCTGTACGGCTTCCCTCCTCTCCCCTTGATTCCCAAGGCTCTGTGAAAGGTAATTCAGCAGGAGGCAAACATTTTGATGATGGCACCCCTCTGGCCTCATTAGCTGTGGTTTTTGAACCTATACCAGATGTCTGTCACTCAACCTCTTTCCTTCTGACACCTCCAGACATGTTACAGCAAGGCCTCATTTAGCATCTGCATCCGGAATGGTTCCAACTGTCCGCTTGGAAGCTGAAAGGGGCAGGTTTTGCCCACTAGGGTATCCAGTTGAGGTCATAAACACTATATTAGCCTCCAGAAAACCTTTGACCACCAGAATATATAATGCAGCCTGGAATGCATTCATCAGGTGGTATAGGAGGAAGGGTGTAAATCCATTGAAACTACACATCAAGTCAGTTTTAGACTTTTTGCAGAATGGAGATGAAACCAGCCTCAAGATGGCTACTCTCAAATGCCAGATAGTTGTGCTATCAGGGAGCAGAATTGGCCAGACACCCACACGTCAAGAGATTCCTCAGAGGTGCAACTCTAACGGGTCTGCCCATAGGTTTCCTACGTGAAGGCTGAACACTGCACTCACCAAATACCCTTTTGAACCTATCAAGGACACACCCCTGAAGTGGTTGAGGATGAAAGCCTTATTTCCTTTTGCCATTACCTCTGCGAGGAGAATTTCTGTATTGGGAGCCCTATCCACTAGGTCCGAGTTATGCATCTTTCATTGGGATAAAGTGGTCCTAAGACATGACCTAACCTTTACTCCCATAGTTGCATCGATGTTTCACAGATCCCAGATCAATTTGCCATCTTTCTGTCCCAATCCTACCCATCCTAGAGAGAAGGTTTGGCATACATTAGATTTCCATAGGGCCTTGGAACAATACTTGCTTATGACTGAGGCTATTCATTAGACATATGTCACATTCATAAATATCTCTCCACCACCCACTTTGTAAAAAGCGCTGCGACCAATGTGGCCTTGACTAAGGACACTTTGGTTGAGGAAATGTGCTAAGCCGCCACATGGTGTTCAGTTTCAACATTCATCAAACATTACAAGATGGATACTTATAGCTCCACAGATGCCTCTTTGGGGCACAGGGTTCTTCAACACATCCTGGACTCAGATGACGACTCCCCACCCAGATAATAGGGTTACTGCTCTGGGAGACTCCACAAGATATTCTCCACCTCAGAAGGAGAGCGACCATTAGATACTTACCATAAAAGGTCCTTCTCCTCTGAGGACAGGAGGGCATCTTGGCCCTCCCAGTTGTCATGAATCATTCACCTTTCCTTCTTGCAGTACTTTCTGTCTGTACTCATCAGCCTCAGTACTCCTTGTTGATAGTTCCTTCTTGTTACTGGTGTTGTTTCTCTTAGTAGTACGTTAGTTGGGTGTTCCAGTTTGGTGTGTTGACTCAGGGAGTACCCAGAACTGAGATAGAAGAGTGCATCCCACAAGGAAGACAGGAAGTAAGAAGAAATTATTCCTGCCTCCAGTGTTCCCTCTAAGCTGAGTTAATGTGAGCTAACTCACTGTTTTTTAGCCTCCAACTCACACATCTTTGTCTTCGTTCAGGAAGGATGGCTCCAGAGCAAACTAATTTATGCAGGAGCCTGGGCTTCCGGTCGGAGTTAAAATGGTGAGTTGACGCACTCTGCGAACTGTGCAGTGTGGACGATAGCTCCTTTTGACAGTTTGGACCCTTTTCTGGTCCAACGCAGCACTCCCCAGGCGGGGGGGTGGCAAGCAAGCAGCCAAGTCCAAGCGGGAGTTGAGATTGGCATGGGCAGGCTTTGGAGGAAGTCTGTTTATGCTTTGATCCCCTCCCACGAAGCGGCCGTTGCGAGACAACACTACAGGAGCTAATCGGGCTGACAATTCAGCATAAACCTGTCATCTACCGACCTCTTTACCATCAAAGTCAACATTAAGTTAAGAAGAAGCAATGCGAAACCCCGAGATCGAACTGTAAGGTAACAAAGAACTTTTGCTTACCGGTTTGAAGACATAGAGAAATTTGAATCAAGCGGCTTAGCGTACAAAAGCATTTCTGATGTAATCTGCTTTGTTTGGAACTGAAAGAAGCTTTCTAGAACGTGAAAATAGTGAAAAAGAAACTTTTGTTTTGCATTCCTGTGGTCAGCTAGAGATTAACAGCAAGTTGTAAAAACGAAACTGATGTGAATCTGTGCTACCAAAAACAAGTTCCGGCTCAGAAAAGACGAGCTTGGGGCAAGAGAGGCATTTTAAAAGACTGAGTAACCGGAAGGAGTAGGAAGAGTTAGTGCGCTGCACAGAAAGTTGGATTTTCGGGACGGACACTAAACCGGAAGTTATAAAATAGCCTACTCTTGCCAAAAAACCATAGAGAAATTGTGCCCGCCATTTTGAGGAGGACTAATCTTTTAAAATTGAATTTGAACTATAAAATTAAAGAGAAGAAACATATAAAGGCGGCGATTTGACGGAATACTTAGAAGAAAAGAGATTTGGTGACATTTAAAAGTTTTCAAAACGGATTTGAGGCCAAGACAAACGGCCGCCTCTACATCAAGTCCCAGAATGGCAGCAAAGGACAAAAAAGAATGGCAGGCAGCAATAGAGGCTATGGAGAGGAGGAGGATGGAGGCAGTGCAGAATCTTGGAAAACAAATGGAATTACAGACTAAACAAATAGAATTACAGATGAAACAACAAATGGAAAAGCAATTGGAGCAAATAGAACAAGTACAAGTGCAAGTACAAGAGAAGATTATGGCAGATATGAAAGAACTGGTCCTAGCAGAAGTGGCAGAGTTTAAAAAAGATACAGAAGTCAAAAAAGAAGTCCAAGGTCTAGCAGCTAAGTCGACGGAGCCAGAACAAAAAAATCAAAAATACCCTCCAAGAGAACACAAGGTTAGAATCTATGATGGAGTACAGAGCTACACAAAACCACCTGAGGTTAAGAGGAATTGAGGAGGCAGAAGACCAAGATATACGCGCGTTGGTAATAACAACATTGACGGCATATATTGGTGAGGATCAAGGAGATCTAGACTCAGATTTCGACTTAATTTACAGAGTAAGCTCAACGTATGCTCAGAGGAAAAAATTACTCAGAGATGTCATTGTGCAGTTTGTGACAAGAAAAATGAAAGAGGATATTTTCAAGAAGCAATTCACACAACCGTTGGAAATTGATGGCAAAAAGATAATAATATTAAGAGAAATCCCAAGGGTGATGTTGCAAGACAGAAAGAAATACAAAAAAATGGTCGACAAATTAAAGGCAATGGGAATTAGATTTAGATGGGAAATACCTCAAGGATTGTCATTTACATACAACTCAGTGAGATTTACGATCAAATCAGAAGGAGACCTGTATAGGTTTAAAGAAAATAATTTTGAAGAGTTTTTGGATATATAAATCAAGACACCATGGATTACAAATTGCTATCTTGGAATGTAAACGGACTTAATTCACCTAACAAAAGAAAATTAGTAAATCATTGGCTGGAAAAACAAAAGAGCAATATAATTTGTTTGCAGGAAACTCATATCAGAAAACAGGACTATATATATATGATAAATAAGAAATTGAGAGAAGAATTTTTTTCACTAGCGACTAAAAAGAATAAAGGAACAGTGATCTACATCAAAAAAGAATTGGAACCCAAGCAAATTTTTGTGGACAATGATGGGAGGTATATTGGAGTAGAAATAATGTTACACAGGAAAAAGACTTTGATTGTAAATTTGTATGCACCCAATGGAGCTAAAGAAAACTTTTTTAAAGATTTGACAAATGAGATGGAACTGATCAGGTTATCTTCGCAGGAGATTTTAATGGTACAGTGAACAACTTACTGGACAGACGTTCAAAAAAAGTTGGAGATGTGGCAGGGAAATTACCAAAAATTTTCTTTAAACTGATGAAACAAGAGAAACTGGAAAATGTTTGGAGAAAATAGAATCCCAAAGTAAAAGACTATACTTTTTACTCCAATAGACATGATTCTTTCTCCAGGATTGATATGATTTGGATGTCGGAGGAGTTGGCATCGAAGACTCAAAAGATTGAAATCTTAACAAAAAATAATTCTGATCACAGCCCCTTACTTTGGATGTCGAGAGAAAAACCTAAACAATTATACTGGAAAATTAATGAGGACTTATTAGACAGAAAAACAGTTAATGAGACATTGCGTAGGGAAACACAGAATTTTTTTGAAACAAATTTGAACAAAGGTATGGAATTACAAATCGTGTGGGACGCATATAAAGCGGTCATAAGGGGACTACTTATTTCATTAAACACTAAAGATAGAAAGCAAAGATTGCAACAACAAAATGAGTTACAGGAACAGATCCGACAGAAAGAAAAAGAGTTAAAGAAAAAGCCAGGGAAGAAAAAGATTATAAGGGAAATTCACATGTTACAAAACCAGTTAAATGTATTGTCAAATCGAGAACTGTATTGGAATTTAAAGAAGTTACAACAGAAATCGTTTGAGGGTGCTAATAAACCTGGAAAGTTCTTAGCATGGCAACTGAAAAATAGACGTGAAAGAAATTTTATAAACAAAATAATAGAAGATGGAAAGGATATTGTGGACTTGAATGGCCTAAAGAGAGTCTTTTTCAATTTTTACTCCAAACTGTTTCAAAAGAAATGTATTGATTCACAGAAACTTAAGAAATATTTGGAGAATATTGAAGTACCAACATTGGGACAACAAATGAAAGAAGTGCTTAATGGTCCAATCAAAAAGGAAGAAATTGTTAGTGCGATAGAAGAAGCAAAATTGGGGAAAGCTCCAGGTCCAGATGGATTTACTGCAAAATTTTACAAAAAATTAAAGGATGAGCTAACCCCAATTTTTGTACTTTTGTCAAATGAAATAAGAGAGACAAAATGGATTCCAGAGTCATGGAAAGAAGCAAATATTTCGCTTATACCCAAAGAAGGTTTAGACTTAACTAATGTGAAGAACTACAGACCAATATCCCTCCTGAATAATGATTACAAATTGTTTGCTAAAGTAATTTCTGAAAGGTTGAAAAATTATTTGAAAGATGTTATAACAGAAGAACAAGCTGGTTTTCTACCGAACAGGCAAATCAGAGACAATTTAAGAGTGGTGATAGATGCAATTGAATATTGTGATAAACACCCTGAAAAAGAAGTTGGATTCCTCTTTTTGGATGCAGAAAAAGCTTTTGATAATTTGAACTGGGACTTTATGCTGCAAGTGATAGAGAAAATGGAAATAGGTCAATCTTTTTTAAACATGATTACTGCAATTTATTCGGACCAAAAAGCGGCATTGAACCTAAATAAAGAAAAAACGGAATACTTTAAAGTGCAAAAAGGGACGAGACAAGGCTGCCCCCTATCTCCACTATTGTTTATTTGGATACTGGAAGTATTATTGGGGAAAATAAAAGAAGACAAGAATATTAAAGGACTGACAACGAGAGGCTTTACATATAAATATAGAGCTTTTGCGGATGATGTAATGTTTATGATTCAAGACCCAATAGAGAATATACCACGACTGATGCAAAAAATTAAAGATTTCGGAGACTTGGCTGGTTTTTATGTTAACAAAAGTAAAACAAAGGTGATGTGTAAAAATATGACGAAACAGAAGCAAATGGAACTTCAGGAGAAAATCCAGTGTGAAGTGGTTACAAAGACAAAGTATTTAGGGATTGAATTGACTATGAAAAATATAGATCTATTCAAAAATAATTATGAAAAAAAATGGTATAAGATTCAACAAGATATGAAAAAATGGGACACTTTGAATTTATCACTAATGGGAAGGATTGCAATAGTCAAAATGAATATTTTGCCTCGGTTAATGTTTTTGTTTCAGACTATCCCAATACTACGACAAAGTAAGATACTGGATGGATGGCAGAAAGAAATATCAAAATTTGTGTGGGCAGGAAGGAAACCAAGAATTAAAATGAAAATTTTATGTGACGCTAAGGAAAGAGGAGGACTTCAACTACCAAATCTCAGACTTTATTACGATGCTATCTGCTTAACGTGGATAGAACAATGGATTAACCTTGAAAATATGAAGTTGTTGGCGTTAGAAGGTCATGATAACAAGTTTGGATGGCATGCGTGTTTATGGTACGAAAAATCAAAAATAGACAAATTTTTTAAACATCACTTTATTAGGCGATCACTGTTCGAGACTTGGATGAGATATAAAAAATTCTTTTATGAAGAACGGCCACTTTGGATAGTGCCGGCAGAAGTGATTAAACCATATTCGAGACATGAAGGATTAGATTGGTTACCGTACAGAAATCTTTTAAAATCTGATGGGAAAAGTTTGTTATGAGAGACAGAGATGATGTGGAATTTGATTATGATTGGTTGAATTATAGACAGATTTATGATTTGTTTAAAACTGATAAGAGAAAATATGGCTTTAGGGCAAAGAATAATGAAATTGAGACTATATGGGCGGAAAAGGGGGAAAAAATGATCTCAAAAATATATAAGGTTTTACTGAAGTGGTATACAGAAGATGAAATTGTAAAAGAACAAATGATAAAATGGGTGGTAAATGTAAATAGTGAAATAACTATGGCATCATGGGAATGTTTGTGGGAAAAGTCAACGAAAATTTCAACTTGTGTTAACGTCAAAGAGAATTGTTATAAAATGATGTATAGATGGTATATGATTCCAAAGAAAATTGCTAATATAAATGAGAGTATGTCTAGCAAATGTTGGAAATGTAGAAAGAAAGAGGGCTCATTTTACCATATGTGGTGGACTTGTGATAAAGCCATGAGTTATTGGTCAGAGATTCATAATGAAATACAGAAAATTTTGAAATGTACTTTTAAGAAAGATCCACAAATCTTGTTGCTAGGTCTTAAACTGGAAGAATTAAATGTAACCAAGAGAACATTGTTATGGTACTTGGTCACAACAGCTAGAATGACTTATACACAATTCTGGAAACAAGAAAAGATTCCTGAAACATGGGAATGGATTAAGAAGATGCTTTTTATGGCTGAAATGGACAAAATGACAAGAAAGCTTAATAACGAAGAAGATGAAGCATTTTTTGAAGAATGGAAAGATTTTAAAGACTATCTTGAGAAAAACTGGGATGTTAAAAATAGATTGATTTGCTTTGACAGTTATTAAGGAGAAAATAAGAAAAAGAACGATAAGATTGCTAAAATGTTACCTAATTTGATAATGGAAATGATATATTTTGTGAATGGTAATTAGATAATAGAGTTTATAAGGGGGTAAGAGCATTGCGGGAAGCCTTGTACTGGGGGGAGTGGGGAGAAAAGAAAAAAGGTATGTGATATCTATAAGATGGAATTTTAACTATGTGAAACATATCCTATAATAAAATGTTTTTTTTAAAAAAAAAATTATGCAGGAGCCTAATCGTTCACTCACAACTTGAATGCCAGTAGCTCACAAAGTAGAATTTTTGCTCACAAGATTCCACAGCTTAGAGGGAACATTGCCTGCCTCCCTGATTGGTTGGTGGGAAGTACCCATAATATGTCCTCCTGTCCTCAGAGGACAAAGGACCCTTCACGGTAAGTATCCAATGGTCATTTTCTGTTGGTCAAGGTTTTCTTGGCATAGGCATACATCCTGTTTTGGGGGGAATCAGTAACCAATTGATTTATTTTACCCCACCCAGCAAGGAAAATTTGGGAGTTCTGTTGGTAGTGATGGCCACTTGTTGAATGTCATAACTACTGGAATGTCGCCAATGACTTCTCTTGGTGAAGCACTGGAAGCGGTAAGGCAAACATCAGATTTTTCCTAATACTAGTTTGTGGCAATGTAATTAAGAATCATGTCAATGAGAAAGGTTCATGAAATATCACAGGTATAAAGCACACAGACTACCATTTTCTGTAAGTTTACAGGATAAACCAGAGTCTTCCAATCTGCTTCTTTTGTGGAGCTGGGGAAGGCAGTCAGTCATTTAATTTGTCTGATTGATTGACTACCTGTTTGATTCCCTCCCCCCTTCTTTCTTTCAGCAAGTCATGAAAATAGCTCTTGCCTCAGTTCAAGGGGGGCAGGGCAAATAGCCTACCTTTTCAGGCTGTATTTGTAGACAGTGGTATGTTAGAGAGCCAGTTTGGTGTAGTGGTTAAGTGTGTGGACTCTTATCTGGGAGAACCGGGTTTGATTCCCCACTCCTCCACTTGCACCTGCTGATGTGACCTTGGGTCAGTCACAAGCTCTGGCACAGCTGTTCTCTCAAGGACAGTTTCTGTCAGAAGTTCTCTCAGCCCCACCTACCTCACAGGGTGTCTGTTGTGGGGAGGGGAAGGGAAAGGAGTTTGTAAGCCATTCTGAGACACCTTTGGGCAGTGAAGGGCAGGGTATAAATCCAATCTCTTCTTCTTCTTCTTTCAGCAGAGGGTGACTCCATGCATTTATGTTTACATGATCCTACACAGTCTCATAGAATTCTCCATACACCAGATCAGAGGCCATAATGTATGGCTAAAAATTGTGGCGGTTAAGAGTGTCAAATTAGGATCTGGGAGACCCCGGTTTGAATGCATATACGCTCTGCTGGGTGTCGTTGAGCCAGTCACACACTCTCAAACACTTTCAGCTGAACCTTGCCTCGCAGGAGAAGACGGTGAGCCACCCTGAGTCCCCATTTGGGGAGAAAGGCAGGAGTAAAAGAAGTGATCAAAATGGAAAGAAGTGGGTGGCCATGTTGATCTGACGCAGCAAACAAAGACTGAGTCCAGCGACACCTTTAAGACCAACAAAATTTAATTCTGGATATAAGCTTGCGTGTGCAGGCATGCTTCTTCAAATATGAATTAGTGGGCATGCACACAAAAGCTTATGCCCAGAATAAAACTTTACTGGTCCTACCACTGGACTCAAACTTGGTTCAGATGAAAACGTTGCACTTCCACAACTAAGAACACCAAATCCATAGTCCTCTGTTCCCCCTAGTTTTAAGAGCGTGGAGATGGGCCGCACCTCTGAAACTGACTTTCCCAGTTTGAATATGTTGGGCTATAACCTTTGCAGCTGAGCATGGATATTGTCCTCTTGCAAAACTATTGCATTTTGATACCAGTAGAAAAAGTTACAGTTCCCTCTCCTAAGTTACAACTAAAATCTATCCATTTTAATGTTAGAAATGAAAGAAAAGTAACTCCTAAGTTCTGGGCACGTTGTTTGTAGTAGAATTGTATCTGCTTTTGAAAAAGTCACATAGTTGAGTGCATTAAGAGCAATATATTAAGTACTTAGTTGGCAAAAGCGTGTTGAATAAGATGGCTATTTTCTCTTCCCTCTCTCAACTTCTAGGTAATTTGTACAGGTTTTTACCGCCTCCTTGGCCACTACTATATAGCAAGCTTTGACAGCATAGTTCGCCGCTGCATGATACAAAAGGAGAAATCTGAAAAAATGGACTGAATGTGAGCATTGCTTAAAAAGTGAATTTGCTGCTAAATGGGACTCCCTTTCTGGCCTGAATAAGGCTCATATGACTGGACAGTGTACATGACAGGAGAAGTGGTCCCCTGTGGTGAAGGAAGGAAATAAATGTACAGCACTAGAAAATGACATTATGCAAAAGCACTAATGAAGAAGACTGCACCCCCCCCGTGCTTTGAACTAATAAGCAGATTGTTGCCTTAGAAATGAGCCTCTTGAAGGAGCAGAACTTCAGTGGCCTCTTTGCTATCACTTTGGATCATCATTAATTACCCCTTTGTTAGCAGTGGTGAAGGATTGATTCAGTGACCTATATTATATCTTAATCTAAGGGCGATTCTGATGTGTTCTGTGACTTCCCACACAACAGTCCCACCTCAGATTTCATAAGGAGGGGTGATGTGCTTACCATTGAAATGAATCATGTGATTGCTGCTCAGGACGTAGGCTCCTTATGAGAAATTGTGGTTGGTCAACTTACAGGGGAAATAGCCAAGTGTGAGTTTCAGAGGTGGCAGAAAAATGGTAATCTGAGTGTGTGTGGCTACAGATTTGATGTAGGAGGGCTTTTTTTAAGTGAGCACCCCTCCCCTCGAAATCCGAGGTGTTACAGAAATTGAGTGAAAGGACATCCCTGTGTCAGAGAATAGATATTTGAAATGCCCTTAAGAATGCAGCCCTGGAGATTAACTTGGGTTTCCTCCTACCCAATCTTTAGGGTATTGTCTAACACTGAATATCTTGACTAATCTTTCCTACTCCTGATGGTATAGAGTAACTTTTGTGAAGTATTCCCCATATTGTATTAACCAAGCACTATATTATGTAATATATGGAAATCCTTGATGGCAGAACTGTACCTATATGATCCTAAGTTCTCAGTGTGGGAGTAATGAAGTATGCTTTTAGCAATTGTCTATCTTAAAGGGAAATGAAGGAACTTTTTCTTCACTGAGCAATACTAGGAGAGTATTTCTGTCCATGATAAAGGAAATCCAATTTAAGCAAGGCAGTTAGAATTAGAAGTGTTTTGTATATGTCTTCATTATGTGTAACTTCATGTTTGTCTTTGTCAGCTGTGTAAGAGAGGTGGCTTTTATGCTGCTGTAATTCAGACTTTAGAAATACAAATGAGCCAGTCAAATACTAGATTTTACAACAGTTAAATGTAGCTCAAGGAAGTACTAGGGTCCTTCTTTGGTGGCAGAGTAACTTTCGAGACTGTCCTTACTGTGTTAATCCCCAGATGTCAGTTCGCTAATTGCATACAATCTGGGTTTACAAGAAACCAGCACCAGTAGCATTTACTTACTTTCTATATGAATGAAGACTGGTTCCTGTTTAGGTCCAGATTTCATATCCCCTCAGTGCCCAGTTCCTAATGAGAATTCTTGCTATACCCTGACATTATTTAAGTGCCTAAGATGAATCTTTCTCGCAGCAGCCTCAACTTTTACATTTATTTAGTAGGGATACACAAAAAATAAAAGTAGTTGAATTCTAATTTAGAAAGGGGGGAAAAAAGATGTCCTCCAGAGATCATCCTTTGGGGCCAGATCATTCCCACCAAGTTCAATTTAATTAGCAAGTCTTCCAAACATTAATAGATGTTTAGATTCTTATAGTTCATACAGTTTACATCAGTCAGAGAGATGCTGAGTGGCCATATTCACTTCTGGGTTCTTGTGCACAGGTCTTGGTTTTCCCAATGCTGTGTAAGCAAACCTGTATTTTGCCAATCTTAACTATGCGCTTGAGTTGTTCTGGCACTTTGAGGGACTCTGTTCCGAGGACTGTGCAATTGGCCTTGGTGACTTGTGCTAGCTTTCACGTTAAGGGGACAGACCCTGGAAGTTAACAAGTTAATTTGCAGTTGCCTTGGAAATCAGCAGCTTTGCATGTGCTCCTTGGAACATTTTTATGGGAAGCATTGAAGCAGAATTTGCTCTCCTCTGTTACATTGAACTTTGTTCATACATGTACTGGGAATGATTTTTTTACAGCTCTAGAGTATTCTGATTGGCTAGCAAGTTAACTGGGTCAAATTCTGAAATATTTTAAAACAAGTCAGAAGTGCCAGATACTTTAAGGGGCCACTCAGATATCTGCTTCTCACCACTCCTTACAGTTAGCTGCTTTGCATGTTTAATTTTAATGGGAGAAAGCAAAGGATACTGAGCTCTCATACTGAAATTGACAGGACTTAAGCATGCCTGTCTGACCAGATCACATCATTGGTTATTTCTTTACTTGTCACATTTCCAGATTTGCTTCAGTTCTAAATGCTAAACTTAGTCTAATGTTATTTAGAATTTTGGATCATGTTCAGATTTAATAGTGTACTAAAGAAAAAAGAAGGAAATGAGTAATTATCCTAAAATTGTTGACTGTGAAACATTAGGCACTTTTTAGTGTTAATACTGAACATGGCTAAAACCCATACTCCATTTATGGTTGTTGCTTAACAGAGTTCTGTGCTGAAATTGTAAATGTCAATATTTTGTATTTCACAAAATAAACTGAGAAAAGTTGTATATAAATTCTCCTGAATATTTCTTTAAAACTGATTTAAAGTACCATTCTGTGGTCCTGATATGTGAGTTTCTATTAAATTGCCACAGAATTACGCTCAAACACTTTGAAACTGTTGGTCTTCTTTACAGGTTAAAGAATTATTGCAAACTCCTTCACATGTACTTGCCGATGTAACCTTGGGTCGGCCATAAGTTCTTTTGGCTCATGAACCAGTTTATTGCCCATCCCTGCCGAGCACCTCAAAAAGAGGTTGCAACTTTCAAAGGCAGTCACTGCCTATCTGAAAACGTCGATTAGGAATATGAATGAAATGAAGGATTGGGGGGGATCTGGGAAAGAAATCTTGGGCAAAATGTTTCAATCTATTTGTGGTGGTAATATGGCAAGGAGGATGAAGAAGGGCTTTCAGCATAAGAGTGGAAGCAGAATCTTGGCTTTAAAGATGACTGGCAGATACAAATGGAAGAATAGGAAGCAAAAGAGCTTGAACTGAAGACAGAATGATCAAGAATGCCCATGAAAGAAACTATAAGGGGCATGGGAGGCCATCATGCAAGAAGGGAGGTAGGATCCAGGCCAGTGTTCCCTCTAAGCTGAGTTAGTGTGAGCTAGCTCATAGTTTTTTAGCCTCCAGCTCACACATTTTTGTCTTAGCTCAGGAAGGATGGTACCAGAGCAAACGAATTTATGCAGCAGCCAAATTGCTCGCTCACAGCTTTAATGCCAGTAGCTCACAAAGTAGAATTTTTGCTCACAAGACTCCACAGCTTAGAGGGAACATTGATCCAGGCACCTCTGTCATGCCTGGGTCCAGATGAAGACCTCTCTCTCCCTCCCACTTCTTACTGCCAATCCGTCACTGTACCAGCAACCTTTGCTGATCACAACCCAGTTTTGATTACCTTACAAGATGTCAAAAAAACAAATAGATGGATTTTAATTTTTTTTTGCTGAAGGATAAGAAATTTGTAACAGAAACTAGAAAAGAATTCTAGCTGTTTTTTTCAAAAAAATATACAACCAGATATTTCTATTAGAACTGTTTGGGATGCATTTCAAGCCTATGCTAGAGGATGGATTATTAGAAAAACAGTTTACATTAAAAAGCAAAAGACTGAGAAATTCACACAAATCAAGGAACAAATAAAGAAACAAGAAGACATGAAAAAGGCACCTCGGATACAAGATGCAAGAATGAGACTGAAATTATTACAACATCAAATTAATTGTCTGCTAATGCAAGAAATAGCTCAAAAGATTACTTATGCAAAGCAAAATTATTTTGAAAATGCTAATAAACCAACTAGATGGCTGGCATATAAATTACAGAAAGAGAGGGGGGAAAGAAATATAAGAACTTTGAGAAATGATAAAGGAGAAGAGAAAAACCTACCTAAAGAACTAAAAGAGATTATTGAAGTTTTCTATGAGAAGTTATATCAAAAAAGAGAAGCCACACAAGGGGAAATCAAAGAATTTTAAAAAATATATAATTTCAAAAAGTTTACTGAAGAACAAAAGAAAAATTTAAATGACCCAATAACCTTTTCTGAACTGACAAAAGCATTGAAAAAAACAAAAAAGGGAATTCTCCAAGTCCTGATGGTCAACTGGTGTAACTTTATCAAATTTTTGAAGACCAGCTGATCTTACCCTTGAAATATGTAATACAAAGTATAGTATCTGATGATAAAATACCAGAAACCTGGAACAAAGCCTTAATAACGTTGATACATAAACAAAATACAGATGAGAGAGAAATTAATGGTACATGTAGACTTGGTGATTGGGCTCCTGGAACACCTTCAAGGACAGAGAAGTTAGTTAGATTACAGTTAATTTGCTTCTGGCTAGAATGGTATAGTACATCAAGTTTTATTGCTTGAGTCAGGCAGTTTTTATGCATGCCTTGTTCTGTTTAGTTCAGTCTCTTGAAAGGTGGAGAGTAAGGCTTTTTCATAAATGGTACCTCGCCTTTTGAATGTCCATCCCCTTGAGGCTCACCTGGCACCTACCTTGCTTTTTTATGGGTGCCAAGCCAAAGCATGTCTTTTAACCAAGCTTTGAGTAATGTGTGTTATCTTTTTTTAAAAAAAACAAACCTGTTTTGAAGAAGAAGAGGAGATTGGATTTATACCCCGCCCTTCACTTGGAGTCTCAGAGTGGCTTACAAACTCCTTTCCCTTCCCCTCCCCACAACAGACACTCTGTGAGGGAGGTGGGGCTGAGAGAACTTTAACACAAACTGCTCTTTCAGGAACAGCTGTGCCAGAGCTTGTGACTGACCCAAGGTCACATCAGCAGGTGCAAGTGGAGGAGTGGGGAATCAAACCCGGTTCTCCCAGATTAGAGTCCACACACTTAACCATTACACCAAACTGGCTCTGCTTTCAGTCCGAGGATTATTTTATGATGTTCTTTACACAGCTCAGTTACTGATTTATGCTGCTGTTATGCCTCTGGCCAGTTCTTAATCATGATAATTCGTGCCACAGGAGGTGGTGGCGGCTGCAAGCATGGATAGCTTCAAGAGGGAATTAGATAAGCATATGGAGCAGAAGTCCATCAGTGGCTATTAGCCACAAGGTATAGATAGGAACTCTCAGGCTGTGGCATGTGATGCACTGTATTCTTGGTGCTGGAGGGGGCAGCAGTGGGAGGGCTTCTAGTGTCCTGGCCCCACTGGTGGACCTCCTGATGGCACCTGGAATTTTTGGCTACTGTGTGACAGAGTGTTGGACTAGATGGGCCATATGTTCTTATGTTCTTATATTTATGATAGTATTGTTTTTAATTATGAGCAAACCAGAGCAGGTCTCTGAAAGTGTGGTGTATAAATCCTCTAAATCAGTGATACTCAGTGGCTCAAGATTCTGTACCTTAACTGTTGAAAATCTGATCTGAGGAGGAATTCACTTGAAGAACTGAAAGAGTCTGAGTCTCAGCCTATGCTGAAAGCAGTTTTACAAAGACACAAGAACTGGGAAATGAGATTTGGCAAGGCTTTTGGGTAGTGAGATGAGACTCCCATTCAGACCAAAGGAAAGGGTATATATCCCTGCCCAGTTAAGCAAGGAGAATTGTCCCTGGGAGGAGGATATCCCTGGTCTGTTGTGAAATGGAATTGCTTGAGACACCTCAAGTGCTAGACAGAAATTAGGGATTAAAAGGAAGCGGGTTAGGTACTGAAACAGAAGGTACCAGCTTCAAGTAAATGAGAGGAGAAATAGGAGACTCTGTTAAGAAGCATTGTAATGTTTGAAAAACACAGGGGGAAAGCCTCTTAATATTAAGATCCCGGTAACTAAGAAAATAATCTTCAATAACTCATTTGCCGGTGTAAAGAATTATAATCTGTACAACCACGGATTTTTGCCTTGAAGTTAACTCTTGATTACACCTGACCTTCCCATCTTTTAAATAAAATCTTTTCTTCTGTTTAACTTTGACATTGTCTCAAGTGCCAATTGCAGGGATTCAACCCAAGAGAGCTCCTTATTCTTCCCTCAGGTTCCAGGGCTGGGCTAAAAGCCAAATCATATCTCTGTGACAGAGTGGGACAGCCAGTCTTCTAAAGACAAAGAAGAAAGCCATGTTACTTGGGGTGGCTCATTCACAGAAGGGAACAAAAGTTTGGAGGGAAAAATCTACCTCTGAGGGAAGGAAGTGTGTCGTACATGGTGTCCTGTTCTTTTTAATTAATATCTTTTTCCTTGCTGAGACATGTAAAATACCTGAAATGCTGTATTTATATTAATTCTGCAAAGAAGAAAACATCACATTTGGGGAAGTGTGCATGCACACCAAAGCCTATACCCAGAATAAAACTTTGTTGCTCTTAAAACTGCCACTGGATTCAAAGAACTGTAAAACTTCATTCTCAGTGCTTTTTCCAGTATGGTGATTGATTTGTATCTTACACATAGATGAGAACTATTCAAGTTTGCAAGAGAGGGATGTCTTATCCCTCCACAATGGCTACCACCTGCCCTCTCCAGGCTCCCATCTGTCATTTTCTTCTTTTCTCCTACACAAACACACACGTGGTTCTCCTTTTTTTTTTGCCCAGGCCCCCCACCCCAAGTTTTCTGCACTTTGTTTTCCTGACTTTTTTTCCCCTTTGCCCCACTTACCATTTTGCAGGCCTGCCCCAACCCCTGCTTCTGAAACTGCAAGACTCTAGAGCAGGGGTCCTCAAACTTTTTAAACAGGGGGCCAGTTCACTGTCCCTCAGACCGTTGGAGGGCCAGACTATAGTAAAAACAAAAACTATGAACAAATTCCTATGCTCATTGCATATATCTTATTTTGAAGTGAAGAAACAAAACGGGAACAAATACAATATTTAAAATGAAGTAAAGTTAAATCAACAAACTTACCAGTATTTCAATGGGAACTATGGGCCTGCTTTTGGCTAATGAGATGGTCAATGTCCAGTTCCATATTTGTCACTGCTTCCTTCTCATATAAAAAAAAATGACAGGCAAGCAGCGGCGGCATAAACACCCGGCGGGCTGTATAAATGTCCTCGGCGGGCCGCATGTGGCCCGCGGACCGTAGTTTGAGGACCCCTGCTCTAGAGCCTTGCTTGCTAGACTGCCCCACAGTGGTGACTGTGATCTTGCAAAATCTCACAAGATCTGCATCAATAGTCTCAATTTTGAGGAAACATCAAAAAGAAACCCTTTTAAACTTCTTTATGTTTTGCCACAAACCAGGGGATTCTGTCAGATCTGTAGAAACAGGCCCTTTTTCTGTACATGGCCTCATTTATGTGGATTTATTGATCCACATTTTATGACCATGTTCAGAATTGGATGTTAGTAATCAGTTTTCCAGTACTGAATGCCACTAATGCAGGTGCTGCTTCAGAAAACATCGTCTGGGATCCTATACACAGTGAACAAAGCAGAGGTCACAGAAGGAGTCCGTGGCAAAATGACTCTTCATTTCAGGTGTGTGTGTGTGTATATGTATATATATGTATATACACACACTCCAAGGCATTTTTTAAAAATTTAAATTTCACTCTGAATGCTAAGAAGCTAACACAAATATAGTCAAGAGGCTGACCAGCCAGTTTTCTTTAATTATGAATTCCAGCTTGAAAAGGGGAAAGCAAGATGCCCATTCATACGTTGATAGAGCTAGTCAGTAAAAAAACAAAAGTTGCTAGCCAGATATACCCAGAAGCCGCACATAGGCAATGGAGATTGCTATAAATTGTTAAGGGTTTCCTCCCCCCTAGGTAAGGGGAGTAGCCTCATAGGAGAGAGAGACATGGTTGGGGGTCTCTGGTAGAGCATAGAGGTATGTGACAAAGAAGATCCCAGAGAAATTGCTGTTAGCTCAATTGCATGTTTCCCTTTTCATACTCAATGCTTGCTTAGTCAAGTAAAATTTAATGTTTCATTTTCTAAAATTGGTGTGCAGTTGGTCTCCGCGTTCACAGATAGAGCCCAACTGGGCTTACACTGACCAAGAAACAAAAGAAAGAGGCCTGCGTAGCTTTGCATAGCTGGTAGGCTTTTTCAGGCTTTTCCTCTTAGTCTTCCACAGTAGTCAATGGTAGGTAGGTGATCCTGGATCTGAAAAGTCTCTTAAGAGGCGGAGAGAGGGTCCAGTTGCAAGTCTCAAAACAAATCTTTGTCTGGCTCCTAGCTTGCTGGTGGCAGCACACACAAAAAATCCTCACTGGGGGAGGGAAGAGGGAGCAGAATAAAGCTAGAGAGGCCAATTTTTCATTGGGGGCTGCCACACAGGAGCAATGGGCTGTGAAGGCTTCCTCGTAATATATAGAGTTCTAGAATACAGCATTGTTAGTAAACCTCATTTTTTCCCCTGTTTTTGTTTTATAAATGGAGGTGAATTCAAACAGAATGGTCACATTTGAAGTGCCCCAATCATCCCAAGAATGAAGACTATGATTAGTAAATTACCTCATGCACGGATCCAGCTGCCATAATTTCTGTGGTCATGACAATATGAGTTTTAGCACAATTGTAGAAGCTGTAGTTCGCTGGCTGGATTCTCTATGCTCTTGCAGGCCTATATGAGCATGGAGAACTTCAGCACTGTATTCTTTGTCTGTTTCCGGGGTCCCTTGATGGAAAATAGGTAATTGAATATTAACAGCGGCCTGGATTATCCATGCTACTAGTGCATCAACATTTTTTCCCTTTCCTGCAGCAAATGCAAGTACAGGCTGGTATTTTGTGTAAGATTTGCTTTTATTACTGTGCTGCATGTTTTTCAAGACTACGGAGTGTTTCTTCTGAGGAATCATTTCAGAATAAAGAGGGAAGGAAACTCATGCCACCTTAAAGATTAACAAGTTTTATTTGGTCATAAAATTTCATGGACTATACTTTTCAGAAAGGCATGGTCAAAAGGCCCTGGAATTCAGGGAGTACAAGGTGAAATGTAATTATGTGGAATTCCAGAAGAATGCAGAGACCATTCATCATGGCAGTAATTGATGTTAAAGCATTTGGACTAGTTTTACTGGGGTGGTTAACACTTGTAATAGCTGGGGGTTCCTCAACCATTGTGAGGTAATTAGCTAGCTTAGCAAATCTAGAGAAATTACTTTAATTAATACTAGTTACTGCCTTCATCAGATTCCATCTTGCCTTGTACTACCTGCCTTTGTGTACTTTGACCCTGCTAATTAACAGCTCTCCCCCCCCCAATGGTGTTATATGAATGTCTGCTTAGGAAGAAGGATCTGCTTCATAGATCTGATGATGTGAGTTCTAATCTACAACAGGATTGTTCTGGAATAAAAGTTAGTTTAAGGTGTTACAAGTTTCCTCAGATGGCTTCCAACATTCTTTTCCGCTGTCTTGGCTTCAACAAATTCAAAACTGCTACTCCACTGGAATGTCGGAATTATGGCAAATGTAATTCCCTAGTGATAATGTGGAGCACCTCTGAATTGAGGAATCCTGTCTTCCCAAAATGTGGTTGCTTTCCCAAGTGGTGCATTATTTTCACTCAAGATGAATGGTATTTGATCATACAAACTGCTGAAAGTAAAAGCAATCCTGAGATTGCCTTGGGAGAGGGGGACCATGGGAGACAGCTGCTAGAATTACAACTCAGGCAATTTATTTATTTACCTCCTCTCTAGTCCACTTTTTTTTTTTTGCTAAGACGTAAAGTGGATTACAATGTTTAAATGAAATTAAAAACACTATAAGACATACCATAAACAGTGCGATACAACTGGATTACGAGGATTAGAAAATAAAGTCGCTGAATACTTTATTTGATAAACAAGTTAAATGTATTTGATTTATATTGGTATAAATAAATACAAATCAATATTGATATTGTGGGGGGGAAATGTGTTGTTTTAATAATGGGAAAATATCAATGCTCTCCAAATTGAGTGCGGAAGGAAATAATGTCCTTTCCAACATTACAAAACTTAATCGCCAAAGTACCTGCAGGCAGCAGGAGAGGGGAGGGAGAAATCAGTTTGAAACAGTGACCATTTAAACCTTAAAAGAGTTGATCTGCTTCCTACAGAACAGCAGAAAGGCACAGTCCCCCGGCCGGAACATTCCCCCAGGCAACACCCACGCCGCACGATGCTGTCGCCAGGAAGTGAAACTCAAGTTTCCTTCCCCATTGCCAGAGCATCGCCCGGCATCACTTCCTGGCGACAGCATCGTACGCGCATCTTTCCTTCCCTTGGGGATGGTTCTGCCAAGATGTATCTGTCCCCCGCCGGCGTATGGTACGTTCTTGGCAAGCCTGGCGGGGTGTCATCAGTATATTAATGACTGCTGACTCCAAAACCATAAATCATATCTCCCAAGGGCATTATAAAGGTAAAGGTAAAGGTTCCCTTGCTCGAAAGCCAGTCGAATCCGACTCTAGGGTTGCGGTGCTCATCTCCGTTTCAAAGCCGAAGAGCCAGCGCTGTCCGAAGACATTTCCGTGGTCATGTGGCCGGCATGACTAAACACCAAGGTGCACGGAACGCTGTTACCTTCCCACCGAAGTGGTACCTATTTATCTACTTGCAATTTCTTGCTTTCGAACTGCTAGGTTGGCAGGAGCTGGAACTAGAGACAGGAGCTCACCCCGTCATGCGGCACCCAGGTCTCGAACTGCTGAACTACTGACCTTCCACAGCCTGCAGTTCAGCGTCTTAACCACTTGAGCCACCACAGCTCCGTCAAGGGCATTATAGCATGGGAGATAAAACTGAATTCTGTGATGACAGCTGGTTCCCCCACAGCAACTCCCACATGTAATGCACAAGGAATGATTTCAACTATTTCAGAGCACGGCACTTGATATTATTCCTATCTCCAAACATCTCAACAGGGTGGCATGGACCACCACATCAAAGGCTGCTGATAAATACAATAACAGCAAGCAGGGTAGCCAATGGAGAACCATTGACTAAAGCTGTCAACGCCTTTGCCCCATAGCCTGTCCTGAAGCCCAACTGAAAAGGATCTAGAACGGATGCCTCAAACTCTCGCCCACCCACCCTTCAAATGGAGCACCACACAAGTTATGGGTTAAACTGGGAATTCTATTTACAAATAAGCCGATCTGCACCATTCATTACACTTTAAAGCCTGGGTTGTAATGTGCTTGCAAACCAAGCATCCTAAAAGGGCAAACCCACACTAGCTCAGAGCCAGGTCTGGACTCCCACTCATCACAGCCCGCACACCGGTGCATAGAGGGGATGGAGGGGCACACTCCAGCCCATGATTGCTAAGCCTTAAGGCTCCTCATACGCTACCCCAACCCTGAAGAGGCCCACAACTGAAGTCACCCAGACAACAAAGCCTTTAGGTACCCGGTTTGAGGACCCCTTCATCATTGATATCTCGGGGTGATTACCAGTTCAAAAAAACCCTCAACCCGTGCTTTTTCCACCACAAAGGGGGGTAAAGGTAAAGGTTCCCTTGCTCAAAAGCCAGTCGAATCCGACTCTAGGGTTGCGATGCTCATCTCCGTTCCAAAGTCGAAGAGCCAGCGCTGTCCGAAGACATAGCCTTGACTTAACTCCCCTCCTGCCAACCAGATACCACCAGGTCATACAGACCACCCTGCAGATCAGCTAAGAAAATGTCCATCCCAGCATCAGACAGGTGAACCCCATCGGGTCTGAAAGAATGCGGCAACAAAAACTTGATCCTTGGGTGTGGAATGACACTTCCAACCTGAGATCACCACCACATCAACGCTGTTGTTCAGCCAGCGTTGGGCCTTATCTACCCACCATGGGCAGTACACCCCCTCCACACATGCTAAGGCAACATAACCGACCATGCCCAAACTGCCAGGAGACCATTGCTTGAATGTTGCAACATCCCTCAGGATCTCTGTCAACAAGGAGACTGTTGACCTAGTACCCAAATGATTGTCGCCTAAATGCACAACCATGACCTGGGGAGGTGCTCCTGCTAACAGACAATCATGAAAGAGAGAGAACAGCTGGCTCCAATGCATTCCTCTCCTCCCCAGCCATTCAACGGAGGCGTAGTCTCCAATGCCTAGCTGGGTACCCATGTGGGAGCAGCTGGCCTTCCTGCCTGCCCAGTAGATGATGGAATGCCCGATGATGTGGTCCTTGTCCTTGTGCCACATCCTGGAAAGAGAGACACTATTAGCCATCACCGTCTCTGCACATAGACCCAGTATGTGTAGCACAGACCAAAACTGATATTGTGTCAAAGAGAGGCTGCTCTCATGCTGGAATAGTGCTCCTGTCCTCTGTCCCACCACCTGCATCCAGCTGGACAGCTCACGCGCTCCAAGCTCTGTCCCCACCCATCCCTCTCTGGTCAGTCTTGGACTGCTGCACTCGTAATGTGACCAAATCTACTCCAAACCCACATCTGATATGGGTAATGCCCTGTTCCTCCTATCCCAGCGAGACCTAACTAGTAACTCACTGATTTGGAATGCCCCGAAGAAGGCCACCAGCGTGGCCACCCTGAACAATTTAGATTCCCATTGTGATGTGTGTAGGACCCCAAATAAACTAAGTAATGTTCTGGTGATCTCTGGGGTGAAAGGCCACCTGGCGTCAGGCGCTGGTGGTGACTCCCTGAGCCAATCTTTCATCACGTGCCTTATCCTGAAATCCCTCTTGTGTTCCTCCAGAACCTGGGTTTTCGATTGAAAGGCTATCACTGTTAGGTACCCTTTAATGGTCCCAACTGCCAAGTTTCTCCTCTTCGTGGCCACTGCAAACTGAAGCAAATGCTCAGCTGGCACTGAGCACTGTTGGCCAAGCCCCAGGCCACTCCTGAACCTGCGAAAGACCTCCAGGTGTCCCCTGTATGCCGCCTTCGTACCTCAAGAGAGCAAAATTAAGTCAAATTTACAAATTAGTCTTTGCAGGTCCACTTGTTAAAGGGGGCACATCAATTAAAGCAGGAAAGTTTTACCATTCGATTTAGACCAGTAGCATATGTCTGCAACTTCTAGCTATAAAAGCTTTTTTGGACATCCGTAATGTACAAGTCTACCTTTTGAGAGGTCACTAAATAAAACCGGAAAGGTCTAGCATTTGATTCAAACCAATAATATGTATCTGTAACTTTTTAAGAGGCCACTAAGTGAAACGAGCAAGGTCTAGCATTTGATTCAAACCAGTAACATGTATCTGTAATAATCTGAATGTCAAGTGTGTTGATGGAGAAAACCGATGAAGTGAATTTCGAAGTATAACATATGTTGAAGGAATTACAAAGGAGAAGATTGTAGTGTAAAAAAAGAAGTGAGAAATACATACAACTTTTTTCTTCTCTGTTGAAGGACCTCTTTGTAGACCACATTGGTGGTTGTGTCCTCAGGTGCCAGAATCACCAGGCTGCTTGGCTGAGCTCACTCTGGAGTAGGCCATGTAGAACTGCCCATGTGAGAAGCAGTCCTCTGTTAAGTCAGTTCCCGCCACCTTCCCTGTCTGCCCCTGGGACTTGTTGATGGTCATAGCAGAGCAGACCTTGAGGGGGGAAACGGCAGCCTCCAGCACTCAAAGGGGTATGTGTGGTATGAACACTGACTCTCCCCCCCACCCCAACACTGCTGGTGGGCAATGTGGCCTTGATGACGTTCCTGTGGAGGGCCTTCACTTGGAGTCTGATGCCAATGCAGAGTTTGGGTGGGTTAAGGTTCTGCAACAGCATAACTGGAGCCCTCACTCTGAGGAGAAGCCTGTGGGCTGGGAAGCCAGGAGAGTTGAAGGTGCTGAGGAACTCCATGGGGTAGTGGACCGTGTCAGCTATTTGCACTACTGAGTCCACAGATACTCCATTTCTGACCCCTTGAATGAGTTAAGTAAAGTTTCATTAATGATAGTAACCTTGTCGTTCTTCGGAGTCAAAATGGCATGCTCACACAGGTAGTCCATGGATTTCTCCGTGACAGTGGTGATATCAGGGTATATCCTGGCTGTTAGCTTTGGTAGAGTCCTCACTAGTGAGGCCAGGACTGCAGGGATGGTCACCTTTCCATTGGTCTGGGGATACTCTCCATCCCCTATTTTTAGTAGGAGTTCCTGGACTTCCTCCTTGACTACGGGCCCTCGTTATATCTGGATTTTCCCAGGGTGTATTGACAATGTGTACAGCGTATAGTTCATCTGTTATATGTTTGCGAGTAACATCATATGAAGAGGAGAAATGGCAGGCCTTCTGATACTGGTGGCGTTTCCAATTCCATGCTTAAATCAATACCTTTCAGAAGTACAGAATTGTCCTCCTTTGCTTCATGAGCAGAGATCAGGAAAACAGTTTATCACTTTTCAGCCCCTTAGGGGTCATTTTGTAAGAAATCCCTTCTTTGTGGGCACTGATGTCATGGAAGGAATACCAACTGTCTTCAGCCGTCTGCAGTCTCCTGTGACTTGATTTTACCTCAGAATGCTGAGCTCTACAGCTGACCAATCAGAGGGAGGAGGGTGCAAGCTTTACCCCTTTGGGAAAACACAGTTTACCCCTTTTCACGCCCTTAGGGGTCAAATTTCTAAAAATCCTTTCTTAGTGGGCGTTGACATCATGGAAGGAATACAGTCCCCAAATTTCGTGTTCCTAGGTCCAAGGGTTTGGGCTGCACGTTGATGAGTTAGTCAGGAAACCTGTTTTTATATAGAGATTAATATGAATGTTTTACCTAGAATGTTATTCCTGTTTCAGAACAATACCAGTTTTGACATCTGATGTAACATTTAAACAATGGCAGAAGGATATATCAAGATTTGTGTGGCAAGGGGGAAAAACACATGTTAAATACAAAATATTACAAGATGCAAAAGAAAGGTGGTTTGGGGTTACCTGACTTGAAAGTTTACTTCACCGCTTGTTGTTTGGTATTCACACCAACAGCTTTGCATAACACTGAACATTGTTAGATGGCTTGTGTGTTGAAATATGTCTGTATTTATGAATGAAAAGTTTCATTGCCAAATCTTCTTGTGTTGTTGTGCCACTAATTGATACTAAGTGCTCTTTTCTTTCATTCAGTGCTCCTACATTTTCTTTAATTGGATTATTCAAATAAAGCAGGGAGTTTTCAGCTTTGGATCTCCTGTAATTACTTCATGTGCCAGGCTAAATCTGTACTTTTCACTTGGGCTTTTAATAATAACTTTGTTGTTTTTCATACTGGGTTGGATCCGGAACCCACTGATTCTGCTGCAGTCTTGACCCCACAGTTGTTCCTCAGGGTCCCCCAGGAACAGCATTTCATGGAGAACAGGGGGCTTTAGTGGGAAGGCGGAGGTAGAAAAGATCGAATGGGAAATTTAGTCTAGATCTAACCCACTGTCTTGCTGTTACAGAATTTGAGTTTATATTGTTCATTTTGTTGTTTTGAACTGCCTTGTGAGCTTTTCACCCCGTTTTCCCACTTAAATGACTGTTCTTGTTGGTTTTTTCTAGTTTATCAGTCTTTGGGTATAACTTTCTCTTGGCATGTGTGGGGAAGGGATCTAGAGGATCACAAACTGAATTCCTCTTTAGCAAATGGGCTTGCTACTTGCATGTTCTTCTTCTTTGTTTTTCTGCAGCCCCCGGGCCCTCCCAAAATTCTATGGCCTGTGTATGGCAGTTCTTTCCATTCACACAAAGGTTTTGGTTCATTGTTGTGGCATCTGTGCAGTTCTACATAGGTAGTGGGAGGTTTCTAGAGCTCAACAATGCCTGTGGGCTCTTCGTTCATCTCCCTCACACTGTTTTCCCACATTTTGCAACGTGATAAAGAAGGGGTGGAGTGCCTTTCCCTCCGTTCTTTCGCTGCCACTGCTGAGAGAGGTTCACTTCTCAACACTCCATTGCTGTACTCCAGAACTAAGCTCCTGTCCGCCAAGATTTTTTCTGTCAACACTGCCTCTGCAGAGCTCAAAGCCCGAATGATGGAGCACGGTGGACCATGGCAAACGTTTGATATGCTTTGGTGAAGAGCCATGACATCTCACATGGTAAGCCTCCTTCCTACAAGTGGCTCTGTGGGTAAAACCTCTGTCTGGTGCCACACCAGAAAAAGGTCCAGGCACAAAGCCAACATCTACTCCTGAGAGATGGAAATGGCCCTGTGGACAGCATCTTACCCATAGGAAATTACTTCCATGCAGCATGCAAATGAGTATATAAAGTATGTCTGCCTGTGGAATCCTCAAGCTTTACTCATAGCCTGTGTCTGGGAATACTGTGAAATGCAGCTTCGAAATCAATGAATGCAGCATATGATTTCCCATGTGGCTTAGAACTGTATTTCTCTGCTAAATGGTGCAATATCAAGCACTGCTCTATGGCTGAGTGACCCACTCTAAAACCCGCCTCTTCATTGGTATATCTTCTTGGTCCATCCAGTCCCAGAGTTTCCAATATAAATGTCAAGAATAAAGCTGCATATGCAAGTTTGGACCAAGCCTGGGGAAATGTTTCAGCCTATTCTTTGGACCCTGGCCAGAACCTTTCGATTCCTAATGCACTTCCTCCTGATAAAAATATGCAATCTAACACTGAAATCTGCCTCCATTCCTGTGGACTGGAAGATTGCTAATGTAACTCTCATCTTTAAAAAAAAAAAAAAAAGGTTCCTGAGGAGATCTGGGAAATTACAGGCCAGTCAGTTTAACAATACCAGGTAAGTAGGTGGGATCCATGAGTAAAGATAGAATTAATAGACCCATTGATGAACAAAAGCTATTGAGGAGGAATCAGCATGGATTCTGTAAGGAAAGATCTTGCCTCACTAACTTGTTAGAGTTCTTTGAGGGGGTGAACAAACATGTGGACAAGGATGATCCAATAGATGTTGTTTACGAAGACTTCCAGAAAACTTTTGATAAAGTTCCACATCAAAGGCTCCTAAGTAAACTCAGCAGTCATGGGATAAAAGGACACATGAAACTGCCTTATACTGAATCAGAACCTTGGCCCATCAAAGTCAGTATTGTCGACTGAGAGTGGGAGCTGCTGTCCAAGATCTCGGGCTGAGGTCTTTCATATCACCTACAGTCAGATCTTTTAACCGGAGATGCTGGGGATTGAACCTGGGACCTTCTGCATGCCAAGCATACTCTACCACTGAATCACAGCCTTCCCTGTGGAAACCTCTTGTGGATTAAAAACTGGTTAATTAACAGGAAACAGCGAGTGAACATAAATGGGCAGTTTTCACAGTGCAAGGTGGTAAGCAGTGGGGCACCTCAGGGCTTGGTACTAGGTGTGGTGCTTTTTAACTTGTTCATTAATGATTTGGAGTTGGAAGTAAGCAGTAAAATGACCACGTTTGTGGCCTAATTGTTCAGGGCAGTGATTGTGCCCTAAATTGTTCAGGGCAGTGAGAACCAGGGAGGACAGTGAGGCACTCCAGAGGGATGTGTTGAGGCTGGGTGAGTGGGCTTCAACATGGGCAAGTGCAAAGTAATGCACATTGGACCCAAAATCCTAACTATAAGTGTATGATGATGGGGTCCAAACTGGTAGTAACTGACCAGGACAGAGATCTTGGAATCATGGTAGATAACTCACTAAAGATGTCAACTCAGTGTGTGACTGCATTAAAAAAGGCAAATGCTATGCTGGGAATTATTAGAAAGGCGTTTGAAAACAAATCAGGCAGTATCATAATTATGCATGGGATAGAGAAGATAAAGTGCTTTTCTCCCTTTCTCACAATACAAGAACTCATGGGCACTCAATGCAATTAATGAGCAGTAAGCTTAGAATAGATAAAGGAAATACTTCTTCGCCGAAAGAGCAATTAACACATGGAATTCACTGCTGCAAGAAGTGGTGGCGGGTGGCTACATGCATAGACAGCTTCAAGAGGGGATTAGATGAACATATGGAGCAGAGGTCCATCCATGGCTATCAGCCACAAGGTATAGATGGAACACTGTGTCTGAGGCAGTGATGCTCTGTGTTCTTGGTGCTGGGTTTGGGCTGCTGTTTGACACAGAATGTTGGACTGGGTGGACTATTGGACAGATCCACCATGGCTTCTCTTATGTTCTTAAGTGTGCATTGAATTGGGCACAGACTGCTTTGCTCATGTTCGCATGATGACACTCGCCTGGGGCACTGGCACTACGTTTCTGAAACCCTATGTGGAAAAAAGCACATGTTAGATACTTTCCAATGGTCTATTTACCAAGAGGAGCTGCTTGATGCCAAGAAAAGCACACACCTCCAATACACAAATATAAAGGTTGGGGTATATGTGAGAATGTGTGTGTATATGCTGTCATGTCACAGCTAACTTGTGGCCACCCTGTAGGGTTTTCAAGGCTAGAGACTAACATAGGTGCTTTGCCATTGTCTTCCCTCTAGGTACAAACCCTGGAAGTGGTCTCCCATCCAAATGCTAACCAGGACCAACCCTGCTTAACTTCCAAGATCTGATAAGACTGAGTAGCCTGGCCCATCCAGGTCAGGTCATGTGACTATGTAACATACATAAAATTAGATTCAGTGTTACCTAACGCTTTCATGATTTTACACAAAACTGGATCCGTTTTTTAAAAAACATTGTAAAATTGACGAGTGCAGCCCCGCCCCCATGTCTTTTAAAAAAAAGAGTAGTGAGAGAGTGCTGCTCCAGCATTTCAGAATGAAAGGATCCTAAACTGAATGGCTAACTGAGAATGCCAGAAACTACACTGGACCATTTTCCCCACAGTGGAGGGAAAGGAGGAAGGAATGAATAAAATACCAATCGAGCAAAGTGCAAAATTAAGGAATCACCACTAGATGGTAACATGCAGTAAGAAAAGGATTTTCTAAATCTACATCAGAAGTCAGCCTGAGTAAAACCATTTATCTTCCACTGTTTCTGAATGGTTATAGAAAATCATTAGAGAGTAGATTGATTAAGAGGGGTGCCCTGGCCACTGGTGGAGGATGGGGGGGTGGGTAGGGCAGCCATATCCAGGCCGGGAAACTCCGGGAGATTTGGGGGTGGAGCCTGGGGAGGACAGGGGCCTCAGTAGAGCACGATGTCCTAGAGTCCACCCTCCAAAGCAGCCATTTCCTCCAGGGGAACTGATTTATGTAGTCCGGAGATGAACTGTTAATTCCAGGGGATCCCCAGGTCCCACCTAGATGCTGATATCCCTATTAATTTGCTGGCATCCCTATTAATTTACTGGCACCCACAGCTCAGCACTGATTTCATTTAAACATTTAAAATGTTTCTGAAGAGAGAAGGCAAGAAGTGGGACGTCCTTGTAATTTCCCCACCAGCTGTAGCAGCACCTCAATGCTGGTTTCACCTTCTTAGGAAGGTTGTCAGCCTCCCGGTGGTGGCTGGAGCTCTCCAGGAATTGCAACTGATCTCCAGGCGACAGGGATCAGTTCCCCTGGAGAAGATGGCAGCCTTGGAAGGTGGACTCTGTGGCATTGTGACCCCAAACCCCGCCCTCCTCAGGCTCCACCCCCCAAATCTCCATGTATTTCCCATCCTGGAGCTGGCAACCCTGTTTCTTAGGCATTCACGTGCAACTCACAAGAATGTTTTAACATTTTGCTTAAGCCTCGTGGATATCCTTTATATGGCCAATGGGCAGTACGAGTTAAAACAATCCAATGAAATCATACAAAAATAAAATTGGTCTGATCTATTGGCAGCAATTAGTTAAAATCTGAACATATAATTTCTCTGCGAATTCTACAGGCTACTGAGAAAAATTCGGCACACCTGTTGATTAGCACCCGTTAACAATTTCTTTAAGATAAATTCATCTGAGCAGCCTGTAAAATTATTGAGAAGAGGGGAAATTATATTTAAACGAGCTTCCTGATAGAAGTGACAATAAAACATTAGATGCTCAACTGTTTGGGACCACACAGGCAAAATCCTCTCCTCCAACACCTCATGGATATTGTAATCAACTGTTCAAGTCACCTTTTCCCATTGCTCAATGGATTCTAATAGATTTCCTTGCAATCTGTAGATTTACTGTGTAATCCTAAACATTTGTGATTAAATCTCATTGTTTCATTGTCACATATCTGGGTAGTAAGGTTAGGATCAAAGTGGAAGGGGATTTAAAACATTTTCTGTTCTACCATTTAATGCTTTGATAACGACAATGGCAAAAAAAGCGATCTACCTTATTTCGTGTGGTTCCAAAAATCAGTCAAAAATACTCAGTTTAATTTTAATTTGAGCCACTGGAAGTTCACATGCAAGACAAAGAGCGATACTGGAAATGGATGGTAATGCAATGTCTTACCTATAGAGATAAGTTCCAGAATTATCTTAAGAGTAATTCTCTTCACTCTTCCCATTGAGACTAATATTCTTATTGGTTAACAGCATGTAAGCAAAGGTAAAAGTTTCCCTTGCTCGAAAGCTAGTCAAATCCGACTCTAAGGGGCGGTGCTCATCTCCATTTCCAAGCCAGCGCTGTCCAAAGACATTTCCGTGGTCCTGTGGCTGGCATGACTAAATGCCAAGGTACACGGAATGTTGTTACCTTCCCACCAAAGTGGTACAAGAACTCGTGGGCACTCAATGAAATTGCTGAGCAGTCGGGTTAGAACGGATAAAACAAAGTACTTCTTCACCCAAAGAGTGATTAACACATGGAATTCACTGTCACAGGAGGTGGTGGTGGCAGCTACAAGTATGGATGGCTTCAAGAGGGAATTAGATAAACATATGGAGCAGAGGTCCATCTGTGGCTAATAGCCACAAGGTATAGATAGAACTCTCAGTCTGGGGCAGGTGATGCCTTTCTTCTTGGTGCTTGGGGAGGGCAGCAGTGAGAGGGCTTCTAGTGTCCGGGCCCCACTGCTGGACCTCCTGATGGCACCTGGTATTTTTGGCCACTGTGTGACAGTGTGTTGGACTAGATGGGCTGTTGGCCTGATTCAACATTGGCTTCTCTTATGTTCTTACGTTCTTACCTATTTACCTACTTGTAATTTCTTGTTTTCAAACTGCTATAACAGCATGTAAAAAATTATAATTGAAGTACGTTTTGTTTCTTCATGTTCTTCAACTGTCTGTTTTTTTTAAAAAAATAATCCAATTTTTTTGCAATACAAAAAAGCAACCAATCCCCCTCCTCACAATATTTGACTTGACTAGATAAGTTATCCACCACTTTTATTCAGTAAATATTGTGAACTTTTTATTTTCAGTGGATTATGTTTTTCATGGAATTTTGAGGCTACCGTTCCTTACTTTAATAAAAGAAGCATAACTGAGTACAAGAACTGAACACAGCAAATAGGAAGCAGCAATATATTTCATGAAACATTTGAGGATTCTCAAATGGGAAGGGAAAATAGCTTTTTGATTCCCTAACCCTGGCAACCACTAGAGAAGGAAGTTTAAAAAGCAGCTCTGGGCCGTTTCCCAGTTGGATGTTATAAAATTCTCCAAACTCAACTGGGGTGTGTGGGGGTGGAATTAGGACAACTGCAGTTTCCAATCCATTTCAGCCCTTTAAAAACAAATTACAGAAAAGCAGACCTAAGCAGAATTGGGAATCTCAGTCACTTCATGATGCAAGTGAAGGACGTAATAAACAAGGAAGAGTTCCTGAACTGCATGGGCTTGGTTGTAAGCACACAAGTCGTCTTAAAAACTCAGTTAGCATGCTGACTTTTTTTTTTTTTGGACAATTCACACTTAAGCTGATATGGGAAGAACTATAGTCTTCAATGGTAGCATTTTCTGTGTGGTATATTTGCTGATATGAACCCAATGTGTACCAATTACAAATAGAAATATCCCCCAAATGGATACCAGTTTTCCAATGCATAGTTTCAAAATTCTAAAAATTATGGAGGGGGAACTGTGAAAAATGTCGTGTGTGCATAATTAAGGAAGTGCTCCACACATACACTCACACACACGCAAGGATTGCTGCATGCCAGGGCTTGATGTGTAGCTTCCTGCTTACCTGGACCTGAACCTGAGCAGACCTGTACAACTGTTCTACTGTTCAGGACTGGCTAAGATGTTTCTGAACTTGAGAAGTATAACACAGGATGGGATAGTATTTCCTCTCCCTTCCCTATGCTATCTGCGAGAGCTTGGACACGGAGAACTGAGGGATGCGCGAGTCATGACTGGCAGGGATTGTTGTCTCTAATTGACAAAAACTTTTTTGGTGATGGGGAAACTTATTCAGAAATTCAGCTAGGTCTGCTAACACAGCAACATCTTTTTTTCCTTGCTGTTTATTTAAAACCTTCACTGTGAAGAGCTACTATCCCATGAACCCCAAGGAAACTACCTCCTGCATACTCTGAAATCTTCTGGAGAAGGACATCTTCTACCTGCCCTCCCCTCTAGTTGGAAGGAACAGGACCACAGAGGTGTTTTCTCCTGCCGCTTGAGGTGTATGGCTTTTTTGGTGGCCAAGACATGGCTATTGTGCATGATTTTTTTCCTAGATACTACTGTAGGTCTTTAAGCATGAACGGGCCACTGAGTCTGTGCCATGGACTGATCTTATTTTGTCATCCATTAGTGTTGTTTTATCTTACTGTTTCTAGTCTGATTCTGTATTTTCAGTCTTTCTGGAGATCCCTAGAAGCAAGTAAGAAGGCACGAAACTTAAAGGAAAACAAATACAGCTATTCTCATGCCACAATGTTGGAGGTGGAACTTGGGACTTACTCCCCCCAAAAAACCTATCTCCAGTGCTAGAGTGCAGTCAGAAAACACATTAATGATAAAGGTGTCCTTGAGCACATGTGTAATCTTTTTGGCATCACAGAAGCCCTCGCTGCACAATCAGAATGTTCTGTGTAGAAGTGCCATCCATGAGAGAAACAATGTTGAATTCATAGAGTTAATCAGGTGTATAAAATAGATTTGCTCTGTGTGTGTATGGTTGGAAGCCACAACTGGCAGTGGCTACCCTGTGGTGCTTAACATATGGCAAAAGTGTGCGTGTAAACTATATACATATGAGTGTATACACTAGTAGGTAGAATCCTGAAACAGCAGACTGAACCTTGTCAGATTGCATGCACCAGATCCCATTTCTGAAAGCCTCCCAAGTGAATTAGTAAAGCGGTACTGAGAAACCTCTTCAGACGTTGATTGCAGTCTGTTTTGCTGCCTCTTCAAATCACTGCAAAGGCTGTACTACCTCATACCACTATGGAAAATTGTTGAATGTGCACACCAGCCCATGTTATTGCAATGAGTTTTGTATTTTACCTTCCCCCTTTGAAAATGGATGCCTGGCATTCCTGCTTGAGACAAAGAATTGCAATGTGAATGTGAGTACCAAGCCTTGTCCTTTGTTGTCTAATGGAGATTTAAAGGTGGGACCATACCTGTCAGCCCCTCCCAAAGTGTTCCTCTTAGGCCACCAGTTTATATATGAACACTTCATGATACATGCCCTTCCACAGGCAATAGGGTTGCCAGCTCTGGGTTGTGAAATACCTGAATATTTTGGGGGTGGAGTCTGACGTGGGTGGAGTTTGGGGAGGAGCATCAATGGAGATAATGCCATCGCGTTCCTTCTAAGCTGCGTAAGTGTGAGCCAGCTCACACTTTTTTAGCCTTCAGGTCACAGATTTTTGTCTTAGCTCAGGAAGGATGGCTCCAGAGCAAAGTAGTTTCTGCAGTGGCCAAATCACTCACAACTTTAATGCCAGTAGCTCACAAAGCAGAATTTTTGCTCACGAGACTCCACAGCCTAGAGGGTGCATTGAGAAGTCCACCTTCCAAAGAGGCCGTTTTTCTCCAGGTGAACTAATTGTGGCTCGGAAATCCATTGGAATCCCGTGATCTCCAGCTACCACCTGGAGGTTGTGCATATAACAACACAGTCAAGAGAAATACACAGAGCTTGGTGCTCCCTCACTGGAGGTGGCCTGACAAAGTCCCGAAAGGAAAGGGATGGGAACCTGGGCGATCTGTCCCCACACCTCTGAGCAACTGTGTTGTCGTGGACCTCTATCAACTGTTACTCATCTTAGCTTTGTGGGCATTTGTCAACTGTCAGGAATTTGTTGAACCGTATTCAGGAGCTGCAGTGGCTCAAGTGGTTAAGATGCTGAACTGCAGGCTGTGGAAGGTCAGCATTTCCAGACCTGAGTGTGCCGCATGACGGAGTGAGCTCCCGTCTCTAGTTCCAGCTCCTGCCAACCTAGCAGCTCGAAAGCAAGAAATTGCAAGTAGATAAACAGGTACCACTTTGGGTGGGAAGGTAACAGCATTTAGTCATGCTGGCCACATGACCACTGAAACGTCTTCAGACAGCGCTGGCTCTTCGGCTTCGAAACGGAGATGAGCACCGCAACCCTAGAGTCGGATTCGACTGGCTTTCGAGCGAGGGAAGCCTTTAGCTACTGGACCATTCACATTGGTGTCTTTGGAATGGATCTGAATGGTTATTTAGAAAGCACTGCGCTGTTAATATAAGAATGTTTTGAATCCAGTGTCAAGTATTTTGGGGTACAGTGTTACAGTTTTTGACTGTGTTGTTATACGCACAACCCTCTTTGCTGTGCTTCCATTTATTGATTCTGGAGGTTGGCAACCCAGTACTTCCCCCCGACTGGACCGTGCGGGGCCGGACCTGAAAGCCCTCATTTTTTTTTTAAGGTTTTAAGGCCAGCGGCGGCAGCCGTCCTGAGCTCCTCTCCGCCGCCTGTGTCGGGCAGCGCGCAGCCTGGGGGCACCCGCCGGCGCAAGGCGGAGCAGGCCGGCCCTCGACACCGGATGAGGAAAGGGACGGGAGCGCAGCCGCCTCTCCTCTTTCCCCGCGAAAAGGAAGCGAGGAGGCGCCTTGAAAAGAAGGCGGGAAGCCGGGCTCCTCGCAGAATGGAGACCTGGAGAAGCAGGGCGGGAGTCGGGGGGCGACGGGCTCCTCGATGGGAAACAGCCCCCCCCCCCGGAATGCGTGGCCATCCTCGCCGCCGCGTCCTCGTCGGTTACCATTCCCCCCTTTTCTCACAGAGGGACGAGAAAACCCGCCCGGTTCTGCAGGGAGCCGCACAGGGGACGCTCTTGCAAAAAAATACCAAGCCCCATTGCAACTAGTAACCCGTCCCCCCTTTTCCATAAAGACGGTGTGAGAAACAGGCTCCCGCCTCTGGGGAGTGCAAGGCGACAAGTTTCTCTGGAAACCCCGCTAAAGGTCACCCCCCCCCCCCAGCCCCGCGCTGGTGCGTCGCGGGCTTAGCTCGCCAGACCGCTTCCTGCGTTAAAAAGGTGAGGATCCTGACCCCTTCTAGGTGGAGGTGGGGCAGCCGTGTTGGACTGAAGCAGCAGCAGAACGAAGCCGGGGTCCCAGGGACACCTTGAAGACCCACCAAGTTTCAGTCTGGGGATAACAACTGCAGAGTCCAGGGGCAGCTTTAAGACCAACAAAGGTTTAGTCAGGGTATGAGCACTTCGGGTGCAGGCACGCTTCTATCAAAGATCAAACATTCTGGGTCGGAGTGTCCGTGCGCAGGCACGCTTCTTTAGCTATCTGCATGCACACGACGACAGCTTATACCCAAAATGAAATTCGGTTGGCCTTAAAGGCGCCGCGGGACTCAACCGAGAGGCATACGAGTTTCAAACTTGCCCGCCCGCTTCTTTTTTTTTTTAGTCAAAGTTCGCGGGGGTGGCGCAGGGCGGCAGGTTCCTCGAACCCGATTGGAGCAGAAACCTCCTTGCCCGCGCGCGCTCCCCCCCCCCGCCGCTTTTTATGTGTGGGGCGGAGAAGCCTCAATCTGCGAGCCGTTTGCCCACCGCGCTGGGCCCCGCGGCGCTGTCTGCAAGGGCTAAGGAGCCGGGGCCGGGCGAGGAGGTGCCGCTTCCACGAACGCGCTGGGTGGTCTTCCCCCCAAGGGCCCTTCCCTCCGGGCCTCCGTTTGGTCTCTGCTGCCCAGCTGGCAGCTGCAAGGCCGGTGCAATATTGATAGTCGGGGGGGGGCGTTACCCTCTTTTCAAAAATTAAAAAAGAGGTCCGATTTCCCGACTATTTCGAACCAGTGACCACGAGGACCGATCTCGTTTGAAATGCCCCCGTGACGGTGATCTTTGCTACTCACTAGGGATAGTAACAGTCCTAACCTTCCAACGCATGCTCCCTCTAAGCTGTGGAGTCTTGTGAGCAAAAATTCTACTCTGCGGGCTGCTGACATGAAAGTTGGGAGCGAGCGATTTGGCTGCTGCATAAATTAGGTTGCCGTGGAGCCATCCCCCCTGAGCGAAGACAAAAACGTGCGAGCTGGAGGCTGAAAAAAGTGTGAGCTAGCTCACACTCACTCAGGCTTAGAGGAAACCCTGCTACCAACCCCCCAAAAAGAGATTTCCCTCCGTTTTTTAGAAAAGAGCCCCAAGGAGGACGGACGCCTAAAAAGAGGTAACCCGAGTAATACTGAAGCGCAGCATATTTAGATACAGTTAAAGTGGTCATTTCCAAAAGGTTCTTTTCGCCCGCTTAATCCTCTTTCTGCCCCCCCTTCCCCCGCCGGCTCGGTTCAATCAGCCACACCACCTAAGAAGCAGCCAAACCGGGCCCCGCAAATGAATGAGAGGCAGGCTACGGCCAGCAACTCTCCCACCGTGGCGGCGTCCAGCCTCTCTCCCTCCGGCCGCCCGCCCAGCAGCACCGCGAAATCTCGACGGGGCCCGATTTCGATGCCAGCAGGAGGACCGCCGCGGAAGTCCCTCCTGCTTTCCCAGTTGCAGGGGAGAGAGAGCAAGCGAGCGGAAAAAAAGAAGGAGGGGGGTGCCTGCTGGCTCCCTCCTTTTCTTGAATGAACGGGCGAGGTGGGGCCAGAGGCGAGGCGCCCCATTTGCGGAGTGCGAGCGCTCCCCTCCTCCGTCTCCTCCCCTTTTGCCGCCGCCGCCGCCGCTGCTGCATTGAATGTGCTTCCCCTGCCCCCGGGACCTCCCCAACAGCAGCCGCCGCCACAGCTGCCGCGCCGGACGCAGCAGATCCAATCTGCCGCCCTCGCGGGGGAAGGAGGAGGCGCCTCGTGACGGGGAAGCTTCGCCGGGCTTGCCCGGGGGCGGGTGGGGGGGCAGCCAGGGTAATGGGGAGGGGGTGGGTGGGGGGTGGACAGGACCAATTCAGGCTTCAGGCAACGACCCGCTTCCCCTGCCTTCGCCTTCTGGGATCTCTTTTTTTTTTAATATAAAACATAATAATAATAATGATATACAGCTTTTTCCTTCTTTTTTGGTGTGAACTGTATTTTTTCCCATCCCTGGAAGGGTTTCTTTTTTTTTGAGTGGGGGGGGGTGTCCCAGCTTTTTGGTATCTCTGTGGCAGACACTGAATTGAAGATCCATTTCTGAATGAAACTGCTTCCCTTTTGAAATGCGTTGCACTGGAGATTAGTATTAAGTACAGAGCCTGGATTACAATATTGGTTTCCCCCCATCTCTGTTATTTTTTAAATAACGCCCCCCCCCGTCTCCCTCTCTGATTTGGGTCGTTCTCTTCCTTGGAGTTCGGGGCCAGATTCTGAGTTTTGACATGGTCTTCGCAAATGTCATTCAGACAGGAGAGTAGGAAATATTTTTGGAAATTGTAGTCATTTCATGGGATGGTGGAGCGCTTATTTTAAAAAAAATGGCAAGAAGAGATGAGGATCACCGAAGACACCAGCATTTAATTTTTTTAGAGAAACTGATGCTTTGGATTTTTTTTTTCCCCTTGAAGTGAACTTAACTGAAAAGCAAATTTCCAATTCAAGTAAGTATTTTCCACAGGAAATTTACTTTGTGCAACTTTTTGTTTGGGTTTTTTTTTGTATTTTAAAGAAATGCTGTAGCGGTTTTTAGCTGAACCTGCTTTGCGTGAATTTCCACGGGAAGCAGCCCTGCTTAGTAAGTGATGTTGAATGCAAGGGGGTTTGGGGATATGCATGTTGCAGTTTCTTCTTTTATATCCTAGTTCAGTGCGTAGGAGGGGGGGGGAATGCACCTGATTTTCTGTAAGTATTTTGGGGTTTTCTCTTTCTAGATGTATTTTGACGCAGACACGGGAAGGTTTCTGGAAACGGGGCTTATAATATTATATGTGCATCTTGGAATACAATATTTGCTGCCTTTTACATCCTATTTCCATCGTGTATCACAAACGGAGGAGGAAGCACTGAGAAGTGGGAAATACCTTTGAGACCCTGAGGACCTCAACCAATGGCACGGCATAGAGTAAAGCAACTGGATTATATATAAATACTGGCATTCGTTACTACTGGCTGCTCTATTTGTGGTGGTGGAGGGGGGGCATTTGCTTCAGTTCTTCTTCTCCTTCACCTGTTATAAATGATGGCTCATCCTGGAATAAGAGAATACAACAGCAGGGAGATCGTGCTCAGATATATCCATTACAAGCTTTCCCAGAGAGGCTATGACTGGATTGCCAATGGAGACAGAGCAGACCTTCTTCCTCCTGCTGGGACCTTCCCTGCCCTCGCTCCGCTGGCCTCTTTCGCTTCTGAGTCCCCTGGCTCAGCTGCTGCTAGCCACACGGGTCTGGTTGACGAGCTACACCCGGTGCCACAGGTTGTCCACTTGACGTTACGCCAAGCCGGCGATGAGTTTTCACGGCGTTATCAGCGGGACTTCGCCCAGGTGTCTGGCCAGCTGCACTTGACCCCGGTCACTGCCAGGAGTCGTTTTGTGGGAGTCGTGGAAGAGCTGTTCCGAGACGAGGTTAACTGGGGGAGGATTGTTGCCTTCTTTGAGTTTGGGGGCATGATGTGCGTGGAGAGTGTCAGTCGGGAGATGTCTCCTCTGGTGGACAGTATCGCCACGTGGATGACGGAGTACCTGAACGGACACCTGCACCACTGGATCCAGGACAACGGAGGTTGGGTACGTAGCTGGCTGTTTCACCTCTACATATTCCCCGCCCCCCAAGTGCAGTAGCTTCACTGTCTCAAAATCACACTTTTCAGTGCGGTTGTGTGTGGCATGCATGACTAGCGCTTTCCCAGGGTGGGTGTCATTGGTATACTTCAGTACCCGGCACTCATTCTAGTTGTGCCTATTTTAGGTCATTTGCTTTTGCAGGACGAAAATGTGATGCATTTCTGCCACGGGTGACAGTTACTAAGGCTCCTGTGGCTGAACACAGTAACAGCACGCTCAGAGTGTGTCTGGTAGAAGAGAACCCCGTGCTTATGTCCCTCCGGTTGACTCCCCAGACTTCAAATGTCTGTCAGTTGCCATGTCAAGTTGTTTGAGGGTGATGTTATCTCATATCCTTTTGGTCTCTGCTAATAGCTGTGATGAATGCTGCTGTCTCTCTCTCTCAAGTTGCAGCCAGAGCTTCTCATCTTGATTGAATCAAACCTTAATCAGTGATGTCATTAATGGGCTTATGTGAAACTTGGAGGTGGTAAAAATGAGGTCACAGTTAAAACAGGAGAGAGGAAGAGTAACAGTGCGGCATCTGATTCACATCATGTGTGGCCTGTTGCGTGAATGAGCCTGAAGAAACCGGGTGGGGGGGGAGAGAAGCTATTGAAGGAGAGTTGTGAGTGCAACATGCTAGAACTCTTGGTATCTGCACTTTGTTGATGTCATACACTTCTATGTGCAAACGGAGCGTATGTGCGTCCAATAAGCTTGGTAGTTGTTCTCCACAATACTTCTGTCACTTCAGAAATCGTTTTACTGCTTAGAATGCCCCTTATGCCATTTAAATAAAAGGATCTGCCCCGTATGTGCCTGTGTAGAGATCACAGTCATTTTAAACAGGCAAAGCCTATGTTGAAAAGAGAAGTTTTAACAAGGAAAAGATAACAGGATGGACCAGTTTATCCACGTGATGTACGGGGCAGCAAATATAATGGAACAAGAGTTTAATTTCTGTTGCTTAAATGTCTCACTTGAAGTTTCTCTAGATCTGTTTGGAAGGAGAGTAAGAAACAAGCAAAGCCCTCTTTAATCTGCAGAATCTCTTTGTGGCTGTCCTTGGAAAATGTGTGACGTTTGTTGCAATCGAGTGTGTTTCAAAGAAGAGCTGAGTTCTGCAGCGTGGCCAAGGATGGCAGAGAAAGTGGCAGGAAGAACGAACTCTGCTGTAAGCAGAGAAAGCTCCCTTTCCCCTGTATATAATAACACAACCTCATCTTCTGTCTTGGATAAACATCTCTGTGTGTTCAGGGCCTCCCACATTATAAAGTCCCACAAACCAATCAGCCACGTGGTCTCACAGCTGGGATCCCAGGTAGGCACTCGGTGTTCATCAGAGGCAAAGTTGTGGCCCCATTCCCTCAGGAACTTGCGTACCTGCAGCACGAAAAAGGCTAAATTCCCTGGGGTCCCATTGAAAGTAACTTCCAGCACATCCTTGGGGGGTGCAGGTACAGAGCATGGAGGAGAGGAACTGGAACAGCTCCCCCCCCCTTACAGTCCCAATCCACAGAGCTCCTGCTGCAGGACATCCTGAATGGCATTGGGAAGGCCATCCAGGGCAGCCCGGGGGTCTCTGTGCAGCTCTACAATTTTGGTCTTCAGCTCCTGCTGGACATGTTCTATGTCCATCTCTTCTAGGCGATGCCTCACTACTGTCAGGCGATTGTGGTCATCGTGGAACATTCCAGAACACCAGTGCCAGTCCTCATCTGCCTACCACCGCCAGAGTCCTGTAGCTCCTAGGGAGGGGGTAGCCCAGTCGAGGGCATCCCACCACCCCATCTCGGCCCACCGCTCCTTTTGCTTCACATCTCACCCTTTCGGTTCTCCTTCAGGCGGCACGGTGACCCCCTTGCCATCGGGTGACTTGGGGGGGTGTCTTTGTTTAAGCCTCCTCATTTTGAGGTCATCACTTTGGCGGTAGTTGAGGGAAAAACAGTTCTGACACTATGTCAAGTCCTGGATGTAATCACTTCCACAACACTCTTGTTGCAGCAAGAGTTGTTTATTGAGAGGTAGAGAGATTCCAACCATAAACAGATTCTGTGTCGGAACTGGCTTCCGGATGCCAGTTCCGACCCTAGACTACAAGCAGGACATCCCCTCTATGCCAACCACCCAATCAGTATTCTCATTCAGCCCGCCAAAGATCCAAGCTGGCCCTTGTGGCCACCCCCAGCACCTGCAAACTAATGTTTACATTATCGAGAAGCTCTCTGCATTACAAGGTCATGCTGGATGCTGAGATCATACACGTCCCAGGGTCTCGCAGACTGCAACAAGCTGGCGCTATTCAAGCTTAAGCAGACATTCACACACACATCCACGCCCCTCCGTCCTAGCAGAGAAGATAAACAGCAGTGAAGTATTTGGCCCAGGAATACATGTAGATGAAAACAGTGGAATAAGCATGTCTGAGAAAGTAGTTAACCCCTAATGCAACAGACCATGAATTTAGCTAAACAGCCTTCAATGGCAAGCGAGGCTCGAGCTTGACACTGTGCGCCTGATTATAAGTGGAACTTTTCATCATCTTTTTTCGCGGATTCTCAACTAGTGTGTTACCAGTGGGGGTACCACTGCAGAAATGTTGTGATGTCTCCAGGGTAACAACTACCGTGTTGTAGACAAACCAGAGCTAGAGAAAAAAGGTAAGATGAGTATGACTTTGTAGTCAGAATGAAAACTCAGAATGTGGGTTTGCTTGGACAATGAGCTCCTCTTCATACAAAGTTGGGGAGTCTTCTTTAAAAGGTCTCTGTTAAAACTCAGTACTATTTCCCTTGTTTCTCTTGTTGAGTAACAAATGAAATGTTCTATGGCTGCCTGCCCTTAAGCATATTCAGGGTGGGTGGGAAACAGGCACATACTTTTAAAGCAGATAAAATTGTCCTGACGATATCTTTTACTGGGCCACTGGTGGGATGTTCAAATGTAATTATAGCCGTGATAGCCTTCTAGGAGCAAACAAGTGCTGGGTATCTCAGTATCTCGGGTAGCAAAGTTTTGAGATAGAACTTAGTTATGTCTGAAACCCTAGAGAGCTGCCATAGCTGGAGTAGACAACATCAAGCTAAAAGGTCCAGTGGTCTGCCTCAGTAGAAGGCAGCTTCATAGAAAGGATATAGGCAACATTTGGATCCTACCGATGTCGTTTTGGACCAGCATGGCATCTGCTCTTTGAACTTTACTTGGTGTTGTAGGACCCAATTATGTAAATATAAGAAATGCGCTATCACTAAGTCCTAAATATTGCTATGTAGTACAATACTGTGTATAAGCAAAGGGGATACATTGGTTTTGTGTAGTGCTCCCAGTGAAATTGATTAAAATACTGGCACGCTTATTTAAAAAAATTGTGAGAACTATATTGCTTTGGGAATTAAAATTTGGACACATTTTAGAAGATGTAGGGGCTGAGTCACACATGCAAGTTCCTTATTTGATGGTGCAGCACCAAGGGATGAGTCAGACATCTGGATAGGTCAGTACTGATACAACAACACAGAACTTTCTCCCGTTACCTTAAATCTTTTCAGTGAGGAGAGTTCACACATTAACTCATCAGGGCATTTATGTGCCTGTGTGAACCTGGCCCTGGTCTTCACGTTTCCATTGTGCAAAATCAAGCTGAGGTATTTTGCAGTAAAAGGGATCATCCCTTAAATTAAAGATACCCAGAATTGCTGTATTCCACATGCTTTTTCTCCTAGAGAGCAGTTTGCTTTCTGAATTCTTTCTTCTGTCCTGAATGAGCTATTACTCACTGGAGGAAAGAGAAACATATCACTTGCTTTCAGGGTGGCAAATGAAAACACAAATGATTTGCATGCAAATAACAGTGCCACAATATTGCTCTTGTAAACAAGACATTAATCACAGTGGAAACTTAATGAAGACCAGGTCACCTTTGCAAGGAATTAGTAATAGGCTGCTTTGCATTCATTGCATGTTTTGGAATCAGACTGTTTGATTTTAATTTCCAGTGTCTGCCACTTTCTTTTCCTTCTCCAGAGATGATTTCCTTTATAAGTGATGAAGGCAGACCTTCATTTACAACTTAGGAATCTGACTTTGGGAGATATGGAATGTGATTACCTTTGGGCAAAAGCCATATTTTTCTTGGAGACACATTCTTTTGCAACCCAAGTGCTGAGATGAGGAGTGCGTTGCAAATTGGCAGTGTGCAGAGTGTGGCTCTTTGTAGCCCAGCGTGTGGTTCTTTTTGAGCTTTTGAGGGCTTCCAAAGGAGAAATTAAATTTAAAAGCCAACACCAGAGGAACACAGAAACGCATTTAAGCATAAACTGACCCGTCTATGTTTGCATTAGTAGCTGACCAGAGAAATAAAACTTGTTTTGCTTGCATGATATAGCTTAAAAATGTGGAAAGAATTCAGACTATTGTGGACATATGCCCACTGAGCGATTATTCACTTGGCTAGTTTCATTGGTTTCAGTTATCATTGTTATTCTTTCTATAGTACTTTTCACAGTGCTTTCTTAATTCTCTCCAACAGTACGGCGATGTAAATTAGAACCACCAATCTATGCTTTGTGCGAAAGATGTGGATCATTTTGAGCTACCGTCATTAGATAAGTTCTGCCTTCATAGCAGACTTTAGAATTGTATTAGAGTTATTCAAGTTTATTGGACATGGCTTTCCCAGATACAATCATGGGAATTGTAGTTTGGTGAGAGTCCTGAGAATCCTTTAATAGCATTCCCTGGGTCTTCTTAAAGAGCTACAATTCCCCTAGGAAGAAACAATTGCTGCTTAAGCCCTTTTTAATGTTTAGTGGAGTAATGTCTCCCCCACTTTTGGACTTCTGCTCTGTTTTGTGTCCATAAACTTGAACAGCTACCTTAGATACAGCCCAGGGGGTTTATTCATGGCCTTGTGGGAGGTTCAAAGCCCTGCATTTTATAGGCACAGCAAGTATTTATGCCAATAAAGGCTAACTTGAACTCGGCACAGCAAGCTGTGGCCCATTACTAATGGCGACTGGCAAATCTCCTTGAAAATGCTGTATATTGTAGTGTATGCCAGATTCATATCTGATGGATCCTTACTTAGGTATGGTTTGCAAATGTATATATATGTCTCCTGGTTTCTTTGGCTGCTGGATGTGTACACTGACTCTGTTGAGAAGCATTGTGTTTTAGCTGACATGAGATCAAAGCTTATGTCCATAATAGACCTTTCGGATAGGTTTATGGATATCCGAATATGTATGTATGAACAAGACCAAACCCTAAAGCTTTTTAGCTTTTTCATCCCTCTCTCTTTACATATGTGGAAGATACGAGTAGAAGAGAAGGAAGCCAAGGGTGGAGCGATAGATCTACAGCACTGTTTGGACATAAGAGACGTGCTCAAATTCCTAGCAATTGGCAGCTTTTTTGTGTGTGTGATTTTGACTTTCAACACACTGCTGAAATGAAAAGGGAAAAGATCATGTTCCCTCCCTTGCGCATAAACCCTTGGGGTGACTCATCTTGATTTGGCTGGGTTTGTTTTTATTGTTTTTATTTGCTTAGGCTTTTTTGGCTTGGTTTGTTTTATTGTTGGTTTTGTCTTAGTTGTGAGCTGCTTTGAGTAGGCCTATAGAGGCAGCATACAAATTTTCTAAATAAATCAGGGGCTGAAGGAGATTAGCAGAGCTTTAGTACCACGAGCGGTTGTGTTCAATTCAAAACCTTTATTGGCATAGATCAGAATCATAAAGAATGGTTGTGTTGTCTTCCTGGCCCTGGGATCTTCATGCCATCTCTGGTACGCCCATAGCTGGAAGTGCTGATCTTCAGGACCTGAGAGAGAAGGAATAATGTAAATACATAAAAACATCCTGCTATTGTTTGGAGGCTAAGATGACTAGCCTTAATATCTCTCAATGCCATAGGTCACGTCAGCTTTGCTAAATGATCTTTAATATAAAACAGGAGTTGGTTGAGCAGCTGAAATTATATCCCAGTCTCAGAATGTGTGATTGCTTTAATCAAACGGATTCTTACAACATCTTCAACTTATCTGGCTGTAACAAAAATATACTGATTCAGCCAGAGGATCATAAAGACCTGTGCGCGAATGTGAAAAGAATTAACAGGTGAACCAGAAGCATACTTCAGCAGCTTAACTTCAGGAGTCAGATATTCCAGTTTAGTGGACATCACTTGCATCGGCTGTGAAACCAAGCCCTGTAGCTAGATAAACAGCCCATGAAGCCTTTGTATAGACTTTGTATAAGCTTTTGTATAAATGGCCCTTGTAGCTTTAGTATAAACTTGTCCTGTCTGCATTGCCCTGCTGTCTCGAATAAGATAACAAGGAAAAGATGAAACGGTGAGAGGGGAAAGAAAACCTGGCTATGGTTGGCCCTGTGATAGTTTTGATTATCAGATGGATGTCGGCAAATCCAAAGGGCACCAGACCATGTTCTAATAAGGAGATGTTTCCTGACCACAATTGGTCTGCAGGTCTACAACAGAATCTTAGGATGCTAAAGATCTCCCTGGGTTTCTATTTGTTAATATGCCCGCTTTTCGACTGTTCTTTATCTTACGTGGGAACGCTGTGTTCCGAATTGGACTGGGAAGAGTTCTAATGAACTGCTTGTGCTTGTATTTTCCAAGGAAAAAGGCACTTTCTTCTTTTTTGCTTCTTCCCAGGAGCCTCTGGTGCAATTTGAAATCTGATTGGCACTTGTCACCACATAACCCATTTACGTCTGCAACACCTCCTCATCTCCGTCTTTAGGAAGTGACAAACCTCAGGCAGACTTTTAAGTTTTCCATCATGGGCCGAACATCTTTCTCTCCCCCTCCCCATATAGGTGTGTTTGTGTGTTTTATATCCAGCCTGACAAAGAGTTCTAGGGAACTTGAAAGCTTGCGTCTGACTATTTTGTGATATTTTGGATGGTCCTAAGAAAAAGGTATTGCATTACTGTTGGTTTGGGGATCTCTTTCCCAAGGTTCAATACAACTACCTACCACTTTGTTTTCCTAGAGCTACTGTGAACAAAATTCCAAACTAGGGTTGCCTGGTCTCCCCTGGCCACTGGTGTGTGGGTGTGGGTGGGGTGGGTTGGGTTGCCAGCTCCAGGCTGGGAAACTCCTTGGGATTTGGGGGTGGAGCCTGGGGAAGACAGGGACCTCAGTTGGGGTACAGTGCCATAGAGCCCACCCTGCAGAGCATCCATTATCTCCAGAAGAATTGACCTCTATAGTTTGGAGACGAGCTGTAATTCTGGTGGATCCCCAGGTGCAACCTGGAGGTTGGCATCCCAATTTTGTGGGGTTTTTTTTTTTAAAGAAGCAATGGTTGTAACTTGGTACACACCAGTCTCTCTTGCCCACAGGAAGCCACTGCTATTCTAACATCAACATCTTGCCACCTGATCACTCCTAGAGAAATTCTGCACATAGGTATATGTCTCCAAAGCAGCACAATAGGTATTGGTTCGTGATGGCATCTTCTGTTTGCTGAAAGATGTAGAATTGTAAGTGGAGAGTATATTTGATGGAAGAGGTAAGCAATGTTCTCAGTGGCCAATTGTATGCAATACTAGAGATCAGTTCTGGCCTGAGACTCTGTGGAATCTGGCCTGAGACTCTGTGGAATCTATAGAAATCTTTGGCCTCTCTTTAATGTGTTCTGTTGCTTCAGACCAACATGGCTGGCCACCTGTATGGAGCAAAGTGAGTGGTATGCATGTCTTTTTCATCAGACACTAATATAACTTGAACTGCAATGTATACCATGTGTAATATCTAGGGTTGCCAACTGCCAATTGGGAAATTCCTGGAGATTTGGGGGTAGAGCCAGAGAGGGTGGGGTTTGGGGAGGGGAAGGACTTCAGCAGGGTATAATGCCATAGAGTCCACCCTCCAAAGCAGGCATTTTCCCTGGGGGAACTGACCTCTGTAGTCCGGAGATCAGGTGTAATTCTAGGGGATCTCCAGGCCCCACCTGGAGGTTGGCAATCTTAGTAATATACATCTCTCTGTAATCAGTAGCAGCTGAGTTGCACATTTTGGCTTATTCTAATGAATACGATTGTAAAAATGCACATTAAACAAAACATAATTCCTTTTGACTTGTCTGGGTACCTGTGAGGAAGAGCCAGGGGAGAGAAGCTCTTGACAAAATGCCCTTTTAGAGTCCATATGGCTGATTCTGGGCTCGCTTTGTTTGGCCTGTTTTTACATGCTTTTATTCTGCTGTTGCTAAACCGTAGTTCTCTTTTGTTCCAGTTGACTAACTGCCTAAAGTGTTCTTCAACTTTTTTTTTGTTGTGCTTTCTAAGTTACTGACGCAGTTCCAGTCTTCTAAATGTCAGTGGTCACAGAGTACTACGAGTACTTCAGAAAATGCAGCCGCACCATAAATTTGTCCCTCTCCTCTCTCACATTTGAGATCATAGCTAGATAATCATACAGTCGTGTGCGTACGCACATGATCACAGATGTACTCAGAACATGTTGGGAGCCCTGAGTTCAGATGTTCCTGTCTTGCCGCTTTCTTTTCCCTGTACCTTAGGTTCAGCAATGCTGAGACATAGGTGAATGCATGTCAGTGATTTTAAAAAACAAAGCAACCCCCCCACCCCCAAAACAGAGATGTCTGTTACAGTAAAGGTCTGGCATTTGTTTCAGAGGTGCACTGTACCTTTTTCCACAGGGGCTGTGATTCAGCTTATTGACTCTGATGGGAACTTTTCAGTTTTCAGTGATCATTGGACAACATCCATGGAATGTTAAACTTAATAAGCCTTACCTTCAGCTCCCACACCATATTACGTATAAGGAATAATTCGGCATGGGGGTGTAACTAGAAGTGTGATTGTATAATGCTGGCATGTCACAGAGAGGATTTAGGTCTGAGGTCTTATTTCAGAAGGAAAAAGAAAGCGGGGGGAAAGGATATTTTTTAAGGGGGAATTTGTGTTTGACTTCATCTCAAGTCATCCAAAAAAACACAGTCTCTAACAGTAAGTTCAAACTGCCAGTGTTTGACCAGGCAATAAACCTTTCTCGCTGAAGAAAAAAAGTTGTTTTGTTTGCTGTAGAAACAGGGCTGTACTTGCTTCTACAAAACAATCACTGCTGGGTTGAGGAAAGCCACTTTCTTCATTCTTGGGGGCTGATTTTAGGCTAACCAGTACTCCGAGGAGGACGAAAGAGACTGGTCAAAGCATATGCAAGCCGGCTTTAAGATGTCTGCTACTTCTTTCTCCCCAATTTACTAAAGAAAACATGGATGATAAATTCCGTGTGATTTTTGTGAGCTCATAACTTAACTAAGCCTTTAATACATTTTTCTTTTCTCACACAAACTTATGCCTCACTTACTAGCTGGATGTGGCAGATGCTGGTTAGAAATAGTAATATCTACCATGACCACGAGAAGGGAGTTGAACTTACTGGCAATTAAACCTACACAGTGCCTTGGACTGTGTTTTTCATTCCAGGCATTAAAAATATGATGGATAGAGGTGTGCAGTGTTGTAAAGTTTCTCCAGGACAGGAATAGCATTTAGGAATACTTGGCACACACAAGTTCACTGATATACTGCAAGAGATTTTGCTGTGCCCAGGGGTGGTTAGTTTTTTTCATTAAGAATCTAATTTCTGTCAGGCGCCTAAAAGCACCTGCATAACCATGACAACATTGCCCCTATGAATTCTTTTGTTCTGTTCACCTGACATGATTGTTGGGTTGAATATGGTCAGTAATGTACAACTGCGAGAGCTGGACTGTAAGGAAGGCTGAGCGCGAAAGAATAGATGTTCTCGAATTATGGTGCTGGAGAAGACTCTTGAGAGTCCCTTGGACTGCAAGGAGATTGAGTCAGTCAATCCTAAAAGAAGTCAACCCTGACTGTTCCTGGGAAGGCCAGATGCCGAAGCTCAAACACTTTGGCCACCAAATGAGAAGGGAGCACTCACTGGAGAAGACCCTGATGCTGGGAAAGACTGAAGATCAAAGAAGAAGGGGACAGCAAAGGATGAGATGGTTAGGCAGTGTTATCAATGCAATGGACATGAAATTAAGCATACTTTGGAGGACGGCAGAAGACAGGAGGGCCTGGAGTGATGTGGTCCATGGGGTTGCAAAGAGTCGGACTCGACTGTGCGACTGAACAACAACAACAAAGCTACATTGAATTAAGTGAGGTTATCTTCTGAGAAAATATTCATAGGAACAGGCTGTAGAGATCTCAAAGGAAGACCTGAATGATACTTTTTCACTGGAAGGAAAAGGAAACAGGTTTCCTCTTTGACCACTTGTGGCAGAACAGTTCTGTTCTGACTTGCAGGCCCTGTTCCACCCTGTTCTCTTGGGTTTCCCCAACACCTGGAGGGGCTTCTCTCTCTCTCTCTCTCTCTCTCTCTCTCTCTCTCTCTCTCTCTCTCTCTCCTCATCTGGCGCCACCACCTGGCCTTTGTAGAAATTGTGCGCTAGGATGGCCAGGACTCCCAGGTTCCCTTCCGGGTTCCAGAGCATTGCCTATGTGTCTCCCCCCTCCAGTGTCTGGTTATCATAGGGACAGCTTAGTGCCTTGTGCACCACTGGGGGACTAGCCACGTGCAAGCAGACTACTCATCCTCATCCTCCTGGCGTTCCTTTTAAAATAGTGTGTCCAAGATGGTGGATAGATACAGAGAACAACCACCAGTATCAAAACTTATAAAGTATGTATTAGAAAGAAAATGTTCACAAGCATACTCTTAGCACAGCACCCAACTGAGCAAGGGATTCAGAAGAAAAGGGTAAAACACAATTCCTTTATCCCTCTCTGTATACATGCCCTAAAAGGTTTCCCTTGCTTGAAAGCCAGTCAGATCCAACTCTAGGGGGCAGTGCTCATCTCTGTTTCCAAGCCAAAGAGCCAGCACTGTCTGAAGACTTCTCCATGGTCACGTGGCTGGCATGACTAAATGCTGTTACCTTCCCACTGAAGTGGTACCTATTTACCTACTTGCAATTTCTTGCTTTCGAACTGCTAGGTTGGCAGGAGCTGGGACCAGAGCTGGGAGCTCACTCTGTCACACGACACTAGGGTCTCAACTGCTGAGCTACAGATCTTCTGGTCTGCAGCTTCAGCGTCTTAACCTCTAAGCCACCAAGGCCCCTATACATGCCCTAGCAGATGTTAAATATAAGGCTGGCTTAGAAAGCTGTAGGTTTTTTACCGGGGTTCTATTACCTTCAAGCCTCTTTCAGGCGTGCAGGCCAGCACATGGCAGTGGCTGCCTCCCACAGGCATCAGCTAAGGGTTCTGTCTGCCTTGATGGAATCAGCACAAAAGAGCTCCACCCAGGAGTTTTTTCATTTCCCTTTCTCCTCCCACTGACCAAGTCAGGCCAGGTCAAAGAAGCTTTTCCTGAAGTCTCCAGGAGTTTCTTCCTGAAGTCTTTCTAGTACTTAATTCCTACAAATCTCTGTTCCCTTCTAGAGACTGCCTGTTTGGCTTGGGGAGGGGGGGACTGGACCATCCCATTGTCTTTGGCTAGACCTATTAGCATTTCTAAAAGAGTGACTGAAGTGAGGCTTGAAAGCACTTGAATTGACTTCCTCCTCCTCCTCCTCCTGCCTGTTCTCTGCCCAGAGAGAAAAAAACTTTTAAAACTCAGGGTGAAGGTTTTGTTCAGTTCAAACCTCCAAAGAAAAACTGCACTTCGCACCAAGAAGAAAGGTTATGCTAGGGATCGTGGGAATTTCCCAAAGAAAAGCCACATGGGATGTGTGCTGTAATAAGGAGGGGGATTAGGTGAGACTGAGTGAAAAAAGTTGATTGGATCCAACCCATTAACTCTAGTTTTTCTCCCCGGGAATATTTGCTGGCCTACCTCACTGAAGTAGAAAGTGGTTGAGAATGCAGACCATCTCTTTACATACGGGAGGAGCCGTGCTAGGCATTCCTTTGCCCACCAGTAGCTCTAGTCCAGGGGTGTCAAACTCATCTGTTAGAAGGGCCAGATCTGACATAAATGTTACTTTGTTGAGCCAGGCTATGCATACTATAAAGTGCAATGCCAGGTACTGGAGATATAAACTTTATAAAAGACACAGGCAAACCTAATTCATATATTTTTTAACCCACAATACAAACAAAAGCAATTGATTCCTAGCAGTGAAAGCAATTGATTTACTGGGGAACCCATAAAAGCCCCAATAAATGTATTTAATCATATGCAAGATGAGGGTTTTTCCCAAGGAGGGATTATCTTACACTTCTAAGATACCCCAAGTGGGGGGTATCTTACACTTCCATACAGATTATCTACTTTTTGTATATATAGCACTTTTAGGAGATGAGGCATCATCCTTGTAAGTAAATAAGGTAGTTTTTCAGCACACACACACCCATATGCCCAGCCTCGGCAGCTGAGCATGGCTACAATCCATCCCTTGCTCTTTGTTTCTTCTCTTCCCCTACCCTGCCTCTTAAGATCTTGAGAAGGCACACGGGACTCCCCTCTCCACCACCCCATCCCAACCACCATGGGTGATGTTGAGTGAGGTGGGCCATGCTGAGTGGCTGGCCCTGGGTGACCAAGATGACAGGGTCCTGGCTCAGGAGGAGGGTGGCGGTCTGAACCAGGCTCTTCCAGATCATCCCCACCCCCCATCCCTTCTGTGTTTCCCACAGAAGCAGTGGTGCTGAGGGAAGGCCTGACAGAGAGGCAGTTTCCAAAACCTCCAGGGGGTGCTTTTTGTCCTCCTGCGACCCCTTTTCCCTCACGGGCTGAGAACAGGTGGGGCGAAGAAGGGGGGTCGCTGTCCCCCACCTGCCCTAACACTCGCTCTGCCTCCTGGCTCTGTGAGTGTTCAGGCGTGCGGTGGAGACATCAGAGCCCCTTTTTCTCTTTGCTCCTCCACTCCGAGGCCATGAGGTTCCCCCCCTCAGAACGGCATGTGCAAGACAGGCCAGTTCCCTCCCAACGCATATGTCGGACCTCCTCCTCCTCTCTTCCCCACTGGCCCTGTCCCTTCTTTAGCTAACTGCTGCTCTGTTTGCCTGCTCTCGCCAACCCCCCTCACGGTCACCATTTGAAAAAACATGAAGCTGGTTGGTGCCGTTATGGCGGTGCTGGCCACTTGGCTCCGCCCCCCCATGGAGCGGCTTCTCCAAACCTTGCCGAGCTGTGGTCAGAGAAAGTGGGAGGGGAAAAAACATCACATCTCTTTATCTTCCTTTGCTTCCATCCCCCCCTATTTTAACTTAGCCTCTTAGCCCCAGCCGCTAGCCATTTCCTTCCTATTTCACACAGAAACACACACACGTTCTTCACCACGTGCGCCTGCTCGCTGTCCCAAGCTGTCCCAAGCTGCCTCGTGCCTTCCCTCCCTCACTCCAGTTGCTCACGGGTCGAGTAAAAGCCCTGACCCCTGGGCCTTATGTTTGACACCCGTGCACAAGTCTGTACCTTCATAGTGCTTATCTAGCTGTCCCTTAATCCAGGTGCCTCCTCAACACTTGCTTTTAATGGTGTGAGTCCCTCGTCTTTCTCCTCTGCTGCAGATGAGCAGAAGTACCGCTTCATGATCTCGCTTCTCAAGAGCCATCAGCTGCTTTAAAGGGAAGAAGAGTTTCCAGGTTGGCGAGCTTAAACAGAAATGTTTAGAAATCTACCAGATCTGTTCCTAATAATCAAGCTGTTAAGTCTAAAGAACAAATTTAGAGTCCAGTGGCACCTTTAAGACCAACAAAGGTTTATTCAAGGTATGAGCTTTCGTGTGCATGCACACTTTTATCAAATACACTGGAATGGCAGGCAAGGTTCAGACTTACAGCCAAACTACTTCCTATGAAAAATTTTGATCGGAATAAAGTTTCTAGCATCTTCCCTAGTGGAGACATGCCTTTTTCCTTATGTCTCCACAAACTGGAGGCTTACTTTTTTTTTAAAAAAAGGAGAAAACTGAAGGCACAAGAATTCGTGTGGAAATCGGGGGATAAACCGAAACAGTAAGGGGCCAGAATTAACCAAAAAAACCCATGCGGAAAAGCCCTTTAATGGAAAAGATTTTTTTTGACTGCCTTGTGCAGTAACTCAGCATGCTGATACATAAAGGGTTGTGTATTGACTATGCTTTCTTTTTGAAAACTACCTCGCTATTAATGGCAGAAACTTCAGTTATTAAAAAGGAAATGGAACTGTTCAGGATTTTTATTGCAAGTAGCTGTAGCCCGGGAGGGGGCTGGCCCTCCAGAGGGTTGCAAACCCTTACATCAGAGTAAGTGAAATGAACTGCATTTTACAGGGTTTTCCCCTTCATTGTTATTGTTAAAAAAAAGTTTTACAAGTTACTTATTAGTCTTAACTGGGCTGTTCTGCAAATTGCAAGAATGCCAGTTTCAAATTAAATGTTTCTTGGTCAGTGTGGTGCATGATTTAAAAACTATTAGTATTTTTATTATCATAACGCCCTCTGAGCCCTAGGGAGAAGATGAACTGAGAGTCAAAACAGAAATAAGTAAATAATTTTGAATAAAAACGGGTCGTTTTTTGTAATCTGGAGAAAACAAGGCACCTCTGAAGAAGGGCTGCATTGCCCATTAAGCAACTAGGTTATCACCATAACACCAAATCCCCCTACAGAATGACTCCCTAGGGGACCGGTTTTTTACAATTTTTCCTACAGCCAGCTTGTGAAACCAGAAGAAGTCAGTTGGAGAAGCAATGTGGGGCTTTTGCAGGGAAGACTCTGCAGGCATGGGAATTCCCTCTCTTCCCCATTTACCAACTGATTCTCCCTTGCAAATCCTTTTCAGTGTGTGTGAATAATCCATATCCCATCTTTCTGTCATCAGAATGGCATTCAGTATGGTGTTCTGCCCTCCAGAAACTTTACTCATAATGTTGGGAGTGAAGGACGATGCAACATCACTTTGCAGCAGGCACATGAGTCCTGTGGCGAGGGCGATGGGGTGAGTGAGATGGATGGGTCAAATCCTTTTGTCCGCTTTCCTCTTGTCTGTTCTGCTGCCGTCCCAACAATTAATGCCTGAGTCCTGTGGATCACCAGGCATTTACAAGGAAGTTGTGAGAAAAAGTAAGGGTAGAACGACATGTCGTGTAGTTCTGCAGTTATTTTAAGTAGAGCTATTTTGGGGCAGGAATGCACAGGAACGGAGTTCCAGCTGGCTCCCGAGTTGGCCCCGCCCAGCAGGAACTCATTAGCATAATAGGCCATACCCAACAGCAGAAACTCATTAGGATTGGCTACATTAGGGGTGTGTGGCCTAACATGCAAAGTTCCTGCTACAAAAAAAGCCCTGGATTTTGCCAACAAGCTAGGTAAACAGAATAAGAAGCAAAAGGTGGGTGTGGCTGGATGGCCACACTTCTGGCAACACGAGCGTGTGGCCTAATATGCTAATAGGCTGTGCTGTCATGGCTGTGGCCTAATACGCTAATGAGTTCCTGCATACAAAAAAAGCCCTGATTTGAAGGGTGTTTTGTTGGGTTTATTTTTGATTTAGGTGGGTAGCCATGTTGGTCTGCAGTAGAAGTAGGGTTGCCATCCCCCATTGGGTGGATGCTAGAACATGCCATCTCTTGATTTCGGGGGTCTCCAATTCACCACTGGCCAGCTGGCCAGTGGGGGGCACCATCCCCAAAGAGCACTGCCACGCCCAATGTGCTCGACATGATAATATCATCCCAATATGGTCTTTAAGGTGTTAACTGGACTCGATTCTTGCTCTTATTGGTTTGTAGCAGCGAGACTGGGGTCCCCAACCTTTTCAAGCTTGTGGGTGCTTTCTGAATTCTGATGCAATGGTGGGCACAGCCACAAAATGGCTGCCACAGATTAGAGTCCACAGAAGGCAGAGCCAACTGCAAAATGTCAGGGAACAATAGTAACTCTTCCAACATTTCAGGTAGAAGCTCTGCTTTAACATGAGCCAGTTTGGTGTAGTGATTAGGAGTGTGGACTCTAATCTGGGAGAACCAGGTTTGGTTCCCCACGCCTCCATATGTGGCTACTGGTGTGACCTTGGGTCATTCACAAGTTATCTCAGAGCTGTTCTCTCATGAGCAGCGCTTTCTCAGCCCCACCTACCTCACAAGGGTGTCTGTTGTTGGGAGGGGAAGGGAGTTTGTAAGCCGCTCTGAGACTCCTTCACATAGGGAAGGGCAGGGTATAAATCTATTCTTCTTCTCCTTCTTCTAAAATAAACACAGCTTACCTTCAGTAACAGAGTGAAGATCCTTGTGTTATGGGGACAGCTGCCAAAACAACTTTAAAAAAATCTGAACAGCCAGTCAGATCTGCAGTGGCCAACCAGAAGCTCTGTTGGACAAAAGCCCCAATTAGCCCTGCTTACTTTCTAAAAACAGTTGGCAGGTGCCGGGAATGGTGTCCACAGGTGCCCTGGCATCCATAGACACCACGTTGAGGGGACCCCGATTTAGATGTGATGGCTGTAAATGAAGCGTTCCTGAACGTAGACTGAAAATCCAATAAACGAAGTGGGGTTTGCTTGACTCTGGAACTTACCACTCGTGATAGCCTTTGTCAAAAATAGTAGGGATTTTTTTTCTCCCTGTGGACTTTCTTCACAATCTCTAGCAATAGAAGCTTTACTGTGCAGAATCGGAAAGTCCTTCCTGGATTTTATCTTTTAGTATGCTTTGCTTCTGTGAGCAAAGTTCTGCTTTGTCCTTGGCAGTTAGTGAAATAGTGGACACTTGATGACATTTGCCCATGCTTCATTATCATGAGCTGGAAGCTTATGACTCCTCCACACTTTCCTGTTGTTGCAAGCAAAGGAGGAACACATCAGATCAGCCCACTTTTTACTTTCATGGGTTTTCCAACCATGATCCTTTCCATGTGTCATTTTCCCACCAGTAGTAGCTTTGATCACAGTTCTCTTTTCCAATGTGAACTATGTTTTTGTGTCCATTGCTGGAACGTGACAGTGTTTCTGTGCTGAAGAAGACTGATGAAAACACTTCTATGAATAACCTGTTAGCCTGTTACATTTGTGGGTACCCAAATGTGCATATCGAGAGCACAGAGTACCCGTGATCCTCCCAGTACATGCTGTTGCCATTTTGTCTTAATAGCCTATTGGGAGGTTTGCACATTGTCCTGGTACATGCATTTAGATAAAACAACAGAAAAAAACAGTGGCACAACCACAGGTACAAAGGAGCACAAAGTGCGTAGCTGTAAGAAAGGTGCAATTATAATAAGCACAGTGATCTGTAGAGTATCAAAAGCACTGTTTATAGATTAAACTTAATTCATATCTCAAAGGTCTCTTGTATGAAAATGATATATAAAAAACAGCAATGTATTACAACCTGTCCAAGAGAACCATTAAGAATCTCATAAGTCCAATTTCAATATTTCTGAGGGAATAGTTGAAGTACAAATCCCATTCATTTTTCCTAGTAGCAATCAATCAATGTATAGTGTTTAGCCGTAGGTCATCACAAAATTACAAAAACCTTGTATAAATAAGATTAACCTTTTCTGGATAAGATGAAGCAGCTTCCCTCTTCAAGAAGAATGATCCTTATTCCAGATGAAAGATAGCTCTTTCCAGATGATAAGCTTTTTTCTAAAAGAATAAATCTTTTTCCAGATGAAAGGTAACTCTTTCCAAAGGACAGATTGCTGGCTGTACTCCCATTTCGTTTAGTCTCTTCATCAGTAATATTTTAATCTAAAGATAAGGAATACTGCCAACTGATCATACAATAACTTCAGCATCTTTCAATCATATTAATGGGAAAGACATTAATATTTCATATCCAAATACAGTTCATCAGCAAGTTTCCAGAATCCTGATATGACAGTCATAAAATGTTCCTGTAAGGATGGTGATTATATATCTAATCCCAATTACTTGAAAACCAGACTAATAATAATATACCAGAGACAGCTGAGTGCCTTTTACATATACCATAGTGCTGAATGTAGACTCCTTTTTTTGCCACAATAATATCAGAAAGATTAAGAAAATGCATACTAAATTTAATACACTCTAACCAAACAAGTTTTGTACCAAAGAGGTACATAAAAGATAATGTACAATTTATAATAGATGCAATTGAATTTCTGACTAAGAAGAGAAAGAAAGCAACGTTTCTATTTCTAGATACAGAAAAAGCATTTGACAACTTAATATGGCCTTTCTTATTGAATGCCTTACAAAATATGGGCTGTGGTCCTGCATTTTGGGGTTGGATGCATGGAATATACTCGAACTAACAAGGAGAGATTTTAATTAATGGGAAATTAACAGAAGCAGTTTCAATTGAACAAGGAACAAATCAGGGATGTCCTTTATCCCCTTTATTATTTATACTAGCAATAGAGATTTTAGCTATAAAGATAAGACAAGGCAACAGAATTAAGAGAATAAAAGTGGATGATGCAGAGTTCAAAATGAAAAGTTATTCTAAGGCTGCGGTCACACGTGCCAGTTGAAGTGGAGGGGAAACTAGGCTATTTCCTCCAGAGGAATTTGAAACACAGTTGGAGGCTCAGCCATCAATGTGTGATCAGACGCAACTGTGGGTGAGTCTTTTTGGGGGGGGCTGTTTGTTTGCCATGCGCATAAACAAGGAGTCTCATCTCCTCACTGAGGGTTCCCTGTGGGGTATGCGATGATGCACATACTGTGAAGGGGGGGAACAGCACCGAGCCAGGATGGAATGATCAAACCATCCCAACGGCATGAGAGCAAGCTTGTGCAATCAGACAGGGAAAAGTCTGTCTGTGACACTTTGGAACAGGTTAGAGCTGGACTTACCCCAATGTCTTTTAACTTTGCTTCTGTGGTGGAGCAGCACAGGTTGCTGACGACTGCAGAATGCTTCCCAGATGTTGCTGTCTGATTGTGCCTTTGAGATTCATCAGGCATGCGCAGCTAAGTCGGATCTAAAGGCACATATGTTTGCAGCCTAATAGTTTTGAATCCCTAGAAATCGTTGCAATGTGCAATTGAACATATTGAAGAATTTGGATCCCTATCAGGCTGTAAAATTAACAGAAAAAACAAAAACAAAAATTATAATGAAACATAACAACAAGAAGAAAAGATTATAAAGAGTCCAAAATGCTCAATAGCCACCAACCCTATTAAATATTTGGGAATAAATGTGATTGGGTAAAACTGTAATCTTTTAAAAATAACTATCAGAAAATTTGGAAATCTATGCAAGCAGATTTATTAAGATGGAAAAAACTAAAAGTCTCATGGCTGGGAAGAATCTGTGCAATTAAAATGAATGTGCTGCTACCAAAATTAAACTTTTTGTTCCAAATGTTACCCATATACATAGAAGAAAAGCTATTGAAAAAGTGGCAACAGAGAGAGAAATGATTTTATGTGGAATGGCAAACAACCAAAAATAAGCTTCAAAATTACAAGATGAGAAAAAGAGGTTTAGCAGTCCCAAATATAACATTATATTACCAAGTAACAGGTCTGGTCTGGATTGTGGACTGGATTAAAAACCCAAGACAAAGAACAGTAAAATTAGAATCAACAGATTTTGATGAAGGACTACACAATTACTTCTGGATTAAGAAACTGGCTAAAAAGATCATAACACAAGAAAGAAGTCACATAATCGGAGATGACTTTTGAGAATATGGTTTAGACGCCAGAATTTATTGAGCCCCTCAAACTCTTTGCTTATGTCCTCAATAGAAGCTCATTATGATAAGAATACGAGAAATGAAAATGATTTTTTTTAAACTTAATGGAATGATGATAAACACTCGGGAAAATCCAGCCTTGACAAGATATATTTGACAATATCTGACAATGAATAAATATCTGACAATGAATAAATATCTGACAATAAATAAATAAAATAAATATTAAAGATGGGATAAACATTCATTGGCTGATACATCATCTAGACTCAAGTCTAAAGGAGCTCATGAGTATTTAAGGTGGTGTTCTAAGAGATGCAACTGAATGTGAGCAGCTGAATATAAAACAAAAAGAGAATTTACTATGATGGATATATAAGATTTTACTCCAGCTAGAAACAGAAGATGAACAAGTCAAAAAACATGATTAAGTGGATGCAAAACCTTAAAAAACAGATATCTACGCAACAATGGAAACGACTATGGGGAAAAGATATCAGATTTACAGTCAGCCAGAAAATTGGTACAAAATGTTTTTCAGATGGTATATAACTCCAAAGAACACTGAGAAAGCACGTAAAAACTACAAAGGAAAATGCTGAAAATGCCAAGGCATAGATAGAACCTTCTTTCATATGTGGTGGACTTGTAAAAAAGAAAAAAGATACTGGAAATACACCCAAAAGTGCAGAATATATTATTAAAGTTTAAATTCTTAAAGGAAGCCAAGAGCATGGAATCAGGTGTTCTGCCTAACAGATTACCAAAATTTTTAGGAGAGCTATTCAAATGCATGGGTACAGCAGCTAGAAATACTTGTGCAGCAAAATGGAAACTAGACATTTGTCCATATTTAGATGAATGGGAAAATAAACTTGCTGAATATAGAGTAATGGCAAAATTAACAATCTGTCTGAGAAACAGATCTATTATGAAATTTGAGGAAAGATGGATTTTGTATTATGTGTATTACGCTAGCAGGAGACAAACTTAAAGTCAGAAAATATCACATACAAATGTATGCTAATGAAATAGAAGTAGAATTAAAATCTGTTCCAAATGTAATGTCCCAAATATAAATGGGTTCTCTAGATGAGATATATGATAGACTTTCTTTTACACTATGATATATTACTTACCTACTAAAGGTTCTAACGAATATGTAGAAGTAGCAAAAATATGCTACGTTGAATACGAAGTAATGATGAAACCAGTGTAGTCAAAATAGATCAGTTATGAATTTTGAAGCTTAAAACTTAAATGATAAATACAATTGTACCCCAACAGAAATAAGAATTATTGTATTTTATAGATAATACTTTAAAATTATAATGAAGGGGATCAAAGGGAAATTATTCTCTGTTTTATACATTATGTACTACATGATTAGCTGTTGTAGATTTTCCGGGCTGTATGGCCACGATCTTGGCATTGTAGTACCTGACGTTTCACCAGCAGCCATGACTGGCATCCTCAGACATGTAACACAGAAAGGTGGTGTACTCTCTGTGTCAATGTGAGAAGAAAAATGGTAGGCAGGTAATTTATATCTACTCAGGAAGGTTGGGTAGGGCTGAGTCATTATCTTGTAGGAGTTTCCCAGGCTGTGACCTGCTAATGGAGGAGGTTCTTTTGCATACGGATTGGCTGTTCAAATTCTAATCTTATCTGTAGTGCTGTTGTGAGATGTAGAGTATTTTGTGTTTTTCAGGACAGGAAACCATGCCCTATTTATTTTTAAACTCTCTTTCTTCCTGTTGAAATTGTGTTTATATTTATGAATTTCAATAGCTTCCCTGTGTAATCTGACATGGTACTTGGATGTGTTGTCCAGCATTTCAGTGTCTTGGAATAAGATATTGTGTACTGTTTGAGTTAGGCTGTGTTCAGCCACTGCTGATTTTTCAGGTTGGCCAAGTCTGCAATGTCTTTCATGTTCTTTTATTCTTGTCTGGATGCTACGCTTTGTGGTCCTGATGTAAACCTGTCCACAACTGCAGAGTATGCAGTATACTCCTGCAGAAGTGAGGGGGTCTTTTCTGCCTTTTGCCTATCGTAGCATTTGTTGTATTTTTCTGGTGGGTCTGAATACTATTTGTAGGTTGTGTTTTTCATAAGTTTTCCCATCTGATCAGTGATTCCTTTGATATACAGCAAAAACACTTTTCCTGTGGAAGACTGTTTTCCCTCAGTTGTTTCTTAGCTTTAATCGCTCTTCTGATTTCATTCTTGGAGTAGCCATTTGCTTGCGGTGCGTGGTTTAGATGATTTAGTTCATCGTTGAGAAAGTCCAGTGCACATATCCATCTTGCACGGTCTACTAATTCCTTGATTATGCCCCCTTTTTTGCCGAGGGTGGTGATTGGAGTTTTTGTGTAAATAACAATCCGTGTGAGTTGCAACAGCTAATGAACTCCGGCCGTGAAAGCTTTCGACAACACATTACTACAGGTTTGTCTTCGACAAATGTAATTATGTTGTAGAACCCATTTTTCCCGTTTTCCCCCTTTTCTTTTCTGTATCCTTATTGTTTTTCTAAAATAATAATAATAAAAAAAACCCTTGGTGGGCACCAAAAAAGGTGCCAGCAGGTGCTATGGTGCTCACGGGCATCACATTGGGACCCCTGCTTTAGAACATCTCACGTTACTCTTGTTTTCCTGCTCTGGTGATGTCCAGTCTACAAGGAGATATGGCTGCTAGACCCAAGAAGTGCACACACTCTCAGGTCACACACTCTCAACATCTGGGCTTCACTTGTCATAGACAGTGTAGACGCACATGTTGCCCTTTTTTGATAATGTTAAGACTCAGGGAGTCATGGAACAGAGCCTCCTGCAGCTGTTTCAGAGATGTCACTAAGGGGCTAGAAATCAGTCCCCATTTATTCTGTGCTTGTGATGGTTTTGTTTGGGGGGAAACGCTGAACTAGGTGACCTTTTATGACCCTCTTTGCAACAGTTGGTCTGTTGTTTTGTCCCCACATGGTATGGTCTTCTGTTGCAACTGTACCACCGAAGATTCCTTGTGGAAGGAGGTGCCCATTTAAAGATGCCCCACAATGTACATAGAGCACACTTCCCATGAATGTTCTGTACGGAGACCAAGTTTTTTTATGGAATTTGACGTAGATAGTTTCAAGCAGAAAGTCCATCTCATGAAATCAGAAGAAGCACAATCATCTGACAGATCTCTACCATGTCAGGGGTCCAGTAGTTGAACCAGCCCTACATGAGAAGGAAATTCTTGCTGGATTCTGCTAATACTCCCCCACCTCCAGTGTTTCATTTGATGCCTAAAGTTTTACAGTGATGGGAATTTTTTGTAAGGCCATTGCATAACTTTGCTTGTTTCCATGTGTATAGTATAGCCAGGAGATCCTATGATTATCTGGCAGCCAGAAGTTCTAGCTCTTTAACGTTATCCAGGGTGTACCATGAGGAGGCAAGCTAAAATTGCACCAAACGATTTCCCTTCTGTTACAGGAATGTGAGTGTTGTGCTTTCCAGGGTGATGTGATGGAGTTCTTTGAACTCTCCCTAGCTGTAATTGAGTGGATTGAAAATTTAGATATTTGTGATTAGGGGGATTTCCCAGTCTGTCTACATAACTGTTGTATTATGTATTTTATATTATTATATGCTTCCTGTGTAACTCTGCCATATGATAAATAAATAATTTTGGTTTTATTTAAAGGTTGAATAAAAATATAATTGAATAAATCATTGCATGGATTTACAAGTCCTATATAATTTAAACTGTTTCCATGCTGCATATGTATGCTTATACTCTTCTAATATTATGCAACTGTGCTTTGCTTCTCTATTGCCAAATGCTTTGGGATACATGGCCACAGTCAGTTTGTTAATGCTTAAATGGTTACTTAAGCATTTACTTGTGTTTAATGAATTCCTGCGGAGCCCAGAAATCTTATTTAAAAGGGTCAAAATGCTTTTACAAAGATTCTGTCTTAATCTGGGTTCGGGGTTCTGTCCTCCTGCTTCAAGAATTTCTGCCACGAATATGATGCAGTATTTCATGTTTTGTCCCATGATAGTCCAGCATGACTCTGTACAGGATTGCACTGTACATTTGTAAAGGCCCTATCTGGCTGATGCTTAGTGAGACTGTTTAGTTGCTGCTATTTGTGTGTGTGTTTCTTGGAACGAATTTTTAAACAACCTTTAGGTCAGCTTGTTTCCTTGTACTGTTGCTAGTGGTTATTAATTTTATATTTTTAGTGCTGTATGCTGCGTAAGGTACTCTTTATACAGAGAATGTATAAATGTATAAGTCCATCAGATAACACTAAATACATTGGGCTGTCATAAAGATGGCAATGAAGCAGACTTTGAGAATAATCTGATGCCCTGCTGCCTCTTCCCCTCCTATGCTTGCTGGCACTATGCGTGAGAATCTCTAGCCACTGTTCCCATTCTCCTGTTGGCAGCCATTGCTGGATCAGGACACATAACAGATAGTTAAATATATTCCTACACGTATGGTGTTGGAGGTTAACAAGATTTGTAAATAACATAGAGGGCATATAAATTATTGATCTCAAAAGAATAAATCAAGTATAGACAATAACAGAAAACCACTAGTGGTCACATGCAGATCTCAGTTCAAAACAGTTCAACGCATCATCAGCAACTTACAGCCCCTACTGTATAATGACAGTTCTCTTTCACAATTATTCCAGGGGCAAACCTTTTCGTGCACACAGACAGCCCCCCAGTCTTAAACAACTCCTCACCCACAATAATGCAGCATCTAATTTGAACATGGGCACTGGTCCCAGAGCTTGCAATAAACCCAGATGCCAGCTTTGCTGCCACGTACACCCAGACAACACAATCACTGGACCTAACAACATTAACTACACCATCAGTTGCTCATCTTCTAACATTGTATATGCCAAAAATGCCCTTCAGTTCTCTACATAGGGCAAACAGATCGAATCCTATGCCAAAGGATAAATGGACACAAATCTGACATCAAGAATCACAAAAGTGAGAAACCTGTAGGAGAACACTTAAACCTCGCAGGGCTCTCAGTTGGGGACCATTAAGTAGCTGTTGTATTGCAAAAGAATTTCAGGAACAGACTGGAATAGGAGATTACTGCATTAAAAGTCATTACAACACTCAGGACAATGGAACTCCCAGGACTTAACAGAGATATCAGTTTCTTATCTCACTTTACATACTAATGTCATTCAGTTCTCACATCTATTTGTAAACTCTTTTATTATGCTATATGCTAACCTGCTGTTATATTTGCTGCTATTCACAGGTTCTACCAATTGCTTTAATTCATTTTTAGCTCTAATTGGCCCTTCCAGGCAACAGCCTCCTCATCCACTACCTATATGTAATGGTTGGTGAGTTCTGTTTCTGTGTATCTGAAGAAGTGTGCACACACAAGAAAGCTTATGCCTAGAATAAAACTTTGTTGGCCTTAAAGGTGCCCCTGGACTCAAACTTTGTTTTGCTGCTTCGGGCCAACATGGCTGCCCACCTGAATAGATCAAGTATAGTTCTGTTCTAGGGTCTTTCCTGCGTATAAGTAATATACAACATCTGATTTTGTGAAACAGGTTTAACCCCAATGTTCAGGATTTCATTCTAGGCCTGGATTCACATGTACAGAAAACAATTCACCCAGCAACTCAAATATCTCTGCCAGCATCCATCTTTTATCTGAAAACATTCGATCCCCTAATAATTCACAGGAAATGGAGCAGCTAAAGTTATGATAATATTTAAGGTCAATTTAGATACAGGGAATCAATATTGATTGCAAACATAGGATCCAGGGAATCAATATTGATTGCAAACATAGGATCCAGTGTGCTGACAAACTCAAGGATGCCAGTCATATAATTAATCACATGGAGCTGCTTGGTGTTTTGCAGAGGATGAAACAAATAGCATTTTAAGATTTCTATAGGACGAAGCATGAGACGCAGGAAGAAATATGGACTGTCTGTTTTCATCTTTTTGATTGAACTTAGCAGTAAACAATCAGTATGAATAGTTCATGCTAGCTGTCATTTGTGTAAAGTTAGGGAACATATTTAGTTTTACTTTTAGAAGAGGCTGTTTATTGTTCAGAAGTCATTGGTCTTATTTTAGACACACCCATCGTGTTCTTTCCACTGTACGGAGGCCCAGTGACATGTTGTTCACAATATTCTGGTGTCTATTTTTATACCTTCACTCTTTCTGCAAACAAAGGCACCATGTGTAATCCCCACCTATCCAGCTGAATTATTTCCATTCTGCTTGGTTTAATTTGGACAAATTTGGCACATAAGCTACACAGTTATTTCCATAAAATCATTTGCAACAGGATGCCTGTTATGTTGACATGTAGGCTGAAAGCAAGTTTTAACATTTGCCAGGAAATTATATTGTGAAGGGAAATCTAGACATATTTTATACAATCAACACTAAATTTTGGAAACATCTGTCAGTATGCTGTTACATGCCCCATGAGTTTTCATTATACAGCAGCTTTTTTCCTTTGCAAAAACAGTATCTTTTTATACCCCCCCCTTTTATAATACAAGAATGATGCTCTGATCTAGTCAGGCCAAGTTCGAGACTGCTGCAGGCAAAATGGCAAACAATACCTGAATCCTGGTTATCTCTTCTTATGCCTGGGCTGGAGCAGGAAGGAATTCTATGTCCAGCTGTAATAGGCTTGTTAAAGTATTAACACTTCATATGGGAAGGCCTATTTGGATCAAAAGAGGAACAAAGATGAGAAGAGTATAGCTTGGGGCCAGTTTAAGACATATTAGTCGGGATTATAGAGGCAAAGGTTGCTCATGCTTCCAAATTGCCTTGAACATATAACTTCTGAAGGGCATGGCTACTCTTACCTGAACCTGTGGTAATTTTAATACGAGCTTAGTTGTCATGGGCTTCCTACAAAGCGTCCTAGGAGTTGTAATTTATATGTGCTGAGGATGTTATTATTGATAGCTAGCCCTTTCATGGAAATAGCATTACCAGAATTCCCTGGGTAGACAGAATGATGGTTAAACCCGTCTCTGATGTAAATATGCCTAATGACATCATCTGCTGTCATATCCATGACCCAAAGTGATCAACAGAAGTACAAGAATCTGACCAACCATTCACAGTTCAGACATTCTTTTTGTATAGGTGAATCTTGCAGCTGCAGTTTCTGGTAGTAAGTTGTTTCTCAGTTTTTCATTGCCTTGTATGCAGGCTTTTGAGTTAACAAAGCAGGTTTAATATTGGTGAGTTGTATCGTCATTTTGGCTTTTCCAGTTATTATGCAGTTTTTTTTAATTTGATGGGGTTGTATTTGTATTGACAAATGCACCAGATGTGTGTGGGGAAAAAACAAGATGGTGGTTGTTACTGTTTCCTTGCTTATTTTCTTAATCTCAGATTTCTGTTTCATCTAGAGCTGGTGCTTAGAGTATATATCAGTTTATAACTGCATGATCTTGGGGAAATTTCTCCTGTTGACCCCCTGCACTGTTAAAACGAAATCTCCCTTTCCCACTCCCTGGACTTCTAGACCGTATCCTATTGTTTTTAAAGAGCACCTACATTTCTGGCCAACAGTGGCTATTGTTTCAAACAGTTAAACGTGCCCATTAACTTAGGTGTGCATGCCAAAGTCAGAAATAGCCTGGACTAAAAGAAAGGGTGACTTTTAAAAAAAAAATTGCATTGATAATGTTTCTATAGTTATTACGAGGTATGAAAAAGAAATGCAACAACAATTCTGAAAAATATACTCCTTTTTGCAATATTTTTTTCAGCATAGCGTGTGAATGCCATTGGAAATCTGTTGAGGTCCGACGTCCAGTGCCAGCGCATGTCAGAGTGATATGTTGGCCTCTGATTTCTAGAATACAGCTTGCATCTGCCACCAAGTTGGGGAGGAGGAGATTAAAACCAGATCTGCTGGTTCCAAACCAGTAAAGGGATTCTCTGTCACTAGGAGAGGTCCAGAGAATTTAATTAAAATGGTGGAATCATCAGTGTCTTATGCACAACAAGACTGAGTTGCTTCCCTTCTTTCCAAAAGCAGTAGATTCCATTCAGAGCCCAGGCTTTTGGAAACTAGCATGGGTTTGGCAAAGCTCAACCAGAGCGCTGCAACCAAACATTTGGAAATCGCCAGGAAGAAGGCATGCCAAAAACCAATGCCAGTGAAATTCATATAGCTCCAGTAAAGCACTAAATATAACATATGGGTGTGTGCCCATATCTTTATGTACAATTGCATCCGAGTAACAAAGAAATATAGTAAATATCAGTCATTTTTTAAAAAAAACTGGACGGGGCAGATGCTTGTTTATAAGTCTGATTCTGCAGACGTTGTTCTATCCTGCCTAGAGCGTCAAATAGATGTTCTCTGCCTAGCTGAGTGGATGCTTATAAAAAGGAATGCTCTTGTTCAGCCTTGTGAGACAGTTGTTCATCTAGTATATTACCACATATATTATATAAAATGGCTTGGATCCAGCCAGACATTTTCTGTCTGCAGAGTATTACTTCCTCACTTCACTTTCTTGCTTTCTCCACTCCTGCCTCAGCCAGGATGGTCCCCGAAATGCAGCATTTCAAGTGCATTTTGAGACTGTGGAAATATTTGACTGGATCTACGGTAATACTTAAACAATGATGGTTCAAGGATACTAAGCTAAATGTTGGACAGAGGCTGTTGCCACATGGGGATTTCCCCCTGGGTTGCACACAGCTTGCCCCTGATTTATTTAGGAATTTCCACATGATGCTACAGTTGTTCCAAGCCCATCTTATGGGGCTCCCACAACTTTCCCTTGCAAACTGAAACAATGAAAAATCTTCTTTTGCTCTGACTTAAAGGGAGAAACAGTGTGCCAACTGCAGGCGGAAACGCTGTATGAAAACTCTGCCCGTAGCCAATACAGAGTGAGAGGTGAGGTGAAGCTTAGCACAGCCTTCAAAATGGCGATGCTGTGGTGTTACACCCCATTTAGTCGTTTAACAGGGCTTGTTTTGAAAACTCTACTGAGCTGAGGTTCAGTGGTGAACCACAGCTCAGCTGTTAAAGGGGGGTGTTGCTGGGGGATCATCAGGTTGCTGGGAGGGTCATCAGGCAAGGCGGTCATCAGGTTGGCTTTTCTGTACTGGTGTGATGAGCAACAAGGGACTGGAAGGGGTGATGCTAGCAAAGGTAGGAAATCATTGTTTGGAACAGGCTTTCTAGAAAGATTGTCCTATGATGCTACACCTCCCCCCCACATGCTGCTTCTATTTTTTTTTTTAATTTATTTGGGGGGTTTACCTGCCCTTTTGATCAGTTGGTCTCCAAGGTGGCTTATAAGAGATTTAAAACAATAGAAGACTTATTCTGCCAGGGCCAGTTCCTGAAAAAAATGAGCATATATACACATGAAGGAGAGACTCCAATTATATTCAGGTGGTCTTGACCTTTGGGGAATTGTAAAATATATCTGCTATGGTGTCGTACATTCAGGAAAAGGAATGTGTAGACCTTAGCGTATTTCTTGTAGGCTGCTGCTTGATTCAAGAAATAAGGGGCTAGAAAGACCATGGCTACAATCTTAGATAGGGATATGCTAGCAGGGGAGAAGCATGCAGAAAGACTGAAATGTTCTAAAAGTTTTTACTGCAGCAAAATGGTTAGGGCTGCCAGCTCCAAGTTGGGAAATACCTGGAGATTTGGGGGGTGGAACCTGAGGAGGGCGGGGTTTGGGGAGGGGAGGGACTTCAGTGGGGTATAATGCCATAGAATCCACCTTCCAAAGTAGCCATTTTCTCCAGGTGAACTAATCATTGTCACCTGGAGATCAGTTGTAATTTGCTGGTTCAGGAACCATGGGTGGAAATCAGATGTGTGTTCATCCTCCTTTTGCTGTGTCTCTGCAAATGGGGTGCACATTCTAATGTACATTTGAATATGTCTTTCTATTTATTCATCCACTTTCTTGTGCAACCAACTAACAAGCGTGTTCACATATTCTAGAAATGATAATTTGATAGATCACTTCTCAGTTATTTCTCCCGGTGCATTGGCGTTTCTTCTAAGACCAACAGAGATGAGCCGGAACTACCTAAATGTTTCAGCAGGTCTAGTCTCTTTGCTGTAGTGACTTGGGCAAATCAAAGTTTGTTGAAGCTATTGTTATAATCAATGACACTGATAGTTTCCACAAAGAAGACTGAAAATTATCAGAGATCCTTATATGTTTCTGGGGGCTCATATTTAGCTTATAAAATTATAATAATTCTCTCACGGAATGCAAGCTTACTTCCAGTTATGACCTTATAAGTTTATCATGTGAATATAGTTAATGTCAAGTTCCATAACAAGGTCTCTGAAATGTGTTTTTAAAGGGTGCCTAGGTCTGGCCTCATACTGGAACTGTATAGGAACAATTTCTGCTTACAGAACTTTCAACCCTGGATCTTAGAGTTCACGTTTTGTGCCAACGAAGACAGTTATTTTCCAGTTTAGGATGTTGACTGGAAGCCATTACCTCCCCTCTCCTCTCCTTTTAATTTCCTTTTCAGTTTTAATGTTAGTGGATGTATCAAGGAAAAATATCAACTAGCTACACAAGAAGTGTGTTCCTCTTAGCCTTGCATATTTTGATGTCCCAGAAGAGGTATTAAGGAGAGGAAAATCCTCATGTCTCTGGAACATCTTACTCTGAAGAGTGCATTTGACACGCCATGTTCTTGCCAATGTTTACAGGAAACTTCTGTTTTTTTTCCCCCCATGCCACATTTCAGTCAGCACCTATGGCATACTTTCAGAGAGACCTTCATTGCATTGGGTTAGATGCAGGCACATGCTGAAGAAGGCAGCGTCTTTGTTAAGAAGAGTCTTTGATGTTATGGCTGGAGCTATGAGAGATAGTGGGCAGGTTCCTTATAATTTTAAACTGAATAAAAACTATGGAGTGTCAGCATATCCATGTGCTACCCAGCCATGGAATTTTGAGCAAGTACCCCACTGGTTTGTTATGCAGGTCACCATTACATGGTGACAAAAAATCAGATTAAAATGGTAATATGCTGTGGTTGAAGGTCCTTGGAAGAAGTGAGGCTATTCCGTTGGATAAATAATATGTGATGCGCTGTTTCAATCAGCTGTTAATGGATCTGATCTTGAATAGGTTCATACCATGACTAAAATGAATATTCTAGGCTTGGCAAAGAGATTTAGAAGTGGGGAAGTGCGTGTGGTGTGGATGCTCCTTAAGTGGGTGTTTGTGAGGCCCTCACAGAGATGCATGAAATTGTAACTTGTCTGAAATTGCCTTGAGGCATTTTTTTTTCATGTCGACAAGTTTTATTTTACTGAATGGAGCGCCCACCAGAAGTGGACTTCAGCAGCAGGGCAAAGGGGTGAACTTGATATATTGTAGAAGACTTGCACAGTTTTGAGGGCATGGTGTAGCGTTCAGCTAGGATCTAGGAAGGCCCAGGGTCAAATCTCTCTCAGCCTTGGAGCCTTGGGCCACTCACATGTTGTTATGCTAACCTCCCTCACAGTATAGCTTTTGTGAGGGTAAAATGAAGGAGGTGAAAACAATATTGCAAGCTGCTTTGGGATCCCTGTTGGAAAGAAAAGCAGGGTATAAATAGCTTGCATAAACACACCAGTGTCCCCTCTATTCTCTAGTAAGACCATAACATTTGAACTGAGTTGTCTCTGTACCTAACATGCCTGCCAAATGAATCCCTAGTTTTGGTAACAAGGCATATTCTCCAATAAGCTTTGAACACGTTGAGTTGGATCCAACCAGCTTTGAGCACACACAAAAAAGGCTATGCTAAGGATCAGGGGTTTTGCACATACAAAGGCCATGTGGGACAAGGGCTGTAATCGGATGGGGAATGGGATGAGACTGAGTGAGAACACTGGCTTTTTAATTTACACTGAGTTTAAGGGAAGGGTAAGCATGTGTTTATCCTATTCCTACAGAAATCAAGCCCTGACCTGGTTGGTGGAGGCTAGCCTGACCTCATCAGATCTTGGAAGCTAGGCAGGGTTGGTTCTGGTTGGTACTTGGATGGGAGACCACCAAGGAAGTCTAGGGTAGCTACACAGAGGCAGGCAATGGCCAACCACCTCTGAACATCTCTTGCCTTGAAAACCCTATGGGGCTGCCATATGTCAGCTGCGACTTGACAGCACCTTCCACCACCACCAGAATCAATGGAATTTGAAAATATTTAATTGGCTGGATCATGGCCATATGAACTATTTGGTGTTTTAGCTGAACTCTTATTCAGATGAAGAAAGTTGTGGAGCAATGGCTCATTCTGGTCAACCTTTATTGATTTTTCATGTCTTCCTTTGTCGCTACAGAACTCATAACGTAAGCAATCTGCTATTTTTTTTTTAGCAAACTAATTATTTGTCATCTAATTACGGAATGTTTTTGTGAACCCCTCGCCTTCAGTTACTCAGTGAAAGATCCATGGTGATCAGAAATATATTCACTGAAAAAAATGGCTCATCCACTTTCCATATTAACATCTCAACATTTAGATGTGATCAAGTGCAGACTAAAAGGGGGTCTCCAGTGTCATATTCTGTACTTGCCTTTGTTCTAAAGAGCCAAAGATTCAAGAGTAAATCAAAAGCTCTTGGGGGGTGGATTTGACCTGAGTAGCTATGCCTGATGACACATGCATAACTCAAGAACTACCATTTAAATGACCATTTGGTCTATAAAAGTTTTTTTGTTGGGTTTTTTTTAATGATAATTTTTTTGTGTGTATTCATGTTGCCCTCTGGTGGATAGAGGCTATAGCCCTGTTTTCAACTGGTAGTAGAACTCCTCCCACATAGAAGAAAGAGCAGAATATTGAAGAAATATGAACATGTCATATGAAAGGTCCCCATACCAGAAAAATAAAAATGTTGCAAGTTCAACATGATCTATCAAACCTCTAGTGGAGTCCGCGTGTAATTGTGACAATGGTTTCTACCAAAATGGAACACGGACAACTCCATTCTCCAAAACTGGCCGGAGAAATATTGCTACTTGCCGCAGTACTGTATTCTAAGAATTTCAGCTATACATCTAGTCTGATTTGAGGCACTGCTGTGCTGCGGCAATGGCACTGCCTGGCCTGGTGTTTATGAGGTTTATGTGAGGAATGGAATATTGTAAGCTGTAACTTTGTTATGTGATTTTCTGTAAGAAAAAAAAAATGCAGAGTGGCGTCTGGCTGACTTCTGTCAGAGAAGCAATGTGAATTGGATAGAGATTTGTCTGATCCAGCCAATGAATTCTAATGTCCTGTAGAATCCAATATACAAATAGGTATTATCTGTTGCTGTATGTTTTTTATCTTGCTCTCACTGCATTATATCTCTGCTTAGGGAATTCAATTTCTTGAATCATTTAACATGTCAAGCACAATACTTATGCCTTGTTTCGGATTTCTGCGATCCTAGTTTATTAGATTGTTTATTGTTGCCTATTGCCCCAGGAGTTTGGACCAGAACCAAGGGAATGAAATGAAATCAAAAGAGTTTTCAACTAAACATTAGGAAGAACTTCCTGCCAGTTAGGGCAGTTCCTCAGTGGAACAGGCTTCCTCGGGAAGTGGTGGGCTCTCCTTCTTTGGAGGTTTTGAAACAGAGGCTGGATGGCCATCTGACAGCCATGCTGATTCAGTGAACTTAGGCAGATCATGGGAGGGAGGGCAGGAAGGGATGAGCCAGTGCTCAGCTCTCGTGGCCCTTTCTTACATGCCCAGGGAAATACTGATTGCTGATTTGCTGTCAGGAAAGATCCCCCCCCCGACCAGGTTGGCTCAGGGATCTTGGAGGTTTTTTATCTTCCTCTGGGCATAGAGCTGGGATCACCGGGGCAGGGGGGGTAGTTGTGAATTCCCTGCATTGTTGGACTAGATGATGCTTGAGAATCCCTCCAGCTCTATACTTTTATGTACCTATGTAGATATTTCCTCTTCCTGTTGGTTGTACTCACACTGCCATGAAAAAGGCAGACTATCCATAATATAAAGAAAAGGAATCTGAAGCAAACACTGTTTTTCAAGTGCACGTGAAATGTGCCTTTTGCTTTTAAAAAAGTGTGTCCCATTTTATACTAAGAAGGCTTGTGAATCTGGCCACGATCTAGCCAAGTTGAGTTAAATTTCCATTTATTTTAATGAGAAGCTTAAGAGATAAGTGTTTGTATTTCTCTTCATTAAAATCACTGGGTCCTATAGCACAATCCTGTGCTGCTTTATTTCACAGTTAAACCCAAATGAATTTACAGGGGATTAGTCCCAAGTAAAATATGCATAGATTTGCAGCTTTAAAAACACTTTGGCTGGATCAAAAACACAGTTTAAACTGAATTTGCATGGTGAGATTCTTAAACATAAGAATATTTTGAACAAAGTTTGAGTCCAGTGGCACCTTTAAGACCAACAAAGTTTAATTCTGGGTATCAGTTTTCATGTGCATGCACATGATGATGAAGTGTGCATGATGAAGTTACGCATGCACATAAAACCTTATACCCAGAATTAAACTTTGTTGGTCTTAAAGGTGGCACTGGACTCAAACTTTGTTCTGTTGCTTCAGACGAACACAGCTACCCACCTGAATCTATAAAAACGGGTCATTTGGGGCTGGAGCGAGCCGGAGCAGCGGGCACAAATGGCGGTGGCAGCAAGCCCCGCCTCCAGCGGGCTTGCAGAGGAAGCGAAAAGAGAAGGGGCTTAAAGATTAAACTCCTCCTCTCTAAAGTCGCGCCACAGTAGTGGCACCATCTCCTATTGTATCCTATGGGGCCATAGAATACAGTGGAAAGATCGTACCGTCACTGCAGCACGACTCTAGGGAGAAGGGGTTTAAACTTTAAAGCCCCCTTCTCTCTTTGCTTCCCACCCACCCTGCCTTGGCAGGCCGGCTGGGGAAGGGAAGGGGAGGCTTGTGAAGATGCCTTCCCCCCTTTTTTGCTTCCCCTTCTGACACACTTCCGGTGATGTCAGGGGGTGTGGCATATGCTAATGAGTTATGCTAATGAGCTCCTGCACCTCTTTTTCTACGAAATGACCCCCATATAAAAAAAACATTTTGAGGGATTTTTTTTTGTGCCCCTGAAGGGGAAAACAGCCACTCAGCTCAGCCTATGGGAGTGGTGCTTCAGCACCCAATCACCTTTCCACGGGGGGGATGCACAGGGGCCGTTTAGTTCAGTTCTCCCTCAAGGAGAGTGCAGTGATATCAATTTGGGTCCACTTCAGTGTAAAAGAGTGGTTTCAGTTTCCCCCCGGGAGTGGACAGAATATCTAGTTGTGAGGCCTGCCTCTGGTGATGAGCAGACATTGTACCGTTTAGGCTGACTCTTTGGAAAGTCTGGTGCAGGTGGAATCCTGTCTGTGAGAAAGGCTCCAACCTAGTGGCTTGTCAAGGAAAGCCTGTTTGCACCTGCAAGCATTAAAGAGAGTTCAGACCATACTCTGAAGCCATAACCAGCTTAAATTTATGTGCCTCGGCTAGGTTTGACTCTCTGGAGACTTGTGCTGCTGATCTGTGCTTTAAAAACCAACCTGTAAACAAATACATCTTCTTTGTTATTTGCATACACCTCGTACCTCAGAGATCTCCATATTTTTGCTCACCGCAAGACTTACCTTGTGGCACCAATCCCTAAGCCTTTACACTTGCTATTCTAATAACAGATTGTAACCCGCCCTGTAGCTAGGGATTTTTTGAGGAGGGGGCCTTGGGGGGTGCTAATAAAATAAAAGTTAATTAACTCAGTTTGGGGGCCAGTCTGTGGGGGAAGGGCCCCCAGAAGAAACACTAGGGAGCCGGGCCCCATGTTAGCTACAGGCCTGCTTGTAACTGAGGGGAAGGTTTACAGTTCAAACCAAACCTGGTTCCCCAAGATCGTAAGAGGCTTTGTGCATCCTCTCAGCAGGTTTAAAGGGCCTGTCCTAGCTTTTCTGCCCTCATGTGTACACTGCCTTGCTGTTGTTCTGTTTATTTTCCTTGAATTTGACTTCCTGTAAATGTCACTTTAAAAAAAAGAAGAAAAAAGAAGATTGGAGCCTGGCATGTTTACAGATATCAGCTGGCTAGAACTCGGAACATAGGATTATGCTGCCTTGAGGCTTGGGAGAACACCCAGTGCCTGCATAAGAACTGGAATGAAGCCTCCCGTTTTCCTTGCTGTCCTTGCTGTTAGGCATTCTGGGATCAACGGAGTCCATAGAAGAACTTTTGCAATAACTGCGGAGGCAACAGTCTCTTGCTGTCACATATCTTGTATTACCCACAGCTGTGGAAATGCAACTTTGCACTATGAAAGGTGCAGGAAGCAGCAAGAAGGAAGAGAAGGTGGCGGGCACAAAATAGCCATCCAAGGCTCCCTCTAAGCTGTGGAGTCTGGTGAGCAAAAATTCTACTTTGTGAGCTTCTGGCATTAAAGTTGTGAGTGAGCGATTTGGCTGCTGCATAGATTAGTTTGCTCCGGAGCCATCCTTCCTGTGCTAAGACAAAAATGCATGAGCCGGGGCCCAAAAAACTGTAGGCTAGCTCACCCTAACTCATCTTAGAGGGTGAGTTTAGTTCCGCACCGCTACACCCCCAAACGAAGAGACAGAAGAGTCTTTTGCATGACTGCCATGAAAGTGCCTGTGATCTCTCCGATAAGGTACTGAAGTATTTTTTCCCGTTCGGGAAAAAAAGGAAGGGTGTTCGTGCAAATGTAGGAAAACATGGAAGAAACCACAGCTTAACAAGGAGAAGCAAAGCAGCTTGAGTAGTGACAAATATTTAGTGTGGGTGACAGCTGATTCCGGAGTAGGTGTCAGATCCATTTGCCTCAGGAAAAGGATGGTCCGGCTTCAAAGAAAGCAATTAGGTCGATTGTTTTCTTCCTATTGCTGAATGGAAAATAGCTTTTGGGTACGGAAGCCCGTGTCAGTCCTTTATTCCATGCTAACGCAGGCAGATGCGGTTGAGATTGTGAATATAGCTTGATTGCAGGGAAGGCTGCAGGTGACTCACTCTCTCGCGTTTGCCGTTGCTGGAGGGAAACAGGAGAGAACAGAGGAACTGTGCATGCAAGAGAGCATTCAACCGTTATTTTACACGGACACCGAAGTGACAGCAAGGATCAAGCAGCTATTTTCCTTTTGCAATCTGGCTCTGCAGTGCTTAAAGGAAAACACGTTCATTATAAGATCTGTTGTTGAAATACCAATTCACTCTTAAGAACATGCCATTGACAGTTTGTCCCATTGAAGGGCATTGCAAGTGGTATTTGGTGATCTTGTGGGAAAGAACATCTATACCACTAGAGTGTTTAACCATATATACAGTTTTTATAGTTCGGCAATAATGGCCCCGGATCCTGGAAAGGCTGTGTCCACAGCAGAGGCAGGACTAGCAAACTAAGAGCAGCAAATGGAGAGGTGGTAGCCTAATTTTTTCTGACCTTTCTCATTGATTGTTCATCAGTGATACCTGGACAGTCCTGAGGTGTTCTGTCCCTCCAGCAGGTATTCTCAAACCCCTAGTTCTTGGTCTCCCAGCAGGGCTGTTTCTCCATCCAACTGGCTGCTTGGAGTGGCACAGTGAGGAGGGCACCAGTGTATCTCAAGGGTTCAGTTCAGTTACAACCATTGGGAGAAAACTGGCATCGCCTTCAGACCCTGGCTAGTGGCAGGGGGAGGCAATGGGTGAACAAGGAGGAACAGATTAGGAGTAGGGCTGCCAGCTCTGCGTTGGGAAACACCTGGAGGTTTTGGGGGTGGAGCCTGAGGAGGGCGGGGCTTGGGGAGGGGAGGTACTTCAGTGGGGTAGAATGCCATAGAGTCCACCTTCCAAAGCAGCCATTTTCTTCCAGTTGAACTGATCTCTGTTGCCCGGAGATCAGCTGTAATCCCAGGATCTCTGCAGCCAACACCTGGAGACTGGCAGCCCTAACTGGGGAGAACATCTTTGCCAGATATGACATCTTTGTTGAGCTGTTGTTTCCAGTATAGAGTTTCAGTGTGGCCAGAGGACTGAACCTTTAGCATGAGCCAAAGGACAAAAGCCAAAATGCTCTTGTCCTTTGACTCTTGGCACGTAGCTCGCAGCCATTCCTTCAGGTGAGCCAGCTGGCGAATGCAGGACAGGCCCAAGATGTGCTGTATTTACACAAAAGGAAGGCTGACCCTTATTGTAAGACAACCCATCTAAAAAGTTGCACATAAAATATATATATATATTGGACATAACTGCACATTTGTACGTGAATGTAAGATGACTCCATCGTCGTCGTCTTTTTGATGGCATACCTGGAAAGAAAGTCTTGCATTGGGTAAACACTGTAGCCTGCTGTTCTGTTTGTTAATTAGTTTATATTGAAACATAGAAACATACAGCTAGAAGGGACCTCAAGGGTCATCTAGTCCAGTCCCCTGCACAATGCAGGAAATTCTGACCCACCACCAAACACTGTCCCAGGGATTTCTGCTCTGTGCTCAGAGAAAGGCAAAAAAAAAACCCCTCCAGGATCTCTGGGCCAATCCAGCCCAGTGGAAAATTCCTTTCTGATCCCAAGGTCCCAATTGGCATTACCCTGGGCATATAGAAAAGCAGAAAGGTTTTATTGTATTTAGCCATGGGCCATTACAATCCAAAAGTAACAACAGAGAAAAGTACTATAAACATAACCCTGGGCATATAAGAAAGGCCCACAAGAACTGAGCACTAACTCATCTCTTCCAGCCCTCCCTCTCATGATCTGCCTAAACACTTTTTTATTGTATTGTTGTAAGTTGCTTAGGGTCCCTTCAGAAAGAAAAGCAGGGTACAAATATTTAAATAAATACCTTGCTGGGGTGGCAAAATACCTCAAACCAGCCGGTCTCTTTGGTCGGTGTTTCTTTCACTGCATCTTCCTTGGGCCTTTTGTTGCCTCTCTGAGCAGTTCCACCACTAGCAGCCTGAAACCTCTCTGCTGGCCTCTGTTGACACTGGGGCACCTCACCCAAATCACTGCCACAGCTGCCTCTTATTTAGTTATTTTAAATGTTTCTGTGCCGCCTTTCCACCCAAAAGAAGAGGAGGAGGAGGAGATGGAGGAGGAGATTGGATTTATACCCTTCCCTTCACTACCCAAAGGAGTCACAGAGCAGTTTACAATCCTTTTCCCTTCCCCTACCCACAACAGACACCCTGTGAGGTAGGTGGGGCTGAGAGAGCTCTCTCGAGAACTGCCCTTGAGAGAACAGCTCCAAAAGAACTTGTGACTGACCCATGGTCACATCAGCAGCTGCATGTGGAGGAGTGGGAAATCGAGTGCTCCTAACCACTACACCAAAATAGGGGCCCCAAAGTGGTGAATAACAGAACATTATTTCAGCATGAAAACATAATTTAAGATAAAGTATATATAAAATAAGCTATCTGTAATTGTGTGTTTTTAATTCATTGGAACACCTGCATTTCCCCCCTCCCCCATGCTATATATTCTTGTATTGTAAGTGGAAGCAACACTGAGATCTATATCAGTGGGAAGGACCCTGCTGGGTGAGTTTATATGAGGAAACTGAGCCTTTTTGGCCATGTTCTCCAAATGTAAGCTATATGTGGAAATTAGAAAATAAAATAGGAAACCCCTTTTCCGTATATCAAAGCTACAATGTGTACATAACAGTCTTCATGTTAGCTATTATTGTAGTGATGTGATTTATCTGGTGGCTTCTGGGGATGTTTGCTAGACTGTTGCACCTATAATTAGAGATCCTGCTCCTGTTAAAATAACATATTTGAGGATAAAAATAGACAACAGAAGAGCTGTTAATTATATAACCATATCACACTGGATGAGTATGAATTCAGGCAGGTGGTTCACAGGGTGATAATTGTGTGTTAGCACCTCTTCCTATTGATGGGTATTGTCTGCTCATGCTGGAAAGACTCTTGTCAAAGAGAACTGCAAAATAGAAGTTCCACAAGTTCCATCTATCATAAGATAATTACCATCATTTGCTGGAAAACCTGCATTTACTCAGTTCTGTTGCAACCCTGAAGTTTCAGAAGCACCATGCTGTCTATGTGGGTATAATTTGGTGTAGCAGACGGGGCCTTTAAGGCTCACTGTGAGAGGTAGAAGGTTTATAGTGGTCTGATGTGCAGTCCCACTGTGGATAATGCTGTTAACTCCCAGATAAATGTGCAAAGGATTGGAGCTTGGAGCATCTGTCTGGATCATCAACTATCTTTCCCATTTGTAAAACAGTAGCCAACAGATCACTAGGTGATTTCTCAGCAGTATTAGAAAGTGAGAGCTGTCAACCTGTTTTCAAAATATGATCAATTCTCTGTAGCCTTTAACCAGTTTATCAACCAGATAATTAAAGTGCTAGAGTATATGCTGTGTACGTAATTTTGTAAAATAAAAGGTACTCTAAGGCTGCAATCAGATGACAGGCTAAGAGCGGTCTGGTGCTGCCTCTAATTTATCTGGGTTTTCTTGTAATGGAGAGTTTTGATCAGACATCCCCTTTAACCTTCCTCACCATGCGTTCACCTCGTGGTTGATTGATCAGATGTGGCAGCCACAGAGTTGGGCAGTCGGGCAGCTTTTTAAAATTATTTGTCTTCTGAGCATGCGCATAAGCGCTTATGGGAAGCAGTGCTTCAGACTCCAGACAGGATGGTGGCAGCTGGTGGCCAATGGGATTGCTGGAGGAGGCTGCTGGGATATGTAGTGCAGCATGGGGAATGTATTTTTGAAACTGTGCTTTTGAAAAAAATCAGTGTTTAAAATGTTTCCAAGCTGGGGGGAGAGAATAGGGAAGCCTCATCCTGTGTCCTGTGTGCTGCTGGCATTTTTATTTAAAAGCCTGAAGCAAGGCTGGAGTCACAAGCATCGTTCTCAGACTGTCCCCTCCTCCCTCCCTCTCTGAAAAACATTCATATTTTCAAGTAACCCCTTCCCCACCTCGTGTGCTGCAAAACACAGAAAAAAGCTGAAATACACAGACGTCTTTCTTTGGAAGTTTTTTTGTAAAAAACCCCAATTTTGAGAAGCTCCTCTGAGAGTGAGAGCAAGAAAGAGGTGTGAATATGCAGTTAAGCACACCTCGCTAACTGCCTCCAAAAAAAAAAAAGCGCCCCGAATTGGAAGGGAATGTGTAGACTTCCCAGACGGCTTGAAAGTGCATTGGATTGATCCGACTTCCGGAGATGTGGGGTGAGACCACTGACACCAGGAAGGACTGGACTTTCCCTAGTGCCAAATAACTCTGGCTTGGAGACAGGTGAGAACAGGGTGCCTATAACTGGGGAATGGAAGACAGATGTTGCTGTCTGGAGTGGATGTACATTTTAAATCCAGAAAGGAACAGCAACAACACCTGATCAAATAGCACATCTGATCGCAGCCTAAAACAAAACGGTTTAGACACTTCGGGTATTCGTAGTTAAAAATTATTGTTAAGGACATATTTTTAAAAATGTTTTTACCATCTATTACCTGATGAATATATAGGCGATTCCAGTGTATACAGCAAACTCACATACTCTTTGTAGTCATGTAAACGAGTAATGAAAAAGACAGGAAATCTGTCTGTGAAGATTCTGTAACATTAGGCACTTGCCTAAAAGTGACCAAATGGAAAATCCTAGTTCAAATCCCTGTTTAGTCAAGAAGCTCTCTCAGCTGTTCTTACACAAATCACTTCTGCCCACTGTTACCTGCCTCACAGAGCTGTTGCAAAGGCATCATGAGATAACCCCGTAACCTCTCCCTTTTATTCCATGGAGAGAGGGCGGAATATGACTGTGATAAAAATAACAAAAGCGAATTGGGCCAATTTCTTAAGTGGATGCTGGATTGCACCCAACGGGATACACTAATTCTGATGGCTCTGGGTCACACCCGTTGATTGCACTGGTTCTGTGGCGTGTACTGCAATCTGATTTCATAACTGTACGTGAACAGAGGCTTGTGTTCCAAGGCAGAATGCCTGCTCATATCTGTGAAAAGGTATTAACAAAAGAAAGGGGGGAGCCTTAACATTGCTTGTGCATTTGTATTGGGAAATAGGTTCAGAATTACTACAGGGTTACATCAGTCTGTCTCCCAGGACAGTTTCTTAACATTTCATCAGTTCTGCCTATTACATTTCCTTTTTTTATTGCTGCTGTTTTTTGTAAGTGGCATCAGATGGTCAAAACTGGCTGCCCAGCTGAATACTAATGATGAAGTGTTATGCTGGAGTATTGTATCAAGAGTCACGGGATAGGAGGATAAGCCCTCCTATGGATTGGAAGTAGGCTAAAAAGCAGGAAGCAGAGTTTAGGAATAAATGGTCAGTTCTCATAATAGAGAGATGGGAGCAGCAGGGTCCCTCAGGGATCTGTATTGGGACCAATGCTTTTCAACTAGTGGCTTGGAGTATGAGTGAGTGGAGGGGTGGCCAAGTCCGTTAATTCATTCGTTCATTTATTCATTCAGAACATAAGTACATAAGAACATAAGAGAGAAGCCAATGCTGGACCACGCCAATGGCCCATCCAGTCCAACACTCTGTCACACAGTGGCCAAAAATACCAGGTGCCATCAGGAGGCCCACCAGCGGGACCAGGACACCAGAAGCCCTCCCACTGTTGCCCCCCCCCAAAGCACCAAGAATACAGAGCATCCCTTGCCCCAGACTGAAAGTTCCTATCTATACCTTGTGGCTAATAGCCACTGAGGGGCCTCTGCTTACTCACTCCATTCATTCATTCATTCATTCATTCATTTTGTTTGAATTATAGTTATATCCCGCCCTCCTCACAAGCGAGCTCAGGGCAAGTTACACAAATCAACTCAGCAAATGTAGTGACTGTAATATACAATAAATAGGCTTAAAACAGTTATAACTGAGTAAAGCAATCTAAAAACAGTCTTGGTTAGGGCATCAGCTGGCTGAACGATCGCCCTGGGGATGATGCTGTGGTGGAAACTCACTTGGCAGAGTCTCTAGATGTCTAATCACTAAACACATCTCTGCTTTGTGGAGGCAGCCTAGATGTGATAGACACCCCTCACCTCAGACAAAGGCCTGGCAGAACAGCTCCATTTTACAGGCCCTGCGGAACTGTAGCAGGCCCTGCAAAGCCCTGACCTCAAATGGTAGCATGTTCCACCAGGCCAGAGCCTAGGCAGAGAAAGTCGAGGCTAAAAAGACATCCTTCAGGCCAGGGACTACTAGAAGGTTTTGCTCTGCACAGCTCAAGGCTTTACAAAGCATATATGGGAAGTTTGTAGGTGACACCAAATTATGTAGGGTGGCTAAGACAGAAACAGATTGTGGACATTTCCAAAAGGATCCCTTCAAATTGGGGGAAATGGGCATTAAAATGGCAAATGATATTCAGTGTGAGCAAATATGAAGTGGTGCATATTGGGGCAAATAGTCCAGCTTCAGATAGACACTGCTGGGATCTGAGCTGGCAGCAGCAGACTGAGAAAGGGACCCTGGGGTAGTAGTGGATAGCCCAGTGGACTTGCTGACCCAGGGTGCAGCTGCTGTGAAAAAGACAAATTCCATGGAGGCCATAATTAGAACAGGCATAGAGGATAAGTCAGCTCCTCCTGAAAAAGGATCTTGTAGCGTTTGAAAAGGTGCAGAAAAGAGCAACCCAAATGATCAGGGGGCTGGAGCAGCTGCCCTATAAGGATCAGTTAGCGAAGTTTCACTTAGGGAAAAAAGGTAAGGGGAGACATGATAAAGATTTATAAAATTATGCATGGTGCGGAGAGGGTAGACAGGGAGAAACTTTCCTCCCTCCCATAACGCTAGAACCAGGGGTGATCCCCTGAAGCCGAAAAGTGGGAAATTCAGGGCATACAGATATTGTTAAATTTGTGGAACTTGCTGCGATAGGATGTGGTGGTGACTGCCCACTTGGAAGGCTTTAAAAGGGGAGCAGACAAATTCATGGATGACTGGACTACCAATGGCTACTAACCCATCTACTCCCCTCCAGTACCAGGGATAGCATGCCTTTTTAAATCAGTCGCTGGGGAGCACAGGCAGGACGATGCCATTGCAGTCTTCTTGTTTGTGGGCTTCTTAGAGGTAGCAGTTTGGCCCCTGTTTGAACAGAATGCTGGGCTAGATGGGTGTTTGGTCTGACCCAGCAGGGCTGTTCTTATGTGTATGGAATTAAAGGATGCCTGTTGTAAATGTCTATAGTACCCTGATCTGAGGGGTTTTGACAGAGTGGCTGGCTCAAAATGTCAGAAAGCAAGGGACCCTTTAGAGTTACAGCGTCTAGAAGGTAGCAAAGATGTAACAGCAAGAAATTAGGAACATTTGTTGTAAATGTTGGCTTTGTGATGTCCCCCCAAATAAAGAACTTTGTTTTTTAAAAGGAGGATATCCATTTTAAAAAATAAATAAATAGATGCACATTAGGGAATGAAGAACATGTTTACTCTCTCTTTTTGATGCTACTAAGAGTCTTTTTATAGGATATAGCATGCTGTTTCCACATCTAGAGATTCTGCACCTTCTCCCCACAAGTTCCTTTTTGAACGTTACACCAGCCGTGTTACTACAGGAAGCACAACTGACTCCCAAGCCCCCTCCCCAATCTTGTGCTCAAGTAACATGTAAAATTATCCTCCACAAATGGAGTTTGAAAAAACTTCCTGTGTGGTTACATTAAGTTCACTTCAAATAATTAACTTCTACATTGTCTTTAAAGACTGAGTTATCCGTGCTTTCAGATGGATCAGTGTACCTTCCCTGCTGATAAGAACATGGGAAGAGTCCTTCTGGATCAGAACAGTGGTCCATCTAGTCCAGCATTCTATCTCACGCAGTAGCCAACCAGTTCCTCTGGAGGGCCAACAACAGGGCATAGAGGCCAAGGCCTTCTGGCTCTGGGATTCAGAGGATTAGTGCCTCTGAATGTGGAGGCTCCCCACAGCCACCATGGCTAGTAGCCATTGGTAGACTTATCCTCCATGAATCTGTGTGCATTTGGTTTTATCTGAGCCAAAAAAATAACTGGAAAATACTTTACTGGTATTTATCAGCTGTTCTTTCTGCCATTTATAGAGTGGGGTATAGTTTTAGCTATTGAGCATAGCCAATCCCAAATAATCCTGAAAAAATTAGAGATTATCTGGGAAAACAGGATAGCCACAGTTAAATGACGTTTAAAGAGAGTGTACTCCCTTTAAACACCTTTCTGAGTGAAGCTGCAGCTTCACGAATGCATTTAAAGGGAAAGCAACACCTTTAAATGCCTTCAGCTCCATTACAGCTTGTGGGGACCATTATAGTCAATGATCCCCATAGGCTATAGTAAGGAATCTATCTGGGGGTATGTAGGGGCCTGGAGGGGCTGTCTTTTGAGGTAGAGGCACCACATTTTCAGCATAGCTTCTGCTGCCTCTACTCAAAAGACCCCCCCAAGTTTAAAAAAGATTGGACCAGAGTGACCAATTCTATAGGCCCCCCAAAAAGGTGCCCCTATCCTCCATTATTTCCAATGGAGGTAAAAAACAGCAAAAAAGCAGGGACTGATGTCACACCAGAGCAGACAGTCTCTTCAGTATAAACTGAAGGTGGGGAATCAAGCATATGTTTGATCTGAAGATAGTCAAACCAAGGGAGGGGATTTTTGCACTTCCTGTCTAATACAATCTTGAGTAGTGACATTGTGAAACAGTTAGAAGTCAGAGTTGATGGTCTGTCATTGATACCAGCCCACAAAATTTCCATAGAGTTCTTAGGGTGTAAATATGAATTCTCTAAGATCTTCCAATCTGTTTTTATAGCTGCCCTGAGCCTGCTTTGGTGGGGAGGGTGGGATATAAATCAAATAACAATAAATTATAACATTTTGATAAGAAAGAAAAAATAGTTGCCTCAAAATACCTAATGAGATCTGGAAAAGCTTGCCTCTTGAGGTTAGTGTAAAGTGCTAAAATTATCTCTTGGTTTCCTTTGTTGCCAAATGAAATGAGTTAAGATAGATTTCCATCTATGTAAAAATAGTGTTTGAAATAAGAATTGGAACTGCTCTAAAGAAAAAGAAAAATCTGGGACGCTTGTATGTCTGTCCATTGATTCAGCATAGTCAAAATAGACTATTCTAGCTCTAAATAATTAGTTATAAATCCTGTAATCTCAAGGGGATATTTATATCCACTTATTTCCATTGTTGGCATAATTTGTTTGAATGTACACACAGTATGAATTAGAAAATTTAATATGATACAGTAAGTGTTTGGAATGATTAATTTTGAGGCTGGATATGTCACAATTCCTTGAGTGCAGACAGTATAGCTGGTAAGGACCTTTCAGGTTTCATTACATATAACACCATATCATCTGCGTACAATCTTGTCTTATAAAAATCACCTTTGATGGGTATACCAGAGCTCATATAATTATTCCTAATAGAGTGTGCTAGGGGAAAGACTTGTCTCGTGCCTTTAGATAAACAAAAATCTCTTGAACAGCACCCATTTTTTTGCACCTGAGCCTTGGGTGATGAATACATAGAGTCTATGATTCTTTTGAAGTTCTCACCCAATTTCATGTGGTTCAGCAATGAGTACAAGTAAGATGTTTCAACACTATCAAACGCCTTCTCTAGGTCCAAAGATAAAATAAAAGAAGTCTCTCTGGTTTGACATCAGTCTTTTTTTTTTTTTTTTTTTTGCTGTTTTCACCCCACCATTGGAAACAATGGAGGACGGGGGCACCTTATTTGGGGCCCCATAAAATTGGACCCCCTGGTCCAATCTTTTTGAAACATGGGTGGGGGGTGTCTTTTGAGTGTAGGCACTAGAAACTATGCTGAAATTTTGGTGCCTCTACCTCAACAAATAGCCCCCTAGACCCCTGGATACTCCCCGATAGTTTCCCCTTTGACTATAATGGTCCCCATAGGGTATAATGGAGCTGAAAAAAATTGAGATTTCTACAAAACCCCGAATCTGAATACCATACTGGTATTGGAATTTGTTTTTTTCCCCCAGGAATCCTGAATTGTTTGGGGTCTAATAAATCTGAATCTGAAAAATCCTGATTTTTTTTTTGTGCACACCCCTGCATGAATCTATCTAATTTCCTTTTAAAGGTGTTTACTCCTGTGGCCATCACTGCATCCTCTGGCAGTGAATTCCACATTTCAATCACTCTCTTTCACATATTTCCCAAAAAAACAAGCTTACAAAACTCGAGTGATAAGTGCGGTTATGTAACTGGGTCCCTTGCTGCTTGCTTGACTGATGAGGCAGTTTTCTCCCCTTTGTATAATCAAGAGGTTATTTTGTCAGCAGAGTTTACTTTCCAAGTCCCTTTTCCTCCACCTCTTCTAGCACCCCAAGGCACAGTCCTACTGAATCAGTTTACCATCTGCTTCAGTGTTTGCATTTAGCCTGGAGTGTTTGTGATCTCAGAAATATTTCCTGTAAATGGAATCCCTCATGCCAGGCCCAGTGCACAATAGATATATAATTGGATAAATTCTAAGCTGGGAACTACAAAACAATAAAGAGAATGCTGTATTGTTCTGTGCACAACTCCCTTCCCGATGGACTGTGTTTGGTAGTTTACATATGAAACCACTTAAGTATATGTTTTCTTTCTCTTCTTCATAATAATGAAATAATTTAATAACCCACCATTGTGGCAAACCCCCCCCCATCCTGCTGCATCCCAGTGTTAACATGGTCTAAGCTTTCGGCATTCAGCAGAACAGTTGTCTCTGAAGAGACAAGCAGAGAAAGAGAGTCAGGTCCTTTGGCGAGATACAGAAGTAGATACCTATGGAAAGCTTGTAAATAAACTCTCTCCCTGAGATTTGCTGATGAGATCGTGAATGATAATAGTGCTGCAGTTGTTGTATGGCTTAGCTCCGTGGGGAGAGTGATAAAGATGGAAAAGATGATGGGCCGTACTTCTGATAAATTTTTAAAAGTTAGACAGCCGTAACGTTCTTAGAGCAGTGGGATTGATTTGCATGTGCCCTCACTGCATTCAGTATTAGCGTACCTTTTCCTTTCTAAAATCTAAGCTCTAAAAGCAACGGTTTGTAGCATGGTTCACTCTGAACTGTGATAAAGTTAAATGTGGAAGGTGTCCATTAGCTAGCATCCATTATGAAGTACACTTCTCACTCACCCACAAAGAGTTGTAATTGTTCTATGAACAATATGCATGTTTTCTTTTTCAATTAATGTTTATGATTTTTGTGAATGATACATGCTTAATCAAAGAAGTTATACAACTTGTGCAAGTGAGATTAGTAAAAACAAGATACTAGTATGTAAAAGAACAAGAGGCAGTTAAAAAATACAGCGATATAAGGATGTTGGATTAACAAATACAATAATTAAATGTTAAGTTTTACCACATACATAGTTCTTCTGTCAGCTTAGGGATTTCTTGTTGGGAAACCAAATATTCCAAAATGGGAACCAGATAGAGGTAAAGTTAGAGGGTGAAAAGTGCTTGTCAAAATGTGTAAGATTGTCCATAAGCTTAGCCATAAGGTAAAAATGGAGGAGGAATTTATAAACAACTACATGTGTGTGCTGTGAAAGAAAATCGAAAGCTTTGCAACTGAAGCGTGAGTTGTGGGACCAGGTAATGGCTGAACCAGCATTAGATTTGCTGGTTATGATGTTATGCAAAGTGTGCTGTTTATGACTCTGGTTGCAAAAACAGTTAAGACTTAATTTTTTAAAAAAGTTATGCAAATTGTAAAGCAAGACTCACACCACAAGCGAAGGACCTACAGCGACCGCTCTTTAAATGCTAAAACTGCCTTTGCCCTTACGCCTTTTCAGAATAGGAAGGACAGTAAAACAAACAGAAGCCACTTTCAAGGAAGGGTGGATGGGAATTCCTTACCAAAGGTACTCTGCAGTAACCCTCCCCCCCACACACCCATACCAAATCATAACACCATTGTCTGCACAAACTTATGCTTATTCTGTGTACCTCCCACAGTGATAGAGCATGACAGGAGTGGAACTTCTGGTCTCTTTGCTGCAGTCTTGACCTCAGTGGTTTACATTTGAAGTGCATGGCCAGAATAGTCATGTATGCGTCCTCTTTCAGTGCTGTACTGCTGCCTTCTGTAGATGAGGAATTCCACATTTGACTGTTCCACCAGCATAACAAAACAAGAAAGAAAACCCTCTCTGTGTGTGTGTGAGTGTGTGTGTGTGTGTGTGTGTGTGTGTGTGTGTGTGTGTGTGTGAGAGAGAGAGAGAGAGAGAGAGAGAGAGAGAGAGAGAGAGAGAGTTATATACATACATTAGTAACATGCTAAGGAGAATTGTCGTAATGCTTTTTCTCTGATGAGGAGCACTTAAAGATGTGATCTTCTCACCAGCCAGCAGAAATAGGGTAGTATAGCAAAGGAGGCATCACATGATTGCTCCAATTGTCTGATTACATTTAGACGTGTCTAGCTGCACTGAGGCATGAATGCAGCTTGCTGCCAGGCTTGTAAAATCAGGAACCCTTCCTCTGTGCAAGAAGGTGAAGAAGAAGAAGAAGAAGAAGAAGAAGACGACGACGACGACGACGACGCAGCGACGACAGCAACAAGTTGAGTTCATTCCCATCACAAACAGGGATTCGGGGCATCTGAATGTGGTATCTGTTTCAGTCTCTCAGTTTGTAAAGTACTTATGCCTAGACTATGATGAGCATTTATTTTAAGAGTATTGTATGCCTACCTTATACTCTGTTCCTAAAGAATCAATGATGAACCTGGACCTGTATAACTTAAAAACAGTAAGAAGTCTTATACCAGCAAGCATAGGGATTGCGCTTTTTGGATCTGTCTTGTCTAGAATCCTGTTTCCAATAGCAGCTGGGCTGATCTTTTAGGAAATGTTTGACCCCTTTAAATTCCTCTTCTCCCTACCCAATATCATGTTCATGCCATATTCTGTTACGGGAATTAAATAGGTCAGGCAGTAGCAATACGGTGAACAAAGAGGTCCAATAAAGAAGGGAGAGAGCAAAAGAGAGGGAATTTAATTTACCTTCAATAACAAAACATAATTGGTTTTTTATGCTTTCAAAAATATCTCCAGCCAGAAACCTCATCTTTCTCTGAAAGATAAATTAATTGAGCTTGAATGCCCTGTATTATAATAAAGTAACAATAGCACAAGTAAAGGGGCTGGATTACATACTGTTTCCAACCAAATTAATCACTGTCATTTAATGTAGTATTCTAGACTTATTTATGGAACATTTAGACAGGGTACCAGACAGTCTAAACTATTCAATCCCTTTTAAATTCCAGAATAAAAGGATTATAAGTATTAAGTGCTGTTCATCTGCTTTTGCTTCCAGCAGGTTTTATTTTATAAACATCTTGGTTTGCTGGAGGAAATCTCTTAGATTGTATTTCACACATTATATGTGATTTGACATTCAGATGCAAGTTTCCAAATCTACTCTTTTCTTGTCTTGTGCAAAATATTTCCTGTCTTCATTCAAGACCACAAAAAGTAATGAGGAAGGTAGCCCCAGCCTGCATAGATTGCAGAAACAAAGGAAAATCTGGTGTATTGTAGTATAAATGTAACAAAATTTGTGTTAAATTACAGTGTATGTGTCAGAGATGTATACAAAATTATGTTTTTTGAAATCACATAAAAAGCTTTCTCACTATGAATGAATAACAAAGAATATAGAAATGGAATAATAACCTTAACATCTCCTCTGTTGAATGCAAGCCAACTGTTTCTAAAAGTCTTTCTTTATTGTACCTTTGTATTCTACCCATCACAGAACTCAAGGTGGTGCGCACGAGGGTTCCAGAAGGTGTCTCCTTTGCATCGGCAGGGCTGTTGTATCTTTTGCTTTCAAACCATACCCTGGAACCTTTGGTTAAATGGCCCAAAAACTGATGGGCAGATTCGTGCAAGAGTAACTAGTTCTCTACAGTAAAGCTGGTGGACTTCCCCTGCAGCTATTGAGTACATGTTGAATTCCTTTGTTTTGCTTTCCCTCTCTGAGCAACTGGCATGGGCCAGTGTGGCGTAATGGTTAGAGTGTCAGGCTAAGCTTGCTCACTGAACTTTGGCCAGCTTAAGAGTTGTCATGAGGCCAAAATGGTGAGAAGGAACTCTACAGGCCACCCTGAGCTTCTTGAAGGAAGAACGGCATAATAAAGGATAGACATGGGATGAACTGCCAAAGTACAGGTGCTAGCTTATTTGTGCATATGTCAAAAATACAGAAGAACTGGAAACAAAAAGAGACAAGTAAATAGGAATACAGGCCGGCCCTGTTTTCTAACTGCTGTGCCGATTAAGTCTTTCAAAGTATTTTCAAGGGCTGATTTGAGTTTTTCTCATATTAAGGCAGCAGGCCTTGCTTATGTGAATTATTTGGAACTAAATATGCAAAACAAGCAATATCCATAGTTCTGGCTCCTTTATCAGCACAAAATGGTTGATTTAAAAATAAGAACTAAATAAGGAACTGGGATTCTCACCTCAAAGATAAGAAAATCTTTGGAATGGGATGGAAGTACATGTAGATGTTATAAATGGGAATGTTGTTGTTGTGCATGATTGCATCGATGGGCATTTAATTTTGTGAGAAAGAGGAGCTGTAATCTTACACACACTTAAGAGTCATTGTCTTTGATTTCAGCAGGTCTTGAAATTAAGCATGTATATATTAGTGATGTAAAAGTAGTTTCTGAGCCAGTGTATGGTGTTCATCACCACAATGTGTCTCTCCAAGCTTCAGAGTTCACATTCAGAATGGTCATGAGCTTTTGGGTCTGGACCACTTCACTCTACATGTGAGGTTCTGTGTGTCTAAAACACCTTCCATGTGAGTGCTTTCAGAATCAAGAACAAACATGGAGAGGGCTGGGTTAACCCTTTTCCTCTGACATTCTGAACACATAGGTGCAAGGGAACTTTCAGTACATAACGGGAGTGTTTAAATGCGCAATCCTATGGTCGTGCTGTCTCAGCTGTGTTGCGCCATGTGATTCTGAATGCACCAAGGGCCTCTTAGTCGTAATACCATTTTAACTTTCTAGAAAAAATCCAATCTTTTATTGTAAAGGGAGTGGGGTCTGTGTTATCTGTTTTTAAAAAATCTATGAGATGTATCCTGCGCTCATGTGGATATGCATATAGCATTTAAAACCCTCACAACATTCCACCAAAGAAGCCACATTGAATTTGTTCTTGACCCGTAGATCTGTATTACCAGGACTCCTGTTCTAACAGAGCATCCTGCTAATTAGGGAATACATTTCTTTCCACTCAGAAAAGTCTTCTGAGAAGCCCTGATTTATCACCATAAATTAGTTGCCTCCTCTACAACCTGACCTTCACTTTCTGGCTTACAAGAAAGGGCTTACAGTCTTATTCCACAGAGTCTTTGCTACTGGTCCACTTTCATTCTAATTAACATCTTTCTAGATTTTTAGACACTAGGTCTTTCCAGCATTGGGTACGAGTAATAACGTGCTGTGACCCCCGAAGTTTGCACACAAGTACTTGTAACAGGGGCATAGCCAAGCAAGGCGCTGTAGACTTGTATCTCGTTAATAAGCATGGGCATTCCCTCTGATTGCCTTGCCATTTGGTATATTTTACGAAAATTTCTGCTAAGCTGTCCTGGTAATTTGTATGGCCTTGGAATGTTCCTGGTCATCATACTTCTTATTCTTACTAAGGAGCAAGATTTTTCTTACCCCTTAACTTCCTTTATAAAGTTTGAACCATACAGTCTGTTCTAGATATGATCTTCACCATGTGCTAATGACAGACGTCATCCATTCATACCTAAGAGGATTGTGCCCAAGTTCCAATGCAACTCCATCATAGCGGGCTGGAGCTGTGCTAAAAAGACCAAGGTTCCTGTTGTAATGGGAACTTAGAAACATCCTCCAGGTTCCATAAAGAAATTATCCCAGCTGCTCGTGAAGGAACTGAACAGGTTTATTTACAATCCAGAGGTCCCAACAGCCATCTTAATAAGAACTCAGCTTCCTTTTTCCTGATGGCACCAGGAGTCAAATGGCCCTGTTCTTCAGCTGTTTACTCTTTCTTAACTGTATCATCCTGTGCAAGTCTTTACCACAGTCCCCAATGCCTGTGTTGATTCTCATCAGTTGTTGCGGCTCACGTGGGAAGGAACCTCATCGTCCTGAATATATAGAATGGCTCCAGCCGTGTTGTTCCTGTATCCAGAGCAGCATGAGACGAAGATACAGAGAAGCAGCTCCTATGTTAGTGCAGTAATAAATTCATCAGCCCACATTTTCCCACTAATGCAGCCCCGTGGCACTTTGCCATTGGCTTCATTGCGAACAGGCCTAAACTTCAGAGTCGGTTGGAGAAGCCTCAAAATAACGTTTTAATTTTTTTTATAATTAGCATCTGCCTTCAGCACAGACCTCATATAAGTGCACATAAATAACTCTAGTTCAGAGCAAGTATCATCTTTGCTAAAAGGTTAAGTGGATTTTTTTTTATCACTCAGATTAGAATTACCACTTATCTCATCCTTCTGGTTATTTTCACTGCCATTCTGACTTGGGGATGTAAAATAAATCCCATAATGTTTTTTTTAAAGTTGTTTTGTGTCCTTTTTCCATGATAATCAGATCTTCTGACGGAAGAGGAGGCCAGTTTTCAAGGACAGTAAATAAAAAAAGAGAACGTGTACTGCCAGGGAAAAAGGAGTGTGCTGAAAAAAGGTGGCTTTGGTTGCCAAGTATGAGTACCAAAAGGCTCCATCCTAATTAAAAAAAATCTAAACTCAAGTGAAAACATAAGGACTGATGTCATGCATGAAAATATTTATAGTTGTGTGAATATAATTGCATTATATATATTTTAAAAGTATACCAGTCAAGTTGATTGTGCAAATTAAGGAATAGAGGAGGAGGAGGAGGAAAAAGAAGAGTTGGATTTATGCTCCAGCCTTCACTCGGAGTCTCAGAGCGATTTACAATCTCCTTCCCTTCCTCTCCCCACAACAGACACCCTGTGAGGCAGCTGGGACTGAGAGAGCTCTGAGCGAACTGCTCTTGAAAGAATAGCTCTGAGAGAACTGTGACTGGCTGCATGTGAAGGAGTGGGGAATCAAACCCAGTTGTCCAGATTAGAGGACTTGGGGGGGAAACGTTGCAGTTGCTCCAAGAAATATAAAACAAATTACACTATTCCTGATGACCAGGTCAAAATCTATTGAAAAATTGACCATGGAACCATCTCATTGTAAGTGTTTTGTGAATTAGCTCCATGTCCATTACTTTAATCCATAGGAACTGGAGGAAAGGTGCTTGGAAAAACAGACATAACAAAAAAAAATGGCAGTGGAACCAGCTTCTGCATTTTTTTGCGGCCTTGGCCTATTTCCTTCTTGGCCAAAAGCTACTGCGCTTTGGAAATCTGGCAACCTTGTCATCACAACTTGGAAAATGTTTCTTGTATCCAGGTTACTTCTCCTGTAATCCAGTCCTTACACTGCCTGATTATTTCATACTCTCTAAATGTTCGGGATTGGACATTGTTCAGCAGTATGGGGAAGGTACCATTTATGATCTGTTTTCTGTTGGTTTCATACTGAAGTAAGACGTACCTAAAACTACCTTCTCTGTTACGAAGTTAGGCTTAATGAACTACTCTAGATCAGAGTATTGAGGGATTTACTACAGTCTGACACATGGACATAACCTCTAATAGATCCAAGGAGTTAACTGATTTTTTCTTAAAAATAAAAAGAACAGAAAAAGAACAAGGGAATAAACTCAAAATCCAGCTCCTAAATGGAATTTTGAACAAAAAGAAAATAAGGTATACATAAAGTAGAGACCAAGATGTAACAACAATGGAGATAGATGTACACATAAATTTCTGTAAAAAGTTTCCAAATATCTAAAAATAAGTCCATACTCAGTTGTCATCTATATGCCATGTGTTCAAATATTGAAAGAGTTGTAAGACCCCAGTCCATTGATTTACCAAAGGTGGGCATTTACCTTTCCAGTGTTATAATATGAGACTTTTGCTATTGAAGTAAGACTTGCTTAACACCACTTCTCAGTTTCAAAGTCAGGCACAAGTAACTAATCTAAATCAGAGTAATTAGGGATTTAATACAATCTGACAGATGCCCTCGACATTTGATAGAGTTAAGGGGTTTACTAATGATAAAATGCTACTGTACAGAATTCCTGTATAGTGTATTTAAAAGTATATTTCATTGTCTCAGTCTGGCTGCCGAACTACCAAAATATGAAATTGGCTTAAATTAGTTAAAAAAAAAACATTTTGCTGTTACTGGTACTCTCATTTCTGAACCTCTCAAGTTTATATTTTTGTTAGAAACACTTGAACTGCAAAGATTGGGGATCCATCAGTCTGCTTTGTCTTCATGGAAGTATTACTGTCGTAAGGAAGTTTTTCAATCTTCCAGCTCAGTAGACCTGTTGTCAGGCAGGAAAGACAATGTGTAATTATTTAATAATAAATAAAGAGTGAGAATAGATTGTGTTGATATATGTTCACTACAAACTTTTATGTAGAATACTGAAAGGGCCAAGGCAGACAGAATCTTGGCTCCCCACTAACCATCAGAGTTAAAACATTGGGAGCCAGTCTCAGAAATGTGCTTTCCATCCCCATAGCCCCTACATTCCAGAAGCAAATTCCTACCTTAATTATGGTCAAGCGGTTTGTGGCCTCAGGTGGGAACCTCCTCAGTGTGCTACAGCTTCTAGTTTTGTCGGTTCTTGTTCCCTTTTTTCTGGAGGCAATATTCACTCCCATAATTGCAAAGCCTTTTCCCTTGCAGACCCAGAGTTATGAAACTCTCCTGAGAAATTAGTTTGGCTCCTGTTTTTTAAGTCGGGGGGGGGGATTTTAAAAAGTCAAGGACACAAGTCCGGCAGGGAGGAAGCTGTGCCATCGCTGCCACCACCACCGTGGCAGCCATCGCTGGGATTTACAACGCTAGAAAAGTTAAGCCAGTTGCTTAACAACAGCCCCCACCCCCACCTGCCCATAAAGCCTGGAGTCCTCCTTACCTGTCACCAGCTCTCCCCAGGCAGCTTCCAGCAGCAGGGCCCAGAGCTGCAAAGCAAGAAGCTGACAGATGGAAACCAGGAGTGGGGGGTGCTAGATTGACCCCACCCCCCACTGCCACCACTTTGCTTCTTTCCCACACACTGTCTGGTGGCGTTCCATCTGGCAGCGTGGGATTGGAGGGTAGGGCTGGCCAGTGAGGTTGTGGGATGAGGGTAGGGGCAGGACTCCGGCAGGCTTGGTGAGGTCAATGGTGTGGCACAGCTGTGCACTGCTGTGTGAAAAAATGGGGGGGGGCTGGGCTGGATTGGAAGTTGGGGGGCCTTGGTGGTAAATTGGGGGGCCAGGCCCCGAGATGCCACACTGTAGCTATGGGCCTGCTCCTGTCCTTGTTGTGAATGTAGCAAAATACTGTTTTTCTTGCCTTTCGTAATTAATGAGGTTTAATTCTGTCATCCTGTTAGATTCTCACATAGTTGCCTCATCATTTTGTTTGCTGGTTATTAATTTTTGTGATTCCCTGACCTGGATGCCTCAGGGTTGCCTGATCTCTTGAGATTTCAGAAGGTTAGTAATGTTGGCCCTGGTTAGTACATGGACGGGAGTCAACCGAGGAAGTCCTGGGCTGTCATGCAGAAGAAGGTGATGGCAAACCACCTTTGAATGTCTCCTGCCTTGAAAACCCCATGAAGGATCTCCATATGTCAGCTGTGACTTCATGGCACTTCACACACACACACACACACACACACACACACACACACACACACACACAATGATTTTTGTGAACTGATTGGTGAATTGTTGCTATTGAAAACAGTATTTTAAAAATCTTCTTTTATATAAATAATCATTATAATTAGAATTAACTGTGGTTCCTGATCAGAAACCATGTAGTGAACTAGATTTCAGGCCCTGGGTAGAGGGAGGAGGTTTCTGAAACTTTCATGCCCTAATTGTAAGCTTTGCTGAAATACCAAGCAATTAAACATCAACCACAAAGGTTCTTTATGCTGAACCGGCCCACTGGTCTATCAGCTCCAGTATTTTCAACTCAGACTGGCAGTGGCACTGGCAGCAGCTCTTCAGAGTCACCTGCTACCAAATCTTACCCCAAAAAAGGAGATGCCAGGAATTGATTGTGGGACCCTCTGCATGCAAACCCTTCCTGATCTTACGCTAGGAAAGAGCAAGAGTCAGGTAGCACCTTAAGGACTAACAAAATTTGTAGCAGATACCTGGCTTACGAAAGCCCCTGCCCCAAATTTTGTTAAGTATTTTATTTTATTTTATTAGGTTTCTATCCCCCCATATCCCAAAAACGGGCTCAGGGCAGCTCACAGCAATTAGGATCTAAATAAATTATAATACCATATAATGAAACGAAGTTAAAATAATCAGACAATAAAACAAGATGGCCGCAAAAACAGGACAAAAAATCCAGGGCAGTCCTCAATGCCTCTCATAGGATAATTAGTTCAAAGATGTATTTCTGTGGGCAGGGGAGGCTGAGATGGATTGGACGTCCACCACATCAGTCAAAGGCCTGGTGGAACAGATCTGTTTTGCAGGCCCTGCAGAGCCGTAACAGGGCCTGCTGGGCCCTGATCTCAGATGAGGGTGTGTTCCACCAGGTGGGACCAGAGCAGAAAAAGCCTTGGCCCTGGTCAAGGCTAAGCAGATGTCTTTCAGACCAGGGACTACCAGTAGATGTTGATCAGCAGAGCAAAAGGCTCTCCGGGGCACATACAGGGAGAGACAGTCCCATAGGTATGCTGGTCCCAGGCCGCATGAGGTTTTAAAGGTCAATATCATGACTTTGAATCGGACCCGGTACTCGATTGGCAGCCAATGCAGTTGCTGGAACACAGGATGAATGCGGATGTCACCTGCACGGATGTCACTGTCATCAAGCACGTCGCCACATTCTGCACTAGCTGCAATTTCCGGGTTAGGTACAAGGGCAGTCCCACGTAGAGCAAGTTACAGTAATCCAGCCTGGAAGTGACAATTGCATGGAACATTATAGCTAAGTCCCTAGAGGTGAGATAGGAAACCAGCTGCCTGACCAGCTGAAGATGATAAAAGGCCGACCTGGCAATGGCAGTGACCTGGGCCTCCAGTGAAAGTGAGGCATCCGGGATCACCCCCAGGCTCCTCACCCTCGGTGCACAGGAGTCAGCAATGCCCCACCAAGCGTTGGAAGCCAGATTCCTGATCCCAGGCCCCCACAATTCAGGCACAGGACCTCTGCCTTCATTGGATTTAATCTCAGACGGCCTCACCCAGCCATGGTCCCTAATGCCCTGTCCAGAGTATCTGGGGCGGAGTCCAGCTGGCCATTCATCAACAGATAAGGCTGGGTGTCGTCAGCATACTGATGACAACCCAGCCCAACCTCCCGGACCAACTGGGCGAGGGGGCGCATATGGATATTGAACAACATCGGAAAGAGGTTTGCCCCCTGCAGAACTCCACATTCCTGCGGGTACCTCAGAGACATCTTTCTCCCTGAGCACCACCCTCTGTCCCCAACCATGAAGGAAGGAGGAGAGCTATTATAGAGCAGTCCCCCATATTCCTACATTGGGTGAGGGTGTGGGTCAAGAAATCATAGTCAACCATGTTGAATGCTGCTGCTAAATCTAAAAGTCACCTCAGCCCGACTCACCTCAGTCCAGGTGTTTTTAAGGTGCTACTAGACTCTTGCTCTTTTCTACTGCTACAGACAGACTAACACGGCTAACCATCTTGATATTATGCTAGACATACTTCTGATCTGGCAGGGATCATAACAGAAGATGAACCAGGATCTAAATGTCACAGCATGAAAACGTATTGGGAGTGATTCCCTAGTTTTTAAAACAAAAGACTCACTCTCACTCCTGATTCTAAAGAAACTATCACTTGATTGTTTATAATGTAGATCTTGCTGCTCTGTTAAATAAAATCAAATTGAATTGATAGCTCTCCATTTACATACATTCAGAACTGAAAATCTTTTTGGAATTTTTAGGACAAACATTTAATACTCAGAAGTATAGATTCAGTTGAGTAGAGTGAATAAGTGTGTGTGTGTGTGTGTGTGATTTGTTTCATACAAATTGAAAACACTTTTTTTGTATTTAGGAACCGTAGCTCAGTGAGAATATTGTTAGAGTACAGGAGGGAAAAATGCATTTATTTTCAAATAACCTGATTAACTGACAGATTATAGTACAGGTTTTTGTAAGCAGCCATGGAAGGGACGCCAAATTTGTCTTTTCTGGCAGCGATCATGGAGGAATGAAATTGGCTTACAGCAGTGTGAATATAAGTTCTAGTTGTTGCTGTTTTAAAGAATGTACTTACTTGCTTTAGTGTGTAAAATTAAGTCTTTATGACAATTTAATTTTAGTCTATTAACCTTTCCCGCTTTGTCAGCTGCAACAACCATCGACTAATTCTGGGTTGAAATGTGGGCCTCCGTCCATCAGTAATGCTGCTTAGCATTTTTTTAATGTAGGACGTGCTTCACATAGGCTAATTTCAGCCATTCTGATGGCAGTTCTGAAGCACAGGCCATGGTTAGTGTCTAAATAGTACAACCAGGAAATAGCGACTTAACTAATGTCATTGTCACCTCATAGGCAAAATCTGAACTTCCTGCCTCAAGTGGCACTATACCAGTAACTCTGAAGTAACCACCAATTACGTCTTGAGTAATCCTCATTAGAATGTTCTATTTCTTGTTGCCTTTTTAGAGCCAGGCGCCAGGTAAGAAGAGATGTGCTTCATTTATTTTCTTTAAAGCAGAACATTCCCCTGGGGAAATCTGGGCTTGGCAAGGGTTGGTGGTGACTTGGGTCCTTTCCGCATTTGCCTGCTACTCCGGATTTTCTCAGTGTTCGAGTTGAGGCAGTTTAAGTCCATGGCAAAACAGCAGCCAAATAACTCGGAGCAACAGCAGGCTGAAACTGGGCTGACCACTGAAGGGAGGGAATGTAATGCAGAATGGGGGAAACTCGGAATAAAAAGAAGACTGAAAAATTGATTTTAGTGCAGAATGGAAAAAAAAAACACCCTGGATTAAAAAGAAGCTTGAATTTGATTTTAGTGCAGAATGGCTTGGAGGACACTGTGGTGAACATGGACTGAAAGGAGAGTGCAGAAAGAGCCTTAAGACAGCAGGGAGGAGATGTTTTGAAAAGAATGGGATAAGCATCCAAACTTGGCAAATGGGAAGCCAGTTTGGTGTAATGGTTAGGAGCATGGACTCTAATCTGGAAGAACCCAGTTTGATTCCCCATTCCTCCACATGCAGCTGCTGGTGTGACCTTGGGTCAGTTACAATTTATTCCAGAGCTGTTCTCTCACAAGCAGTTCTCGAGAGAGCTCTCTCAGCCCCACCTACCTCACAGGGTGTCTGTTGTGGAGAGGGGAAGGGAAAGGAGATTGTAAGCTGCTCTGAGACTCCTTTGGGTAGTGAAGGGTGGGGTATAAATCCAATCTCTTCTCTCTCTTCTTCTCTTGTTTAGGTTAAGAGAAGTGTTAGATGGCAATCCTAAGTATACTTACTTAAAAGCTTTACCTTTGTAACGTCCTATTTTTATCTGCTTAGCTCATTTTATTCTGTGCCAGGTTTTGCCACATTTGGGAGTATCTCACACCCACTGTGAGTAAACAGATTAGTTTTGGGGTTGGATCTTGTCCTGAACCAGATCCTCTTTGTAACGCTTTCCTCCCCTTTTTGTTTTGTATATAAATCAGCCTTACAGATGTACGCCTCATGCACCTGATGAAGTGACCTCGTGGCTGAAAGTGCCATCAAGTCACAGCTGACTTATGGGGACCCCATAGGGTTTTCAAAGGCAAGAGATGAATAGAGGTCCTTTGCTATTGCCCACCTCTGCATAGCAACCCAGGACTTCTTTGGTGGCCTCCTGTCCAAGTAATAACCAGAGCTGACCTTGGTTAGCTTCCGAGATCTGACAGTGTGCCTAGGAGCAACATAACATGGAATCACTCCAGAACTAGAATACTAATAGTATACCACATATATAACATTAGTTCCCGGAACAAAGTTTGAATCCAATAGCACTCTTTTAAGACCAACACATTTTAATTCTGGGTATAAGCTTTCGTGTGCAGGCTCACTTCTTGTTGTTTTGTTGTTGTTGTTGTTGTTGTTGTTGTTATCAGAAAGCATAACAAAAATTTGGTGGTGGGGCCATGGGTCAGTGGTAGAACACTTGCATGGCATGCAGAAGATCCAAGGTTCAGACCCTGGTATCTCCAGTATAAGACAGTATTAGTAAGTGATGTGAAAGATCTCCACCAGAGACCCTTACAAGTTGCCGCCAGTCAGAGGAGGCGTATGTCACCCTTTGGCGGACCAGTGGTCTACAGCATAAGGCTTTGTGTATATGTAGGCACCCATGAGGAGCTGTGGTGGCTCAGTGGTTAAGATGCTGAACTGCAGGCTGGAAGGTCAGTAGTTCAGCAGTTCAAGACCCGAGTGCCGCGTGACAGAGTGAGCTCCTGTCTCTGGCCCCAGCTCCTGCCAACCTAGCGGTTTGAAAGCAAGAAATTGCAAGTAGATAAATAGGTACCACTCCGGTGGGAAGGTAACAGCGTTCCATGTGCCTTGGCGTCTAGTCATGCTGGCCACATGACCACGGAGAAGTGTTCGGACAGCGCTGGCTGCCCCATGTTTCAGGAAAGTGTAGGATTTGCAGTTGACAGGTGGTTCCCAACCTTGAACTAGATGAATGGGTAAGCAGCAAGCCTTCCTGAGAGTGCAAGCCTCGTTACAGGAATGGAAGTAAATGTGGCCCTTTTGATTGATGGTCATTATGAGTGCAAGCCACAGAGTGAGTACCACTAGTTTAAAGGGACAGGATATTTTTCTTCTGGCTGTTTAGCATCCCTGCTGAGAATACAGATGTTGCCACATCTGGATTGTTTTGTGCTGCTGAGGATTATTCTTCCTCTGTCAGCTGAAATCAGAATTTAAATGGGTGTTCTCCATGACAATATAAATTACATTTCCTATAAAAATATAGCAGTGTTCATCTCCAAAGGCGCAGGATCATGTTATAGGTTTACTTAGAAATAAGTTCCGTTCAGCAAAGGTCCTCCGTCTCCTTGGTAGTCCCTTTTCTCCTTAGTTTTACAGCACAGTTAATTACTTCCTGTTCTCTCTACTGCTGGCAAATAGTATTCGTTATGATTGCCAACTGCATGGAGAAAAAATGTCCTGTCTTTTCAATAGAGGTGTAATGGGATATAATTTATCTGGTGGTGTTCGTTACTTCCATGCCATGTAAAGCTCGAGCTGTCCATTTTAACACATTTCAGCTTCTATAGAAAGAACAGGATATTTTTCGCCAGGTCTGTTAGCAACCTTAGAATTCATTCAGTCCTTGTTGGAGGGGCTGGGTATACATACAGAAATAATAAAAAAAGAACAGTGGGTTTGCTTGCTTTTCACTTTGCAGGCAAAACTAGTGCTCATTACTGTTTTATATTGTATTATTATAATAGCGATATTTTATATTGTATCATTATAATAGCAATATAATGACCTTAAACATTAAAATTTTAATGACTGTGGCTTTGTTGATGACTGTGGCTTTATCCTGCTTCCCCTCCAAAATGAACAGCTGAACAATAAAAATTTATTCATTAATATTGTGGCCAGCCATGGAAGAGAACAGGAAGTAGTGATTCAGCTGGGAGTAGAAGGAAAGCACAGAAGCTCTGAGAAACCTCAATAATGCTTTGATTGTCCACAGCTGACAACCACAGGCTGCAGTTGCAGGTGTTCTTTAAAATGCCACAAATCTGGATTAAAAAAAGATAGGAGGACAACAGGGAAACCACTGGGATGTAATAGGTTGCCAACAACTTTATGTTAGTGTCTTCTTTTACTGAATCATGGAAATTCTGGGCTAAACAGCTAGCGTGGAAGCATCTTGCCATGTAGTGTAAAGGTACTTCTTGGGAATAGAATTGCAGAACTAATTTAGTCACCATTATTTAGGAGGCTGCTTTTCTTCCTGGACCTTCTCCCTCTTCCAGCTGCACTACTTTTATTATTGGAAATGGGCTAATACAAAACATAGAAATGGCACAGTCATGGCCCACAGTGCTTATTTGGAGAAGGTGTCCTAGGGTGCGGTCAGATAGGCAGTTTGCAGCGATATCATTGCGGTACTTTTGTGGATTTAAAGAGCATGATAAGACAGCAACATCTGCCTTCTGTGCCCCAGTCGTTGCCACCCTGTTCTGACCCACCTTCAAAGTGATCAGGCACTGGGGAAAGTTCGGTATTTATGGATGTCAGCGCTTTCAACCCACATTTCCAGATGTCTGAACTTCCCTGTTGCAAACTGAAGCTTGTTGGGATGCATGAACTGTTAGATGCATTTCTGCCTCTCTCTCTTTTTTGGAGTCACTGGCGATATGCACATACGTGCATGTGTTTCCATATTTTAAAAAAAAAACCACCGACCAGACGCCGTGCTCCATGGTTGAGGCGCAGCAGTAATGTGGATGCTTGACCATGGGACAAGCATGCGGGGAAACTGCCTCAGGGTGTGATGTCTGGTCAAAACTTCCCACTACAACTTAAACCGGTGCAATTCACGGCACGCCCAGACCATGCCAAGCTTGTCGTCTGACCGCAGCCCTAGATTGTAGGTGAAGGGACCTCAGGAGAATGATCCACAGGAGTGAGTGGTGGGATCCCGGCAGGGGCGGGAGTGGGAGACAATAGAACTCCAGGTGATGTTTGGAGTGGGAAAGCTAAAGCCTCGTGGAATGCCTTAAAGGTGGAAAGGGGTGGGACATGGCAAACAGAGCAGGGCAGGCAGGTTGGTGTTCCATAGAAAGCCTCATAGCAAAAGGCATAGAGAGAAAGGAGACCTTGGAGGCCAAAATGCAGGGCTGAAATGAATCATATGTAATAATTGATTTACTGTGGTGCACTGTTTGTTCTCTCTCGTGCTACCGCTGGCTAAAGGAAGGAAGTGTGGGAGGAATTCCACAACACTGGAGTATTGCATTAGAACCAGAAGGGAAAAGAAAAAGCCCAAGCTCTGTAGCAACAAATAAAAACGCATGCAGTGTGAAAAAAAGGTTTGCATCTGGTAGAGAGCTGGCTGGTTAAACACTAAAAGTAATCCACATGGTATTTATAAGGCAGTTTTGTTAGTGTGTCTCAAGAAGTCACACAAGTTGTGCTAATGAAAAAGAAACTTTGATTTGCAAGGAATACTACAATCCGCTTATTTTGCAATCCACTTATTTTGCAAGGAATATTACGTTCCTCTGGGTACAGCCTGGCCAAAATTAAATGTCTTTTGTGATCTGTTTAACTGAATGGGAAAGATTTAAATCATGCTTACCTTCTCTGTTGGCATAATCGTAAATCTACTTATCTTTAGCTGGTTTACACTTTCTTATTTTATTTATTTATTTCATTTATACCTCACCCTTCTCCCCAGTGGGGACCCAAAATGGCTTCCATGCATCATTCTCTTCTGCTCCTTTTAATCCTCACAATTACCCTGTACGGAGAGATTGTGGCCCAGGGTCACCCAGCAGGCTGCTTTGGCAAAGTGGGATTTCGAACCAGGGGCTGCAAGATTCTAGTTCACTGCTCTAACCACTATAGAACACTGGCTCCTGTCTGTAACATTTAGGGGACGAGCCAATAGCTTACTCAGTGGCAGATCCCATGGTCTCTAGGCAGAAGGCCCCACCTCCAACCCTTGGCGTTTCTCCTTAAGAATCAGCTCCCAGAGGTGGTTAAGGGTTTTCTCAGGTCTTTGCTTCCACGTTTTTATTTTCTAAGGGATGAGTACTCTTCAACATAAAATATTGTGGAAAAGCAATGAATATTAATTTTATACAGAATAATACTGGAGCATATAGTACAGCCAAATTTAAACACTTAAAGATCTAGTTGATGTCAGTGGGAGCTTTTAAATATGGGTTTATCCTTTCCATGGAAATCAGTGGGGCTTTAAAGTGCTTCCCTTTAAATGAATCACCCCACACAGTCCCCCCCAGTGATATTTTGCTAATGGTCTCTGTTAGAATAGATCCTTCTGCTACAGAGATACAGAATTAACTTGCCCTCAAAGGAGGTTGCCTTTGTCATTGGTCCTTTCTGCATTTGCCGGCCACTCTGGATTTTCTCTGAGTTGAGGCAAAACAGCATCCAAGTAACCTGGGGCAACCGCGGGCTGAAACTGGGCTGACCACTAAAAGGAGGAAATGTAATGGGGGGGGGAACCCAGAATAAAAAGAAGGTGGAACTCGATTCTAATGCAGAATGGGGGGAAAACCTGGATTAAAGCGGTTGAATTCCATTTCAGTGCAGAATTGCTTGGAAGACAGCACGGCGAACATGGATTAAAAGGAGATTGCGGAAAGGGCCACTGAATGAGTTGCTGCACTAAGGCTGAGATCACACACACTAAATAATGCACTTTCAGTGCACTTTCCAACTGGACTTTACTGGCAAAATCCAGTTGGAAAGTGCATTGAAAGAGGATTATTCAGTGTGTGTGTGACCGCAGCCCAAGTGTTCATTCGCTCAAGGGGGAGTCTCTAAAGGTAGGGAATCCTCTTGTTCTTACACGTTCTAGAAGTAAACTTTTTCAGGTGTAAGAGCCAAGCATACTTCCAGTGTTAATTCAGGAAAAATTGTTCTCCAGCTGTATCCGCTGCAGAAAGTTCTTTCACGATCTAGTTTTAAATCCAGATATGTTACTTTAGCACAAGAGTGGAACTGCTGCCCCATGCTAAAAGTGCACACCTGAGTTATGCCATAGAAGTGAATGGGCCTAGAAGGGTGTAGCTCCAGTTAGGGCTGCACAGTCTCTCAGTTTTTGCACGTGAGGCAGCATCATATAGTTTGACCCAGGTGGGCAGCCCTGCCAGTCTGGAGTAGTAGGACTACTGTACTCAAAATTTGTTCATCATATAGTTTGGAGCTCAATTCTGTGCTGTAACCAATTCAGTGTCTTTCAGAGTCCGGTGTCAGCTGGTCTTTTTTTTGTTGTTGTACAGCCTGCAAAACAGCTTATGCAGTGAATTCGAACCTTGCAGAACCAAGATTTATTTTGATGTTTGTAAAAATGTTGCTAGGGAACTGTACCGTACCTCTCTGTGTCGAAATCGGAAATTACTTGCAGACGTACAAGCATATTTGTATGCCTGTGTGTATGCCCACCCGAGTACATTACAAATGGATTATTATTTCTGCTTTCCCCCGGAATATGACATATCGGCCTCAACTACATCTCGTACACCTGCTGTGGTAGCGGTAAGATGAAAAAATTCCAAAGGAGAATTTAGGCTCTGGTATACAGCCTTATACTGGAAAGTGATTTTGCATGGCGTTGCTAGTTTTCAAACAAAATCAGATGCGGCAGATTCAAAGTGTAACTAATACATATTATCATGTGTCTCTGCTGGAAAGTCTGGAGCCCCAAGCGTTTGATCTCCACCATTATGGATTCAAAGGTGATCTTTGATTTTTTTAAAAAAGGTATCTGGTAAGGGAAAGGTAATTCTAACAATACGAAAGCAGATGTGTGGGAGTCAGCACGGCTGTAACTGAATCCAGGCTCTCCTCCGAATGTAGGGACCTGAAGGGAATGTTCCAATAAAGTTCACATCATAAAAATCTGAGCTCTTTTTTCCTTTCCTGGTTAATCTTGGATTCACATGTGTAGGATTTCTTGGGACTTTCATGTGGCTTGACTTTAGCACCAAACAAAACCATAGTGTGGGAGAAAGACTTTTTTTAAAAAAACACAGATTTGAGGAGCCTGAAAGGCAAACAGTCTTTGAAGGCCTGCAGGGTGAAATAGGAAAAACATTTGCCCAGCCTAGAACAGTGGTTTTAGTAGCAAGAGTGCATCAGTTGTGCCAGTGTATTGTTTTTTTTTGGGGGGGAGACACACAGCAATGAACCAGAATGAACCTTTTAAACTATGAATACAATCCAATAAGGCTAAATCCTTCTAAGCCCTATTTGCATCAGTGGGAAAGATTGAAACATTTGCCTGTGTTGATTTCCCATTCATGTTGTTTGCAACACCAAAGAGTAAGAAATTTATGTCTATAAAACAATATTGCTTTCAGATTTCCCCCCCCTCTAATAAACTAACAAACAAAGACCATACTCTTACCAAGTGCCTATCTTCCATTGTTTTCCACGTTCACTAAGTGCCACCATTCTGGTGGCTTTTCAGCATTTATCTGCTCATCCCGAGCATGAGAACTCTGTAGAGTTATGCCGTTTATGCGCAGCCACGATGATTTGATGTTGCCATTAAATTCCAGATCGGCTTCCTTTTATGTTGTTTTATGGACTTGGCCTTTCAATAATGCATGTAGCTGTTACAGGGGGATAGCTGTGACAGATATCACTGGTTTGTGAGATGTTTGTCACAGAGTTTCAATTTGAGTAGATTGGGCTTGATATGTTTGTATTCCATATAATCCAGCTTCCAATATTTTGTTGATTTCCTGAAAGCCAGATAGTAGACCATCACTCTGTTCTCATAGACACAGATAGTCTGTATGATATGAACTCTCCTCTGCCATAAGCATTCATCAACAATGTCCTCTGAGTTCTTCTGTTGAGTCTCTGGGGGCAGTTGAAGTCTCTTTGTGTTACCAGCACGTCCATACAAAATGGTGCATGTGGTTCAACATTGTTTCTCTTTCCTAGGTTACGTTGCAAACACTGTGGCATTGTTTGGCCTGGGCATCTGTAGCACGTTGCTTGGTTTATTCTTCCTCATTCATCAATAAGCCCATTAACACGTACAGTCATAGGCATACATTGTAGAGTACAGCAATGTTTCTGGTTCTTTGTAATCAATGTGGTAGTTATTCCTAGATTGCTCTGAGAGCTCTGAGCTCATAAAAGCTGTGTAATGTTTGCATCATGCTATTGCCAGATGAAACATCAGACTGCATTGAATTAGAGTGTGCCTGTTGTAATAATGCTGGATGGGTGTGTTGAACGAGACACTGCGTGCGAGGCTTCTTCTGACATAAGACTGTTTAATCACACCATGAACGTTATTTTTCTAACGACCCACAGCGGACTTGTGAACTGAATTCTGTAATTATCGATATTTTAAGCGTTCGGATAGTTGTATAGGCAAGATGTCTCCTTTGCTGTTTTTGGATAACCCCTTGATTCATGTTGGAATCCTGAGGGTTTTATGTTTCATTCTGATGAAGGAAAAAAGTTTCTGGGTCTGGAAAAAAAGCTTCTGCCCGATGTTAAGCCGTGTTATGTAGCGCATCCTCTCAGATCTCTCTCAGTCAAAACTGCGGCCTCACAGAAGGTTGATCAAGATGGGGGTAGCCATTTCAATCTGTCTGTAGCAGTAGAAAAAATCAAGAGTCCAGGAGCACCTTAAAGACTAACAGAATTTGTGGCAGGGCAGGAGTTTTCATGAGTCAACGTGTCTGAAGGAGTGAGCTGTGACTCACGAAAGCTCCTACCCTGCCACATATTTTATTAGTCTTTAAGATGCGACTGGACTCTTGCTCTTTTATACTGTCGGGGAACATTGCATTGCAACGTCTTAGCCATGGGCTTTACACTGCCTTTTTTAATCACACAGCAGGCCTGTAGCTACACTGGGGTATTTCGGGCCCCGGCCCCCGACTTCCTGCCAAGTCTTCACAACTTCCATTGAGCCCGCGCCCACTACCGCCACCACCACCTATTCCCCAAGCAACCACTCCGCTTCTTTCAGGCATTCATGCAGGAGAACTTAGCAGCCTCCTTGGCTCCAAGTGGTTGACAGATGCTCCAACTGGTGAGCGTGAGTTTTTAAAATTTAATTTTAATTTTATTTTTATTTTTGTGACGTCAGTCGCCAGCAGCCCATCGTTACCCTTAAAAGAACTTTTCGAGCTCCTTCATGGCTGCCCTTCCGGGTCTCAGTCTCCTTCTGATTTCTTGGTTTCTGATTTCTTCTTCTGATTTCTAACTCTCTTTTGAGCATATACGTGTATGAGGCTTCCTCATTTCAGATGAAACCATCAGTCCTTCTGGCTCCCAGCTGTCTGTTCTGAATCTGGGACAGCACGAGAGCCAGTTTGGTGTAGTGGTCAGGAACGCAGACTCTAATCTGGGAGAACCTGGTTTGATTCCCCACTCCTCCACATTGCAGCTGCTGGTGTGACCTTGGGTCAGTCGCAAGTTCTTTCAGAGCTGTTCTCTCATGGGCAGTGTTTCTCTAAGCTGAGTTAGTGTGAGCTAGCTCACAGTTTTTTAGCCTCCGGCTCACAGATTTTTGTCTTCGCTCAGGAAGGATGGCTCCAGAGAAAACTAATTTATGCTGTAGCCAAATGGCTCGCTCACAACTTTAATGCCAAGAGCTCACAAAGTAGAATTTTTGCTCATAAGGCTCCGCAGCTTAGAGAGAACATTGCTCATGGGTAGTTCTCTCAGAGCTCTCTCAGCCCCCCCTACCTCACAGGGTGTCTGTTGTGAGAAAGGGAAGGGAAAGGAGATTGTAAGCCGCTCTGAGACTCCTTCGGGTACTCAGGTTGGTATAAATCCAATCTCTTCTTCTTCTCTACCAGTAGCCCTTCAGTACTCTTCAAAGAGTGAGATGAAAAAACTATATTCTGTAGTCTCCTTATGTCTGTGGCACTGCAAATATACATCCAGTCCAGGATGCAGCAGTTGAGGTCAGACCATGAGGTGGCATTCCTTCCTTTCATGTGCAGATTCTCCTCGTAGCCAGTTTTGTGTGCATCTGTTACCAGCTTCATGCAAATGGAACTCAAGTATCCACTGGGAATCTCAGGTGTGCATACACAATCTTACAGTCTGGATTTAATAGTCTTGGCCCCCACCCCATCATTAATGTCAGATGTTCTGAGAACTACAATTCCTTGAATGCACTGGAGAAAACAACACAGTAACATACAGCTGGTGGAATTTGCCCATCTCCAGCTACAGCCTGTGTTTGTGGTTCCCCCCACCCCCAAAGTGAGCTTCAAAGTGCTTCTTGTTTCATTGTTGCCTGGGTTGGTAACAGTAGCATATAATGCTGAATCAAGGCATACACATGAAGCCGCCTTATACCGTATCAGACGATCGGTCCATCAAAGTCAGTATTGCCTACTCAGACTGGAAGCTTGAGGGTCTAAAGGCAGGGTCTTTCACATCACCTACTGCCAGATCCTTGTAACTGGATATGCTGAGGGATTGATCCTGGGACCTTTTGCATGCCAAACAGCTGCTCTGCCAATGAGCCATGGTCTCTCATGGATGGGTGCAGTTTGCACAAAAGGAAAGAATGATAGCAGGAGGGTACTGACAATCCTTCTGTCTGACCCCTGAACCTTAGTTCCAGTATTCATCTGCACCATTTCTGTGCCATCTTCTCTGAAGCTACAAGAGTTTAAGAATCCAGTTCATTTAAAAACACACGTGCCACAATCTGCAACTACATAAATGAACATAACGGTACCCCGATGGGCTTATTGCCTAATAATTGATAATTATAATTGTAAGTTACTAGGGCTATTGTGGATGATCTGTAGGGATCTCAAGCATACTCCTACAATTGAGCTTGAAAATATTTCTTAGTTATTCATAAATTAGGGTTCTTTCCAGATTATGCTTGGCACAGCTTTAAGGCCAATGAGGAAAATACAACCATAATTCTTAAACTTTTGTCTGTGTTTCCCTTCCTCCACCTTAAACTTAAATTTACCTGTAATCTGGTAGAGCAAAGATTAATAGGATGAAATTGAAGAATTGCTAAATGTCCGTGTCATCACAATACTTTAAATTTGGGAGGCAGAGCTGTTGGTGGCTCTCCGATACAGGCTATGTGTCTTCATTTTGAATGAGAACTATGTGTTGTTGTTGTTCAGTCACACAGTTGAGTTTGACTCTTTGTGACCCCATAGACCACATCACACCAGGCCCTCCTGTCTTCTGTCATGCTCCAGAGTTTGCTGAATTTCATGTTTGTTGCAGCGATAACACTGTCTAACCATCTCATCCTTTGCCGTCCCCTTCTTCTTTTTCCTTCAATCTTTCCTAGCGTCAGGGTCTTCTCCAGTGAGTGTTCTCTTCTCATTTGGTGGCGAAAGTATTTCAGTTTCAGCCTCAGTATCTGGCCTTCCGGGGAACAGTCAGGGTTGATTTCTTATGGGATTGACTGATTTGATCTCCTTGCTGTCCAAGGGACTCTCAAGAGTCTTCTCCAGCTATATAACATGCCTCAAGTTTTAAGTAAACTGTATCCACCTGTTCCTGATTAACACAGACACTTAGCTCCACAGAGCCTGAGGAAATTCTACACTACAATCTTAAACCACTTTAAAACAGTATTGATTCCCCCCTACCTTTCCTCAGGAACCTGGGGAATTATAATTCTGTGATGGTGTTGAGAATTCTCGGCAGCTATGCAAAGTTATAATTCTCAGGATTCCTCAGGGAAAGTTAAAGACTGTTAAGCAAGTTTACAAGTGATTTAGGTCTGTCATACAGATGTGTACTGAAGCATGCACACTCATGTAGGAAGTCTTGTGTGCACAAGACAGTCCAAGATGTGAGGGTACAGATAAATGTGGTTGCAATGAGACAGAAAAATCAAATTACAGAGAGTAGATATCTATCGGCACAGCTAGTATATTCTCTATTATTTCAGTTTATTTGATTGAGAATTGCAATCAGTTCTTTTTTCTCACAGGTGCTTGCAAAGATTGGAAATCAGTTAACAATGGATGGACTAATTACTTTGAACTGTCATCCTCTTTACAGGAATGTAGTAAAAAAAATTAGGAATCACTTGTATAGCTAGAGCACATTTATATAATTATAAGGCATGCAAAATAAATTTAACCATGTATTTCTGTGGGCGTTTCTCATTTTCCATGCTGCCATACCATGCTTAGGCACTTATTTGCAAAAGAGGATGTGCAGTTTGTCAAAGCAGGTCCAGATTGTCATAGCACATTGTAGTATGATCTGCTATTAGCATAAATGTACATTCAAACATCAAACATCTTTAAACCATTTTGGGTGTAAATAATACAATGGGTAAATAATGCAGTAAATAAATAAGCAAGCAATAGAGTTCAGATCTGAAGCCTTATTATCTACAACTGGTATGATGAACAAGAGTTTAGTTCTGTTTTTCCTTTACAGATAAAACAGTAATATGCGTTAAACTGCTAGCAGTTCTGAACATTGGGTTGGATCCAAAGGTGCCTTTTGTAAGCAGAAAGCTGCCTTTGGGACCAATCAGTTATCCCCAACACTGGAAGTTCAGTTTTTACACATGATCTAGAAAAGTAAGAGTATTTGCAATTTGTTCTATTCATCTGCTCATTCAGTATTGAAGAGTCTCATGTAGAGGGAAAACTGCTCTGTACTTCAATGCGTTTGGGGGAAATTGGGAAAATGCACGCTTTTATGTTGTTGTTGTTCAGTCTCACAGTCAAGTCCCAACTCTTTGCTGTGTGAAGATTTAGGGAGATGGATAAAATGATTCCAAGATATTCTTTACAGCCATGAATTCCTGGCATTTATTCTTTAAAAAAAAAAGACTTGAAGGAAAGACTTAAAAATATAAGCTTTAGGATTTTATGTTGCTCATTTCAGCAGGGAAGGGGCAACGTTCAGTGTTGATCAGTTGACTCCTAATTCAAAGATACTTGAATTAAGGATCTCTCTGTTTTTTTAATGGAAGCTGAAGCTTGATCATTAGCCGAGATTCTTAAATGGAATTTCCATACGCAAAGGCTATATGCTCTGAATAGTGGACACCAGCAATATGGCCATTAGCTTTCATGTCCAGCTCATGAGCTTCCAGAAGTATCTGGCTGGCTACTGTAAGAAAACAGAGTGCTGGATTAAATAGACTTTACTCTTAATATAACAAGGCAGTTTTGTATTTTTATGCTCCCAGCAACATCACTGATCCTTCCCGGTTGTTTTTCTCATTAACTCCAGTTGTGAGGCTATTGTTTTTTTCTTTCCAATTCTCCCATTAAGTTTAAGTGAACATCCAGAAGATTTTAATTCTGGTTCTAGTTCAAGATCTCTTGCGTTACTTCCCGACCGCCCCCCCCCCGCAACTTACTTATGACAACCTTTCCTGCTCATGAGCTGAGTAATTTTGCCAGCGTGCTTGAGGCTCCTGACTCTCATTCTCTTTCTGTTGTGATCCAGCCTCCAGACCTCTCTGATGATGAGCTCAGACTGGGATTGTCCTTCTGGAAGGTCTTGGGGTCTCTGGAACTGGAGCCCTAGAGCAGCGGTTATACAGCATGGGACCTGAGACTGGTGGTGCTGATCTGTTAGATGAGTCGGAATCAGTCCTCTTGCCACTCCAAGGCTGCAGTCACATGCACAGTTTGTGGTGCTATAGTGGCATTACCTAAGTGGAATAAATGGTCCCCTTCAGATGAGGACATTTGTCTCCCATGGCACAGTAATTGGCAGCCCGTGCTGTTCCTCAGTGGAAGCAGAATAAACAGATACGGAGGAAAGTCTGGTATCAGCGGATTGTTCACAGTTACCTCTGGGTTTTCTGACATCTGAACACTCCTGCAGCAAAAGGAACCCAGAAGGGACATCTGAACTTGCAGATCTGTTTCCGTCACTGGGGATTTTTTAGTTGCTGCCTCTATGCTGTGGTGGCTCAAGTGGTTAAGATGCTGAACTGCAGGCTGTGGAAGGTCAGTAGTTCAGCAGTTCGAGACCCGAGAGTGCCGCATGACGGAGTGAGCTCCCGTCTCTAGTTCCAGCTCCTGCCAACCTAGCGGTTTGAAAGCAAGAAATTGCAAGTAGATAAATAGGTACCACTTCGGTGGGAAGGTAACAGCGTTCCGTGCACCTTGGTGTTTAGTCATGCCGGCCACATGACCACGGAAACATCTTCGGACAGCGCTGGCTCTTTGGCTTTGAAACAGAGATGAGCACCGCAATCCTAGAGTCGGATTCGACTGGCTTTCGAGCAAGGGAAGCCTTTACCTTTACCTATATGCACATCCACCTGCACTGAAATAAAACCCACCATTATAGCCCGTCCTGTGGTTGAAGCACAACACTAATGTGGGTGCGCCCCCACGGGATGGCTGCGTAGGTAACTCACCACAGGGTGTGCAGTCTGGATTAAATGCTCTGTTACACTTCAAACCAGTACAATTTGAGGCGCCACTGTACCACACCAAGCTGCCAGTGTGACCGCAGCCCAAAACTGTTGGCACTCTGAGAGCCACCACTGAAGAAGACTGAGGTAACCTGAGAGAATTACCTCAGGAAGCAAATTTTGGAAGATGCCAGCTAGCTTTCTACTGCCACCCCAGCCAGCAGCCAGAGAAGATAATTCACCTTTCCTCTTCATGCCAGTGACTGAACTCACATGAGAGGAAGTAATCTCATGAGAGTTCAAGAAGATCTACAGGGCACCTAGGGCTTGTCGCACTATTTTTAAGAAGGCAATGGCACCGTTGCTTCAATAGTGAGGCAGGCCCTGCTGCCTTGGGCAGTAAAAGATCTTGAACCAGACACTGTTGGCAAGAGGACATAATTCAGTGTCACTACCCAACTCCAGAATCACACTCTTTTAAATCCCTAGTCGTTTTGGTTGAGTGGGATGTTTTGGTTATTCAGGAACTGTTTGTGGACATAAAAGCTCAGAGAAACTCTGGATCCTGCCCGATGACAGTTCTCTACCATGGTAGTTCCCTCACATTCTTCAAAGTCTGGCCTTGCTCCTTGTTTCCTGCTACTGGGCATCTTGCAAATGGTTGCTGAGGTGCATTGAAAGTGCATTAGAAGAAGAAGAGATTGGATTTATACCCTGCCCTTCACTACCCAAAGGAGACTCAGAGCAGCTTACAAACTCCTTTCCCTTCTCCTCCCCAAAACAGACACCCTGTGAGGTAGTTGGGACTGAGAGAACTTCTGACAGAAACTGCCCTTGAGAGAACAGCTCTGACAGAGCTTGTGACTGACCCAAGGTCACATCAGCAGGTCCAAGTGGAGGAGTGGGGAATCAAACCCGGTTCTCCCAGATTAGAGTCCATGCACTTAACCACTACACCAAACTGGCTGTCCAACTTGTGTGGAGAGCAGTACTTCCTCTAAGCCGTGGAGAATTTTTGTGAGCAAAAATTCTACTCTGCGGGCTCCAGGCATTAAAGTTGTGAGTGAGCAATTTGGCTACTGCATTAATTAGTTTGCTCTGGAGCCATCCTTCTTGAGTTAAGACAAAAATGTGTGAGCCGGAGGCTAAAAAACTGTGAGCTAGCTCACACTAACTCAGCTTAGAGGGAACACTGGCAGAGAGCAGTAAAAAGAACAATAAAGTCTTTGTTTTAAACCATGAAAATCAGTAGTCTTAAAATGCTTAACTTTGATGCATGTCGGCTTTGCACTTGTGTGGTGAAACTGTGGAGGTAGGGAAACTCACACAGCTTTGTTCTAATTTAACTGTAATAGCTGATTATGTCACAAAATTCATCCAAAAGAGGGATCCTTTTCTGTTTTCTGTATGCATCAAAATACGAAATAGCCTTTAAGGATTTACTTAGTAAAACTCATTTGTAGAAAAGCCACAGTGCTTCCAAGCAGAAGTTAAGCTTTCTTGTTCTATATATGGTCCAGAGGAAGGAAAGGAATATTTTTATGAGGCAGAAAAGGAAGACTAGGCTGTTGAAATCTAAACCGTAAAATGTGTGTCATAACTGAAATGAATTTTAATAGCTATTGTGGCTTATCTGAACGGGCATTGTGAGGCTAAATTTTTACACAAAGTACTAGCTTTCTGTACACCAAAGAAAAGAAAATAGAAAACTTCTCCCGAAAATTATTGCAATGGACAAAAGAAGTAAAATTTCAGTGGCTATGCATTTTAAAGCCCAGACAATATCATATAAGTCCAGACAGCGTTTTTAGGCGAGCCACAAAAATGTGTGCTATTTGCTTCCTTCCCACTGTATAGTAACAATAACTTAGCCTGTGTGTGATGAGATTCCAAATATTTTGTAATCTACAACAGCTAAAGGACGTTTTCAGCCCTTCCAGTGTGTTGTGCTATTTTTTCTTATGTATAGTTTTTTTGGTCACAGGGTCGCTATAACAAATCAGAGCTGTTGGTGTGAGCTTAGTGAATGGCTGTTCTACCCTATGGCTTTGGCATAAACAGTATGCCTTGAGAAAACCAGTCCACAGCAAAAGAAATGGTAGAAAATCTGAGGCAGGCCATGAGCTGTCGTCACAAAAACTCATGTCCTGCCACAAATTTTGTTAGTATTTAAGGTGCTCCTGGACTCTTGCTCTTTTCTACTGCTACAGACAGACTAACACGGATACCCATCTTGATCTGTCTCCATTAAAAAAAAGGTAAATGTCTCTTAACGATTGTTGGTATCTCCTCAGTAGGCTTGAAGTCTTAGGACATAGATTTGCCCAAGTATCCATCAGGGCTTTTAAGACGGGGTGTATTTTCCCCATCCTACCTGAAGGGAAGGCGCTGGTGTGTGTCGGTGTGAAAAGGAAGTACACGTGAGCTTCTGGCAGAGACAGAGATGTCTTCCACATGGGTTATCTGTCCTGAGTTCAGTGCTTTTTGGGAAACTCCCCCCCCCCCACTTCTCTACAACATATCGGTGAATTCAGCCAGTTTGGTGTAGTGAGAGCCAGTGTGGTGTAGTGGTTAAGAGCGGCGGACTCTAATCTGGAGAACAAGGTTTGATTCCCCACTTCTTCACATGCAGCCAGCTGGATGACCTTGGGTCAGTCACAGTTCTCTCAGAGCTCTCCCAGCCCCACCTACCTCACAGGGTGTCTGTTGTGGGGAGGGGAAAGGAGATTGTAAGCCACTCTGAGACTTCTTTGGGTATTGAAGGGCAGGGTATAAATCCGATCTCTTCTTCTTCTTCATGCACCTCTAGGGATTTCCCTGGCTTTTCTGTGATCTTTATCAAACCTGCTTTGCTCTCAAGTTTTGGGGGAAATTGCAGTAAAGCCTGAATTGTTGTTGTTGTTGTTGTTGTTGTTGTTGTGTGTATGGGGGAGGATTTGGATATTCTGGTTCACATGGCAGCCATTTCCTTCCCTGACACTGAGGGGAGCATTTTATATCATTAAAAAATTGGCGCTAGCGTATCAGTATATTGATATACCATTGCAATAATTGGTGCCACTGGTTCTCTGAATTCCCAGCTTTCATTTTTATAAAGTAAGTTTCTAGACCCTTCCCTTGTGGAGATAGAAGGAAAGGGGCATCACATCATAAAAAAAGAGACTAAAGACTTTTTTTTTTTTAATAAACCTGGGAATTCAGAACCTGCCGCACCTATTGTCACAGTGGTATAACAGTATAACAATTTTCTAGTGCTGGTTTTTTTAAAAATGTAAAAGCTCTGTTGGCCTTGGTAGGGGTAGCCACTTTGGGGGGATTGGGGCAGGGAAACTGCTGGGACACCTGCCTTGCGGAAGCCCGTTGCTGATGCGCGTGATCCGCAGCCACTCCAGCAATGGGAAAAGCAGAAAACCCTGATCCTGACAGCTGAGAACTAGAGAGAGAGATGGCTGCTGGTAGATGGAAGCATCTCTCTCTCTCTCACTCTTTGCCCTGCCTTGTAGGAGTGCTTCTTTGCTTCTACCTATATATTGGTAAATAAAAGCAAACACTACCCCCCAAAAAACATGTAATCTCCATTGATCCTTCTTCCAACCCAGGTAAGCAGCTCTTGGCACTCAGAGAAACAAGGCACATGCCGCAATAGAAGCTGCGCTTTTGTAAAGCCTAGGGATATAACACAAAAACTTTGACCATGCAAACTGCACACACTAGTCATTTCTGTCTTCTTAGAATCTTCTTGTACGATGACATGGAAAGTACAGACTGTGTGCTGCGCAGTATCACTTACCCATGTGGCATGAAATGGCATGTCTAGCTGCCTGCCTCCCACAATCTTCCAGAAGCAAGGGACGGTAAACATTGTGAAAAAAATAGGGTTAAGCACCATGGAAGAATAGTGTTCTAGTAATCAGGTATTTGGAGGGCTTAAAAACAGGAGCCACCTACTGGTTAAAACTTGTCTTCGTCCCGTGGGCCTAGTTCCCTTGGTCCTTGATGGTAGCCACTGGTCAGCCTGGCAAAAAGCAATAGAGGGGAAACGCCGGGAGTTTGGCCTTCCTTTGCAAGTCTTATTGCGCCTTGGGCACCAAAAAGCAAAAGAAACAGTTAAACAGCCCCTCTGGGATCAAGCTCTGCAATCAGACAGAGCACAGACACGGAAACATCCAATTATCCTCCAATGTACTAAATGCTCTCAACCAGCAGATTACCTCAGGTCCCTCACAGTCTCCAAATACCAGAGAATCTTTACTCGTGCACACTTTGACGTTCTATCCTCGACCCTCCTGGAAGGCAGATACCATGGTGTCCCAGTCTCTTAACAACTCTGCCCATGTCATGCAGGGAAAGTAAAGTCTGCTGCACTGGCCATTTTACAACGATATCCGATTTCAATACATAGCTCCAATTCTGTCAGCTTTACCAGGAAGATCTGAACAACTATACGTTTCCCTCCTTCTTGCGGACTTTTCCCGGGAGACAACTAATAAAGTTGTGAAATTTTGCCTTCAGGTGTGTGGGATATGCAAACGCCTGATTGAAGCCCAGATATAGCCTTTCAGCTGGAGGAAAGTACCTCTTCGCCACCCCATAATTTGTGCTCAATGTTAAGTCCCTGTTGCACCACATGTTCCCCTTACCCTTTTATCCCTTTGTTTTGTCTTTATTTTATCTCTGTTTGTTCTCTTCTTTTTATTGCTGATTCTTCAGAGCTGATTTTGTATCAAAATAAACAGTTGATGAATTGAAAAACAGGAATTGTGAATGATTCCTATGAGATACACACACTAGTAATTTCCTTCTGCTTAGAATCTGAAGTAGAACGTGCCTCTGATAGCTTATTCGAAGAAGAGATTGGATTTATACACTGCCCTTCACTACCCAAGGGAGTCTCAGAGCGGCTTACAAACTCCTTTCCCTTCCCCTCCCTACAACAGACACCCTGTGAGATAGGTGGGGCTGAGAGAGCTCTGACCGCTCTCTTTCTAGAACAGCTGTGCCAGAACTATGGCTTGCCCAAGGTCATCCAGCAGATGCAAGTGGAGGAGTGGGAAATCAAACCCGGTTCTCCTAGATCCGGGCCAGTCCGCACACTTAACCACTACACCAAACTGGCTCTCTTGAGCCTTGCAGAAAACCCACAATAATTAATATAACAAATTACTAATTATATCACATTGTATGTAATGTCAGAAGTCAGATACTTTCCCCAGAGTTCTCTGTTTTGCACAGAAAAATCACCCTTCAATTCCCTTTATTATTTTTTACAGTTTAAAAGTGTTAGAATTAATTTTTGTATGGATGAGGGATGAAAAATAAACTACAATGTCCATTAGGGGTGGAAGGATACATATGTTTAGCTGTGGATCTGGACATTTGGGCAGCCATTAATATTCAGTCAATCAGACTTGGAATTGAGTGAATATCTAGCCGGTGTTTTTTAAAAACAGGTAGTGGGGATTGGAGGGGAAATTATATTTCTGCACATGCATAGATGTGACAGTTCCCTGCCGAATGAGATGGACAACTCAGTAAATGTTACACTCCGGTGACGATGTTACAGGATCAGGATACAGGCTGAATCTATAGGTGTTAATTGCATAGTCCTAACATTATGCATTATGGTAGCTTCCTAAAAAATAGAAGCTCCTTGTGCAGGCAAAATTTCCTTCTGAAGAATGAAGATCAAACTCAGATCTTCCCCTTACAAGCCTCATGTCTCCCCTGTGGTCTCCTCATCTTATTTTGGGAAGATCTGCATTTGAAGGAAAATACCACTAGCAAAGGATGAGGTATAGTAATTCTAGAAAGTATTAGAACTCTTTGCCCTGACCTGGATGGCCCAGGCTAGACTAGTCTCATCAGGTCTCAGAAGCTAAGCAGGGTCAACTGTGGTTAGTATTTGGATGGGAGACCTCCAAGGAATACCAGAGTCGTGACACAGAGCCAGTCGATGGCCAGCCACCTCTGAATGTCTCTTGCCTTGAAAACCCTACAGTGTTGCCATTAGTCAGCTGTGACTTGACGGCACTTTCCACCACCACCACCATGGCTCTTTTTGTGGCAGGAACTCCTTTGCATATTAGGCGACACACCCCTAATGTAGCCAATCCTCCAAGAGCTAACAGAGCTTTTCTCACAGGGGCTACTGTAAGCTCCTGGAGGATTGACTACATTAGGGAGGGTGTCGCTTAATATGCAAAGGAGTTCCTGCTACAAAAAGAGCCCTGACTGGTGACACACCCCTAATGTAGCCAATCCTCCAAGAGCTTACAGTAGCCCCTGTAAGAAGAGCTCTGTAAGCTCCTGGAGGATTGGCTACATTAGGGGTGTGTCACCTAATATGCAAAGGAGCTCCTGCTACAAAAAGAGCCCTGAGTCTACTATTTTTGTCCTTTTGATCCTGATTTCTGGTTCGCAGGTGGTGTGTCATCAAACTTTGTGTGTGTGTGTGTATGTGTGTTAAAAGGGGTGGGGAAACACAACAGTGATACCAAGAACCATCCCAGAAAGCTTTAGACTTCCAAACCAGTGTTTCTAATTCCACATGGCAAACACTTTTGGGAAACAAGTATAGCATCAAAAGTTACTTTTAGTGAAATAAAGTCCCAAATTCCCCATGGAACAGTATGTTCTTGGGTTTACTTAATAGTTCTTCTGGATACTAGCCTATATTTTGTAAAAGCACAGGGAATACAGATAAGCAGCAGAGTAAATATGTATGTGTATGAGGCAATCTTGATACATAACAGGAAAGTCTTACTAGTAGATATCCATACATATGGTCAAGACAGAAAGTAACAACATATAATATTTTTTCCAACTGTTACATTTCTTGGGGAGGGGGAAAAAATCAGTAAAATTTTCCAATCTAGCATAGGTCTCCCTTATCACACTTTCCACTGAACCGGTTAAGAAAGATTAACATGTTTCATCTTGATATAAATACACAGAGGGGAGTTTTCAATGTAATTATTTTTTCTAGCTGCCCTACTGTTTCACTTGATTTATCTTTACTTTCCTTCTGACTTAAGTACCTAATTGTTTCTCTTCCCTTTCAGAACTTCTAATGTTTTAGATACCAGAATGTTGACTTTTCGTGTATTCGCCTTAAAAACAGAGTCAATATATTGCTTTACAATTGAAAGAAATGTTTCAAAAATATTTCAAAGCTATACATATTTTGTGTTATACAAACTTGGAAAATGGATGAGAACTAGGAAACCAGACAAGAAAGTTTAGGATCTTCTCCAGTAAGCTATGTTTATTATTTCTTTGGGGGTTTACAACCCACTTTTCAACCAAAATCTGCTTGAAAAGTGAGATACAATTAAAAGTAAATAATAATACAATCCAGTGCACAATTAAATAAACCACTGTTTCCCAACCTGTGAGTCAGGACCCAAATGTAGATTGTGAAGTCTCTGAAAGTGGGTCACGAACCAGCCTTTTCTAATGGCTGCCTCTGCCCTTTCCATTCTTCTCTTTCATATTTTGGAAACAAAGATCTGACCCTGGAAATAGTACCTTCCACATTCTACACAACCAAGATGCTTTAAAGCAGGGGTCCTCAAACTTTTTGGAGGGCCGGACTATAGTAAAAACAAAAACTATGAACAAATTCCTATGCACACTGCATATATCTTATTTTGAAGTGAAGAAACAAAACGGGAACAAATACAATATTTAAAATGAAGTAAAGTTAAATCAACAAACTTACCAGTATTTCAATGGGACTTCCTTAGCCCCCGCCCCCAAGATGACATCCCCCTCTGGCTGAAAGGGATCAGTCCCCCGGGGGCCCTTGTGGCACTGGAGGGGGGGTTCGCCGGCATTGCTCCCAGGGGGTTCTCTCCCCCCCGCAACAGACCTTTCCCGGAATGCACCTTCCCCCCCAAATGGGCAGGAATTCTCCACCTCAGAGTTGGCAACCGTGGCCGAGCCTGTCCCCCGCCTCCCTCCCAGGACCTCCCAGCAGCTGCCCCCCGCGCGAGCGACTCCCTCCCAGGACCTCCCAGCAGCTGCCCCCCGCGCGGGCCGTATAAATGTCCTCGGCGGGCCGCATGTGTCAGCCTTGGATGGGTTACCGCACCAGGCAGATTTGGGCTTGTGGATCACCAGACCAAAAAGGTTGGAAACTGCTGAAATAGATCACATCACCAATAAATACCAAAGCAATAACTGATTTAAAATCTGTTTAACTAATAAGGGCCTGTGCCAAAAAAAACCACCCTAATCTTGAAGGTTTTCTTAAAACTACTTAGATCTCATGGACACTAGTTCCACTGTCTAGGACTGACCACAGGCAACACTTGTTTGGCCACTGCCACTAATTTGAATGAGCAGGTATTACCAATACTTCTTCTGATATAACTCTTAGTGGGTTTGGAGGAACATATGGGAAAAGAGAGTTCCTCAAGGCCAACTTGATAAAAGGTTTTAAAAATAACTACGAGGACCAAGCCCGATGAGGAAAGGCAGAGGGAATTGGGGATGTTCCGTCTGGAGAAGAGGAGGCTGAAGGGAGACATGATGGCTCTCTTGAAGTATCTGAAAGGCCGTCACTTGGAGGAGGGCAGGGAGCTGTTCCTGTTGGCAGCAGAGATCAGGACTCACAACAATGGGTTTAAATTAAGGGCAGGAAGGTACTGGCTGGATCTTAGGCAGATCTTCTTTACAGTAAAAGTTGTGCAACAGTGGACTCAGCTGCCTCCGGAGGTGGTAGGCTCCCCCTCACTGGCAGTCTTCAAGCAGCGGCTGGACAAACACTTTGTCAGAGATGCTGTAAGTGAATCCTGCACTGAGCAAGGAGTTGGTCTAGATGGCCTGTATGGCCCCTTCCAACTCTGTGATTCTATGTTCTATAACCTTGAATTTGGACCCAAAGAGTATTGATAACCAAATAGCGATGTTGGTGTTATGGGAGTTACGTGTTCTTTCCAGTTGATTCAAGGGATTGCTCAGGCTGCAGCTACAGTTTGGAAACTGCCTACAAGCATAGCCCCACATAGACGATACAATACAATCATTAACCCTCCCTTCCTGAGGTGACATTCATCACCATTTTTAATTGTAGCTTTCCGTCCTGGGTTTGATATTAAAGCACCTCACTGGGATCTCGATCGTTTCTTTAGAGATAACATCTTCCAACTGCATATCAATATTGCATGAAAATAGCCACTGAAAGGAATGACCCCGCTTCGGATCATTCTCTCTGGGCGTCTGCTCTCCCTTTTTGTATTTCCACGGCGTCAGCACTATTGTGAAAGTCAAAATCAGAACTCACTTCATTTTCTTCTTTGTTCATTGCTTGAAATCTGTGGCAAAATCTCATACTTGGGACTTGCTTCAGTCATAATCATGATCTCTGGTGACCATGTTCTGTCTGCGGGCATGAGTTGAGAAGCCACGAGCGGGATCTTGCAGGTCCATTCTGCCAGCAGCGCCAGACAGTACAACCACCAGTGGAGCAGGTTCCCTGGGATCCAGGCCCACAAGTTTTAAGCGCAGCTTTTCTGTGTTACTCAACAGCATTCCAACAAACTGTTTCTTGTGACAGACTAGCAGTTTATGAAAACACTGAAAAGGTGAGGAAGGTGGGAAAAAGGAGGAAAAGGTGTGAGGAAATGATATTATCTAACTTCTAAAAACGAGCAGGTGAAGATAAAGAATACATTTAAACACGGTGCTTCAAAAATACGTGACTGGACCCAGACTATATAATTCCAAGGAAAAAACAAAACAAACATCTGTGCTCTTTAAAAAACTAAAGTATTCATTAATGCTTTCAGATTATCTGTTCTGAGGAATTTCTCCCAGTCTTTGTGGGCACTGATATGTTGTGGAAGTGACATAAGAGATTAAGGTCGCAAGTCTCAAACGGAAGCAGGTGTGCTGATGACCACTGAACTCAGTCTGGGCTCGAGTTCAGTGGGTTTAAGTATACTTAACTCTACTTGAGGGGGCACTCCTCTCCCAGATATTATTTAAGATCTATATGTGTCTCCTAGCCCAGCTGGCACAGAGCTTTGGGCTTGGATGTCATCAGTATACTGATGACTCCTAGCTGTATCTATTATTGGACGGCCACCCAGATGCCGGCCCACAAAATCTGGCTGTGGGTTTGGAGGCCGTAGTGCGGTGGTTAAAGAAAGAGTAAGCTGAGACTAAATCCAACTAAGATGGAGGTTCTGTGGCTGGAGGGGAGTTCAGGGTTGGGGCGTAGTCTTCCCACTCTTGACGGGGTGCCATTGACACCGGCACAGTCCGTCAAGAGTTTCAGTGTGATCCTGGATGCCTCGTTGACTATGGAGGCCTAAGTCACACATATTGCCAGGCTGGTGTTTTTTCATCTGTGCCAAGCTTGGCAATTGGCCCTTTTCTTGTCACACTCTTACCTAGCCGTGGTAATCCATGCAACTGTCACCTCCAGGCAAGACTACTGTAACTCACTTTATGCTTGAGACTGACGTGGAAGCAGTGTTCCCTCTAAGCTGAGTTAGTGTGAGCTAGCTTGCTGTTTTTTAGCCTCCAGCTCACACATTTTTGTCTTAGCTCAAGGAGGATGGCTCCGGAGCAAACTAATTTATGTAGCAGCCAAATCGCTTGCTCACAACTTTAATGCCAGGAGCTCACAAAGTAGGATTTTTGCTCACCAGACTCCACAGCTTAGAGGGAGCATTGCCTGGAAGCTCCAGCTGATGCAAAATGCAGCGGCAGGAGTCCTGACTGGAACATCACGGATGGCACATATACAACCTGTGCTGTGCCAGCTGCACTGGCTTCCAGTGGAGTACCGAGTCAGGTTCAAGGTTTTGGTGTTGACCTTTAAGGCCTTGAGCAGTCAGGGACCAACGTATCTGTGGGACTGTCTCCTCTGATATGTCCCTGGGAATGTATTACGCTCCTTGGATAGCAATCTGCTGGTGGTCCCCAGCCCCAAAGATATCCAGCTATCCTTGACTGGGGCCAGTACCTTTTTGGTCCTGGCCCCAACCCCAGCCTGATGGAACCCTCTGCCGAACTTCATTAGAGCCCTGTCGGATCTTATGCAGTTCCCCAGGGCCTGTAAGGCAGAGATGTTCCTCTGGGCTTTCAGTTGAGGGCAGCAACAGTTTCCACTCTGGTTGGCACCCTCTCCTTGTCCTCCAGACTTGCTTTGTTCTTCCTCTTCCCCTGCTCACGAGGCGGCCAGGCGATGCCAGCTCACCATTTGTACCATTGTTGTCTATGTATTTTATTTTTATGGTGTTTATGTTTTTAGCTATTGTTGTACATCGCCCAGAGGTGATTCAGAAATTGAATAAATAATAATAATGATAATGTATTTCTGTGTTGACAATGGAGGTTATGCTGTATAAATATTTCCACTTTTCAAAAAAATATCAGATATATAAAACAGTAATTAGAAATAAATTTTCTCTCTGACATAGATTTTTCTGAAGATTCTTGAGTACTCATTAGGTTTTGGAAAGTTTCACATTTTGTGCCTTTTAGACAGCTCAGGAAGTGTTTTTTGCTCTGATTGCTGTTTCTTTCCAATATGAGTCCATCTGCAGAAAAGTCTTGGAACCGATTGGTTTTTGAAGCCGTTAAACTGGAGGTGGGGAGGGGGTGAATCACAGGCTTCCTTTTGCTTGCTTCTTGTTCCATGTGTCTACTACAACACTCATAGTTCCAGCAGAGAACGTATACAACAACACAGGTTTTTCAAGATTGGGTATAGTGATATGGTAAAAATCATTCCATTTAAGGCTTGAGGGCAAGACTGTAGTCTACCATAAATGGGTCATTTCAATAAAGCGACCAGAAGGCAATCTTCCCCATTCCATTTCAACAGTGTAGACCTTTTTAAACCAATATTCTCTTGAAGTAAGGCTTTATAATTTAATACCAGGATATACCATAATCTATACTTTAATATGTCGACGATCCAGTTTTATCTGTCTGTGAAGAAGATTACATTCCAGATGTTTGAATTTATAATCCAGCTCTTCAGTAGTTTACAAAACTGCACCATATAAATGAGCAACAATATTAATTCTTATCTATGTGATGAGTCCACTTGCATTTTCTTCCTTTCTTCCCTTTATTTTTAAGAATAATCAGAGTTGTCGTGTGCACACCAATACGGAGGGTGGACAGAACAGGATCCAAATGATGTGGCATGGCTTATGGGACCAGAGAGGAGTTTTGTCCCTGGCTAGATGAGCATTCCTGTGCTGTAACAATACCCCAGTAGTACGACTACTAAATACATGTATAAAACCGTTTTTTTAAAAATACAAGTACAGCCTAGCAATGGACCAGAACCAACAGGTTGAAATTAAATCAGAAGAGTTTTCGGCTAAACATTAGAAATAACTTCCTGACAGTTAGAGCGGTTCCTCAGTGGAACAGGCTTCCTCGGGAGGTGGTGGGCTCTCCTTCTTTGGAGGTTTTGAAGCAGAAGCTAGATGGCCATCTGACAGCAATGCTGATTGTGTGGACTTAGGCAGATCATGCGAGTGAGGGCAGGAACGGCTGCATCAGTGCTTAGTTCTTGTGGCCCTTTGGGGTCAGGAAGCAATTTTTCTCCAGGCCAGTTTGGCTGGAGATCCTGGAGATTTTTTTTCATCTTCTGGGTGTGGAACAGCAGTCCCTGGGGGTGTGGGGTGAGGTATTTGTGAATCTCATGCATTGTGCAGGGGGTTGGACTAGGTGGCCCTGGAGGTCCCTTCTAACTCTTTGATTCTGTGAAGGGTGGAGACAGTGTGTGGGGACCCCTGCTGACCTTTGAGGTATCATCCAGGAAGAGCTCAGGGCTCTCCTGCAGTTACATCCCACATGGCGATCCCAGTAATGATGGGCATTCAAGTTAGGAGAAGAATAATGGGTTGGATCCAACCAGCTTTTCCACTGGTAAAAAGGGGAGAAAGGGGGCCCCCTTCGATCACCCAAAAGGGCTGTTCTGGGGATCGTGAGACCTCCGTGGACAGAAGCCAAGTGGAATAAAGAGGGGCATTTAGCTGTGACTGAGTAGAAAAGCTGGCTGGATACAAGCCATTATTTTCTCAACACCAAGAATATGGCGGCTTGATTCTGGGAAAATACTGTGAGGGAAAGCATCTGGATCCTGCAGGGGTATATATTACACAGGAAAAACAAATCCTATCAAACAACAAAACGGGATACGGACATGCAGAAGATAATGTGCCATACCCATACAGCTGTCGTGGGGAGCCCTTCAGTCAGCACTAGAGCACGTGGTCCCGGTCTCATGCTTTTTATGTGGTAAACAGGCCATAGACGTCTTTCTCCACTGAACCCAAGCCTGCCAAATTGCAGGATGCCATGTTTTGTGGTCTGTGTAGCCAGTTTCTCCAAAAAGAAGCCAGATAGACTGTGGCAGAGCTGGGTTGTATTGTTGGTGCCTCTAACTAAAATGGCAGAGGATTTTCAGGCAGGTTTTTAAAAATTCAAATGACCCTTACTGTGTCCAGCTATTTTTATATATATATAAAAGAGAGCCAGTTTGGTGTAGTGGTTAAGTGCACAGACTCTTATCTGGGAGAACCGGGTTTGATTCCCCACTCCTCCACTTGCACCTGCTGATGTGACCTTGGGTCAGTCACAAGCTCTGGCACAGCTGTTCTCTCAAGGACAGTTTCTGTCAGAAGTTCTCTCAGCCCCACCTACCTCACAGGGTGTCTGTTGTGGGGAGGGGAAGGGAAGGGAGCTTGTAAGCCGCTCTGAGACTCCTTTGGGCAGCGAAGGGCGGGGTATAAATCCAAACTCTCTTCATATTGGGAATTTTTAAAATTATTTTATTAAATTAGGTTTCTTGGCTGCACTTCCCTTCAAGCAGAGCTCAGGGCGGCTGACAACAGAACCGAGGCAATAAACAGTACAAGTCAAAATCAAATTTAAAATACCTATAACATATCGACAACGAAAACAATGCAAATTAGGCAAAGATAGCTACTGAACTGGCTAGATCAGAGTTTGAATTCTGGCTCTGTTCTAGATCCACTAGGTGACAAGTCACATTTCTGTGTACGACACTGGGAAATTCTTATCTCGCATGATTGTAGCTCGAGAAAATGGTCGTGCATTTCCCTTCTCTCTCTGTCTCCCCTTTTCTGTTGCTTAAATGAAGCAACAACATATAATCACAGGCCAGTTCCCAAAAAGGCTATTTTTTTTTTTGGAAAAAAGAAAAGTTATTTGATTAATGACAACGTCACTTAGGATGAGGTTTAACCTGCTGTTATCCCACAGCTCGATCTCTCGTGTGAGCTCCCTCCTCTGGGTGGCTGGCTGATTTTTGTTTCATTTAAAGCGTTCTATGGCATGAACTCACTTTTGTCTCTGCCCACATCACTGCATTCCTAAGATGTTTTTCACAGGCTTCAGCAAGATCATCTGACAGCAACCAGCAAGTCAATGAACTTTATACACAATTAAACACCAGAAGCTGGGAGAATTAGTTACTAAATACGACTCCCCCCCCACACACCCTTTCCTCATTTTGGAAGTGATACGTGGTACATTGGCCCTCCATGGGCAGAGCGTGTGGCACATGTAGTAATTTAGCTAGTTTTACATGATTTAATATTGAACAGACTTAAGAAGAATGATTGCATCCTTTACATGGGCCTCACGGAACAGTCACCTCCCACACTGTTTATTCAGACTCCGAGCACAGCCATTCACTGTTTAAGCCAGAGGAGGGAAGGGGGGGGAGAAATCCAACACAAATGCACTTCAGTTATTCTTTCTTTCTTTTTTTTTAAATCCAGAGAAGGGATTTTGAATTAGCACTGTTACAAGAGGATGGCGTTTTTCTTTCAGCACACAGCACTGCCGGTCCAAGCCACATCTCTAGTTGTTTATTTATTTAGTTAGTTTAGTTAACCATCTGAGGGTTCGAACACAGTCAAAGGACTGCGGTAGAAGTGGAATGACTCCTTTTGGCAACTGGAAAATAGTGTCTTGGAGAGGCTTAGGTTCAAGGATTTGATGCGAAATAAATTGAAAGTTTCAGATCAAGTCTGGGTTAGCACAACCTTCCAGGCGTGTGCGTTTTGACGGAGCCCTTTGTAACGGCTACAGAATTCTCATAAGGCCCCCCACTGACTTGGTTCTCAAACACTGCCGTATAGTTTCAGCCAGAGAAAGGAAAGTAGAAATGGAATGAAACTGGCCTGTATCCGACTACCTTAAAGGTGTATGTGTGGGTGTACTTCAGCTGATTTCCACATCTCACTGAAGACCCCCCCATTATATTGTTCCTGAGTGGTCCTGCGAGTGGGGCAGTCCTGGCTATAGCTCCAACTCTCCAGAAAGCGAGGTCAATTAGCTGTTTTGATCCTGGAGGGGAGGGGCTTATCCCAGGGATCTCCAGTCTTTTCAGCCCTGCTTTTGGAGCAGGATGTCGACAGTGGCGCTCAGCTAAGCGCAGCAATACTGGTAGTTTTTTTTCCTCAGGAGAAGACTTTCCTCAGGAAGAAGAAGGTGAGCAACCTTAAAGCCAGTGGCACTCAGAGCTTTCCAGTGTCAAGGCCACACCAAAGACTCCTGCCGAGGTCTCCAGTCTTCGGGCTTGGAGCACCCCCTCCCATTGGCTCCAAAGTTACAGGCAGAGTCTGTGGTCACCTGTTGGGAGCAACAACGCTCGCAGTTAGGCTCCCACAGGCCCAGAAGAGGCCGGCTCCATCAGGATCTGCAGAGGAGCAGCCCCAGTCCCAGTTTCATGACTGAACTGCTGTAAGACCTGTCTAGCAGCTAAGGAGGTCAGTGTGGGGAAGAGGGGAAACATCAGTTCCTGCTTAAGAACTGGGAAAGGGGAAGATTAACCCTTGCTTCACTGTTTTTTCCTAGGGGGGGATCATTGCTTTTACTTTCATTGTTGACGGGGAGTCTTATTTGGTGGGAATGGCCAAAACCAAATCCCAGAGAGTGGAGGCTGTGATTTAGATCTCCCTGCCTCTCCAGCTTCCACCTCCACCCCGGCTTCCCAACTGGTTAGCAAAGGGGAAGCAGCTAAGGACACTAAGGCAAACCTCCTGGCCTGAATTAGAACAGAGATGAGAAAGGAGATTAGGGAAGCCATGTGGGAGTTCTCACAGAGCAGCAGCCCTGCGGCTGGACCCTCACACAGGCAAGAGAGACATCCCAGGAGGGAGTCCATCCTCAGAAAGGGAAGAAGGGACAGTTCCTCTCCTCCCAGACCAAAAAGGAGAAGGGCAGTAGAGAGAGAGGGATCAAATGGAACATAGTCCTCTACTAAGTCTCCAGGCTGAAGATTCTGAGACCTCAGATTCATCCTTCACTAAAGAAGAAGGAGAATTATCAGAGGAGGAAGAGGTAGTAACAACAATGCAAACAAGGCTTTTCCCACAGGCCATATATGGCAGACTGCTCCCAAAGGTGCTGAGAGTCCTGGAAATATCCCATAAATCCAAATGGAAAGAGGAACCAGACCCAGACTTTCCAGAGGGATTAGATAGGATTCTTCCCAAGTCAGGAGCAGCCCCTTCATGGTTTGGTGTAGTGGTTAAGTGCGTGGACTCTAATCTGGGAGAACCGGGTTTGATTCCCCACTCCTCCACTTCCACCTGCTGGATGACCTTGGGCAAGCCATAGTTCTGATAAGAGCTGTCCTTGAAAAAGAGCAGTTTCTGTCAGAGCTCTCTCAGCCCCACCTATCTCACAGGGTGTCTGTTGTGGGGAGGGGAAGGGAAAAGGAGTTTGTAAGCCACTCTGAGACTCCTTTGGTTAGTGAAGGGCGGGGTATAAATCCAATCTCTTCTTCTTCTTCCCCTCCCAGCAGTCTTTTATAAGTTAAAGAAGGCGGAATGGGAAGCCCCAGGTAAACTTAAAATTGACTACCCTATTTTCTCAAAGTTTTATTCCCTGGTTCCAAAGACTGCAAAGAGGATCAAGCTGCCATTAGTAGATAAGAACATAAGAGAAGCCAGTGTTGAATCAGGCCAGTGGCCCATCCAGTTCAACAGTCTGTCACACAGTGGCCAAAAATACCAGGTGCCATCAGGAGGTCCATCAGTGGGGCCAGGACACTAGAAGCCCTCTCACTGTTGACCCCCCCCCTCCAAGCACCAAGAATACAGAGCATCACTTGCCCCAGATCATCACTTGCCCAGTGGCCAGCCTGGCATCCAACTCAGTGCTTCCTATAGAGGCAGACAGTCTGCCCAAGGATCCGTGCGGCAAGCAGGTTGAACAGGCTTTATGTAGGTACTTTGAAGCCTCAGCCACATCCCTGAGAGCATCAGCAGCAGGTTCCCTATTTGCTAGAGCCACTTTTTTATGGGCTTTGGACTTGGCGGCAGCAGGCAGCAATGACCCTAAAGGGCTCAAGGACGAAATCAAGAGGATTGCCCTGGCCACAGCTTTTTGTGGCAGATGTGTCCCTGGATGCTCTGCAGTTGGCACCTAGAACTATGGCATTCAGCGTGGCAGCTAGGTGCAACACCTGGCTTAGAAGCTGGGATGTGGACCCTTCAGCCCCGGCCAAGTTAGCGGTGGTCCCCTTCAAAGGCATCAATCTCTTCAGTGGTGGAAGAAAAAGCCCTTACTTCTAAGAAAAAAGAAGGGATTTCCAACGAGGTTTCAGTCCTTTCAAGAGTCCAAGTGTCCATCACACACAGGATACTCCAGGCTCTTCAAAGGAAGATGGCAGAACAAACCACGAGAGGAGGGCAGATCTTCCTCTTTCCATAAACCCAGTCAAACCACGAAGGGACCCAAGAAAGGAACCTCTGCGTGACTATGCCAAGTCAACAGGAACCACAGGAACTGGAGGATGTCTGCAGAGTTTTGCAAGTCATTGGCAGTAGACGGTAACTGATGAGTGAGTGCTGGATACAGTAACCAATGGATACTCACTAGAATTCAATTCCATTCCACCCAGATGTTTTCTCCAGACTCCAAAAAACTGGTCCAGTCAAAAACACCAACTTTTGGAGATGGCTATCCAACTTCTACTGGAACTCGGAGTCAAAGTGCAAAGAACCCGTGGGGTATATTTAGTGTTCTCCATAGTACCAAAGAAGAATGGGGATGTTTGGGCAATCCTGGATCTAAAATGGCTAAACAGGCGTATTGGAACAAGGAAGTTCAAAATGGAGATGCTCAAATCTATCATGGTAGCCATTCAGAAGAGGGACTTTTGCTCTCTCGGAGGCCTATTTACATATCCTGATATGAGAAACCCATCAAAAGTTCCTACACTTTGCATACAATGGGAGGCACTTTCAATATTGGGCACTGCCTTTCGGCCTGAAGTCATCACCCAGGGTTTTCACCAAGAGTTTCACTTTATCCATACCTAGACAACATCTTGATCAAGGCACCCTTTCTCCATCAGGGAATGGAGGTGGAGAGCTGAACAGTGACCTGCCTTCAGGAACATGGGTTTGTGATCAACAAAGAAAAGAGCAGCTTCCATCCAACTCGGACAATCATACACCTGGGAGTAGACACGGCCCAGGTCAGAGACTTCCTGTCTCAGGAGAGACAGCAAAAGATTCAGACAATGGCAAAAGGGGTCCTAAAGAACCCAGAGGTGGAGGTCATGGTCCTGGCTCAACTTTTGGGAATGATGATATCTTGTCAAGATGTCCTACAATGGTGCAGGTTTCATGCTTGGCCACTCCAAAGGTTTTTGCTACCATATCAGGAGGTCATAGTACACAAGAGATGCAAGATAGTAGAGTAGCCAGAGGCTCTCAGGCAAGAAATCAACTGGTAGTTGGATCCTGCACACTTTCACCAGGGTCTGCCACTCAGAGAGCCAAAGAGGGCACTGTTGACCATGGATGCGAGTATATTGGGCTGGGGGACCCATGCCCAAGGAAGGATGACACAGGGCACCTGGTTGAAGGAGGAGACTGTCAAAAGTATAAATTTTCTGGAGCTCAAAGTCATCATGCTAGGCCTGGTGAAACTCCAGGATCTCCTTTCAGGTTGCCATGTGTTGGTACATATGGACAATATGACAGCCAAGGTATATGTGAACAGACAAGGGGGTACCAGGTTCAGATCCCTTCACAAGAAAGCATGCACACTGATGAAGTGGGTGGAGAGTCACCTCAGATCATTAAAAGCAGGGCATATGGCAGGCCAGGACAATGCCTTGGCAGACTGGTTGAGCAGGAGGGCTCTGCATCAAGTGGAATGGATGTTATGCAGAGGGGTCTTCCGACAGCTTTGCCAGAAATTTGGCACGGCGGAAGTGGACCTCTTCACCACCAATCAAAACTGTCAAGTCCCAAGGTTCATATCAAGGGAAAGAAATCCTCAAGCCATTGGGATAGAAGCACTGAGTTGCAAGTGCCCTCATCAGGTGCCGCATGCCTTTCCCCGGGTGCAGCAGTTGCACAGAGTTGTACAGATGATCATAGAACAAAGAGCAGAAGTAATACTAATAGCGCTGTTCTGGCCAAGAAGGAAGTGGTATCAAGACTTGAAGAGGCCCTCAATTGCGGTTCCCTGGTATCTTCCACTGGGGGAGGACCTTCTGTTACAAGGGTCAATGCCACACTCTCGTCCAGCCTTGCTAAAACTCACAGCCTGGAGGTTGAGCACAGTTAGAGGGGGTAATTAAGACCATGTTAGTCTCTAGGAAGGGATCCACAAAGAGGGCCTGTAACAGCATGTGGCTGGTTTTCCAAACATGGTACCTAGAATGGTGTCTGGAACCCTTATCAATTTTAGTTAGTGGGCTACTTCCTTCAAGAAGGGTTGGAGAAAGGCCTCAGCACTGCCACCTTTAAATGCCAGGTAGTTGGTATCTCAGCAGTTTGAGGTGCTAGAAAGGGAAAATCTCTGGTTCAATATCCTCATGTTAAGAGATTCTTAAAGGGAACCTTGTTATTAAATCCTCCACAGGTTCATCGTTTCCCCATGTGGAATCTTAACCTGGTGCTGAGGGCATTTTCCAAAGAGCATTTTGAACCCATGGCCTTGTGCCCTCTCAAGGAGTTGATATTTAAGAATCACCTCGGCTAAATAGGTTTCGGAGCTGCGGGCACTATTTGTGGATAGGGAGCTCTGCGTGTTTCATAATGATAGAGTTGTACTCCGCCCTAACACAGCATTCATTCTGAAGGTGGAATTCACCTTTCATAGAATGGAAGAGATAGTGCTGCTGCCATTTTGCCCTAACTCCAAACATGAGAGGAAAAGGGAGTGGCATTGCCTAGATGTCCATAGAGCTTTAAGCTTTTATCTGAATAGGACTAAACAGCTTCACAAATTTGGTGTAGTGGTTAAGTGTGCAAACTCTAATCTGGGAGAACCGGGTTTGATTCCCCACTCCTCCACTTGCACCTGCTGATGTGACCTTGGATCAGTCACAAGCTCTGGCAGAGCTGTCCTAGAAAAAGAGCAGTTTGTGTCAGAGCTCTCTCAGCCCCGCCTACCTCACAGGGTGTCTGTTGGGGGAAGGGGAAGGGAAAGGAGTTTGTAAGCTGCTCTGAGACTCCAAGTGAAGGGCAGGGTATAAATCCAATCTCCTCCTCCTCCTCCTCCTCCTCCTCCTCCTCCTCCTCCTCCTCCTCCTCCTCCTCCTCCTCCTCCTCTTCTTCTTCTTCTTCTTCTTCTTCTTCTTCTTCTTCTTCTTCTTCTTCTTCTTCTTCTTCTTCTTCTTCTTCTTCTTCTTTTTGTGTCCTTTAGGAAGGCTGCATTGGAGCAGGGAGTGCCCCCTTCTACCCTAAATAGAAGTCGTATAAGGCCAGAGGTTTGGAGCCACCTCAAGGCATCATGGTACATTCATTAAGAGCAGCAGAGACATCTGCAGCCTACAGATCCTTCTCATCCTTAGAGAAGATTTGGAGAGCAGTTACGTGGAAATTGGTGCATTTCTTCACAAGGCACTATGGAACAGATAAATTGGCCACTGCTAGGGCAGCCTTTAGCAGGAGGGTTCTGCAGCACACTCTCTAGGTCTCAAAGGTGGACAACTTGCCCTGGAACACACTACTTTCTACATCCCACTCGTGAGGACTGCCCCACTCACAAGGACCACTGGAGAATGAAAGATTCGTCTTCACTTACCATGAAGCTTTCTTCTTGGTGGTCCAGGAGTAGGGCAGTTCATCCCACCCATGGCTTTTCTTGTGACGGCTTCTAGGGCATTTGGGGGGTCTGCTGGAGAATCAGAATAGTAGTTCACCCCAATGGCAAAGAACAGGGGGGAATTCAGTTTAAAGTGTTGCCTGAGAATAGGCTAGACAGTTAGTCTAGACTGTTTTGAGATTAAAGTTAGTGTTTTCTATAATGTGTTATGGTGTTGGTGCACTAAGAATGTTTGAAGGGGGAGTTTTTTTCTCTCGTTATGATGGTGGGAGGCAAGACTTGGAAAAGGACTGGAGATCCCTGGGACGAGCCCCTCCCCTCTGGGATCAAAACAGCCGATTGTCCCTGCTTTCTGGAGCGGAGGAGCCGTACCCAAAAGCAAGGACTGCCCCTCTCCTGGATCACCAAGAAGGAAGCTTCATGGTAAGTGAAGACAAATCTTCAGTTATCCCCAGTGTGGAGGAGGGAACCTGTGGAAATTGCTGCCACCATCTTAAGAACCTGAACAGCACTTAAGTTTTCTTAACTGTCTGGTTAGATACAAGCCACAAAATTCAGTTTATAAGAGCAACATCTTAGAACAGGTCTCACAACGCAACAAACTGAACATTACCAGTTATTCATTGTGGCCTGTCACATCCTTCACAATGTCCCTCGAGGCAGCAAACCAGGAAGCTGATTAAGTCTTTGTTAGTGGATAGGTTGGATTCTTGTTGGTAGTTTCCAAGGTATGCAGGCTTCGAGCCCAAGCTGATGACTGCTGGGAATCTAAACCTATTTTCCAGTGCAATCATTTGAACCCTAAAATTATGTAAAAATGTGGGTTGGAAAGCAAAGTGGCTATTAGAGCTATAGGGTTATTGCAGGGCCTCATCTTATGAATTGGATGAATGATTAGTCCGTACTTTAGAGAAGCAGTCTGAAGAGCTTGGATGAAATCCTGTAGAAACTGGACATATATGGAAGGATATTGGCATGGTGTCAACTGAAACTCTTAGCAGCCTCAATGTCAACTGCACTTCTCTATTTGTGTGAGTTGATTTTGCCATTTGATGACGGGGAATGTACATTTTTTGAGATCCACCACTGAAAATCATTCTTATTTTTACAATGATTCGAATTAGAAACATTGTTAACAAGAATATTATTTTCAAGTGCCAGGTTACTTTGTTTGCTTTTTAATCAAGCCAAGTCAGTCTGGGCTAGAGGAAACAGAATTGGCTACCAACAGCAGATCATGAAAGATAAAACAAGATTTGCTATTGAAACCAATTACTACCAACCTTAAGTGCATATAGTGGACCCTGCTAGATCAGACCAAAGACCTATCCTGTTTCTCACAAAGGCCAGCTGTCTTCTTCAGGAAGTCCATTGGTAGGCATAGATGCAATAGCCCTCTCCTTGGATTGCCTCCCAAAAACTAGTATTTAGTAATATAGTACCTCAGAACCAAGAGTTTTTAGTGAACCACTGGGGTTCCTCCACAAATTTGCCTAATCCCCCTTTAAAGCAGTCTAAAGTAGTGACCATTGCTATGCATGACACTGATTTCCACAAGTTAACTATACTTTGTGTAAAGTACTTTCCTTCATCTGTACTGAATTCGTACTGACTGTACTGACAATTTGATTTGAGTGATTCTAAGTTCTAGCAGTACGAGGGAAGGAGAGAGCTCTTTGCCTTTCCTTCTTTCCAAACCATTCGTAATTTTATAATCCCTCTCCTTTCTTATCATGTTTTCTCTACTGGAAAGTTCCAGATGCTTTAACTTTTATTTTCAAGGCAGGACTTAACATACCTTGATTATGTTGGTTGTCCTATACTGCTGTATAATACCTTTCTAGATGCAAGTCAACCAGAACTGTACAAGGCATTGTAGTATTGGTTTATCTAAAGGCATTAGATTTGTGGTCATTTCAATTTCAGTTCTTTTCCCAGAAATCCAAAGTATGAGGGTGTTTTTTTTTCCTTTTGCACTTCCTCATTCTGTTGAACTTACGTTTTTCTTGCGCTGTATTAACCTGTTACCTATGTGGTAGCTCTTGGGCATGAGGTTGTCTTGAGCCTAAAGTTTGCACCTGTAAAGTTCAACAGAATGAGTGTTTAATCTTCAGACATGTTTCCTTGAGCAGGAAATGTGCAGTAGCTCCAAAGGTATACAATACTACGTTATACAACAAATTTAGAGTCCAGCGGCACCTTTAAGACCAACAAAGGTTTATTCAAGGTATGAACTTTTGTGTGCACACGCACTTTATCAGATAAAGGATTTGAAAAAGTGTGCCTTGCACACGAAAGCTCATACCTTGAATAAACCTTTGTTGGTCTTAAAGGTGCCATTGGACTCTAAATTTGTTGTACTGCTTCAGACCAACACGGCTGACCAACTGGATCTAATACTATGTTATATTACTGATATAAATGGTTATCAGATTATGGTATGGTATGATATACCCTGATCTTGTCAGATCTTTAAAGTCCCTCACTGTGGTTGCCATTAATCAATTGTGACTTGACAGTGCTTACATACACATATCAGTGCCATCCTAAGCAGAGTTACGCCTTCCTTAGCCCATTTACTTCAATGGATTTAGAAGGGTGTAACTGTGTTTAGGATTGCAAAATTGCACTGTATGTCACCTGCAAAATTAAGGCATTGGTTTGTCAGTAAGATTAAATGTGCATATACTTACAGTTGCACCGTAGAATTTCCATTCATTTTCGAGTCAGAAACAGCATGCAAATAAAAAACCCAAATAAAGAAAAGTGACGTGGAAAACTACTCTTATAACATTTACATTTATCTTGCTTGTTCTTTGTTTCCATGCTTGTGTGCTTTCATGAATAATCTGTACCGCAGTTTTAATTCTTAACCAAGCCAGCTTTGGTGGGTTAAATAAGTAAGATACATTGTCATGTCTAAAATGGAAGCCATTTCCATTTGGTTCTCAGGTGGTGTTCCATACTGGCATTTCTTAGGGTCTCATCCATACAGCTTCAGCATATGAACCTTGCCGTATGTTTTTAGACCATTACCATCTGGCAAGAGCTTAGGTAAACAGTGAGATTTGGTTGACACAATGTATGTTGTTGCTACAGTTATGATATGATGTCCAAATGTCCAAATCTGCTAGAGACAGAGCCTGGGTGTTTCCAGTTCTCAACAGCACTTGCTGGGTGTATGTATTTTCATTGAGACTCCCCCTAACATTTTCATAAATGGGAGAATGTGCTCATTGGCGTACTCATAGATCTTCGGATCATGCTCTTCATCTGCAAATCCTTGAGAGCCAGTTTGGTGTAGTGGTTAGGAGCACGAACTCTCATCTGGGAAAACTGGGTTTGATTCCCCAGTTGTCCACATGTAGCTGCTGGTGTGACCTTGGGTCAGTTACAAGTTCTTTCGGAGCTGTTCTCTCAAGGGCAGTTCTCAAGAGAGCTCTCTCAGCCCCATCTACCTCACAAGGTGTCTGTTGTGAGGAGGGGAAGGGAAAGGAGATTGTAAGCCACTCTGAAACTCCTTTGGGTAGTAAAGGGCAGGGTATAAATCCAATCTCCTCCTCCTCCTTCTTTTTCTATGGAAGTGGCAGCTTCTACAGGCAATTCCTACACTGGATTTTCTCAGTATGACTATTAAGCAAACAGTAATAATGATGATAAATAAGGAAGGCATTAAAAAAGAGAAGGAACTTAAATCTCACATTATTGGAATAATTAATGCTGAGGCCCTTTGCAAAAAGGAGGAGGGGTTAAGAGTTGAGTTTTGGAGAGAGGTCTGAACTTCCTTATGGAGTCATAGTGTGGAGGAGAATAAGGAGTGTGTATGTGTGTGTGACCCTCAACAACAGAACAACCCTGTTCTTGTGGTTTAATGTGCGCAGTAACCTGAACTCAGTAGCTGTTGTGGTTTATCCGTTACCAAGAAGGATGCTTTTCTAAGAATACGGTTTCTTCCTGCCGCATAGCTAAGCCAAGGGTCTTCTTCTGTCAATTTGTCAGCTGTGCAGATTACTGTTTAAAATAACTGTTTGGTGGTAATAAGCCAAACAGCCCTTCAATTCACACCGCAGGTGACCTGGATAGAAATTATATTGACTGAAGCAGCATTTAAGCGCATGACACCAACATTACATTTGAGCATGTGCCAAGAAAAGCGCAAGCAAAGCCAAAACTGGCAGCAAGGATGAGGGATTAGCTTTGTCCTTCTAGGTCATTAAATGAGACCTTCAGACAAGCTTCCCACTTGGGAGTGTGAATGCCATGTTTATGGTGCAAAACAGAATATAATAAATCCCCTTCAAGTATTGTCCGCAAAGAAAAAAAAATCCACATACCTGCTATTCACTTGCCCTGCTGCCAGCAAGTGGGTCATTCGATCTTCTTATCAGAAATGTGCTGTGCAGCTTTCCTTAGTTTTGCAGTAGGACTGCAAACTGATTTGAAACCACAGACCAAATGAAACAGTTTTTAAAAATCCTTAGTCATCTTCAAATATACATACTATATCTGTGGTTGTTTCCAGTGAGGGAAATCTAGTTTCCGAGGCACATACACTTGATTTGCCCCAGCACAGAATGTTAATCCCCTGATAGTAATACAGAGTTGTAAAGCACAGAGTCATATCTGACAGTGTTAACACTAACGTTAAAATAGGGGGGGAATTTGGATTTAGGATTGCCAGAATTTTTTATGTGAGAACATTAGAAAGGTCTGTCCATAACAAGCTCACGCACTAGCTTGAGTTGCATGCAAAGGAGTTAACAATCTGTCTGTATCGGGTATTGTCCTCATTTTAATGCTTTTATCCTCAGGAAAGCTCCTCCATTAGCATGTCACAGGCCTGGGGAACTCCTACAAGATAATGCCTTAAATTTGCTATGATGTGCAACGCTGTGATGTTCTACTATTACATGAGCCTCCCAGGGGTATCTTCTCCAAGCAAGGCACTGCTGTCCATTCAGCAGCCAGACAACTATGTGGCAGTGTTTGAGCCTCCTCCGGCACTGGGCTCCCTCCCGTTCACTTACTACTTAGAGGTATCACCATGCTGTCCTTTGTGCTACCTCATAGAAAAAGTGAAACCCTCAGAATACAAAACCCTTTAGAAATTAGAAATTCCATTAGAGATTGCTCCTTTTTCATCCTTGTAGCTTTGGTGGTTGTCCCAAGTTTTCAAAATGGCTTTGTTACAGCAGGCTCTGGCAAGAGTTTGATCCAGGCCAGGGGCAGTCTTAACCAATGGGCAACAGGGGCAGCTGCCACCAGCCCCAACCTCCTCCACGCCCCAACAGAAGGAGCTGACCGTTTGGCAGCACACCCACCCTGTCTGGGACTTCGGCACCTGGGTTTCTGGTGGCAGCCGCAGTTCCTGTCCACATCACGTTGCTTGGACCCCGGTGGCAGGGGATACACATGACTGGGGGGTCTGGGAGGGTGTGGCAGTGATTCTGGGGCCACATTCTGGGCTTTTGCCCAGAGCTGTAGAATCACTAAGACAGCTTCCAGTGCAGACCTTTGTTACAATTACTGTGGGTTGGATGCCATGGATCTGTTGAATTGCCGAGGTGCTTTCCTCCGGCACAGCTCCTTGCCAACGGGGGGGGGGGGTGTTTCTTCCAGGGGAAAACACCTTGCTAGCACAACAGATCTGCAGGATCCAGCCCTAATATTTGTAAATGACATTTCAAATACCAGAGGTGCATATGAGACCATGTTTAACAGCTGAAATGGCCACTATCCAGGGAACCGTGGAACTAATTTTGTTGGCCCAAGAAGATCTTAGAATTTTGTTTACTGGGATAATACACCCCTTTTCCCTCCTCGCACACAAAAAATGGAAAGGTTATGTTTGGCTAAGGGTGTTGTTTTTAAAGGCTAAGGGAGGGAATCAAAAAGGGTTTCAAGATGACAGGGGCGCCAGCTTAAAATAATTAAAATTCGGAATTGATATTAATGATTCCTGTTTCCTGTTCCTTTTGTCTCTTGTTCTGTTAGGCCCCAAGCCATTGGCAGGGCACCAGGTACAATATTATGGTCTTTGCAAATAACAATTAAAAAAAAAATTAAAAGTTTAACTGAATTAAGTGAGAACTTTGCATAAGTCTAACAAGTTCTTTGAATTTCAGCCATCGCGTGTAATTGCATTATATGTGTTTGCGTGTGGGTGTGTAAAGCTCTATCAAGTTGCAGCTGACTTATGACGACCCCAGCCAGGGCCTTTCAAGGCAAGCAAGAAGCAGAGGTGGTTGGCCATTGCACTTCCTCTGCAGAGTCTTCCTTGGTGGTCTCCCTTCCAAGTACCGACCCAGCTTAGTTTCCGAGATCTGATGAGATCAGGTTATACCGTGCTGCCTCCCCCGTTACATTTTATAGTTTATAAATAATAGCACGGCTTCCTGATATCTGTCAATTCTGTCTTAGCTTTTGCAGGTATCCTTTTAACCATATTAACATTTTTGGCTACCAGTTTTTTTGTTTCTGTTTAACTTCCTTCCCCTTCTTTGTTCCAAATGTGGAACCTCAATCCACAACCTATTTACTCCAGAATAGTTTTATTAAAATAAGTGTCCCAATTATAAATGGAGTGACTTTGAAAAGGCATACGCATTATTCTGTCTGATGTGTTTTGTTCCCGTCTCTAAGGAAAATACATTAAGTGCTATAAACTAGAGTTTCCAGGGGAAAATGTGGCTCATATTATACTATATTTGTTCAGTAAAATACTCTGAACTCTAAGAACACCGGTTGTGGTGTGTATCTACATTCTAAGAATTAAATCAAGTGGTGTATATTTACGTTCTAAGAATTAAATCATCCTGTCACATCAATTGAGGCTTCCTGCTCTTAAAGAAATGAGAGAGAGAAAGAGAAAGAAAGAAACAGAAAAAGTCTGAGACAGAAACTGATAACACATGTTTCAAACAGTAACATTATATATGCTCTCCTAAAACCCCAGTGTCCCTATAGAAGAGCCCTTGGTTCTCCATACTGGATAGGAATTTGGTGCAGCTGTGGTTGAATGCTTTCCAAGATTCCATGCAGCCGTGAACTAGCTGGAGTTTTGCATTCTAGAAAAGGAGATGCTGAAGTACAGGTCTGGCTGGAGTCACTGTCTTCTGATCCAGAACACTAATCCCTGAAGTCTGGGGGAATTCTTTAGGTCATCGTCACTGAGGGAAATGTATACCTGCCCAAGGCCTTCTTTGTAGAAGTGAACCAAAGGTCTTGCTGCAGCTGGCTGTTAAACCTACGCTTGGAGTATACCACATCGGACTACAGGTAGGGATTCTAGCCTAGTCCATCCAGGGTCCTGATCATATGCAAAAGACGGATTTTAAGGGCACGATCGCACGGGAACATCTGGCAAGCGTCCCGCACCCATCAGCAACCCGTCTTGCTCCGCCGAAGACGCAGAGTTAAAAAATACTAGGGGAAGTGCAGTATCAAACGGGTTTGCAACGGGTCACAGACGGACTTCCCCATGTGATCACTCTGGCACGCTCCCATTGCGTCAGTGATCCCTCGTTGAAGCACACCGGAAACGTGGCGACGGAAAAAACCTGATTCACCCGCCGGTGCGTCTGATCATGCAGTGGCGCGTCAAATTAATACAGTGCAAATAGCCTTGCTCCACCCCACCCCACCCCGGGTTATCTGGCACGTGTGACCGGGACCTAGACTGACCTTTTCTCTCTTTGTTGTGAGAATAAAGCGGGGAAGGGGAGAACGATGCAAGCTTCCTTGGGTCCCCGTTATTTATCTATCTCAAGTGTCAAAGTTGCAGATAAATAATGAAATAAATAGATGAATGAAGAGAGGAGAAGCCAAATAAGATGAGTACATGATCTCAGGTGAAGGCTGATCTTTTGAGAAAGTGGCAGGCGATGACCCTTCACACAAGCGTGTTTGTTTTTGTTGGTTCTGAGTGGGGCTGCCAACTGCAGGTTGAGGCATTCCTGGAGATTTGGTGGCAGAGCCCTGGGGAGGGCAGTTGATGTATTTATTTAGGATATTTCTGTGCTGCTGCTTCAGAGACCTGCCCGAGGTGGCTTACCATTATGATCACCGCAATATTAGAAACAAGGCACTAAAAACTTTTTGGAGGAGTTTGGGGAGGGGGGAGAGCTCATCAGGGATGTGATGCCGCAGAGTCCACCCTCTGGATACTGCCATTGTCTCCAGGAAAAACGATCCCGGTATTCTGGAGATAGGGCCGCGGTGGCTCAGAGGTTAAGACGCTGAGCTGCAGACTGGAAGGTTCGAGACCCTGGTGCCTCATGACGGAGTGAGCTCCCGTCTCTCGCCCCAGCTCCTGCCAGCCTAGCAGTTCAAAAGCAAGAAATTGCAAGCAGATAAACAGGTACCGCTTCGCTGGGAAGGTAACAACGGTCCATGTGCCTCGGTATCTAGTCATGCCTACCACATGACCACAGAGAAGCCTTAGGACAGCACTGACTCTTCGGCTTGGAAATGGGAATGAGCACCGCCCCGTAGAGTCAGATTTGACTGGCTTTCGAGCAAGGGAAACCTTTACCTTTTTGGTCTGGAAATAAGTTGTAATTCCAGGATAAACTCCAAGCCCCAACTGGAGGCTATCAACCTTATTTCTGGGTGCACATCTGACCCTCTTACCTAGAAGTGAGGGGGGGAGAGAGACAGAGAGAGAATTTTTACCAGTTTGCAACTTCGACACTTGAGGACAATCCTGCAACCTCTCTTTTTCTTAGATGCACAAATTCTGGGTAAATTCACTGCCGCAGGAGGTGGTGGCGGCGGCTACAAGCATGGATGGCTTCAAGAGGGAATTGGATAAATATACGTAGCAGAGGTCCATCAGTGGCTGTTAGCTGCAAGGTATAGATAGGAACTCTTGGTCTCTGGGACAAGTGATGCTCTGTATTCTTGGTGCTTGGGTGGGCATCCGTGGGAGGGCTTCTCATGTCCTGGCCCCACTGATGGATCTCCTGGTGGCACCTGGTATTTTTGGCCACTGTGTGACAGAGTGTTGGACTGGATGGGCCATTGACCTAGCCCAGCATTGGCTTCTCCTATGTTCTTATGTTCTTAAAGACAGGTTATCTCTTTTGTTGGCACTTGAGAATGACCAAGGCACTTTCTGGGTAACGAAGATTTAGCAGCCATCATCCCTATTCTTGCTGCCTTCAGGGTTCACTGCTACGATATGTCATGGAGGTAGGCCTTGGTTAGTTATTAGAAGGTGCAGAGCACAACCATCCCCCTACTTACAGAAACAGGAGTATGTAAGAATTTTTGGTATCAGGTGTACCATTGCTTATCAGCTTTTAAATGCAATTCAAAAAACTATTATAAACTGTAAGAGACTGAAGTCCAGCATATCTAAGAGAGTGCCTCTCCCAATAGAAACCCTTTCAAGCTCTGTTCTAGGAGCCATCTTTTGAGACATCTGTTCTTACTGAGGTGTTAAACTTATGTTTGGAGTATACCACAGCAGACTACAGGTAGGGATTCTAGCCTAGCCTTGTACTGGATATTCCAGATTTCTGTGGTAGGATCTTTGGGTCTTTGCATGCACATTTTGCATGGTCAAATATTCAGTCATATGCGCCGCTGTCATCAGTCCGCAATCCAGACACAGATTTACTTTCAATGAAAGCCAAACTAGATGTCATGGCAGCCACATATATTTAATAAAGCATCTTCTTAGTTCATTATAAAGTAGGGTATGGATGTAAGACTAGCCCTGCTGTATCAGACAAAGGACCTGCCTAGACCGGCATCTTGCATTCCACAGTCACCCATCAGACTTCTGAAGTAAGATTCAACTTCTCTGTTCCACACTCTGAACCTTGGTTTGTTATTTGTAAGCAAGTCCTATTGATTTCAGTGGGATTTACTGCCAAGTGATATGAAAGATCAGCCTTTTCTGCATAACCACCATTAATAATTGCGTTAGTTGCAAGCCTCCTGGAGCAGGAGTCTGAAGAGACGCCCTAGAAATATTCTTAATAAACAATAAAAAAGTATATTCATTCCTTCTTTCCAGGATCTTTGTTTAAAAGCAATAAATGTTCATACAACCAGCTAGTTGCGAACAGTTGGTGTTAAATTACCTCCTGCAGTGACAACTGAGTGCCAGAGAAACTGTGAGAACCTATAATGGTCATTTGCAGAAGCCAGAAATGATCTTGAGTGATTCCTATATATGCTTATAAATCTGTGTGCCCTGACTTCATTATTTATTTATATAATTATTTTATTAAAATGTATATCCTACCTTTCTGCCCTCATAAGGACCGCCAAGGTGGCTAGTAAATTAACCCATACATAACAAAATCATGTCTTGAAATTTTAAAACCAACTGAAAAAGAACATAAAACAATTAAAACCAGAGCTGAAATATGGTCAAAAACCTAGAACAACAATTAAAACACTGGGTAGGAAGGAGGAATCACTGATAGGCTTGCCAGGTTTCCGGTCGGGGCAGATGATCCCCTGCTTTTGTGGGCTCTGGCCCACTGCCAGCCAGCTGGCTGGTGGGGAAAACCCCATCCTCAAACAGACGTTCCCGCACAATGTCAGCAACGTGCTGCCGTCACTTCTGAAAGTGACGTCATTGTGTCAGTGACAGTGGGGCAATACTCTACTTTTGGGGCAAAACTCTATGGTTTGTAGCCATTTTTACCATAGAGTTTTGCCCAAAAAGTAGAGCATCACCATGGCGTCGCCAGTACGATGATGTCACTTCCAGAAGTGATGTCAGCATGCTACCGTCATCCTCGCCGACCCCTGGAATGCCCCCAAATCCCCCCGCCAGCAGGAGGAAGGCACCTGGAAACCAAATTACTGAGGTAATGTCCACTGTAACCAAAAAAGTCTTCACCTGATGGTGGAAGTTGGCAGTGAAACGGAACAGATGAATCTCCCTGGGGAGAGAGTTCCAGAGTTTTAGTTGCCCTGTGCCTAATCTCAGAAGACAGGGCCAGCCGAAGCAGGGCCTCTGAAGATGTCCATAGTGGTTGGGTAGGGTCATAAGTGTTCACAAGGGAATAGGCACCTAGAATGCCTCCAGACGCCAGTTCAGGATTTTTACAGCCTCCCTGGGATCGGCCAGAAAGATGAGACAGAACTGAATGCCATCCATATATTAGTGACAGCTGAGCCCAGATCTCCAGAGGACACCACCCAGCAGTCTCATGTATATGTTAAAGAGCATAGGGGAAAAGGTGGAATGTTGCGGGACCCCAAGGGGCAAGGAGCTGAGCAGCGTTCCCCCAGCACCACCTGATACTGACCCTCCAGTTAGCACTGGTTTCACTGGGAAAGTGGTGCTTCCCAATCCCAGCTCAGATACCATGGTAGATGGTATTAAAAGACAATTTGCAGCAGGAACTAAAAACCAGAATATAAGAATTGTGGGGGCCCAGTCCCCAGACAGGAAGTAGTCAATATTTCTCCTAACACTGATCTAGCAATACCATTTAGTCTTGCTACAAAAAGCTTCTTCACTAGATTATTTTCCACATTTTCTGTCTTCCCCTGCACTCATGAATGCCAGCTGAGCATACTCTGCATATGTGGAATTTTTCCTGTAGCCTGTGGCTTGGCTCTCTTCCTTGAGTTATCTATTATTCATGCACTGTGTTAGTGCCTCCTCTCTGATTGTAGCACACTGTTGAAGTCTGAAGAGTATTGTTATATCTACAAGACACTCACTCCCTTAATTATATGTTCAGTCTATTGTGGCTTGACTGGCTTATTTGAATTGCTCTTCATGAGTTGTCGTGTAGTTGAATCCCTATGGACTGGATTAAGTTGTGATCTTCAGGGGCTTTATATTCTGGGCTGACAGTGGGTGGCAGAGCTCTTGTAAGAAAATGCAACAGTTATTCAGTGCTAGTGAACGGAGAGCTTATTGCTGGGATAACCCAAAGCTGATGGAGCCTCTTGGGATCTACCACCTGTCATGACTCAAAACACCATCAGACCTTCTTCCACTGTACTTGGTTAGTTTTTTGTGTTTTGGGGTGTTAAAAGAGTTGTGTTGGTTATGCTGCAAATTGGGGAACAAGTCTTCTGCAGAGTGGGCCTGTAGAAAGAAAATCCCCAAATAAGTGAAGGTTTCTTCACTTCTGAAACCAGTTCTGTGGCATGAGGATTCTGGGAAAGACAGCATGTACATTTCCTAAACGAATAAGCAAATGATATAGTCAAGGTTATGTGTTTGTTTTTTTAAAAACACCATAGGTTTCGATATTGAAGTTAAATTTAAGGGTGTTCCCCCTCCCTTCCTGTGACTGGGTCACAGCCACAGCAAGTTCTGTTTAGAACCATGACCTTTTTTCCTTTTTCTTTTTGGATTGACATTAAAAGTTGGCCGTTATTGCCTTTCAGAGATAAGTTTGACATTTTGAGGTAGTTAAAGGGTGAGATTTATGAACAGGTCACAGTCAAGATTCTTTAGACTCCAGACTCCAGTGACAAATTAACCTAGGCAACATTTATTGCCCATCTGACATTTGAAATCGTTGCTCTTTGTATGAATCGGACCCATCTCTCCCAGTTAAGCTAGAATTCATCCTCTTGCTGTTTCAGTCCTTCCAACCTAAGCACCTCTTTCTAGGTCTCCCAGAATGATTTCTTGTAAGTTTCCCAGGTTCCACCTGTATTTAATTAGGTATTGGAGAACTTTGGTTTCATTGTATTAAGTCTGTCTAGGGTAATGGTCTAGGGAAACTAATCAAAGTCAAGTATGTGTTTCTCTTGTTTCAAGCCAAGAGAAGCCAATAATATCATACAAAGCAAATTAAAAAAAAAGAGTTTAACAGATCCACAGCATTTCAGAAAGGAACAAGCAAAAGAAAATCTGTGCAGTGCATGCCTATTAGCTCAATGTGTGTATTTTATTGTAAGGAAAAGAAAACAATAAAATATATGGTTCTCAGAAATGTATTCTAAAAGATTGTTTCCACATTGCACTTTCAGCTTTATTTTCTTTCTTTCTTTCTTTCTTTCTTTCTTTCTTTCTTTCTTTCTTTCTTTCTTTCTTTCTTTCTTTCTTTCTTTCTTTCTTTCTTTCTTTCTTTCTTTCTTTCTTTCTTTCTTTCTTTCTTTCTTTCTTTCTTTCTTTCTTTCTTTCTTTCTTTCTTTCTTTCTTTCTTTCTTTGAAAGCTGATTTCCCCCCACACTTAGTGTGTTCTTGCTTCTCTGCCCTGCTTGTCATTTATCCCACATGCATAAGGACAAAGGTCATACTTGACTTAACATTAATTTTATGAGTGCCATATTCATATTGGTGAAAGCACATTTTACTAGATCACTGTACTTCTAGCCTTGTAGAAGAAAAATAAAATGTGGTGGGATTTTTTTAAGCTTTGTGTACCCAGTGGGTTATCCTTGCCAAAGAATCCACTGGAATTCATGGGATGGTACATAATGATCTCATGACTTCTGTGGATTCTTTTCCTCAGAATTCCCGTCACATCCAAGCTGCAGGGGTCTGCTCTGAGAACCAAAAGCCAGAGCTGTCAACTTTTAACCTGGTCCCTCTCGTTGTCCCTTTAATATCCATTTGGTCCACAAGCAGTTGTCAGGTGTTGGTGGTGTAGTGGGCAGACTATGAGACTTGGATCTGGGAGAGTCGGGTTCAGATCCCCACTTCCTGGATGATGACCTTGGGCCACTCCCACATGGTCTGCCTAACCCACCTCTCAGGACTGCTGTAAGGGTAACACGGAGGAGACAGGAATGATGTAAGCTGCTTTGGGCCCGGATTGGGGAGGTTTTTTTAAGGCTATTGGCTGGGTATAGGAGGGATGCCCCCCTCCCGAAGAAGTCCTTGCTGAAAGGCATGCTGCACACCTGCATTTGCCGCCTGCCCCTTCTTTCCACAGGGTGGTGCATAGATGCCTCAAGATCTGGGGAACTAGACTGGGGAAGCTTGGACTGTATTTAATTATGATAGCTAAATCTCTTAAATAATAGATGCCTTCACATGCTCACTTGATTTGTTCCTAAATACCAGAAATGTTCTTTAAATGCTGTATCGGAAGGGTGTGTAAACTTACAGTATAATTAGGGTGGACAGATGTTCATAGTGAGGATGAGTGGCTGAAGTGCAGAAGTTCTTAGAAATTGCCGTGCACCACTAATAGTGGCCCCTGTGCAAGGTCATGCTCAAGATCCTGCAAGCTAGGCTTCAGCAGTACGTGGATAGAGAACTGCCAGAAGTACAAGCTGGGTTTCGAAGAGGTAGAGGAATGAGAGACCAAATTGCCAAAATTCACTGGATTATGGAGAAAGCAAGGGAGTTCCAGGAAAACATCTACCTCTGCTTCATTGACTATACTAAAGCCTTTGATTGTGTGGACCACAACAAACTGTGGCAAGTCCTTAAAGAGATGGGAGTACCAGACCACCTCCCATGTCTTCTGAGAAATCTATATAAAGGTCAAGAAGCGACAGTTAGAACCAGATATGGAACAACTGATTGGTTAAGCATAGGAAAAGACGTAAACAAGGATGTATATTGTCACCCTGCTTATTTAATTTATATGCAGAGTACATCATGCGAAATGCCAGCCTGGATGAATCACAAGCTGGAATTAAGATTGCCAGGAAAGACATCAACAACCTCAGATATGCAGATGATACCACTCTAATGGCAGAAAGTGAAAAGGACCTCAAGAGCCTCTTGCTTAGAGTCAAAGAGGGGAGCGCAAAAGTTGGCTTGAAACTCAACATCAAAAAAAATGAAGATCATAGCATCCGGCCCCATCACTCCTTGGCAAACAGAAGTCTGCAGCTGGCAGGCACATTGGGAGGGCAGGCACATAGGAAGGCAGAGTGGCAGGGAGGGAAGAGGACCTGACATCTTGCCCCCTCCCACTACTTCGGGCAGCAGGGGAGTGGGAGCCACCTTGGAAGGCAGGTGGCAGCGGCCAGCCCATTGCAGGGGGGGGATAGGTGGGAAAACAGAGTGTTGGGGAGGCTGACGGGAGGGCAGAATGGCGAGCAAAGCAGTGAGGGCAGAGTAAGACAGAGAAGGCAGTGGGGAGCCAGGAGGGGGAGGGAGCATCTAGATCAGATGAATGATCTGAAGCGGAAGCACAATGCACAAAAAACAGATCAGTTATAGTCCAGGTAGACCAGCAAGATCCATATGACATAAACACAACCATGGCGTTTAGTAGTCACTGTAACATGCTAACAATGTGGGGGATTTTTGGTTGTCAAATAGCAGCCACTTACAGCAACCCTATAGGGTTTTCAAGGCAAGAGACACTCATTGCTTGCCTCTTGCTAACAAATACCTCCCTTAAAAGTGCTTAACAAACAGGTCAATGGGGAAAGAAAGGTTTCAGCTGGAGTTGAAATAGGGTTACCAGGTGTCTTCCTTTTAGAGGGCATGTCCTCTTTCTTTGGTGTCCGTCCTCTTTTAGGTACTTTTAAAAAAACGGATGTAAATGTCCTCTTTTTGGGTTAGAAGATTAGGAATATTCCTAGTTAGTAGCAATTATCACAGCTTAAATAGTAGGGGTATTTAAAATGAGATTTGTCGTAGAGATCACTTGTTTGAAATAGTCAGGGAATATGTTCTCTTTTTTGCTCTTCAAAGGCCCCGGTCATACGGGCCAGAAAACGCGGGGGAGAGGCGTGGCAGTTTGCCCCGGAGCTAAATAAGGCACAGTAGCTCGATCATACGGGCCACTGGGTTGCCACACTCCAGCTCTGTGCCCTGATCACACCAGCGCTGCTGCAGCACAGCAAAAAAGCAGCGAAATGCGCATTGCGCCATGAGGGGGGCGGGCCGCTGTCAGTGTCTTGTGTATGTGCATGCGCTGTTCAGCGTTGGTGCGCATCCCATGGACACTTACAACATCTGGAAACCCCAGGGACATGGGCGGGCGTCAGAAGCTGCGGGATACTGGTCAGCCTTTGCCCCGGGTTTTTGGAAACTAGTACTTCCAACCTACTAGTTTTTTACTCCACGTTTTCCACGGGAAGCCGCGGGTTGGCCACAGGAGCACTACGTCTCCCAGATGTGCTGGTATGATCATGCACGGAAAGTCCGCAGGGCTCCCGTGCCTTCAGGGGGACAAATGCTCAGTGTGGACGGGGCCAAAATATGGTAACCCTGGATGGAAACTAAATGCACCTAAATATTCACATTTGCCCTGAGTTTGGTTGCAGAAGTGCGCAGCCCCATATCCTCCTCTAGAAATCTCAGAGAAAATGAGAAAAAAAATGCAGAATTACCCTGTTGGATTCTTCCAATACCATCAGCCCATCCAATCGAATTGAAAGGCATGTGATAGCTGGCATATTACAGTCTGAGAAGACCTGGGCTTGAGTCTCCAGGCTTGGCCTCCACCTGCATTCAGCAACGGGTTGCATAATACAAGAAGAAGGAAAGAAAGCCGCTGTTCTCAATCCAGTGCAGTGTAGTGGTCAGAGAGCCGGGCTAGGATCTCGGAGGCTCAGACTCAAACCCCGCTCTGCTGTGGAAGCTTGCGGGATGACCTGGACCCGTCTTTCTCTCTCCCTCAAACTAATGTGTCTTTTATGAGAATGAAACTGAGGAGAGAAGAACAGCATTCTAAGCCATTGGGACCCCGTTGGGGAGAAATGCAGAGTGTAAATATCTAAATAAAGACGTATTCCAGCCTTACCACCCTGGAGCCGTTCATTCAAGCCACATTAACCGTCACTGTAGAAGAAGGTGGAGGAGAAGGAGGAGATTGGATTTCTACCCTGCCCTTCACTCAGAGCCTCAGAGCACCTTACAAACTCCTTTCCCTTCCCTTCCCCACAACAGACACCCTGTGAGGTAAGTGGGGCTGAGAGAGCTCTGACAGAAACTGCTCTTTCAAGAACACCTCTGACAGAACCGTGGCTTGCCCGAGGTCATCCAGCAGTTGCAAGTGGAGGAGTAGGGAATCAAACCCGCTTCTCCCAGATTAGAGTCCGTGCACTTAACCACTACACCCAACTGGCTCTCTGTAAGTGATGCAAGTAAACAAACAGACATGGTTTTGGTTCTTTGGGCCAGGGGTCCCCAACCTTTTTTGAGCCTGGAATTTTGGGAGGGGGTGGTGAACACTGCCCCAGAATGGCTGCCGCAGGAGGCTACTGCAACAGTAGAACTCCCTTGTGTTTGCATGAGGGCAGCCAGGGAAAAGTCCTGCCTTACAGTGGCCCCACTCGCTTTCTGAAAAGCTTGGCAGGCGCCAGGGGAAGAGATGTTGGGTGTCAGAGCACCCATGACAGGCACTGTGTTGAGCACCCAGCTTTAGGCCTTCCCGTTCTGGGTGAAGATCATTCCCTGCGGACAGGTACAGGAGCTATATTCAGAACATGCCCAGAGGATGTATGCGCATGTTTAATGTTTCCCATTAAAATTAGTGGGATTTTAAAATGTACTCACCTGTCCAAGTTCCCAAACAGCCAAGGCCATGTATGAAACATTTTTTAAAAACACACAATTAAAAAAAACAATTAAAAAATTAAAATCAGAAACCATCAAGGCTACTGATGAAAATCAGTCAGAATAAATCATTCCCACCCTGCAACCCCAGTTCAGTAAAAGTACTGCTATAAAACCAGCGCTGTTCATCAGTCAGCTACAATTTTATCAAGGCCTCTTTGACAAGACGTAAATTAGGATGCTTAACTTTGCCTGGACTGTGTCCAGAACTTGTGAACAGGATTAACATTGTTCTTTCCCAGCATTTATATTTGAAATTAATGACCGGCATCCTGTAAGTCCTCTGTTGCTTTTTTATCTGCTACGTTCTATTACTCCCTTTTGGCCTGACATCTCTACTTCCACTTTACTTACTCCTCCAACTGTGTTTGATCATCCACCGTTCCCTGCACAGCACGGTGAGCCAGGAAACTTGTTTCAAGATCCAGCTCTAAAATAAACAAGGAATTTTTGCAGAACCAAACAAACAAACTTGTTAAAAAACACTTTAAAATGCTGCTGTCACAGAGAAGAAACAAATGTTATTAAATCTGGATGTTTACAAAATAATGAGCAGAGATGCAAAATGTGGCACCTAATTACAGGTGAGCTTATGCAAATTCAAATACTGGCTCATTTGTGGAAGAAATTTATATGGGGTGTGTCCTCTAGTGTGTATGTAGTACTCATCATAAATATAAGCCCTTTTCACATAACCAATCTAAACCGAGTGTTATTCGGTTGGCCCAGTTTTGAGTAAAGCGATACAGGGACGGGGGTTTCATACACCAGATTTCCTTCCATTAATGAGCCATCTCTGAAGCACTGTGGTCATTTCAAACAGTGCCGCTTTCCCCACACACTCTTTTTCGCCATGCAATCTTCCTCTGACTTTTTTTTAGTTCTAAGGTGAGTGCTTTAGCACTAAACTGCTATAGCACTGAAGTGTTCCCTCTAAGCTGAGTTAGTGTGAACTAGCTCACAGTTTTTGAGCTGCCAGCTCACACATTTTTGTCTTAGCTCAGGAAGGTCGGCTCCAGAGCAAACTGAAGTGCTATGGCGGTTTAGCACTATACCACTCACCTTAGAATGTTTAAAAGGGTCAGAAGATGATCACACAGCAAAAAGGGGTGGGCGGGAAAGCAGCATTGTAGGAAGCACTATAGGCATATTAAACAGCACAGCACAGTAATTCAGAAATGCAATGAAGGGGTTGCAAATAGAAAAAGTAGCTTCCCTAGAAAGCGTCTCAACCACGCTTTGCTAACCCGATGGAAATGGGCTTGTATGAACAGGTAAATAAATTCCACTAGGAGCCAATCACTGAAACGGGTCTGTCTGAAATGACAGGGGAGGAAATCCATTAGCAACCAGTTACCAAAACGAATACGAAGGCAGTTTGAAAAGGGTCACCGTATTTTGGTTAAGTACAATGTACAATGATTTGGTACTTTCTATTCAAATCACTTGTGTGAGAAGGAATAACATCAGTGTTTCATCTTCCATAGGGTCACCAGATAGATATTGTTAGTGACCAGGGCTATTTTTGGGCAGGAACACACAGAAATGGAGTTCCAGCTGGCTTCAGAGTTGGCCATGCCCACTACAGCCAAAATCTCTGTGTGTGTGGCTACAAAGAGAAGGCCTGGAGAGTGACCCCCTGGCAACTCTGAGGCAGGCGAGCGGGCGGGGGGGGGCTGGAAGGATTGGGGAGGCATTTAAATGCCTCCCCGTGCCTTCCCCAGCCTGTCCAAGGGCCGGCAAGCCAAGGGAAGGTATGGGGGTGTGGTCTAATATGCTAATGTGACATGCTGGCAGGGTGTGGCCTAATATGCTAATGTGTTCCTGCTGGGCTTTTTCTACAAAAAAAGCCCTGTTAGTGACACTGAATCTGCCCACACAAACAAGGTTCTGCCACCACTCAGGTAACATATCAATGGATCCTAAGACAAACATTTGGGAAGAAGTTCTTGATCTAGACGCAACACGAGGCTGATAGCTGAGATACAGAGAGAGCAGGGGCACTTTGGGGCACCAAGGTTTTCTGAATCTGGCATCAATGTTTGTTATTTTTGAGAAACAACACTGCAAATACCCTCCCAACATACATAAAAGCTGTTCCTGACCGTCTCTGCTTGGCCCAAGGCTGAAATCTTAAACATACTTACTCGGAGTAAATCCCATTGAACTTGGTAGGCCTCCCGAGAAAGTGTGTTACTGTTATTTTGATTTGTTTTTATACTGTCAACAATTTAAACAGCACTTCATGGGTTAACATAAGCAAAAAAATCAACATAAAAGTAGGGTTGGGCCCATGGTTCTGTGGTAGAGCATCTCCTTGGCATGAAGAAGATCCCAGGTTCAGTCCCCAGCATTCCTGCTTAAAAAGATCAGGCAACAACAGGTAGGTTGTAAAGAGGGATTTGAAGGAAGGGGCAATAATCTAGGTATAAGAAGTAGTAGCCCAGACCTGGGTGGCTCAGCCTAGCCCAGTCTCATTAGATCTGGGAAGTTAAGCAGGGTTGGCCGTGGTTAGTACTGGGATGGGTGATCACCAAGGAAGTCCAGGGCCATGATGCAGAGATAGGCTGTGTTCATCTTTTGCCTTGAAAACCCTACAGAGTCACCATAAATTGGCTTGCAACGTAATGGTACTTCTGACCACCAAGAAGCAGCACAGGTTAATCGGGAGTTGCTTCATGTTCAGAATCAGGCAGCAATGAGAGCCAGTTTAGTATAGTGTGCGAACTCTAATCTGGGAGAACCGGGTTTGATTCCCCGCTCCTCCACTTGCACCTGCTGGATGACCTTGGGCAAGCCATAATTCTGTCAGAGGTATTCTTGAAAAAGAGCAGTTTTTGTCAGAGCTCTCTCAGCCCCACCTGCCTCACAGAGTGTCTGTTGTGGGGAGGGGAAGGGAAAGGAGTTTGTGAGCCGCTCTGAGACTCCTCTGGGTAATGAAGGGCAGGGTATAAATCCAATCTCTTCTTCTCCTCCTCCTCCTCCTCCTCCTCTCATTTTTAAAACATTGCTGAGGCCGTTAAGGGCACCTCAAAATGCCTACTTAACCCATTTGGTGACGTATTGCTGATTCCTCAACACAACATGGTTGTTTGAGCGATGCAAAATGTTGAGGGATGTATGGCAATAGCCCAGGACCTTGGAACAAGATGACGTTCATTCTTTTCTGAGTCGTTCAATTGTAGAAATCTTAAAACTGGTGGTTATTCTTAACTCCAGGGAGTTCTGTTGCTGTACAAAACAATTGCAGCTTTCAGCTATGTTTCAGCCAGGACACCTGTTAATTAAAAGTCATAAGTTTGGGATTTCATACATATATAACCCCAAACAACCTGAGAGTATATTTAATACTCTTGAGTAGGGTCACTAAGGTCATATAATTTTCTTTTTGTCCGGAGTTTTTAGGAGCGAATTGTGTTGTTTTGGCATTTGGTTGTGCAGCCGTCCCAAAGGCAGGTTCCTGGTAGCCACAGGTAGATCCAAAACTCTTTGAAGTGATTTGCCAAGAAACAACAGCATTGCCAGAGTTCATATTTTATCCCAAGTCTCATGGTGCTTAATGCTTTTCTTTAAGCCCCAGTTCCTGGAGTTATGTAATTGAGTGAGACTATCAGATTTCTCTCTCTCTTTCTAAAGTACCTTGACCTTACGGCTTCCAAGAAAAGCTTTGAAAAACATAACCCAAGTGAAAGCTAAACTCTTAAAAAGCCAGAAGGCCAACAAAGCAAACTCTGTGTGTATAATATATATAATTTTAATCTCCTGACTCGTGATTTTTGAACACGTGGATGCTGACAGTATCAACATTTTTAAAAACCTGTCTCTGTAACGTCATCGTGTGATGTATCCTGGGCACAGGTTAAGGGAGACAAAATACCACTTTGCTTCAGAGGTGCTTGAAATTGAAGAGACTTGAGCTCTTTCATTCAATTGAGGGGGATTCAGCACACCTTGGGGCTGCCACCTCCATTTTAGCACATCCCATCCACTCTAGGGTGTGCTGTTGCTAGGGATGCCAGCCTCCAGGTGGGACCTGGGGATCCCCCAGAATTTCATCTCATCTCCAGACTAGAGAGATCAGTTCCCCTGGAGAAAATGGTTGCTTTAGAGGGTGGCCTCTATGGCATTGTGCCCCTCTGGGCCCCCTGTCCTCCCAGGCTCCACCCCCCCAAATCCCCAGATATTTCCCAACCTGGATCTGGCCACCCTATCCCTGGCTGGTGACTTGGGGGGGGGGACTGCCAGCCCTAGCTGTTGCTCAGCCACACAAGTCATCTGAATATTCTTTCCTCTTTAAATATGATTTCAGTGCAGTCTCCTCTAGTGTGGTATACTTATGGAGTCTGGTCTGTGTTCCTGGTACCTTGTAATCTAGACCTTGCTGGTGATTCTGGATTACAGTGATCACAGAGAGATTTCAGTTTTCACATGTTTGTGCATTTGGCAGGTAGGGCTGGTCACTTGCCGCCTCAATGATCCTGTGGTGATTTTTCTGTGGTATTTTAGCCCATGGCATTCTGAATGTGTAGCCCGCAGGGATCTCTTCTGATATCTTCCGCCCAGAGTTACGAATCCAAACTATCTGAGAAACTGGGGACTATCTAGCCATCTGTATCTATGGTTGTCCATTTTAAATACTGCCTTGCACAACTTCCTTTAAAAATCTAGTAGTTTCCTTAATGGGCTAAGAAGCCTCTGGAGCTCTGGGACAGAGCAGAGGTTGAAGTCTTCCTGATGGAAAAAGTTTTCAAAAGGGAGGGGGGGACTTCATACCACACTTGGTGCCAATTAAGGTTTGTACAAATCTACACACGCGGTAAGCACATAAACCAGACATCCTCTCACAACAAGGAATGTGATAAGCTGTGTGAGCGTTTGCCTCTGTTGGTAGCATTTAGATGTATTTATTTATTTATTTATTTATTTATTTATTTAGGCTTATATCCTGGCTTACCCCGCAAGCGGGTTCAGGGCAGCTCACATCATATCACAATACAGCAGCAGTTTAAACATTAAATAATCATTAAGAAGTAAAATGTTAAATAAGCAAAAACATTAATCCACACAATCATCTGGGTCTCCTAACCAACATTTTAGCAATTGATTACGTACTAAAGTACACTGACCCCATGCAAGAAGGGGCGATAGATCAAGACGGATCAGGTCAGCCGCTTCTGGCAACAGTTGATATGCAGGTGCCGTGGGCGTCCAACGCAGGGGAGGCCGATGTTATTGGACTTCTGCTGCCTCAGTCAAAGGCCTGATGGAACAGCTGTTTTACAGGCCTTGTGGAATTGTAACAAGTCCCTTAGGGACCTGATCTCAATTGGGAGCATGTTCCACCAGGCCAGGGCCAGGGCCGAAAAAGCCCTGGCTCTGGTTGAGGCCAGACGGACATCTCTCGGGCTGGGGGCTACTAGCTGGTGCTGGTCAGCAAAGTGCAAGGCTCTGCTGGGCATATAGGGGGAGAGAAGGTCCCACAGGTATGCTGGTCGCTGGCCACAAAGGGCCTTAACACCATGACCTTGAACCTAATCCGGTATTCGACTGGCAACCAATGCAGCTGGCCCAGCACTGACTAATGTGTGCCTGCACAGGCATCCCAGAAAGCAGGCGAGCTGCCTTGTTTTTTTACCAGCTGGAGTTTCTGGATCAAGTTCATGGGTAGGCCCTCATAGAGCAAGTTACAGCACACAGTCCTGGAAGTGACCATTGCATAGATCACCATTGCCAAGTCTTGCGATGAAAGGTAGGGAACCACTGGTCCAGCCAGCCTCAGGTGATAGAAGACTGACCTGGCAACACTGGTGACCTGGGCCTCCACAGGAAGGCAGGTATCCAGAATCATTCCCAGACTCCTCATCATTGGCACAGGCATCAATGGCGCCCCACCATTCCCAACCCCATCACCCCACAGCTCAGGAACAGGACCTCCATCTTGGCTGGATTGAGTTTCAGCCAGTTCTGTTTAAGCCAATCAGCCACAGCCTCCAAAGCCCTGTTCAGATTTCCCGGGGCAGAGTCTTTCTGTCCATTAACAAATATAGCTGGATGTCATCAGAATACTGATGATAACCCAGCCCAAAACCTCGGATTAACTGGGCAAGGGGCACACATAGATGTTAAATAACATCGGAGAGAGGATTGCCCCTTGCGGGATGCCACATACCATAGGGCAATGCAGTGAAACCCTCTCCTCCAGCGCCACCCTCTGTCCCCATCTCAGCTTCCGCTTCATCCTCTGAAGCTCCGGAGTATACTGCAGAGCTTCTTTGGTGCGTGGGCAAAGAGGGACCTTTGCTACATGGACTTGGTAATGGTAGCCTCTCACATTGTTCTCTTTCTCCCTGACCATTTGGTGAGAGGTGATATTTATCTCCTAAGCAGGCTTGCCAGCCGACCTTTTCACTCCAGCAGGAGCAAAAATTGGGTGGATGGAGCAATGTCACATGACATCATGATGCTCTGGGAATCCTCTGATCTCTGTGGTAAAATCATAGAGGTTTGGGGAATTCCTAGAGCATTGTGGCAGCATTCTGCCACCTCCTACACCTGACAGGCAGTTGTCTGTCAGGTGCAGCCCCACCTCCACAGTGGCTTCTAATACTCCTCCCCCCTTCCCTTCCTACACTGGACAGGCAGCTGTCTGTCAGGTGTAGGAGAGGAGGTGGGATGCTTACAGCTGCCGGGGAGGCTTGCTCTGCAGGATTGCCTTAGCACTGCTGCTGGCCCAGCCTCCCCAATGCCTTTAAATACAATTCCCTCCAACACCAGACAGGCCGGTGTCTGTCAGCTATAGGAGCAGGGCCAGGGTATGAATGTTTATGGGGAGATAGTAAAGGACATTTCTAGGAGTCATTTCGATGCGTGCCTCCCTCGTGAACCTGAAGAAATGTCCACCACATCACCACTCCCTCATACCAACTCCCCCTCACACCTCTCACCTCTTCCTCGCCCCAAGAAAGCTCCTGGCAAACATCGAGCCAGATACACCAACGCTACAAGAAGGAGGCAACTTAGGAATGTGGCAAAGACATTTGCACATAGTACTCCTGCAATTCACTGTGTTGCACAGGCCAAGTGCCAGCAAGATCACCCTGAGGTGCTCAGAACAACACAGTCTCCATATGAGCAAAACAATCCAGGAACACAAGTAGAGAGGCCATCGCTTTTGTGGAAGGTAGCAGGAGTTGACTTAACAGACCACTGCTTCTTAAATGGACAGTTCTATGTGACCTGCTCCAGAGTGAGCTCATCAAGCAGCCTGGTGATCCTAGCACCTAAGGGCAGAACCACCAATGTGGTCTACACAGAGGTCCTTCAGTAGAGGGGGGGGAAAGTACATATCACTTCATCTCTTACACTACAATCTTCTCCATTAGCATTCCTACAACAAATGTCACATTTCAAATTTCACATCATCCGTATTATAACTGGATTTACGGAACTTAAATATCGTAGCAAAGCATGGATATCAGGCTAGTGTTGAATATAAACATACAAATATAACATATAATTCACCCAAAGAGTGATTAACATATGGAATTCACTGCCACAGGAGGTCGTGGCAGCTGCAAGCATGGACAGTTTCAAGAGGAAATTAGATAAACATATGGAGCAGAAGTCCACCAGTGGCTATTAGCCACAGGGTATAGATGGGAACTCTCAGTCTGGGGCAGGTGATGCACTCTATTCTTGGTGCTGGAGGGGGCAGCAGTGGGAGGGCTTCTGGTGCCCTGGCCCCACTGCTGGACCTCCTGATGGCACCTGGTATATTTTGGCCGCTGTGTGACAGAGTGTTGGACTAGATGGGCCATTGGCCTGATCCAACATTGGCTTCTCTTATGTTCTTATGTTCTTATGTTCACTTCCTACCATCACTTTTTGATCCTGCTGGAGTACAGAGCAGCTGCAGGAGCTGGGGGATGAGATTGCATTTAGGCAATCTGTTAAGCTTGCTCCTAAGTATCTCCTCCTCTCTCCTAAATTCTGAAACCCTTCACAGATAGCATAAACTATCCTATCCAAGATTTTAAATAATATAGGCCGGGATTTGGGTGATTTTACTTAGAATCAATATGTGCCTTCAGTTTTCTTCACCTCTGTAGCTAGTAGGCCTTGTGTTCTGCTCCATGCCCATTCTTCCCCCCCTCCCCTGTTTGCCTTATTCCACCAAGTTTCTCTCTCTGAAAGAGGAGAAGAAAGGGCCCGTTTAAGACCCCTACTTCTTCCTTTCCTAGGCCCACCAACTTCTCCTTCCTGGTTAGTTTTGCTGTTGATCAGCGCAGCCAGTGACAGCCCCCTCCCATTCTCTGTGACATCAGAGCAGGTCAGCCTATCGCTGCCGGTGGCTTTGTCATAACTTCCCCCAAATCTCTTAATGATGTGCAGCACCATTATCTGTACATGGCGTACACTAGATGGAGTGTCGAAGGGGAGGTTTAAAGCAGGCATGGCTTCGTTTCTGTTTTGTGTTGCCTCATGTTTGTAATACTAAAAAGACTCTTTAACTTAACAGTTCTAGATATTTTCTCCCTGACCTACATTTCCCCCACCACCACCACGAAATGATTTTCTGTTTTATGTACACAAACACCAGGAACAGGAAAAGCTTGTTTAGATTTGCAAAGAAAAACAGACACATGAAGCCAAGGAAAGGATACAGAATGTTCAGGTAGAGTCTAATTTCCAGGCTGTACTAAAAACAGGCCTTCTTCTTCTATTATTTTAAGCTGCTCAACTGCTGTCTGAAATAAAACAGAGAGGGCAATTCAAGCGCAGCCCTGGTAACGTAGCTAGCTGCTTCATCAAAGGTTGCTTCATAACCAGCCGGTGTCCTAGTTTCCCCTCTCCTGGATGGCATAAAGGTCCGATTCATTGTTTGTGGAATTCCACTTAACGGGGGCCTGGTCTTGGGATGGGTGATCAAAAGAGGGCCCTGTTCATGATTACTGTCCATGATAATGGGCGAGCGTTTGCTTTAATCTTGTCTGTGTTGGTTGGTTGCTTTTTTGTCTCCTATTTAAACATGCCAATTGAATGTCTATATTGGATCGTTTTGAAGCTCGCCCTATTTCCTACCTGCAAGCCACCCGTCAGTTTTATCCCGCCCCCCTTCCAAGGAGCTCAGGGTGGGGGGGGGTACATTGTTCTCCTCTCTTTTTGTCCTCACAGTAACCTTGCGGGGCAGGTAAGGTGGACCCTGGGGCTTGTTGGGTTAATTGGTATGTTTAGTCCAGTACCCACTAATTTGCAGAGTGCTTTACAGTGACACAGGCAGGAGCGTCTTTGCCCTGGTTACCAAGCATATAAAGTTAGCATTCCAGGCTTACAAAACTTTATTCTGGAACGACAGTCTAGATAGGAAAGAGTAGAGATAGGGATAGTAAACTAGTCTAACTTACTAAGGATGGATGCAGATGGTCAGAGGCCCATCTGCATCATGGTGCCAAGATGAGGACAGCGTGTTCTCCCCCTTGGTACGTGCAGGGAGAAGAGTGTTGTGGGAGAGGATGAATGGAAAGAAGGAAGTATACACTCCCTGCCTTGTGCTCCCCGCCAATCAGCTGAAGGGCCTTTTAAATCTTGCAGGGGGGGAGGGAGAAGGGCACACGCCACCCCCCGCTTCTTCTCAAAAGTATATAAAGGATCCCTTTAAATGCTTTTGAAAGAAGCAGGGGCTCTTTAAGAAGCGGGGCCCTTTAAGGAAGGTGGCAGAACCCCCAGTAGCCCCACCACTGTTGCGGGCCAGGTGACAGGAGGGTAGACGCAGGAAGGAAACATAGCAGTTGCCTCTCTAGCTATCTGACTCTCTTGCCTCGTGGTCTGGCAGCTGAGGCATGGGGCAGCATTCCAGTCCTTCACTTCCGACAGGGCTTTCACATGTAGTGCTTGTGCTCAGCCACTGAGCTATACGGCCTTTCCTTGCATGCAACAAACAGCAGACTGCCTCAAAGTGCACAAGGGTCATATCCAAGCACGGTCACCTACAGCGCTTTGGGAACATTGCCTATAAATGCTGAAGGGCTCCCCTGATCTTAATGGCATCCCATAAAATGAAGCTTCGTCTTGTTCTCAGGGACTAGCATTTGTACACCGCATTTCTCTCAGCACCCTGTACTGCAACAGCCCCCTAAAGTAGATCAGCGTTACAGTCTCAGCTGGAAGCCAAGGTACGGAGGCTTCCCTTAGGCCTTCGTGGTTCATGGCTGAGAGTCTTCACAGTTCAGGGTTCATTCTCTTGTATACTGTGCTAAACTAGCTACTAAATTAGAGCAGAATGTTAACTTGCCATTTTTTTTAAAAAAAAAACCTCTTTTTCCCACTCTTTGTCTATTCATCCGTCTCCCCAAGGCTGACAAAAGCAGAGGTTGCTAAGTATTCTCATGCCACCCTATGTTAGCATATTGATCCGTTCCTGCAAACTCAGTCTAATCTGTTTGCTCTGCAATGAATCTCTTTCATTGACACCGCAGAAAATGAATGGATCTTACAGTGCAGAAAACATCACTGGGCTGTTTAAAACCTTTCTTTGATTGACTCCTCTTTGATTTTCCTAAGAAGCTGCAAGACTATTTGCTTGACATCAAAGCCCTTCTTTCCTCATTGAGTCAGTAGGACGATTATAATTTTAAAAATGTTGATTATAGGAAATGTCTGTACGTGTTAGGCGAGCCATATGACCCACCTCGATACGCGTGCAAACTAAGATGAGTGTGATACAATGGGGGTAAACATTCATTTAAACAAAAGGTGTCTCAGGGAGTGGACACACAACACATTTGGGGGACAAACCCAAAGAATCACAGTGCTCACTAAGGAAGGACATCCTGACCAGTGTTCCCTCTATGCTGAGTTAGTGTGAGCTAAGTCACAGGGGAGCCGGTGGCTCACACATTTTTGTCTTAGCTCAGGAAGGTTGGCTCCAGAGCAGTGTTCCCTCTAAGCTGAGTTAGTGTGAGCTAGCTCACAGTTTTTTAGCCTCCAGCTCACACATTTTTGTCTTAGCTCAGGAAGGAGGGCTCCAGAGCAAACTAATTTATGCAGCAACCAAATCGCTCGCTCACAAGTTCAATGCCACAGGAGGTGGTGGCAGCTACAAGCATGGACAGTTTCAAGAGGGAATTAGATAACCATATGGAGCAGAAGTCCATCAGTGGCTATTAGCCACAGGGTATAGATGGGAACTCTCAGTCTGGGACAGGTGACGCACTCTGTTCTTGGTGCTGGAGGGGGCAGCAGTGGGAGGGCTTCTGGTGCCCTGGCCCCACTGCTGGACCTCCTGATGGCACCTGGTATATTTTGGCCGCTGTGTGACAGAGTGTTGGACTAGATGGGCCATTGGCCTGATTCAACATTGGCTTCTCTTACGTTCTTATGTTCTTAATGCCAGTAGCTCACAAAGTAGAATTTTTGCTCGCAAGACTCCACAGCTTAGAGGGAACGATGCTCCAGAGCAATCTGATTCATGCAGTAGCCAAATCGCTTGCTCACAACTTTAATGCCATTAGCTCACAAAGTAGCATTTTTGCTCACAAGACTCCACAGCTTAGAGGGAGCCTTGATCCTGACTGGTCCACTTTTGGTCGTACGCTGTCCTCTCAGATTACCCAGGCGGTTGTGGTCTATTCCCGTTCATGTGTCTCCTGGCCCAGTCAAAGGTGTCTTTTTAAAAAGTGAGAAGTCATCTGATGCATGTCTAGCTCAAATAAACTTAAAAATGCTTTGGGCTCCTCCTACATCCTTCCCCACTTGGAGGCTCTGGGTGACAAAAACATGATTGGCTAGGACTTTGCAAACCTATGCTGATCTGACCAAGTTGTGGGGGAGAGCGGTTGTTGTATCAACCGATGCTTTTGGTTTCATTTTACATGAAGTGTGTTTGTCTGTCTTAGGGAGAACTTTTTCAATTGCAGCATCCCTTGCAAAGGTACGTAAAAGCTCATTACGCCCAATAAGTGAACACAGCTAAAAATAGTTAATTTCACAGGTGTGATTTCTAATTTTGACCTTTTCCACATTTGGGATATATTAGAGGGCCATTCCAGTCTGGCCGGTTCCTGCAGGTGTAGCAGCTCTGGAATGCACATCAATTTCACCCACAACAGTTGCATGTCAAGGTTGCACCGTCAATTTCAGGCACCCTCAATTTCAACAGAGGGAACAAGAAAGATCTGCCTTCTGTTGAAAAGTACCTTGGGGCCCCACGTGCATTATTTTTACTGGAACATACACCACACAGCAGAGTTGATGACTAAACTGATATCCACTTGTACTGCATATACATAGAAAATCTTGCTCTGAAAAGAACTGTGCAGTTGTTCAATTTGTAGGGTGTAGCAAAGCTCCCGGTTTTGTTGGATTACTGGGATGTCTTTGAGCTACTTCGTCTACATCATGAACCGGTTGGGAAGAATTCTTTACGTGTTTAGGGATTTGACTCAATTAAAAAAACCCTTTGCATTGGTTGAGGTTTTGCTTTAATTTCTTTTATTGAGACCAGCTGACTGGATTGAATATTGTTAACAATGGCACTTCCTCCCCTCGGCATAATGCAGCATTTTAAGTAGCTAAACCACATGTGGGCCCAATAAAATGTTGTCTCTTCCACATTCTTGTGGGAATGGATTTCTCCTTCTATAAAATAACATGTGATATATCATAAGTCACAATTGTCTTTGCTCCTCATTCTTACTGATATATATATATATATACTAGGAATAAGGCCCGTTGTGGAAATAAATACAATGGGCTCTAGAAAGAGGCTCTGGGAGAGGGCCGCGGCTTTGGGCGCTCAGTGACAATTTGCTGTGGCAATCTTAGCAGGGTATAATGACAGAGTCCACCATTTTCTCCAGAGGAACTGATCTTTGCTACCTGAAGAGCAGTAGTAATTTTGAGTGATCTCCAGCCCACCCCCAAGATTGGTAACAGTGGTTCCCCAGGAGGGAGTGGCTGGTTTGGAGGGTGGAGTCTATGGCATTGTACCTGTTTGAGGTCCCACCCTTCCTCAACACTCACCCTCTCCAGGTTCGACCCCTCAAATCTCCAGGAATTTCCCAACCTGGAGTTGACAACTCTATCTCCTTCCCAGCCAACCATCAACCTACCTTTAGTTTTCCATCTCCTCCCCCTCCCTCCTAGAGAGCAGTTGTAATTTTGAGTGATCTCCAGCCCCCACCTGGAGATTGGCAACAATGGTTCCCCATCAGGGAATGGCTGGATTGGAGGGTGGAGTCTATAGCATTGTACCTGTCTGAGGTGCCACCCCTCTCCAAACCTCACTCTCTCCAGACTCCATCCCTCAAATCTCCAGGAATTGCCCACCTGGAGTTGGCAACCTGATCAGGACTGGGCCCAATGAGTTTTCTGCCAAAGGCCAACATAGGTGTGGAAAGGGCCTTTTACTGACAGAGGAGAAAGTACAGGTGCCAATTCTGATTAGGGAAATACCTGGAGATTTGGGGGGGTGGATCCTATGGAGGGCAGCATTTGGGGGGGGGTGGAAGGACTCTGCCATAGAGTCTACCCTCCAAAGCAACCATTTTCTCCCGGGAAACTGATCTCTGTCATCTGGAGGTCAATTGTAACAGTGGGAGATCTCCAGGTCCCACCTGGAGATTGGCAACCTTAGGGGAAAATCAGCCACACAGCAGGGAGTTGAAGAAAATGGTTTGATGGTCACTGGCCCACCTCGTTAGCCAGCCAGCCATGCTGAAGCTAAGCAGGAGAAAGAGTCTTTTTCCATTTATTCTGACAGGAAAGTAGCCATTGGGGAGGGGGTTATGGGCAGGGGAGGGGGTTATGCTGAAAGTCCTTTGTTTTTTTACTCACAGAACCACGCTTGGCTGCCTACCAACAGCCACTGAGAGGACAGTCCCTCACAGGAGTCAAGAGAACTGTCTTCCTCAGGAGAGAGAGCTGTCTGCCAGGGGGAGTGGGTGGGGAAGAGGAGCAGACCCAGCACCCGGCCAATGGCACGCGAGTACTCTTGAGTGGCAGCTGATGGGCCAATGGCTGAGGGAGGGCATTTTACAGCCAATGGGAGCGCATGGAATCTTATGAAACCAAAAGATAAATATTATAAGGAGAGATATATGAGCTGTGGTGGCTCAAGTGGTTAAGACGCTGAACTGCAGGCTGTGGAAGGTCAGTAGTTCAGCAGTTCAAGACCCATGAATGCCACATGACGGGGTGAGCTCCTGTCTCTAGTTCCAGCTCCTGCCAAAAGCAAGAAATTGCAAGTAGATAAATAGGTACCACTTCAGTGGGAAGGTAACAGCGTTCTGTGCGCCTTGGTGTTTAGTCATGCCGGCCACATGACCACGGAAATGTCTTCAGACAGCGCTGGCTCTTCGGCTTTGAAACGGAGATGAGCACCGCAACCCTAGAGTCAGATTCGACTGGCTTTCGAGCAAGGGAACCTTTACCTTTACTATATATATATATATAAACACACTCGTTCTACTGGAGGTCATTCTATATTGGATTTTGGTTTAATTTTATTTTTTTTTACACCAAATGTGCTGTGTTGAGGTAGCTACGGAGGGCCCTTCCTGTATGAGCAGTTTGGCAGTGATAATGATTGACTATCCTTACGGAGCCCTGACCTCGACAGCCCAGGCAAGCTGGATCTCGTCAGATCTTGGAAGCTCCGCAGGGTCGACTCTGGCAAGTACTTGGATGGGAGACCTCCTTGGAATACCAGAGGCGGGAGGCGGGGGGCAGGCTTTATTCAGCCACCTCTCTGAATATCCCCCAGGCCCCCAGTCGGGGTCGGTCACCGGAGGTCACCATGACCTCCAGGTACATGCACAGCCACACGCACATATGAAAAAATAAAAAACTACCAAAAAAGAACTATCCTTCCAGTGTTGTTGTTAAGGGTTACTGAACTAATAGAATGTCAGACGGGCTGGAGAAGTACTGCATGTTTGTGTTACATTATTCCATAAAACCAGAGCCCCGCTGAAGAGAGTTATTAGAAATATTTAGTTACCACTTTTCTGCCTGATATTAGGCACACAAGGTGACTTAATGGTAGGGTGTGACACTGGTGGTGGAAAATGCCATCGAGTTGCAGCTGACTTATGGCAACCTCGTAGGGTTTTCAAGGCAAGAGACTTTCTGAAGTGGTTTGTCATCCCCTGCCTCTGTGTCACAACCCTGCTATTCCTTGGAGGTCTCCCATTCAAATATGAGCCAGGGCCCACCCTGCTTAGCTTCTGAGATCTGATGAGATCGGGCTAGCCTGGGCTGTCCAGGTCAGGTCAGGGCAGAGTGTGATAGCAGGCCACAGTTTTAAAAAAAGTTTAGCAAGCCAGTTTGGTGTAGTGGTTAGGAGCATAGACTCTTATCTGGGAGAACCGGGTTTGATTCTTCACTCCTTCACATGCAGGTACTGGAGTGACCTTGGGTCAGTTACAAGTTCTCTCAGGAGCAGTTCTGTCGGAGCTCCCTCAGCCCCACCTACCTCACAGGATGTCTGCTGTGAGGAGAGGAAGGGAAAGGAAATAGTAAGCTGCTCTGAGACCTCTTTGGGTAGTGAAGGGTGGGATATAAAGCCAATCTCCTCTTCTTCTATTTCTTCTTTTTCTTCTTCTAATAAATAAAAAAAATGCCCAACAATAAAACAGTAGACAAATCTCATCATAAGAACATAAGAAGAGCCCTGCTGGATCAGACCAATGATCCATCTCGTCCAGCACCCCATCTCACACAGTGGACAATCAGTTCCTCTGGAGGGGCAACAACAGGGCATAGAGGCTGAGGCCTTCCCCTGATGTTGCCTCCTGGCTCTGGGACTCAGTGGTTTAGTGCCCATGAACGTTAAGGTTCCTCTCAGACTATCTTAATTTTTCAATCCACTCAATCGCAGCTGGGGAGAGTTCAAAGAGGTCCGTCACATCTTCCTGGAAAGCACGACGCTCACATTCACATTGCCCGGAGCTACTCTCAACACTTGCCCGAGCACGACACCAAGACCAAATCAAGAGAGGTGGGTCCGATTGTCATTGATTCTGTCAGATCTGAGACCAGTTTCACACTCTACAGCTCCAGTCACAATGTCTAAAAGAGCCCAAACGACTACTCTGTCATCCCCCAGGAGAAGTGCCTTGGAGCCTATACCTAAAAGGTCTTGCAGTAATCACAAGCATGCTGACAAAGCCACTTGTAAGTCATCCAAGCCTTCTTTCTCTTCCTGTAGCAAAGCCGCTGTTCCGGCACAGCCATTGTTTGAACCCATTACTGAACCTACGCTGAGGACCCCCTTGCCATTTGGCCAGTTTCCTTTGTCAGCTCCATCAGTGCTGGAAAGTGAACTCATTGATTCTGGTCCTCCCATCTCCTGTCGACAACCCTCATCCTCTCATTGATCAGCTCTGGCACATCAGTGGAATCTGATGGTGCACCCCCTGTCTCTCCTCCGCCATTGTCGATCAGGTTCCTCTGGTAATGTCAGCCTTCAATCCAAGATCTGATTTTCCATCTTATCAGAACTATGAACAGTCACTGTGCAAGGAGCAGAACTTTGATTCCAGCCAAACCTCCATGCTCTTTAACACCTCCATTAAACCACTGGGAGAGCTCATGTCGCCCAACTTTTTTCCTTCATTTCTATACTCAAGTGCTATAGTGACATTGCTGTAGTGTTACGGTGTGTCTGAAGCATGGCCCTTTTCCTTTCTGGCAATACAGAAAAATCGCCGCACAATGGAGTCTGAAAAGATTGGTTGTATTATATATTCTCACCCCCCTGGAATTTGAAATGTGTGGCTGCACGGTGAATTCCCACCCACCCGCCTTTTTGGATCTGATTTGTGCAGCTGTGCTATATAAACATGATTTTCTTCTTTGCTTTTCACAAAAGCACGTTCTGGTTTTATGAGAAAAAAATGAATCCCAGAACAGCCTCATGCCGCCTCCTGAAATGGATGAGTAAAATATGTACCAGCCAAAGACATGTCATTTGCAAATCTAGTTATGTGTCTGCTGTCTTCCCGCTAAGTGCATGATATTGAAAACTATAAAAATCCCCACAGTAGGGTACTGTCCCTTCAAAAGTGATGACTGCTACTAAGATGGAAGAGGCTGCCAGTGGTACCTTCTGGCAGTGTGCAAGCACTACAAACTATCAGGGTTGGGAAGGAAGACGGTGGCGTCTGGATTCAACAACGCGTGCTCTGAAACTGAAGCAGTCTGCTGGGTTTTAATGGCCCACGAGAGCCATCAAAGCATTATTTTTCTACACCACAAGGCGATGGCTACAGGTGACCATTTGTTAAGACGCTGAGTTGCAGATCGGAAGGTCTGTAGCTTGGCAGTTTGAGACCCGAGTGCCACATGACGGAGTGAACTCCCCTCTCTGGCCCCAGCTCCTGCCAACCTAGCAGTTCGAAAACGAGACACTGCAAGTGGATAAGTCCCTCATGGAAGTTTTTTTCAGGCTAGATAATCAGTAGTGAAAGATGTTCATCTGGCCAGTGATCCTCTTTTCGTAGGGAGGGGAGAGACAGAGATCTGTCGGAGATGTTAATCCCCAGCAGTCGTCTGCTGCTGCTGATTGCCCCCTTCTTTTTTTCTTTCTTTTCTCTGAATGTGTCCTGCTAGCCCACATGTTTAGAACAGCCAGAAAACCAAACCAAGGCAGGATGGGATGTGGGGGGGGGGGCAGGCGCTTGCTTTAGAGAAGCAGGGTAGCTGCATTTAGACCGCAGTATTGCCTAGGGAAATATCACTGCAGCCCTCCCTTGCTAAATTGGGCCCACTCAGGGATTTCACCAAATGCAAATGAAGGGTGAACAATATGTATGATTCAATGTTTTCAATGTACTGGGGAGGGGAGGGGAGGGTGTTGGTGGTAAAGCTGGCCTTTCCAAGTGATTCTTTTAAAAACCACATTTGTTATGATGACCTAAAGCACCCAAGGGCTTGTTCTCAGGGGCCTGGGATTAGGACATATGAGCAGGAATTCCCAAAGTCGTTGCCTCATTTAGATTTGGCACTGCAGTCTCCCTACCACTCACCGCCACCTTAGCCTGATGTACATTCCTGGCACCGTTCTAGATCTTCCCAACTTAATACCAGAACTCGAGCACCACTGGAGCCCGTCTGTTGAATGTTGTATTGCAGGGAAGGGGTGGCTTCCGGGAAGTGCTCTAGAGACTGCTGTGAATGAACTCTTGTCCTTTATGAAACTGTCAGATCATCATTTTAGGGCCAAACTAGATGTTTGCACACAAATGCATGTAACAGCTTGGGAGGTTGCCAGGCAGGTGAGACACCCGGGATGGAGGAAGGGGTGCCTGGCGGAATAGTTCAGGCTTGCAGCAGGGAAGCATCCAAGTGTGTATGATCTTCACCTGCATGTTGAAGTGGTAATCCTCCCAGGGAGGGCTTGGTCGTCTGCTCCTGCTGCTTAGGGTTACCATCCTCCAGGTGGTGGCTGGAGATCTGGGATCACAGCTGATCGCCAGGGGACAGAGGGCTGTTCATCTGGAGAGAATTGCTCTTGTAATAAGCCTTCAGTTCCCACTCTTTATGTAATCAGGCCAAACCAAGGCTTTATCTGACCCTCAGACGAGAGACACATAATCAGGTGGATCATCGGCTGTAGCTTAAGCAAAGCGCTGCACATAACTTTCGACCAAAAACAAAATCCATGCGATGCCTTCTACTGGGGCCCAGCCAAATGACAGAAAAACATGGTGCAATGTGGACTCTGTGGCATTATACCCCATTAAAGTCCCTCCCCTCCTCAAACCCCGCCCTCTTCAGGCTCCACCCCCAGAATTTCCGGGTATTTCCTGGAGCTGGCAACACTGCTGCTTCTCCACTGCTAAGTCTTGCCCTGATAGTTTTAGCTAGGCCTAAAATTTGCAGTCATTTTAGCAATTTGGGAGGGAGAGAATAATCTAACTTAAGCTGCTTGATGCCTGGAAAACAAAGTTATAGGCCTAAACTTGGTTGGATCCACTGAAGGTTTTCTGTGTACAGAAGGGGTTTGTTCTCAGCTTCCATTTCCTGCTGCATCCCAAAATGTCCTCTGATATGTTGCTTCTGGGGGACAGGGGATCCCAAGGAACAGCACGAGGGGGGAGTCAGGGGTCTGCAGCAGGAAAGGAGAATCAGCATTCAGCTTTGTGGACAATAAGTTGTCCAAGTGTGACATAGCACAGCTGTGTGTCTTCTGAACAAAACCTTGTATTTCCCACGATGGAGGGTGGAACCCCATATGTAATATGCCAAACATACCAGATGTGAGGGAAAATGAAGATTAACCTCGTTAATGCAGATGAGGAAGCTGAAGTTAGACGCCTTTGGTATCACTCTTGGAGACTATTTTTGGCAAATGGGAAGAACTGGCAAAAACAGATTTCTCTGCATGAAACGAAAAAGAAATGGGGGTGGTGAATTCATCACCCCACAGCCAGTTTAATTAGGGCTTCCCTCACCTGCAGGCCCACCGAAAGTTCCTTTAGGCCCATGGCAAGGATCCTTTCCATATCACTCTTCTCTCTGGTAGGCCAGCCACCCCAGATGAGGGCTTTCCGGTAGCATCCTCAGTGGAACCATTCTAAATGGCTCCCATTCTAAATGGCTCCCATTCTGTAGCCTGGAAACGTTGTGCTGTAACAGGGTTATCACTGTACTTGGCATTGAATGTTCGCCTTAGGTCCGGACAGTTCAGAGGATAAGCTGGTTGCTCTTCTGTTGTGGCCAGCTTAGTTTTACTGACTAATGGAAAGGAAAGACTGATGCTGTAGGTTACAACTGCAAATGTGGAGGTCGGCTGAAACGATGTCTCCAAAGGATGCAAAATGCCTGCGATGTGTAGCACAGCTTGCCATTTGAAGTAGGGTTGCCAACAGGGGATCCTCCAGTTTCACAGGGTCCAATCTACCACGGCCCAGTTGGCCAGTGGGGGAAGCCCCACCCTGAGAAGCCCCCTCCCAGTGTTGCTGGGGCAATGACATCACCTGGGAGTGACATCATTGCATTCCGATGTTGGGGGCAACACTCTAGGTTTTGGGGAAAACTGATGTAATTCGCACTCGTGTCAGAAGTAGTCCAGGAAAGAATCGGAAGTCCATCTCCCAGCAACCTTTAAATTCTTCCATGTTTTCCTGTGGAATGAGGTCTATTGTGGGATGAAGGTCTGCTGTTTATGACTCCAGTTGCAAAAACAGTAAAGACAACAACAACAACAACTATTATTATTATAATTATTATTATTGGATCAGACCAAGCTACTGATAAAGCTTTCCTTCATGAATAGCCTGATTTCATCAGATCTTGGAAGCTCAGCATGTCCAGATCTAGTTAGTACTTGGATGGGGGACCACCAGGGAAATCTAGGGTTGCTACCCAGGGGCTGACAATGGCAAACCACCTCTATTTGTCTCTTACCTCGAAAACCTTATGGGGTTGCCATAAGTCGGCTGCAACTTGATGACACTTTCCACCACAACCAAGATAGTGGCCAGTCACCACATCTTGTCACAGTGAATTCCATCAGTTAATTATGTTTTCTGTAGAGAATTCACTTCTTTTCTTTGTACTGAATCAACTTCCAGTCAGTTTCATTGGGTGAACCTCGATGTTGTAGCATTATGAGTGATGGAGAAAAAATTATCTGCATTCCCCATTTTCTATACCATTCAACTTTCTCACTCGTTTCTCCTTTGCCATGTGTGTGTGCACGCATGTGAAGAAAACAAGACTTTAATCAGTGTGGGTTGTGGGAAGATTAAGTTGTGTCTGATGTAAAATTTAAGAGAAGCGTCACACTTTTGATGGCTGTACCAATTCCTGTGGCAGTGTGTCTGCCCCACAAGAGAGGGTTGTGGGGCTTTTGTATTCTGTTTTGTTGTTGTTTGTTTGTTTGCAAAATCTTCAAGTGTGAGTATATCAGACGTGTCCTTATCAGTAAGCTGTGGCCCATTTAGAACTTGCAGACCCATATGTAGAGGTCTTTAAGTTCTGGTATTCTTTACACAATTCTTTTGAGTGTCAAACTGTGTCTCTAGTTTGCCATGATTTGTAGGGGGAGGGAAATTCCTGAGGGGGGTGTGAGTGGCTGAGTGTGTGAACTGCTCTATTGTAGGCGACGTAACTCTTCTCAAGATACCTCCCTCCACCAGGGACAACCTTGAAGCCAAAGCTGTGCCTGCTTCTCTGTTTTAGATAAGGGATCCATATATTCACAGGTGTGTGGGTGTGTGTGTAGGAAGCGCAAAAGCTAGGCAGGACGTTTGCAGCGTGTGATTGGATGTACTGGAGGGGGGGCTTCATTTGAACTGTCTGTATCTTTGGATTCTCCTGCCAGAACCTCAGTCCGGACACAGTACTGCTCTGGCCTGGAACATGATTATTTCTCAATCAATGAATCATTGCCAGAGCGTGTTGTTGAGAGTAACTTTGTCCAGGAGCCTGACACTGAGAAACTCTGATGGACCAGCGATAAACACAGTCGCTGCATAAGATGGGTAGGCACTCAGATCTGTTAAACATTTTAAAACATAGTTCATCATTCTCACTTCAATATATAGTAGCAGGTTGTTTGTGAGACTGCTTTAATTTCAGTCACTCAGATGTCATTGTGACTACAGCATCTCCATAAATCCACAGCATGCTACACCTCTCCAACGTAACGCGAGCCAAAGTGATAAAGATAGAAATCCGGTTTTGCCAGTTCTTCCCATTCGCCAAAAATCGTCTCCAAGAATGATACCAAAAGTGTCAGTCTAACTTCAGCTTCCTTTGTCTGTAATAATCATATTTTCCGTTGCTCTCTCACAAAATCCACAATAACACCAGGTACCTCAGGGCAGCTAGTCCAGATCTACTGAACAGGGGAGGGTAGGCAAAATGTAAGCTGAAAGGCAAGGCAGCTCTGAAATATATTGAAGTGACTTGACTGGCAACTGGTGTCCTAGACTTTATACATAAAAATGGGGGGGGGGTGATTTTGCTCTCCGTCATCCCATTCACTCTAAAATAATTTTTAAAATTCCCTTTCTGATCAAATCCACCCAGCCTAGATTCAGCCAACTAACCCCACAGAAATATTCAGAAGAGTCGCTAATCCATGCCGTGGCAATTACTTTTAAAAAAATGTATACGGGATCAGCATTCTCTCTGTGCTAGACTTGAATCAAGATGGGTTTTGTATGTGGAAAAAAAAGAAATTAGCATTGGACAGACAAAAAATAGTAAAAAAAAGTCCAGATCTCAGAATTGCAAAGTTTATGTATCTGATGAAGGTAATGAAGTTCATAAAACCTTTGCTTCTTCCTTCTCTGTATATTCATGATCCAGATGGACAATCATGAGCATACACATGGAAGGCATCTGTATACCTCGTCCAAACAGTGAAATATTGAGGCATGGCATCTTTGATTATTACTGTTCAGCTTTCAGTCTCCATTATATCAGATACATTCCATTCAACGTGTACATTATACAGCAACGAATGCATATGCTCCACAGGATGTATACATAGGAGAGATTTGTTTCTACTCCCAGCTCCCTCTTATGTGGAGGTGTATTATGATGATAAACACACTCCCATGTACATGTCATTGCTTTTATCTATATACATAAGTGCCCCAATTCATCCAAGTCTGGGACAATTACACAGAAAAGCAAACTTCCACACACACACATCCCCAGGGTGTACATCTTGTTGCATCCAGCTGCTTTGACTTGTGTGTACAACTCCCATCACAGCCTCCAGAACTGCAAATACGTTCCAATCAAATTTCCTTTTCTTTTCTTCCCAGTGATGCGTGCCCCACCCAGTCTACCAGTATGAGAAGCAATGAGAGAGAATGGTTAGAGTGTTGGAATCATAAGAACATTTTTCCTTATATATAATTGAGTAGTGGGGTGGCACTTTCTGAACATTCCACACGCCCCTAAATCAGTTGGCTCAATGATGTGTCACTCAGAAGCTGTCCCTATCCTCTGGCTGCATTGTCTGAGTCCCACCCACAAAAGCGGCACCTGCCAAAACTTTCCTCAGAAGACGGTTGCTTCGCAAGGCTAGCCATGTTCCCAACGACTCACCTTCTACCTGATTGGACCAGCCTTTCAAGGTCATTTGCATATGCAGGCTGATTGGGCCTCGCTCCATTCCACATGTCATCCCCTCTGTAATCAGTCAGAACACAGAGGCCATTTGAATGTGCAGCCTGATTGGCCCTCGCCTCCAACTTTCTAAATAGTTTGCTGTTGCTTTTGGGAGTCATTGAATGTGTCCTGAGGTAAAATACATCTCCCAATCTTCCCTTAAGCATTCACTGGGGTTGCCAATCTCCTTGTGAGGCCTGGAGATCTCCCAGAAATCACTGTTCCCCAGCCACAGCACATCATTTCCCCTACAGAAAATTTTCCGGCTATTACAACTGATCTCCAGATTACCGAGATCAGTTCTCCTGGAGACAATGGCTGCTTTGGGCAGTAGATTCTATGGTATTATACCCTGCTGAGGTCCCTCCTCACCCCAAACCCTGCTCTTCCAAGGCTCTACTCCTCAAATATTACAGGTATTTCCCAACCCAGAGTTGGCAACCCTGTAACTGGCTATGGAACTGCTTTCCAGACCCTTGGAACCCAGAAAACATGTCTAGGAGGAGGTACTTTTCCACTTTAGCTGCCACTGCATAGCCCTAAGTCAACGTAAGTCAGGGGTGGAGGGAACCATACCTGTTACCATGCGGCTCTCCTCCCATACTACCCACGTGGGGCAGCAAAATGACTTGAGACAGCCCCAACTTATAGCTAAGCAGAAGGAAATAAACATGGCTTACCTCCTTCTATTTTCCCCTTCCCTCCACCACCACACCAGCCACAGCTGGGACACTCACCTGGAGCTTCTTTCTAGAGCTTGTTGTATCTCTTCCCACAACGGGCCTTACTCCTAGTAAGAACATAAGAGAAGTCAATGTTGAGTCAGGCCAATGGCCCATCCAGACCGACAGTACTGGGTGGTTATAGCTGGGAATGGATGTAAGAAGGATCTGTGAATGGCAGTAAATTAGCATACAAATACAAGAGTTACTGCCATTCACAGGTCTTTCTTACATCCAATCTTAGCTATAATCACCCAGTACTTATCTGAGAGCCAATTTGGTGTAGTGGTTAAGAGTGTGGACTCTAATCTGGGAAAACCAGGTTTGATTCCCCACGCCTCCACATGCAGCTGCTGGTGTGACCTTGGTTCAGTTACAAGTTCTTTCACAGCTGTTCTCTCACCAGCGGTTCTTGAAAGAACTCTGTCGGCCTTACCTACCTCACAGGATGTCTGTTGTGGGAAGGGGAAGAGAAAGGAGATTGTAAGCTGCTCTGAGACTCCTTTGAGTAGTGAAGGGCGGGGTATAGATCCAATCTGCTCCTCCTCCTCCTCCTCTTCTCCTTCTTCTTCATGGCCCTTCCAAACAATGACTCCTAGCCTACACCCTATATGTAATGGCTGAGGAGCTTCTGTTCCACTGTATCTGAGGAAGTGTTCTTGCACATGAAAACTTATACCATGAATAAAACATTTTTGGTCTTAAAGGTGTCACTGGACTCAAACTTTGTTCAGATGAGATTACAGTATGCGAGGGCCAAATTAGCACTACATCTTAACAAATCCAATAGGGCTGCCAGCTTTTTGTCTGGCAAGGCTACTTGCCATTGACAGACAGGAGATGAGCTGCTGAAGGTTTCCCCCACCATGGCAAAGGACGGCCCCTATTGTCGAAGGCACCAATTCTCTTCCATTGCCCTACAAGAAAAAAAAGAGTATCCCACAATCCCACCCAAATAGCCTGAACCGTGGAGGTCACCCGAAGCATGTCAGATAATCTGAGAGAGAGAGAGAGAGAGAGAGAGAGAGAGAGAGAGAGAGAGAGAGAGAGAGAGAGAGAGAGAGCAGGCTCCGAGGATCACATTTAAGAGTTAAAACAGGTTTTTTGCAAGAAGGGGAGCTTTTTGTTTCACAAAAAATATGATTGTGTGCAGACATGGGAATCCCCTAGGCTGCTCTGAAGCAATTTGCAAATTAGTTGAGGCAGTTTCATTTTTTATGACAAATAAAACCTTTTTAAAAATTCATCTTGAAACTAGAAAGGAAGGTAACGTAGGGGTAATAGCAGGAACCGCTGGAAATTCCCTTTTGCAGAGATTCTAATTTACGTAGTTACCAGTTTCTCTGGATGTATTACAAACACAAAACATTAATTAGCGTGATCTGGTCTGATAAAATGGATTTGTTTTCACGGAAATTGGAAAGAAGTACTGTTCTACCTGTAGGGTTCCCTACTGACCATGACAAAGCCCAGCCTGGCTGGTTCTTTAGGCCTTAATAGCAGCATAACAGGTGGGAATCATCCCCCCCCCCCCCACATACACAGTATTGAGATCAGTATTATTTTCTACTAATGTCTGCAGATCAAGTTGTTGTTAGTGGCCCAGGGACAAAGTAAAGTGGTTGGCCATCTCACTTAACACCAAGCTGACATTCAGGACTGTCCTGTGAAAACAATACATTGTCAGTTTCTGCTGGTGCAAATGAATTTGGTTAACAAGGAAATCAGTCATATGTTTTATCTGAACCGAAAACATAAGATATATTTCAAAGCACAGAAACACACAAAATCTCTTTGTCTTTAAAACGGCAATGAACAAAAACCTGCCCAAAGGCAAGCACTATTAAATCCCGCAGAACTGGGAAATGTATAAGCAATGTGCTTTAAAGTGCAATTTAAAGTACTTTAAGCAAAGCACCTTGGAAGTGGCAGTGGCCTCTTTAAAGTGCTTTGGTTGGGTAAGATTGCGTCCTTTCTCGGTTTGTTTTAAAATGACGGGCAGGCGTAGTGTTGCCAGCTCTGAGCTGTGAAGTACCTGGAGATTTTGGGGATGGAGCCTGAGGAGGGTGTGGTTTGGGGAGAGAGGCCAGAGAGCCCACCTTCCAAAGTGGCCATTTTCTCCAGGTGAACTGACATCCGTCACCTGGGGATCAGTTGTAACCCCAGGAGATCTCCAGCCACCACCTGGAGGCTGGTAACCCTAGACCAGCCTTTCAACATGAAAGTGGACAGTTTTAAATACTGACCTTCTTAGCATATTGGGAATAGTAAATTAAAAACACATCCATCTGGACATGTGTGTCAAAGCAAAACAACATGAACCGGCCATGTCTGTTGTCAGCCAGGGCCTGCCTGTTATCACTCAGTGTTTACTGGAAAACACCCGCCCTGGTTCCTGACCCAGATCATAAATCCAGGTTAAACAGACACAACTTGCGGATCTTCCCCCTGTGAAGCAAGACATTTCTAATGAAAAAATCAGCAGGATGTTAAAGAACAACTAAACAGAGGCCCAGGCTTTTCTTTTCAATGGGATAAAGAGACACTTACCATTAGCAGAATGGGGTTTTGTTTTTGTTTTTTTTGCATTTTCAAAGCACTTCTCACATATAATCCCCGCAATCCCCACAACAGCTCTGTAGATTAGGTCAGTATTATTGTTGTTTATTGTCCCCTTGTTGCCGGTCGGTTCTGAAGCTGAAAGTTAGTGGCTTTCCTAAGGCCACATAACAAGGATAAAATCTGAACAGGGGTGGGGCTGGGGGCTTACAGGTTGCCCTGGAAACAAGCAACTGAAGGCCCAGCAGCTAATTCCAGCTCCCCCCAATGTGGAAAAGTTGACCATTTCGGTTACCACCAGTCTGACATTCAAGGATATCTTGCAAGAACAATACATGCCCGTTTCTGTGGAGGCAAATGAGTGTGTTTAACAACAAATATATTTATGGCTGATAGATAGCCCGTGATCCCCAGACCTGCTTCCCCCGCTCCCCACTCACTGTTATGAACTCTGGCTAATTTCTTCCAAGGTGAGATGCCACTGTTCAGCCTCCTGATGTGCGTAGCCACAGTCATTCTGTTTGACAGAATGCTCCCCTGATGCGCCTCTGTTCCTCAGTCCCATGTGGAAGCCACAAAGTCACATGGCCACTGAGATGCTTAGAGAAGGTCCCTGTTGCTATTCACAGTGGGGGAGAGGTAGGGATATCCTCCAAGTGAGAAAAGGGGCTCATGACTACAGGAATGACTACAGAGATCAGTTCCTTAGGAGAAAATGGATCCTTTCAACCGTGGACTTTGTGACATCGTACCCCACTGAGCTCCCTGTCCTCCCCAGGCTCCACCCCCAAATCTCCAAGAGTTTCCTAACCTGGATCTGGCCACCTTACACCCCCATCTATGGTTGCCAGGTGCCTTTGAGATGACAGTGGGGGGGGGGACATTCCGGGAGCTGGAAGTGTCACCCCTGATGTGCCAATGTCACCGGAAGTGACGTCATGCGCCATGCCTACTTCTCCCAGAAGTGACGTAGACACATTGGGGGGCAACACTCTGGTTTGGGGAAAAAATTCTATGGTAAAATTGCCCTCAAACCATAGAGTTTTGCCCAAAAACCAGAGTGTCGCCCCCAACATCACCAATGTGCCTATGTCATTTCTGGGTGATGTAGGCACGTCACTCCACTTTGCTGTTGGGGGGTGTTTTCCAGATGCGGGAAGGAGCCTGCAAAACTGGGGGTACCCCGCCCCCAACTGGGGACTGGCCACCCTATCCCCATCCCCACCAGTGGCCAGGGGGGATGTGGCAACCCTAGTTCAAGAACCCCTTGGGAGTTTATAGTTGGGCACCGCTTTGGCCTGAGCGGGAGTTAGCCAATGGGAGCCGCCAGTGACAATGGTCCCAGCCCTGCTCAGTTTGGGTATGACTCCTGGTAAAAAAAAATAGCCAACCCGAGGCTTACACGCTACTCTTGTGTGATACCCACTCTTCTACTTTGTCTCTTTATTCTTAGCAGCCTTATAAAATGTTTGGCAGGCAGCCAAAAGGTTAAAAACAAAAATGAGCCCGGTGGCACTTTAAAAAACGAGCAGATGTATTGAAGCATAAGAGTTCCTGGACTCGTGCTCCCCCCCCCTCAGATGCTGAAGTGAAACCTCTGTCTGCAAATATAAATAACCGAATGGTAGAAAGCACCACCAAGGCACGGGCTCACTTGCGTAACAGCGTACAAGTCCCTGCAGGTCGGATGGCGGGCGTAGCTAGTGTTCTCAGCACCTGTCGCCTCGTTGGGACTGGAGGAGCCTCAATTCAAACACAGACTGCCACACAGGTTATCATTTTTGTCGAGGCTGGCCAATGTGCTTGGCACTGCATGTGCATTTTCTCTCCCTTTGATAAAGACAATAATTGCAAAGACAACCATAGGTCTGAGAATTATGCACCGTCTTGACTCAGCTCTTGGAATGGCACAGGTAGCCCCAGAGGCAGGGATCTAGCTACAGGAGTTGCATGCAGAAGGTGTTACGGGCATGCACTCTCTAATTCACTTGCAGGATTTGGAAATCCACCCATGATGGTCCCAGACTATCAGTTGTTCTAAGTCTTTTCAAAATAGTAACATGAGTACTGGAAGGGGGATGCAAAAATCCCCCCCAAAAAATTAATAACTAATTGTATTTATTTATTTATTTCAATTTCTATCCTGCCCTGCCCACGAATGGGCTCGGAGCAGGCTACAAGGCCACACAAAAAATCATGACAACAATAACATGCAAGTTAAATAATTAAAAAGAACAGTCAATGCGAAAGCCACATTAGCTGTGCTCAGTTTAGGCTGATTACAGAGCCAGCAATTTCAGTAGGAGAGGCCAGAGATGGATTTTGGATGTCCGCCGTCCAGTGGAACAGCTCCATTTTACAGGCCCTGTGGAATTGCAACAAATCCCGCAGGGCCCCAATCTCAAGTGTGGCAGAGAAAGCCCTGGCCCTGGGTGAGGCTAACCGGACATCCTTGGGGCCAGGGATAACCAGTAGGCGTTGGTCAGTTGAGCACAGTGCTCTGTGGGGCACATATAGGGAGAGGCAATCTCAAAGATATGCAAGTCCCTGGTCACATAGGGCTTTGGAGGTTAACACCAGAACCCTGAACTGGATCCAGTACTCCACTGGCAGCCCGTGCAGTTGGCACAGCACTGGCTGAATGTGAGCCCACACAGGCGTCTGTCAGTTTCTATACATTCAGTAGATCAATGACACATGAAGAGATTTTTTGTCCCAAGTGTGACAATGAATTTCTTGCTGCTAGACAAGCCAGCCCTTGAATCCTGGCTGTGCTGGCGGAATAGGTTGGTAACAGGAGTGATGATGGAACAGGTTGGTAACAGGAAGAGTCAGGATGCATCTAGAACATCAGGACGCACTACAGTTCAACAGAGATTGGTCACAAACAGTCTGTTGCTATGTTTGTGCTTTCCACTCGCTCTTCCCTTTGCACCTGGAGCTAGATAGATTTATTTTTTATTTATAAGGGCTCAAGGCAGATTACACATAGTAACCCAGTACAACCACAAACATTCAGTAGAAGAAGAAGAGATTGGATTTATACCCCCCCCTTTGCTTGGAGTCTCAGAGGGGCTTACAATCTCCTTTCCCTTCCCCTCCCCACAGCAGACACCCTGTGAGGTAGGTGGGGCTGAGAGAGCTCTTTGAGGAGTGCTCTTGAGGAAACAGCTCTGAGAGAATTTGTGACTGACCCAAGGTCACATCAGCAGCTGCATGTGGAGGAGTGGGGAATCAAACCCGTTTATCCCGGATTAGAGTCCGTGCTCCTAACCACTACACTAAACTGGCTCCCAATCCATATGGATTTTAGAAGTCTGGGATCACCAGAAAGAACCTGAAGCAGAGCGCAAGTATTCACATGACACATTAAGCATTGACTTGACTTGACTATTCACATGACACATTAAGCAGCACAGAAATTACATCAATAGGATCCTACTTTACAATAAGCTGTACACAGCAGTATACACCAGCAGCTCCTAATTATTCATCCAAGCAAGTCTGAAAAACCATTTTTTTGCAATTAGATTCAGGTGGGTAGCCATGTTGGTCTGAAGCGACAGAACAAAGTTTGAGTCCCGTGGCACCTTGAAGACCAACAAAGTTTGATACCCAGAATTAAATTTTTTTGGTCTTAGAGATGCCAGTGGACTCAAAAAAAATTGTGAAGTGAAACCCTGTTACTTGCACAGAAAAGACCTCTGGAATAATTCAGTTTTGCATCTTTTGCGGAAAGCTAGGAGAGTGAGATCTCTCTTGACCTCCTCAGGCAGACCGTTCCATAAGGTGGGAGTCACAAAAGGAGAAAGCACCCCCATTTGTGGGAAGTAAACAAACTCCACTTGGCCAGGGTGCCTGCATTTGAATTAGGGATTTCCACTGGGGAGTTAGGAAGTCTAATCCTCCCTGCAGCATCTTCAGTGGACTGTCATTTAAAAAACAAACAAACCCTAAAATGGTTATTTGTTATAATTTACTGTGATACGAGGCACATCATGTTTAATAATATTTTTAAATCTGTCTTGTAGTTATATCTGAAGCATTGCATGTTCCCTTAAAAAGCCCATGCACTGTAGCATGAGCTTTCTTCTTCCTGTTCTTTCCTTCTGTACTCCTGACTTACAGGTCTTGAGGAGTATTGATCTCTCCCAGCTAAGAATAAAAGGAAGAAAGGAAGGATTCAAGCCAGAGAGGACAGGCTGTGCCATATTAGAGAAGATGCCACAAGCTGCCCAAACTCTCATGGCCTGAGCAAAGAATTTGGCATTACAAAGTGTATTTGCTGGCCTAGGATCCATTAAAACGTTCACCAGACTAAATCGAAAAATAAACTTGTCTGCTTTTGTTTGGAAGCGGATGTGAATTTTTCACCTCTGCCCCTGCAGTCGCAAAGGAGAATTTCAGAAATGTTGACCTTTAACAGGTAGATGGTGATCACCACAGTCTATTCTTTATCCCACGGCCTTTCTGTTTTCTGTCGCTACAGGTGCATGCAGCGTAGACCGTGATATAATCTTCTTTATGAATGCTTAATTAGATCCAAAGAATGAGCACAATGTTTTGCATTTCACGTCTGTTATTAACGCTGAATTAAGAGAGAGGCTTGGCAAAACAAGTGTGCCTTTTGTTGTCGAATTGTGCAGAACAATGCTGCCTGGCAGATCATGTCCGTTCATCCGTCCCTCCCTTCTTAGGTATTCATTGTTGTTCCTATCTAATGAAAATTCTGGAGCGCCCCCATTGTACTGCCGCATATCTGAGGTCACAAATCGCTTTCTGTCCCTGTGAAATATGGATTACATTAGTTAATTGAATGCAGTGCTTGCTATCCAGCTGCAAAGAGCAAACTTGGCATCGCTACAGGTTTGCAGTGAACATAAGAAACGGATCAGTCAGCCTTGCTGAATCAGACCAGCATGGTGCGATTGGTTAGGGTTTAGGATGACGGCTGGGGAGGCCTGGGTTCAAATTCACTCTCTGCCTTCATCTGGGTGATCTGGAGGCTTGGACAGGGTTGCCAGCACTGGGTTGGGAAATACCTGGAGATTTGGGGGGGTGGGGTGGAGTCACTCTCAATGAGACCTTACAGGGAGGGGGAGGGGCTGTGAGAATGAATGAGGGAGGAGAGGGCTATGTATGCCACCCTAAAATACTTGGGAAAAGGATGGTATAAAAGGGGGGGATTAAGACAGACAGAATAAACAAGGTTTGTTTTCCCTCCTCTATTATTATTATTATTATTATTATTATTATTATTATTATTATTATTATTATTATTATTATTATTATTATATTTCTGGATCGCCCAGTCCCTGAGTACACAAGGCTCTGGGCGATTTACAACAGATTAAAACAATACAAAATTATGTATTAACGTCATCAGTCAGTTAATCCTAATTTACTAGTCTCCAAATGGCATCTATAATTTAATCCCAAATCTACTCTGGGCTGTGCTTCTATCTCATAGGCAGGTTAAGGAGGAGGCCGAAGTGGGCAGAATGGAAGAAAAGAGGGTGCCAGCAATGATGGACAGCCATTGCTGTCCTAAACCAGCTAAAGAGAGATAGAATCATAGAGTTGGAAGGGACCATACAGACCATCTAATCCAACTCCCTGCCCAATGCAGGACCAGCCTAAAGCATCTCTGACAAATATTCATCCAGTCTCTTCTTGAAAGCTGTCAGTGAAGGGGAGCTAACTACCTCCCTAGGCAGCTGATTCCACTTTTGAACCACTCTGACCGTGAAAAAGTTTTTCTTAATATCCAGCCGATACCCTTCTGCATGTAATTTAAACCTGTTGCTTCGGGTCCTATCCTCTGCTGCCAACTGGAACAGTTCCTTGCCCTCCTCCAAATGACAGCCTTTCAAATATTTAAAGAAAGCAAGCATGTCCCCCCTCAGTCTCCTCTTCTCCAAACTAAACATTCCTAGGGCTCTTAGCCTTTCCTCGTAGGGCTCAGTCTCCAGACCTCTGATCATCCTCTTCGCTCTCTTCTGCACCCCTCTCGATTTTGTCCACATCCTTTTGGAAGTGAGGCCTCCAGAACTGCACACGGTACTCCAGGTGCAGCCTGACCAAGGCAGTATACAGAGGGGCTTTCGATTTCGATGCTATGGCCCTTTTAATACCACCCAAGACTGAATTTGCCTTTTTTGCCACTGCATCACACTGACTGCTCATATTTAGTTTACAGTCCACCCTTACCCCAAGATCTCTTTCGCATACACTACTTCATAGAAACGTATTTGTGCTTGACATTTTTGTGGCCCAGATGTAATACTGTGCATTTATCTTTGTTGAATTGCATCCTGTTCACAACTGCCCACTTCTCCAGAGTATTCAGGTCTTGTTAAATTTTAACTCTGTCTTCTTGGGTGTTTGCTACTCCTCCCAATTTGGTATCAACAGCAAATTTAATGAGTAACCCTTCTACCCCTTCATCCAGATCATTGATAAAAATATTGAAAAGTACCAGGCCCAAAACCGAGCCCTGCGGCACCCCAATGGACACTTCCTTCCAATCTGATGAAACGCCATTAACCACCACTCTTTGGGTGCGATCCTCTAACCAGTTCCCTATCCACCGAACTGTCCTATAGTCCAGTCCACAGTCTTCCAGTTTGCCCATCAGAATGTCATGGGGAACCTTATCAAAAGCTTTACTGAAATCCAGGTAAATCACATCAACAGAGTTCCCACGATCCAGTAAGCTCGTCACACGATCAAAGAAGGAAACCAGGTTGGCCTGACAAGTTCTGTTGGGGACAAAACCATGCTGACTTCCCCGAATCACTAAGTGGTCCTTCAGACACTTACAGATCAATCCCTTTAAAATCTGCTCTGATATCTTCCCAGCAACAGAAGTCAGACTGACCAGCCAGTAGTTTTCTGGGTCATTCTTCTTCCCTTTCTTAAAGATTGGGATAACATTCGCTCTCCGCCAATCTTGTGGCTCATCCCCCGTCCTCCAGGAGGAGGCCTTGAAGATAATGGACAGAGGCTCTGCAAGTTAATTACAAAGTTCTTTGAGCACTCTTGGGTGCACACCATCTGACCCAGGGGATTTGTATTCGTCCAGTGCAGCCAGATGCCTCTCTACAACCTCCCTGTCAATGTCAGCTGGACACTCAGGTGTCCTGTTATGTCCTATACCATTTCTAGAAGGGCTTGAGTTCTTCTGGGAGAAAACGGAGGCAAAAAAAGTCATTAAGCCTGTCTGCTTTTTCTCTGTCCTCCACCAGACTTTCTCCTTCTACTCCCAAAAGCAGTCCAATTGCCTCTTTTACCTTGCCCCACAATACACATACTCACCATTCTTTTCCCCTTGCGGTTGACAATGTGCCCTAACCTGGACAATCCAGGATAGCCCAATCTCATCAGATCTAAGAAGCTAGGCCGGGTTGGTCTTGGTCGATATTTGGATGGGAAACTACCAAGGAAGCCCAGGGTCATTCCGCAGAAGCACACAATGGAAACCACCTCTTGAACACTCTACTGGGTGGCCTTAAGTTGGCTGAGGCTTGAAGGCACTTTACACACATGGTTGAAACTCTTCCCCCACCCCAACTCTGAGTCCATTATAAATTTTATATGTACGTTTTATATATTACTGTGGGTGTGAAAGTTGGACAATGAAGCTGACAGGAAGAAAGTAGATTTCTTTGAAGTGTAGTGTTGGAGGAGAGTTTTATGGATACCGTGGACCACCAACAAGGCAAATAAGTGGGTTCTAGACCAAAGCAAGCCTGAACTCTCCCTGAAAGCTAAAATGACTACAGTGAGGCTATCGTACTTTGGTCGCATTATTATGAGATGACTGGAGTCAATGGAAAAGACAATCATGCTAGGAAGAGTTGAAGGCAGCAGGGAATGAGGAAGACCCAACGTGAGATGGACTGACTCAATCAAGGAAGCCACGTCCCTCAGTTTGCAAGACCTGAGCAAAGCTGTTAACCGTAGGACTTCTGGTCTGGAGGGCGTTAATTCATGCAGTCACCATAAGTCAGAAATGACTTGATGGCACCTAACACACACGAGAACAAGTGATATTGTGTGGTATGAAAATGTAAAGGTGTTAACTGGATCGATGTGAAGCATGAAGGAAAAGGAGGAGGAGGAGGAGATTGGATTTATACCCCACCCTTCACTTGGAGTTTCAGAGTGGCTTATAATCTCCTTTCCCTTCCCCTCCCCACACCCTGTGAGGTAAATGGAGGCTGAGAGGGCTCTTGAGAGAACAGCTCTGAGAGAACTGTGACTGACCCAAGGTCACCCAGCTTGGCTGCATGTGGAGGAGCGGGGAATCAAACCCAGTCCTCCCAGATTAGAGTCCGCACTCTGAACCGCTACACCAAACTGGCTGTCTCACTAAACTAGCTCTTAGTATATGAACTTTCTTGATAAATAGATTCAGATTGCAAAGCTGCGATTATTCAGACAATACAGAAACTGCTTCTGTCCCTGTGCTGATACACACTGTCATATATCAATCTCTTTTATGGCTGTATTTTCTTTATGGCTCAAGGCCCCCCCTCCCCTCCCCCTTCAGAAGCCAGAGAGAGAACGCAAATGAGAACGCACAGTCCTGGCTTCCAGCTGCTGAAGGTGTGAATGTGGGGTCCAAGCTAAGTAGCAAATAATCCAGAAGAGATAAATTCATGTGTTGCCATGGTAATGGTGGCCTCAGCGGGTACACAAATGCAGTTTTGAGCCAGTCGGACGTGCACTTGGGGAATGGGATCTGTTACAGGGCAAGCAATGGATCTACAAAATAAAACGTTGTTTTCAGGTTTGTTTGGGGGTTCAGATGTATAACCTGTCTGAACAACGGACAGAAAGGGGTCATTCAGGGTCCTGGGAGCAGCTCCAAACAAAGCAGCTAGGGCAACAGTGTCAGTGTAGAGAGGTATATAGGAGACAGTACTGGTCACTCTTACTGACGGCCTCCAAAGGCATCTGGATCGGGGCGGTGTGGCGGCACTGTTGTTGTTAGATCTGTCGGCCGCGTTCAATACGGTCGAACACCAGTTGCTGACCCACCGCCTCACCGACATGGGGATTCAGGGACTCGCCCTTCAGTGGCTTGCCTCTTTTCTCCAAGGCCGGGGACAAAGGGTGGTGATAGGGGTACAGCAGTCCCGGAGACACCCTCTTGAATATGGGGTGCCTCAAGGGGCGGTGCTTTCCCCAATGTTGTTTAACATCTACGTGGGCCCCCTTGCCCAGATTGCCCGGAGGTATGGGCTTGGGTGTCATCAATATGCAGATGACACCCAGCCCTATCTGATGTTGGGTGGCCAGTCGGACTCCAGCCCAGAAGATCTGCACCGGGCGTTGCAAGCTGTGGCTGGTTGGCTTCGACTGAGTTGTCTGAAGCTACACCCGGCAAATACGGAGGTCCTGGGCCTGAGTCGGTGCGGTTCAGGGCTGGGGCTCCCTCTCCCGACCTTCATTGGGGCACCTTTGGTGCCAGCGCCGGAGGTTAAGAGTTTGGGAGTGCTCCTGGAGGCCTCAGGCGGCAACTATGGAGGCCCAGGCGGCAGCCACGGCTAAGTCGGCCTTTTGCCATCTTCGGCTGGCTTGGCAGTTGGTCCTCTTTCTCGACAGCAGTGACCTGGCCACAGTGATCCACACGACAGTCACCTCAAGGCTAGACTACTGTAACGCTCTCTACATGGGGCTGCCTTTGTTGCAAATCTGGAAGCTGCAGCTGGTGCAGAATGCTGCTGCCAGGCTGTTGATGGGCCTCCCTAGGTGGGAGCACATCCGGCCTGTGCTGAAAGCGCTGCATTGGCTGCCAGTAGCGTACCGGATTCACTTCAAAGTGCTGGTTCTTACCCTTAAAGCCCTATATGGCCAGGGTCCGACATACCTAAGGGACCACCTTTCCCCATACGTTCCCCAGTGGGCACTGCGGTCGGGGACACAACATCTCCTGGTGACCCCAGGCCCCAAGGAGATCAGGTTTGCTGCAACCAGGGTCTGGGCCTTTTCGGTGGTGGCTCCTACCTGGTGGAATGAGCTCCCAGAGGAGATTTGGGCCCTGTGGGACCTTGCGCAGTTCCGCAGGGCCTTTAAGATGGAGCTCTTCCGCCAGGCTTTTGTGTAGGAGCCACCACTATTTTTACCATCACTGTTTTTACCATCTCTATCTTTACCATCACTACTAACTGGCCCTGTGAGGAGCGAACGACAGCGGTGCGTGAAACTGACATCACTGAACTGGGAGTACCATCTTTAAGATGCCATCTTTTTATTGAAGACTGAAACATCCAGAGCACTTAATATTGTAAATGTTTGTTTTTATGTTGTTTTTAACCTGTTTTATGTATTGGTATGTGCCCTATTTGTGAGCCACCCTGAGTCCGCTTGCAAGGAGGGCGGGCTATAAATCGAAATAATAAATAAACAAATAAACAAACAAACAAACTTGGGAAACAGTTTAATCAGTGACACGGTGGGCATCGAACCCAACTGGGATTACTGGGATAGCACTCCAAAGCAGAAAACACAATGGAGGTTTATTACATATGGGCATGGATTCTGCCTTTGGGAAGTCCAGATGTGGAAGGTTATATTTGTGGCTAAAGGCACACTTCTTAAATAGCAGGAGTCATAGATCAGCCATCTGACAGCTAGACACTGAGTGAAGCAAGTCTTCTGCCTGGGATGACTGTTTTACTCCAGTTACCATGATAGAATTGAGGTCCTGCTTGCTTTACTTGGCTTTCTGCCTGACTGTGATAATGGCCAGTGATCTTATTTTTCTGGTCGTACTATGACACACAGAGAGCAGCTGCTCCTGGCACCGAGTTGGAAGGAAGGAGACAAATCAAAATGGAAAGAATCTTATCTCTCCTTATATATAATTCTATTTTGGTGAGAACGCTCCACATGCTCCCACAGCCTTTGGCTCCCTCAGCTGCCACTTTGAAGGTCTGCCAATCCCCTGGCTGCATTGCCTCACTGAGTTGCCTCAGGGCCCGATCACACTGACGTTTTGATCAGGGTTCGCTGCTGTTCCCTCGCGCATGTCAGTTTCACATTCACACGTGCCAATCCGCCTCCCACCTCAGAGCAGGCTCACTCTCGCAATGCTGCCGGGTTTTCCTGACCCCTGGAAAATCAGGTGTTTTCCTGGCACTTGCAGTTTGAATGCGCGATTTCGCCCATCTGGACAGCCCATCTTTCAGAATGATTGCGATTAGGGCCATCTGACCACTCTTTGTGCGTTTTTTTTTTTAAAAGCTTCCTGTTTGAGCGCTTGAGCAAACATGCACTTAATAAATCTATTTAACATTTAATAATGGATTTATTAAGTGCATGTTTAGTCAAGCGCTCAAACCAGAAGCTTTTTAAAAAAAAAAACCGCACAAAGACGGCCCTGGAGGCGGGAACGAGAGGCAGGGGCTTCGGTAGCCTAGACGGAGCCGGCAAGGAGGACGGCGGATACGACGGAGCCTGTTGTCATGGGGCAATGGCTGTGGCAGCGGCACCCTCCCCAAGTGGCAGCAGAAACAGCAGCCGCCCAAGCCTCCCCCGTGGCCAGCAGGATCACCTGGAGGGACAGCGCAGCAGCAGGCGAATGGGTGCTATAAGAGAGGAGCTGGCTGCATCTAGTCAGCCCAATGCGAAGAAAAATGTTCCCGATTTAAACAAAGCGGGAACAAAGCGCAATTACCTTTGCAGTGTGACCGAAGCCTCAGTCCCACTCACAGAGCCGGCGGCCAGCATCTCAGCCTCAGTCTGGAGAGAGCCGGTGAAGGGAGTAGACATTCTGCCAAGGAGCAGCAACCCCTCCACAGAGGAGAAGGAGGCAGACCTAGCGAGCAGCGGCAAGCACGGGAAGCACTCACTTTCTCTGCCCCTTGCGGTCCCTCTCCCTCAGCCACAAGGCCAGCGCTTCATCAGGGAGATAGCTCAGCAGGTTGCATCGCAGAGAAAGCTGGCAGCCACCTTTCAAAGGCTCCCCCTACCTTCCATCAGTAGCAGCTGCAGCGCCAGGGAGGGTCTGGCCAAGAGGAAAGGAGCTGCTTCTGAGAAGCCAGACGCTGGGAGGAGGACCAGGAAGGGGCTGCTGCCTAAAGTGCCATGGGAGCGGCAGGCGGCTCTGCGGGCAGAGCAGTTAGGGTGTGCAAGAGGCAGAGGAAGCCCCGCCAGGACCTGCCAAAGGGCTGCCAGGCAGGCAGACAGGGTGGCTGGAGGAGCTCCCCCTCTTGCCTCACTGAGGCACCCGAGCACCTTGGGGAGGGTCTGGGGCTGCCTGTAACTCAGCGGCCACCTCTGTTTGTTCAGAGACAGTGGGCTGGGCACAAAGCCTTCTCCCCACACCTGCTCCTCCCCCACCCCATCGCTTATTGTGGAGAGGCTGCTGAGCATGCACTCTATTTCTCCCCCTCCAGCCATGGCTCCGTGGAGACAGGGCTGCCACTCTCGAGGGATGGAGGCAGGCAGGGTAGAATACACTGAGTGCCCCCTTCACATGGTGGGGGGGTTACTTTGCTACCCTTTCCATCTTGCTAGCGCTCGTTGTATTCCTTTTACAATGGGTTTTGCTACTAGTATATACATAATTCTCTTGATGCGTTGGCCATTTCCAGCTCTCCCATTGGCTGTGCTGTGCACTCTATCAGCCATTGGCCCATCAACCACCACTCAAGAGTAATTGGCTGGGGGCTGGGTCTGCTCCTCTTCCCCGCCCACTTCCTCCTCAGCCTCTGTTCCTGTCAGAATAACTGCCAAAATGGCTGTCTCTCCTGCTTGGCTCCGCCATGGCTGGCTGGCTGGCTACTGAGGTGGGCCAGCAGCTGTGAAACCATTCTCTTCAACCCTCTGCTGTGTGGTTGACTTTCCCCTAGGGTTGCAAATCTCCAGGTGGGACCTGGAGATCTCCCACTGCTACAATTGATCTCCAGATGACAGAGATCAGTTCCCCTGGAGAAAATGGCTGCTTTGGAGGGTAGGCCCTATGGCATTATACCCTGCTGAATCTTTCCCCTCCCCAAACACTGCCCTCCGCAGGATCCACCTTCCAAATCTCCAGGTATTTCCCTACTCAGAGCTGGCAACCCTACTTTCCCCTCAGTGCCTGTTGTTAGGCAACCAAGCTTGGTTCTGTCAGTAAAAGGCGTGGGGGAAGGAGACCCTGTCCACACCTATTTTGGCCTTTGAGAGAAAACTCATTGGGGCTAGTCCTAGCTAGGGTTGCTAGCTCCAGGTTGGGAAATTCCTGGAGATTTTATGGTAAAGTCTACAGAAACCAGAGTTTAGGTAGAGGGGGGTGGCCTCAGCTGAACGGAATCCCATGGAGTCCATCCTTCAAAGCAGTTATTTTCTCCAGGGTGAGAGAGAGATCTGTTGTCTGGAGTTCAGTTATGATACCAGGCGATACCACAGCCAGTGTGGTGTAGCAGTTAGCACTTTAGAGCAGGGTCTGCCAGACCCAGGCTCTTGCTGTGGAAGCTGAGTAGGTGATTTTGGACCAGTAACAGACTTTCAGCCTAACCTACCGCACAGGGTTGTTGTGCAAGTCAAAAGGGGGAGAGGAGAATGATGCAAGCTGCTTTGGTCCCCATTGCATAGAAAGACTGTACTGCTCCTCCTATGGAACCATTGTTGCCAATCTCCAGGTGAGGGCTGGAGATCACTCAGAATTACAACTGCTCTCCAAATGGCAAAGATCAGTTCCCCTGGAGAACATGATGGACTCTGTGTCCTTATACTCTGCTGAGATGGCCCCCCTATGACCGCCAGTGTGACATAGCAGTCAGGGATTCTGAGCATGGTAGAGGCTGCAGGGGGAGGGGAGATGGAAAGCTGAAGGCAGAGGAGCAAATAAAGGTGGGTTGATGGTTGGCTGTGGAGGAGATAGGGTTCCCAACTCCTGGTTGGGAAATTCCTGGCAATTTGAGGGGTGGAGCCTGGAAAGGGTGAGGTCTGAGGAGGGGTGGGACCTCAGACAGGTACAGTGCCATAGACTCCACCCTCCAAACCAGCCATTTCCTCCTGAGGAACCACTGTTACCAATCCCTAGGTGGGGGCTGGAGGTCACTCAGAATTACAACTGCTCTCTAGGAAGGAGGGGGAGGAGATGGAAAGCTGAAGTCAGAGGGGCAGATAAATGTAGGTTGGTGGTTGGCTGGGAGGGAGATAGGGTTGCCAGCTCCAGGTTGGGAAATTCCTGGATATTTGAGAGATGGAGAATAGAGAGGGTAGGATTTGAGAAGGGGTGGGTCCTCAAACAGGTGCAATGCCACAGAATCTATCCTCAAAACCAGCCATTTCATCCTGGGGAACCGTTATTGCCAATCTCCAGGGGAGGGCTGGATATCACTCAGAATTGCAACTGCTCTTCAGATGGTAGAGATCAGTTCCCCTGGAGAAAACAGTAAGCTCTGTATCATTATACCCTGCTGAGGACACCACAGCAAATTTACTCTGAGTGCCCAAGGCCAGGGCACCCACCCAGAGCCTCTTTTCCCGCACTGCTCCAACCCCATTAATATCTCTCTTATTCTGTTACAGTTATTTCTAAACTTATTTTCTCTAACAAACGGTAACAATTCAGAAATCTAATTCTATTTCATTTTCCACTTAATAACTATCAAAGCAGATCAAACCACGTTTAATGTCCCAATTTTTCAACAAGTATTTTTGAAAGTCTTTCCAGTCTTCAAAAAAAGTTTCATCTTCTTCGTTGTTTAATTTTCTTGTTAATTTGTCCATTTCTGCTAAAAACAACGTCTTTTTAATCCATTCCCATGTTTCAGGTACTTTATCTTGTTTCCAACATTGAGCAAAAGTCAGTCTTGCTGCTGTAGTCAAGTACCATAGTAGTGTTCTCTTGGCTACATTTATTTCTTCCATTTTAAGACCTAACAATAACATCTGTGGGTCTTTCTTAAAAGTACAATTCAAAATTTTTTGTATCTCATTGTGGATCTCTGTCCAATACTTTACTGCTTTATCACATGTCCACCACATATGGTAAAAAGACCCCTCATGTTTTTTACATTTCCAACATTTGTTGGACATACTTTCATTTATAATAGCAATTTTTTTAGGCGTCATATACCATCTATACATCATTTTATAGCAATTCTCTTTAACATTTACACACGTTGAAATTTTCATTGATTTTTTCCACAAGTATTCCCAAGATGTCATTAATATCTCATTATTAACATTTACAGCCCATTTTATCATTTGCTCCTTTACAACTTCATCCTCAGTATACCATTTCAATAACACCTTGTACAGTTTAGAGATCATTTTTTTATCTTTCTCAAGCCATACAGTTTCAATTTCAATATTCTTCTCTCTAAAACCATGTTCTCTTTTATCGGTCTTAAATAGATCATAAATCTGTCTATACTTCAACCAATCATATTCAAATTCAACATCAAATCTATCTTTTAACACAAAATTTTTCCCTTCAAATTTTAAAAGATTTTTATAAGGTAGCCAATCTAACCCTTGATTTCTTGAATATGCCTCTTTCTAGAGTCCATTGTATTTATTTCCACAACAGGCCTTATTCCTTGTCTTGTAATAATATGCCATTCAAACCCATTTACTTCATGCCTGGTTCTATTCTTGGCTCCGAATCCAATAGGGAATGCATGTTTGGAAGCCCACTTCCATGATGCACATGTTGATTTAGCTGGATCAAGGTACCAGAATGATAAGATTGGCTGTTCTCTCATTCTTATGTTTCATATTGGTCTTGTAGAACAAAGTTTGAGTCCAGTGGCACCTTTAAGACCAACATGGGTATAAGCTTTCGTGTGCATGCACACTTCTTCAGATACCTTGAAACAGAAGTAAAGGGTGGGGAGGGTGTTACTGGAAGGGCTAATTAGAATCAAGATGCTTAAGTAACTGGGCAATAAATGTAGCTCAGATTGGATTAAGGCCTGTGAACAGGAGCAAATTAGTATACAAGTGTATGAGTTTACAAACAGATGCAAGAGCTGAATGATCTATTGATTTTTTTGAAAGAAGATTGTGAAAGATATTACCTCAGGACTAAGAAAAACAATTAAGGAACCGAGTGGCTAGCCATTGCAAAATGTATTCATCTGCAGGCTACATAAAGTCTCTCTTTGGACTACAGGTCGGAGATTCTCTGGTCCCCCATCACCCAAAGAGAGGTAGATAGTAGCTTCCCAACTCAGTGTTTAGACGTCAGAAGAAGAGTTGTATTGTTTTGTTCTGATCTGCTCTATCCTTTTTGGTCTCTCTTCAATTTTGATCAGTGGATTGGTCAGACACTAGACTGTTGGATTGGTTTTTTAAAATTACTATTCAAGCTGTTATTACAGATATTTCTAGTTGTTAAAAATTTTGTTAGCCATTTTGAGCACATCTAATTGTTTTTAAAAAGGGACCAAAGTGATTTTAGGGAATGCCTAAAAACTGATGAATGTTCCTCCATGTTATAAAAACACCATCCACTTAGAAAAGTGGAGTGGCGGAGATAAGGCTGGCTAGATGCTTCTGATGTTGGATAGGAGACAAATACTTGTTGTGCCATATGTAGTCTAAATTGTGACAACCCAATAAGAGGTGCATCATGTGAGCTCAAAGCTGATGATTGTGTGATCCATCTAGGGATGCTAGCCTCCAGATGGGGCCTAGGGATTCTCCAGAGTTACAGCACCTCTTCAGACTACAGAGATCAGTTCCCCTGGAGAAAATGGATGCTTTGGAGGGTGGACTCTGTGGCATTGTGCCCCACTGAGGCACCTGTCCTCCCTAGGCTCCATCCCCAATTCTCTAAGAGTTTCCCAACCTGGATCTGGCCACCCTAACCCCCCCCATCCCAGCCAGTGGCTGGGGGGTGGGACTGAGCAACCTTAGATCGGCACTTGAGTTTATTTATTTAAAAAAATTATATCCCATGTTGCTCCCAGTCAAGGGCACCAGACTGGCTAAAAATGCATTTATAAAACCCAAGGGCGGCTATTAAAACATAAGGCAGGAAGAAAGGGGCCATTGAGGGAAACAAAACAAAAAAGTCTTCATCTGTGACCATGTACCCCATGTTTTCTGCTTCAGCCCTTCCCAAAAAAATTAAATTTTGTATCGTTATCTAACTTTAATAGCAATTGAAATTAGCCTCCTGTAATTACAGTACATGAGTAGCAAATTATTTTTAATTTATCAGAATAATCATAATATAAACACTCTTTTGTTGTAACATCAAGCCTGGGGAAGAGTTCTGGCAAACTCCGAGCATTGCACACACTTCTGTGTCATTGATTCGTTCGAAATGTGGTGCTGGGGGAGAGTTTTCTGGATACCCTGGACCACCAAAAAGACAAATCAGTGGGTTCTATATCAAATCAAACCTGCACTCTCCCTAGAAGCTGAAAGGGCAAAACTGAGGCTATCGTACTTTGGCCACATTATGAGAAGACAAAGAGTCAGTGGAAAAGACAATAATGCCAGGAAAAGTTGAAGGCAGCCAGAAAAGAGGAAGGCCCAACCAACGCTCCCTCTAAACTGTGGAGTCTTGTGAGCAAAAATCCTACTTTGTGAGCTACTGTCATCAAAGTTGTGAGCGAGCGATTTGGCTGCTGCATAAATTAGTTTGCTCCGGAGCCATCCTTCCTAAGACAAAGATCTGTGAGCCGGAGGCTAAAAAACTGTGAGCTAGCTCACACTAACTCAGCTTAGAGGAAACAGTGGACCCAACATGAGATGGATGGACTTTATAAAGGAGATCAAGTCTGCGAGACCTGAGCAAGGCTGTTAACGATAGGACATTCAGGAGGACATTAATTCATAGGGCCACGGTGGGCTCCCAAAGGGGCAGCAGGACATCATAGTTGACTTCCATGGTCACCAGACACAATGTTGTTCCTTACTTGCCTCTTTATTGGATGCAGCAAAGTCCACACAGGCATCCTCAAAAGCACAGTTCTTTTCAGCCACCCATTTCTGCCTTTCAGAACCTGGAGACTGAGCTGAGCCTTTGCTTTGGGGCATTTCCACCTGGCTTGTCCCAGGTTGGTAGCCTTATCTTCCTCCAGCTCCTCCTGTAGGTTCCTCCTTCCTTGTTCTTTGCACCTCCACAGCTTTGCTCAGCCAACTTGCATTCCTCACCTTCCCCATCTCTTCCAACATTGCCCTTTTTATCCCTGGGACTCCGCCTGCGCTGGTCAAGCCCAGCTCCACCCTTCTCTTCTCAGAGCCTTGTTGCTCTCTTAACCCCTTCCTCGCCTTTCCCCACTCCTGCTGGGTTTGCATAAGGCCACTCCTGCCTTCTCGTGAGGTGCCCTGCCTTATCCTGGAAGGTACGCTGCCTCTGGCCTCCACTGGTGCCTTGTGCCACAGTCACCATGAGTCGGAAGCAACTCGCCAGCACTTAATACGCACATGTAGCTGATCCCAGTAAAGGTATTGATGTGAACTCTGAGCCAGTTTGGTGTGTGAGCCAGTTTGGTGTAGTGGTTAAGTGCGCGGACTCTAATCTGGGAGAACCGGGTTTGATTCCCCACTCCTCCACTTGCACCTGCTGATGTGACCTTGGGACAGTCACAACCTCTGGCACAGCTGTTCTTGAAAAGGAGAAGTTTCTGTCAGAGCTCTCTCAGCCCCGCATACCTCATAGGGTGTCTGTTGTGGGGAGGGGAAGGGAAAGGAGTTTGTAAGCTGCTCTGAGACGCCTTTGGGTAGTGAAGGGCGGGGTATAAATCCATTCTCCTCCTCCTCCTCCTCCTCCTCCTCCTCCTCCTCCTCCTCCTCCTCCTCCTCCTCCTCCTCCTCCTCCTCCTCCTCCTCCTCCTTCTTCTTCTTCTTCTTCTTCTTCTTCTTCTTCTTCTTCTTCTTCTTCTTCTTCTTCTTCTTCTTGGTTTCTGAATTTGGATATTGGACCAGTGCAGCTGCAAACAACTTTTTGTCTGCTTTGCCGATCCAACTTTAGTTGCACTTTAAAAAGGGTTTTGTGCCTAATGGTTGTCACATGAAGACGGATAAAAATGCAGATTCAGTTGCATATCTCATTGAAAGGAGTGCTGTACAGATACATATTTATATATGCATCTAATTTACACATCTGATCCAGCACGGGATACACAGACAGAAGCCTGCTTATGCATGTGGCCCTCCTTGGCTGGATTAGAGCGTGGGCCTAGTAAAGTTTCCTTTAAATCAAGGCTCTCAGAAAGGAACGTTCGATCTAGATGCAGATAGTATGGGAGGGGAGGAATAAGGAGAGGCAGAGATAACCGAAATGAAATCAGCAAAGCTTCCAAGATGCAAAAGCATCATTTATTCCACTGTTGTGACCCAGTTTTTGCAAAGGCTCTTTGGTCATTGCTTTGAATATAATATCCTTAATTATTTAACATACCTCTTGTGATTCATTCGCATCCGTGTTGAAGAGTCACGTGGTTCTCTCCTTATTTATAACTATACCTTGGAGCGAGGAAATCATAATCTAGTATAGCAAAGTAGGTCAGGAAAGCTCTGTCTAATCATCCGGTATTAGTTTAGTTAGGGGAATGGAAGAATGTATCTTCTTAAGGGTTGGGAGGCACCGCAGTGTTTATGTGTAATTAGGATTTGCAGACATTGAGAAGGGAATCGACAAATATGAGAGCCAGTTTAATGTAGTAGTTAAGTGTATGGACTCTAATCTGGGAGAACCGGGTTTGATTCCCCATTCCTCTGCTTGCAGCTGCTGGATGACCTTGGGAAAGCTGTAGTTCTGTCAGAGCTGTTCTTGAAAAGAGCAGTTTCTCTCAGAGCTATCTCAGCCTCACCTGCCCAACAGGGTGTCTGTTTGTGTGGAGGGGAAGGGAAAGGAGTTTGGAAGCCACTCTGAGTCTCCAAGTGAAGGGCAGGATAGAAATCCAATCTCTTCTACTGTAGTATCTTTTCTGCCCCTGAACTGCAGATAACCTGTTTTATCAGTTCTCAAACCTGCTACACAGAGGCATACCAGCTGTAGTCTAGATGTTAACTGTGTTACTATCATACCAGGTATAAACCTGCAATCATGGGGAGCACCCTGCCATCCGGCTGCAACATGTGGAGCCCCAGAGTAGGGCGAACAGCACCCCCGGGTGGCTGTTTCGGCTCAAGAAAACTGCATGGGAGGGAAGGCTGAAGCACCTCCTCCTTTGCTCAATATCCATGAGCAGACGCCAGGCCTGCAGCACTTGGGAAGAAGAGCCCCCAGATGTTATCTGTGCCATGAGTCAGGTCAGGGGACCCCTGGCCCAACTCAAGTTACACTTAACATTTCATTGAGACACAGGACTTGCTTTTCCTGTATACGTTACTGCTCCTGAAATCTTAATTGGAAGTACATAAGAACATAAGAGAAGCCAATGTTGAATCAGGCCAATGGCCCATCTAGTCCAACACTCTGTCACACAGCGGCCAAAATATACCAGGTGCCATCAGGAGGTCCAGCAGTGGGGCCAGGGTCTGGTAGACACAGGGTCTGGCCAGAAGCAAGCTGCTACTCAGAGGAGAGCTGCAGGAACTACTAGTGGGGATAATGGACATAAGAACAGAAGAGAAGCCAATGTTGGATCAGGCCAATGGCCCGTCCGGTCCAACACTCTGTTCCTATCTATACCTTGTGGCTAATAGCCTCTGCTCCATATGTTTATCCAATTCCCTCCTGAAGCCATCCATGCTTGTAGCTGCCACCACCTCCATTGGCAGTGAATCCCATGCGTTAATCACTCTTTGGGAAAATGGAAAGAGGGTATCTCATAGTAGGAGAGGGGCACCTGATACTGAGGGAAGATGGTTTGGGGGCTGTAATAATCATTTGGCCACATCCTGGAGAATAGGCAGCTCAGACAGGATTGGATAGGTTGGCCATGCAGAAACATTGAAGAGCCGCTCTCATGTTCATTATTTTGGCATGCAAAGAATTCTTCATGTTGATGCTGTTAATTTGCCCTATTCTGTGTCTATAGGGAGCTGTCCATATGGAGACTGGATAAAAGAGATTCTTTTCTGAGTTTTGCAGCCTGAAAAACAGACAAAAGATTAAATAACTGAAGTAGTCTTGTCGGGGGACTTGTGAAGTTGTATTTGTAGGTTGCCATCCTGCACATAGCTGTGTATCCATGTGTGTGTAAAGGGCTGTCAAGTTGCAGCCGATTTATGGCGACCAGTGTTCCCTCTAAGCTGAGTTAGTGTGAGCTAGCTCACAGTTTTTTAGCCTCCGGCTCACACATTTTTGCCTTAGCTCAGGAAGGATGGCTCCGGAGTAAACTAATTCATGCAGTAGCCAAATCGCTCGCTCACAACTTTAATGCCAGCAGCTCTCAGAGTAGAATTTTTGCTCACAAGACTCCACAGCTCAGAGGGAGCATTGATGGCGACCCCAGCAAGGGGCTTTCAAGGCCACTGAGAAGCAGAATCTTCCTTGCTGGTCTTCCATTCAGGTACCGACCCTGCTTAGCTTCTGAGATCTGACAAGATCGGGCTATAATAGGTCACAGAAGACAGGTCTGGAAAAGATGGAAGACAGGTCTGGAAAAATAATTCACAGAAGACAGATCTGGAAAAGATGACGTTGAGAGCCAGTTTGGTGTAGTGGTTAGGAATGCGGACTCTAATCTGGTGTGAACCGGATTTCATTCCCCACTTCTCCACATGCAGCCAGCTGTGTGACCTTGGGTCAGTTACAAGTTCTCTCAGAGCTGTTCTCTCAAGAGCAGTCCTTGAGAGAGCTCTCTCAGCCCCACCTACCTCACAGGGCGCCTGTTGTGGGGAGAGGGAGGGAAGGTGATTGTAGGCCACTCTGAGACTCCTTTGGGTAGTGACGGGCAGGGTATAAATCCAGCTCCTCCTTCTGCTGCTGCTGCTGCTTCTCCTCCTCCTGTTCCTTCTCCTCCTCCATGCCCCCTTCCCTCCCTGTGCATGCATAGACCCAAGTAGAATGTGTAAGGGATGCGCATGCCTGATTTTGTAACGTGGCAGCTCAGTTCTCTCCCGAGCGCTGCCTTGCCATAACTGGAGCCATGCTCAAGTGCAGAGTTTGTCACTTTGCTTTCAGCTGGGGTAACCTTTATCATCAAGACCGATATTAAGAATGAAAGTGATTAAATATATATTTACCCCTTGCAGCTGTGTAGGCCACAAACTAAATAAGTCAACAGTAAATTTTCAAATGCAGATTTCATCTGTGGGGGAGGGAAGGTACCTTGGAAATGGGGGGGGTTGCTTAGCACGCATGTAGTGCTCAAAGAATTTCTTATATACTGATCTCCAGCTTTATAGCAACTCCATAACCCAGGGTAGGCAACTCTCCTTCTTTGGAGGTTTTTAAACAGAAGCTAGATGGCCTTCTGATAGCAATGCTGATTCTGTGAACTTAGGGCAGGTAGGGTTGCATCAGTGCTTAATTCTCATGGCCCTTTCTTACATGCCCAAGGAAATGCTGATCACCACTTTGGGGTCAGGCAGCGATTTTTCTCGGGGATCCTGGTTTTTTTTGTCACCTTCTGGGCATGGAACGGGGGGTCACTGGGGGGGAGGTATTTGTAAATTTCCTGCACTGAGCAAGGGGTTGGACTAGATGACCTTGGAAGATCTCTTCCAACTCTATGATTCTATGAATCTGTGGTTCTGCCTCCTGGCATATGTGCTGAATTGTGGCATGCCAGCCCGTCGTGCTTAGCGTGCAGCATTAGTGCTCCGCCCATAGGAGCAAGATGAGTCCTTGAAACGCTGGCCCTGTTGCTGGGGCTCAGCTCCTTCCCAGGTAGGGTGGCCATCTGTGACTGTCCAAAAGGAGGACAACAGCCGTCCGGAAAAGGGCCAAAGGTGCATATGCTAATTTACATTCACAGATGCACATTTATACATAATTACGACAATTTAAACAGAAACGCAGCTCACCATAGTGTCAGCTCCATCTGGGCCAGCAGGAAGAAGTCGGTTCCTTGAGTGCCAGGCTGCCACTCAGAGGTTTACACTCAGATGTTTTTAAAAAACGCACTTCGCCTGATTTTACAGGACAGAAGCAGAACTCAGACAGTTCAGAGGACGGGTCTCAGGAAAGGGGGGCTATTCTATGAAAAAGAGAGATAGAAGAGAGGCCTCCAAAAGAAAAAGAAAAGCTCATCACAGGATCCAGGCTGGGTAGCCGTGTCCGTCTGGAGCAGCAGAACAAAGTTCGAGTCCAGTTGCACCTTTAAGGCCAACAAAGTTTTATTCAGGGTATAAACTTTCATGTGCATTCACACTATACCAGTTTGGTGTAGTGGTTAAGTGCGCGGACTCTAATCTGGGAGAACCGGGTTTGATTCCCCACTCCTCCACTCGCACCTGCTGGGATGACTTTGGGTAAGCCATAGTTCTGGCACAGCTGTTCTTGAAAAAGAGCGGTTTCTGTCAGAGCTCTCTCTGCCCCACCTACCTCACAGGGTGTCTGTTGTGGGGAGGAGAAGGGAAAGGAGGTTGTAAGCCGTTCTGAGACTCCTTTGGGTAGTGAAAGGTGGGATATAAATCCAATCTCTTCTCTTCTTCTTCAGATACAGTGAAACAGAATTTCCTCAGCCATTACCTATAGAAAGAGAGAGGGTAGGAGTTTGGTTGCTAGGAAGGGCCAATTAGAGTCAAGACAGAGACGGAAAGAAAATTGGAAATTACCAGTCCGTACACATGCATTTAATTACTCTGAGCACATGTATTTAATTACACAAACTAATTGCTCTCAGCATTCTACAATTAAGGATACATCAATCTCCAATTTTGATATATTTATTTCCGTCACTCTTTTTGCCCCAGAATTGAACCCAAGCAATTGGTTACCATATGTACTAAGCGTATTGTTCCTGTTAGAGCTTTTTATCTGTTAAACATCTTCATTGTGCTGTACGATCATTTACTGCTCACCCTCTACCTATGTGCATGGAATGGTAATTTCCAATTTTGTTTCTATCTCATATCTGAAAAATAGGTTACAGAGGACAGGTCTGGGAAAGATGACATTGAGGTGGAGGCGCGGAAGAGAGGGCTGCACTCTGAAACATAGGTTACAAGCCTCGAAAGCGCAGCCTGGAAAAAATAAACATTGAGGATGGGTCTCAAAAAATTTGACTGACCTGTATCTTCTGAAAAAGAGGTCATTAAGGACAGCCCAAACAAAGAGGACTGTCCTCTGAGAAGAGGGTATCTGGCCACTCTACTCAGTTTGTCTGGTCAAATACAACCCCCATCCAATGCTTCCTCTAAGCTGCGGAGTCTTGTGAGCAAAAATTCTACTTTGTGCGCTACTGGCATTCAAGTTGTAAGCCAGCAGTTTGGCTACTGCACAAATTCGTTTGCTCTGGAGCCATCCTTCCTGAGCTAAGGCAAAAATGTGTGAGCTGGAAGCTAAAAAACTGTGAGCTAGCTCACACTAACTCAGCTTAGAGGGAACACTGTGCCCCATCTCCCCTTGGCTTTTTTTCTTTGCCAGCACATTAACATCATCACAGGTAGATTTTGGAGGTGTGCAATGGCCCTTGGGGCCAAAAATGTAGCCTACTGCTACAGTAACAGCTCTTTAGAAAAAAAGGGACGCACTAAAACTTGGATTTAAAAAATCTGCCCCGAGAAATATGAGTAAATGTTTTGATGCACGGTCGCTTCATTTGAGCCAGCATGGTGTAGTGGTAAAGAGCTAACAGACTCTTAAGCTAGAGAACCAGGTTAGATTCCCCGCTCCTCTTCCGTATGAAGCCTGCCGGTTGACCCTGGGCCAGTCCTGGTTCTCTCAGACTCTCTCAGGCCCACCTGCCTCACATGTGATTGTAAGCCGCTTTGAGACTCCTTAGGGTAGAGAAAAACATGGTATAAAAAACAACTCCTCTTTTTCTGTATCTCCCAGTGTATGCAACAGTTCCATACATTATGTGCAACTCGCTGATATTTATGGATTGAGCTATTGTTAGGGTTGCCAGCTCTGGGTTGAGAAATACCTAGAGATTTGGAGGCTGGGCTTGTGGAGGACAGGGATTGTGGAGAGGAGGGGCCTTGGCAGGGTACAAATGCCACATTGTCCACCCTCCAAAGCAGCCATGTTCCCCGGAGGAACTGATCTCTGTAGTCTGGACATCAATTATTATACCAGCAGATCTCTAGGCCCTACCTGCAGGTTGGCAACCCTAGCTGTCATGTATTCCAGCAATCCTGTCTGTGAGTCTTTTAACAAAGCCCCAAAGTTCCCTGGGTGGTAGGCCTTTTTCAGGTCATGTGGCGTTTCTGTGTGGAAAGTTCAAGTGAGACAGCAACCAAAAAGATACAGCATATTCCAGGGGTCCAAGTGACCCAGGCTGTGGTCAGACAGGCAGTTTGCGGCAATATCGTGGTGGTACCCTTGCAGATTTAAGGAGCATGATCAGACAGCAACATCTGCCTTCCGTGCCCTAGTTGTCACCACCCCGATCTGACGCGCCTTCAAAGTGGAGTAATCATGCACCGGGGAGAGTCTGATCTTTATGAATTTCAACACTTTCAACCCGCATTTCCAGGTGCCTGAATTTCCCTATTGCAAACTGAAGCCAGCAGGGAGATGTGAACCGTCAGATCTGTTTCCACCTTTGGGGGGGAAGTTTTTGGCGATATGCGCATAAGCGCATGTGATTCCATATATTTTTAAAAACTGACCAGACACCGCACTCTGTGGCTGAGACACAGCAGTAATGTGGATGCTTGACCACAGGATAAGCGCATGGGGTGTGCTTCTAATCAAACCTTTCCGCTACACCTTAAACCAATGCAATTCGTAGCACGCTCAGACCATGCCAGTCTTGTCATCTGACTGCAGCCCCAGTCATGGATGCAGAGGCACTTGTCTCACAACAACATCTGTGAGTAAGAAAGAAGCAAATTTTATTTTTCCTGGAACAGTGATGAGAAACAAGTAGCAAAGAATGCATGACGGGAGGCTGATGGTGCTCAGTTGATAATATTGCCTGCTCAAACAGGTTCTGTTTCACTCTCTCAGGATTGTTTTTGCTTGCTCGGGCTCCACTTTCAGCAAGATATTCTTGAGAAGCCAGTTTTCTTCCATGGAAAGCGCTGGTTTCTTTTTGTATTTTTGAAAATAATTTGCATCCATTGAGAACATTCCTTCTAGTCTTTGCAGTGGCTCATATTTGCACTGTGCATGTCCAATTGCTGGAATTAGCACAATCTGTGCCAATGACTGGAGTTTGCTCTCCAGATGTTCTTGAGAATGGGTTTTCACAACCTTCTCTAAGTCTGAAACTTTTAACATCGGGAGAGTGGAAAGGTTTTTTTTGCGGAAAAACGCATAGAATTTATGCACCTTCCATCTTGTACAGAACAGCTTTTCTCAGACTCAAACTTTTCTCAGAGATCCATGGAATTTCAGGGGTATTTTTGGAGATCTACATCCTTTGTAAGATTTAGACGGTATCCATGTTGGTCGGAATCAGCAGAACAATGTTTGAGTCCAGTGGCACCTTTAAGACCAAGAAAGTTTAATTCTGAGGATAAACTCATGAAAGCTTATAACCAAAATTAAACTTCATTGGTCTTAAAGGTGCCAGTGGACACAAACTTTGTTCTAACCTTTGTAAGAATATTGTGTCCGTCAGGATAACATGAAAATGGAACCTTCTCAGTTTTCTAGGGATGGGCGCAGGGGCACTCTGCCTTTGGGAAAGGGGGTGGAACCCAGTCACTCCTCTTTCAAAGTTCAGCTTAGCCAGAAGACAGGCTGCTGGGTCACTGGTAACCAGTGGTTCAGCAGTCCTAGGGATTCTAATTGGCTGAGTAGCTAATGCGGTCACTACTCATTGTAGTTAACTTCAGGTGTAAGAATGAACTGGCTTGCAACCTGTTTTCCAATGCAAAGTATTTCACTGGGGAGACAGAGAGATGCCAGTCTGCATCCATCCAATTGTCAACTAAATTGGGTAGTTTTATGTGGTGCTGGTATTTCCCTGTTTCTAAGAGCAGCTCTGAAAACTTCCACTCCTGTTTAGCTGACCTCTGGCTAGATAGTACTAATCATTAACAAAGTTTCTTGGTGTCTCCAGTGCAAAGCCCCACCCAGTCAAGAAATGAGATAGGGTAGAACTTGGGGCAGAGCCTTTTGAGTTGTGGCCTCATGGAATCAGCCGTCCTGCCATTGTAGACTACACACACACAAAAAAACCCTGACATAAATTAGTACTTTAAGTGTAGCTAATGGGGTTCTCATTGTATTGTTTTGAGGATATGAGAGGTTGGAAGACTCAATAGGGCATGCGTGGCTTCCCCTGTGTACTCTGAAAACAGGTCTCCTTGGGTGGCTAAAGTTTAAAAACCACTGGCAACGAGATAATATCTCAAAAGTTAATTCCCTGAACGTGCTAGTAGTCCCAGTGAAGTACAAGTGGCTTGCCAAGTTTCACTATTTTTCCTCTGTCAGAGATGGGGTTTATGTAGTCAGGGATACTTACCAGTCCACTGAGCAAAAACGGTTGTTTATTTAACTATTTAAGCCCCATGTTTCCTTTTGGCTCAAGTTTGAAGACCTCCTCCTGAATATCACTGACTAGTTTGATCTCTTCAGAGCTTGGGAGCTAAACAGGGTCAGCCCCGGTTAGTACTTGGATGGGAGACCATCAAGGAAGTCCAGGATTGCTAGGCAGAGGATAACCATTGTGGACCACCTTTGCTCATCTCTTGCCTTGGAAACCCCATGGTCCTGTGGTCGCCATTAGTCACTTGCTACTTGGAGGCACATAATAACAACAACAGTAGCAATTCCTTTTAGCTCAGGTTTAAAGCCTTCCTCCAATCTAAGGATTCTTCCTCCAACTTAAGTGGCTCATCCTCCAACAGAAGAGTCTCTTAATTTGGAGAAAGCCTCCTTAGGCTGGAGAAGCTATTTGGATGATGATTGGTGTGCTTTGAATACTGAACTTGTTTGAGGAATATATGTCTTTTGCTGAAACCCAATCTGCTTTGGAATGTTTGGCTTAGTAGCCAATCCCAGTTCCATTTCTCAGTTTGTTTTGTGAATTAATTGTTTTGTAGTACTTCGACAACAACAGGCACTGGCAGCTGTAAGATGGAGGGCTTCGTGTTCTCAGAGGTTTTTGTATTGCTCAACAAAATGCAGGAAGGATTTTTCTCTCTTGGTCTCCAGTTTCACTTCTGAAAAACTCAAATAAGCCCTTCAAGCAGCAGGTTTGGAAAGTTGTACTTCTTTTGTGGTCCCCTCACAGAATTGTGAAAACGTCTCATCTGCAGCGGTGTGGTCTTTGTTGTGTAGAGGTAGGGTTGTCAACCTCCAGGCAGCAGAGATCAGTCCCCCTGGAGAAAATGGCAGTTTTGGAAGGTGGCGTTATACCCCATTGGTCCCCTCCCCTCCCCAAACCCTCCCCTTCTCAGGCTCTGCACCCAAAATCTCCAGGTATTTCCCAGTCCAGAGATGGCAACCCTATGTAGAGGTGGTGTCTTCCTATCTTTTTAAAAAAGTTGTTCAGGTTCACACTGATTCCACCAAAGTGGATTTGCATCCTCAGACAAGCGTGATTAACTGCGGATTTCATAATATAGTTGCAGCTGCCACGCTGGTGTCAGATGTATAATCTCATTTTTTTTTAGAGGCGACTTTTCCAAGAATGGAAGCAAAAACAAAGCGGCCCCCACAGGAGCTGTCTTTGGGATATTGCAAAACAATGTGTAAGTGAATTAAGTTGGAGACGCCAAGACTAATTGGCTGTAACGTTTCCCAGGCAGACCTAGCACAGGAACCATCAGAGGAGAGCAGGGGGCCTCAAACTGTCATATAATGACCCCTCTCCCTCCCGCTTCATCTCAATCAAGGAACAGACTCTATTCAGCCTCTCTGTTTTCCTTTAATTTTGCAGCCTGTGAATATCGCTGCCAAGGAACAATGGCAGCAGGAGTTTGCTCTCATAGGTGGAGGCCACAAATTAATTCCCGGTCTCACCTGCCTGATACCTGTAATGGCAGCTTACCCTTCCATAGTACCTGATATGGCCCTCGGCAATCTGGTAGAAGAAGAAGAAGACATTGAATTTATACCCTGCCCTTCACTCAGAGTCTCAGAGCAGCTTACAATCTCCTTTCCTTTCCCCTCCCCACAACAGACACCCTGTGAGGTAGGTGGGACTGAGAGAGCTCTGACAGAAACTGCTCTTTTTCAAGAACAGCTGTGCCAGAACTATGGCTTGCCCAAGGTCATCCAGCAGCTGTGAGTGGAGGAGTGGGGGATCAAACCTGGTTCTCCCAGATTAGAGTCCGCACATTTAACCAATATACCAAACTGGCTCTGATACTGATGGGGGGGGGGCACACCTTGGACTCAGACACACCAACAACATTTTGGAACGTGATTATGCATTCTGACACTTGTAGAGCACAACCCTGTGAGGTAGGGCTTCCAAAAGGACATTTTCCTTGTGGAGATTGTTTGGTTTGTTCTCTTGTCTTGGTGGTAAAAGAGTTTACTCCTATTGGGTATGACACTATTGTTTTAAATAATTTTCCTACCTGTCAGACCCACAGGACCATCTGTGTAATTGTCTGCCCATGGCAGCTTTTGTATATAGGAAGTACAATGCAGCCAACCCAAGCCCACTTTCTGGAACATAAATCCAGGATAAGGAATCAGGTTCAGGATGCCTTTTTAGTTACGCATTTTATCCAAAAAGAACATAAAGGTGAAGACTTATGGGGTTTTGTGTTTTATATAAATATGAGACCAATGCATACAAAAAGGGGAGTTTTAAAAAAGAACTCTTACAACTAGAGACTATGTGGATTTTCAGATTACAGACTCATATCAAGGGTTTGAATCAGTCCCTTGATTTTTCTAGTTATGTCTAAGGTATCTGTAGCCGCCAAAATATGTATGTGTGTGTTTGTGTGTGTTAGCTTCTATATGTATTTTTGAGGGTTCACTTTAACAACTAGTATAAAAATATTTTTACATGGGATATACCTTTAAATAAAGGGTTCCACACACCTTGGTAAATAGAGGGTCTTGCCAACTGATCATAATTAGTTGCAGCTGTAGATATTAGATATGCTGATAGGATTTTGTTAAGTGAGCTCTTTGCTTAATATCATACTATGAGAGCTTGGTACAGATTCTCCTGAATTGTGAAGCATAAAGTGTATTCTAAGTGCCTATAAGAATTGGGTAAGCATCTGACTTTATAACGATTTTTGAATTTTAAGTTGCAGATAGGTCTGTTTATACTGGGCATTCTGTGTCTAATTTACTATGTAGGTATCTCATGGTATAAAATTTCTGATGTTATCATGTATGTTCACTAGCTCCTGTAAGTGAAAGATTACAAAGAGACTCATCAATTTAACTCTGATGAAAGAACAGAATGTATGAATAAATACCTAGGATCTGCGTTAGAATATAACTTCAATTAAGTGTTCATTCTCAACCACACTCAGTCAAGCTCTAAGTGCAGCTTCAGCTCAACTTTCATATATTCAGCTACTTTCAGCCTTTGTTTTGACTAAGCCATTTAACCGCGGAGAACATCTCTGCATGCAGACAAACCCATAGCGGGTTGCATTAAGAGATGAAGAAACGTGGCAATGACTTGCAATCAAGGACGTTCCACATATGTAGAGCTTTCAATTAATAGCGCTTTCTATTTCATTGCTGCAACAAAACCAAAAAGAAGTCTTGCGGCACCTTGAGGACTAAGAGGTTTATTGTAGGGAGGGGCTGTCACTAAGTGGAAGAGCATTTGGTTTGTATGCAGAAGGTCCCAGGTTCAATCACTGGCATCTCCAGGTTGAAAAAAAGGATCATTTAGGGAAAGGCCTCTGCCTGAGATCCTGGAGAAACAGGAGTATGGACTAGATTGACCAGTGGTCTGATCCAGCTGGGTTCTTCTTATATCCATATTATTAGGCCCATATTTAGGTGGAAGGATTGTATGACTGAGGTGGGATTACAACTGGGGACTTCATGGCTCATATAAGAGCAGGGCCAAATCCCAGAACTCTTGGTTCATAATACAATGTCCTAACCAAAGGAACACCCGACCTAGATGGCCCAAGCTAGCTTGATCTTGCCAGGTCTTGGAAAGCTAAGCAGAGTTGGCCTGCTTGGGAGACGACCAACGACAATCCCGAGTTGTTAGACAGAGGCAAGCAATGGCAAACCAGCTCTGTTCAGCTCTTGCCTTGAAAATCCTAAGGGGTTACCATAAGTTGATGGCAGTTTCCACCATCAAGGGAAGTCCCAGGTTGCAACACAGAGTCAGCCAATTCCAAACTTGTTCATCTCTTGCCTTGAAAACCTTAAGGAGTCACCATAAGTTGATGGCACTCTCCACCATCAACAACAGTAATGGGGGAGGGGAGAAAGCTAGTTATACTTAGTATATATTTCTTCCTTGGTCACATTTCCTTTCTCTGCCCTTCTTTCTATCTTTTAGTCCTTACCTTGGACCACTTTCTAGCAGGCTTTAAGTAGCACTCAAAGCAGCAATGGGAGAAGGGAGAAGTTGCCGTAGGGGTGATAGGACTGGTGGGGAGAGGGAAAGCCAGCTCCAGTCACTCTGCTCCCTGTGAGAAGTGGCAAGGAGTTGAAAGGAGGGGGTTAAATGGCTCCGAGCCTTTTAAACTCCTGCTTTCGGCTCCCTGCCACTTTTCATGGGAAGCAGAAAGCAAGGGTTTAAACGGATCAAAGTTCCCTGCCCCTCAGCTGGTTTTCTTAAAGAGCAGGGGTTTAAATGGCCTAGAGCCATTTAAACCCCTGCTTTCTTCTCTTCACAAACCACCCTGAACTGCCTTAAAGTTTATGGAAGTTCATGGCAGCTCTTCAGTTCACAAACATCGCTTCACAAACCATGAACAGCCAAAATTTGTCACAAACTTTTGTTCGTGAACTGGTTTGTGCCCATCCCTACTCAGACCTGCTGCTCCATCCATGCCTGAAGCTTGAACTGGTACACTCCAAAGTGGGCTTTACCCAATTGCTACTCTGATGGTGTAGATCAGCGCTTAGATGGCTGAATGTGCAATTTCCTCAAATCTATGAATATTTCATAAGGAAGATAAATTAGTCCAAAATGTAATGGAAAACAGAGACTGGAAACATCTTGCTTGCTTTGATGTTTTGGCAATATCCATTAGAAGAAAAGTAGAGGCCTCGGATCTGCATCGAACTGTCAGGTTATCAGTTCCAAATCTGCTTTATAAAGCACACTCTGATACAAGGGAAGGTCTGTTATTCTACAGAGCTGCAACAGTTAGAATAAAGGCCAATCTTTTTAAAATCCTTTGAAGATAAGACATCTGGCATATATACATGTGTTTGTGTGTGCGTGTGCTGGCCCACTAACCATAATTGCTGGCTTCTACCGCTTGGAGGTTACTGTGACATTCATTACATGATTCGATAAGCACACGTATTTCACACCTTCTTTGAAAGTGGCCCACATTTTAGTAATCGAGGTGTGACTGGATCTGTTCTCTTTAAATGTCAGGACCAAGAGACACCCGTGCAAGACACGGCTGTAGAGCAGGGCAGACCTGTCTTTATTTGCATGCCGGCCGAGGCAGATATTTTCGTTAAAATGCACCCCCCCCCATAAAAGCATTTTCAAAAATAAAACAAAAACCAGGGTGACATTATAGGGAGGTCTCAGTTTAGTGAGGTTCCAGCTTTCCAGTGTAGTGAGGTTCCAGTTAAGTGAGGCTCCAGCTTGTTTCCCAACACACAGGGTTTGTGTGGCGACTGCAGTTTTATACAGTGGTCGAAAGAGAAACGCATAGATTCATAACCATATGCTTATGATAGCACAACCAAGAGCAGTAGTCTGCTGTTACAAGGACCCCCTGTTGGTTCTGGAGGCAGGCAAGAAAGAGATTGTTTTGTAGTTCACGTAGAGGGTACAGAACCATTATGTCACATTGAGCTGGTTCAGTCTAATTCATGCAAGAGAGAGAGAGGGGGGAGAGAGAGCGCGCCGAGTCACACGGCTTCACCTTAGTTTCTTCAAAAGCCGGAGGCGGCACGCTTTCCCTGTGAGTCACAGAGAGGGCAGCAAGCAAGAGCCCTGAGGACACTCTACGCTCCACCAAACCTTGGAAGCTTTGCCATGAGTTCATTCAGCATCATGTGACTGAAGAGGATATCCTGTTGGACCAGTTATAATGAGGGAAATAAAATCACTTCCTCACCAGCTGCTTGATTAAGGTTGGGGGTGGGGGGAGGAAGTTTGACTTCCTCTTGGTGTTCACTGTCCACCACCCACACATTTGCTCTCTCATAAATGCAGAGAACAGCAATACGGTAACTGTCCTTTCTGCCCCTGCTCGGGGAAGGGGGTGGGCAATGGATAAATTAACATATCAGAAATGCTGGGCCTTTGCAGATGAGAAGCTGAGTGGTTGTTCCTGGCAGCTGCTGGTACAAATCAGAAGATCATGTGAAGCTGCGGTCCACTGAACCGACAGTTATAGGAATTTGGAGCATGGTTTCCATGTACATGTGAGGGCTCTCCTTGACAGCCTTGGGTTGGCAGACTGTAAAGTATGGTCAGCAATGCAGCCTGGGCCCATCCATTTCCTAGTTATGGGGCTGCCCATTTGTTAGGTAACGATCATCCATTAATCTGCAGGAAAGCCACAACTCTTTCGAGATCTGTATCCTTAGGTCTTTTAATCAACACCCTTTGATCAATCTGATGTCCTCCTCTGAAGCATGCCAGGCTTAAAACTGCAGTGGAAACAGTGGGGGTGGCAGTGGTCACCAATGTTTTGTTCCCGTTGGGGTGATGAGGGGAAACCAGATGTGCAGAAGTTTGATTCTCTGCTCTTCCCACCACGACCACCACTACCCCATTCTCATCCCTGCCGTGCAAAAGGCTTTGTTTGAGGGAGATTTACTGTGGAGTTCACTTGACATTATATGTTGGGGGAAGTTCTAGCTTCCTCCCCCCCCCCTTAATGTATAAAATAGGTGTGGGTATTTGCTTACATCAGGTTTCATACATAAACAAAGAGTGACAGGCTGTTAAACCAAGCTTCGGAAATGTTTACATTAGGATGTTGGGGGAAAGCACCAAAGAGGAAAGAAAGGATCATAAAATAGTTATTTAGAATACAGTGTGTCGTGCAGAAACCATAATGTGTAACACTGATGTTCCTCTTGTCACAGTCCCAGTATGAACACAGATTTCATGCTATGCATTTTCAGCTGAAGTTTCTTATACCACACTGTAACTCAGAGCTGTTAGTGTTGTCTTCGGCCACAACCAGGCACGATGGCGTCCCCGTGGCTGATCCAGGCACCCGCTGCCATTTTAGAGTTTAAGAGGGATGATTTTAAAATGCCTTGAAGCCCCAATCCTGATCGGGCCTGCAGGGCTGCAAGACCAGGAGTTCTTGTTCTCCCTCCACACATGTCTTTTCAAGTGCCAAAATGGCCACATACAGTACTTGAAATGGCAGGTGGAAGGACGAGTGCCAGTTTGGTGTAGTGGTTAAGTGTGCAGACTCTAAGCTGGGAGAACTGGGTTTGATTCCCCACTCTTCCACTTGCAGCTGTTAGGTGACCTTGGGCAAGCCATAGTTCTGTCAGAGCTGTTCTCTCAAGGACAGTTCTGGAAAGAGCTCTCTCAGCCGCACCTACCTCACAGGGTGCCTGTTGTGGGGAGGGGAAGAGAAAGGAGTTTGTAAGCTGCTCTGAGACTCCTTTGGGTAGTGAAGGACAGGATATAAATCCAATCTCTTCTCTTCATCCCACCACACTGTGGGCCTGATCAGGACCAGGCCCTCGTGGCATTTTTAAATTGCCTCTGTTAGCTTCTAAAATGGTGGCAGCATCCCCGGGTTGGGTCCAGGGACACCATGAGGTCTGGTTATGCCCTCAGTGTCACAGCAGAGCACCCTAATTACCCTCCGTACCGCTGTACTGTCAATTCCACCAGTTTTTCCCCAGCCCTGCTCTCTGTCTCCCCACCCTTGGAAGTGTGGCGGGTGATGAGCAGACAGGGTTTTTTTTCCATAGTGGCACCTTGACTTTGGAATGCTCTCTCCCCATTGAGGCTTGCCTGGCACCTACTCTACTCTCTTTTAGGCACCAGGCCAAAATGTTCCCTTTTGCCCAGGCTTTTAACTGAGGCGTTCCATCTTTTTAAGCTGTTTTTATGGTCTGCTTCTAGCCTGTTTTATAAAGTTCACTTTAAGGTGCTGAATGTTGTTTTGTGCTGTTTTGATTGATTAATGCTGTTTTTATGGCCCTCTCTTGTGCTTGTGTTTATTATTGATCATTCTTACATTGCTGTTTTTCATGATTTTATGATATAATCCCCTATGAAATTAATACCGGGGAATGTGGGCAAGGAAGAAAAAGAATCAATCAGTTGTGTAGTGACCTCTTCTCAATAACGTCTGTGTTTGTAGGAAATTCTGCACTGAATGTTAGCATCAGTGTTTGTGATGATTTGCATTTCTTCTGTGGTTTAAATTGCCCTAATCACTATGACCATCTCAGTTTACTTTGGCTTTCCAGAAGCTAGTCTGCTTTCTCTTTTAATAATGTTCTTCTGCTCACTGCACGGAACAAAACTGACTTGAAAACATCAGGGGGAAAGTCTGTCACAGGAGCATCAGAGTTGACAACATTTGCTGCCGTCTACACATAAGCCCCCTCTGCAGATCTTACATTGGCATTCTGCTCAAGCAAACCAGGAGCTGGCCAGTCACAGGTTTCAGGAGCATGAGTTAGTGATCACATCTTTGCACTGTTTTTCCATGGAAAACCCACTCATTGCCTTATTCACACAACATAGCAGTTGTGTTCCCAACTTAGTGTCCACTTGGAAGACCCATGCATTGCCCAATTCGTCCCATATGGCAATCACATGAATTGGGCTCCCAAAACATCCAACTGGCGGACTCCTGCTCCAGATGAACAGAATGTGAATGTGATGTTTGGGGCGGGGGTGGGGGGAGTTATTAAAGCATTCAAATATAGGTTGAGGAGGTGTGATGCATCTGTTAGCCAAGTATTATGCTTTTATGTACTGCACAAATGCAGCCAGTTATTAAAGCTTTTATTTTCTACTTCTTCTAACGTCTCTATAGCCAAGTCAATTTTGATGGAGGTTTTCCTTGGTCTGGGCTACATGCATGTGTTTATAATTTGGTTTCTCATCATCTGATCTTCATGTTTAAAGCCCAGAATGAAAATTAACCTCCAAATTACAGAGATCAGTTCCCTTGGAAGAAATGGCAATGTCAGAAGCCGGACTTTATGGCACCACGTCTCTCCCCTCTCCAGGCACTGCCCCCAAATTTCCAAGAATTATCCAACCTGTGGTTGCCAGCTCGGGGTTGGGAAGTACCTGAAGACTTTGGGGGTGGAGCCTGAGGAGGGAGGGGTTTGGGGAGGGGAGGGACTGCAGTGGGTCATAAGCCAGTGCAGCCATTTTCTCCAGGTGAACGGATCTCTGCCTCCCAGAGATCAGTTGTAATAGCAGGAGAACTCCAGCCACCAGTTGGAGGTTAATGAAACCAACAAAACTGGGTTTGCGGTGGATTAAACCACAAAAGAACAGCACTCACCACGATGAATAAAACCTTAATGTATTCTACCCAAAGTATACATGTATCCAATGCACACATTACATTAAGGCAACGATTCTAATTTCCGGGTTTTCACCATATATTTGAGGATCTTGCAACTATATAACTTATTTCCTAACTGAAATCCTCACAATAATAAATTGTGACACAGTATTTATGGGGTATCCTTACAATCCAGTATTCTGTAGTTACTCTCTATTGACTTGAACACAATCTTCTTGAGAATAAATTCTCACTAACCATAAATTCTGAGATGTAATACTTCAACGTGTCTTGGCTGTATGACAATCAAAATCATATAGCCTTGACACAGAGAGTACTACATCTTTCTGTGTTATACCTCTGAGGGTGCCAGTTACAGCTACTTGCGAAACGTCAGGTCCTACAATGCTAAGACCACGGCCACACAACCCAGAAAATCTACAGCAACTAAGAATCAAAATCCATTCATAAAGAATCCAGCGACCTGACAGGTAGCCGTGGATATCCTCCTTTTTCAGTTATATAGTTGGATACATGTATACTTTTGGTAGAATACATTAAGGTTTTACTCATCGCAGTGAGTGCTGTTCTTTCCCCAGCTGGAAGCTGGCAGCCCAAATTTCTAACCCAAAGTTAGCAACCCCCTATTCTCCAACCACCTCAGAAGGCAAGGGCCAGTGAGTACATAGCAATGGAGTAGCCACATAATTCCCTCAGCCATCCACTTCCTCAGGTTGAGGGTAGCCACAGCCAAGCTCCTATCTACCATTTTGTTAGTGGTAGATGCTGTCACAGGGTTGATAGAATGAAGGCCAGATAGTTTTAGTCCACAGAGGAATGTTCTTTAGACACCTCAGTCATCCATTCCACTTTGTTGCCTGCTGTAGGCAAACAAAAATCAATCAGCCTTTTAAGAATATTGGACATACAGAAGTCAATCTTGCAGGGCTTTTTTTTCTGAAGGAACGCGCCAGAACAGAGTTCCGGAACCTCTTTGACAACATTCTTTTTAAAATGTTTAAACATTCATGCGTTTTCGGTATACAGACTGAAAACTTCCTTCCCCTCTTGAGTGTTCCGGCATCTGTTTTTAAAAAAACAACCAACCCCCCTTCTTATTATCATGCTATCCTACTGTCTGTCTTGAGAAACATTTCCTAGTAAGGAATCACTAGACCCCAGGTAAACTGTATGTAGCTGCGTAGGACTTAAAAGCTCATGTAGAGAAGCCCGACATAATGGGGAAAGGAAGGTCACACCAATTTTTGTTCTTGTTTATATAGCTAGTGTGATGGCGTTGATTGTGATGTTCAGGCAGGGCCTCTGGAGGGGGGGCAGCAAGGCCATTTGGCCCAGGCCTCACATTCTCGGGGGGGCCGCCTCAAAATTACACTTTTGATGTTAACTCTTAATTGGTTATGGTTACAGACACCAGCCTTCCCAACCTCTCATTTTTGGTGGGGGGCCTCAAAAATGGAAGTGGCCCAGGCTTCTCTTTACCTCTGTGAGGGCCCTGTGTTCAGGTGATGCTGAACTTGGTTTGTTAATGCTTGACGTGGGTTCCATTACATGATTTTGATCTCTTCTCTCCCCCCACCTTTTCTTTTACCCAGGATGCCTTTGTGGAGCTGTACAGCAACAACATGAGGCCTTTGTTTGATTTCTCATGGCTGCCTCTGAAGACAATCCTCGGTCTGGCTGTTGTTGGTGCATGTATCACCCTTGGTGCTTATCTGGGGCATAAGTGACTACAACCAACTTGTGGCGGACTGCTGAAAAAGCTATCTTTCCCCTTTGAACTGAAACAAGAAGGGGGGGGAAGAAGTAAAATAAAATGAGGTATTTTTTTCTTGTAGCATAATGCTATTATTTTATGAGCCAAACAGCTTTCTATCTAAATATTAAATCAGCTATTACTGCCAAAGGGAATATTCATTTATTTTTTACATGTCAGCAGAAGAGTTATTTATTTAAAATATTTTACATTTAACCCACTATTTTCCTGAAACCCTGTACGATATACACAAGGACATCGTCATACAGTTGCAGTGAAGTTCAAAGAGACCCAAAGGTGTTCTAGTGAAGTGTAACTGGACAGACTGTTTTATGCTGGCAGAAGGAAGAACAGACACAGAGACACAACCGCGTATCCTTTGGAAAGACAGTTCGTGGGTTGCTATGCATGTGGAAGGTAAAGCCTAAAAATCAAGCACGGAAGAGCGATTTCCAGCCAGTAATGCCACTGATCATTCAACTTGGTACCTATCCAGAATGAGACATAAACACAAGATTAAAGCCAGTGACCCATGAAGCTCTGCAGCTTGTCCCCGAGAGCAGACACATGGTCTTTGGAAGTCTTTCTTCACAGGACAACACCTGGGAATATTGTCGTGTACTACTTGTGAAGCACTATGTTCCATAACAGCTTGTGCCATTATAAACTTCAATAGCTCCTTGTCGGAAGCGGGCCATTATTTTTCCCTTAATGCAGTGATTAAATATTCTGAAGTGAAATGTTTTGGAATTGCATTGCGAGATACTACCGTTTCAGTGTATTTGTCACTGGTAACTTCGAAGTTACAACCATCTGAAAACCCATAACCATAAGTGCCTGTGTCTACCCAGCAGAACTGGCATCTTCTGGAAGTCCAGATTCACATCTCCTCTGGAGTAGGAGTTTGTTCTCAGCTGATCCTGTTTTACTTACTGAATTATCGGGGGGGGGGGAATTGCTTTGGTTGCTCAGTAATATCTCAGAGTCAAAACAGGTTCGAAGTCAGTTGGCATTCAGATGATGTAAGTTCCTTTCTTCGTCAGAATGATCAAAAGTATGATCATTTCCCCCCCATATGGAGTTTTATTTCTTCTTCAGCTTTTCCATAAAGTATTACGATCTGTTAATTTCAGAAGACCAACTTTGAAAGAAAAGAAGCTAATGAACCACCCAACACCTCCTTCTGGACAGACTCATGGACATCTCTCTTTTTTTTAGGTTTTTGTTGTCACTTTGTATGGAAACCTAAGAAGTGAGGTGGGGGGTTCATATTTAAAATCGCTTTAAATAAAATGAATGCAGAGTACTTAACTGACCCTTTTATACAGACTGTATAACAACTGAGAGTCCATGGGGGCAGGGGGTTTGATTCTAAACCTGTATGTTGAGGTAGGTTGCCTTAGGGTGTAGAGAACTTTCCAATCACTGAAGGTCACCGGAGGTGATTGGAGGCATGGATTTTGGGGGTTAACGGAAGGTGAACTCAGTCCCTCAAGCTAGAGAATGGGAGGGATGATCTCGGCCAGTCGACTTCAATCACTTGAGATGAAGGTACCTAGTTCTTTGAGAAAGGCAGCTTAAGAGATGATTCCATCCAACGTTGTGGTTCTGCATTAGCTAGAAATAACTGTTCATTGAAATCAATAGGAAAAACAAATAGCCAGAATCACAGCTAACACTCCTCTCTGCACCTTCTTGGGGCTTTGCCAGCGTTCGGCCTCTGTATTGCTGCTTTTCATACTACATTGTATTCTGCACCAGAAGGTCTCCCAGTCGTCATGAGTAGCTTTGCAGGAGTCATGAAGGGAACTGTAGCGAGAAGTCTTGGCATCCACGCAGAAGAGAACTGTGACTTGGTTTGTTGTACACCAGTTTGAGAGCTTAGAGGATCAGTACAGTCAGTATTTTTGGCATTGTTTACAGCAGGTGCTTAGTAAAATTTTGGAAGGAATTTAATTCCAAAAATGGGCAGAATATAAAGTAGATATGATAGACATGATTGACTTCTATGAATTTCCGTCTTTTTAAAAAAATATATATACTTTTCTTTAAAAAAAAAATTGTTTTTCTTTTCATTTTCCTGTTTGTCAAAGTATAATGAAATGTAATGAATTAATGTGGATCTAGCAATAGACATCTAGCACTATCACAGCAGATATGTGTTTAAGATGAGGTAGCAGAAACAAAAAGTGTAGACTGGATGGATCAAGGGGTTGCCAACCCCCACCTGGAGATCTTTCGCTATTACAATTGATCTCCAGACAACCAAGATCAGTTCCCCTTTGAGAAAATGGCTGTTTTGGAGGGTGGGACGCTATGGCATTGCACCCCATTGAAGTAACTCCCCTCCCCAAACCCTGCCGTCCCCAGGCTCCACCCCCAAAATCTCCAGGTATTTCCCAACCTAGAGTTGGCAACCCTAGAGAGCCAGTTCGATGTAGTGGTTAGGAGTGTAGATTCTAATCTGGGAGAACCAGGTTTGATTCCCCACTCCACATGCAGCTGCTGGTGAGACCTTGGGTCAGTCACAAGTTCTTTTAGAGCTGTTCTCTCACAAGCAGTTCTCAAGAGAGCTCTCTCAGCCCCACCTACCTCATGGGGTGTCTGTTGTGAGGTGGAGAAGGGAAAGGAGATTGTAAACTGCTCTGAGACTCCTTTGGGTAGTGAAGGGCGGGGTATAAATCCAATCTCCTCCTCCTCCTCCTCTTCTTCTTCTTCTTCTATGGATCAAAGTGAATTTTCTTAGTTTGTGGCATTATAAGCAAACAAAAAGAGCTCTAGTTACATGGGAATGCACGATTTTCATTGTGAAAGCTGTAGTTTTTCTCATGTCTTCAAAGCTGCTTTAGAAAATATATGACTATAACCCACTGGGGTGGTGCTCTTGAGCGACTTCCATTCTTTTTAATGGAGCTTGCACAGGAGACCTTCCCAGTGGCTTGTGCTCGAGGTGGTTTATGCATCTCTGTATTACTTGTAGCTGCTTCATAGCTATGGCACTTGCACCAACCATTTCAAGAGCAACAGTGAAGTAAGCTCATGTGTGAAATATACACTTGTAAAGATATTTGTTAGAACTCGTGTTTCTAGAAACCAGGCAATATCTGTGTGGCTAAGCTGCCAAGCTGTTAAAAAATTGCTGTCCGTATATCTCTAGACTTGGCATTTATACAGAGCAATGCTGAGAAAATCTAGGTGCATCAGAGTCCCGCAGGAATTTAAGCATGCCTTACTTTTACCAGACTGGCCCCAGTGTAGATATAGATAAAAATACATTATGCAAGGAAACAACCACTTCTGTGTGAGCTCAGTTAAACAAGATGAGCAAAGAGCACATCTATGCATGGCACCAGTGGTGCGCCTATGCATTCCATTCACCAGTGAAGCTCCAGTTCTCAGTGAGCTGCACAGGTGTTCCGCGATGACAGTGTTTAGTGGTCACTTAAACAGCAAGCTCACGCCTGCTCACATTTCGGATTGAATCACCTGCAGTACGATTCTAAGCAGAATTACGCTGTTTTAAGCCCCCAGTGGACTTAGGAAGTTGCAACTCAACTTACAGTGACACTGTTGGCTACTCAGCGCTTAATGACTCCGATGTAGTTAGGGGTATCCACACCCGTCAACTCACTGGGCTTAAGCCAGTGGTCTCCAACAAGGCGCATATCGACAGGATTCTCAGTACCCATTTCTTCCATCATTTCCATAAAGCAAATAGCCAGTACTGGGTTTCCTCCACCTCCGTGAAGTAGGAAGTGCTTCAGAAGAATCCAGGAGGCATCAGCTTTGTGTCTTAAGGAAGCTCCCCATTCAGAGATCACTGCCTCTGTTGTTGGAGGATGTTTGCCTTGTAACTTTTCAGCATTTTGTGGTTGGCTCTGGGCTCCATTTTGTGACAGTGCCCATTCTCAGCATTTCCAATGCACCCATAGGCTCGACAAGATTGGAGACCTCTGGCTTAAGCACACAAATTCTACATCAGATTGCTTGTTGCTCCAACGTGTGAACTATATCCCTATAAAAAGTATTCTTTGCATCAATATTGGACAATGTGAATTTTCTGTCTGTGATTTAGTTTGTGATGATCATCCATATGCACAACACAGCACAATCACAGCCGTGCATGTTGTAAACTGGCCAGTTCAGCGCTTTGAACAAGGCTACCCTGGGACACTTTCAAGAGCAGGAAAGAGAGGAAATGGATGAGAGAACAGCCAGTACCGTGTCAGGTGCTATGACCACTCAAAAATGTTGAGGCAGGGCACAGGCCCATAGGAAAGGTGTGAGTTATTAAAATCGGAGCTATGAAAAGACAAACTTCCTTCCCTGTTCCCACATTTTCATTGTGGTAATAATTGGGGGCAAACACAGAGTCCCCACTTCTGCAAGGCAAGCAGAATTCCTGCATCAAGCCAAGTACAGGCTGGATTGTTTCTAACAGTAAATAGAACAAGTAGCAGAGGTTTAAGGGACTACTTTCAATTGACTGTCAGGGAAAAAAACCCCACCAGAATACTATGCAAAGTATGCGGGGTGGAATTATATTGTCCCCCCCACCTGGCCACCTTTAGTATGGGTTTTGACACACCAAAACGGGGGTGGGGGGGATGGATAAGGGAACACACTGAAATCCAGAATAAAATGCAAACGGTAATGCCAAATGTGCAAAGAGTTCCTTAATAGAAACTTAACATTTTGATCAAGGCGATTTGTTCAACTGTCAGACAGACATCTTGCCTCTGAAATATATCAACGCTTTTTTGCCCCCTTGTATTTTTGTATACACCCTTCTTATGCACCATTGTCCCCGAAGAGAGGCTTGTAAAACTGAGCTCTTGGGCAGGAGGGAGTTCCATTGCTGGGTTTAAGCCCTGGTTTCACAGTTCATTCTTAATTTCTCCAGTGGCCGTGAACTCCAAGTCATAAATAGCGGCTCAAGGACCTCAAATCCTTGCTGTAACAAATTGTTTATTTTTTAACTAAAGGTTTACATTGTCAAAAAAAAATGATGTTATAAAGAAATAACTATTTAAAAAGCCTGTGCTGCTATACATCTGTGATTACCTGAACAAAGTTTTATTTTGTTGTACGTCCAATACGCGAGAATCGTCATATTTGCAGTTGTCTTGGCAGATGTTGCCACCGGATGTCTCTTGGTGTCTCTCTGCTGTGTCTCGGCTAGCTGCATGCCAGAGAGATCCAGGCAACTCTTGATAGTCTGAATCATAACCAGATGACCCCAGGTATTTCTCTCCCCCTTTGCTGCAGAATTGTACAGTATTGTGGCTGCACTTGCTATAAAGATATTGCTGATATTCATGATATACATATTTAGAGAGGGTGAATGTATATAAAAGCTTGATCTTGTTCTTCCCTTCAGCTGACAGGCAGCCTTTCCTGTTCTTTCTATCTGATACATTGCTATAGGGAGAAAAAAAAATTGTAACGCAGAGACCTAATAATCATTTATACAGCACTTTTAATGTTCAGTGTGCTTTACCATTTTTGCTGCATTGCCCCACCCCCAACAACCTTGTGAAATATATTATTATACCCCTTTTATAGCTGGGAAAGTGTGCCTCTGAAGCTTGTGGAAGAGCTAAGCGTTGAGCATAGTTCCAGAAGGACAGCTGTGGTACAGTGCAGCCCTGAGAACTTTCCTGGGAGTAAGCCGTAGCAAATAGACCTCTGTAGAATTCCGAGTAAACCTGCTAAGGAGGGGATGATGTCTGCTGAAAAGTATTCTTCACACTGTTGTCAGGCAATGTGGAATTCCTGTCTGTGATTTTACTTCTTGCAAGCAAAATAGAAGAGAAGTCCAGTGGCACCTTAAAGACAAAAATTCATTCCGGCACAAGGTGTCGTGAGTGAGAATTCACTACATCGGATGCACAGAGGCGAACTGTAAATAAATACCAACATAACAGCTTTATTTTACGGTCAACACCTTTGGGGCATTTATTTATTTATTTGCTTTAAATCAAAATCAAATAAATAGCCGCCCGACTTCTGTTTTATTAGGCTTTGGATATGTACATTCCAAGCCCGACTCTTTAAACCAACCTGAGTCCCATTTTGCATAACCGCTACTGTCTAATGGACCAATGCTGAGATTTGTTGTGGGAGAAAATAACTGCTTGGGGATACTGGTCCAGCCTTAATTTCTCGAGTGCCAGAAACTGAAAGGCCAATTCAGAGGAGAGTGGCTTTCGGTAGTGAACCTCATGTGTGTGTGTGTCTGTGTATGTGTTATGTGTTGTCAAGTTGCTGCTGACTTATGGTAACCCTCTGAATGAATATAGGTTCAGGTGGGCGGCCATGTTGGTCTGAAGCAGTAGGGCAAAGTTTGAGTCCAAATGGCACCTTTAAGACTAACAAAGTTTAATGCTGGGTGTCAGCTTTCATGTGTATCTGAAGAAGTGTGAGTGCACCCGAAAGCTCGTACCCAGAATTAAACTCCGTTGGTCTTAAAGATGCCACTGGACTCAAACTTTGTCCTATGAATGAACATTCTCCAAAACATCCTATTTTTAACAGCCCTGCTCAAGTCTTGCAGACTGAGGGTCATGGCTTCCTTGAATGAGTTAATCCATCTCATAGTGAACCGTACAGCTGTATATAGTCTCTCATCAGCAGGCAGGAAAGGATGCCCAAGATGGCACCTGGCCGATCTATCGTGTGCTGCCGTCCTCCAGAAGATCGGCAATCCCACGAGAAGCTGGAGCTGGTGAAGTAGACCGATACTTGCTGCCTCTAAAGGCAACCTCAGATCGCCCCCTTGAGGCAGAGCCTTGGCAGACTTCCTGATTGGCTGGATTTGGCATACTGTCCTTGTACTAATTACTGCAACTCTTAGTTGTGACGAGGTCTTAGTGCAACAGGCAATGATGCCACATCTCTGTTGTTCTAACATCACACACCCCCTCCATGCATAGGCAGCCCCTGTTTTCTTACAGAGCGGCCCTGTTGTCTCAGATGTGCTGAAGCTAGTGTTACACCAGTAGAGACACGACAGAGAGGGAGGGAAGGCAACATGGGATATGCCAGTCTCATCAGATCTCAGAAGCTAAGTGGGGTACGATTGGTTTTCGTACACCAGTACTTGGAAGGGAAACCACCAAGGAAGACCCTGCAGAGGAAGGCCATGGCCAACCACCTGTGCTTCTCCCTTGCCTTGAAAGCCCCTTGCTGGGGTCACCATAAGTCAGTTGCAGTTTGACGGCGCTTTACACAAACATTCATGATAGAAGAACAGGGGTGTGTTATAATTTGATTTTTTTTATTCACTCCCACACATGCCTTCTGAGTCCCAGGGTTGACCGGAAGCATTTTCTAACGTGGTCCCGGGATTCTTTTCTGCAGGCACCGAAGGACTGTGCAGCTTTTGAATTTGTAAACCCCTGCTCTCATCGTAGTGAGAGCTATGTAGGTGCAGTCTTCGTTCCATTCGATCCCAAAAGTATTCTGATATAATTGGATTCCATATACCAGTATTTTACTTTATTTTTTTTAAAAAAACAAGACCTTAAATATTGTTGATGCCACATGTTTGGATTTGAACCTCCAAACTTTTCCTAAATTGTTTTACTGTTCAAGGAATTTACTGATTTCCCATATAATGTAAGACTTTGTTGTCTGTCACACCCCAGGTTGGCTGCTGTTGGAATGCTGCGTTTCTTGTAACTCTGGTCCAGTTCAGCTCTTACATTTGTCTGAAAGAATAGCCATTTGTTTGTGTTAATACGGAGGCCAAAACATTTGGGAACAGTGATGTTTTCTTTGGGGCTGGATTACAGTGAAGAGGGAAGAAGGGAAAGAGGAGGTAATTTAATCGTTATTTTTTAAATAAAAGTATATGATGAGAGTTTATGCAGCTTCGTCTTTGTATGAAATCTTTTGACCACATTAAAATGCTCCTTTAATCCCGCAAAGGTGTCTGGTTTTTCTTTCCCCCCCACCATGAAAACATTGTGGACACGATCCACCCAGCCTGTGGATGCAACACCTGCATGCAGTTAGGGCTTCACCTCCTTCATTCTACCTAGGTGTATGCACAGACAGGGCTCTTTTTGTAGCAGGAACTCCTTTGCATATTAGGCGGCACACCCCTAATGTAGCCAATCCTCCAAGAGCTTACAGAGCTCTTCTTACAGGGGCTACTGCAAGCTGTTGGAGGATTGGCTACTTTAGGGGTGTGTCACCTAATATGCAAAGGAGTTCCTGCTGCAAAAAGAGCCCTGCAACATGCATAGAGGCAGATTGAAGGGATATTAGGGGTGATGGAAGGTATAAGAATGTCTTCTGCCTCACCGCCCAGTCATTTGCATCATGGACAGAGGGGAGATACATGGGGACAAGACACACACAGAGGTTTTCCATGCCTCCCTAACATCTGGTCCCTTTGCTGGCACTTGTGTAGAAGGGGAAAGGCTCTCTATGGCCTGCAGCCTCTGTACCCACTGCAGGAGTGAATCACGGCAACCTCTTTAGTCTTCTGTCTGGATTTCAGTTATTACCAGCATCGTTGTAATAAACAGTACTCATTCCAAGGGTTTTGGATGATGCATGTAAAGGTAAAAATAGTGTGCCTGTTTATTATAATTTATAAATATAATTGCTGGGGGGGGGTTATGCTTGTCTTCATGCTGCCATGAAGCATTCCATAAATTTGGCGAATTTTGTAGGAGGAGGAGGAAATTGTGCTATGAGAGTTTGGTTTTTATGTTAATGGTCTTTCAAGTTGGATTGCAGAGAAAGAGAAGTGGCTGTCCTGTATATTTAAAAAAAAATAAAATCCACCCCACTTTTCTCCTCAGTACACAAAAATTTAACATTCTAAAAACACAGCTTAGAAATAGAGGTGGGAAGTCTGTCCACTACCACAGACAGCCAACAGTGGACGTCAGCCAGCTGCATGTCCCATAACACAGTTGATCCATTATGTTCTCAAATGCTGTTTCTCATGAATGTTCTGTTTTGTAGTGCTCTCTGGGGCCCTGGTGGGTTGGTGCCCTCTTCACTATACCCAGGAGAGTATTCCACAAAATGGGGGCAGCGATGGAAAAAGCTCAAGCGCAGACTGTGGGAGTTCTTCCCAACTCGCAAGAGGGCCCAGGCAACAGGGCTTGGGATGTGACCATTTTGATAGCCTGAAACGTATGCTCTGAACCTTACTCTGAAACAGTGACAACACTCATCAACAAACAAAACTCTTTAACCATTTGTACCATCTTATATTTCCTGACGGTAGCAGCTAAAAAGTTTACTCAACGTTCCCTTAGATAATTGCCTAATAACTAAAATGAATCCAGACCATTAATTTTACTGGGCACTTCCAATCATACATCCTGGACGTTTTTGAAACTTTGAAGAATAATATTAGGTTTAGAAAATACGAGCGGGGAGCCTGCAAGGACTTCTGGGGGTGCACCTCATTTTCTTCTCCCGCCAACATTTCCTCTTTTGCTTTCCTGAAGGCTTCCCATAGCCTCTCCCTTTTCCCTACTTTATTCTCTCTTCCCTACCAGCCAACCTACCATTATCTGCCCCTCTGTCTTCAGCTTTCCCTCCTTCCCTTCCCCTGGCAGCCTCACTTCCCCCCTCCCACAGTATTGCCACTTCCGTTCCTCCTGGCAACTCCCATATCCTCACCTTGCCTTGCTTCCTTCTCTCCTTCCCACCCACCAACCTAATTCCCCCATCTTTGGCTGTATTTTTATTTACGTCATCTGCACTGCACCTTTCTCCACAGTGTGGCCACAAAGCAGCTACATCATTCTTCACTCCTCCATTTTTTCCTCATAAAAACCCTGTGAGGTAGGTTAGGCTGAAACTATGTGTGGGACCAAGGTCACCCAGTGAGTTTCCTCAGCAGGGTGGGGATTCAAAGCTGGGTCTTCTGAAACTTAAAACACTGGACCACAATGGCTTTTGAGTAATGGCTGCTGTTGAACAGTAGCAAGCAGCGGGGCCTGGGTGAGTTATGGAAGTCTCAAGGTAGGAAGTCACATGGCAGTTGCTGCTGGGCCTGGCCCCAATAAATTCCCCCTCAGAGGCCAAAACAGCCCTCTCCCCCAGTCTTTTATTGACAGAAACCGAGGCTTGACAGCTAGCAATTCTATTGTGGCTGCCACTGAGGGCTTTAGTTTCTTAAAGCCGCAAGCGCTGCTTCTATTATGCGGGGGGGTGTCATAAGATTTCAGACTTTTCTGAAAATCTGGGGCTTTCCCCAGGGTTGTAGGAAGATGTGTCTTGTCTGCCCATTGCTCCAGTCTCCAGATTTAAGTATCCACAAATTGCTATCACATTCTATCAGTGTGATAAGCCTAGGCACACCTGTCCCCTTGAATTCAGTGGGCTTTAAAAGGAGCACGACTCTGCTTAGGCATCTGCTTGCATTGTGTATCAGTTTGCCTAGTCCCTAAACATAGAGGACAAGTTAAGATATAATAAATGCATCACTTACCTTGGTTGTATGGATGCGTAATAACAGTCCCTTATTTGGTCAATCAGGTGTGCAGAGAACCCAGTTTTAGAATGAAACGGTCCCCTAGTCATAGGACGTACACATTGAGCTGCAGCTGGAAGGGGGGGAGGTTGCTGACAATGATCCCTGCCTCAGTAACATTGCTGCATTTTCTTTCCCCATTGGGCTGCTTCGGCACTCCAGCACCACAACAAACCAACATTTAATGGGCAGGAAGCTTCTCCCATCACTTAATTTCCTTCCAAGAAAAGATTTGTCTCCTGAATGTTGGAAAGTTGGTCTGAAACTAGTTGTTATAGAGTACGACTGGGAGGCCACCCAGGCCCACAGCCGTGAAGGGGCATTTGGGGGCAATGCCACCCCACAGATGAGCACTCCCCTCTCAGACAAAAAAAATCCAGGAAAAAAATTAAAATACCAAAACATTTTTTTAAAATGTAAGATCCGTGTGGGGGTTCCAAAATGACCCCAGGCGTAGTCAGGGAAGCTCCAGTCTCATTTTTTCCCCCGGGCCAAAAAATAAATAGGTTTTAAAAAATGCAATAAAATAAAATAAAATTGCAGAATGCAAAATAGAGTTGGAGATTCCTCCCCCTCCCTGGCTTACACAGAACAGCAGCCCAGAATCGAGTCTCTCTAATCGAGGACGAGAGGCCGGAGTGGAGCTGGAGCTGTTGCTTCTACAGCAACTGCGGCCGGGGTGCCCCACCCCGATTTCCCCACACCCCACCAACCAAAATTTTCTGGCTATGTCCCCGAGGCCACCCAAACTGCACCTCCTCCTCTCCCTTTCCCCATTTCCTGCAACATCAAAACTATTACAAACCCCGAGATGTGATGGCGTCATGTAGCCGATTTCCCCACACTGAGCAGGACCAATGAAAACTCGGCTGGGTGTAGCTATTTGTTTATCTATTCAAATATAAACCATGCTTTTTCACCATATGTCCCTCAAAGCAGCTTAAATACATTTTATAATCATAAATGCAATACAGTGGCAAAGATGGAGATATTTATAGAACTACCAGCGTCAGCGTACCTTCCTCAGTCTCAGTTTTATCGATCCACTTAGAAAGCCTGTCTGGACAGATACAGCTTTACTGATCACCTAAAGAGTTCTGCGGAATTGGCCTTGTAAATCTTCCTTGAGAGGAAATGCCATACCCAGGTGCTAAACCCTCCCCAAAAAGACACTGCCAATAAACCTACAACTGCAACAGTTACTGTAGAGACAGGATTCAGCTGCACAGTTAACTTGTTAGGACTTTTCAAACTGCAAGTGGGAGAGGTTTCTAAGGGAAGGTAACTTTTTCCTTACTAGAATATTCAAGACACTACAAGTCCAAGTTCTTCCTGAGTGCCGATTCAAACTAAATTCCTCTAGGAATGTGGAATCAGGGCACAAAGATCCAACGTAACCTTGCAGAGCCTCTTGCGAGACGTAGCCCTGGATGGTACAGTTAAGCTTGCCATGAGGAGCCCATTTTGGGTATCATCTCCGTAGTACCTTGAATATGTGCTCCTGCCTTTATCAGTGGGCTTTGCCCTACAGATCTTGAACAGGAGGATCCCTGATAAATTTAACTAGGAACTTCAGAGTTCTCTATAACAGGTGTCAAACATGCATCCCGAGGGGCCAGATCAGGCCCTCAGAGGGCTTCTCTCAGGCCCGCAGTGGAACTGGCTGTCTTTTGCTGCTGTTTCCAGTTCTGCTGCTGCTGCATCATCATAGGTTTGCAGCTTACAGATACACACCTGAACAGCAATAATTCAGAGCAGGAGGTGTCAGTTATCAGAGACTGTTAAATAAACAAAATATTGCAAGAGTGCTCATGTTTTAAGCATGCTTTTATTTTAAGTAAAAAAAACCCTCTTTGTGTCCTTTTATAAAGTTTATATCTCTGCTACGTGGCATTCCATTTTACGACGCACATGGCCCAGCCCAACAAGGTTTCATTTATGTCAGATCCGGCCCGCATAACAAATGAGTTCGACACCCCTGCTCTGTAACACAGTTTGGAAATCGTTCGCTTAGAATTCTGAGAACTGGCCTGGAACTGCCGCCGTCCTTTAATCTGCCTCCCTGAGAAAAGAATTCTGTTGTCATGTGTGGAGAAGTCCTTTCCAAGAAATCTGGACACAGAGTTTGCATTTTAGTTTCCAGGTCAGCCTGTACTGTCTAATTTTCCCATGCAGATGGTATCTTCTAAGTCTTTTTCTGGAAGAGCTCGCCGACTGCATTAGTATCCTCTTGTACCATATGTAGCTGTGTAAAGATGGAATTGGCAAAAGCCCAAAGTGCTCTCTCATGTGGCTGTAAATTACTGTTACTGGTGGAAACTGACAGGAAACTCCCGCGAAATCAGGGTTTTGCTCAACATCTGGAGTCTGAGCTCCTAATTCCCTCAACACGTATGGATAAAGCAGGTGAGGTGTTGTCTCTCCCTTCTTAACATCCTCTCCTCATTACAAACTTCCTCCCGTCTGAGCCCTTGAATTTTACAAGACAGATTTTCTTTACTCTGTTTTTCTGCATTTAAAAAAAGACACACCAGCTGTTATTTCTCCAAAGGAATATTAGATAATTCTCTCCCCCCCCCCCGCCACACCTCCCAGGTCTTGCCTCAGTACACTTTCCATTGTATAATTCAATTGTTAACAAAACACAAATTCTTTTCATATAAGCTTCTGGAGCAGAAAAGTTCTTAGAATTTAAACACTTCAACATGACTTCATGCGAGAAAGGTATGTGACATAATTTTGTTATAACATGTCTCAGACTCTTAACATTATGGGAACGTGTTACCTAGACCTGATCATCCTTCCCTTCTGTGTAACCCCCGGGGTCAGCCCCTCCCCAATAACTATCCTATCCCATAATGTTCAAGTACAGCTGAGCCTCTTGCCGTGTTAAAGCCAAGCAGGGTTCAGTGTGAGTGAAAGCCTTCTTGGGAAGCCCAAAGAAGCTGCTCAAAAATCTCCAAAGGAAGGATGGGATCCGGTTGTCGTAAGTACATACATTTTTGGTGGTTGAAATATATCTTCAACCCATGACGCGGCTGGATGTTCAGTTCTTCTGACTTCCTCTGAGGTACTGTTCTGTCACGATTTCCAGCCTTCCAAGTTTACAGCTACAAGTTCTGTCCTTTTATCTTCCCCCCCCGTCCCTCCACGGGTTCCTCAGGGAACAATGTGAAATCCTCTTCCCTTGATCTTCTGCCTCTTGGTTCTACCATCAGCTGATTTGGTATCCAGTGACAGCTTTATGCTGGCAAGTAGGGAATGATTTATTGAGGTGGGGGGGGCTGTCTCTCATCAGAGATCTTGCAGCAGGGGCTGGAAGCCTGCAGAAGATTTCCTCTGGAGGAGTTCTTTGTTTGCTTCAGGGTTCATATCTTGGAATACAAATTGATTCTTTTCACCCTCGGGGGCAAAGTCCCGCCATTTTCAGTTGATCAACATGCCTTTTCTATGAACAGTACCAACATTTTAACTCATTCTCTCATCACCCAGGTTGTCTTCTCATAGGTTCAATTTATTCCCCTAGGACAGAAGTTATTGCACTTGTGCTCTAGAAGTCCCCTAATTAAGACATTTGTCCGTTAAGAGTTTCTGTAGTCCAACCTGCATAACTACAATACCCTATTGTGCTCAAGAAGCAAAAACAAAGAATAAAATGTAGGAAAGGGAAGGGCACTAGAATGGAACATGGTCACCAGATGTTGACCACTGTCTCCTCCTTGAAAATAGATTCAGGTGGGTAGCCATGTTGGTCTGAAGAGCTCCATGGAAAAATGGAAGCAACCTGTGACTAAGGTTGCCAGCCCTCTGGTCTGGGCAGGGGTTCCCCCATTTCTGGGGGCTCCAATGTGCTGCTGGTTAGCTGGCTAGCAGGGGGAAAACCCTCCATGCCCTGCCCCCAAGAGCAGCCACCCACAGCCACACCTCTCCCTCCTCTCCAGAGTTTTAAAGGGCCCTCCAGCTGATTGGTGGGCCATATGCTCCCAACCAATCAGCTGGGTCTTTATATCTCTGCAGGAGGGGAGGGAGAGGGGTGGCCATATCTTGGGGTGGGGCTTGGGGGCATCTCTGCCCACCCATGGAATGTCCCCCAAATCCCCCCACCGGAGCGACAAGCGGACCTGCCAACCCTACCCATGACTCATATTTAGTTCAGTCCCCACCAAGTCAGGCATTGTGCTCTGTGGGCTCATAGCCTACCTGGAATAGGACATTTACAGTAGAGAGAGTTGATCATGCCACAGTCTCTTGTTTCCCTGGACTGTATGTTTTACTGTTCAGCAGATAAGGATTTTTGTCTTGGTTGCTGTCCGTCAAGTTGTATTGATTGGTTTTGAACAGCCTTTTTGTCACTTGGAAAATGTGTAAGTTCCCTTGACTACGCAATTGCATGGAAAGGTGGGATATAATGACAGAGATGATAAGGAACTAAGTTTGAGTCCAGGGGCACCTTTAAGACCAACAAAGTTTTATTCAAGGTATAAGCTGTCATGTGCAAGCACACTTCCTCAGATACCCGTCCACACATATAGGTAGAGGGTGAGCAGCAAATTAGCCTACGGCATATTAAAGTTGTTTGACAGATGCAAGGACCAAACTGGAACAGCAAACTTAGTTTATTGGGTCACTATTTGTTTGGGTTTAATTCTTGGGGGGAAACATAGCCAAGGAAAAAATATATCAAAATCTGAGATGGATGGGCAGATGTACCCTTCTTAATTGTGCGATGCTGAGAGTCATTAACTGAGACCCTGTTGTTACGCTCCTTCCGTCTCCTCTCAACCGTGGAGGCAACTGTGCAGTATCCTCTTCTTCGAGGTGGGGTGATTGGCTGTGCAGTGCATCTACTGTGCCCCCCAGACCCAAAAATGACAAAACCGTTGTCATCAGCCTGCTACCATGTGAACACATGAGGCTGCCTTATACAGAATCAGACTATATGTTGTCGAAGGCTTTCTCAGCCAGAGTTCATTAGTTGTTGTAGATTTTCTGGGCTGTATGGCCATGGTCTTGGCATTGTAGTACCTGACGTTTCACCAGCATCCTCAAAGGTAGAGCACAGAAAGATGGAGTACTCTGTGTCAATGTGAGGAATACAATAGTAGGCAGGTAATTTATGTCTACTCAGGAAGGTGAGGTAGGGCTGAGTCATTATCTTGTAGGAGTTCCCCAGACTGTGACATGCTAAGGGAGGAGCTTTCCTGAGGAGGTTCCTTTGCATATGGATTGGCTGTTGAAATTATAATCATATCAGTAGTGCTGTTGTAAGATGTAAAGCCTTTTGTGTTTTTCAGGACAGGAAACCATGCCCTATTTATTTTTAAACTCTCTTCTTTCCTGTTGAAATTGTGTTCATGTTTATGAATTTCAATGGCTTCCCTGTGTAATATGACATGGTAATTGGATGTGTAGTCCGGCCTTTCAATGTCTTGGAATAAGATACTGTGTCCTGTTTGAGCCCTCCCCCACCTTCCTGAGTAGATATAAATTACCTGCCTACCATTTTTCTTCTCACATTGACACAGAGAGTACTCCATTTTTCTGTGTTATACTTCTGAGGTTGCCAGTCACAGCTTCTGGCGAAATGTCAGGTACTACAATGCCAACACCACGGCCATACAGCCTGGAAAATCTACAACAACAGAATCAGACTGTTGGTCCATCAAGGGCAGCATTGTCTACTCACAGCGACAGCAGCTTTCCAGGGTCTCAGGGAGAGGGCTTTCATATCACCTACAATCTGAGCCATAGTGGAGATGCCAGAGATTGAACCTGGGACCTTCTGCATGCCAAACAGGTGCTCTACCCCTGGATCCAGAGCCCCCTGCTAAGCTAAGACAACCTAGAGAAGTGAGTAGTTTACAAGCACATCCATGACATGCTGGTGCATCTGATGCCTACAAGTCTGTTCAGTTGGACCAAGAGTTACCAGTGTTCCCTCTAAGCTGAGTTAGTGTGAGCTAGCTCCCAGTTCTTTAGCCTCTGGCTCACACATTTTTGTCTTAGCTCAGGAAGGATGGCCCCAGAGCAAACTAATTCATGCAGTAGCCAGAGCTTGCTCACAACTTTAATGCCAGTAGCTCACAAAGTAGAATTTTTGCTCACAAGACTCCACGGCTTAAGAGGGAGCATTGAGAGTTACCCCTTTGATCAGAAGAACCTTTTGGTGGAAATGCAAATAACACCTGTACCTGTAAATACAATATAACTTCTCAGACTCTTGTGCTTTCATTTAAAATCTGGTACTTTACCATAACTGGGAGTCATCACTGCCAATTATACTGGAGTCATAGGCGGTGTTCCCTCTGAGCTGACTTAGGATGAGCTAGCTCACAGTTCTTTAGCCTCTGGTTCACAGATTTTTGCCTTGGCTCAGGAAGGATGGCTCCGGAGCAAACTAATTTATGCAGCAGCCAAATCGCTCACTCACAACTTTAATGCCAGGAGCTCACTAAGTAGAATTTTTGCTCACAGGACTCCACGGCTTAGAGGGAGCATTGCTCACAGGTGCCACTTACGTGTTGAGGTCAAAACATTGTGGGGGTTTACTGACAGAAAAAATGTGCTACAGAAGCCAACAGAAGGTGATACTTTTTACCGAGCCATTCGATTGGTGGAAACAAAAAACCTAGAACATTTTCAGATTTCACAAAAGATTTTGGGGGGTTTTTTGGACAAAGCATCATTGATGAGAAACAACAGGGGTGGGAAACCTGTTGACCACCATGCCTGTTTGGGTGAGCTATTTAGCATATGAAGGAAACTGATACAAAGAACTGATTTTGTGCAGAAGTTAAGATCATAGATCATGAACCAGAAGATCCCCAGCCAGATGCCAAATCACTTGGATGTATGTGGTCTTTCAGGTTCTAAAGACAGTGCTGGAGCTTCCTCATTCCGGGTGTCCTTGAAAAGAGGTGTAGAGTGGAGCTTGAAACGTAGATGTATCTCTTCAACGTGCCTGCCAATAGGAATGTGCACTGAAAAGTTTCCTTACCGTTTCAGAGCTGGGCTTCAGGAGGCGAAAATTTACCATGATCGCTCATTTCGGGTAGGGCGTTACCGGTTTGGGTTTAAAAATCCATGCTATATTTTAATGTTCTAAATTCCGAAGACCATTTTTTGTGAGCTCGCACTACTGACATTGTTCTTTTCAATGTACAGCCATTTCAAGGCTCTCCCGTCCAGCAGTCGTTGGATATAATATAACATCACCAAAACCTCAAGCATGTGCAGCAAAGCATCTCCATTTTACTGGGCCCACCGACAGCAGCTCATTTCAGCACAAGTGCAACCTCCCTATAGCAACCTACGGTATCTCAGACTTCAGCCCTTCCTGGCACAGATTAAGGTATATGACCACCCGCAACTAGAGTTCTCACTAATACAACTGTTCTCTCGATGACCAAGATCAGTTTCCCTGGAGAAAATGGCTGCTTGGGAGGATGGCATTATAAGGCATTATATCCTGCTGAGTTCCCTCACCAGGCCGCACTCCTGAAATCTCCAGGTATTTCCCAACCCAGAGCTGGCAACCCTGCCCACAAGTCCTACTGTTGTTCAGTCGCACAGTTGAGTCTGACTCTTCATGACCCCATGGACCACATCACACCAGGCCCTCCTGTCTTCCGCTCTCCTCCAGAGTCTGCTTAATTTCATGCTCGTTCGTCATGTCTACCCATCCCATCCTTTGCCATCCCCTTCTTCTGTCACCTTCAACCTTTCCCAGCATCAGGGTCTTCTCCAGGGAGTGCTCCCTTCTCATTTGGTGGCCAAAGTATTTGAGCTTCAGCTTCAGGATCTGGCCTTCCAGGGGCAGTCAGGGTTGATTTCCTTTAGGATCGACTGATTTGATCTCCTTGCAGTCCAAGAGACTCTGAATAGTCTTCTTCAGCACCAATGAGAGTCCCTTGGACTGCAAGATCAAATCAGACAATCGGAGGGCTCTTTTTGTAGCAGGAACTCCTTTGCATATTAGGCAACATTAGGGGTGTGTCACCTAATATGCAAAAGAGTTCCTGCTACAAAAAGAGCCCTGGTAAGAAATCAACCTTAACTATTCCCTGGAAGGCCAAATACTGAAGCTGAAGCTCAAATACTTTGGCCACCAAATATTGTACCAATAGTACAACATGTTTTAAAACAAACGGCATATTCTGAGTTTTGAGTAAGGTAGTTTTGCATTTCTTCCCAAAAATTAGGAATGGAGGGGTGCAAAAAACAACAACCCAGCTCTTCATGGGTCCCTCCAGCTGTGTCTAATTGATTTAGAACCTCTCTTCCTCAATAGTGTAGCATACTTGAGCTTGGGTAAAGATCTAAAACCCTGCAGCAATGTGTAAGCTTGATAGTAAGCAGGACAGCTTGCAAGCAGAAAAAAAAAAGATGTCAAAATGCCAAAGAATGGAAGGGTGGGGGAAACACTCCACTAGATTTGTGCATGTTTTAGCCATAATCAAAGAGATCTGAGATCAGACAGAAAGGGGAGGACAGAACAGTTATTAACTTCAGAGTGGTTTTTATATTTTTCATCAGTACTGCTGTTATAAACTGTAAGCGCAGCTGTATTTAATGAGTTTGTGCAAAAGCAGACATCATCCAAATTGAAGAAAACAGGAGTTTTCCATCCAATTAGATAACCAGGTTGGCTGCCAGCCCTTCATGAATCGAAAGAAATCGCATCCAGCGTTTGAGACAGAAGCTAATTGCAAATCTATTTCGGTGCCTCTCTATCCGTGTGTTGATAACCGCACATTAATATGACGATATAGCTTTCTGTCAGAAATCCATTTTCTGCATACTCTAATTCAATCGTTCAAGTTAAAACCGTGCGCCAAGGGGCAGAGATGAGAGCGATAACTTTGAAAGCAAGATTGAACGAGTCTTCAGCTGTTAAACCTTGACGAGGAGTGAGAGTTATCTCCGCCCAATTCACTAGGATTGGGGGGGGGGGAGTAGGAACCTGGAGTTACCTCTTCTTTTGGATACAGATGGATTCATTAAATGCAAAGGATATGGGGAAAGACATCAGGGCTCTTTTCAGAAATCTGATTTTGTTAATATCCCAAGTCTTTGTGTTTATCCATGGTGGATTCTGGCAATCCCTCCTCCCCATTATTCTTCATCTGCTGTTCGTGACTTTGCACATGTATCCATACATAGGGAGATTATGCAAATTCAATTCCAGGTGCATACAAATCACCATGGCTTCACTTTCCAGTGGAAGGAAAGGAACTTCTCAAGCCTGACAATATATCACAGATTGGGCCCTAAGTCCACGTGCTGCCCTCCAGACAGAAGTGCTGCCTCAAGGGAAGACATCTGAGTCCCACCAAACAAATATGCAGAAAAATAACTTTTTAAAAATCAGATAAAATGATTGTCGAGAAAGGTTCTAAATGTCTCCTGCAGCAGTTTTCTCCATCTCTGTCTGGAAAAGACTCAAGATGTGGCAGAGATTTGGCTCAGCAGTGCATGCCAAAAAATACAGTCCTAGATGGTATTCTGCAACCTCAGGTATATGTCTGGAAATGTACTGCCATGTTTAAACTGTCCCCATAAATAACGCTAGCACATCCAGGAGAGGGCTTCTGTCTCACGGGGGAGCCATTTTCTCTGCTTCTAGATCAGAGTTCACGCCCGCTGGAGGAAGCTTTCACCGAAACGATCACCCCGCAATCAACTTTTAAAGCAAATGACAAGTAGATATTTGGGAGGGGGTCAGAATATGGGGTTATGTATCTGAAACTCTTGTTATGTAAGAAGGTCTGTTCTGTGGGTAAACCACTGTGTTCAACAGAGACAGTATTAAGACAGCAACTGATTGGAAATGCGGAAGACTATTTATTTATTTATTTGCTCCATTTATACCCCACCTTCCTTCTCAATGGGAACCCAAAGCAGCTTACATCATTCTCCTCTTCTCCATTTTCATCCTTGCTCACTAGGCAAACTAGGCATTTGCCTAGAGCGCGCCGGCCCTTAGGGGCACCAAAAGCCCCCCGGCCCCCACCAAAAGCCCCGCCAAAAGCCCCGCCAACCCCCCCGCTCTTTCCCTGGCTTGCCAGCGTGCCCCCTTGCCAGCACTCAGATGGAAGGGACGGGGGTTTAAACCCCTGCCCCTTCCCTGGCTTGCCGCCGCGCCCGCAGCTGTGGAGCACGCAGGCAAGCTGGTGCTCAGAAGGAAGAGGCAGGGGTTTAAACCCCTGCCCCTTCCCTGGCTTGCTGGCGTGCACCGGCAGCAGGTGAGAGGGGGAAGGAGGAGGAGAAGGAGGGGAGCCCTCCCTCACTCTGGGGAGCCCCGGCGGCAGAGAGGCGGGAGGTTGGCAACCCCATAATTGGGCGCACGCTGGGGGGGGGCGCCAGAAGGTAGCCCCGCCTAGGGCACAAAAAACGTTGGGCCGGCCCTGCTCTTGAGGTAGGTTAGGCTGAGAGGGTGTAACAGGCCCAATGCCGCCCAGGAAGCTTCCCCAGTAGAGTGTGGGTCCTGACCTGTCTTTCCAAGATCATAGTCTGGCACTAGCCACTGCATCACACTGCCTCTCGATTAACTCATTCAGAGCTACTACTGCCCACTGAAATCACCGGGGCCACTGAAAAGAAACCTAGATGCTGGGGCAAAACATACCTTAAAGGCCAATCCCAAATGCTACCAGAAGATAACACAGTAGATAACGTGGCATCACTAAGCGCATAGAGTATCAAGTAAATAAATGTATTTTATAGTTTAGTATGTAGGGTTGAATTATGCTAAATCCCCCCCCAGTGATCCATTCGTATATCTATCTCTATATCTATCTATCTCTATCTCTATATCTATCTATCTATCTATCTATCTATCTATCTATCTATCTATCTATCTATCTATCTATCTATCTATCTATCTGAAAACAAAGATAATAAAAAGAAAATACAGAAAAGAAAAATGATTACATATCCTAATTATATATATATATACTAGTAGTAAGGCCCATCATGAAAGCAATACAACGAGCTCTAGAGAGATGTGATGTGTAACGAATGCATAGGCTGGAAGCAGGTGGAGTGCATATGAGCAGTGTGTGATAGAAAGGTACAAATGTGGAAGCCTAGTTGTCACCTGGGTTCCTGATTTTTCCTTCCTTGTTTTGACTGTAACGTCTGTCTCTGTCTCTGCTGGTTTACCTCTCTCTTTGGAACTGGTTGTCACATGCTGGGTGTGGTTGGAGGTTCCCCCCAGTCACAGGTTTTAACGTGTATATCATTCTCAACCTCAGGCAGTTGTTCCAGCACCCCTCTTGTTTCCGAGTGGCTACATAGATCTGCCTGTGACTGTGTCTGTGTGTCTGATCCCATCCTCTTTCTCTGGTTGCCTGAGGTCCCACCCCTCTCCAGGTTCCATCTCTCAAAACTTCAGGAATTCCCCACTTGAAGTTGGCAACTCCATCTCCTCCCCAGCCAAACATCAACTCACCTTTATTTCCCCCTCACTCTTCAGCTTTGCGTTCCCCCCCACCCCGACCTGCAGTCTCATCCATGCTCTGAAGCCCTGACTGCCATGTCACATTGGCTAGGGTTAGGAGCGTGTGATCTGTTCTGAAAGCCTGGAACTCAAGCAAGGCAAGTGGCGACGGCTGGGCTGCGTGGGCTGGGTGACCGAGCAACCCTTGCCCCTCTCCACCTCCTCCCTGCACCCCCCACAGATCCTCCCGGGTGCCATGGCCAGACCGTTGGAGGACGGGAGCCATGCTGAGCTGAGCGCTGCTGTGCATGGGAGCCCAGGCTTTTCTGTGGGCATGACAGAGGCCCCGCCGCCCCCCGTCTGCCAGACCCCGCTCGCCCTGCCTGCCGGGCTGAACTGTGGCCTCTGCCCTGCCAGAGCACTCCCCCCCATGCCCTCTACCACTGGATGCAGGGCCCAGAGCCGCCGCAGAGTCACCCCAGCCAGGCAGACAGTGAGTGAGTGAGTGGTGCGGTGCCACAATGGAGGGCTGGCTGGACCACGCTCCCTGTGCTGCCCCCCCTGCTGCTGCCGGCAGACACCGGGCAAGACCAGAGCAGCTGCCTTTCAAGGTGGGTGCTCAGCGGGTGAAAACTTTGGCAGCGGCAGCATCAATCCCGCCTCGTTCTGCTAACACCCCCATCCTCCTCCTCCTTCTACTTCTCCCTCAGTAGAGTGCCACGGCTCCCTGCCTCCCACCCACCAGGTGCTTGTCTCTGGTAGGCCACTTGACAGCATCCACCTGGACCGTTGGCAGGTCTGGAGCGGGGCAGGTTGAGCGCAGCTCCTCTTCCCAAATGAGCAGTGGACAGCGGACAAGGCATAGGCACCGGCTTCAGTGTGGGCTGAGGCCGGGCCGGGTGCAGTGGCAGAGCGAACCGGCAGGGCCGGAGTGTCTGACTTCTGAGGGGGCCGGCCACAGTGGCAAGGCCGGAATTTCTGTGTTCTGAGGGAGCCAGGTGCAGTCTGAGGTAAATCTTTGCGAGTGCTGCTTCTGTGGGCAGGATTCAGGCAATGCAGCCAGTGGATTGGGACACATTCTGAGTGACAGGTCATTGAGCCAACTGATTCGGGAGCATGTGGAGTGTCCTGGAAAGTGCCACCCCCAAAAATTATATTATTAAGAGATATATCAAAAGGTGGTTGCATATAACAAAGGATAAGAAACAGGAAATATTTCTTCCCAACACCCCCTTCATTACATTGAAAGGTTTGGGGGACACTGTCTATAAAATACAATAGAACTTACTTCTGTTGCGATACATATATATTCAACATTTTACATTTCAAATTTCATAACTAATCTGTTTTTGTAGCTGCATTATTAATTTCACCATTGCATACTCAGTACTGCATCTTTTGGCCATTTCTGTATAGTCGCTATTACTTTTAGCAAATAGGCAATCTAACAACAATACAGAAGGGGAGTCTTTCATATATCTTATAAAAATTATGATAAGTTTCTTCATGAGACCAAACTGATTCACTACCTTGGCATATAGGCATCCTATTTGACTCTGCAAGCAACTGCTCTGAAGGCCAAAGGTGAAAAGTCAGATGGCTGAGACCTTCTTTGGACACTAACCTTAGGGAGAATGAACCAATGTGGAGCCCGCAGCTTTTAAGTCTAACAAGGGAGGTGGATCTAAAAACAATTCTACAAAAGACAGTCTCTCTCTCTCTCTCTCTCTCTCTCTCTCTCTCTCTCTCTCTCTCTCTCTCTCTCTCTCTCTCTCTCTCTCGTGTGTGTGTGTGTGTGTGTGTGTGTGTGTGTGTGTGTGTGTGTGTGTCATAGCGATTAGAGTGTGAGACTAGGACATGGGAGTCCCAGCTTCAAATCACCACTGTTAAATACTGGGTTCCATGGATGGTCCAACCCCAAGCTTAGTGATCAGCCCTGCTTTATTAGTGACTGAGCCAGAACAATGCTAAGACCCAGGGCAATGTCCCTGTTTAAATAGCATGCAAACACCACCCACTTCCCCAAACAACTACCAATGATAGGCCATTGTCAGAACCATTAATTCCTCGTTGGCCACCTCCAGAGTCCTGGTGGGCTATTGTTCTAGAGCTCCAAGCTCAGCCAGACTCTGGTAGAAACAGTCCTGGAATGTTCCAGTCCCAGTACATAACAGCCACCCTACCATGGAGGTACACTGGGTGACTTTGAGCTTGTCACTCTCCCTCAGCCTTACCTGCCTCACAGGTAGGCATAAAATGGAGGAGAGGAGAGTGTTGTAAGTCACTTTGAGTACCCAACCGGGGAGCAAAGTTTGTGTCCAGTGGCAGCTTTTAGGCCAGCAAAGTTTAATTCTTCAGTATCTGAAGAAGTGTGCCTGCATAGGAAAACTTATACCTTGAATAAAACTTTGTTGGTCTTAAAGGTGCCACTCTGGACTCGAACTTTGTTCTGTTGCTTTGGACCAACACGGCTACCCACCTGTACCCACTGGGGAGAAAAGCAGGGTATAAATAGCCAGATAAATGAAACAGGCTAATATGCAGAAGTGTGTTATGTGAAAGGAAAGCGTGGTATATTTTGGACGCAATGACACTTCTTTGGAGGAATCTTAAGTACCAGTTACCTTCTAAGGAATATATGCAATTCGTGTGAAAGGCAAAGTCATAAAACACTTTAAAACAGAGCCAGTTTGGTGTAGTGGTTAAGTGCGTGGACTCTAATCTGGGAGAACTGGGTTTGGTTCCCCACTCCTCCACGTGCAGCTGCTGGTGTGACCTTGGGTCAGTCGCAGTTCTCTCAGAGCTGTTCTGGAAAGAGCAGTCTTCGAAAGAGCTCTTTCAGCCCCTCCTACCTCACAGAGTGTCTGTTGTGGGGGGGAGGGGAAGGGAAAGGAGACTGCAAGCCACTCTGAGACTCCTTTGGGTAGTGAAGGACGGGGTATAAATCCAATCTCCTCCTCTTCCTCCTCCTCCTCCTCCTCTTCTTCTTTTTCTTCTTCTTCCCTTCAGAAAGGATAGAAAGAGTCGGATGTAGGAGGGAATTTTTTAGAAAATGTGGGAGTACATCAAAACCCTGTTTACAAGACCAGTGGGATCATGCCAGCATATTTGCTGAAGCCCCCTGGGAAAACCCCTTACTTATTTCTTCCACGGGTCGAGCGCATAGACCTCTAGGCACAGCAATGCAGGGCAAGGAGCCCTCGAACACCACTAACAATGGTTACAAATGGCCCAGGAGCATGGCAGGTCAAAGGGTCTCTATGGCATTATGAGCTACTCAACTCAGATCTGGCCAGCGCCTTTGACAGCAAGCATCAGCTCCCCTGTTGTAGCCCCTGCTGGTGAGTTCTGAGCCGAGTGGCCCCTACAGTGCCAGTAAAACTTCTGGGGCCTGGCCATGTTTGATCCTGGTTCCCAGCGCCCCCCCCATCCCCCCGGGCAGTGGCCCACCAAGGACCATCCTTGCTATTTAAGTGGCCACTGCTCCTCTAACCATTCACATCACTTCTTAAGCCCTGGCGACGAAGGGCCAAGAACATATTGAACATGGCCCAGGGATGCCCACGGCCGGCTGGCCAGAGGCAGGGCGCCAATATGTGGAGGATCTTCCCGCAAGGATTATGCAGCTTAAAGTGGCAGTGCCCATAATGAAGATAACACAGACCGACGGCAATGCTAACAAGAGTGAGCATCCTCTCTCTGCGCGCTGAATGGCTTCCTCCCGCCCCAGTCGCAGCCCACCATGGCTGAGATGTTAAGTCCTCCCGCAAACGTTCACATGGGTGTGAAAATGACAAAGAAAGGCACACAGAAGCTGCAGTGCATCATTAAAATCAAAGCCGGCCATTAAACGATCATCTCCCAGGGGCACCCCGCAGCCGCCAGCTCAACACCACTGCATTAATGTGGAAAATCATCCGGCGCTTTTGTCCGAGCCTTGAGAAACAATCCAGTTTTTCTTCATGAACATGGGAACCAACTTTCCTATTGTAACCTTTTTCAATAGAAACTCAAATCACTCTGACAGGGTGCGGGGGAAGGGATGCCTCTGACCCACTTTTTCTGTGACACAGAAGCTCAGTGGGTGGGGGTGATATAGTTTTTGTTTACTGTAGAGTGTCTCTCCCTTAATTTTTCTTTCATGCATCTGAATGGCATTGTTTAAATAATCCCCAGCTGTTATAGCCTCGAGAGTCGGATTAATAGACTCTGCAGTCCTGGAGCTGGTGGGTTCTTAAACACAAGAGGCCGTCTACTGGAGGCCAAGGAAGAAAACTTGGCTAAGAAACTCACCGAACACCCACAGATAACATCTTGGAGCCATCTGGAAGTGGGGTTCCCTCGTTGCCATAATTTTTGGTGCCCTGAAAGGATTCTGAAGGAAAATATATACACACACACACACACATATATATACATATAATTTCTCAAAGAGTCAGCCATTTGACAGAACCTGAAAATTAATGTAGGAGAAATGGTTCATCAGGGTAATATGGCAGGTTCTTTTTATTATTAAGACATGATATTCATCCACCAGATGATATGCTTGAAACAGGATGGGACAAAAGAGAAAAGGAGGGTCAGGTGATCTCAGCCCTAGTGGCGTAAACAGTGTTCAGCTGTATGGAAGCCAGTGTGGTACAGTAGATGGACACTCGTACCGGGACTGGGGAGATTCATTTCAAATCCCCACTCAGATCTCTATTCACTGCGAGATGTTGGTCCAGTCTTAGCTGAAAGAATCCCCCTCATGAGATTTATTTATTCATTCATATTTATAGCCCACCCTTCCTGCGAGCAGGCCCAAGGTGGTTAACAGCATATCAGTAATGCAACAGATATAATTAAAATTTTAAAACGCAACAGTACAGCATTAAAATTGGTGGTCACAGCCAGTGCTCCCTCTAAGCTGTGGAGTCTGGTGAGCGAAAATTCCAATTTGTGAGCTACTGGGATTCAAGTTGTGAGCGAGCCATTTGGCTATTGCATAAGTTAGTTTGCTCTGGGGCCATCCCTTCCTGAGCTAAGACAAAAATGTGTGAGCCGGAGGCTAAGAAACTGTGAGCTAGCTCACACTAACTCAGCTTAGAGGGAACACTTCACAGCCCAAAGTCAGAAATTGAGTGGTTTGGAGAGGTTCCCTGGCCCGTTGGTAAAGATAAGTATAGTAATAGCCAGGTATTATTATTTGGGAGGCAGGAGACAAACTCCTCGGGGAGGCCATACGTGGACGCCCACTGCCTCTGCCAAAGGCCTGGTGGAACAGCTTCGTCTTACAGGCCCTGCAGAATTGAAGAAGATCCCACAGGGCCCTCAATGGGGAGCATGTTCCAACCAGGCAGGGGCCAAGACAGAAAAGGCCCTGGCCCTGGTCAAGCCAAGACAGACGTCCTTTGGGCCAGGGACCACCAGGAGAAGCTGATCAATAGGGTGTAACACTCTTCGAGGTGTATATGGGAAGAAGCAGCCCCCAGTGAGGAAGTAGGTGAGGAACCCCTTGAAAGCCACCTGAGCTTCTTGGAGAAAGGGTAAGATAAAAATGTAATCATTGGATAGATTTTGATGTACAGGGTTTTGATGTACTCCCACATTTGACTCTTGCATACTCCCATTGTGTCTAGAACGTGCAGCATGGTCCAGTGTCTACATCTATACGTGCCTATTCCCAACAAACATGATCCAACCCCAGATTTTGTGGAATGGGCGTCTTGCATATAAATGTACACACATAGGCCTTGGATACCACAGCACACTCTGTGGGTAAGGGGACACAAATGGACAAGCCCACGAGTTTCTCCCATTCCCTACCACATATAAAACGGGCAGAGCAGTACATACCAGCCCTAGATCAATTGCTAACTTAAGACCCATCCACTTAGATCCGAACTGCACTACAGTGCAAATCCTAAACAGATCCCATCGATGTAATGAATGCAACTGCTAGGATTGCACTTTTAAGGAAAGACATTCAGTTCAGCTATCATTTCTCTATGCCTCTGCTCCACTCCGTCAGTAATTTATTGTTGAAACGAATACCCGTAACTATTTTGACATGTGTAGCCAACAGCAGTACCCAGTTATAGAATCTGTGATGTAATTGTTTTAATATACAAAAGAAACCGACGTTGAAAAGCAGGAGTCAACAAACAACTGTCTTTCTGACAGTGGAACATGCTGATTTCTGCTCAGACCTCTCCTAATCGTATTAGCAGCTGCAACTCCCAGGTCATCAAGGAACAAGTTTTCTCAGCTGCCTCTCCGTTTCCACAGTCTCTTCTGAAAACTTCAAAAGACCATTCCAGGGGTTGCAGGACACCGAGACCCATGCAGAGGAACAGTCATGTGCACCAGTGAGGGGAGGGGGTACAAATGACTGCTTTCCCCAGTCGAGGCACACCTGCAAGAGGAGGAGGAGGAGGAGGAGTGATCACCCCCAATCCTTCCGTCTAGTCCCCCTGTGACTCTAGGAGTGATCTTTCCAGGGGGCAAGCGGGATGACAGGAACAGCAGGAAAACTTGGTGTTCTGTATGCAGAATGATGGGAGGCCCACCACTTGTTTGATGCTGTTCTTGCATTGATTACCAAGCAGGAAAGCAGAGAAGGACATACTATTTGCACCAATTAATTTTCTGCCCTGGAGATTCCACACACCCCAGTTTGTTGTAGTGGTTAAGTGCGCAGACTCCTATCTGGGAGAGCCGAGGTTGGTTCCCCACTCCTCCATATACAGCTGCTGGAGTGATCTTGGGTCAGTCATAAATTCTTTCAGAGCTGTTCTCTCAAGGGCAGTTCTTGAGAGAGCTCTCTCGGCCCCACCTCCCTCACAGGGTGTCTGTTGGGGAGGGAAGGGAAAGGAGATTGTAAGCCACTCTGAGACTCCTTCAGGTAGTGAAGGGTGGGGTACAAATCCAATCTCCTCCTCCTCCTCCTCCTCCTCCTCCTCCTCCTCCTCCTCCTCTTCTTCTTCTTCTTCTTCTTCTTCTTCTTCTTCTTCTTCATGCACTCTGACCCTGCACAGAAATCCTGTGGCCACCGCTCAGCTCAGCCAATGAACTAACCAGGTGGGGAGCTTTTATCTCAGCAACAGCACTTGGTTATCTACAGTGTCGTGATCAAACAACCCACCTTGCTGAATAGTCTGAAAGCTTCTGGAGACAATGTATCTGAAGCTTTCTGAAATCCCAGAAAACACTTTGTAGATGTGCAATATGTATGATATATATGATATATATGAGGAAGAGCTGTGGCTCAGTGGAAGAGACTCTGCTTTGCATGCAGAAGGTCCCGGGTTCAATCCCTGGCATCTCCAGCTAAAAGAACCAGGCAGGAGGTGATACGAAAGACCTCGGCCTAAGACCCTGGAGAGCCACGGCCGGTCTGAGTGGGCAGTACTGACCTTGATGGACCAAGGGTCCGATTCAGTATAAGGCAGCTTTGTATGTGTTCATGGTATCCATTCCCCCTGGGATGATTGTCTTTTTTAAAAAGAAAGAAAGAAAACAGAGAGAAAACTCCTGTACGACGCACAAAGATTTCAGACGTGTGCCACCCAAGGAGAGAGAAGCCATTCAGTTACAGCCGGGTCTTTCGACTGTGTCACCGTCTCAGCTGTCCCTTAATAAACAAGACCTGGAACTAACCAACTCCGTTTACTTACAAACACCATCTTTCCCACAGGCCCGTAGGCAGGATTTTGTAATTTGGGGGGCCTTTAAATAATTCAGGGGGCACTGACGTCACAAAATAAAATAAAATAAATTTAAACTCGCTTTTGCGGCGTTCACACTCTGCCTGCTTACGTGGGGAAGCAAGCCGCACTTGGGGAAGGGGAGGCCATGGGGAGCCCTCTGGGCGGCCCAGAGAGCCAGGGGGCTGGGGGCTGGAAGTCGGGGGGCAGGCCCCAAAATGCCCCACTGTCACTCTGGGCCTGATTTCCATCTCTCTTTCCCTGCCAGGGTTCCTCTCATCACCCCAAAAAGCTGCTTTAGGGCCCTGCATCTGATGAAGCCCACAGTCCCCAGCCCCTTTGAGCCTGCGGGCAGCTTTGGAATCCCTGACCAGGGCAGCGGGCCCAGCCACAAAATGGCTGCTGCCGAAGGTAGAGCCGGCCACAAAATGGCTGCCATAGCTTCCCTTTAGTCACGTGAACGAAGATCCCTGTACAATGATGGCAGCTGAAGCCAAAGCAGTGTTTTTTAAAAGCCGCACAACCAATCAGATCTCCGTTGACCAGTGGGCAAAACCTTGCTGGGCAAAAGCCCTGCCTGGCTCTGCCCAGTTCATAAAAACACTTGGGAGGCACTGGGAGAAATGCCAATGGGGGCCACGGCCAGTGTTCCCTCTGATGCTTTCCCCCCTACTGAGCGGACCAGTTTGTGTCCTGAGCACTGTAATCTTAAAACGGGCAAAATCCTGCACAGCTCCAGATTGCTGTGGAGCGGGTGGGGATGCCAGACCCCCCCGTGGGGTTGGGGGTCCTCCACTGATGGGCCCCACCTCTCCACCACTGATCAGCTGGCTCTCAGGGGGGATCTTACCCGCCCCCCCAAAAAGGGAGGAACACTGGACGTTTCAGTGATGTGCCCACATGATTTCAATGTAACCCGGAAGTGATGTAGTCACATTGGGGGCATTGGGGTGATGCTCTGGTGCAGAGGTGTCAAACTCATTTGTTTACATGTGTGCCATAAAACGTAAGGCCAGGAACCGGAGATAGAGACTGTATAAAGGGCAGCAGCTGGGAAGCTCTGAATTGGTGTATCCTCACTGCAAGGCCCCACAGGGGCTGAGAGGGGGATGCAAAGGAAAACCCGTATGGGTGGACTGGAGAGCCAGTGGTGCAGCACTGGGCAGACGCTCCCATGATGCTTGACTGCTAAAGACGAGGTTGTTCCGCCATGCTGAAGCCACAATCGGAGTGGCTCCGCCCACTCCCTCCAGCACTGGACGAGCTGGATCTGGCCCCTACGTTTGACACCCCTGCTGTGGTGTTTGGGCCAAAACTATATGGTAGCAGTTAATTCTACCATAGAGTTTTTACCCAAAAGCCAGAGCATCGCCTCAACACTCCCAGTGTGCCTATGTCACTTCCGGATCACATTGAAGTCATGTGGGGACATTGCTGAAACGTGGGATGAACTCCCAGCAAGCCCACTCTTCATCCGCCGCCCGCTGCCCAGAGGGACTTGGCAACCCTGCTAGCGGGGCTTCCGGTGTCAATGAGTGGCCACTCACGCACCCAGCTTAGAGGGAACGCTGGCCATGATTGTGCCCAGGGGCACTGCTCAGGGGATCCCCAATGGAAGCAAGTGAATTACAGAGGAAATCTGTAATTTCAATAAATAACAGGGGAGATCCCTGCCTGCAAGTTTCTAGGCATTCTGGTTTCAGAGGGAACCTTGGAATGTGGGGGCGGCACTTGGGGGAGAGCAGCAACCAGGCAGGGAAAGCTGGGGGCTGTGGTGGATTCCTGACGAATAGGGGCGACAGAGATGCAAACCCGTTTGCCTTGCATAATTCACAGAAGCCGCAGACTCCCCGCTCCTCTTGCCGGCATCGAGTGTAACGCTCTCCTCCACCAGAATGCGTTTCAGTTTGAGAAGCCCACTCAGACAAACCTTGACCTAGATTTCCCCACCACCACCTTGGTTCAAATTCCACACATGCTCCTCTTCTCCAGCCGTGACGGTTTCCACCTGTCACAAATCACAGGCAGAATCTCACGGCGTCAAATAAATAACAGGGTACGACAAGGGCATCGTTAGTTCTGTCCTTGCGAATTGTGCACTCGGAGATTGATGGCAGATTTCCAGAGGTGAGCACTGCTTGTTAGGGCGCCCCTAAACATATGCAGCGTGAGCAAGTCAATTACAGAGAAAATCAGGCTAATGAAGCAGATGTGGAGGGGGAAATGAGGCCTTTCAGGAATGGTCAGCGTCAAAGCTGGAGCCTCCTGCTGGTGGCAAACAAACCCTGCCTCAGAGCGGAGAATGGGAATAAATGCCCAGTTTTTGTACACTTTACTTGGGCAAAATTTCTTTAAGGGTGGAGTCATCGGGCCAGACCGATGATTAGGGCTACCAACTGATAGGGGGGAAAATGTCCTGCCCCTTTCGCAGAGATGTGTAAACTGGCAGTTCAGGTTTTTCATGTAGGTTGGCCACCACAAAGGGATTTCGGGGAGTGGGGGGGAGGATAGGGCTGCCTGGCAGGGGATGGGGGAGCAGGTTGGGAACTTCTGGAGATTTGATGAAGGAGCCTGGATAGGGGCAATGCCCATAGAGCCCACCGTCCAAAGCATCCATTTTCTCCAGGGGAACTGATCTCTGTAGTCTGGAGATGAGCGGTAATTCCAGGGGATCTTCAGGTCCTACCTGGAGGCTGGCACCAGTGTTGCCTCTAAGATGAGTTCGTGTGAGCTAGCTCACAGTATTTTAGCCTCCAGCTCACACACTTTTGTCTTCGCTCCGGAAGGATGTGGCTCCAGAGCAAACTAATTTCTGCAGCAGCCCAATCGCTCGCTCACAAAGTAGGATTTTTGCTCACAAGACTCCACACAGCTTAGAGGGAGCATTGGCTGGCACCCTTATTTCCATGGCCTGGAGGTGAACACATCTACTGGTGTTTATTCGGATCAACCTGACAGTAAAGGAACAGCTGGAGGGTCCAGTTTAAAAGTTGGCAGCCCTGCCAACCATTCTGTTCATAACACCTGTCAAAATTAGAGGTCCCTTCAAATATCAGCATGGTGCAGGGATTAGATAGGACTAGGCCCTGGGAGAAATCCGGGTTTGAATCCCTGCTCTGCCATGGAAGGTCGCTGCGTGACCCTCATCCCGTCACTCTCTCTCATCCCACCCTCCTTTGCAGGATTGTTGTTGTGGAGAGAAGACACTGTGCAACTGCAGTAAAAAAAAGGCCAATGCTATGCTGGGGATTATTAGGAAGGGAACTGAAAACAAATCAGCCAGTATCATAATGCCCCTGTATAAAACGATAGCGCAACCTCATTTGGAGTACTGTGTACAGTTCTGGTCACTGCATCTCAAAAAGGATATTATAGCATTGGGAAAAGCACAGAAGAGGGAAACTAAAATGATAAAAGGGTTGAAACACTTTCCCTGTGAAGAAAGGTTAAAGCACTTGGGGCTCTTTAGCTTGGAGAAATGATGGCTGAGGGGTGACATGATTGAGGTTTATAACATTATGCATGGGATAGAGCAGGTAGAGAAAGAAGTACTTTTCTCCCTTTCTCACAATACAAGGACTTGTGGACAGTCAATGAAATTGCTGAGCAGTCGGGTTAGAATGGATAAAAGGAAGCACTTTTTCACCCAGAGAGTTATTAACACATGGAATTCACTGCTACAGGAGGTGGTAGCGGATTCAAGAGGGAATAGGATAAACATATGGAGCAGAGGTCCATCAATGGCTGTGAGCCACAAGGTATAGACAGGAACTCTCAGTCTGGGGCAAGTGATATTCTGTATTCTTGGTGCTGGGGGGGCAACAGTGGGAGGGCTTCTAGTGTCCTGGCCCCACTGGTGGACCTCCTGATGGCACCTGGTATTTTTGGCCACTGTGTGACAGAGTGTTGGACTGGATGGGCCATTGGCCTGATCCAACATTGGCTTCTCTTATGTTCTTATATAAACATATGGAGCAAAAGTCCATCAGTGGCTATTAGCCACAAGGTATAGATAGGAACTCTCAGTCTGGGGCAAGTGATGCTCCGTATTCTTGATGCTTGGGGGGTCAACAGCGGGAGGGCTTCTAGTGTCCTGGCCCCACTGCTGGACCTCCTGATGGCCCCTGGTATTTTTGGCCACTGTGTGACAGAGTGTTGGACTGGATGGGCCACCGGCCTGATCCAGCATTGGCTTCTCTCTTATGTTCTTAAGTTGTAAACTGCTTTGTGTCCCCAATGGGAGAAAAATAAGGTCTAAATAAATAAGGTCCAAGAACAGCATTTTCATACTGTATTGCTAACACTTGCTTTGACCTAGAAAGTTGCAGACAACATGGCGGCAAAAAGTATTTGGGGGGACACACCCTTTTTTTTAGAGTTGTGGGAGTGGATTTTAATTGTTTCTTGGGGCTCGGCCTTTGGTGGAAGTCCTGCAGAGGTGAGAGATACTAAGGAACCGTGAACCAATTCTGATGAGAAGAGGGAATTGTTATTGATATCTCTGCCAGTTTTTTCATTGAGTCGAGTCGTCTTGGGTGTTGAGGAGGGGGGGGGGAACTGCCTCTGCTGTCAGTGCTGTTGGGCCACACTGCCAGTGCTGAAGTCTTAAGCGGCGATCACTATTCCGGTACTGGACTTTCTCTTCTGCAGCATCTTTGCCACTGAAAGCCAGCATGGTGTCATCATGGTTAAAAGCGGCGGGACTCTAATCTGGAGGAGCAGGTTTGATTCCCCACTCCTCCCCCACATGATGCCAGTCCCAGTTCTCTCAGAACTCTCTCAGCCCCACCTGCTTCACAAGGTGGCTGTTGTGGGGAGAGGAAAGAAAGGCGATTGCAGGCCACTTTTGAGACTCCTTAAGGTAGAGAAAAGCAGGGTATAAAAACCAACTCTTCTTCTTCTCTGCCGAGATCGCTTCCCAGAAGGAAAGGCGAAGGAGGTGCTTTGGTTCCAGAACTGCTGCAGATGGCCAGGAACAATGTTCTCCATTTGGAAGAAGGATGTCCCAAGGGTGCCCCAAGAAAACTGTGAACGGAATCCAGACACGGATTTTCAGCCAGGTACCTCAGCTTGGAACAATGCTTCTTTTGGATTTTCAGGATGTGGCAGAATGGCCCTGCAGGTGTCTTGTTCTACCATAAAGTGTTAGTGGGACGTGTCTAGCTGGAAAATTTCACTGGTGTTACAGGAACTCTTTTGGTTTGCCTCAAAATATGTCAAATAGTTTGCTCTCTGCCAACCCCCCCCCAATTTGTTCCAAAATTTCCCTTCATAGCAGAGGCATTGAACTCATTTGTTATGAAGGCCGGATCTGACACTCTGTCGGGCCAGGCCATGTGCGCCATAAAATGTAACATGAGGTACCGGAGATATAAACTTTATAAAGATGATTTCAGATGCCAACTGGCAATAGCTGTCCTGACTGGATTAGGTGTGATATGCAGAGGAGTAGTAGGCATGGAGGGATCAGCATTGGTAACGAGACTGGAAACCTAGGTCTCAATTTGGTCCAGGAGGATTCAGTCTCAGAGGATGCAAACAATATATGGAAATAAGTCTGAAGAAGTGAGCAGTGACTCACAAAAGCACATACCCTACCACAAATTTTGTGAGTCTTTAAGGTGCTACCGGACTTACTGCTATTACAAAACCACAACATTTAAAAAAAGGTTGGGGAACATTTTAACTTTCCAGGACATTCAGTTGCTGACCTAAGAGTAGCAGTTCTCTTACAAAGGAATTTCAAAGGGAGATTAGAAAGAGAGATGGCTGAATTGCAGCTGATAATTAAGCTCAGGACAATGCATCCTCCTGGACTGAATTGAGACCTAGGTTTCTTCTCTGATTACCAATGCCTGCTATTGTCATTTGGTGTCTGAAAACACTTCAGTCTTCAAGATATAAGGATAGATGGACTCACACTCTAGCTGTATCTGAAGAAGTGAGCAGTGACTCATGAAAGCTCCTGCCCTGCCACAAATGTTGTTAGTCATTAAGGTGCTACTGGACTCTTGCTCCCTTCCACTAATAAAGAATGCAAGCTGTGCTGTTAGGTTTCTTTCCCCCATCTGTTAGAACTGGAAAGGGAGATATCTCCAAGTGCCATGAGATTCTCTCTCTCTCTCTCTCTCTCTCTCTCTCTCTCTCTCTCTCTCTCTCTCTCTCTCTGGCATGGTCTCTCTGGCTTCTTCCCTCCCTCCCCCTTCTCTGAAGAATTGTACCTGCACACAAAGCTTAAACCTGGAATAAAACATGGTTGCTCTTCTTAAAAGTGCCATGGGATTCCCTCCCTCCCTCCCTCTCTCTCTGACTCTTTCCCTCCCCCTCCCTTCCCAGAGGAGGAGGGGGAGGAGCCCACAGCCAGTCAAGGGGAGGTAGGCTTGGCTTTCTCTCTCTCCTCTGCAAAGCAGGAAATAAGAGAGACTGGGCAAAAGGAGCTGCAATGCAAGAAACAGGAAGCGGGAAGCAGCAGAGATCCAGTTGCTCCTGGGCTGGATAGGAGCCCTGCAGGGGCTGGATTCAGCCCACAGACCATATGTTTGACACCGCTGCTTTAGAGAATGTGTTTAGGATCAACAGAAAGCCAGTGTTGTAGGCTGAAATCCCCATGTTGTCATGAAAGCTTTCTGGATGATCTTGGACTAGTCATACACTCTCAGCCTAGCCCGCCTCACAGGACAGTTGTGTAGATAAAATGGGGGAGAGGAGAACAATATGAGCCACTTTGGGTCCCCATTAGGGATAATAGTAGCATATAAATGAAGTAAATCAATTAATCAATCAATCCTAGGTTTATTTGGAAAAAAATGTGTGGTGCCAACTCCAGAGGCCTGCTCAGGCTGGCTCACTTGATAAGAACAATACAATATGCTCAGGGCTCTTTTTGTAGCAGGAACTCCTTTGCATATTAGGCCACACACCCCTGACATAGCCAATCCTCCAAGAGCTTGCAGTAGCCCCTGTAAGAAGAACTCTGTAAGCTCTTGGAGGATTGGCTACATTAGGGGTGTGTCACCTAATATGCAAAGGAATTCCTGCTACAAAAAGAGCCCTGAATATGCTCATAAAACTGACAACATAAAAACCAACAATAAAAACAAGGCAAGGCATAAAAACAACAGGAGACCCCAGCTCTGCAGCTTAAAAAGATATGGATAAAACCGTGCTAAGGCTAGAAGCGGAATATAAAAACAGCTGTAAGATGAAGCCCCTCAGTCAAAAGCTGAGTAAAAAGAAAATCCTCTAGATCCTATCAGAGAGTTAATCTCCCAGCCTTGTTGTGTCAAAAAACCTCAACCCACACACACACAGACAACCAAAATAAGATTACCATCAGGGACTTTTAGAGATATGTCAGTTTAGTCTTCTGGAAATGAAATCATCTCTCTCTCTCTTTGGGCTCTTTAATGGCTCTTCTTCAGACTAAGTCCTTTCCCTCTAAATTACTGTGGACATAGAGGTAGTCTGGGAAACTCCTTTGCAGAAGAAGAGGAGGAGGAGGAGGAGGAGGAGGAGGAGGAGGAGGAGATTGGATTTATACCCCACCCTTCACTCGGAATCTCAGAGGGGCCTACAAACTCCTTTCCCTTCCCCTCTCCACAACAGACACCCTGTGAGGTAAGTGGGGCTGAGAGAGCTCTTTCCGGAACTGTCCTTGAGGGAACAGCTCTGACAGAACTATGGCTTGCCCAAGGTCATCCAGCAGCTGCAAGTGGAAGAGTGGAGAATCAAACCCGGTTCTCCCAGATTAGAGTCCGCGCACTCAATCACTACACCAAACTGGCTCTCTCTTGTAGTAATTAAGATCCAAACAAGAGTCACCTCACCTTCCTCCTGGATCTTGGTGGGCAAGTGCCAAGTTAAACTTGGAGAAATTCTTGCCCAGGCTGCTGTCAGAATACCCTGAAGTGGGGCAGGTGCCAGGGCTCATTGCAGCTGATGTCCCACTCCCACATTCCCTCTGACACCTACGCTCACACCCTTCTGCTTGCCTACACCTGAATGCTTTGTCACCTCTGCTCCCAGCTCCAAATGCTGCCTAGCACTGCAGGAGATGGGCATGTGGGTGGTGCACAAAGCATCAGCGTTCCTCAGCTATGGCACTCTTGGCCCAGGGAGCCCCCCAAAAAACAGCCCTGTTCTTCACCATGGAGAAACCCTGTGGCAGTGAGGCTCTGTATTATTGGTGCTTGGGGACAGCGGGAGGGCTTCTGGAGTTCTGGCCCCATTGGTGGATTTCCTGAGAGGTCCAATTTGGTGTTGTGGTTAGTTCGGTGTAGTGATTAGAAGTGCAGATGCTAATCTGGGAGAACTGGGTTTGATTCCCCACTCCTCCACATGCAGCTGCTAGTGTGACCTTGGGTCAGTCACAAGTTCTCTCAGAGCTGTTCTCTCACGAGCAGTCCTCAGAAGACCTCTCTCAGCCCCACCTACCTCACAAGGTGTCTGTTGTGGGGAGTGGAAGTAAAAGGAGATTGTAAGCCACTCTGAGACTCCTTCAGGCAGTGAAGGATGGGGTATAAATCCTTAACAATGGAGGCCCAGGAAGCAGCCACTGCCAAATCAGCCTTTCATCATCTTTGGCTGATTAGGCAATTGGTTTCCTTCCTCGAATGCAATGACTTGGCAACAGTAATCCACGCAATGGTCACCTCGAGATTGGACTACTGTAATGCTCTCTACATGGGGCTGCCCTTGTCTCAAATCCAGAAGCTGCAGCTGGTGCAAAATGCCGCAGCCAGGCTGTTGATGGGATTCTCTATTCGGGAGCACATCCAGCCTGTGCTAAAAGGCACTACACTGGCTGCCGATAGCATACCAGATTCGCTTCAAGGTGCTGGTTCTTACCTTTAAAGCCCTTTATGGTCAGGCTCCTACATACCTGAGGGACCACCTTTCCCCACATGTACCCTAGAGAGCACTGCGATCAGGGACCCAGAACTGACTGGCCCTCCTGGGCTTTCTCGGTGGTGGCTCCTCTCTGGTGGAACAAGTTCCTAGAGGAGATCAGGGCCCTGCGGGATCTTTTGCAGTTCTGCAGGGCCTGTAAAACAGAGCTCTTCCACCAAGCTTTTGGAGCCGCCACTACCATTAAGAACTGACAGCCAAGAGTTAGAGATCCCTGTGAGCCAGGGAACAGGGCTGGTTTCTTTTAGGATTGACTGATTTGATCTCCTTGCAGTCCAAGGGACTCTCAGGAGTCTTCTCCAGCCATGGGAATAGACAGCTTTCAAAGGGGATTAGATAGATTCATGGCGGACAAGTCTATCAGTGGCTATTAGCCATTATGACGGAGGGGAACCTCCCCATTCAGAGGCAGTCAGCCTCTGATCCAGCAGGGCTCTCGTTATGTTCTGATGGGATTAATTGTACTAGTGAGAAATGGCAGCTGGAGGTTGGCATCCCTATACGGAAAAATCTGTCTGTAGTATTAGATGTGTGACAGCCCATTCACTAGTCAATGACGGACATGCTAGTGCAAACCAGGCCATGGTTTTCCTTAAAAATGAAAACCCGGCTATAGTTTGTTGAAATGCGGTCCTGGAAAAGACTCTGTTTTCCACCCATCTGTCTTTCTACGTTTTGTTACAGCCAACTGGATGAAGAGTTCTGGTGGGCTCGAAACCTCTCACGATGTCTTGTGTCAATGCCATAGGTCCAAACTGAAGGTACTACTTCCACTTCTCCTCTATGGAAAGGCAGCCAGAAACCTTGCAAGTCTGCTATGAGCTGCAAACGCCACTAGAGGTCAGGATTGTATGTCCTTCTACAGTAGATCAACCCAACCAAGGCAGCATAGCCTTGGATGCCAAAGAACTTTCCCCCACCAAATTAAAACAGTGCATGTAAGTGACATACAATGCTTCCCCTAAGCTGTGGAATCTTGTGAGCAAAAATTCTACTATGTGAGCTACTGGTGTTAAAGTTGTGAGCAAGCAATTTGGATACTGCATAAATTAGTTTGCTCTGGAGCCATCCTTCCTGAGCTAACACAAAAATGTGTGATCTGGAGGGTAAAAAACTGGGCTAGCTCACACTGACTCAGTTTAGAGGGAACACTGGTGACATCCTAAGTGCCTTGAACTTTGGGCAGGTGGGAGGCAAAGCTACACTTCTGGAATTCCTTTTGTATCTCTGCTTGGGATGGGCACGAACTGGCACACAAGCCAAAATTTGGGCCAAACTTCAACTAGTTCGGAGCTCGGGAACTAATGTTCAGGGAAGTCGCAGTCAGTTTGGCCAGTTCAGTTTGGCTGTTCAGGGCCAGCCATTTAACCTTTTGGTTTTGCCCCTCTCTGAAGCGGTGGTGAACAAAACCAAAGGGTTAAATGGCTGCCAGCCATTTAAACCTAACAGCTGAGCCATGTGGGGTCTGCCACTCAGCTGTTAGGTTTAAATGGCTAAATACACAAACATACCAATGTGTAAAAAGGCTTTGCCAAACATCGAATAAATCTTATTGTACCATTCATATGTGTTCACTTGCCACTAATTAAACTTTGAAGGATTGCTCAATTGTTGAACACTAATGGCGTGATACGTGCTTTAAAATTTACAAGAAATTTTGTGCCAGCTTTGTGAAGTTTTTCTCCTACTATCTGAAGAAGCGTTTTGGCTTGCGATAAAGGCTACAGGTGAAATGAGGAACTTTGAGCGCTTTTTCCTGTTGCCAAGTTTGCCAGGTCTTTAGCTGCAGAATTGCACAGTGGAGCCAAGATTGTCAGACTTCAAGGCTAGGTGTATAATTGCTGCTGAACCAATCAGCTGCTTTTTCTATTAAGCTTTGGTTGGTTGATGGTTGTTGCAATATTGTATGTACATTTACTGAGCTGATTAGCTACCATTTTCAAGAAGTAATAAGTCGTTTTTATATAACATACATTTATTGAATGGTGCAATAAGATCTCCTTGATGTTTGGCAAAGCCTTTTTACACAGTGGTGTGTTTGCGTACTTAGCTCTTACACTGTGTTTCCCATTTATTTCATTTTTTTTAGGTTTAAATGGCTGGTAGCCATTTAACCCTGCGGTTTTGCTCCCTTCCACTTTGGGGGGGGAACCAAAGGGTTAGATTAAGCTCCTTCTTGGATGATCCCGCCCCCTTTTCCTGGCTATGGTGAGCCACGGCCGTGAGAAATGGGGGACCGAGCTTGCTGGACAGGCTCGGTTCACGTGGGTCCTGTTTGGTTCAGTTTGAGGTTCGGTTCGTGGGCCGCCCTGAACCGAACCACCCTTTTTAGGTTTGTGCCCATCCCTAATCTCTGCTGTTGCCAGAGACGAATCTTGGCTAGGCCTGCACAGCAGAACCAGAGGCTGGTTACATATCCCCTACCTCCTTTCTACTTCCACTCCCCATGAATCCCCAAACACCCATCATTTGTGGCCTTTCCTGCTTTTATGAGGACATCTAGGACTTGTCTAAACCCATAAAAAGCATAGCTAGGGATGAAAGAATGCCCAAGTCACTAGTTCTGCATCACTCTGGATTCAGAAATGCACGGTGCCCTTGGCATCAGTTTCCCTGGCCAATTCTTGGAAGTACAGCACAGCCCCCTGGCCATACTCGGCAAGTGAATTGCTGGGAGAGTGAAAACTTTGGGTGCTTCGGCCACTGAACCAGTGTTCCCTCTAAGCTGAGTTAGTGTGAGTTAGCTCACAGTTTTTTAGCCTCCGGCTCACACATTTTTGTGTTAGCGCAGGAAGGATGGCTCCAGAAGAGCAAACTAATTCATGCAGTAGCCAAATCGCTTGCTCACAACTTTAATGTCCGGAGCTCACAAAGTAGAATTTTTGCTCACAAGACTCCACAGCTTAGAGGGAACGTTGCTGACTGAACACAATAGGATGGGATGGAGATACGGCTGCCAACCCCCAGGTGGCGGCTGGAGATCTTTTGCTCTTACATTTGATCTCCAGATGACTAAGATCAGTTCTCACGGAGAAAACTGCTGCTTTGGAAGGTGGACTCTCTGGCATTGCATCCTGCCGAGGTGCCTCCCCTCCCTAAACCCCTCCCTCCCCCGGCTCCACCCCCCACAGTCTCCAGGTATTTCCCAACCCAGAGCTGGCGACCTTAGACAGAGGAAGGGACAGTGAGGATAAAGAAACAGATGGAAGGACAATAAAAGAAGGGTCACAGACTCGCGTGCTTGGAGGTCTGTAGGTGATGAAACAGAAACATGAGGGAAATCAAGAAGCAGACCTTTTCTGATGCAGAGAGAGAAAAGAAGAATGCCAAGGGGCAGTAAACTACCGGGGGCATCAGGGCTCAAGCCCGCCCGCCCCGATTTTCCAGAGGGGGCAACACACACACACACACACACACACACACACCCCTTGGGCTGCCAGATGCCATCATGAACCTGCTTAAGCAGTCAGGTTCTTTAGATAAGTCAGTCAGTCAGTCCTGCTCATCTTTATGGCAACTGAACAAGCCCCTCGGAGGCCCAGGGCTGGTTTTGTTTGCTGGTTTTTGTAAAGAGAAGGGGGAGGAACCTTCTGGGGATAACACCGTCTGTGAAGAAACAACAGAGAGAGAAAGAGCGAGAAAGAGCAATCCCTCTAGCAATCCATCAGGAGGCTGCAGTGGTTGGACTGATGCATGCATTTCCTGTGACCTGCAACACAAACTGTGATGTACGTACGGCTAGATTCAAGTCCAGGAGGACCTTAGACACCAACAAGATTTTAGGGGTATCAGCTTTCGAGAGTCAAAACTCCCTTTGTTGGCATCTGGTGAACAGAAGATCAACTCTCAAAATCTTATGCGTCCCATCCCCCCGATGTTGTTGGTCTCTTAGGTGTTACTGGACTCCAGTCAGGGAAGCTGTTCTCCTGCAGGCCATCACGGTTACTGTTGAATAGTGGGTTTAACACGGCAGAGGCGAAGGCAGAGCAATTTCAACAAGCAGCAGTTTATTGCATCTCAACAAGAATGCTTCACATGGGGCAACTGCCCTAATTATATACACCTAAGCCACTCCCAGCCCCATGCGATTGGTGAGTTCAAATGACCTCCAGGCTCCAGATTGGCTGGCTGCCCTCAGGGGCCAATTCGCAGGCAGGTTCCAGGACCCTGCCTGCCTTTGTTCTGGGGCTTCAAGCTCCAACTAGGCGGCCTGCCCAGACAAGCCCAGACATGCCTCCCCACTCTCCATGTAGGTGGCTGTTGTATAGTGGGTTAGATGCATAATGAAACCACGGACAACGATATAGTGATCAGCATGGTTCGCTATTATACAACATGAGACAAAAATGCCTGGCCAGGTGGCCAACTATATACATGCTAAGGGGAATGCCCCCTGGTGCCATTGGCGGGTTTGAATTCCTGCCGCCATTCCCATTGGTTCCCCAAAGCAGGAGCTCGGAGCCCCAGTCCCATTGTTCACCGGGACTCAAGCTCAGGCTCCTTTGCAGATGGCCTGCAGTGGTCAGCGGACACAACAGTGGCCTGCCAGACAAGTCCAGGCATGCCTCCTTATGCTGGCCACTAGCACCAGCAGCAGTTAAGCCAGAGTGAAAGACTGCAAATGTCCAGACATAACAGTTACCCCGTGGCGCATTGCAGCCATTAATACAGCTATTCAATGTGACATCATCAGGTCCCGCCCCATGACTCACAGGGCTGGAGATGATGGGGACATGGCAGTTGTACCCAACATGAGTTTGCAAATTATTTAACTGACATTTGTAAATTCACCTTGGGAAATGCTTTTTATTGTTTCATTGTTTCACGCTACTATAATTGTATGTTGCTTGTTCAGGTATTTATACTTCACTTTTCTCCTCAGCAGGGAACTAAGGGGCTTACCATGTGGCTTTCCTCTCCTCCATTTTATATTTTAATGTCTTGTTACAAATACCTAAAAATCTTGGTGTAGGCGATCAACGAGCTAAACTTTGGAAAGCCAGTTTGGTGTAGTGGTTAGGAGCGTGGCCTCTAGTCTGGGAGAACCAGGATTGATTCCCCACTCCTTCCATGCAGCTGCTGGCGTGGCCTTGCGTCATTCACAAGTTCTTTCAGAGCTGTTCTCTCAAGAGCAGTCTTCGAAAGAGCTCTCTCAGCCCCACCTATCTCACAGGGTGTCTGTTGTGGGGAAGGGAAGGGAAAGGAGATTGTAAGCCTCTCTGAGACTCCTTCAGGGAGTGAAGGGGGGATATAAATCCAATCTCTTCTTCTTCTTCTTCTAAACTCAAGCACTCTCTCTCTCCTTAGATTTCAGTAAATGCCCTCCACAGTTTTAGAAAGAAGATTCTGATACGGAGAAAGGTTCTCGCCTGCTACCAGTTGCCTTGCTGATGTTTAGAATACAGTTCTCCTTCAGCTCCTGAATTGTCAAGAATAGAATCTATTTTAAAAAGCAAAAATCCCAGTGATCAGCTGGAAACGAGGCTCAGTTCATTCCTACTAAACTGGTAAGAATTCAGCTTCTAAAAGAGAATCCCGCGCACAGACTCACAGCTGCTCCAGGCATACTCCATTAGATGGAAAAGGTGTGTGTGCGGGGGGGGGGGAAGAGGTCAGAGCTATCTGAAAATATTGACTTCCAATATTGACTCAGCTTCCTACAAAGTACAGCCCGCCAGAAATAACAAAAGCAAATTCTTCTTGCTGTATTTGGTATCTTGAATAGGCCTCAGTCCTCAGTTAGCACCTCTACGTAGACACAAATGAAGCTATACTTAAGGTGACCTGATCTTGTCAGGCCAGGTCAGTACCTGGGTGGGAGACCAGATGTGGCTACACAGAGGCAGGCAATGGCAAAGCCCCCCGTGAACATCTCTTGCCTTGGAAACCCAACGGGGTTGCCGAAAGCCGTGGCAGGAGGGGACGTGCCACCGCCATCCGTAAGGTATCTGTATGTTTAGGGCTGCCATGTCCCTTCTGGCCACAGCTGAGTGGAGGGGTTGGGCTACCAGGTCCAGGATGGGAAAGTCCTGGAGATTTGGGGATGGAGCCTGGGGAGGCCATGGACCGCAGTGGGATACAAGGCCACAGAGTCCACCCTCCAGAGCATCCATGTTCTCCAGAGGAACTGATCTCCGTAGTCTGGAGATGAGCTATAATTCCAGGGGATCCCCCCAGGTCCCACCTGGAGGGTGGCGACCCTAGTTAATGTACATTAATTGATGCAAAATTACACATGACTACAGTATCTGAAATAACAATACAGCTCACCCAGTCCAGCATGAAACGTTGACCGGGAACTCTGTCAAGGTTCCTGCGCTCTCTTCTCATGGCCACCCCCTTGAATTCGTTCCAGACAGACTGGTTAGCATCAGCTGTCCTTCTTCCAAGTTTAGGTATCTCTGGCAATCCTGGAACTGCCCGAGAATCTTCACTTCCACAGCCACTTACTGACAGAATCAGAAGCAGGACATTTCAGAGGACAGGCTTAAAAAAACCTAAAGAGGGCCAAAAAAGAGGACATCTCCCCACTCTAATACTGAGTGAGACCATTGGTTGGTCTAGCCTAGTATTGTCTACTCTGATTGGCTCTCCAAAGGTTCAGGCAGAGGTAATTCTCAAGCCCGCTATCAGAGATCCTTTAAAAGATACGTCAGGGATGGAACTAGGGAACTTCAGCCCACACAGCCGACACTCGACCACTCAGTTATCCTTTCTATATTGCCAGTTTCCTATTGCCTCAAACAGTCGGAATCAATTTCTCTCTCAGCTATCAAAGAACCATGAGCATAAAAGGGAGAGGCGATTTTAAAAGATAAAATCCCAGCAGTCGGCTGAGAAGGCGGCTGGATCCACGGCCCCAATTTTCGAAAAGAGCTTTAGAAAAAACGTTCAGTTTGGATGAATTTTGGTCTCATAGGATGTTGTGATTTTTGTAGTTAGATGGCAACATCAGTCAACAGACAGGGTAGGCTGTTTGGGGGATATTCCCCCCTCCCCATCTCCCCAGGAAATGGCTAACAAAATTTGAGGAACCAAAGGGGTTTTTTTTTGGTGGGGTCCAGAACGAAGCCTTTAATTAAGCCTTTTTATATATAGTACAAATGGAAGAAAAACTGGGACAAGGTTTGTCATTTGTTATTCCAGGTTTCCAGTTCACGGTTTCTCAGTGTGCTCAACCTACAGTAGCAATTGAAGGGAATTTTTTTTTTATATGGAGTCTTGTATAGATGGCACTTGACCCTGAAATGGTGAAGTAGGATTTAATGTAAAAATATTAGAGAACAGGAACACAAACCTGTAGTCTAGAGACGAGTACAAAAACGGTATGCTATGGCATGTAGCCTCCTTTTGGATGGGCAAGAAATGAGGACGAAGGGCACTTTTTGGCGATGTGTTCTTTTACACTGAGGCGTGTGGGATTGCTGACAGGCACCCAGAAAGACCACATCTGTGAAGGAACGCTAGTTCCCCTCAAAAGAAGAACAGTCCCCAAGTCCCAAAGTGGTCCGATGAGGCAGCTCTTTGCATACATACTGGAAAACAAACAAGACACCAAAGACTCAATCATTACACGAAAATGCAGCACTCGGATGAAGCCCAATATCCCTCCAAGTTCCTACCACTTGAGAAAACTGGGTGCTGCCCCAGCCTGGTGGAACTCTCCGCTGAATAACAACCGTGCCCTGCGGGACTTAATGCAGTTCCACTGGGCATGAAAGGCAGAGATGCTCTATTAGGTGTTCGGTTGAAGACAGCAAAGGTTTCCATTTGTCTGGCTCTCCTGTTTTTCCTCTCCCGCCCCCCCACGTGGCAGTGGCACATTTAGTCGTTTTAACGCCATCTTATTAGGTTAAGAGTTTAATTATTGTATTTATTCTTAATTGTGAGCTTAATTTATGAATGTTTTATTGATGTACACTGCCCTTAGCCCTGTGCCACAGGGAATGAGTGGTTTAAAAATCTGATCTAACGATGACGTCAACGACAACGATGAACAAGATGGGTTTTGGGGGGGTGTCTGTTTTGGAATCCTGAACGTGGTGCCTCTCCTGGTGCCCGCCAAGGGTGTTTTAAGGATTGGGTGGGGCTTCTGCCCAACAGGGCTTCCAATAAGGGGTGCACATGCAAGGAAATATTTTAAAACAAGATGTTAATTTTAAAAGGCATTCCTGTCGAACACAGCATCTGCCTGAAGTGTTGAAGCGTTACTTTCAGAGTTATCTATAACCTCCCTCCCGACATTTGTGGTTGGTTCCACGTCCTTCAGTAGCCATTTTGGTAGAAAACGTTGGGGAGTGGATGTTGGAGTGAGCGAGTCAGCATGCCTGGGAGGGGTGCTACATAACTCTAAGTGTGTATTTATTTTATTTTAATAGTTCAACTTTTATCCCACTCCTTTCCCCGCCAGGCAGGGCTCAGGGCGGCTTCCAACAACTGGATATACAATAGTATCAGCATCACAATTTAAAACCAATCTTACAGTCAAAATTTAACAGCCAGTCAATCATATCAGATAAACAGGAATGCCAGTGCATGGGAAGTTGGATAGTGGCTGCAGCTGATTGCCCCCGGAGAGGCTGTTGGACCTTGCGGCTCTGGCAGCCAAGTGTCATCTGCTCTGCCAAGGCTGCTTTCCATGCCAGGGCCTTTGCCTCTTACCTCTGGCACCCTGTCGAGAGCTCTTTGGGAAGGAAAGAGTCCCACAGCTGATTCAGGTTTTGAAAAACATGCAGGGAGAAAGGGAGGGGGAGAGGGGGGAGAGAGAGGCGTGTTCTCTCCTTGAATGGGATGTTTCTCTCTTTGTCTTAACCTGGGAGCTGCCCTCTGACCTCTCCTCTCTGTCGTGTGCTTTGTTCTCCCCCATTCTCCGTATGGGTCTGCATGGAGTCACTCATCTCTACAGGCCTCTTCTGTAGAAAAAATGCCCTCATTCTTCTGTACACATGATGCCGGATTATTCGGCCACTGGTGATAGGGAAAGTATTCTTTAGATTGGGCTTCTCTCGTTCCTTTCGACTACAACCTGAATGCAAACCGAATCTACTTGAATAAATGTTAAGTTTTTACTTTCTGTAATATACTCCTTGGGAGGTTTATTTACTGCACTCAGGTGGCGGTCACACATGCGAGATAACGCGGGGGGGGGGGAGCAAGGCTATGCCCTCCGGAGGAAATTGACCCACAGTTGTGCGATCACACAGTCCTTGGAAGCTGCGGGGGCAGCCCGCCACTGTGTGATCGGATGAACTGCAGGTGAGTCAGGGTTTTTTTTTTGCCATTCCTGGTGCGCTTAAATGGGGAATTGATGAATTGCATTGCAGCTGAGGGCTCCCTATGGAGTGTGCAATGATGCGCATATTATGAAGGGGGCGGGGGAAACGGCACATTGTTTCCCAACACCATGAGAGTGCGCTGGCATACCTTCCCAACACCATGAGAGTGCGCTGGCACAATCAGACGGGGGAAAGTCCATCTGTGGCCCGTAGCAACCTGTTTGCTACCAGACTTTCCCCGGTGTCTTTTAACTCCGCTTTGGTGGCAGAGCAAAACGGGTTGCCATCGCGTGTGGGGTGCTTCCCAGATGTTTGCGTCTGATCGCACCCTTTTAATCCGCCCAGCGTCCACGCCTATGGCGGGGCTAATTGTGCATGTGATCGCAGCCTCAGTATTATGCTTTTGCGACTGGGCAAACTCTGCTATAGTAACCAAATATCCCAGTAGGGGACCCCTGCTGCAGAGTCCTGCTTCAGTCCAGTTTTCCACTATGGCTTACAAAGTGGCTTACCCTAAGAATAGGGTGTAAGGTGCCAGGTGAACCTCAAGGGGGAGGGGCATTCACAGGCAAGGTGCTGTCACTGAGAAGGCCCTGCCTCTAGTTGGGTACCCCTGGGTTGGAGTGTTGGCCTAGGACAGGGCAGGCCCCAATTCCAACTCCTGTTTGCCATGAGGCACATCAAATGACCTGGAGGCAGTCATTCTCGCCAAGACTCGCCTACCTCCCAGGATTGCCGCAGCAGTGCCAGCCAGATGCAGTGGTTGGGAGAAAGAGTTTGAATCCCCACTCCGCCCTGGGAGCTCGCTTGGAAACCTTATGCGAGTCACACACTCCCTGGGCCTCACCTACCTCTGATGCTCCTTGTTATTCTGTGTAGCCAGTTTTATTGTGTTTGTTTTTATTACCTGGGGGAGGGGGAGGTCAGCTTCCTCAGCCATTTCAAGGGTCCATGACAAAGGGAAAATGGGTACAAATATCTAAATAAAGACATGCAGATAAAACAGAGGCAGAAGGGAAGACAGGATAAAAATGCGTCCAACAATGACCTAATTAACTATTATTAAACTGTATATAATAACACCAATAACAGCAATATTTTATTGCTCCCTCCCCCCTTTTATAAATCAAGTTGCTGCCTGTGTAATGTCACAAGATTTCAGATCTCTGCAGTCTGGAGCGGAGCTGGGAGTCCGGGGGGTGGTCCCCCGGTTCCACCTGGAAGCTTCCCCCGCTCTCTCGCACCAGCCGGCGTCCTGCAGAGCCCGTCGGACCCGCCCCTCCGCCGCCGCCTCTTCCCGCGCGCTCCTCTCCGCTCCTCTCCTCTCTCCCCTCCCCCGGCTGGCAGCTTCAGGTGGCTCAGCAGGTCCGTCCTCTCTGCTCCGAGGGCCGGCGGCGGGACTCGGGCTGAAGCCGGGGAGAGTGAAACTCGAGCCTGCGGCGGGCGGGGAAGGGCAGGGCAAGGCAGGGCAGGGCGCCACCGGCCGGGGCTTGGCCTGGGTCCCACAAGCCCCCTCCCTTCCTTTCCGACAGGGGCCAAGAACAAGGAAGCGGCGTCGCGCAAAAGGCGCAGAGACGCGCCGGAGTTGGGAAGGGACTTCTGCCGGGATGGGGCCGAGTTGCTGAGCGCGCCGGGCCGGGGAAGGGGCCGCGCCGGCCGGAGGTGAGGCACAGAGGTAGCGGAGGGCGGTGGGGTCTTGGGGGGTCGGGCTTTTATGGGGGGTCTGCAATTTAGCATGAATTTGGGGGGGATACGACCCTTCCTGTATCGTTTCCCGCCCTTCCCACCGAGTGCGTCCAGGCGCCTGCGGGAGCCCTGCCTCAACTCTCGCCCTGCAAGTCTTTAGCTACCCGGCCAGAATCTCCCGAGAAAGAGCTGCTTCGGACGGCTTGCCGCAATTGCCGACGACGGCACTTCTTAGAGCGAAGCAAGATGCCTGCCTGGACCATCCCTTGCACTTTGACCTCCCTTCCCACACATGCACATCAAGAGGGGTGGCCCGGGCCGGTTCCTCGGCCTGTGGCGGGAGAAAAAGAGCAAGAGGCCCGGAGCAGCACCTGACCACATTTCTGGCAGGGGAGGAGCTTCGGGCCTGAAGAAGAGAGCTGTGAGACTCAGGAAAGCTCCTGCCCTGCCGCAAATTTCGTTAGTCTTTAAGTTCATGCTCTTTTCTCCCGCCACAGACAGCGGAACAGGGCAACCCATCCTGTAGTGGTTGAAGATAAGGTTCAGGTGGATCGCCATGGCAGCAACAGAACAAAGTTTGAGTCCAGTGGCACCTTTCAGACCAGCAAAGTTTAATTCTGGGGATAAGCACAGGAAGGCTTATCCCCAGAATTAAATTTCGTTGGGCTTAAAGCTGCCCCTGGACTCAAATGTTGTTCTGTAGCAGTAGAGCTTTGGTGAGCCTCGCTACTCACTGAAAAGAGCCAAGAGTTCAGTCGCACCTTAAAGACCTAACAAACTTTGTGGTGGGGCGGGAGCTTTTGCGAGGTACCTGAAGAAGGGAGCCGTGACTCACGAAAGCTCTGACCCTGCCACAAATTGTGTTCATCTTGAAGGTGCGACTGAACTCTTGCTTTTTTCTAATGCCCGGTCGGGCTCTCTCCACAGACTCGTACTGAGAATCTGGGCACCGTTTAGGGGCATCTGTTTCAGTGGGTCACATTGTCCCAAAGGTCACCCAGCTGATGCCCAGTGCTAGAATTAGGGCATTGACCTCTTGGCCGAAGCCCCTTTCTGAGCAGAGGGGCCGTGGCTTAGCTGGGCATCTGCTGTGCATGCGAAAGGATCAGGTAGCTGGGTGGTGCGGAAGACCTTGGGGAACTCCTGCCTGTCCCAGTGGACAATATTGACTTTGGGAGGTCGGGACAGTCTGACTTTAGTATAAGGCGGCTTCCTGTATTGAGACGGAAACCCAGAGGACCAAAACCTGAGGCAACACTTGCAGCTAAGAAAGCAGACTTAACATTTCATTGCATTCTAATTAGAGATGTGAAGGACTGGGGGGAAAGGGGAATAGGCAGTTCTGGGGGCTTTGTTCCGTTTTTTCAGAAGAACAGATGGACATTTACGGAAGCACCGGAGAAAAAAAACTCCTATAGATATTTTACTTTTCAGAAAGAAGGAAGTGCTCTGTAAAATAAGGTTTTAGTTGTTCAAAGTGGGCACTATAAAGTACAATCTACAAAAGTAGAGTAGAGTTCTGGTTAAACTGGAGTCCAGCCAGGAGCATCTCAGAGTCCAACAAGTGTTTCAGGGTATAAGACTTCTCGAGAGTAAAAGCTCTCTTCATCAGACACAGGAGAGTAGAAATGGAGAAGAGTACTTTTATCCGACTCAAGAGATGTTGTAAAGAATGCTTGTCAAGGACGCAGAGGTACAACGCATACTGTAATTGGCCTCATTAGAGTAGAGGGGAAAGGCTTGGAGGGGGCAGAAAATTAGCATCTGTAGAGAAATAAAAAGTCTGTGTCCCTATTCAGCCCTGGAGGGTCCATCGTTCTGAACATGAAAATTAGCTCGAGTTCAGTATTTGGATGGGAGACCCTCCCCCCAAGGAATACCAGGGTCGGGACGCAGAGGCAGGCAGTGGCCAACCACCTCTGAATGTCTCTTGCCTTAAAACCCTACAGGGTCGCCATAAATTGGCTGCTGTTTGAGGGTGCTTTACACACACATGCAAATACTCTTTAGGGTACCCGTTGCTGAATAACCCGTGTGAATTAGTTTTGCAAATGCTAGTCATCCGGTCACTGAATCATAAACAGAACAGTGTTTTTTTTGCTTGCGCAGCCCGCTTTGGGAAGACGAACAAGATGTCTCATTCAGAGAGACCTCCTCGCGGTAAAGACTACAGGCACAGAGAGAACCCCACGGCTAGCAGATATATTGAGGAAAGAAGTAGGAAACCGTATCCATCCAATGGAAGGTAAGCCGAAACCTATATCAGGATGGGGGAGTGAAGTTCAATACAATGGGACCCTTTCTCCTTCTTGTCACATTTCTCTCTTTAATCTAGGCAGATATGGGGGGGGTGTGAATTCTTCCTTTCTATTGTGTGGTATTACAATAGTCCTAGTTAGCAGAAAGGATTGCATTGATTTCAGGGCACGGGAACTCAAGCTGGGCTCCCAGATACACTTGCTGGTAAGCTTTCCTGACCTGTTCTCTGTGTTGTTGCCTTAGAGAGGAACACATGGCCCAAAGCCCAACAGAACATCTGTTTCCATCACGTGGGGCCATACAGGCAGAGCAAACTGGAGGTTACTACCTTATGCGTGTTATTTTTAAAATTTATATCCTGATTATTTTCTTTCGTGGGACCCCAAAGCATCTCATCACATCCTTCTCTGCACCCCCACCTTATCCCGACCACAACCTCTCTGTGAGGTAGGCTGGGCTGAGAGAGAGTCACCTGACAAGCTTCCATGTAGAGTGGGGATTCGAACCCGGTTGACCCAAGTCCTAGTCCGACCCTCTAACCACTATATGGCTCCCGTTTTCAGTCCAATCCCCTCAACGTATCGTTTCATTAAATCCTTAAACTGGTTTAATAGCTGTTACTTGGAGTCCAGGCCCTACAAGGAAAGACTGAGGGACCTGGGAATGTTCAGTCTGGAGAAAAGGAGGTTGAGGGGGAGACAGGATGGCTCTCTTTTAAGTATTTGAAGGGCTGTCACTTAGAGGAGGGCAAGGAGCTGTTCCTGTTGGCAGCAGAGGACAGAACTCGCAAGAATGGGTTTCAATTAAGGGTGGGAAGGTACCAGCTGGATATGAGGAAAAGCTTCTTCACAGTAAGAGTGGTGCAACAGTGGAATCAGCTGCCTCGGGAGGTGGTGAGCTCCCCTCCCTGGCAATCTTTAAGCAGCGGCTGGACAAGCACTTGTCAGGGAGGGGCCATGGCTCAGTGGAAGAGCCTCTGCTTGGCATGCAGGAGGTCCCAGGTTCAATCCCTGGCATCGCCACTTAAAAAGGACCAGGCAGTAGAGGATGTGAAAGACCTCTGCCTGAGACCCTGGAGAGCTGCTGCCAGTCTGAGTAGACAATACTGACCTCGATGGACCGATGGTCTGGTGTAGTAGAAGGTAGCTTCATGGCCGATCCTACACTGAGCAGGGGGCTGGACTAGATGGCCTGTGTGCCCCCCTTCCAGTTCTGTGAGTCTACTTTTCATTTTTTGTTTGTTTTTAATGAAAGCATCTGTGTTTACTTTGCAATGAAGAATGTTCGCAAGGGGGCCTGACACCCCACACTTGGAAGCAATATTCCCTCTAAGCTCTGGAGTCTTGTGAGCAAAAATTCTACTTTGTGAGGTCCTGGCATTAAAGCTGTGAGTGAGCGTTTGACTACTACATAAATAAGTTTGCTCTGGAGCCATCCTTCCTGAGCTAAGACAAAAATGCATGAGCCGGAGGCTCAAAAACTGTGAGCTAGCTCACACTAACTCAGCTTAGAGGGAACACTGCTTGGAAGAATGTTTCCAGATGTGGAAGCCACTGCAGAGAACACCTCATGCATTTAGTATGCTTAGTAATCCTGAGCCCCCAGTCTCATTGGTCTCCCATCCCCTGCAGATACCAGAGTACAAAGAGGGTAATATATGGAAAGAGCTGCTACCTAGGGTACTCAGGCCCTATCTGTATACCAACAAGTGAGATGTGCCTCCCATCTGCAAATACTTAATCTGCAAATTGGGGCCACATGAAAAGAATATATATAAGGCCAGCAGCTGGGTTCAGTGATAGGTTGTGGGGTGTGGAGCCTTGCCAGGCTCAGTGATGGGGGGATATGGAATCCCACCCCCACGAGTCTCGTGGGCTCCCCACTCGTACCTAAGCTACAATTTCCACTATTCATTAAGGGAAGCCAGATAGCAAACTTTGTGTAAGAGAGAGCTGTTTTCAGTTCCTGTCTATGACCATCAGAAAGGGTCCACTTGGTTGCATAGCCACAAGAGAGAGGTTAATGAAGACGACATGGAGGACAAATGTGATCCTCCAGGATTCCAAGAAAATAGATTGTTTGCGGGTAACGTGGCTGCACTATGTGAAACCGTTACGGCCAGATTGCTGCACTGTCTATCTGGATGTCTTTTGGGAAGTTGGCACTCTTTAATGCTGGAGATTTTCTGCCTGTAAGTCTAAGAAGCCTTGCTGGATCAGACCAGTAGTCCATATAGTCCAGCCTCCTGTCTCACACAGTGGCCAGTCAGTTCCTCTGGGCGGTCAACAACAGGATATAGAGGACAAGGCCTTTGTAAGAACCTAAGAATAGCCCAGCTGGATCAGACCTGTGGTCCATCTAGTCCAGCCTTCTGTCTCACACAGTGGCCAGTCAGTTCCTCCAGAGGGCCAGCAACAGGGCATAGAGGCAGAGGCCTTCCCCTGATGTTGCCTCCTAGCTCTGGGATTCAGAGGACTAGTGCCTCTAACTATGAATGGTTTTCTGATTGACGGTATTAGGGAATTAGAGCTTTAGTTGTTGGTAGTGGAATGTGGAGTGTCTTTAACACCACCAGCAGCTTCTATTGGGCTGATATACTGAGATGAACTTTGACTTGGGTGGAAAAGGTCTTGTCTGTGGTGTTAGTTGATAAAATATAACTTGGGGAGGGGTGGGCAGCAGCTATTTCAGATGTTCCTAAGACAGAAGAGTGTCAGCATCTTTGCATGTCTTGTTAATAGTAGACTCATCAGCAGCCAAAGAGGCAGGATGGCTTTATTGAGAGGAGTATGGAGAGGTGAAGAGGCCATGAAGAACTATCGATAGTCCTACCTGCTCACTCTCTAGAGTCGCCAGCAGATGGCTGGCAACCAGCAGGCGGGGTGGTGGTGGAGGAAATAGCCCCATGCTGGTGGCAAGACATCACTTCCAGCAATGCCAGAAGAGACAAAACCATAGAGTTTTGCTGGAATCCCAGAGCTTCCCATCGATGACATGGTGGCTAAGTGATGTCACTTCCAGGTGTTTGCCAGAAGTGATGTCATGCCTCTAGCATGGTACCATTTTTAAAAACAAAACATTCCTCCCACTGTCGTACTCCTGCTTCTTGCTTGTCTTGAAAGCCCCTTGCTGGGGTTACCATAAAGCAGTTGTGACTTGATGGCACTTGTGTAGTCAGAAGGAACATGGCTGTGTTGCTGATTGCTGAAGGCCCGGTTACCTGAAGCTACCATGGTGTATAGGGAGAACGTATTCAAGATCTGGGGAAGAAAAATGATGTAAAGTGAGAGGAATGAGATGGGGAGGAGGGTTAGGACTTGCAATGTTCCATCTAAGCAGACTTAATGTGAGCTAGCTCAGGTTTTTAGCCTCCGGCTCACACATGTTTGTCTTAGCTCAAGAGGGATGGCTCCAGAGCAAACTAATTTATGCAGTAGCCAAATCGCTTGCTCACAACTTTTATGCCAGTAGCGCATAAAGTAGAATTTTTGCTCACAAGACTCCACAGCTTAGAAAGAGCATTGGTTAGGAGATGACTTATTTATTTCAAATATTTATATCCTACTTTCCCCTGCACTTGAGGTCGTGTCCAACAAAGATGGAGATAACAATCCACTGATACCAAACCATCTAGGGGAGGGGGGGGATTGGATTTATACCGTGCCCTTCACTACCCAAAGGAGTCTCAGAGCGGCTTACAATCTCCTTTCCCTTCCCCTCCCCACAACAGACATCCTGTGAGGTAGGTGGGGCAGAGAGAGCTCTCTTGAGAATTGCCCTTGAGAGAACAGCTCTGAAAGAAATTGTGACTGACCCAAGGTCACTCCAGCAGCTGCATGTGGAGCAGTGGGGAATCAAACTGGGTTCTCCCAGATTAGAGTCCATGCTCCTAACCATTACACCATATTGACTCTATATACTAATAGTGAATGTGGCCAAATCTGAGGATGCTTTTTAAAAGCCATTTTCTCCAGGGGAGCTAGGCTTACCAACCTCCAGGTGGGGACTGGAGATCACCTGGAATTGCAGCTGCTTTCCAGAGGAGGAAGTGGCTGCTTTGGAGGGTGGACTGTATGGCATTATACCCTGATGAGGTTGTTTCCCTTCTCAAACCTGGCCCTCCTAAGGCTTCACCCCCCCCCCTCTCCAGGAATTTCCCAACCTGGAGTCGGCTTCTCTGCGGGGAAACTGATGTCTGTAGTTGGGTGATCCACTGTGATTCCAGGAGACCTCTGGGGGCCCCCGGAGGCTGGCAAGCTTAGAAAGAAAAACTGAAGCAGGAAAAGGGGCGAGGGTGTGGGGTCTTTCAGGAAAGGGAAAGAGGAAATAGTGGGAGAAGGGGAAATGAGATGCCCCCCACAAACCATTGCGAGTTCCCACTTTTATGATTCTGAACTTCTAAATCAAGAAAATTGACTAGAAGTAGTTGGGAGGAAGAGACTTTTTTTAAAAAACCTTCTCACTAATGCAAAGAAGCCCCTATGGCTATTATTGGCAATGGCTGTCATTCTCAGTTTGGTGAATGTTTTTTTTCTGGCAAGCAGCTTGTTAAAAGAGAGGCAGCTGCATATCCGTTATCTGAGGGATTGCTTTCTCATTGGTGGGAAGTCTTATAAGTCACTCAGTTTATGTTGCACAGCTGTTCAGTATATACACACAAAACCTGAAGGTCAAAGGGGGGGGGAAGGTAACTGTCTGGAGCCAGATGGAGACTTCTTGGCATCCCTGATTACAACTAAATGATTAGGCCTGTTTCTTGCTGTAGGATGTCGTCATCAAAAGGGTGAAAACCTGGAGGCAGAGAGAATTATTCTTGTAATTGGGAGAACATGGCTTGTATGCAAGGGTATGGTAATTAATGTTGGTAGATTACAGTGAATGTCTGTAACTGTATTTGTGCTGGAGAGAACAAATGAATGCAGGAGGGCCAGCACTAAGAAATTCAATGAATGAATGAATGCTGAGAGACAGAGGCATAAGAAATCCAAGGAATATGTTGTGAAAGCTAATAACAGTCTGGAGGGATTATGGGTAGTGAAGTACCAGTTTTTGGAAATTTGTCTGTAGTGTGCCTTAAGACTAGGAAGTAACTGTGTGGCTTAAGACTAGGAAGTATTGTGTGTGTGCATGCGCACATGAAAACAATAGCTGTCATGGAAGTAGGACACAATTGTGTAATTTAGCAATGATAATTAGGGGTGTGCAAAAGAAATTTTGAGTTATTTCTGATTCGGGTCTTTTGGACCCGAAAAATATCTGTATACCCAAGTATACCTGAATACCAGTATCGGTATTCCACTGTTATTTGGGTCAGTATTTGGGAACCTGAATATATTCAGATCCATTATACCCTATATAATATCACTCACCTTCCCTTTGCTGGGGAGTCATGCCATGGAGGCAGTATGAGCTCCAGAGGGAAGGTATTTAAACTTAAAATACCTTCCCTTCACTGGGAGGCGCATCACAGAGGCAGCACGAGCCCAAGAGGGAAGGGAAGGTATTTAAAGATTAAATCCCTTCACCGGGGAGACCTCTGCAGGACTCTGCCAGTAGCCAAACCAAATAAAAGCCGAATAATATCGGCTTTTATTCAGGGGCGACTACTTCGGTAGCCAAATACAGATCTCTGATCTGTATTCAGCTGAATAAATACCCGAAAAATACCTTATTGGTTCGGTATATACTAAGTGGACACCCCTAATTATAATATCAGACTGGAGGCTGTGTTAGTCTGTAACAGTAAACTGAAACAGGAATTCAATAGTACTTGAAAGACTAACACAATTTATTCCAAGGTAATTTTTTTTAGTCTTTCACTTCATTAGAAATACTGGGAGTACAAATCCACGAGGCCAGATAAACAGCCAGAATAGTGCATTGTTTGGAGAGTTGGATTAGGGTCTAGGAGACTCTAGATCTGCCATGCATGCTTGCTGGGTGACCCTGGAACAGTTGCACATGTCCAGCCTAACCTACCTCACAGGGTTGTTGTGAGTATAAGATCAAGAAGGAGGAAATCTTGTAAGCCACTTTGGGTCCCCATTGGGGAGAAAAGAAGGGTATAAATGGAGCAAATACATAAAATGTGTGGGAAAGTATAGACAACATAAAGGTTTGAGATGAGGATATTACAAAGTGGCTGATTCAAAACAAGTTCCAGTCCAAAGAGTATGATTTTACAAAGAATTGGTGTGAGACACTCCCAACGGTTGTTAGGGAAGAAGAAAGCAAAAGCTGGTATCTGCTTGTCTCATTTTATCCTGTACTAGGTTTTTGAAAATTTATACTGGAATAAATTTTGTTTGTCTTCAAGATGCCACCAGACTCCTGTTTTATTTTAATGATGAGAAACTTCATGTTTAAAAAGCAGAGTCCTGATTAAATAAGCCTGTCTTGTTCAGATTTATCCTAAGCCTTTCATAGTCAGTACAAATGGAACTTGAGGCGACCTTTGTTCCTTAGAAATACAATCCAGCCAAGCACACCTTCCTACCATAAAAAATGGTAACTCTTTTCCCTTCCTCCTCCTCCAACTGTAGGCCAGTGCAAGGATTGCTCTATACTGAGCATGCAAGACCTCCCACAGTTTTTGCAGACTCTGCCCCGAAATACCCGGCTCCGAGTCACCTGTCTCCAGCACCCTCTCCGCAACTGTATCCTCCCAAAGAGACCTTTTCTGAGAAATGTTCCAACCTGTGCTCAAGAAGAGGTAAGCAAAACATTTCTTTGTTATCCCTTTCATCACATCTCTTTGTCCCCAGCACATGTGACTTGGGTTAAAGGAGTTAAAGGTAGGATAGCATCTCCCATGGAGCCCGGACTTTTGTTTGGGAAAGAACGTGTAAGGTTTTCACTTAACTCTTCTTCGGGCAGAACAAAGACCACAGCGAGTGGAAAGTGTCTGAGATTTCCAACTTGCCCCCAAGCCCATTTTTATAAACAAGCGACTTCTGGTGGATAAATCTCTCTTTGTAACAAACCATTAGTGTAACAAGAGTCATTGGTAATGGTTTAAATAACAGCAGATTTTTCACATGTGCATTGTAATGACTCTAGGAGCCAAAGTTTATACTTAATCTGCTGTTCCCGGGGAATCAAAAGAGCTCGGTATTTCAGTGCGCTTCATGAAAAGATGGTAATCACGATACTTGGCCTCCCCCCCCCCTTTTCTGCAGAACTAGATCAGGACCAGCGCTAACTAACAGTTGCAACATCCATTACACTGCAATTTGCGAGGGATAATGGCTGTGTTTAAGATGTCACGGCTAGCAAATAGGTTGTTTGGGCTGGGAGTTATGGGCCAACTGCATGAAATTGATCAGTTCTTCTTACTCTGCACAACCTATGTATATTAATCGGAGTTTTATATATGCGTGATCTTTTAGATAGTATCAGGTATCATCCGTATATCATTTTTAAAGAAATTTTCTGTTGAAATAATTTTTTGATCCTGTTTTCCAGATCTATTGTCACTCCTCTGCCAGAATTTCTCCCTCCCCCAACCCAGTGCTCCCTCTAAGCTGCGGAGTCTTGTGAGCAAAAATTCTACTTTGTGAGCTATTGGCATTAAAGTTGTGAGCAGGCGATTTTTGGCTACTGCATAAATTAGTTTGCTCTGGAGCCATCCTTCCTGAGCTAAGAGAGCCGCAGGCTAAAAGACTGTGATCTACCTTGCACTAATTCAGCTTAGAGGGAACACTGCCCCCAGCTTTCCCCGTTACCATTCCTAGATACTTGATTTAATATGAATGCAGATAACAAAGGTGCTTCCTAGTACCTGCCCACATATAATTTTTCAACCTTCCCCCCATCTTATTACAATATCCTCTTGATGTTTTCCTTCAATGTCATTAATGGAAGAGATTTGTGTCAGTGGAGCGGGACTTCTTCCCTGCCCCTTCCTACCATTGTAGCCTGAAATGCTTCTTGGAAATGCCGTTCCTAGGAACAGACAAACCTCAAATGGCAAAAGGGATGAACTGGAGGCCTGCAGTGTGTGTGGGGGGGAAGTAGTGAAAATTGCCCCACCCATCGGATAGTGGAGATTTACTGTGGGAAGCCCCTGTCACCATTTTGTGACTGCATTTACCCTGTCAGTTCATAAACATTAGACGGCAACTCAGCCTATGGCTAGGATAGGGTTGCCAGTTCTGGTTTGGGACATACTTGGGGGGTGGAACCGGGGGGAGGGTGGGGTTGGAGGAGAGGAGAGACCTCAGTAGGCCATGATGCCTTAGAGTCCACCCTCCAAAGCAGCCATTTTTCTCCAGGAGAACTGATCTTGGCTATCTGGAGAGCAATTGTATTAGCAGGAGATCTCCAGGTGCCCCCTGGAAGTTGGCAACCCTAGTCAAGGACAGGCAGTTTTTAGTCTGTCGGCCCATTTTTATCTCGCCTTCCTTCCAAGGAGCTTTGCGCTTCACACATACACAGTTATCACCCCCCCCCCATTTTAACCCCGTAACAACCCTGCCTGGTAATAGGCCAGCCTGAGAGAGGATGACCGGCCCAAGATCACCTGCTATGGAGGTAGATTCAGGTGGGGCAGCCCTGTTGTTCTGAAGCAGCAGGACAAAGTTAGAGTCCAGTGGCACCTTGAAGACCAGCAAAGTTTTATTCAAGGTATAAGATTTATCTGAAGACGCATGCATGCCCACGAAAGCTTATACCGAGAATTAAACTTCATTGGTTTTAAAGGTGACACTGGACTCGAACTTTGTTCTAAAGTCATCTAGTGTAGCTTTGGGGCAGCAGTGCCAAGCAGGTCCAAGTCCATAGAATCATAGAGTTGGAAGGGACCTCCAGGGTCATCTAGTCTAACCCCCTGCGCAGTGCAGGAAATTCACAAATACCTCCCCCCACACACACACACCCACGGCCAGTGACTGCTGTTCCACGCCCCGAAGATGACAAAGAGACCCTCCAGGATCTCCAGCCAAACTGGCCTAGAGAAAAAAGTGGTGATCAGCATTTCCTTGGGCGTGTTAAGAAAGGGCCACAAGAACTAAGCACTGAGGCAGCCCTTCCTGCCCTCCCTTCTCGTGATCTGCCTAAGTTCAGAGTCATTCTCCCCCATCCATAAAGCTGGCCCAGTCTGTTGTGACCTCTTCAGGCATTCATTCCCCTGTGTGGACAGGACACTTCCTTTAGTTCGTGTGACATTTGGAGAGACCTCGAGCATTCTCCACAGCTGGTTTTGAAAAGAGAGGCATGAAGAAGGCCAGTCCTGCAAGCAGGCCCATAGCCAGGATTTTTTAAATGGGGGGGGTCATTTAAATTTCTTGGGGGGCACTAGCTAATTGAATTAAAGGAATACCCAACTCCTTCTCCACACTTGCCACTGCTCAGGGGCCCTGGCTGGATGGGAAGTCGGAGGACCTTACCAGTAAGTCAGGGGGCCTAGCCCCGAGATGCTCCAGTGTAGCTACAGGCCTGCCTGCAAGTATTTCTTCACGGGGACTTATTTCCGATTAAGCGTGCTTAGCCTAAGTGAGAGGTGAAGCAGACGGAGAAGCTGCTTCTGCCTCCTCCGCCCCACGTACCGCCCTCCCTCCAGCCCCAGTGCAGTTATTTCTTTTGCCTTGGCGGCTCCGGCCTTAAGAAAAGTTGCCAGAACAAACACAAATGGCTGTCTCAGCCACTGAAGGTATGGGGGCCAGGCGAAGACGGAGGTGGCTTCTTTTCCTCCTCAGTCTGGAGAGGAAGGGAAGAGTTGGGTAAACAAACAGGCCTCTTTTGATTCCCCTGCTGGCTGTGGAGAATACTAGCAGGTGAGGAGCCCTCTGAATTCCTGTCAGCTGAGGAGGACTCTTACCTGTGCAGGTGAATGAAGGTCTGTCTGCAGGCTTGTTTTGAGCTGAAGCTAGATGCTGGGTCAATTGAGACCAAGCACAATGAACTACAAGTAGGGCTGCCAACCTCCAGGTGGTGGCTGGTGATCTTTTGCTGCTATAACTGATCTCCCGGCAACAGAGATTGGTTTCCTTGGAGGAAATGGCTGCTTTGGAAGATGGATTCTGTGGCATTATAACCTACCAAACCTCGTAGTGGCAGCTTGCAGGAAGTAGGATTCACCAGGAGGGTTGGGCATGGCATCAGCTACATCTAGTGTTGCCAACATCCAGGTGATACCTGGAGATCTCCTGCTGTTACAGCTGATCTTCTGATGACCATGATAAGTTCCTCTGGAGAAAATGGCTGCCTTGGAAGGTGTACTCTATGGCATTATAACCCCAGACCCTGCTGTCCTCAGGCTCCACCCCTTAAATCTCCAGGTATTTCCCAACCTGGAGCTGGCAACCCTATTTACATTGCTACGTTACTTCTGGGAAAAACAGGAAGTGATACAGGGTAGCTCTAGAAATCACTGGAAACTCTGTGGTAAAATCCTAGATTCCTAGAGCTGCCTTACATCACTTCTGGGTTTACTTGGAAGTGATGTAGCAACACAGCCAATGATGCTGTTAAAAAAAAATTCTGGTGAGCAGCTAGGGTTACAGGCAGGAGGTCTCCTGCCATAGTAGAAGGCCCGGTAGCCTAGCAGGAAATTATGTGGTAAGCTATAAGTGGTCCTATACCTTCACAAGCCCTTTTCAGTTGTTACGATCATGGGAGCTGGGGAACTGAGGAGATTGAAGAGGAAGAGATTGGATTTATACCTTGCCCGTCACTACCTGAAGGAGTCTCAGAGTGGTTTACAATCTCCTTTCCCTTCCCCTCCCCACAACAGACACCCTGTGAGGTAGGTGGGGCTGAGAGAGCTCTCTCGAGAACTGCTCATGTGAGAACAGCTGAGAGAACTTGTGAGTGACCCAAGGTCACACCAGCAGCAGCATGTGGAGGAATGGGGAATCAAACCCAGGTTCTCTCAGATTAGAGTCTGCACTCCTAACCACTGCACCAAACTGCCCATATTGGCAGCACACACTTCCCATGACCCTCCCCAATATGTGTAATTGCTGTTTTATCTGAAAGGGGCAATGGATGTATTTTCACATATAGTTCACGTGTACTGAGAGTGAAAATACATGCATTGTCCCTTTCAAACAAAACGGCAATCATAGCATACATGGTAAAACATGACTGTAAAGGACTGTAAAGGGCTGTGGTCATACGGAAATCTGATGTAGCTGATATGTTGTGATACATGCCTTACTGTGTAGGTGAATGGTGCAAATTAATGCACCTCCACTAGGTCACATTTTAGGGTTGCTAGCCCAACACTGGCAACTGATAGGAAGTTTAGGGCGGTGGGGACCTGCAAACAAGTGTCATTGCTTCCAGCACTGTCCTGGAAGGGATATATCATCATGTTGGTGTGACACTCTAGGATTTCCCCCACCCCCAAAATCTATGGTTTCATGGTTAACTCTATGGTTGACCAGGGTGCTTGCAGGTGGTTTCTGTCCTATGGCATGGTGTAATTTTAAATGGTCACCTATCTGCCTAGTGTGTTTTTCTCCTGTCCTTCTGCTCAAGGTGAGATCCCTGGTTCTACCATTCCTGTGGTATGCTCACAGCAACCCTTTGAGGTAGGTGAGGCTGTGAAAGAGCAACTGGCCCACGCTTACCCAGAAAGCTCTTGCGTCAGAATGGGAATTTGAACCCAGGTCCACCAGATCCTATTTCAACATTCAAACCATAAGTTGAATGGGGCAGTCCATTCTTCCAATATGCACTGGTTTTCTTCAGTAAAAATTTAAACTGCTTCAAGCTATGGGTTTCTTTAAAAAAATAGTGTGTAATATTCCTTGTTTGATAAGCCAGAGCTACAAGAGAGCATTTAATAAAGCCAAGTGCATCTTACAAGATTGTTCTCTTGAAGATCCTTTTAGTAGTAGAATGCCGTCAGCATTTCTAAGGAAACAGGAGTCTTTGAGTGATTTGACTGAATTGCAAATCTAGCCTTTGGAGCATATGATGAACTTGGGAACGATTTCCCAGTAAGAATAAAATTGCTACTTTAAACATATCAAACCATTTTTGCAATCTGTTCTGCAGAACTGTCAAATTCAGACAAACTGTAATCCACTTTCACTTACATTTAGTGGGTGGGTTGCAGTCCTTTTCTTTAAGATTAAGAACCAAAACAATATGAAATGCTCAGAAATCCATGAGCTCTCCCCCAAGGGGTTTTAGCTGGAAAACTGCAGCTGGGCGGGGGCCCCAATTTGTGTGCAAGGAAAGTCTGTGTGTGGGAGGAAGGGTCAACCCGTTTCTCTGTGCCATTTTCCTGACTTTGAACAACCCCCAGAAGGGCTATTTGCCTCCTTGGGGGAAGAAGATATTATGAATCAATCTCCCCATAGTTGTAGTTGTCCCATGGTGAATTTAAAAGCAATCACAACTCCACAAAGTATTGTCTGAGGCAATAGTAGAACTGGGGGGGGGGTGGAGGTTAGGGTTGCCAGACTGCCCAGTGCGGGTGGGGGTCTCCCACTTTCGGGTGCTTCCCCCACAATCACTCCCTCTTACCCGCAGGAATCTGGAAATCATTCCGATGTTCCTATGAAAACTGGAAGTGACATAGGTACTTTGGGACATCAGGGAGCAATGTTCTGGTTTTTGGGCAGAACTCTATGAGTTGAAGCGAATTCTACCATAGAGTTTTGCCCCAAAACCAGAGCATCACCCCCGGCGCCCCTGACGTGACTACATCACTTCCTGTTTACGTTTGCATGTCATGACGCTCCTCCCCATTTCTGGAAAGTCCCTCCCCCTCCTCTGCCAGCTTGACATTTGGGCCTGGCAACTCTAGTGGGGAGGGTGGCAGCTCTGGGTTGGGAAATACCTGGGAGATTTTGAGGGTGGAACCTGGGGGGGGGGCTCAGCAGGATATAATGCCACAGAGTCCACCCTCCAAAGCAGCCATTTTCTCCAGGGGAACTGATCTTGGTCATCTGGAGATCAAATGTAAGAGCAGGAGATCTCCAGGCCCCACCTAGAGACTGGAGACCTTAGGGGGGAGTCATACAAAGTCAATGCCACACGGGCTGTTTGGATGGCAAGTTGGTGTATATCTAAAGATCGTCCTCTGGGAAACTGCTTCCGTCTCCACATGGGCAGCATAATGTCTCCATCAATCCCTTATCTGTATGCCTGTTCTGAAATGAAGCACGGAATCTTTTTCTAAACCCACCTAACTCAGACTACAACCTTTCAGGTGCTCAGAATCCTTTGGGAACAGGGGACGGTTGGTCAGCATGCAGGAACTCTGAACTTCGGGTTAGGAGACCCGGATTCGAATTCCTACTCAAAACTTTCACAGTGACCTTGAGACTCTCAGTCTCCCTCAGCCTAACAGGCTCCAGAGGCGTGTTGTCAGGGAAAGAGAAGGAGATATAGTGCTCTTTGTGGGGAGGACAGGATACAAATGTAAGCACTAAAATGTAATCCAAAAACAAAGACAGCTTGTGATCATAAGAGCAAAGGAAGAATCAAATGGTTTCCCCTCAGCAACACATTGTTTAGCCCGAGGAAAGGGAGCTGACCTGGTAGCTTTATATCCAGTGGGAGCAGTGGATTGGCCCTCAGGTGTCACATGACTCCTTGCATCAACAGGATTCTGGGTCCTTGTGAAATACCATAACTGACCTTCTTTCTGGGTGGCACGTGGAGGCAGTGCTTGTTTGGAAGGCCAGGATTCCTGCACTTAACCTCAAAAAGCATTTCCTCTGCTAGTTTTCCCCATTTATTAGAAAACCTGCCTAAATGTGTTAAACTTGTATATTATTCAACCTTTAGAAATTTCAGAGTGGCTTAGACGGGGCTACCTCTGTGGGCACTGATTCAATTTGCTTCCCTGATGCCACCCTCCCAAATTATTCACTCAGCCTGTGTTTGACTTGAACATTGGTTTTCACAAAGCGAATCTTTAACAGCCTTGCCTTCTTTCTACCAGCACGATGAATAGGACTTGTGTCAAATTTTAGCAAGTATCTGGCTGTAAGATCTGTCGTGGAAACTTCCTCTCTAATATAGGGTACTGCGGCTGCTCTCAAGCCCCAGCGTCACCTCTTTCTCAATAAGGGATTTTCCCATTTGCAAATTAGCAAGGGTACTGAATTGAATTCCATCAACAAATACAATCAGAAAATAGCTATGAAGTGAATCCCCTCCCCAACCCCCAGGATCTGCTCATACATTAATAAGCCAGCAGGAATAAATGCGTGCTCGAAACTATTCTCCTCTCCTCCAGAAATCTAATCAGAATCTTCAGACTGACTGGAAGGAAGGTCACACAGGCCTGCGATTGCCTGCTGATGTCTCATTCCTCCTCTGCTTCCAGAGTTCAGGTTTTAAAACATTAGAAGCCAGGGAAACGTGTGCAGGTTAGGAACTAGATCTTATCTTTGTACTCTTTATACATCCTGCCAAGTATTGGGATATTTCTCCTTATAATAAAAGAGTTTTTGTGTCCCTCTTGCCTCAACGTTTCACGCGCCCCCACAGCCTTTGGCTCTCTCAACTGCCGGTTAGAAAGGGGTCCCTGGCCATTGGCTGTGTTGCCTTCGTCCCGCCCATAGAACCACCGACCAACCTCTCAGCTGCACTCTGCTGAGAGGCGATGGATGGGCAGGACGCTCTGGCAGCTGGAGGGTCCAGAGGCTGAGCCCGGGAATGGCGGCGCCATGGTGGCCCACAGCCGCTGCCATGCCCTTGCTCAGCCTGTGGGCCCCAGAGGGGGGCATGGTGCTGCCACACCCCACAGGAGGCAGTGCTAGCTTCCTCGGGCGGCAGCCCTGAGAAGGACTCCCTCACTCACCAATGCTCCACGACCAGGTAGGGCGCTTGGAGGGAGGTGGCCACGCCAGCTGACAGGAGGCAGCACCACTTTGCTTGGCCTACAGGCCCGAGACAGGCTCCCTCGCTCGCCGCCACTCCACCACTGGGGAGCTGCGGCAGTGAAGAGGCGGCGGCAGCCTTGCCCTGCAAGCCCAGTGACGGGTCAGGGTGCTGCCACACCCATGGCAACTGCCCCTGGCCACCGGCCCTGCCAGGACTCCCTCCCTTGCCACCACTCCAGTGCCTGGTAGGTGCGTCCCCTGGAGCTGGGCAGCCGCGAGACTCTTCTTCACCAGGATGTGCAGGAGGCGGGGCCCTTCCGCCAGCCTCTGTCTAGAGCCCATTGCATCTGTTTATGCAATGGGCCTTGCGACTAGTTTTGTTAATAAAGCAGAGTTTTGTCCAGACATAGAAGCGTGACACTGACTGCAGTAAATAAATCTCCCAAGAAGTATATACCAAAGGAGGTAAACTTACATTTATTCAGGTAGATCCGGTTCATATTCAGGTTGCACTCAAAAGGAGAGAAAGAAACCCAATGTAAAGAGTACCTTCCCTATCCCAAATGGCCAGCTTGTCTGGCATCATGCGTGTGGGAGTATGAGGGCGTGGTCTCTACAGGAAAGACAGGCAGGGATATGTGACTCCATGGAAGGCCATGTGAAGAGAGTAAGAGGACAAAGTGCGGAGGGGGAGGAGGGGGTCAGAGGGCAGCTCCCTGGTTAGGACAAGGAGAGGCATCCCATTCAAGGAGATAACACCCGTACACCCTTAGAGTGATCTAGCGCCCCCCCCCCCCAGTGTCCAGGCCTGCTGAGTTGCTCACTCCAACACCAGGACTGCAGAAAATCCCCCTGCTCCTTGCACATATTTAAAAGATACCCACATCTCCAGGTCCACAGAAGGGAGGAGGGGGAGCCTCTCTGGGGATCCGTAATTGCTCACCTTACCCCTTCGCTTAATTGGGCAACGGTGCTCTCTCGCTGCAAGGAAGTATTTGCTAAGCTTCCAAGTGAAGCAAAGGGTTAAAACGAGCCTTTGAAGAGGGGCTTCCAGCAATTGCAGGGACATCAAGGGGGCAGCCCTGAAGAGCATAAAAGCCAAATGAGGTCACGGTGGAGTCATCTTATGCCTTTTGTCTTGCCAACTGTCAATGATTTTATTTAATGGGTTTACTCTCCATGCTCTCCGAAATAATTCCCAACATGGTCTTCCGTCCTCAGTTACAATAAGTTTAAAAATCCAAATTCAGCAGCAGTTAAAACATGACTGTTGAAAAAGAGAGATTAAAATGGCATTAGGAGAAGGGTTGGATGATATATCGACCCCAGTATCTGCAGAGATTTTTCTGCAAAGGCAAAGCAGTGTAAGGCTGCCGGGACCCCACGATGCCATCCACCAAGACGCTCCCCAACAAAAACAGTCTCCCTGGAGCTGCATTCGTGTCCTTTCCCCTCCCATTTTGCTCACATCCCCCTTCTGCAGGCAAACTTTTGGGACTGTAAATTGCTTTGGGCACAGGCCTGCCCTTTCTGTACCACATGCCACAAATTTCGGTACTGTATAAATAACAAAAGACCAACCTTAGCAGCCAGCGAGGTGAGTGCTAACCCCCTTGACATTTCAGGTTAGTAATATCTGTGACTTGCACCTTGCCACTCGGCTATTACAGGGTTACCCCACCTTGAGGCTGGATTTCTCCCAGAATGACAAACGCTCTTCGGCCTACAAAAATCAGTTGCCGTGGAGGAAATGGGACCTCCGGGGGGGCCTCTATGGCGTCACATCCATGCCGAGTGTCCTCCGCTGGCCGAATTCTGCCCTCCCCAGGCACTGCCCCCAAAATCTCAAGCCTTTCCTTAAATTTCCTTAGCCAGAGTTGGCGACCTGACTGCTCAGCTAAGTGCACCCTCTGTCCGATGTGTGCTCCCTGCCAGCAGCTTCTGAGGCTGGGAGAAGGTTTCATGCTGGGCTGCAGGAGGGGATTGAAAGGTTTCTGGCCCAGGTGATTAAAGGGAACTTCCACATTCGGAGACAGAAAATCGCTTCCAGTCAAAGCCCACGATGCTATGCACGATGCACTTCCCCATCCCAAAGAAACAGGAGTCCTTCCTCCCAAAGCCAGGAAGTGCGGGGTCAGAATCCTGCAAGCCGGCTGACAACGGCGAATGGAATTAAAGTATTTTTGCAAGCATTGTCCGAGAGGACTTCCCGAGGGAATGAACTGGGCTAAATGAGGGGAACAGGCAATGAGTATAACTCTGTAAGCAAATCAACATATTCCCCCCTTCCGGTGTCCATTTAATAATTTATTTATCACATTTCAAAAAATGCTCTAAGTAATCTTCTTTTATCTTGATTCATTAATATATATCCTGCCCCCCCACCCCCAACATCTCCGAGGGGCGTTCAGATTTATCATACACTGCAATGCAGGACTGGCAAAGAATAAGTGTAAAACAAGACAGGAAAAATACCAGCTGTGCACCATTTCCCATCCCTGTGTTACCCGAGGAGGCAGCCATGAGGGACATCCTTGCAAGTGCTCACCCAAAGAGCAGTGGTTTGAAACTGCTAGTGTGGGAAGGCTCCTCACACCTTCGGGAAGACTGGCCTGGTTTCTGTGCAGGAGGGTTGCCAACCTTCAGGTGGTGTCTGGAGACCTTCTGGGGTTACTCCTCCAGGTGCCAGAGATCATTTCATCTGGAGAAAGTGGCCACTTGGGAACAATACTCCCTCTAAGCTGCAAAAATTCTACCTTGTGAGCTACTGCCATTACTGTGAGCAATTTGGCTACTGCATAAATTAGTTTGCTCTGGAGCAATGTTCCCTCTGAATTGTGGAGTCTTGTGAGCAAAAATTCTACTTTGTGAGCTACTGGCATTAAAATTGTGAGCCAGCGACTTGGCTACTGCATAAATTAGTTTGCTCTGGAGCCATCCTTCCTGAGCTGAGACAAAAATGTGTGTTGTTGTTGTTCAGTCGCACAGTCGAGTCCGACTCTTCGCGACCCCATGGACCAGATTACGCCAGGCCCTCCTGTCTTCCACTGTCTGCTGAAGTTTGCTCAATTTCATGTTCGTTGCATCGATGACACTCTCTAGCCATCTCATCCTTTGCCGTCCCCTTCTTCTTCTTTGACCTTCAATCTTTCCCAGCATCAGGGTCTTCTCCAGTGAATGCTCCCTTCTCATTTGGTGGCCAAAGTATTTGAGCTTCAAAAATGTGTGAGCTGGAGGCTAAAAAACTGTGAGCTAGCTCTGACTCAGCTTAGAGGGAACACTGCTTGGGAAGGTAGACTCCATGGCATTATACCCTAATGAAGTCCCGCCCCTTCCCAAACCCCACCCCTTTCTTCAGGCTGCATCTCCAAGATCTCCAGGTATTTCTCAACCTGGCGCCAGCAGCCCTCTCTGTACTGAGAGTACTACTGAGTAACGCAGAGACTGATACGATTTCCACCCAAAATCTCTTAATGGGAAATGTCTCAGATAGATCCAGGTGGGTAGCTGCGTTGATCTGAAGCAACAGAACAAAGTTTGGGTCCAGTGGCACCTTTTAAGACCAACAAAGTTTAATTCTGGGTATCGGTTTCCGTGTGCACGTGCACTTCTTCGGATACATATTCCTGGAGCAAAGGATGCAGGTGGGGGCGTTGCGTACTATGTATATGATACAACTTGCACCTGCAGTTTACGGGTTGGGTGTGATGACTGCGCCCATGCATTGTTGTTGGATACCTAATGTGCTGAGAAGCGCCACTTCCCAGTTCATGCGTGGGCAGCCAAACAGACGTGTACCAACTTTCACTGCCACTTCCCACACTGAATTTCTGTCTCTAAAAGGAATCGTTGAGTTTGACACAGTTAATGCCTCTTCCCTCCGTTCCTCTGCTACGCAGTCCCTCTGGGGCCAGGCCTCAGGACCACGGCTTGAGCACAAAGAAATGTTCACCCGACTCCTCTGTCTTGCCAGTCATGTTCCGCAGCACACAGCATCATTGTCGATCCTGCTCAGTTGGGAAAGTGTTTTAAGGCTGATAGAAATCTCAGCAGGAATGGCGATTGTTACGGTGGGCGGAATCCTGAACTAAACTTTCTGAGCAGCCATTTACAGTAGTGCTGAGGTTCTCTTTTGGCTTCACAGCCTTGGCAGGAACCACCCATCCAGATTTTGCATCTCCACCCCCCGCCCCCCAGTAATCTCTAATTGTCTGGTGTCTCCTGCACATTCATGTAAAACCACAGCCGATAAAAACCCTTCCTCCTCCTCCTCTTCTGAATCATTTCAAGAATTAGTTGCTGTAGATTTTCTGGGTTGTGTGGCCGTGGTCTTGGCATTGTGGGACCTGACGTTTCACCAGTAGCTGTGACTGGCATCCTCGGATGCCAGTCTCAGCTGCTGGCGAAACATCAGGTCCCACAATGCCAAGACCACGGTCACACAACCCAGAAAATCTACAGCAGCTAATTAACTCTGGCCATGAAAGCCCTCGACAACACATTTCAAGAATCCTTACATTTATTACTCTTTTCACATCCTTACACTTAAGACCCTTTCCTTCATTCATGGCTGCCCTTCCCCATCTCCGTCTCCTGATCTCTTGGTTTGCAGTCTCCCTGGGACCCAATCTAACAACACCCACTGAGTTTCTGAGCACAGCCCCCGTGGAGTCCAGGAAGTTACTCAAGGAAGCAACCAGTTTACTCTTCTCTCACTTAACCACAGCTCATAAAGACAACTGGTTTAGCCAGCTTTTCGCACATAAGGGAGTGGCACGTGCAGTGCAGCAGCTATTGCTCGGGAGCAGTGTTCCCTCTAAGCTGAGTTACTGTGAGCTAGCTCACAGTTTTTTAGCCTCTGGCTCACACATTTTTGTCTGAGCTCAGGAAGGAGGGCTCCAGAGCAAACTCATTTCTGTGGTAGCCAAATCACTCACTCACCACTTTAATGGCAGTAGCTCACGAAGTAGAATTTTTGCTCACAAGACTCCACAGCTTAGAGGGAGCATTGCTTGGGAGGTACAGTTTCTGCAAGAGTCCCTTGACTAAGAAATCAAGTCAACAGGTTCAACTGCAGTGGAGAGAGTTGGTAGAAGGTGGACGTGGTCTAATCGTCATCTGCCCTTGGCGAAACACCAAAGTACTTGGCATTGCAAAGTGGAAAGCCCTAGCCTCATTCTTCGTGCTCCGGCCCCATTTTGCCTCGGAGCTACTCCTCGAACTTAACACAGTTTCTGTAACCGAATCACCGTTATCTTCCTATGCATGCAAACTGGCAAATATCGGTCTAACTTGTTTCCCACAAGGTGAATTTCCAGCATGCTCATCCCATTCTCTCATTTTGCTCTGGCCTACGCAGAAGTTTTTTTTTAGTTGCAAGGATTGAAAGCTCTTTCCGTGGACTAGGCAAGACCCTTTTTTTGTCTGTGCGTGGGTCCAGGGCCGGCCCCAGGTTTTTCTACACACTAGGCGAGGCTACCTTCTGGCGGCCCCCCCAATGCACCCACCAGTTTTCAAACATAAATGCATTTTAGGAAGGATGAAAAACACAAAATGTACATTTAATATCAGAGCATGGCTTTTCAATGACACTATAGATTCATTAAAAGGAGAAATGAATAAATAAATTACAGTGCTTTCCCTCAAATATTTTAGCAGATCCCCCCTTTACAAATTGCCAGGTGCCCCCCGAAAGAGGGAGGGAGGGAGGAAAACAAAGCAAATAAATGGGGGAGGGAGAGGATGAAGGATGGAAGAGAGAGAAAGAAACAGAGAAAGCAAGTAGATGGGGAGGGAGGGGAAGGAAGGGGAACTGCTGGAGAGAAAGGCTGCCAATTCGGCTGAGGATCCGGGTCCGGTTTTTACTTGGCGTCAGGGGTTCAGTTGCGTTCTCGGCCTGGGGATCGGGAGGCTCCTGCAGCCCCTGCCGCCACCTTCTCGTTACCTGGCCAGGAAACCTCAGCTCCTGACGGCTGGGCAGCCCAGCCGCATAAAGTTAAGCTCCGCTGGGAATAATTCTCTGCTTCTCTTTAAATCGAGGCATAAGTTAATCAATGGCGAGGCTTATGGAGTTGATATTTTGCTAAGGTGGGGGAGGACCCTCCGCAAGCCAGGCGAGATAATTAGTAACCAGCTTGTCAAAGGCAGCTGGCTGGCTGGGCAGTCGGAGGGCCTTGGCAGGCGCCAAAGGCCAAAGAACTCCCCCCAAATGGGGCTTCAGAGCCTGTCTTTGGACTGGGGGAGGTGGCAGCAAAGGAACCAGAGAGATGGAGGGAAGGGGCCAGGTTGCCAAAAAATAAATGCTGAAGACTGGCATCCAGGAGCCCCACCGGAGAGACCCACAAGAGTTCGTAGGGGAGAGGCAAAAGCTGTTGAAAGAGTCCAAGCGGGCTCCCAGCGGGGGTGGGATCACGGCTCAGCGGAAGGAGGGGAGGGAGGGCGGTCGGGGGTGGGTCCAGTGTGCTGCGGTAGGAGGCGATGGCGGGATGACGACGGGGCAGCTGGGGGAGAGAAAGGGACGGTGGCTGGGGGCAGCAATGGGTGCGCGACGCAGGGCTTTTTGGGGGGGGAGGGTGGCACAGTTCGGCACCCGCATCCAGGGCCCGCCCTAGACGAAAGTCTAATTTGTCTAGTGGGCGGGCCAGCCCTGCGTGGATCACAGTAAAGGCCATGGTCCCCGTTGACTTTTTAAAAGCTGGATTTGATGGCTGCCAGCCGTGTTAATGCTTCTTTTATTGTGATATTTTATTGTGCCCCAATTTGAGTGTTTTGTTGGGCTGAAAATAGAGCAGAGAGAAGTGAGAAGGTACAAGTAAGATTGCCAGCCTCCAGATGGCACCTGGAGAAAATGTCTGCTTTGAAGGGTGGACTCTGTGGCATTGTACCCTGCTGAGGTCCCACCCCTCCCCAAACCCCGCCCTTCCTAGGCTCCTTCTCAGTTTGGTATAGGGGTTAAGAGCACAGACTCTAATCTGGGAGGACCGGGTTTGATTCCCCACTCCTCCACATGCAGCCACTGGTGTGACCTTGGGTCAGTCACAAGTTCTTTCAGAGCTGTTCTCTCAGGAGCAGTTTCTCTCAGCCCCACCTACCTCACAGGGTGTCCTGTTGCGGGTAGGGGAAGGGAAAGGGGATTGTAAGATGGTCTGAGACTCCAGGTAGTGAAGGGTGGCAGTATAAATCCAATCTCTTCTTCTTCAAACCTCTCTAGGTATTTCCCAATCCAGAGCTGGCAGCCCTAGGTACAAGCTGTCGTAGTAGCTTTACTGAGTAGGCGGTAAGGAATGGATATAATTACATTAAGGAGGATTTGCCAAGACATTTGCATTTCCACGGAGCAGCTTATGCTGTGTGATACTATGGCTGAATTAGTTATTACCAACCCCTGGAGAAGAGCATTATCTACCCCACTCCCCACTGGGGGGGGGAACTCTAAAGTGCTTGTGGTGGTCACAGTGTGTGTGTTCATAATACAGCCAATGAACCTCTGCTGGAAAAGGTGTGAACCTCATGAACTTCTCATTACTGACAATACCAAACCGGAGCTTCTCCTTTCTGTGCTGAATGTTGAAAAAAAGCAAACAACGGCTTTCCATCAAGCCATCTGAGACACTGGTCGATGAACGGCAGGGGCCGACTTTTAATAATGAGGGCAAATTTCTATCACCAAGGCTGTGAACTGAGGCTCTCATTTACTTCTGAATTTTTCGTGTAATAAGGATTGAGAGAAAAACATTGATGGACTTTCTTCCGACGGACAAGTGGTAGTTTTGTGTGCTACACTGAAACAGCTCAGAGATGTTGTGGCTTGGGCAATTCATTTTATTTATGATTACTTCTTTATAATTTGCTGAGAGGCTTAAAATTACGATACATCATCAAACGAGGATTTGCCACTGGGTCAGAAGTATAATATTCAGGATTTTGCGTGTGAAAATACAGCCGGGGGAGCTGCATTTTAACTGGCCCATGTACAAGTCGAATAAAATGTAAGTCGGATAGAATAAATAAATAAAATCACATGCAGATGGGTATTCTCGTCTAGTCTGAAACTTTCGTTTGTTTCCAGAGTTACACTTTGGCACCAGGAGCCCTGTATTACGCAGACCGTGTTTTAACACTCTAAAACAATAGAGATCTAACGTAAGGGGGACATGATCCTTCCACGAGCGTGGAAGGGTGCAACTCTGTTTAGGAGGCCGCTTGTTGGCCTAGACAGCCCTGTAAGGTAGGCCAGGATCGCAGGTAGAAGGCTGAGGTTGGCTGCTCAAGCCTGCTTAGGGGACTTGTGGCTGAAATGAGATTGGAATGGGCAGCCTCCCAGGCCACGGCTTTGCCACGGGCGCCGTCCCCTGCTTCTAGTAGACTACGTGGTTAAACCTTCGACTCGAAATACCAGAGAGCACACATTTGAACATTTTCCTGCCCCAACCCTGGAAAGGAAGAAAAATCCCTGCAGATAGGTATGCCACAGAGAAGCCTCAGCTAGCTCCTTCTTCCTGACATCCTGTTTTCTAGATGCAGGGAGTTCTCTCAGTGGGGCGGTATTCCACGGTATGTTTCTCTCCCACCTCCAGCCCAAATCAGAACCAGCTGGGACTACTTTTTTCCAGGAAAGTTTTGTATATACCAGGCCTGAGACCTGAACAAACCTGGCCTAAGACCTCATTAAATTGAGAAGACTGAAGAAGACATTAGCATGGCAGAGGCCAGAGGAGGATCCAGGTTTGAATCCCCGTGCATGCCACGGAAGCCCACGCGCTCTCAGCCTGACCTACCTCACAGAGTTGTCAAGAAGAAGAGGAGGAGGAGGAGGAGATTGGATTTATACCCCACCCTTCACTACCCGAAGGAGTCTCAGAGCAGCTTACAATCTCCTTTCCCTTCCCCTCCCCACAACAGACACCCTGTGAGGTTAGGTGGGGCTGACAGAGCTCTTTCGAGGACTGCTCTGGAGAGAACAGCTCTGAAAGAACTTGTGACTGACCCAAGGTCACACTAGCAGCTGCATGTAGAGGAGTGGGGAATCAAACCCGGTTCTCCCAGATTAGAGTCCACGCTCCTAACCACTACACAAGAACACAAAATGGAAGAAGGGAGGATGCTGGAAGCCATTTTGGGTCCCAGTTTGGAAGAAAAATCAGGGTATAAATATCTAAATAAACATTTTTGCATAATGGTACCACATTGCCATAATCACTGGAGGGATGTGCCTTTGTTCCGACTGAGATCTAAAACGCCAGAAAGCAACCCTGTGAAGAGCATCGTGCATGGACTTGCGCAGATAAAGCTCATTTCTTTGCGTCCCCTTCTTTTCCTATTACAGGTATCTTGCAGATTGTCGAAATCATCGTCAGCATCCTAGTCCTGGTCTGTGTCGGAGCGTCCCAGGCCTCTGTTTCGGGCTTCAGTGCCATGGCAGGCTTCGGGTCCTTCAGCCTTGACTCAGCCTACAGCCCCTTTGAAGGGACCGAGCTCAAAGAGGCGAGAGAGCTGGACATGCAGTACAGCCAGATGAGAGCGCCCTGCGTGTATGGAGGGGTAGCCTTCAGCCTGACACTGATGGCCCTCACCCTCCTCTTCCTCGTCGCTGGAGGGAAGCCGATCCACCGCCTCTCGGTCCGGTTGCTTGTCGCCGATTGCATCTTCGACATCCTGGCTTGCCTTGGGTACATAGTGGCTGTCGGCCTTTACCTCCATTTTGTCATGCAGATCAATTCAACCGACGTGTGCAAGAGGAGAGAGAGGGTCTATGCGCGACGGGGGTACACGTGGATGAACTGCGATGTGCAAGGCGGAGATGCAGCCGTGGCTCTCTTCGGGCTTGTGGCTGCGTGCCTGTATTTCCCAAGCACCGTGGTCTGTATTCTCACCATCCGAAGCGTGCGGGATTTTAAGAAGGAGGTGGCCAAGACTCAGTATAACCTGGAAAGAAACTACGGGGAAGAAGAACTTCACACTGTCTACAAGAGCCCCGAAAGCGGCCAGTCTGCCAAGACCTTTGCCACGCTGGTGTAGGCCGGGACAGGAATTCAAGGGAAATGACGCAGCAGCCATGCTGGGAACTTTTGGCACTGAAGAGTAGAATCATGCTTGATTTATTTGGGGTGCAGAGATGTATATAACATACGTTTTAAACAGAGGCTTGAGTCTATGGGATAATAAACAATAATATCATGCAAATATAAATAATAATGCAGAGATTTTAAAAAAAATTCTAATTCAGTGCAACTCCGCTCAGTTTTAGTCTGCTGATCGTAGCAGAAAAGTTGTTTACTTCAGGATATAGATTGGTCTAGGAAGATAAAAGACCAGCAGGGGATGGGGGGGTATGGTTGCCAGATACAGACAGGGAAACTCCTGGAGATTTGAGGATGGAGCCTGGGGAGGACAGGGGCACCTGGAGGCTGGCATCCCTAGGACCAGAGACTTGACGAGTGGCTTTTTAAGGCAGTGTGGGGGGGTGCGTGAGAAGCAAGGGCTTCAAAAAAACTCAGAGAAATATTAGGTAGGATCCCGTGGCTGGAAATGCTGAGGGGGAAATCTGCACAGGAAGGATGGGAGATGCTGAAAAATGAAGTGCTTAAGGCCCAATCGCAAACTGTTCTGGTAAGAAAGAAAGGTGGGAGATGGGTAATGGAGCCAAGGTGGCTGAACAAGGAACTCTCTGAAGAGCTCAGAATAAAAAGGGAAATGTACAGGAAATGGAAGGAGAGCCAAATTACTGAGGGTGAGTACAAGAAACAGGCTCGAATCTGTAGGGATGTTGTCAGAAAGGCTAAAGCGCGGATGGAGCTGAGACTTGCGAGGGATGCTAAAAATAACAAGAAAAATTTCTGTGCCTATGTTTGGAGCAAATAGAAAAACAGGGATATGGGGTAAGCTCATTGCTAGGGGAAGACAGTCAAGTCTTAACAAGGGATGAAGACAAAGCGGAATTACTCAACTCTCACTTTGCATCAGTCTTTAACCATAAGGCAAGCTGTATACAAACTGAAGAATGCAGGGCATATGAAGGAAGGGGGAACTGCCAGTCCAGAGTAAGTAAGGAAATGGTTAGAGAGCATCTAGCTACCTTAAATACTTTCAAATCTCCAGGGCCAGATGGCTTGCATCCCAGGGTGCTAAAAGAAATTGCAGATGTTATTTCAGAGCCTCTGGCTGTAATCTTTGAGGTGTCCTGGAGTACTGGTGTTGTGCTGGAAGACTGGAGAAGAGCAAATGTTGTCCCAATCTTCAAGACGGGAAAAAGACAGACCTGGGAAATTACAGGCCTGTAAGATTGACATCAATATCTGGGAAAATTCTAGAGCAGATTATCAAATGCTCTGTCTGTCAGCACTTTGAACGGTATGAGTTAATTGGTAGTAGCCAGCACGGGTTTATCAAGAATAAGTCATGCCAGACAAACCTTATCTCATTTTCTGACAGAGTTACTAAAATGGTTGACTCTGGCAATGCTGTGGATATTTGACAAACTTTCTCATGATATCCTTGAGGATAAGCTGGTTAAATGTGGGCTGGATGGTGCAACCGTTGGATGGATTCATGGTTGGTTGAAAAATCGTACCCAACGAGTGCTCGTAAATGGCTCTGCGTCTACATGGAGGGAAGTCTCGAGTGGAGTGCCACAAAGCTCGGTCCTGGGCCCGGTGTTGTTCAATGTTTTTATAAATGACCTGGAGGAAGACATAGAGGGGATGCTTATCAAATCTGCAGATGACACAAAGCTGGGTGGGATTGCTAATTCTGAAGAAGACAGAGTCAGGATTCAAAATGATCTAGATAGGCTGGAACAGTGGGCTGAGACAAATAAAATGAATCTCAGTAGAGATAAGTGCAAAGTCCTGCACTTAGGTATAAAAAATCAAAGGCACAGATATAGAATGGGAGGGACTTGTCTTGACAGCAGCACATGTGAAAGGGATCTAGGTGTTCTGGTTGATCACAAGCTCAATATGAGCCTGCAGTGCGATGTGGCTGTGAAGAAAGCTAATGCAATCTTAGGATGCATTAACAGAAGCCTTGTGTCCAGATCACGGGAGGTGGTAGTTCCGCTCTGTTCTGCTATGGTCAGGCCTCACCCGGAGTACTGTGTCCAGTTTTGGGCACCACATTTTAGGAAGGATGTTGACAAGTTCGAGCCTGTCCAGAAGAGGGCAACCAGGATGGTGAGAGGGTTGGAATCCAAGTCTTATGAGGAAAGGCTGAAAGAGTTGGGTATGTTTAGCCTGGGAAAGAGAAGACGTAGAGGGGACGTGATTGCAGTCTTCAAGTATTTGAACGACTGTCATGTAGAAGATGGAGCGGATCTATTCTTTCTTGCTCCGGATTGCAAGACTAGATCTAATGGGTGGAAATTACAAGGGAGTTGTTACCAGCTAGATCTCAGGAGAAACTTCCTAACTGTAAGAGTGGTTGAGCAGTGGAACAGTCTGCCTCAGGAGGTGGTGGATGCGCCTTCACTGGATGTTTTCAAGCAGAGGCTCTTTTGGGTATGTTGTAGGTATGTCGGGCTATCTTTTGGCTATGCTCCTGCAGAGTGCAGGGGGTTGGACTAGATGACCTGCAAGGTCCCTTCCAACTCTAACATTCTATGATTCTATGATTCCTTGGGCCTGAGAAATAGGCTCCAAGGTCAGTGCAGGTATTGATGGGGACCAGGAGGCTTTGTGAAGGATCAAAGGCTGGGGGAGAACGTGGGGTAAAGGGTTAGAAGGGACGGTTCCAAGCAGAAGACTAGGCACAGAATGAGGAGACAGCCGGGAAACAGATTGCTGCAGTTGAATAAAGAGGCTCCTCCTTCTGTGCAGCCAGAATGAAGAGGAGGTTGGATTTATATCCCGCCCTTCACTACCTGAAAGAGTTTTAAGAGGGGGTTACAATCTCCTTTCCCTTCCCTGCCCCACAACAGACACCCTGTCAGGTAGGTGGGGCTGAGAGAGCTCTTTCCAGAACTGCTTCTGAAAGAACTTGTGAGTGACCCAAGGTCACACCAGCAGTTGCATGTGGAGATGTGGGGAATCAAACCCGGTTCTCCCAGATTAGAGTCCATGTTCCTAACCACTACACCAAACTGGCTACCAACAACTAACCTGACTTCAGGGTGTTTTCCCCCCCTTCTGGTCCACCTTAAATTCTGAAGTGGATTGGGAGGGATGTAATTCCTACAGGGTGGTCTAAAATACTGGCCTGGATCAATAGGGTGGATGCATATAGGTCTTAAGAGCCACATTACGTGACAAGCTAGGAAGAAACCTTTCCCTATAGGGGCAGGATTTTAACTAAAAAAGAAAATCTCAAAACTAGAACTTTAAATATGTGCACTGCCAGAAACCATATTGGTTGTTTTTTTTTTTGGGGGGGGTTTGGCCCCCCCAAGGGGATTTTTTTATTTGCATTTTCTAAACACTACAAACTACAACAGAAAAGGGGGAGGGAAACATCTACATCTAGGGAGAAAGAAAAAATAACCACAACTAACTAAAACCCCAAGAGATGGAGATCTTAAATAATGCTTATATCCGTGATAGTCCATAAAAAGCTTTGAAAAGAATTGAGCATGATCTAATAGTCCTAATTCTGCCTCAGCTTAACTATTTTCCCATTTCCAGAACCCTCCCCAAGTTATCTCATAAAATAAGGCTTTAAACAGGCTTTCAAAGTCTCAGTTCTTGTTTGTTTTTGGAGCAGCAGTTTTGTTTGGGAGCAGCCGCCCCCCTTTTCTGCATCCGAGTCCCCATCAGAAGACCCAGAGTCCAACTCGCCAGTAGATTTGCTGTCTTTTTCTTTCGTCTCCTCTTCTGGATCTCCCAGTTGCAGCCGCAAAAATTCTCTTTCCTGTATTTTGAAAGTGACGCCTTTGGGAATTAACCACCTGTATGCAATGCTATTTGTTTGTTAAAAAAGGATTAGTTCCTTATACTTCTGTCTCTTTTTCTTATCTCAAATGGAATGTCTTTTAAGATCCTTATGTTATTGCCTCCGATTTTCAGGGGTGCATTTGTGGTCGCTTTTAAGATTAAATCTCTTAAATGTCTCTTTGAGAATCTCACAACAATTTCCCCTGGCAGATTCTTCTTCTTAATATACGTGGAATAAGCTCTGTAGGCCGCATCCATTTTGCTGAAAATGTCTTCTGCTTTCAAATCCATCATTGGGGCCAATGCATCGCTTAGTAATTGCTTTAGATCCTCATTGGGGGTTTCTGACATCCCTTGGAACCGGAGTACCATATTTGCTCTTTCCATTTGTATCTGTAACAGTTGTGTTTCCGTCGAGGCTTGCTTCTTTTCTAGCACTTGCATCTTTTCCCCTGCTTTTGTAGAGCTGGCATCAAGTTCCTTTACTTTTTCAACCACCTGCTCTGTTTTCTTTGTGGTTTCAGCAAGTTGCAATTGCTGTGCTGCAAAATTCTGGTTCAAAGTTGTCAATTGCTGATTGATGTTGGTCATCTGGTCCAGCAGAGGGTGTAGAGAATCTGCCAAAAGCCTAGGGAACTCTATGGTCTCTTCCGGCCTCGGACTCACGCCTCCTGGTGGTTTCGGTTTCTGTCCTTTGTCGGGTCGCTTCCCCGCCATCTTTCTATATTGTTTAACTGAAAGTTTGTAAAGTCTCTGAATGCCTCCAACGCGCTTTGCCTTTGACTGGTAAGGTTCTTTTTTTTTTTTGCAAAAACCCTCCTAAAAAGGAGAGGAATTTATTCTTTTTATATATAGAAAAAGGTAGGGTATATAGAGGGACTAAGAAAAGGGCAGAGTGAGTATCCTGTTAATGGGGGTTAGATTAAGTTAGTATAGATACATTTTTTGACGGTCACCGCGGTCGAAGAGTCTTCTTTTTAGATTAACAAAAATCCAAAATAGCTCTGTTAATCAGGTTAGTATTGTCCTTTGGGGTTAGTTATTAATCAACTCCTTTCAGACGTCTCATGAACAATCATTTCTTTGGTTGTCTTCCTTTAGTATCTCTCAGGTTATACGATGGGCCCTCTTTAGCTTTCCCACCTCCCGCACCGGCACCTCCCTCTCCTCTGGACCGCTGTCATCTTCGCTACTTGTCCAAGTTGCGAGAGCTGCATCTTCCTCTGAGCTGGCGTGCCTCTTCAGGAACTCTTGTGCTTTGAAGATAGAGTCAATCTTTTCTCTTTTATCCTTGTACTTGAACACTAGGCCTTCCGGGAACGACCATCTGTACGTGATCTGGTGCTTTTGTAGAAAGTTGGTCAATCCTTTATACGCTTTCCTCTTCATCCGAATTTCATATGGCACATCTTTCAGAGTTCTGATAATCTGTTCTCCAATTTTCAAGGGCACCGCTGAGACTGCACGCAAGATTTGATCTCTAGTATTCTGTTTAACAAACTTGACCACCACTTCTGCTGGCAGGTTATTTTTCTTTGTAAAGGTGGAATAGGCCCTATAGACCTTATCCATCTCTTCTTTTATTTCACGCTGATCCCTGCCAGTTACTGGTGCCAAGGCATTTGCTAGTATAGATCTGAGATCTTCATTATCTTCTTCTTTAATGCCCTGAAAACGAAGCATCAGATTCGATTTCTCCATTTGAAGCATCAAAATCCTTTTTCTTGCTCATCTTGATGTTTTATGTTTTTCTAGTTTGTTGACCTTTTTCTTAACTTTTCCGATGTCTTCCGTCGAGACCAAGCATTTTTGCGCAATATCCTCCATCTTCTTAGACGTTTCTGTCAGTTGCTTTTGTTGGCTGCTGAGGACACCTTCCATGCTAGTTAAAGTTTCGCTGATTTTCTGTATTTGAACCAGCAGAGGGTGCAGTAGCTCGCTTGTCTGTTGACTGACAGCAGGCTCTGGGGGGGTTGCCCGGGCCGGAAGTCCCGCCTCCCTTCTTTTCCGGTTTGAAAGGGACCTTCTTCATGGCCGACATCTGCTTTATTTGTTTACTTTTTAAAAGTTCGTGACACGTCCCTCAGGAAACCCGCTTACACTCAGGCTTCAGTAGCACCCCAAAGGTATTTCCATCAACCCTTCTTTCCTTATAACCCCCTTCGCTTTCTTTTAAAAGTCCCGCTTCTCACTGGGGGGGGATTCCCCTCCTCCCAAACGCTCATTCGCTCGAGGGGAAAGGATTCGGGTTTTCGCTTCAAAGTAAGACCTTCGACTCACGGTTCACCGCCGCTTCTTCTTTTGCTTTAGTTCATATCGCTGTTCCTCACTGTTCCTCACTCCTGGAAGTCGGTGGCGCTGCTAAGTCCCATTACGGGCACAACGCAGCGGGGCCGATTGGGGCGGGGAGAAAGCCTCAATTTCCCGGCTGTCTGCCGGCAAAGAGGCTACTCCCCAAGCGCCCCCGGTTCGGAGCCTTATCCTAAGGCTCACTAGGGTCTTTCGCATAAGCGAAGACCCCCCCTGACTGCGTGTGGGCTAGCCGCCTCCGGGATCGTCCCGAGACGCGGCCGCCATTCGCAACGCCAGAAACCGAAACCGACTGGTAAGGTTCTTAAAATTGGTTTCTATGCTTGTTCTTCCGCTCCCCCCTTGCTAATCTGCTTTAGAGCCTCTGCGTGTGGGAGGAGCCCCTCCCCCGCTCGCTTCCCACGCTTCTACCAAGGGGGGCGCTTCCTTTTAAACCACCGATTCTCCGCTTTTAAATTACTCACTGCTCTTTGCTTGTCTTACGACATCGCTTGCAAGCGTCTGGTCGAACAATCTCCTCCGCTTGTTCTGGCCAGCATCTCTAGGTCCGCTCAGATGCACAGCGGTGGGACCACTGGGGCGAAGGAGCACCTTGATTCTCCAGCATCATGCTGGAGAAGAGGCAGCCCCCTCAGAAGCCCCTTGGCTGGGAGCCTTTTCCCCAAGGCTCCCGGAGAGTAGCGATTGCTCCCCCCCCCTCCAAGCCGCTGGTGCACAGATCGTGTCCCGGGAGCGTCCCAAAGACATGTCTGCTTTCAAGCCGCCATTAACCGAAAACCCAGAAACCATATTGTTGATTTGATTGGGGGGGGGAGGGTGTCTTTAAAATTTAAAAAAACAAAAACAAGAAAAACCCGTATTTGAGTTTCACATTCTCTGGAATTAACCTAAGAAGTAAAAGGTTAAATGAAATCTCAAAATAAGAATATCTAGGTTGGCTAGACCTGCTTGAACCCCAGCCCTGTCCTCACTGTTTTTTTGTTGGTCTGTTGTTTTTCGGGAAGAGTGCAGAGCCCTGGTCCCGACTGGGGTGGGGAAGCAGTGTTCCCTCTAAGCTGGGTTAGTGTGAGCTAGCTCACAGTTTTTTAGCCTCCAGCTCACAGATTTTTGTCTCCACTCAGGAAGGATGGCTCCAGAGCAGACTAATTTATGCAGGAGCCAAATCGCTCGCTCACAACTTTAATGCCAGCAGCTCACAAAGTAGAGTTTTTGCTCACAAGACGCCACAGCTTAGAGGGAGCATTGCTAGGGAGAGAGGGATTTAACCCTTCCCTCTAGGGATACCAATAAATATTATTGGATGGCTCTAAGCAAATTTTTCTGCTCATTGTGGTAATAACAGAATTTTGTGTTGGATACAAACATGGACACAACAGGTGTCAAGGAGGGCCTGATCCGAGTGACTAATTTATGAACGCCCAGTTGTCATTGAAAGGAGTGGGGCATTTCTGGTGGTGGCCCTGGAACTAGCGAGTGCTCCTGCTCCAGAAATTGGCGTCTCTTCCTCTCTTGCATCTTCTTGGAAGCAACTGAATACGTATCATTCAGGGAGCCACCTTCCTGTAACAAGCATTTGCTTTAGATTATTAGTTAAAAGAAACATGTTTTATACTGTAAGCTATACTGCTGAAAATCATGCAAATAAATAAAACAATGTAAAAGATTATATATGAAGCAGCGTATTGCCGTACTTAAGGACCATGTGCAACTCAATGTGGACGTGGTGCAACAAGCTGACTTAGGGCCCAATCTGACAAACCGCCATGCTCTTGCAATCAGTGCTCCCTCTAAGCTGAGTTAGTGTGAGCTAGCTCACAGGGTTTTTTAGCCTCCGGCTCACACATTTTTGTCTTCGCTCGGGAAGGATGGCTCCAGAGCAAACTAATTTCTGCAGCAGCCGAATCCCTCGCTCACAACTTTAATGCCAGTAGCTCGCAAAGTAGAATTTTTGCCCACAACGCTCCACAGCTTAGAGGGAGCACTGTTTGCAATTTCCATTCATGCTGAAGCATCCTGCACTAGATCCCCTGCTCCCTAGCCTTTCTGAGCCTGCAGGTGCTTTTGGAATTCTGACACAGTGTGGTGGGTGCAGCCACAAAATGGTTGTCGCGGGAGGTGGGGCCAGCCACAAAGAGGCTGTTATGGCTTACCTTCGATCTCATAGTGAAGATCTTTGTGCTGTGGTGGGCAGCTGCTGCCAAAGCTGTGTTTTTAAAAAGCTGCACAGCCAATTAAATCTCCAGGGGCCAGTCAGAAGCCTCGCTGGGCAAAAGGCCCACCCATTCTCTCAAAGCGCTTGGGGGGCGGGGCAGCATTGGTGGGGGCCCCTGAACTAGTTAATGCAGCAGCTATTGCAGACCAATTATTCTGTTCTCCTTAGATTTTTGAATTAGGGCAGCATAACCTGCCCCTGGAATATATTTTTAGACACAGCAGGTATTTTGATGAGATGCCACAGTCTCAGTTTGTGGGCGAAACTCCACAGGAAAAGAAAGAAAAAGCAGGCAGTCGCTGCTCCTGCCAACAGCGGCAAACGTAACTCGTAACTCCCCTCTGCTGGGGCGTGGACGGCTGGCACCCAGACCCCAGAAGACTCTTCATGGCCTCTCACTCTTGCAGAGCACCCCCCAGCATGCATGCCTCCCCACTACATATGCAGCCCTCACGAGGCTGGCAGATTGTCAGCGATGCTGGATGTGGTATGCAGGTTAGGGACTGCATGTAATGAACTAGGCAAACAAAAAAAAGTGGCTTGCTACCCCCATTTGCAAATGATGCTCCTTTCACGGCTGTTTACAGACAACACGGTGGAACAACGGAAGCTATTTCCCGTCTCTCCCTTGCTGCAGCTCCAAAAGGTAGATAAGCCATACGGAAGCAGAAGGAAGGCAGAAGGTGAGTTTTGCAGAGAGGGGGGGAGGGGGAATACCCACTTGTTTCACTGATGTGTCCCCCCCAGTCCGAGGAGATGTTAATTCTGGACAAAGGGAGGGCTTACCTGTAAAATATAACGATTCAAAACCCACGATACACAATCCAATTGCAAAAATACTTTAGAATGAGAAAGAACGGGACTCCCTTTTGGACACAACTGCATTTCACCAGTAGGTCCTTGACTGCAATAATTTATACACACTTCTTCCAGCCTTTGTTCCCCTTCTTAGGGGAGAACTTGGGTTTCCCCCCCCCAAGTACTGCTTTAAAGACTGCCAAAACCTGCAAAGCCATCTTTATTTATTTATTTTTTGTATTTATAGCCCACCCTTCCCACGAGCGGGCTCAGCGTCGCTAGCATCTCAATACAATAAATATAATGAAAAATTTAGAACACAGTAATATACATTAAAATGGTGGCCACAGCCCAAGGATAGAATTAGCTGGAGATGAGAAAGACAGACCCTTGGAGACACCGAGAAAGACAGACACTGTCCACTAGGTGGACCTAGGCTATTGCTTAAGGCGGGGCCCCCAACCCAGTTCCCATGGGTGCTATGGCACCCACCGATACCTGGGTGAGGCCAGGCAGGGAATTTTGTCCAGCAGGGCTTCTGATTGACTACTGGAGATTTGATTGGTGGTGCGTTTTTTTTTTTTAAAATATTGCTTTGGCAGCAACACAAGGTTCTGTGCTGTCTTACCAAAGCTGAGCCGTGGCAATCGTTTTCAGTTTCAATATCAATTTTATTATGATCAATTGACCAGCAGTGCAAAAACAAAATAGTACAATCACAAGCCCCATCTACTTTAAAACCGTAATCATAACCCCAAATTCTAAATCCCAGAGAACTTCCCTCAGTCTGTGCTATTTTGTTAAAAAGTCCACTTATTTATGACTAAAAAACAATATTTTGCTACTACCAAGGTTACCGTCTTCTTGGTGTCTTCCAACGAATATTTCAGCAGCACGGTCTCTGCAAATTTCAGATAATTATCCAAGGGTTTAAATTGAGAAAGGAAATATTAACTGATGTCTCTCGTCAGAATAAAGTTTACAGTGTAAAAGAACGTGAGTGATTGTTTCAGCCTCTTTAGCTGAGCATAGACAGCATCTTTGATGGACAGGCCAGCGGAGATACCTTCCTTGCAGCACGTTGGAAGGGATGGCATCAAAACGCGCTGTAGAAAAGGCCCATCTGTATTCTTCGTACGTGATATTAGAGATGGTGCTGCTGCAAATCCAGGCCAAGGTTTTAGGTTACTTATACATCTTGGGTAAAAGCGCCCAGTCAGCTCCAATTCTTTTGCGGCTGTCTCCGCCTCCCGTGGTGGCCATTTTGTTGCTACGCCCACCATGCTATGCCAGAATTCTAAATATGACAGCAGGTTCAAAAAGGTTGGGGACCTCTGGCTTAAGGCATCGGTAGGGGCACCAAATGAGGTTCTGGGCAGGGCCTGGCCAGGGTCTGATCAGCCATGGCAAGCAACAGCCCTGGGCAATGCCACTCAGCCTCCAGCACTGCCACTCAGATGTGTCACATCAGCAGTAGTGGGGGTGGAGGCTCAGCTTGCTTTCCCCTGTCCCCACCCGCCAACTGGAGGAAGGAAGGAAGGCAGGAAGGCAGGCAGCAGCTGTTTTTACACCCACCAGCTTACAGTGGCCATGGCTCATCTCCTGCCAAGCTCTACATGCACCCCAGTCTCAGCAGGAGAAGGTTCCCAGTTGCACTGGGGGAGTGTGCCATGTTTGGCACCCAAAACCTTTTGCCCAGCCCAAGGCACAGATTTTTTTTTTTTAAATGCAAGCATGTATTTTGAGCAACAGGGAAACTAAACTAGCACACCACAGCCCATATGTCGCTAAAGAAATACGGCAGCCGTCTGCGATGGGCAACATGCAACAGTCTGAAAGAAGAGAACATTTCAGCCTAGCGTTTTCGAGTATGTCCGCAGCCTGTGTGTCACTGTGGACTTCAAACCAAAAACCGAGCATTGCTTCTGAGTTTTACAGAGCAGCTGCTGTCCTATGGCCACTAAATACGGAGCAGTGTTAGGCCTGGACGTCAGTTTGTTAGGCCAGTTCTTGAAGTCCCTTAGAACATACCTTTTAAGTTCTCCTTTGAGTAGTTTTGCAGGAGACCGACTGCATACAAGTTAGGCAAACGGTAACTGGATTCAGTAACACTGGGATCATCCACAGAGAGACGGATCCAGATGGCAAAGGAATCAGAGGAACTTTATTACTTTAATTGGAGTAAAGCTGTACCCCTTAGAATCTGGGTAACAAACTAGCACCGCAATTTATTGATTACATACTGCTTTGTGGTTGTTCCCTTTGGAGAATAATCCAATTTTAGACAATTTAAAGAAACAAAATTATTCTGGAACTTATACACACTAACATTGAAACTATGCCATCATGTATTTCTAACTTTAAGTCCAACCACTTTCTCTTCTAAATATTTTATTGTTTTGCTGTGTCTAGAAGCTGATGAGCTAATCAGACATTGCCGAATAAAGATCTGACTCCCTTTTCATATGGGCTTTTCCTCCAGGAGCTCCAAGTGGCATACGTGGTTCTCTGCACCTCCACTGTCTCCTCACAACACGTCTGTGAGGTAGGTTCAGCTGAGAGAGAAGCTCACCTTCTGAATTTCATCGAAGTAAGGATCCGGACACGGGTCCTGCTGCTCACCTGCACCCGCTCAGCTCTTGACCTGCCTTCCCCGTGGGGGCCCCCACCTTTTGTGACGCAGCCCGCAAGGGAGGTCAGGAAGGCGCCCCCCTCTCCCGGCTTTCCGCAATCTGCAAAACTGAATTCTTCAAGAGGCCTTTTCTACGCAGACTTGCACTGTGCGAACAATGCACAACGTTACGTAGAAAAATTATTAGGGACTGTGGTCTATCCCAGAGGTGTCAAATTCATTTGTTATGAGGGCTGGATCTGACATAAATGTGACTTTGTCGGGCTGGGCCACGTGTGCCACGAAATCTAACGCCAGGTACCAGAGATATAAACGTTATAAAGGACACAGGCAAACCCAATTAATATTATTTTTTACTCAAAATACTAACATGCTTAAAACAGTAACGCTCTTACAGTATTTCCTTACAGAACAAAGGCTGAGTCCAGCGGCACCTTTAAGACCAACAAAGTTTTATTCAAGGTCTGAGCTTCCATGTGTAAGAAGTGTGATTGCACACAAAAGCTTATCCCTTGAATAAAACTTTGTTGGTCTTAAAGGTGCTGCTGGACTCTGACTTTGTTCTGCTGCTTCGGACCAGCATGGTCACACGCCAGTTTGGAGTAGTGGTTAAGTGCGTGGACTCTAATCTGGGAGAACTGGGTTTGATTCCCCGCTCCTCCACTTGCACCTGCTGATGTGACCTTGGGTCAGTCACAAGCTCTGGCACAGCTGTTCCTGAAAAAGCAGTTTCTCTCAGAGCTCTCTCAGCCCCGCCTACCTCACAGGGTGTCTGTTGTGGGGAGAGGAAGGGAAAGGAGTTTGTAAGCCGCTCTGAGACTCCAAGTGAAGGATGGGATATAAAGCCAATCTCTTCTTCTTCTAAATATTGGGTGCGTTCAGACGCGCCGTTTGAGCCGTTTTCGGCACGGCTCAGAAACGGCTTTTACCTGCGTGTTCACACGCCCAACATCTGCCCACCGTCCCCAGCCATCGCTTTCTGGAGCAAACCCCCTTTGAAACGGAGTATTTTGACACCACTTACCCAAGTGGTGTTTTCCATGATTCTCCGTTTCAAGCCGCACTTTTCCCTGTCTGATCGCTCCATCCAGCCACTTCCGGGTGCTTCAACCCCCCCTCCCCTCTGGGAAGCTGCCTCCGGCTTCCGGCTTCAGTCCGCCATTTGTTTTTTTTCCTTAGCGGTGTGCGCTTGAGCGGAGTTCCGCACTTAAGTTAAAAAAAGAAAAGCTTCACTGGTGCCTAGTTTAGGCATTTAGAGGAGTCCGGGATCTCGGGGAGGCCATTTTAAAAAGGAGTCTTCATTTAAACTTTAAAGGGACCTGTTGAGATCGCTCTTCTGCGCACCCGCCAAACTTCCTGTTCGGGAGAGGGCTGCCTGTGCGCATGCTCAAAGGAGAGGGGAAACACCCCCCACACCTGCAGGAGGACGGCGGGGAGCTCGGAAGGAGGAGGTGAGTCTGATCGCGATTCTCCAGTTTAAAAAAAAAACGCATCGTGCCGGAGCAGTTTAAACCGCTCCAGCACGCTGTCTAAACGCACCCATAAACTGTCCTCGCCTGCTTAAACTTCGAATTTAAAAAATATATAGAATAAACACTTAACTAATTTTAACTATCTTCTCACCCTGCCCTTATTGCGATAAACTTTTAAAAGTACCTCTAACGGCTGCACACCTGAGCGCGTTCTCACAATATCTTCCTGGGGCCCACCTTCCCACTTCCACCGCATGAGCACTGGAACAGTACGCAGGGACATAAGGGTCGGCCTCTGTCATCCGGCAAGAAAGGGAATCAGTTGCTCATGGACCAGATAAGAGCCTTGGATGGGCCACTTCTGGCCCATGGGCCATATGTTAACACCCCTGGTCTGTACTATTGAGTAAAACTTGCTCAGACTAGGATTGTACTGTGGAAATCTGCATCATTTAATGAGCCATGTTAATAGAAGAGAAGAGATTGGATTTATACCCCACTCTTCACTCGGAGTCTCAGAGTGGCTTACAATCTCCTTTCCCCTCCCCTCCCCACAAAGACACCCTGTGAGGTAGGTGGAACTGACTGAGAGAGCTCTGACGGAGAACTGCTCTTGAGAGAACAGTTCTGACAGAACTTGTGACTGACCCAAGGTCACACCAGCAGCTGCATATGGAGGAGCAGGAAATCAAACCCGATTCTCCCAGATTAGCATCCGCGCTCCTAACCACTACACCAAACTGGCTTATGCTTTGCTTCAGTTCAGTTTTTAGATTTCCGGTGGGTTCTATAACCCTAACCCTACTGCGCTGTTTATTGAATGCCCCATCCTGTTGATTGTGCTGACTCACTCTGTGGAATCCAGTGAGTACCTGTGAGAGAGGCCGATTATGCATAATGTCAATAATTTTTTAAAAAAAATCATAGTGTGCAATGCTCCCTCTAAGCTGTGGAGTCATGTGAGCAGAAATTCTACTTTGTGAGCTACTGGCATTAAAGTTGTGAGCAAGCAATTTGGCTACTGCATAAATTAGCTTGCTCTTCTGGAGTCATCCTTCCTGAGCTAAGACAAAAATGTGCGACCTGGAGTCTAAAAAACTGTTAGCTAGCTCACACTAACTCAGCTTAGAGGGAACATCAGTTGGTGTAGTGGTTAAGTGCGTGGACTCTAATCTGGGAGAACCAGGTTTGATTCCCCGCTCCTCCACTTGCACCTGCTGATGTGACCTTGGGTCGGTCACAAGCTCTGGCACAGCTGTTCTTGAAAAAGAGCAGTTCCTGTCAGAGCTCTCTCAGCCCCAGCTACCTCACAGGGTGTCTGTTGTGGGAAGGGAAAGGAGTTTGTAAGCTGCTCTGAGACTCCAAGTGAAGGGCAGGGTATAAATCCAATCTCTTCTCTTCTCTAAAAAGCAAAAAAAAAGTCACAGACAGTAGAATGAAGCAGAATGTGCCATGGTCCCTTTCTCAAAGAGCCCCGAGGTGTGGGAAACAGAACCCATTTGGTATCTGCCTACCCAACGTGTATGTAAACGTAGTTATTGTAACATGACCAGAACTGAAGCCATGACAGATTTACACAGAACAGACCAAAAGTCACAGACTGAAACCACTGACTTCAAGATAGGTCTGGAATGCATGCTCCTTTTTGTCACCACAAGGTATATTAGTTACCATAGTACAAAACTTAAATTCTAGGAAGATACACTTGGATCTTACCAGGAACGATAAAATCATGCCATGCTATGGAAATGACTTCATTGCTTATGAACGTGGATGGGGTTTTAGTGTGTCACTGTTTGAACTTGCAAGCAGAGTACTTACGATCCATTGCCCACTCTGGAATACACTTCAATGTAACCATACAAGCCGCCAGCAAGTCCCCCCCTCCCCCTTCTGTTTAAACAAGCAACATTTTTTTGGTACGCTGCGGTTTTGCAGCTGAGTTGCTGCAGGAACCCTCCATCGCTGCTTGTTTCTTGGGGTTTTATTTCAAGACCAGCGAACAAATTGCACCCACTTCCAAAACATCCAGTTATAAACTGCACAGATATGATGCTTTTGGGTAGCAGTTCTACATAATGCAGCAATTCTTCGGGGGGGGGGGGACGACAACCAGCAATCTCTGGCTGCCGTATTCCTCCCAGGAAAGTGATGGAACCGGCGGGGGGGGGGGGGGCCCTACCACAGATTTCTCTTTAAGTTTCTGTGGGATGCTGAGATGGAGAACTGCTTTTTGGCACACATTTTAAACCTGGCCTGCACAGAGTGGTATACTGAGCAAGATACTAGCAGCAGAAGGCATGTGATCCCGGGAGCCCAGTGGGCCTTGCATGTAGTTTCTTGAGGGTACAGGCCAGACAAACCTGGTGACTGGTTGATCCTTTAGCAGTGGAGGGCAGGCGCTGATCCATTGTTTGTGATTTGGACAAACAGTGGCTTGGTCCAAAAGCTACACCTTCCACATATACCCAATTATATCAGCTGAGGTGGGGCTGTGGCTCAGTGCTAGAGTATCTGCCCTGCATGCAGAAGGCCCCGGTTCAGTCCCAAACATCTCCAGTTTTGAGGGTCAGAAGACATCAGTTGTGGGTACTGGCTCTGCTGAGGCTGACTATTCCTCAGATGAGGAAGAGGCAGGGAGCAACCCAGCCTCCTCTGGAGTCAGCCCAGAAGAACCCTCAACAGCACCTGAGAAGGAAGAGTTCCCAGCAGCTGCACAGAGGGTACAGCCAGAAGAAGATATGGATCCTGAGCCTGGCCCAGCACCCCCAGTTGAAGACACACCGAGGCCAGAGTCCCTGCCTAGTTCTCCTGAGTGCCCCAGATGTAGGGCACGCAAGAGGCTGACTATACAGGAGCGAAGGAGTGCCAGACTACAGCTCTTGCAAAGGCAACAGGAGGAGCTGTAAGCCTTTGCAGACTCAACTCCCAGGGAAGGGAGGACTTGTTCAAAAACACTCCGTGCACCTGCTTCAGGGTGGCAGCAACTCTGCATACACAGACCTGCTTCTGTGTGTGTGTGGCAGCCGCTCCTTGTCCTTGAAACCTGCAACCTTGAATTGACTTCCTGGCTATCCGACCTTTGGCTTTGTTACTTACCTTGATTCCGGACCGTGTAGTATCTGTGGCAGCCAGCCAAGACAGCACATCTCTCCGAAACCCTGGAGAGCCACTACCAATCAAGAGATAACATTGACATTGGAAGACCAATGGGATGACTTGGTATAAGGCAATTTCATGTGTGTTCAGTTACCCATTATGCCCCACTTTTGCAGATGTTCTTGAAACACTATGCAGAGAACAGTTTTAAGGACATCAAGGCTGTGCTATATCAGCCTGTCAATTCTAGAGACAAAGAATTTGATGACATCCTGCATAAAGTAGGGTTGCCAAACTTTAGGTGGCACCTGGAGATCTCCTGCTATTACAATTGATCTCCGAACAATCAAGGTCAGTTCCCCTGGAGAAAATGGCTGCTCGGGAAGGTGGCCTTTACGGCACAGTACCCTGCTAAAGCCCCTCCCCTCCCCAGTTTCTGCCCACAAAATCTCCAGGTATTTCCTAACCCAGAGTTGGCAACCCTATAACATGAAGATTTTGGAAGAATTCATGGATCTTATTCCTGGGGGGGGGGGGGAATCATTACAGTAGTCTATGATTATTTGTAAATTTTTATATTTATTATAACAAAAATTATGACATGTTCATTTGTGCATTCTTAATATAACTCTTGGTATGTAAATGATCTATAGTAAGTGAACTCTATACAATCATGCTGGTTGTGGCGGCAGGGAGGAACACGTAAAAATATGCCTGTAAAAGTTAACAGTGAAGAAAGATGAAGTTAACTTGGGTTTCCAGGGCTCAATAAACCCACCTCGTTCCTAATGCAGCTTGCATAGCTGCCCCCTGCTAATTGGATGCAAACTGTGGCCCCAAAGCATCATTCACTTGACAGCCGTTGCACAAGGGAACAAAATGTAACCTTGGTGACTGGGGCCCAGCCAACCCAGATGGCAACTGGACACAGTGGCGTTGATACAAGGGGTCAACCCTGATCCCCCTACATCTCGCTCAGCTGACCAGCTGGGAAAGCATCATGTTTATACGGCTGCCTGCCCTCCAAGTTTGGTTGCATCACCAGTTGCCGCAGGGAGCTGTGACACACACGCCAAAGCCCCCCTTCAGGGAGGTGGGGGGGGGGTGAAGTAAAATGTCAGTTTATCGTTACGTCCTCCTGCCGAGACTACAAAACATTTTTTAAGCATCACTATACAACACTGAGTTATTTACAGGAATTTCCCAATCAGCTGTTCTCTCAGAGAAAATTAGTGAATCTCAGTGACTCAAAGCCACTTGAAAGAGTAAATGCAACTCCTAGGAGTTAGTCTCCATAATTCTACAAATGTCTATCCATTTTCAAGACCAAAAAAGCCTTTTATTTTTTTCTCTCAAAGAAATACAGTATTACAATATTACTTAATCATTTAGCACTGGCAATACTGCCCTGTTTCCAAACAGACCCCTCCCCCCCCAAAAAAAGAAACGATTTTAAAAAATATTACATCAGTGTCATCAGTTTTTCTCTGCAATATATTAAACCTTTTGTACTTCTTAATTTTTTTCCTCTTTTTTTTTTTTTTAAACATTTGATATGTTAAAGGGTGGGGAAGGGAAAGGAGTTAGACTAGTTTAATTCTAACTGGTGAAGTTATCACTGGAAAGAGAATCGGTGATTATTAGAGCCAACAGAAGAAGAAGCAGCTGCAGTTCTCAGTAGAGGGGGGCCGGGGCCGGGAGGAGACCGTGGAGAAGAACATTCCTTCCTCCCGCACCCTGCGAGCGCAATACGAACCTCGGCGGCTCCCGCTTACAATGTCTCCTGAACTCACTTCAGCGAGAGTTGGGTCATAGTGGGGTGTCGTAATAATCTGGCAGCTGGTCGATCTGGTATTGCCGCTGTTGATGCTGTTGATGCTGTTGTTGCTGCTGCTGCTGCTGCTGTTGTTGTTGCTGCTGCTGTTGTTCGTGGTGTTGTTTCATTATCTCCTTCACCTCCTCCTCAAGCTCAGGAGGGATGATAAACTGATCGTCCGGATCCGGTTGAGCCGGGGCAGCAAAGTAACCCCCGGTTTTCCTGAGGGGCGCATCGGCGGCTACTTCGATGAGGTTGTGGCTCCTCTCCTGAGGGGCCACCGAACCGTTGCCTCGTCGGCGCCCAATGGTCCCCATGGCAGCCAGGTCGGCCTTCCTCAGGAGGCACGTCTCGTCTTCGTTGGCGCTGATGACGATGCCTTCGTCACTGGCCTCCGCGGGCACCTGCAGCAGCAGCAGCTTCTCCTTGGCCCGGCTGCAGTGGATGTCCACTTCCACTTCCACGCGGCTGCCGTTGGAAAAGACGCCCTCGATCGGCTCCTCGTCGTCGCTGTCGAGGCCATTGTCCGAGAAAGCGCTGGAAAAAGTCGCACTGGACAGTTGCCTTTGGAAAGAGTTTGAGAGGCAGACTGGGTGAAGCATACAGCGCTGTTCGCTAGGGAAGGCCGGGCTGTTTTCGTTCAAAGTTACCTGAGGGGGCTCGTCGGAAGCCGTAGACCCCACCTCACTACTCATTTCGGAGGTTGAGATCTCGCTGCTGATCTCGGAGGCCATTCCGCTACTAGAGGACGGCATCCCCAAAGCGTCGGAAGGCTTATCTTTAATGACGACATTAACTGACTGGGGAAAGATACCCGGACTGGGGGGAGGAACCCCATTGAGCTCACAGCAGCAGAAGCTGTCCTCGGTGACATTGAGCTGAACCACCACCGCACTGAGGCTATCGTTGCAGCCATAGCTCTGAGCCAACGTGCAGAGTTTCTTAGCCGCTCCCAGAGCGTCGGGAACGTTCCGGACGGCTTCCACAGCTTCATCGATGGAGAGGCTGTCCCACAAGCCTTTGCTCCCCAGGATGAAGAACTCGTCCTGAGGAGTCAAAGTGATGGATTGTACGTGAGGACGAGGAATCACGCTCGGGTGAAGGAAGGTGTATCCCAAAATCCTGGTGGAGTCTGTCACGCCGTTCACTTTGCCGTCCTGGAACACAAAAAAAGTAAACTGATGACAGCGAACAGGTAAATAATTTGTAACAAGCTTGAGGATGGGGACGATATAGAAATCCGCACCTAATGCCAGCAATCTGCAAATTCCATGCCTGAAGCACTGCGTGAGCTCTCACAAGCTTAAGCAGTAGAAAAGAACAAGAGTCCAGTAGCACCTTAAAATCTAATACAATTTGTGTCAGGGGAGTAGCTTTCGTGGCACTCCACTCCAAAACGCCCTAGTGGAATGAGCACGTACCTTAAAGAGGGCATGTGGTGTTGCCTAGATCATAACACTGCCTCATAGTAGATACAATCCACCGAGAAATAGTCTGAGGGGGAGGCCCTCTTCCCCCATTATGCCCCGAGAAACAAATAGATAATGCCTTGTCCTTACAGAACCCTCTCATTCTCTTCAGGTAGAACAACAAAGCCCTCCTCACAACTAAAGAGTGAAGTCGTCTCTCACCCTCCGAACTTGGGTGTGGGGAAAAATACAAAAGAAGAAGAGGGGGGGATTGAGTTTATACCCTGCCCTTCACTCAGAGTCTCAGAGCGGCTTACAAACTCCTTTCCCTTCCCCTCCCCACAACAGACACCCTGTGAGGTAGGTGGGGCTGAGAGAGCTCTTTCCAGAACTGTCCTTGAGAGAACAGCTCTGACAAAACTATGGCTTGCCCAAGGTCATCCAGCAGCTGCAAGTGGAGGAGTGGGGAACCACGCTCCTAACCACTACACCAGATAATCTCCTGTGACAGGTGAAACTTTGAAACCACCTTGGGCAAAAAACTGAGACTTGGACGAGGTATCCCCGTCTCAGGGGAAAATTGCAAAAATGGGTAACCAACCTTAAATGGCTGCTAGCTCACTCCCCCACCTAGCAGAAGTAACAGTCACCAGGATGCAAACCTCCACGGAGAGCAGGCTCAGAGGGACAACTTGTGAGGGCTTCAAAGGGCTTGCCCATGACATGCGTTAGCCCTACCGACAGGGACCAATGAGGAACCGCCGGTTCCCCAGGTAGACAGAGGTTAGCTAGACCCTTGAGAAATCTCTTAGTTAAATGATGGGGGGGGGATTTCCCTTCAGTCCCCACATGGAAACAGGAAACTGCTGCTAAGCACGCCTTCAGTGAAGAAAACACCAAACCGTTATTTTTCCAGAATAACACGTACTCAAAAATACCCTGAAGTCAGGCGAAGGAAGGTAACATGCCCTTCTCTGCACACCAAAGAGTAAGCTGTTCCCATTTATAACCGTAAGATTTTCTGGTGGTAGATTTACACCAGTCCAAGAGCACCTCATTAATCTCTTGGGAAAAGCTCAAGATCCCCATCCCAATCTTCCAAGCTGTCAAGCTTGAGGCGCTCCAGATTGTGATGGAGCACACTGCCTGTGCTGATTAGATCTCTGTGTCTGGGTAGGGGAACCAAACATCCCTGTGCCGTCTCTAGGAGACTCTGAAACAAGCCTGGCATGGCCAGAACGGGGCCACCAAAATAATCTCTGATCCTTCCTGCCTGGCCTCCGCCAGAACCCTGATCAGCAAGGGGAATGGGGGGGACACACATAAAACAGCCCCCCCGCTCAGGTTCTCTGAAAAGCATTCCCCCAGGGACCCCCATGCCCTTGCCACCACGGGAGCAGAACTTCCAGGCCTTCGCATTGCTGAGGCAGCATCAGCTCCCACAGGAGCGGCTGGTAACCAGCCATGATCACTTTATCATTTGTAACCTTAAATCCCAGTGCAGAAGAAGAGTAAAACATCCTTCCTGCTCTGTCTAGCTTACATCCCTCTCTCTGCGTGGGATGTCTGCCGACCCTTCGGCTGCCTCTTCTCCATCATCGGATTTGACCCAGGCCCTAAGGAAGCCAGGCTTGCTGTTACTAGGGCCATGGCCTTTTCAGTGGCGGCTCCTACTTGGTGGAATGAGCTCCCGGAGGAGATCAGGGCCCTGCAGGACAGTTCCTTGTACAGTTCCGCAGGGCCTGCAAGACGGAGCTCTTCCACCAGGCTTTCAAGTAGGAGCTGCCACTACCACCACCGAGTTGGAAACAGCAGGGTATGGGAGTGGCCCTGTGACGATCAAACTGCAGCACTAGGGCGTGTGAATACCACTGAGTTGAGATTTGACTGAATATCTTTTGGATACCATCTTTAATCTGAAGGCTACCATCTGCAACCATCTTGAAGCACTTTATTTGTAATTACTGTAATTTATGTGTTTTATCTTGTTTTTATGTACTTGGCATGCGTGCCTGGATGTTAGCTGCCCTGAGCCCGCTTGCGGGGAGGGCGGCCTAGAAATCGAATGATAAATAAATAAAATAAATAAATGCTGGGGTATGGACTCCTCCTTCCCTTTGGACTTAACCTTTTTGGCAGGAGGTTCAGACGATGCACGCTTGGTGGTCTGTGGTGAGCAGGAGCCTAAGCGGGTCCACTGAGATTTGGAACCAGGGGGCGGTGCTGACCACGTTGATTTCGACAAAGCTGTCACAGACGGCTTTTCTGCAGTCGACTAGTAAGGAGGGTCCGAGGCTCTCAGCGCCTTTTCCCACAAGACTGCCTTTAGCTTCGAAGCTCTATCTCATCTGGCTTTAGGGGTAAAATTCAGGCAGACCTTACACGTGGATATGTTGTGTTCCTCTTCCAAACAAGACACAAGTTACGTTCGTCTGTCTGAATCGTTCTGGCACTACAGCGAGTGCACTTTTTAAACAAAGCCTGCTGAGCCATGTTGGCATTCAAAGGCAGACGAAGCAACACAGATAATCCTCACCGCTCCAAAGCTAGGAGACTCCAAGGAACCAACCTTTGACGGCAAAAGAGGAACTGAGGGGGATAGGGGCACTGCTGTGTGGGAGCACGGGGTCCCTGAGGGGGAACGAGTCTTCCAGCTCTGGCACACAGCGCCCCCTGGACGCCCCTAGCTAGAAAAACCTACCGATAGGCAGGCCTGCTCCTGCACAGTCCCCATGTGGGACTGCACAGAAGATCAATGATGAACTCTCCCTTCCAAAAGACTAAAACGAAGCAAATTATTCCTTTGGGCCCAATGCCTGCAAAAATTACATGTTTACATGCGCAGGCAGAGTGCAGAGAGAAGGGAATCTTGCATGTTTTCAGTCAGATAGAGTGCGGCAAAAATGTTTCTACACGCCCCGGTTACTTAATACACTTCCATTAGTTGTTAATCCGTTTCCTTTGGGAAATGTCATCTCTGAAGAGGAACACGCTGTTTCAAAAAATTGCAAGTCTCGGAGAAATCAACCCTATGCATATATTCAGATTCCCAAGTTTCTGGCTGGGTTAAGGTCTAAACAAACTGAGATGAGGGTAGGGAGTTGAAACACAGTGGTGGGTTTAGTTGCATGTCTCTCGGAGCAGGCGTAAAAAGGGGGGAAAGAAAGTCTTGTTTCCAAGCAGGATCTTTTATCCCCTGAAAGCTTTGACTGTTATAAATAATGCCCAAAGAAATGTGATAAAAGCAAGAAATGGAAACATGTCAAGTGCATGATCCATTTTGAGTCTGAGCAACGCACACTACTGGTTAAATAGGGAACACAGGAAGATGGAGCTCTTTTAACTCCCCGTGTGCTGGGAGTAACAATCCTGTCCTTCCCGGGGAGATTCAAAACGCAGCCTGTATGCAAAAAGCAGTGGACTTCTTTAATGAACAGGATGTACAAAAACCTATCTGCTCCTCTGGCTATATCTATTTTTATCGGGAAAGGAAGGAACACGGCATTGCGCTTCATGCCCTTTTGGAAGAGGCGTTCCACCTTTGGCAAACACAAGTAGTACTACCCGCTTCTACCCTTTAATGCGGAAGGCCGATAAGAGCATCGGCACTTGCAAGAAGCAACGACAGCAGAGGGAGGCAGAGTCCGTGTGCAATTTCATCCTTATCCACAAGCAAGTACCCGAGCCCTGCAAGTTACACCTCCTGCCTTCAGAGCCAATGGCTCTGTGAGCAGCAAGAGCAGCAATCCCCTTGGCTTTTTGCCTTCTGGCTTAGTTCACTGGAGAGGGATGCTGTTTCTCTCTTACGCCAAGCACAGCACCTAGACGAAACACCTGTGGGCGCCTTCCAGAGAAGCAACACAAACAGCCAGCCCCAACACAGGAGCATGCTACAGACAACAGCCCCACACATTCACTGAAGGCGCAAGGAGGGAGAACGGGTGCGAGCACACTGGCCCCAGCCCTATTCCCCCAGCTCCCATGGGAGGGCTTCTGGTGGACCTCCTTATGGCACCTGGGTTTTGACCACTGTGTGACACAGAGTGTTCGACTAGACGGGCCACTGGCCTGATCCAACATGGCTTCTTTTACGTTCTTCACACAATTGCCTGGTCGTCTGCAGAGGTGAACTGCATGGAGAAATTGGCTGCACAAACTCACCCTCCTCCCCACAATTAGTGACATTTGGAAAGCAGCATCACTGGCCACAGGAAGGGGGGAGTACACACGGCCACTTCCACTGGTAGGGCACACCCTGCAGATGACCAGGTGGTCATGTGAAGGCAGGGGTCGTGGCCAGCATACTTGTGCCCGCTTTCCTTCTCCTTGTGTTCAGTAAATACGTGGGGCTGTTGTCTGTGTTATGACAGAGGGGTGCAGGTTACCCTGATCAACATACAAAGGGCACGGGCCCTCAGATTGGTTATGATGGACCCCTTGCTGCTTCTTCATTTCAAGGCAGATTTTCCCACCAAAACGCTGTTCCCCACTCTGACTGAGCAGCCACTTAGTAGTCTATTTTTATAATAACTTTCTACATGTCCCACACTGTGATTGAGAAGCTATTTGGCTTTTGCCCAGGCCACAGATTTATTGCAGTGAAGCAGGAGCCCTCTTATAAATCCCTTTGTAAATTGAACTTTACTTCATGTCAAGTGCCAACAAGAATGTGGATTTTATTGAACAGGCACAGTTGGCTTAGGAATAGGCAGGGGGCAAGAAGCTGAGGTAAATATTGTTGTTTATCCAAATTATAAGAGTAGTTTCTTCCTGTATTTAAATACCTCCCTTGTGGGATTACAACTTTCCTTTTGACTCTTGAGGAGTCTGTTTCCCTTTTCACAAAAACCAAGGGTCCCTTCTGAGTTGAACCCACTGAATCACTTCCCAAGAGACTTTGTCTGATGCCCTCTGACAGACACACCAGCTCCAACTGTCTGGTTACCGACATGACAAACGGCTGAAGAAAGACCTTTTTCCTAAGCACTCAGCTGCTCTTAAAGTTCTCCTCAGCTGGCACTGACCAATTTGGGGGGGATGCATGCAGCCAGCAGTCGTCAATCAAACTGTGCTTTACAGGGAGGCATTAACCCCTAATCTCCCAGTTCACTCCTTTTGAGGCACTAAGCATCCTGGTTTGGGAGAACAGTTCATCACACAGATCACCCCCCCCCTTATGCTGGAAACAAAACCATAAGCTCCTCAAATTTCAGGCTGAGAAGAGATGGGTTTTCCTGTATGGAGACAAATGATAACCACTTGGCCACCTGCCAAGAAGATCAAGAGACCAATGGATGACATTCGTACAGCAAATGCTTTGGAAGGTGGCAAAGCTGCTCTGGCTCAGTCTCAAAGGCAAAGCTTGCAACTTTTCTGCAGAACTGCAAAAAGGAACTGGCTTTTTGCAACTATGTGCGTGCAATGGTCGCGTCTGGGGCTTTCATGCATTTGTGCAAAGAAACAAAGCATCCCGCGGGTCCTCCCTTGCTGCCCCATTCCCCCCACACACACACAGTTTCTTACCTCTGTGATAATGGCCTTATGCTGCTTGATCCTCTTTAGCTCCTCTTCACAGTTCATTGTGTAAGACCTGGACAAAGGCAGAGGCTTCCCATTCCTGCAGAGAACAGACTGGCACCTCCCCACATTTGCAGAGGTTAAGGTGAAGCATCCACCGGGGTCTATCGGATCGTGCTTTATATGGCAAAGGACAGCAGAGCCGCCAAGCTTCTGTCCGGCAGTTCCAAGTTTCCTAAAAATGTCAAGAAAAAGAAGAAGAGGTTAGATTTATACCCCGCCCTTCACTCGGAGTCTCAGAGCGGCTTACAAACTCCTTTCCCTTCCCCTCCCCACAACAGACATCTTGTGAGGTAGGCAGGGCTGAAAGAGCTCTTTCCAGAACTGTTCTTGAGAGAACAGCTCTGACAGAACTGTGGCTTGCCCAAGGTCATCCAACAGCTGCAAGCAGAGGAGTGGGGAATCAAACCCAGTTCTCCCAGATTCGAGTCCGCGCACTCAACCACTACACCAAACTGGCTATCTGCATAGTGATGGACAGTACTTATAGCCTTCTCAGAGAGCTGGGGAAGAGATGACTGCACGAGAGTTGAGCTCAAGCAAAACAAGGATCAACAGAAAGAAGGAACAAACCCTCTGTTATCCGGGGTCCCCGACACGGGGCCTAAGGGCGACAGGGGGGCTCACTGACACCTTCCCTGGTGCCCACCAAGTACTTTTATGAAGCCAGTGGGGCTAGGTGGGGCTTTTGCTCAACAGGGCTTCTGATTGGCTGTACAGATTAAAAGGCATCCTGCTAGAGAGAGCTTCTGCCCGAAATGCTGAAGAGGTACTATGAGAGTTATAAATACAACCTCACTCGTGACATTTTGTGGTTGGCTCCGCCTCCTGCAGCAGCCATTTTGTGACTGTGCCCACCCTGCCATTTTAGAATTCCAAGGGTGCCCAGGTTGGGGCCCCCTGCTCTAGACAAAGGATGGCGACTTGTTCTGCGTATTCCACTAAGCCACCTAAGGTTGGGAGCAGCTCGGATCTGATGCGCTCGCTCTTGGTAAGGCTGACACAGGAAAATGTTCCCAGAAGCAAAACGCAAATGCTGATTTGGAAGTTCTTCTCAGGCAAAACATCTGAGGCATTTCAAGGGAAGCCAGAAGCATTTTGATAAGACGGGGCCACATTCCTCAAGGAAGTTCCCTCCCACCCCCTGTGCTCCAGAGAAAGCAGGAAAGGCATTATTTCGCTGCTCTGCTGCAGGGCAGCCATCCTGGGTTCCTAAGCCACGATTCACAGCCACCTGACAAACCTTTCTAAGTTCTGGGTGGTCAGCCGTGTTGGTCTGAAGCAGAAGGACAAATTTAGAGTCTGGTGGGGCACCTTTTAAACCAACAAAGGTTTATTCAAAGTTTGAGCTTTCCTGTGCAAGGCACACTTTTTCAAAGATATTCCAGTGTATTTGAAAAAGTGTGCCTTGCACATGAAAGCTCATACCTTGAATAAACTTTTGTTGGTCTTAAAGGTGCCACTGGACTCTAAATTTGTTTTTCTAAGCACAAAAATTGAGAGAGGGAGGGAGGGAGGACGGTTTGACCATCAATTCGTCACTTGAGTTTGGAAGCTGGCACAATGCCTAGGCTGCTATTCACATCTTATACCAATAACATCCTTTGAATTCTATGCATCTCCCCAAAAGGGGCTTTCCATACCATCTCAGGGTTGCCAAGTCTGTAATAAAACACTGCACCACAAACCCCCCCCCCCATACACACACACTTTAGAGGCTGCAATTTGAATGATCCGTCAATGAATTTGTCAGGGCTAACACTTATATGGGCCACCACAGAGTTTGGCAGAATGGTAAACACAGCTATATATCTTTGATCCACACAGACAGGCCATCTATCTTCTTTTTGGGGGATTTTTCCGAACGAACACAGGAAGCAGCTTGCAACATTTATCTTTATAAAAGTCCTTACGATGAGGCTCTTTGGAGAATTTAATGGAGGAAAGTGGGCTGTGACAAACAGCACGGACATCAGACAGCAGCGGCGCTGAGCCTGTTTGTCTGCTACAAGCAGCGGGCAGGAGATGCAGCCGTGAAGTCGCTACCGAGCATGGCAAATGGTCACCAGCCTTTTCTCTCTGCTCTGCCAAGGCTGATCTTCCCTACAACATGCAACAAGGTGGGCATGGTGGGCATGCTCTAGGATGCAACTCTGACCCATGTGCCACAGTGTGGCCCCCCCTGCAGACCCACAGGCAAGGGTTCTCTGGCTGGCACTCGGGGACTCCTTGCAACGTGAACAAATGTGGAAAAGGTTCTGTGTATCAAGGTAGGAAGTATGAAATCCCCCTGAAAAAGCCACGACGCACGCGTAGAAGTGGAAATGTTATACGGAGCTGCTTTTAAACCATGGTGTTAAGGTCCAAAGACGTTGGCAATTAGGAATATGAAAGCCAGTGGTGTGCATCCAAACATCTGCAAACACTGCAGAGCAGGATTTTCCCATTCTCCCCCCCACTGCCTGCTGCAGCTCACTAAGTGCCGCCGCCCCCCCCCAGTTTTGTTTGGGGGTGGTTATCAGTGGAACTCCAGGAATAGCACAGAAGGCAAAACAGGAGTCTGCCGTGAGTTTGTGGTGGTGGTGGTGGGGGACTGGCAGAAATCACCAACCCCTCTTTCGCAAACAGAAGTGCCACTCCAACTTGAGAAACTACCTAGATGGATAATACATATCAATAGCAACGATTCTGCAACATTAAACTCCATCTTGAATGTTTTAACAGTAAAAAATTATTTTAAGAAATAATAAAGTATTAAAAATAATTTAAAATCAAAAGAAAAAAAAACAAATGTTTTAACTGCTTTTCTGGACAGAGCCAAGATGCCTCCAATGTGCAGGGCCTGCGGAAGAGCTCCTTCCCACACTTTACAAAAAAAGGGTTCAACGCTATCTTCCAGTGTTGCACTATTATGACACTGCGTACATATGGATCCCGGGACTTTTTTAGATGATCCAGGAACTAGATGGAGTGGGGCTGGATCCTACCGTGCACAAACACACACTTGTGCAGTCCCATCTGTGCGAGATATGGCACTATATATCGTGAATCCCGATAATGTCTCATGTCATCGGAAATGCAAATCAGAATGGTCTTTTTCATACTCTTTTGCAAGCGCAGCAGTTATTGAGTTCAACATTTGTATAAATAGGGAGTTGCCCAAAAAGACCGACACAACCACTTTTAACTTTAAAAGGGGTAACTTCTCTGAAATGAGGGGACACTCAAGGACGAAATGGAAAGGAAAAGTAGGAAGGGTCAAAACCATTGGGGAAGCTTGGAGACTATTTAAAACTACAATCCTAGAAGTTCAGATAAAATGTATATCACAGGTTAGGAAAGGCACAAATAGGTACAGAAAAAGGCCTTCATGGTTAACAAACTTAGTAATGGAAGCTGTAAAAGGTAAGAAGGATTCCTTTAAGCGGTGGAAAGCTAGTCAGTACGGTTGATAAAAGGGAACACAGGCTGCGGCGAATAAAATGCAAGTCTGTGATCAGGCAGGCAAAAAGGGAATATGAGGAGCATATTGCAAAAAACATGAAGACCAACAATAAAAATACATTAGAAGCAGGAAACCAGCCAGGGAGGCAGTGGGGCCTTTGGATGACGAAGGGGTAAAAGGATTACTGAAGGACAACAGGGAAATGGCTGAGAAGCTGAATGCATTTTTGCCTCTGTCTTCACTGTGGAAGATGAGAAGTGCTTGGCCAACTCCAGAACCGCTGATTTCGGGAGGGGTGTTGAAAGATTTGAGTCAGATTGAGGTGACGAGAGAGGAGGTCCTATGACTGATAGCTTAAAAACTGATAACTCACCAGGCCCAGATGGCATACATCCGAGAGTTCTGAAAGAACTCAAATGTGAATTTGTGGATCTCCTGATAAAAATATGTAATCTTTCATTAAAATATGGCTCCATTCCTGAGGATTGGAAGGTAGCTAATCTCACTCCCATCGTTAAAAAGGGTTCCAGAGGAGATCCGGGAAATTACAGGCCAGTCAGTCTGACATCGATACCAGGTAAGTTGGTGGAAACCATTATTAAGGAGAGAATTAGTAGGCATACTGATGAACAAAAACTATTGAGGCAGACTCAATATGGGTTCTGGAAGGGAAGATCTTGTCTCACTAACATTTTTTTTTAACAAGCAAAGCTTATTTTATTAAAAATTTTCAAATGTTTAACAGAGCAATACAAACATTGTCAACCTGGTGAGCTACATTAAAAAAGCATTCTAAAAAAAACCCCAAACCAGTTTAATAATACATTTTAATGTGCCCTTATACTATCTTTGAGGGACCCAATAGATGTTGTTTTCCTTGACTTCCAGGAAGCTTTTGATAAAGTTCCTCATCAAAGGCTCCTAAGCAAGCTCAATAGTCAGAGGATAAAAGGATCAAAAACTGGCTAATTAATAGGAAACAGAGAGTGAGTATAAATGGACAATTTTCTCAGTGGAGGGTAGTAAGCAGTGGGGTACCACAGGGATCAGTACTGGGTCCGATGCTTTTGAACTTGTTCATTAATGATTTGGAGTTGGGAGTAAGCAGTGAAGTGGCTAAATTTGCAGATGACACTGAATTATTCAGGGTGGTGAAAACCAGGGAGGATTGTGAGGCACTCCAAAGGGATCTGTCGAGGATAGGCGAGTGGACATCAACATGTTCAATGTGGCCAAGTGCAAAGTGAGGCACATTGGGGCCAACAATCCTAACTATAAATACATGTTAATGGGGTCCGAACTGGCGGAGACTGACCAAGAGAGAGATCTTGGCGTCATAGTAGATAACTCACTGAAAATGCCAAGACAGTGTGCAACTGCAATAAAAAAGGCCAATCCTATGCTGGGGATTATTAGGAAGGGAACTGAAAACAAATCAGCCAGTATCATAATGCCCCTGTATAAATCGATAGTGCTACTTCATTTGGAATACTGATGGCACCTGGTATTTTTGGCACCTGGTATTTTTGGCCACTGTGTGACAGAGTGCAGGACTGGATGGGCCGTTGGCCTGATTCAACATTGGCTTCTCATGTTCTTGCTGGATCCAACCCATGACCAGTGACACAGTGGATATACCTTTCTAAATCAGCCCATGGAACAAGCATATGGAAAAAGTCCAGATGTTTCATGCGTGATAAACTGACCTCTGCATGACGATGAACGTGTTGATCATGTACTCCTCTTCATTCTTTGTTTTCTGCAACTCCTCTGCCAAGATGTCACTCATGGTACACTGGAGCAGGTAAGGGACTTCCACGTTACGGTCTCCGTCAAAGACTCCGTAGAGGGCCTCCCTGTTCTCACAGAAGTTGTTGGCGGAAAGAGCTGCCACGCAGAGCCTGCGGGGAAAGAGGGATAAAGGACGCCCAAAGACATAGCTTAGCAAGCAGGCGCTTCCCTTGAAAGTCTGCCACAAGACTATCAACACCCCCCCCCCCAATTTATGAAGCACGCAGAGAAATCAGTTTCAACACAAGCGTGTTGGTCTTTTGCAGCCCAACAGGGAAAATGCATAAGCTGAAATTAAATCCATTAAATGAAAACTTGGATTGCTCTACATAAACGGCATACAATCAGCAGGGGGGCGAGAGAGAGCATTTTTGGCTGGTTGGCTTGATACACAAGAAACAGAAGAAGAGAGACCCACACTGGCTTAATGCCAGGACACCTACACCACAGAGAGCGTGGCCGCAGGCCCACGTGGGACTGCACAGAAGCCACAATGTTGAACATAGCAAATCATGTTTCTTCCTGTTTGTTCTTCCTCTGACTGCAACAGGCCCAAATTATTTAGAGACAGAGATGGGGAAAGTTCCAAGTCTAGTATCAGGACTGCCCAGGGTTGGGAGGCGGGGCAGAGCAGGAGATGACTTGGGGCCCAAAACTCAGGGGGCCCTGGCCACTCTGGGGGCCCAAGGAACTGGGCAAGTGTTTCCCTGCGGCGTTTGGATTGGGTCTGTGTACTACGAGGAACGGCCCAGAAGGAATTTCTGTCTAGGGCCCACAGCGGCTTTCAGCAGCCCCCACTAGGACCAAGGAGGCCGAGGGTTCGAATTCTACGGCAGCCATGAAGTCCAGCTGCCAAAGATGCCGTCCAGAGTTGCAAGACATGTAATGGTAACTGGAGTAAGGAAGGGATCAGGGGGTGAAATCGATTCTCTTTTCTCTTCCAGAAGCACAGCTCCGTTGGGAAAAGGGGTCGAATGCTTCCCCTTCTCCCCCCCCCCGGCTCCATCCCACTGACCTGGATCCTGTAACCCTAGGAATGACTGTGGGGGAGGGGAGGCAGAAGGGGCTGCAAGAACCGAGAGGAACACGGGAAAGCTTCTGTGCATAGATGGCTGCATACACGCCACCACCAGCACGATGAATTATCCTGGACAAACCACGGGGGAAGGGAGAGGGATAATTTTTGGCTGGTTGGCTTGATACACAAGAAATAAACAAAAAGAGAGAGACCCACACTGGCTCAGTGCCAGGACACCTACACCGCAGAGCGTAGCAAATCCTGTTTCTCCCCGTTTGTTCTTCCTCTGACTGCAACAGCGTACTGCTGACTCTCGAGCTAGCAGCACCCCCCCCCAGCCTCCCCCTCCAAATCCAGTGGCTTATTTGGTACGCAGCAATGAACATGAAGGGATGAAAAGCGGACGCCTTAGCTTAAATTGCATTTAGCCTCTAAACCTCTACGGGAGCTGTCAGAGCTGCTCAATGTGACTATGACTTTGAGTCCCCGGCCCGTTTTAAAGCCACGGTGCCTGGCCGTTTGGATTTTGTTGTTCCCCCCCTCGGACCAACAAAGCACAACCCCGGCCGGGGCTTGATTTGAGCTTCAGAAAAGCCGCAGCCTGGACAAGAGCAAGGCAATTTTAAAGGAGTTATTCAGCCACCAAAGGAGGTCGGGACTGCGTCGGCTTTGTGGCATATTGTTTCAACCGAAATGTCAAGAACCACCACGTACTTTAGCATTTCACACTAGGGTTACGCACACACACCCCTCCTCTTACACTGTAGGCCGCTGCTCTTCCAGCGGCGTATCTGGCTAGCTTAGTAACAATGGGTCAGCAAACTCATACGAAATAGCAGGGGTTTTGCAAACTTGCCATTTGCAAAAAAAAACACACAACCCTTAAATCCCTAAGCTCCAATTTTTCCATTTTCCATGTGAAGAGTTGCCAGTGCTGGGTTATCCTAGGGTTACTGCACTCTTTCAAAGGCATGTGTGGTGCCCTTGGGAGGGGCACGTTCACAGCCTTCCAGGGGCTCACAGCTGGCCACTCCAGAGAACAGAATGCTAGACCAGACGGACCTCTGGAAGCCACAATGAGGCTCTTTTGTGAAGGCACTGGCAATCCTAGGGCTTGAGTTTCCCACACGTGGCCACGGACTCGTTTCCGTGCACGCAGCAACAGTGTGAGGCAAAGCACCCTGGTTTCCTCCCAAGGGCTCATGCGGATATTAGTGGGCCTGCTTTGTCTTGCAAGCGTCTGTTACTGAGCCTCCCTGCCGACACCATCCTTATCTTTTTCTGGCCCGGATTCAGGAACATGGGAATTGGCTAGTCATGGGGTCGTGGGGCCAACTTTGCAGCCAAATGGGAGGGGGGAGACGGGAGCGGTGTTGTCATCTTTTAGAGGGTTTCAGCAAGTGCCCTGATTGGATGAGAATGATCACCTGATGCCAGATGGCAAAAGGCTACATCTAGGCCGTAGCCAGGCCAGCTTTGAGACTTCAACAGGACAGTGGCTCTAACGTTGACAGGCTCCGTTGCAATGGACAGCTACGTAGAAAACGCCTGAGCCTCTACCTTGGACTCCGATGTTTAGAGAGTGGGCCATCTAGTATTAGGCAGGAAAGTTAGCTTTGTTATTTTCTTGCTGCAGGGCTGTTAAGAGATTGTGTTGTCTAAAGAATATATTACTCTTTAAGACATTTAATAAACCTTCATATATTTTACCAAGGCTGGTTGGTTTCTTGCACCCACTCAGACTCGAGAGCCAACTTCTACCTCCAGGCTGTGCCTGCTTCCCCAAGAGGGGGTGGCTCAGGGGAGCTGCCTGCCCAAGAGGGGGTGGCCTCGGGGTCCTTGGCAAACAGGAACGCTGTGTTGATCTTCTAGGGGGCTACTGGACGCGGATTTGGTTCAGCAAAAGGAACGGTGTCCGTTCTGAGTGGTCACCAATTTCAAACGGAGCCTGGCAGAAGGAGCTGAACAGGTAACTCCCCTCACAAGCAGAATTATCCGGGGGCCTGAATCGGGCTACCAGACAGCATACCTAACCTGATAGCGAAGCCGACTCCAGCAGAACCCTAACCCTGATTTTCATACTGATACAGCAAAGTGAGGACAAAGAGCCTTTCTGCCTGTGCCGAGCACTTACTTGTTCTTCACCCCCGAAGCTTCAGTGAACCCGTGGCTCCACACGGCCGGCGCTCCAGATGCGTCCCCGGCGGACGGCTGGTCGATCTTGAAACAACGGATGTTGCTATAATGAGAAACAACAGCCCCCCCCAAAAAAAAGAATGAATACTTCAGAAGTCAAAGGAGAGAGTCTCGCATCCTTCCCGCTTCTCTTTTCCCACTGTTATCTGCTATGATTCAAGTGGCTTGACAAAAGCGTGTTCAGGGTGGCCACCCAGGCATCTACATATACAACCAGGGAGGGACAAGCACCAGCCTAGAAGGAAACGGGCCTTCTGCTGTATGGTGAGATCTAACAAATCAAAAAGGGGGGGGAGAACCAAATTAACACTGCCTGAAACTTGCATTGCATGTAAATACATGGGAGTTTTCAAGGCAAGAGACGGAGGAGGAGACTGGATTTAAACCCCACCCTTCACTTGGAGTCTCAGGGCGCTTTACAAACTCCTTTCCCTTCCCCTCCCCACAACAGACACCTTGTGAGGTAGGTGGGGCTGAGAGAGCTCTGACAGAAACTGCTCTTTCAAGAACAGCTCTGACAGGACTATGGCTTGCCCAAGGTCATTCAGCAGGTGCGAGTGGAGGAGTGGGGAATCAAACCTGGTTCTCCCAGATTAGAGTCTGCACACTTAACCACTACACCACTCCCCTGGTTGGCCATTGCCTGCCTCTGCATCGTGACCCTGGTGTTTCTTGGAGGCCTCCCACCCAAATGCTGATCAGGGCCAACACTGCTTAGCTGCTAAGATGTAATGCGACAGGGCTAGCCCGGACTATCCAGGTCAGAGAATCCCTTGGTACACACAGATGGAAATGAAGGTCGTTTTCTAGTTTCTGGGACACTTGCAACAAGTGCCTGAATCCAGCTTTCCAGCAGGGACCCAGCCTCCCTTTCATCTAAAGCAGAGGCGTCAAACTCGTTTGTTACGAGGGCCGTATCTGATGTAAATGTCACTTTGTTGGGCCGGGCCACATGTGCCATAAAATGTAATACGAGGTACCAGAGATATAAACTTTACAAAGATGGTTTCAGATGCCGAATGGCAATAGCAGGCTTGATTGGATTAGGTGTGATATGCAGAGGGGTAGTAGGCAGGGAGTCACCCAGATCCTAGTCCAGCACTCTAACCACTGCAGGACACTTGCTCTCAAGTGTGTATGTGTAAGTGTGTTTGTGTGAGGGAGAGGGGCTGAAAGTCACCCAGGATTTGAACCTGAGCCACCTAGATCCTAGTCCAACACTGTAACCACAACACCACACTCACTCTCGATCTTGCTGGGCCATACATCTCATTATGAACTGCTTTCCCAAACATCTTTTTAACTATGTTTTGGCTGGTTTTAATAGCCTGATCTGGATAGCCCAATCTCTTCAGATCTCAGAAGCTAAGCACGGTTAGCCCTGGCGAGTATTTGGATGGGAGACCTCCAAGGGATACCAGGGTCATGACAATGGCAATGGCCAACCACTGCTGAACTTCTTTTGCCTTGAAGACCCTACAGGGTCACCGTAAGTCAGCTGTGACTTGACTGCACTTTCCTCCACCACCACCACCCATATTCCATAATTACCCAAACTGATTTTGGGCTGTAAAACTGGAGGTGAGATAAAACATGTTTCCAGTAATCCACCAATTTTTGAACACTTTTGTCATTGCAACGTGTTGCATTTGGTGCCCACTCAACTGGAGGCTTTCCTCCTATATCTTGTTCACATGCAGATCTGACTTCTCAGCTCTTATCCCAGTATAAACCATATCCAGGGTAACTTAAGAACGTAAGAGAAGCCAATGTTGGATCAAGCCAAATGGCTCATCCAGTCCAACACTCTGTCACACAGTGGCCAAAAATCCCAGGTGCCATCAGGAGGTCCAGCAGTGGGGCCAGGACACCAGAAGCCCTCCCACTGCTGCCCCCCCAAGCACCAAGAATACAGACCATCACTTGCCCCAGACCGAGAGTTCCTATCTATACCTTGTGGCTAATAGCTACTGATGGACATCTGCTCCATATCGTTATCCAATTCCCTCTTGAAGCTGTCCATGCTCGTAGCCACCACCACCTCCTGTGGCAGTGAATCCCAGGTGTTAATCACTCTTTGGGTGAAGAAGTACTTCCTTTTATTTGTTCTAACCCGACTGCTCAGCAATTTCATTGAGTGTCCACGAGTCCTTAGCATGCTGTATTAGTCTTGGGATGTTTGCACAACTCACATTAATCTTTTTTTTTTTTTTTTTTTTTGGGGGGGGGGGTTTCTTCCGAACATGGGAAGCAATGGAAGGGGATTCTTCACTACACCATGGGATTGAAGTTCAGGGTTAGGTGGGCAGACAAATACTCATGTGTGTGGGCGGGATGTGTGTGTCCTAACTGACTTCCCTGCACTTACTTGGAGTTCCCCAGCTTGTAAAGCCAGCAATACAGCTCAGTGCCAGAACACCAGAAGGCCTGCTTCCTCCAGTAAGAACCTGCCCAATTTCCACAGCCCTGTTTCAAAAGCCCTTTTATGGGTGTTGCCAACACCTTCTTTGGCAGCAACCAGGGAAAAGTGCTTTTTCAGTGATGGTCGTTGGCAAAATTCCATGCCAGGAAAAAGAAAACTGTGAAGTGCCACAGTGTTATCAACATACAGATGCCAGGCTAAAAATGTTTTCATCGAGGTCTTTAAATGCACTTTCTGCTGCGTTGGTAATTATTTGCTGAACTGACTTGCTTACCGTTTTCCTTCATAGTTTTGGTTTCGCAAGTCTGACATTAAGGCACGTTATTTATGATAATCTCGGTCTATTTTATTCCGTGAGCCACTCTGAAAATCTGTTCTGGACATATGTGTTTTTAAGCAAACAAGCACTTCCTTACTACCCTGTCTCCACATGGGGCTGTGATTTAGAACTTTTGTAGCTCACGCCCTCCAACCACGTACCTGAACTTTAAGAGGGAAAACCTTCAGAACTGCTCTGCCCCAGGGTGCCTGTGGGTGCCATCACATCCATGAAACAAGCAAGCACTGTATGAATAACATAGACCAAAGAGTGCCCAAGTAATATATACAAAAGTGAAAATGTTTATATAACAAAATAACAAAATACTAGCAGGGAATAACAAGGAACCACATGTATCAGAAGCCTTCAGAACAGTATATACAGGCAAACACCCAATCCTTATATTAAAACAATCAAAACCGGGCACCCGATCAGCAATAGAACATTTTCTTGTATAGTCGGCAAGCCTCTGCGACTTGCCGACTATACAAGAAAATGTTCTATTGCTGATCGGTTTTGGCTGTTTTAATATAAGGATTGGGGTTTTGACTGTATATACTGTTCTGAAGGCTTCTGTACATGATGAGTGCTTTATGAAGTAAGATGAAGTTTTTGAAGAAGAGCTATCGAAACGAAGATTGAAATCCGGAGTCTTCGTCCTGTGTCTTCTGTTTCCTCTGTACTACTTATGTACTTGTGTATTACATGATGTAATTTTGCTATTACTGATACATGTGGTTCCTTGTTATTCCCTGCTAGTATTGTGTTATCTTGCTATATAAACGTTTTCACTTTTGTGTATATTACTTGGGCACTCTTTGGCCTGCGTTATTTATACAGTGCTTGCTCGTTTCATGATTTCAGTGTACTGCGTTATCACACTTGTTTTTCTATTGTCCTTGATATGGTGCCATCGCATCCCCCAACGCCTTTTCTGCTGCTCGCCAAGCGTTTTTAGAAAGTGGATGGGGGCCACGTAGGGCTTTCTCCTAGCAAGGCTTCTGACTAGCTGTGTAGGTTTTCAAAAACGTTGCTTTGGCATCAGCTGCCGCCACAGCACAAGGATCTTCACTGTGTGACCGAAGGTAAGCTGTGGCAATCACTCTGTTGTCAGCTCTGCCTCCTGTGGCGGCCATTTGGTGGCTGCACCCGCCACACTGCGTCAGAATCCCAAAGATGCCCACAGGCTCAGAAAGGCTGGGGGACCCCCTGCTCTATCCCAACGACTCTTTAAATGCCTGGATTCCAAAAAGCAAGTTGGGAACTTGCCAGGAGAGATTTTTAAAGATGGCAGTTCCCTGTGCGCGTACAATTCCTGCTCCCCGCCAGCAGATTCCCACTTTTAAAGAGCTCTCGCAGTCAGTGCTCCCTCTAAGCTGTGGAGTCTTGTGAGCAAAGATTCTACTTTGTGAGCTGCTGGCGTTAAAAGTTGTGAGCGAGCGATTTGGCTTCTGCATAAATTCGTTTGCTCTGGAGCCCTCCTTCCTGAGCTAAGACAAAAATATGTGATCTGGAGGCTAAAGAACTGTGAGCTAGCTCACACTAACTCAGCTTAGAGGGAACACTGCTCACGGTCCAGTCCCAAAATTGTTCCTTGAACAGAGTTTAGCGGGAGGTTTAAGGGTTTTGTGGAAGCGGCTTATGAGGGGGGCAATGCTTAAATTCAGATCTGTCCGTCCTCCAGACTGCAACCCTAGCGCGACAGCACAGAAAGCACACCATCCCGTGAGACAATGAACCACATTCTGGATGTTGGCATAAGGATATACCCATCGCCAGTCACAATCAATGCTAATGCCAGTGAGTCGCTTCACATCCACATCAGCCAGATAGCTTTCTTGGAAGCTAGGAGATGACGACTCAGGAGCTAGCCAAGTGTGAGAAGGAATGTCTGTCTTGAGAAAACAGCAGACCAACTTTAACCTGAGGACTCTGATGCTTGAGTACACAATACCGTTATTTGCAGATTCCAAAACTGACCAGACAGAGGCCTCCTGCTTTCCCACATTCCCAAGTCTGTCAGGTGCAAATTCACCTTTGTCATCAAACTGAGCTGATAAGACTGAACCCATCCCTGATTTTGATGATCTCTCATCCTGTCCCCCCGTCCCCCCCACTCCCAACTGGGCACTGCGAACGACGGCCATTCAGCCATCAGAATAAATCAACTGAGCCCATCACGGTTCTATTAATTGTATACTGAAAACTGCATGCTTCTTCAATGTAATTTAACTATCTCAGTTTTATTCTTCTCCATTTCCAAGAACCTCTTCTTGGGTGACACAATTTAACCTCTGGTGTGAACTGCAGGCATTCCAAGTAGCAGGCAGCTTAATGTGGCCTTTGGAAAGAGCCCAGCACGGCTTAATTCATGAGGAACTGCTCTACGCTTGCTTGCTTTTGGTATAGCAACTGCTTAAAAAATATCCCAGTTGTGCAATTAGTCCTCTACGGAGGTCCAACCACTGACACACCTCCTGTGGAAAACGGCAAAGGAGCACTAACGGTTAAAAGCAGCCAGCAAAAAGACCTCCAGGTCTTCTGGGAAGAGGAGGGACAAAATGTACTGCTCTTTCCTTCATGCTCCGTCCTCTCCTTCCTGAGCGGCCAAGCCAGCGAGTGTCAGGGGAACCACCCCCGCCCCAGTACAATATCATGCCCAAGTACGAGCAATTTACTTTTCCTCATATAAAGGAACGGCAGCTGCTCGAAAGGGGGAGAACAAAGGCTCGTGGTCAGGTACATTATTGGTTGAGAACAAGATCTGCCCCCCAAGCGACCCCAATTCTGGAGTAAGGAACTAGACTGATCTTCTTTCAACTCTGTCCCATGCCATACAGCTGCATTTAACTATGCGGCTGCATTTGATTCCCGACAGCGCCCTCTGAGTTTTCACGGAAAACAAATGTGGAAGCCATTAGTGTGGTGTAGTGGTTAAGAGCGGCAGACTCTTATCTGGAGAACCCACTCCTCCTCCCCATGAAGCCGGCTGGGTGACCTTGGGCCAGTCCCAGTTCTCTCAGAGCTCTCTCAGCCCCATCTTCTACCTCACAAGGAGCCTGTTGTGGGGTGAGGAAGGGAAGGGCAATTGTAAGCTACTTTGAGATTCCTTAGGGTAGAGAAGTCAAACAAACTTCAGCGGACAGCGGAAGACAGGAGGGCCTGCCGTGATCTGGTCCATGGGGTTGCGAAGAGTCGGACTCGACGGTGCGACTGAACAACAACAACAAAGGTAGAGAAAAGGGGTATAAAAACCAACTCTTCTTCCTTTTCTTCTTCAATGAAAGCCGCTGAGAATCAAGCCAGCCCTTTACCTAACCTGGGTTCGGACTCTAAGGCAGCGTCCACACATCACTGGGCCCTGGGCTCTCACTGAAAGTCAGCTATCCCTTCCAAATGGATCGTCCTGTGTGGCTAAGGCAATCCAGTTGCAAACAAATGCTAGAGTGCAACGAGAGAATAATACCCACCAATGTATGGATGCAGCCTAGGTTATGGCAGCACATGACCAAATCTTGAGCAAAAGATCTCCACGTACAAAGCCCTCCACGGCCTTGGCCACTCTCATTTGCAGGACTGCCTCTCTCTCTATAACCCGCCGTGACAACTGTTAGCCCCGATGCCATTATGGGGCTTTGCTATGGACTGTTTGCTGTTGCCACATGGTCTGTCTAGACTGTAAAATGGATGCCAAGGTAGAAGCCCATAGAGAAAGGAAAAAGCTGTCTTTTTACTCTGAGGGACTCCATTACATACCTGCTGCATGTCACATACACGGATTAAGGGCCATACAGCAGACAAAGGACTTTTCCTCTGCCAGTGCATGAAGGGATTACCCAGTCAAGCATTCAAATTGTTAACGACCCTTCCTGATGCTAATTAGGGACAATCAGGGAAGTCTCCCACCTTTTGTTTACCTGGCCAGCAAGTCCTATAATCCATTCAACTAGACACCCAACACCTGGCTTCTATTGTTAAATCCAGACCCTGCCTCTCTGGAAGCCCATTGGTCAAACCTAAGGTCTGCCTCTACTGACATCACACACCCCTGGGACCCCAGATTGGCCCAGGTAATCTTTTGTTCTCACCTGAGACCAGCCCCCAGGGCCACCCATTGGGCTGCATTGTCTTACAGTGGGTATATCCCAGCATACACATGGCCTCAGACCGTGTGTGTCTCTGCCATGAGCCAAAATGGCAGCCCACCCCTGAACCCTCTGGGTTTAGGCCACAATCCTTCTTCATGGACTTCTGCACATCTGACAGGTAGTATCACCTCTCCATAAGCCATCAATCCCCTCTGCTTTCTTAGTTCTATTTTATGTGTGTGAATGTTTGAATACTGTTTGTGTGTTTGTGAATGGATAAATAAGGATTATATTCAGTAAAATAATATTTTATTAATTATACCTGGTCTCTGTGTCTTTTACTGGGAACCATTACAGACTAGCAGCATTCTCTGTATATACAGGCGAGAATCCAATAATAATAATAATAATAAACCAATTGCTATATTTAAAATAGAGCAATTTGGCTAACACAACTTTGCTCACGTCAGCAAGGGCTACTGCAGGTGCCGACCTGCAAATGGGCAAAGTCAACAACTGCCGGAACACAGTGCCTTCTCCGCTGTGGCCCCCGCCTTGTGGAATGGCCTGCCCAAGGAGGTCAGGAAAGCTCCCCTGACTTTCCACAAACCAGCAAAACTGAACTATCCAGGAGGGCTTTTCTGCGATGGTAACACAGTTGCCCTGTACAAAACGGTTTTTACAAACTTGTTCGGATAAATGATATGAGATAGTGGTCCATACTGTTATGGAAAGCTTATTGTGACTTCTTGGGTGACTTCAATGTCCATGCCGATGATGCGGCCTCTACGTAGGCGATGGACCTGGTGATGTCCATGGCGGTGCTAGGACTCTCCCGGTATGTAAGGGCCCCCACTCACTGCGGTGGGCACACACTTGGTTTGATCTTCGCGGTGGGGGTCACAGTGGACCAGATCACCGCTACAGCAGTGCCCTGGTAGGACCACCATGCCCTGAAGGCCCGTGTGAATATTTCACCCTGACCCGTTTGGGCGGTGAGCATATTTTAGCTTACCCACGGAGCCAAACAGACCCTATGTGACTTCAGGTGGCAATGTGAGAACTGATGCCCCTTGGTGGCTTGTTGGATGAGACTGTAGAGGATTGGCACAGCTGACTCTCGGCAGCCATCAACGAGACTGCTCTCTGACGCCCTCTGAACCCGTGCTCTAGACTGGCTCTTTGGTTTGCCCAGGAGCTGAGGCTGATGAAGCAAAGGCTCAGACAGCTCAACAGTCAGTGGCGATGCGCCCGTGACAAAACTACAAGAGCATCCTATAGGACATTTATGGGATACTATGAGATGGCAGTCAAAGCCACAATGGCATCTGCGAGCTCACACCCAGCCCAATTATTTACAACGATTCGGTCCATAACTACTCTGCCACAAGGCAGACCAAATGCTAGGGAATTGGACATTGGCTGCAAGGCCTTTGTGAGCTATTTTGCAGATAAAGTCTTGTCACTCCGTCATGACCTCCCTTCCACAGTTGAGACAGCGAGTGAACCCGAGTCTCCATTCACACCTTCTAGTTAGGTTTTGGATTATTTCAATCCGCTCAGCCTAGAGGAAGTTAATTACTCTCAGCTGTGTGCCCTACCACTTGCAGCCTCAACCCATGCCCGTCGTGGCTAATTAAAGCTGGCTGCGATGGGCTATGAGGTGCCCTAAGGGAGATCATCAACAAGGCCCTCTCTGAGGGACTGTTCTCTAGGGCACTTAAGGAAGCAATGGTATGCCCCCTGGGAGTGCTCTTGGATGCCTCCCTACCAATGAAGGCTCAAGTAGCAGCCACTGCTAAGTCAGCCTTTTACCATCTTTGGCTGATTAGGCCTTAAACTCAATGACTTGGCAACAGTGGTCCATGCGATGGTCTCCTCGAGACTAGAATACTGTACTGCTCTCTACATGGGGCTGTCCTTGTCCCAAATCCAGAAGCCTACATACCTGAGCCTTTCCCCACATGTTCCCCAAAGAGCACTGTGTTCAGCGGTCTCAAAACCATCTGGCCCTCCTGGGTCCCAAAGATGCCAGGCTGGCTATGACCAGGGCCAGCGCCTTTTCGGTGGTGGCTCTACACTGGTGGAATGAGCTCCTAGAAGACATCAGGGCCCTGTGGGACCTCCTACAGTTCCGCAGGGCCTGCAAGACAGAGCTCTTCCACCAGGCATTTGACTAAGGAGCCACACCCTAGGACCCTCTGCCCTGGTATTACCATTGGCAGCCTGTGCATCGCCAGCACGAACAGATCGAGATAGTTCTAACATCAGTGCTGATTGTATTCCATTAGGCTTGATCTGTTATGAAGGCGATTTGGTATTATGTCTAATTAATAACATTGCATGCTAGCATTTTACAATTGTTTTTAGAAATGTTTTGTTTTTAGCTGTTCTAAATTTTTATGTAAGCTGCCCTGAGCCTGCCTTGCTGGGGAGGGCAGGGTATAAATCGAAATAATAACAACAACAACAACAACAACTGGCCCACAAATTATTATTTGATTAAATGGCCTAATAACAACAACAACAATAACTCATTATTATTATTATTATTATTATTACTATTATTACTGCTATTATTATTATCATCATCATCATCATCATCATCATTATTATTATTATTGTGTACCACTTAATTAAGATTGCTGGGGAAAAGATCAATAACCTCAGATATGCAGATGATACCACTCTGATGGCAGAAAGTGAAGAGGACCTGAAGAGCCTCTTGCTCAGGGTGAAAGAGGAGAGCGCAAAAGTGGGCTTGAAGCTCAACATCAATACAACTAAGAGCATGGCATCTGGCCCCATCACTCCTTGGCAAATAGAAGGGGAAGTCGTAGAAGTAGTGACAGACTTCACATTCCTGGGATCCCAGATCACTGCAGATGGTGACTGCAGCCATGAAATTAAAAGACGCCTGCTCCTTGGGAGGAAAGCGATGGCAAATCTAAACAGCATGATAAAAAGCAGAGACATCACCCTGAGAACAAAAGTCCGCATGGTCAAAGCAATGGTATTCCCCGTAGTAATGTATGGCTGCGAGAGTTGGACTGTAAGGAAGGCCGAGCACCAAAGAATAGATTCTTTTGAACTATGGTGCTGGAGAAGACTCTTGAGAGTCCCTTGGACTGCAAGGAGATCAAATCATTCAATCCTAAAAGAAATCAATCCTGACTGTTCCCTGGAAGGCCAGATCCTGAAGTTGAAACTCAAATACTTTGGCCACCAAATGAGAAGGGAGCACTCACTGGAGTAGACCCTGATGCTGGGAAAGATTGAAGGTCAAAGAAGAAGGGGATGGCAAAGGATGAGATGATTAGACAGTGTCATCGATGAAATTGAGCAAACTTCAGCGGACAGCGGGAGACAGGAGGGCCTGGCATGATCTGGTCCACGGGGTCGCAAAGAGTCGGACTCAACTGTGCGACTGAACAACAACAACAACCACTTAATGTGTCACATGAATACTTAGGCTATGTCCCATGTCTTTCTGGTGGTTCCAGACTTCTAAAATCTTAATGCATCGGCTACTGAATGTTCCATTTTGTTGACCGGACTGACTCATTATGCGTAATCCGCTTGGAGTCCCTAAGGGAAAAGTGGACTACAAATAACATAATAAATAAATATAAGCAGATGAGTGGAGCGACACTAGAAGTGAAAGAAGACACGGGTTTGATGAATGGCGCAGACTGAGAAGAAGGGAATTGGTAACACACAGCATAGTATGTCCAAGATGGGCCAGGACAAGCTTTTGAAAGAAAAGTGAACTACAGTAGGAAAGGCCCCAGTTTCCAGGTAGCAGCGCTGGAGCGAGTGTAATTCAATCAAGGGCATGTTTGTACAAGCTCAGTCCGGGTGGCTGAGAGGCAATCCTTATGTTTACAAGAGGGAGAAAGTGATCGCCGAAAGAGAAGGCAAGAAGATATGAACTTGCTGACAGTTTTACCCTTTGGAACCGGCACGTTATGACGGTCATTAAAGGCTTATGGTTCAGCTCCCAACATGGGAGCGCTTGCAGGAGGAGGAGGAGGAGGGATGCCTCCAAACCATTTGCGTGTGCTACAAGAAAGGGCGATTGTGCAATGCAGGGAATAATTAAAAAGCAGCCACTTATCTCCCTCATGCTCAAATGACAGCAATAAAATTTTCAGCCCGGTAGACCTTGGTCACGTCAGGCTCGGGGGCAGGAGTCAACCGAATTTAAATAGCCCCCGGCCAGAAAGGTCGAAGGGAGCAAGCTGACATGCCTCACGCTCCTCTTTTTTGTCGAAAACTTATTGATATGATATGCAAGTGGGAGCTGCCTACATTGTACCTCTTTAAATAAGAACTCAGGGACTTGTTTAAGGACACAAGCAGGGCCCTGCTGGATCGGACCACTGGTCCATCTAGCCCAGCATAGTGTTTCAGATTGCGGCCAACCAGGACCTGATTGGTATAAGAATATCTTTGCCACATTTGCATACAGGACTCCCCCAAAAGACTTTGATTAAATGGTCATTCCTTGGCTTTTGTGGAAAGGAGTGCTCCCATCTACCATTAGTGTGTGTGTGGGGGGGGGACTGTCCTCTCTTTAAACAAAGCTCTACAGTGTTTATATTCTTAACTCTCTGTACCCTCAACACTGCCTGTTCGACTGTGATTTGCTTAACGAGACAAGAGATAGTTGGAGAAAACCTTATATTCAGGACTCTTTAAGTGTGAACTGGATGATTTGAGGTTTCCTTTAGCAGGGGTGGATTTTAATATTACAATGGCAGTTGCCAATTTCTTTTCTGAGTTGATTAAGCTTAAAAATTATTGATTTATTAATATCATATAGACATGTGTATTAAATAATTTTTCTTCTTTTTTTAGTCTTAGTGTGATGCCGTTCAGAATGGAACTGGCTGTAAGAGCAGTGTCCTTAAAGTAAGTAACTCTCTATTCCCTCTTTTGCAAGAAACCTCAGACCGTCTTACCCTCCACACTGCCTGCCCTGAGAGAACAGCTCCAAGAGAACTTGTAACTGACCCAAGGTCACACCTGCCTGATGTAGCCTTGGAATACTCTAAGGGTGGACAGGACAAGAGCCAGTCGGGACAACGCTGGTCCAAGAATGGACCGAGAGCTGAAAGCAGCATCTGAGGCCAAAGGTCCTCCCCTCAGCCACATGGCCTGCTACAGCTGCCTGTGAGGGATGGGACCAGGCCCCCCCCCCAGTGAAGCAAACCGTGGAAAAGACCATACGAACAATGGAGAACTGGAGAAGCCACAGAGAATTTCTTGACTTGTGCATTGTCGCATTTGTGAGCTTTGGTTCCAGGAGAAATAATTTGCCAGAAGAATTTCTCGAAACACACAATTTTTGCCTGGGAGGTGTGTTGCGGCATCCTTTTTGAGAGCAAGACAGCCAGCATGATGTTTGCTACGTCTCTTCTTTAAAGCAAAACAGTCACAACACAGAGCCTGGTCTGCATATTCATCTCTGTAACTTTGGACATTTCTTCAAGATTGAATATTGCTATATTTATTGTATATCTCTTGTTAATTATAATAATCAAGTTGTTCTAGGGTATTTATTGTATATGATAAGTATATGACTTAATTAATTAACGAAGCGATAGTAGTATATTAGAATCGTATGTTTTTGTTCGCACAGTATTTTCCACATTTTGCTCAGCCTTGCCATGTTTCCCATGTGTTTGTTGCTATTCCACCTGGTGGAATCAAGCAGTAGTCCCCAACCTTTTTGCTGTGGTGACCCACACGTTCAGATTTACTTGGTGTGGAGGCTCATTTGAAGAACCAGAAAAGCCACATGAACACATGAAGCTGCCTCAAGCTGAAGCAGATCCTGGGTCCATCTTAGTATTTCCTGCTAAGACTGGCAGCAGCTCTCCGGGGTCTCAGGCAGAGGTCTTTACGTCATCTACTGCCAGATAACTGGAGATGCCAGCAACTGAACCTGGGACCTTCTGCATGCCAAGCAGATGCTCTGCCATTGACCTACGGTCATAAACCATTAAAACGAAAAGATTCTGGGGCCCACTTTTCATGGGCTTTGCAACCCATTTTTGTGTCAAGAACTGCCAGAATAGGAGACACTGGAATCGTCCCCCTGGAGGAGGAGGAGGAGGAGGAGGAGATTGGATTTATACCCCAGCCTTCACTACCAGAAGGAGTCTCAGAGCAGCTTACAATCTCCTTTCCCTTCCCCTCCCCACAACAGACACCCTGTGAGGTAGGTGGGGCTCTTTTGAGAACTGCTCCTGAGAGAACAGCTCCAAGAGAACTTGTAACAGACCCAAGGTCACACCAGCAGTTGCATGCAGAAGAGTGGGAAATCAAACCCGATTCTCCCAGATTAGAGTCCGCACTCCTAACCACTGCACCAAACTGGTTACACCACACTGAAGGGAAAAGGAAGAACATCATTGAGATGGGAGGCACAACGGCTTGGGAAGACTGGGATATTTGTGTTGGGACGGGGCCTTCTGGCACTTTCTTCTGCCCTCTGCCTTGGCTAGCAAACTTGTCAGTCATTTAGCAAGTACATCAATAAAGGGGGGGGAGGGAGAGAGGGTTATGGTAAAAAAAAAAGGGCACCTGATGTTTGTGTACAGGATGTTATGTGCTACTTAAAGTGTTTTGCGTAGCCTTCTGCCTACTGTGTAATAAAGCCAACTGTTTCTTACTTCAACAGCTCCAGGGTCTTGTGATCCAGGACAAGTCTGGGGTTTCCAGTCAGGTCTAGTTCCTGCAGCTTTGGAGGCAAGTTTTCGGGTAACGTGACTTCAGTCAGCTCATTGCAGCTCAGATCCACACACTGCGGGCAAGGAAGGAGGAGAAATGTTTTAGTTCTCAGTCACGTGGGCCTCGTGGTCATTTTTAGCTGAACGGGACAGCATAAGACAAAGGCCCCGCTCTTTAACCGCTGAGGCGGTCTGGTCAGGACTTATTTGGGAGAGGGGTGGGTGGAGTGGTGTGGGGGCTCACATGACAGAAACTCCCTCACCCCCCCAAAAAAATCCCAACACACAGAAAAAGTAGCCTGAGAGCAAGAAAGACAGATTAGATATATTTGGCATTTTCCCCTGATGCATTTTTCTTGTAATGAACAGTTGTCATGTGAACCTGTACCTGAAGTCTGAACTGGTACAGTCTGGACACCGCTCTAACCCCCTGTCCTGTCCTCGTAAGCCAAAGACTGCCCCTCGGCCTAATTTAAAACGTTTATATCCTGCCTTATTTCTTCAGACACCAGGTGGCTACCAACACAACAGGAAGTTTCAAAGACGCACAAAAAAATGTAAGAGTTCATTAACAAAACTGAAAACGGGCTGGTTAAAAATTCACAGTTTACCCACCACAAATGCCCTTTGAAACAGAACTTCTATATAGAATTTTATAACACCACATCAACCCAAAGCACAAGGCAGGCTTGTAAAAGGCATCACTCCACGCAATAAGCCTTCTGTGATCCACAACAGCATCCCAAGATGTCTTAAAAATGTATACCCCCCCCCTTCTGCATGTTTCAGAACAAGTCCTGGTTTGCCTATCATCTACGATATCAGGGTAATTACTCTCTTTAAGTTAATGGAGCTCATCTTTATTAAGCGAGTTGTAATTAAAAGTTATTAAATAAGTACACAGAAATGGAGCCCTTTGGGAAAGATCCGGCTTGATTTAGGCAAAATTGCCATCACCAACCATGAGCCATTAGGAGAGAGGAGGTTAGGAATGGAAAGTAAGTTTTAAAAGCAAGTTTGCATTTACCAGCACTGCCGGTGATATTCTTAGGCCCAGCAGATCCTATGCTGGGGTACCAAGCTAAAAAAATCTGAAAGCCTATTTCCCCCTCAAATATTACTTGTTTTTCTTAGATTGTAGGGATGTGAAATCATGAAATTTACACCCACTGTTCAAAGGAGCATGACACTTCCTTAAAGGAAAGGCGGGGGGGAAGGTAACCATGAAACAGCAAAAGCATGACAAAGATCTGAAGATGCAGCCCACAGCCATAGCAGAGAATCTGGTGGGAGACGCATGGCTCAAAGACACATACAACCTGCCTAAACCTTGTCTTGTGGCCTTTCGAACTTCTTCTTTAGGATTACGCTGTGGGCCACTCATCGAATAACTTCGTTTTCAGCCACATGGTCAAATGCTTTGGGGTTAGAAATGGACATAGCTCTGCATACCCGAAAGAAGGTATAGCACACGTCCCAGCTATGCTGCAAAAATTGGGGCTGATATGCACAGGAAGGTGGAAGGTCCCTTCTTCCCGAACTGCACTGAGACTATGTATGCTTTATATGCTCCCCCCCCTTGGCGAAATTCCCACACATTTTAAGTCCACTTCATCTTTCCAGGATTCCTCTCCATCTCAGACTGATTTGGGGCAAGATCAGTGGTCATCCATGGGACTGGACAGAACGTGACTTCAATGATCTACACACTGCTGAAATGAACGCGTAAGACACTACGCCTTGATGATCTGAGCATTTCGAAGAAACTTTCCATTTTGGGCTGTTCCACAATACTTACAGGAACTTCTGAGAGATAAACCATTTAAAGACAAAACCCATACCTTGATTTCAGCAAGTTGCATGACTTCCGGAAAGACTTCAATACAATTGGAGTGCGCAATCACAGTATGCATGCGCCGGCAGTTCATGATGGTGGTAGGGATAGATTTCAGTTTATTTCCGCTAACATCAATTTCTTCCAGTTCTTCAAGTTTGGCCATTTTACTACAAAAAGGCAACACGATATATTTTAAGCAAGTTCTCCCAGTCTTGCCCTGACCTGCATACCCCAGGCAAGCCCGATCTCATCAGATCTCAGAAGCCAAGCAGGGTCAGCCCCTGGCTAGTATTTGGACGGAAAACCTCCAAGGAATTCCAGGGGTCGTGATGTGGAGGCAGGCAATGGCCAACCACCTCTGTAACATCTCTTACCTTGAAAACCCTGCGGGGTCACCGTAAGTCAGCTGCCACTTGATGGCAAGAAAGCAACAAAACCCAACTTCCCATCTTAATCTTGGGATGGTGGTTCTAAATTAAGGACCAGTTCCTTCAAAGGAATCACTGCCTCAAAGGAGGAAGACCACATGGCCTAGCTATGCTGCAAAAATTGGGACTGATATGCACAGGAGGCTGGAAGGTCCCTTCCTCCCAAAATGCATGGGGACTCCAGTGTATAACTGCACGTATTCCTTTCCATACCCAGACAGAACAGAGAACAGGTGGTGTGGACAGGGATTGTGGCAGCCGCAGTAAGTGATTGGTTAAGCAGGAGAGGGGAGGAGCAAGACTGGCAGTGCGGCATGAGACTTGCTAGCATGAAAGCGAACAGATATTAGCATATTTTTTAAAAAAACAGAGCTCAGAGTGCAATGGGCCCTCCCCCCTTCATATTACATGTTTTCAGCCATATTTCTTAAAAGTCCAAAACCAAGTAACTCCTCCCACTTGGGGCCACTCCAGCTTGGGAAAACATCATGGGGGAGAGGCAGGAGCCCCTCCCCCCCCACTGCTGTAGTATGAGCCAAATCTGGCTCCTGCAGTCCTTGAGAAAGGAATTCCCTGCAGCCGCTCATTAAAAAGAAACATGATGTCTGGTTTGGCTCTTAAACCACATTGTCGAAATGTAGACTGTAAGCGTGTTGGGGCAGAAGCCCTTTTTTGCTCTTCTTGTGTAAAAACAATGCACATGCTTAACACTGGTGGTGGACAGAAAGGGCTGCCAAGTCACAGTCAACTTATAGCGACCCCAAAGGGTTTTCAAGGCACATTCAGAGGCAGTTTTGCCTTTGCCTGCCTCTGCATCCAACCTGGACTTCCTTAGTGGCCTCCCATCCAGCTACTGACTAGGGCAGACCTTGCTTGGCTTCTAAAATCTAGCTAGCCTGGGCCATTCAGGTCAGAGAATTAGAACGTAAGACCATAAGAGAAGCCATGTTGGATCAGGCCAGTGGCCCATCCAGTCCAACATTCTGTGTCACATGCTGGCCAAGACCCAGGGGCCATCAGGAGGTCCACCAGCAGGGCCAGAACTCCAGAAGCCCCTCCCACTGTCGCCACCCCCCCAGCACCAAGAACATAGACCACCACTACCCAGACAGAGTGTTCCATCTATACCTTGTGGCTAAGAGCCACTCAAGGACCTCTTGCCTCATATGTTTATCCAACCCCCTCTTGAAGCTGTCTGTGCTGGTAGCTGCCCTCACTTCCTGCGGCAGTGAATTCCACATGCTAGTTACTCTTTGGGGTAAAGAAGGACTTCCTTTCATCCATTCTAAACCTACTGCTCATTAATTTCATGAAGTGGCCACAAGTTCTTGTACTGTGAGAAAAAGAGAAAAGTGCTTCTTTCTCTTGCTTTCTCTATCCCATGCATCATTTTGGAAACCTCTGTCATGTCACCCCTCAATCGTCGTTTCTCCAAGCTAAAGAGCCCAAACCTCTTTAACCTTTCTTCATAGGGAAGGCGTTCCATCCCCTTAATAATTTTAGTTGCCCTTTTCCGCACCTTTCCCAGTGCTATAATATCTTTTTTGAGGTGCAGTGACCAGAACTGTCCACAGTATTCCAAATGAGGCTGCACCATAGATTTATACAGGGGCATTATGATGGAGGAGGAGGAGGAGATTGGATTTACACCCCGCCCTTCACTCAGAGTGGCTTGCAAATTCCTTTCGCCTCCCCACAACAGACACCCTGTGAGGTAAGGCAGGGCAGGGCTGAGAGAGCTCTTTCCAGAACTGTCCTTGAGAGAACAGCTCTAACAGAACTATGGCTTGCCCAAGGTCATCCAGCAGCTGCGAGTGGAGGAGTGAGGAATCAAACCCGGTTCTCCCAGATTAGAGTCCGCGCATTTAACCACTACACCAAACTGGCTCTCTGGCTGATTTGTTTTCAATCCCATTCCTAATAATTTCCAGCATAGCATTTGGCTTTTTTATTGCGGTCACACACTGAGTTGACATTCTTTACACTGGATTAACAATATTCTTACAATCGTAACATAAACTGCAGTATTAGTGGTTTCACAAGCCAGAAAGGTCTTCCTACCTTGCAGGAAAGCTCTGGAGGCGATTGTAGGCCATGTGCAAGATCTTTAGATGGGGGTGTCCTGTTAACAAGGGCACGCATTTATCCGTGAGGTGGTTGTTGGTCAAATACAGCTCCTGCAAAATGCTGCGGGTCTCTTCTGAGAGAGTGGCTGGAGGCAGCATTTCCAATTTGTTGGCGGAAGCATTCAGGTACCTCAAGCTGCAAAACAAAGACGTCCGGGATAAAAATGTGCACAGCTAATTCATCGGACTTGATGTTTTAGAATATGTGACCCCGCTAATAAAACTCGTCCTAAGAATTCCAGCCTGAAGGTGGATCAAAACCATGTAGTTCCAGGGACTTTAAATGCATTATAGATCAAGATGGGTAGCAGTGTTAAGTCTGCCTTGTAGCAGTAGAAAAGAGCAAGAGTTCCGTGGCACCTTTAAAGACAAACAAAATTTGTGGCAGGATATGAGCTTTCGTGAGTCGCCGCTCACTTCTTCAGATACAGCTGGAATGGGAGTCCATCTGTCCTATATTCTGGAGACTGCAGTGATTTCAGATGCCGAATGACCTTAGCAGGCAAAGGACAACAGCAAGTGTGACTGGATTAGGTGGTAGGGGGTAGTAGGCGTGGAGAAATCAGCATTGGTAATGAGACAGGAAACCTAGGTCTCGACCAAGTCCAGGAGGGATGCATCGTCTTGAGCTTCACTATCAGTTGCCATTTAGCAGTGTCTCTTTCTAATCTCCCTTCAAAATTCCTTTGTAAGAGAACTGCTACTTTTAGATCAGCAACTGAATGTACTGGAAGGTTAAAAGTGTTCCCCCACTCCCCAAAATACAGGACAGATGGACTCACATTCTAGCTGTATCTGAAGCAGTAAGCAGTGACTTACAAAAACTCATACCCTTGCCACAAATTTTGTTACTCTTTAAGGCGCTACTGAAACTCTTGTTCGTTATGTGTTATGTATTTCTTGTATGGAAAATTATCCAAATAGGAAACAACATGAAAACTATGTGTAGAAATTCATGTGCAATGATTGCACACCATGTGCTGAAGGGGGGAAGACCCCATTGCCTACAGCACCCCTGCACATGCATGTGAAATTTACATGCATGCAATCACATTTTCAGGACAGGCAAGATGTGGCATGAAGTAGCACCAAATACAGCAAAACCATTCTCCAGCTCTATTTTATCTGTTGCAACACAACAACATCACAGCTGAAGAACTGCAAGCAATTCATGACCAGCGAGCATTTCTATAACAAAGGCTTGTCCAATTGCGTTTTCCCTGCACTTAGCATAGTGCGATTGTGTAGATTCTGGCACAGGCAGTTTCCTGACCGTCTCAGCTTTCATGCTAAGCATGCAGTGGTGCTTCTAGTCCACAGGCTCACATATGAAAGCTTGAAATATGTGGGCAGCATACACTGCAAAGACAGAAAAAGCCAGAGAGGGCCAGGGACGGTAGTTCTAGAGGTCAGGAAAGAGAAAGTGTTGACTGCCATGGCCGCATTTTTCCAGCCTGCTATCCAATGCTTTTCTTCCATTGTCTCAAAATAGCCAAATGTTCAGCGTTTAACAAAAATGGAAATTCTTGCAAATGTCATACGTTTAATTTGAGCACATAGCTGAGGGTATCTTTGTACAATATTTAGACCAGCATTGCTGAGAGCAAAGGCAGATCCTTCCACGTACAGAACGTGGGAGCTACTTAGGGGCCTTCTGGCAGCTCCGTTAGGATTCCAGGAACTCCAGCTATTTTGACATCACAGGGCCTCATGGTTGCGGGGGGGGGGGATGCGTGCCTCTTGAGCTAAGAACGCAAAACAAATCCTGACACCATTTCTTAAAAAAGTAAAGTGTGAATCCATTGTGTTTTACAAGTGGCAGCTCCACATTACCTACATTCCTCCCCCCCTTCCCAACACTACCACCAAGGACCAACTTTAGGTATTCATGCTTGAAGGTGACAATTTTCGTATTGTGGAATGTGTGGGTGTATTCACAGAGCTGCAATTCATCATCCTCCGTGGCCAGGGAATGGTTGCCTTTCCACATAAACACATTCTAGGCTGATAAAAACAAAACTGGCACTAGTTCAACAGAAGCCCCACCCTTCACCCTCCCAGATGGCGTGAATCAGCTCGGAGAGGAGTTAAAAGTCCAAAGAGTATGAGTGGAAAAAGTACATATCCTTGTTCTGGATGTACCGTAACATACACTTAACTAGGCTGGAGCCAATTCTGTGACCTCTGTCTCAGACAAACTCGGGCCACGACAAATGTATGAGACTTTCAAGATGTCACAGGCTCTGTTTGAGCCGACTCCAAACTAGTGACAACTATCCTCTGGCGTCTACCACACGGGGCTCAAATTCTCTTTCCAACGTCTCCAGGATAGGACCGAGTTCACTGTCCCCCACAAGGAGGCTCTGACCACCACAAGGAATGTCATCCCTTCCTGGCTAGGAATCCGTACAGAGGAGACTTAGTAGGATATCAAGCAGGAAACAATAGGAACTCCGTATTTACAAGTGGTTGGACTCAGGAACAGCCTCTGCCCGCTCTTGTAATTCCTGCATCTCAGGCGGTTTTGCGTGAATGCTGCTCCGCCCATTCATTTTCAAAATGGAGGACTGGGGCTCAAAGTGGAGTTCGCCTCTGGCCTAAGGCAGGTCCAGATACAGCAGTGGCACCAACACTTATTCATTGCCCTTGGGTTCCAGCCTGAGGACCCGGTTCCTCCATCAGGAGTTTTCCTCCAACACGCAGGCACCTTCCCCGATGCAAGAAGCTCCTGGGTCAGAGGAGGGTTACTCGTGCGTGGGGTGAGACTCTGGCCCACAGCTACACTGGGGCTACTGGGGGCCCACCCCCTTCCTTAAAGGGCCCCCCACTTCTTAAAGCCTGCCCTTAAAATGCTTTTGAAAAGAAGCAGGGGGGTGGCACGCGCCCTCTCCCTCCTTCCTGCAAGATTTAAAGGGCCCTCCGGCTGACTGGTGGGCCACGTACTCCCCACTGATCAGCTGCAGGGCCCTTTAAATCCTGCAGGAGAGGAGGGAGAGGAGCATGCGCCACCCCCTTCATTATGGCAAATAATGGCAGCCCCACCAGAAAATATTTTGCCCTACAAGCCGCAAAATCCTGGCTACAGGGCCTGGGGGGACTGTTTCCCCTCCAGGGCAGAGCTTTTGCCACCTGCTCCGGCCCCCTCCCCACCCTGTAGACTGCAGACAGATCTGTAAGTGGCAGATGTGTTGTTTGATGATTTTCTGCTGTCAGTTTTGATACTGTAAGCGGCTCTGAGCTAGCACTGAGTGAGAAAGTGGGATGCACGTCCCCAGGTAAAATCGAACCAACACCACCCTCCGAGTCCACTATTCAGTTTCTCTGAAGAGACAGATCAATCAAGTCTGAAAAAGTGGAAAGCTTCTGGCCGCTCTGGCCCGAGGATACGGATGACAGCCCCACTAACCTGGAAGTAATTCGATAGATTATTTAGCCCGTAAAAACAGCAAAACAAATCACCAGCAATAAAGCGGCACTTTTAAAAACTGCATTTAAAATATTTGTGGTCTAGTTAAGCTATGCCATCAGGGGAAATGAGGCGAAATATTAAGAGTTCTCTTCTCAGATGAACTCCGTGGGCAAATATGGGACGCTTCTGCTAATGAACGGACTCTGGGTTTCCCCCCTCTGGCCCGTTGAGATGTGCCTTTTGCAAATAAAGAACCGGCCACACGACTGAGCAGTTAACGTGGATGACTGCAGAAGGGTTTGTCTGCCTTTCTTTTTGGGGAGGAAAGGGGGGGGGAGAGCTTTCCATTAAAAATAAAAAAACCTCCAGGAGCTCAAGAGACCCAAAACTAGGTTAGCGATACGCATTCCAGAGAAGTCATTCTCACAGGGGGGGAAAAAAGGCTTAATCGTCTGAACCATTCATTATTTAACAAGAACTCTGGGCTTTATAGAGAGGGAGAATTTTTTTTCCAGTTTAATGGTGATAAAAGAATGGGAAAACAGAACAGAAAGCCACTGGGAATTAATCCTTCTTCCTACTAAGCAAAACACAATATATGTCCATTCACAAACAACAGTGGGGGGAAAACCTAAACCCCGAGAACCCTGAAGGCCCTCAATTGTAAAACTGAAACCAAAACCAAGACAAGAATCTATCATTGCATATCCCTCTTCCCTAAAAATGGTACAGACTATCTTGGGAGAGAATAATTCTTCTGTGAGTGACACCTCACAATCTTCAGAGTAGTTCACAACCCCAAAAACACACATACAGGTTTGCACACACATAGCCAGTGCTCCCGACTCTTATACATTCGAAAAAAATAACAATACTAAATATGGGGAGGGGACATTCAAAGCCCACAAGCACAGGAGTATCAGGGGAGCGATGTTGGGCGTCACTAGGTGCCACGGTTTCTGTATTTGGCCAACCAGTCTTGCGTGTAAAAAAGTTCAAGCACAAATCCATTAGTCTAGCTACAAAATCGCCCATCGAATTCTGCACCCATAACTCTGAGGCCATGTGCATGTGCACCCCAGAATGGTCAACAGCTGAAGGATTAAACCTGTACGTGCGAATCTGCTCTTACGCACCCGTTTCTGAATTCCTATAAAGCTACAGGAAGAACAGTAGCTGGCCTCTCACGAGGCGGGCCAAATGTTCAAAATCAGCAGAGGAGTCTGAACCTTGCTTCACTTGAGGCACAAAGAACCTGGCAACGACTGATTTTCCATAACGAAGGATTCCACAGCCCTGAGTCCACACCCCCTTCAAGACTCAACCACCCAAAAGGGCATGAGTTCACGGGAATGTAAAGATAATCATTCAAGGAAGCCTATTATTGCTAAAGATGTTCATACCCAGCGTTTCTCCCCAATGGGGACCCAAAACACTTGCAATAGGAATTCCCCAACATGGCGCCCACCAAGTTTTGTTGTTGTTGTTGGATTTATACCCCCACCCTTCACTCAGAGTGGCTTACAATCTCCTTCTCTTCCTCTCCCCACAACAGACATCCTGTGAGGTAGGTGGGGCTGAGCAAGCTCTGAGAGAGAACTGCTCTTGAGAGAACAGTTCTGAGAGAATTCGGACTGACCCACTTTTTAGAAAGTGGGCGAGGCCTAATGGGGCTTTTGCCCAGCAGTGCTTCTGATTGGCTATTGGAGACCTGGCTGGCTGCGCAGATTTTATTTTAAATTGTTCATATGAAAAGGGCCTCCTGTTAGGCATAGCTTCTGCCTTAATTGTTGAAGAGTTTTGGTTAGAAATATGCACAATCGCACTCCCTGACATTTTGTGGTTGGTACTACATCCCGTGATAGTCATTTTGTCATTGGCGTCACCTCCTGCAAGCAGACATTTGGTGGTTGGGACCACCATTCCATGTTAGAATTCCAAAGGGTCCCACAAGCTCAAGAAAGTTAAGGCCCCCGACATACAAAGTTAAGGCCTCCCTTCCTTCATTTTATTCTCCCAACCAACTCCCAGTGCACCAGGTTAGGCTGAGGGGAAGTAGCAGCCCCAGGGTCACCCAGAGAGCTTTCAAAGTAGAGTGGGGATTTGAATGTGGGATTCCCAGATCCTAGTCAGACATTCCACTCACTATACCATGCTGCCAAATGGGAGATGTAAAAAGTATTTAGATACTTCTTAGGTGGGTACTCTGGTTCGAACGAGCAACCAGTCGAAATGTGCACGGATGCAACTGTTTCCCCATTTAAACTACTCATTAGTAATCTTGAAAGGTTCAGATTGGGGAAAGTGTTTTTGCACATAGTTGTCGGGGGGGAAAACTGAACGGGTTTTGTTTATAGGACTCACGGAGAGCAAGTCATGGAATTGTGGGAAGTTTCAAACAGTACACAGAAGCTTTATGCAGTATCCCTGATTCTTCATGTTCCCCGTTTAAGGGGGAAATGCTGTTCAAACAAATTGCAAAGATGACCTGACTCCAATGGTAACAAGAGAAAGAAATTTCATTTGCAAAAATAAAAGCAAGTCTTATGTGACATATTCATGTAGGTACATTTAACTGATTGTGAATGGATTGACTTCAAAAAGGTTAACTTGCTACAGCTCCAAGCCCAGGTAAGAGAGGAGGAGAAGAAGAGAGGTCCTGTATAAGATGAAATACAGAAGGCAAGCAAGGGCCAGAGAGGCTCAACATCTAACCGATGAAAGGGTGGGGCCAACTGCCAAGAGTACACAAGTGAGAGAATTATCTTAACCCTTTCCCTCCCAGATCCTCTTGCATGCAGAGTTACAATATGCAACAAATATGTCGCTCAAAGAGTCCCCTTGCAGCACCTGCTCAATATGTCTATGTAGCCTGAATTGCTTTTGAAAAAAAAAATCACATAGTGCGGGAAACCTCTACCCTGGGTTAGTTTAACTGCCATGTGTGCAGAACGAAACCTTAGTTGCTGTTTTAGCGCCTGTTCAGCTTTACACAAATGGACTGCCACGTTTCTGTGTCTTGCCAATAAACAATTTTTTTTTCAATCTGCAGTGTTAACTGCCAAGTCCACACTAAAAAAAAAATGAAGAAAACTATTAAGCCACTGACATAGTCCTCCTCCACCATAGCCCATTCAACAAACAAAGAGATGCAAGTATTAACCTGAGATGACAGATTACACTTACAAAACATCAAACAAAACAAAGCAACATGTAGAAGGGATCCTTGGCATTGCTGTACATTGGGCTTCATTTTTGGCCCTTGCTGTGAAAACAGATAAATGCAACAACATAGATATGCCCTTAAAGAGACGGAAATCTGCAGATTTCCTTTGTTACCATTCATAGATTGAACAATAGACCCATTTAATTTGTTCTCCTGCCTTTCCTCCAAAAGGAGGACAGAACAGTATGTTACAGCTCTGTGAGATAGCTTAGGCTGAGAGAACTAGGCTTGGGTGGAGCCACAACAATTCCCCAGTTTCTTCAGACACGGTCCTGAAAACATTATGTGTCTGTGCCAGGTCAATCACTAGCCCAAGGATACCCAGTGAGATTTACATCAGCACCAGTGTTTGAATGTGTATTTCCTACGTCCGAGTCAATATTTTACTCACTGCACTCTGTAGGCCTCCATCAACACACTCAATGTTTGGTCCATTGAGTCATAGAAATAAGTGGCTTAAAGGGGGAAAGGAGATTTTAATAGATGACAGGAAGAAAGGAGAGAATTTGGTCGTTATTTTGTTACGGAAACAACGGCAAGAGTGGCCATTTGCTCCAACGCAGGTGCAGAGACAAGGGTCCTTTCCGCACTTGGATCTCATCCCTGGTTTTATCAGAGTTCAACTCGCGACACAATACCTTTGCATTTATCCCTGGTTATAACAGCATCTGTTTATCCTGGGACAAGTGTGGGGTGAAACGGGGGTAACATCAATGTAAGGTGGAAACAAAAAATACCCCGAGATAATTACAGGGGTGAACTCGCATGTAGTGTAGAATGTAAGTTCGGGGATAGGGTTAAACCAGGATTTAAGGTCTAGTGCAGAAAGGACCAAGGTTGAAGACTCAACCCTCGCAGTCTTTCCACCAACTCCAAACACCCAGCAGCCAGAATGTTCTTGTGCCAGGCAGCCTGATCACTGGCCAAAAGATTCATGGTCCCAGGGCTCAGAATTATGGTTCTTTTAAAAGAGGGGGGGTTACTTATGATTGAAAATGGCAAGCTGTGTAGTCAAATTTCGGGACCCCTGTGCTAGAGCATGCAGAGAAACCCAGAGCAATCTACTAAAATACCAAAAATATACGATAAATTGATTAATAAGCTAAAAAACAATTCAATCTATACAAATACTCATTAATCAATTCATAGACACCAACAGCCAGTCAATTAATTTAGCAACTGAACTTCAAAATTAATCCAAATCAATCCAAATTAATTAATCAGAGAAAACATCTGAATTGTAATTTATAGTAGGGATAATCAATACCAACAATCAATTAAATAGGCTAAGGATGGGGCAATTTATCATCCAAGGGAGGAGAAACTCAATCCAAATAGTCGGGAAGAGAAGGCAGTGAGAGAAACAAAGCGTCCACCAGCTGTTTGTTGTTTGTAAACATCAGCACCCACCACTGGTCCACAGTCAAAACACCACACACACCCAAGCTCAACAAGGATCCTAAGTCTCTGGCTAGATGACTCAGGAGAGCCAAAGTTCGAGAAGGCCTCCACCTTGCCTTGCATAGCCCAGGTCCCCGCCCAGCCCCCCAAGACGCAGGCTGACTCTCGTTTTCTGGCACAGAGCCATCTGCAAAAATGTACTTGGCCGGGGATCTCCAAGGCCAGCCAGTGTCACCCAGAATGACCAAAAATGGGCTGGTCTTGTAAGGCATGTCAGAATCCAAGGACTGCAGAAGTAGAAGCTGTGAAAAAAAAACACCAAGGAACTGATGTTCTCCGGCTCCTCAGCTGGTTCCTCGTTGAACACAGAGAAGGTGGGGGATGCTGTGACAACAATGATGGAAACATCCAGGCCAGTGCTCAAGCCGCCAGCTGCTGGCCCACACACAATTGCCAAAAACATGGTGGTTAAGGTAATGGTGGTAACAGCAGTAAAGGAGGCCACAGAAACAAGCCCGGCACTCAAGCCAAATACCGCCAATTCTTCAGTGACCATAGAAAAACAAGGGCCGAAGGCACCTTGGCCGCAGTTGAAGAAGGCACGGCAGGGAGGCCGGCACCCAGGCTACTTGCTGCCGAGGTTCACAGGGAGACAAAACCCGCCCACGGCAGCCAGTCCAATGTCAGGGCCACCTGCCGCTGACCCCACAATAGCCGCAAGAGAGATGATAATCATGGCAGCAGCGGCAAGAGAGGCCGAAGCTCGGTACATCCACAACTGGCTCTTTGGTAGCTGCATGGAAGGTGGCATCCACAGAGGGGGTGGGAGGCGCCATGGCTGCAATAGGAAGAGCTGCAGCAGCAAGGCCAATACTCTCAAACATTCATGGGAGAACTATCCACCTGTCTTCTCTCCCTCCGAGTCTCTGCATATGGGCAGCCACAGAGTCCAAATGTGCCAGAAGGTCTTAGCATCTGGTATGCTCACTCCCTGCTCACTACTGTTGCTTGGTTTTTGCTAATCTGCAATTAAATGGAGTAGACCTGGCAGAGCACTAACTCAAGGCTCAACGCCGGCCACCAGCCCAACATGTTTCAAAATGCAGACATTAAAAGGCAAAAACAAAAAAGGCAAATGACAAAATGCCGAAAGGCATAAAAATTTCATAAACCATGAACAGAGGGAAAGAAAACTTGAGCATCGTATGTGACAGGCTGTAAGTCATTGCAAAGTTATAAACATCAGCCCTATTTTTTCTTTAAATGGAACCATCCCCTCCTTCACAGTGGCAGTAAAACTAGGCAAAGAAAGAAAATTGTGCATCTTTTTAAGAATAGTTTTAGGCCTCTCTTCTCCATATGTGCATTGAGAACATGAATACTGGAAGCTTACACACAGCACAATCAACACTCCGTACAATCTATGTTTACTGGCAGCTTCTCTCTACAATATGATCTATCCAAGATGACTGTGATAGACAGGGTTGGTTCTGCCTCTCCCTAAGAACAACCAATGAGAGCTGACGGAATGTTGGGGAGAGACAGTTCGAAAACAGCAGTTAGGAGTTGACAGTTGGGGAGATGAGAGGGAAAAGAGGGCTGACTGAGGAAAACTGTGAAGAAGAGCTGCTTAGAGCTGGTTGAAAATAGTATCCCAATTGCCAGAACAGGACCACAGTTCAGGAGTTCAGTGGAAGCAAACATTGTAACTTCTACCTTTCTGCAGTATTATGTTTAAAAATTAACTCCTTGTTTTGCTTTACCCTAGGGCCTGCGTATCTTGGAAAGAAACACACTCAAGTTAATACCATTGATTTCCACTATCAAAGCTTTGGCCTTAACAAAGCATAATACAATACAATATTGTCCCCCAATACAAACAGCCCTCAAGTGGATTTTATCTTTTTATTTGGGCCCCAACAGGGACCCAAGGAGGCTTACAGCATTCCTCTCTCCTCCATGTTATCCTCACAACAACCCTGTAAGGTAGGCTAGGTTAGAAGTGTGTGACCAGCACAAAGCCACACAGCAAGTGTCCACGGAACAGTAAATTTGAACATAGGTCACCCAGATTCCAGGTCAACACATTAACCATTACACTATGCTCCATGCTCTCTATACACAGTGAGGGAGCTCTTCAGTTTCATCAAGGAACATAGCAGAAAGTAGTATGAAGTTAAGAGTTTCCAAAGCAGTGAAGGAGCCAGTGTAGCCAAAACAGAACCACAGAGGTCCAGGCACGCCTTGTTTTCTCAGGATATGCTGATCTGAATGTTCAGAGTCCAAAGAAAAGGTAAAGAGAATCATCTAAAACTAGTTTAAGACAGCGGGACAACAAAGCGGCCATTGTACATGACCCAAGAGTTCTTCACCAAGGCTGTTAATCTCACCTCCAGGAAAAAAAACACTTTTGATAAAGATCTGAAATTACAAGAAGCTGCCACAGCTATCCTACCACAATACATATTAGCTTATCTAGTCTCCTGGGAATACAGTACAAGGCACAGACAAGATTCTGAGGACCTATCCGCATGAGTCACTTGAAGGCTGCCTAAATAGAATGAAAGACCGTGTAGCATTCAAGGGCTGATTCTCATGTAAACATCACTGAATGAAAGTTTCTGGAAAGCCTTCAAAATGACAGTAAATCTGAGCTGCAGGCCTAACATGCACCAGCTATTCAACACGGAGCCATTCCCATTGTGTGTCTCCATACCAGCGCAAGAGGTTAGCAAGCATGTGCCAGGGAGCTACAGATGTTCTTGAAATGATATGGGCAATCGGCATGTGATCGAAAGTGACTCTTGCATAACTTCCCTTCTTTTCCCCACATGAGTGTTTACAGCAGTTTCCACATGGTTAAGAAAAAAGGGCTGCTTACCTGTAACTCTCGTTCATCACATATCTTCTGTGCAGCCACACATGGGGACTGTGCATGCACAGGCCTCCCAATTGGTACGTTTTTTACAGCTCTGAGCCCCTAGAGGGTGCTGCCTGCTAGAGACATAGGATGTCCTCACCCCCAGCCATGTGCTCCTGCATGGCAGCACCAATTACCCTCAGGACCTCCATGCCGCCAAGAGCATGTAGTGGGGCAGGAGGAAAGGTATGTGTGCCTGCATAGAAGATACTCAATGAACAACAGTTACAGTCTGGTGTAATGGTTAAGTGCGCGGACTCTAATCTGAGAGAACGGGGTTTGATTCCCCACTCCTCCACTTGCACCTGCTGGATGACCTTGGGCAAGCCATAGTTCTGGCACAGCTGTCCTTGAAAAAGAGCAGTTTCTGCCAGAGCTCTCTCAGCCCTGCCTACCTCTCAGGGTGTCTGTTGTGGGGAGGAGAAGGGGAAGGAGTTTGTAAGCCACTCTGAGACAACTTTGGGTAGTGAAGGGCAGGGTATAAATCCAATCTCCTCTTCTTCTTCTTCAGGTAAGCAACCCTGTTTTCATCACTGACTTCCTCTGCAGTCCTACATGGGGATTCTAACAGGCTAACCCTAGGACGGCGGGACATTCTCACCTATTTAAAAAGCGATTGGAGAACTGCTGTCCCCAAAGCAGCTTCCTTCCTAGCCTGCAAGTCCATGGCATAATGATGAACAAAAGTATCCAATGAGGTCCAGGTGGCCGCTCTGCAGACCTCTGCCAGGGGAACGCCACTCCAGAACACAGTAAGCAAAGTGATGGCCCTTGTAGAATGTGCATGGACCTCTAGGGGAGAAGGACAGCCAACAAGCTCATAACACAGCTTAATCGTTTGCGCCAACCGCCTGGAAAGGGTCTGGGACGTAGCACACTGACTCATCCATGGTCCTGAAAAACACACAAACAGGGAACCCCTCCCAACGGTACTCAGCCGTTCTCTTTGAGCAGAATAAAAGCATCCTCCTGACATCAGGGGAGTGTTGTTCCCTCTCTTGGAGGTGGGGACAGGGAAAAACATGGGTAAAACAATATCTTGAGACAAGTGGAACCTGGAGAGCGCCTTAGGGCAGAATGCTAAGCTTGGACATAAAACTACCCTTTCTGGGAAAATCTTTAGAAAGGGTTGTTCAACCTGTATGGCAGCTACTTCGCTGACCCATCTAGCTGGCATGACAGGTGTCGGGAAACACACTTTCATGAGTAATAATAACCTAGAGCACGAAGCCAGAGGTTCAAAGGGCTTCTTCATTAACCTCGCCAATACTAGAGTCAACAACCGCTGGGACACAATAGGATCCCTAAAGGGGCACAGATTAGCCAGTCCCTTAAGGAAGCGTTTTGCCAGGAAGTATGAGAAGACAGAACCACCTTCCACCCCAACATGGAAAAAAGAAATAGCAGCCAGGTGTACTTTCAGACAGGAGAATATTCAAGCACATCCCGCAGAGCTGCTCTATGTGTGGAAACGCGCTGGTCCCTGCACCAGACAATAAAGCATTTCCACTTGTGATCACAAGAATGCCCAGCTGAAGGCTTGCAAGGGTTCAGAAACAAGACTTTGACTTCTCGAGAAAATTCTAGGTCCCTCACCCTAACCTCCATGCCATGAGATGGAGTCTGTCCAAGTCGTGGTTAAGAACACCCCCTCCCCCCAATAATGTTGAGATCCCTCTACTTGGAAAGGGAGATGAAGTGGCCGTGGGAAAGGTCCGTAAGGGACCAGAAGCAAATCTGGCAGGGCCAGAAGGGGGCTATTAGAATCAACTGCGAACTCTCCCATCTGGTCTTCTCCACCACCCTGACAAGGAGGGGGATGGGGGGAAGCGTAAAACAGCTTTCCCACCCAAGGTAGCTGAAAAGCACTGCCCAGGGTACCCGCGCCCTGGCCCACGTGACAGCAAAACTTCCCTGCTTTGGAGTTGTCCTGGATAGTGAAAAGGTCCATAATCGGAGGTTCCCCGCTGCACAAATATGGGAATCCGATATTTCAGGTTGATGGACCATTCATGCAAGGCGTCTTTTATCCTGCTCAATCTGTCAAGCCTGCACATTTAAAACCCCACAGATATGGTTAGCCTATATGTACGAATTGAGCTGTAGCACCATGTGCCAGATCGCAGAGACTTCCAGACAGAGGTCCCTAGCCCCCACGCTACCCTCCTTGTTCACACAGAACATAACTTGCAGTGCTCTCTGTTTGAAGGAGAATAGATTGATTGCACAACATCTCTGCAAAACAGGTAAGGGAATTCTGTACTGCCTTGAGTTCTAGCAGGTTAATACGACTTTTACTTTCAGCAGGTGACCAAGTACCTGAAGCTGATGATCCCTCACAGTGCGCCCCCCCAACCCTGTAAGGATGCATCTGCAGTAAGAAGAAGAGAAGAGATTGGATTTATACCCCGCCCTTCACTCAGGAGTTTCAGAGCAGCTCACAAAGGCCTTTCCCTTCCCCTCCCCACAACAGACACCCTGTGAGGTAGGTGGGGCTGAGAGAGCTCTGACAGAAACTGCTCTTTTCAAGAACAGCTCTGACAGAACTATGGCTTACCAAAGGTCATCCAGCAGTTGCGAGCAGAGGAGTGGGAAACCAAACCTGGTTCTCCCAGATTAGAGTCCGTGCACTTAACCAGTACACCAAACTGGCATAAGCATAATATTGGTCTGGGGTAAGCCAAAATGTGGTCCCAAACTGCTCACCATGAGAAGTTCCAAATTACTGACCTAGGTATAGAGAACCTTATATGCAAAAAGTGGCAGCCTGCCCTAAAGAAACCTAAAGAAACCACAGTTGTAAATGGCCACATGTGGAGGCAAGCATGAGACAATACTGCCACCATGGAGGCCATGTAACCCAAGAGCTGCAAGATTTTTCGTGCTGACTGGAAGTGCCTAGTTGTGAACTCATTGACTAGACCTATAGTGTTCTGGACCCTGTTGGGGGGAAGGGAGCCCTGTCCTAATGCAGAGGCTAGTTTGGAGCCTATAAACGGAACCCTCTGGAAGGCTCCGATCTGGACTTCTCCCCATTAATCAATAAGCCCAAGTTCAGACAGGTGGTGATCGCCAGGAGCACCAGAAATTAACTCTAAACTATAACCGAACTGAACTATGTTCAAAACCCAGCCATCAGAGGTGACCTTAGCCCAGGGCATCCCAAAAAGGTGCCAACCTATCCCCAAATGTGACCTCCTCTAGGCATTGCCCTTTGAGCGGAGGGTTTGGCTCCCTGGCCGGGACCATCTGAGTTGGCAGTTGGAACCTGTTTGCCCCTTTGTGCTTATTATACCCTTTTTGGGAGGGCATGCTGCTTATAGGGAGGATACTGAGTGCTCAAAGGGGGAGCACAGCTATATTCCCTTTGGTAGGAGCAGCAATCGTGCCGACGAGAGGGACATTGCTTATAAGTGGAAAAACTTTGGTGCATGTTCCCTAATTATTTCACTGTCTGCAGAGTCTTTTTTATTGTAGTCAGAGTCTCATCAGCCTTAGCTGAAAAAAATGTGGATCCCTCAAACTAAGTCCTCGACTTTCTGCCAGGTCTCATTTGGTAAGGTAGTCCACCAGAACCAAGTGTGATGGCGCAATGCAACAGACGTCCCCATGGCACATACAGTGGCATCCCCAGAATGCCTTCCAGCATTTATCTGTTGCTTTGACAAAAAACCGCCTTGGTTTGTAGGACCTTTGCTAGGGAACATTTTTCCTCAGGCAGAAGCTCGATGAAAGGCGACATCTGCTCCCAAAGGAACAATTGGTCCTGTGCCATGATGACTTCATGGTTGGCCACCTTAAATCCTAAAGATGCCAAGGCATAAGCCTTATGGCCCACCACATCCAATTTGTAGCCCTCTTTGTCAGTTGGGGTGGCACGGTATGACTGCCTTTAGGCTCTATCTCTTCTACGACCAAGGACGATGGCCGGGTATGTGTTGAAAAATAACTGAAGGGTTCTTTCTTGACCTTACAGAGTTGTTCAACCCATTCGGCACTAGACTGCCCTGAAAGCAGGCCACTGCCAAACCTGCAGGGTAATATCCTCTAAGCCCTCTAAGGATTGGGAAGGCAATCATTCCTGTTGAATCCAAGTATTGCCAGCTGAGTATCTTGTCCAATTTCTATCTCTAGGGACTGTGCCATTCTGGTCATTTGTTCTCCATACATTCCGAAGTCTTCAGGGGGTGACGTCGATGAAGAATCCCCCATGTGCTCATCAGGGCTCGGATTCAAAGCAGAGTCGTCGGATTCAACAGCCTTATCACCACACACCTCAGCTCCAGGGGAAGGGGGCCGAACAGACATGGTTGCAGATGGTGGATAGTGGTAGTGACGGTGACCAGACATATAGTCATTTGGATCCAGAGTGCCCATGCAGACTCCTGTCCCATTCCTCCAAATATTGAAGGAAGATAAGGTAAGGATTGCCAGGGCATTGTGTTAGATGCGGGTGACGAGGCAGAGGCACCAACTGTTCAGTTTCAGCACTAGCCAGTAGCTGAGCTGATGGCAATTCATGGTCAACCTCTCCCTCCAAAAGAGGAGAGCTCAGATCTGGAGGTATAGTGGGTCCTTGCTGCAAGGCCGGGACGGGCTCTGGAGTGCGAGGCCTTACTTTGGCCTGGGAGTCGTCTTTGGATTTCTCCTTCCCTTCTTAAGCTTCTTGGCAGGTGGCTTGGAGATGGCCCGCTGCTGTTGGGGAGATCTTGAGCTTGACCAGGTAGACTGAGCTCTGGAACCAGGGGGCGGGGGGGGCGGCGGAGCTGATTACTTCGTTGGAGCCAGCTTTTCTTTGGACTTGGGGGGAGGGGTCTGAGGCCTTGAGTGCTTTCTCCTACAGAGTCACTTTTAATTTCAGGGATCTTTCACCCTGAGCGGTAAGCAGGCCTTACAGGTGGACATTAAGTGGCCTACCCCTAAGCAAAAGAGACACAACTCATGGTCATCCATCTTTATCATCTTCACACCATAGCAGGTGCACTTCTTAAATAATGCCTTCTGTGCCATTGCAGGAACAGAAGACCGCAGATGAAGAACTTCCTCGCCGTGAAGAGCAGGAGACTGGAGAGGAGCAACCTACCCAGTCAGCAGCAAGAGGAACTGAGGGTAAGTGGCAGTGCAACACGGAAGACCATGGCTGGAGGCGGGGGCGGGGACAGCCTACGTCTCTAGCACACAGTGCCCTCTGGAGGCTCAGAGCTGTAAAAACCCCACTGATTGGCAGGCCTGTGCATGCACAATCCCCTTGTGGGACTGTACAGAAGATCGACAATGAACATAAGAACAGCCCTGCTGGATCAGACCAGTAGTACATCTAGTCCAGCACCCTGTCTTACACAGTGGCCAACCAGTTTCTCTGGATAAGAACATAAGAGAAGTCAATGTTGGATCAGGCCAATGGCCCATCCAGTCCAACACTCTGTCACACAGCGGCCAAAAATACCAGGTGCCATCAGGAGGTCCACCAGTGGGGCCAGGACACTGGAAGCCCTCCCATTGTTGACCCTCACAAGCAACAGGGCATAGAAGCCAAGGCCTTCTTATGATGTTGCCTCCTGGCACTGGGATTCAGAGGTTTAGTGCCTCTGAACGTGGAGGTTCCTATCTAATCCCTTTCTAAAGCTGCTTATTCCTGTGGCCATCACTACATCCTCTGGCAGTGAATTCCCCATTTTAATCACTCTCTGTGTAAAGCAGTATTTCCTTTTGCCCATCCTGAATCTAACTGCCCACCAGCTTCATTGGATGCCTTGCAGTTCTAGTATTTTGGGAGAGGGAGAGGTTGCCTTCATGTGATGATGCCATCAGACTGATGGTACTCATTCTTAAATCACTTCCAGATTGTTTGGTTTGGGCAGAGGCCATTCCAGCATGGGAAGGAGTTATGGCATGGACTCCTCCCATGTGACTGCACACTACCAAAGGTACCAAGAAGTAGAAGACACACCCACGTTGCACCAGCTTCCACAATGCTAAAGATAATGTTGGAAGGGTGTTTTTTAAATAGAAAACTGTCAGCTTTGAAGGCAAAGCTATCTTCTACATGATGAAAATGCCAAATCAGCACTTATGGATGGCTTCATGAACAACACAGCTGAAAGTCTAAGATGCTCTTGACAAGTTACAAAAAAGCACAGGGGACAAATAAACATTAAATAAAATACATTTTGCCTTTGAATCAGGAAACCTATACATGTATACATACCCTCCTCTGATGACCAAACCCTGTATTATCAGAACAGAAGAATAATTTAAGGCACGCTTCAAGAAATGGAAGGAAAAAAATTATCTTTGAGAGAAAAATTCCTGGTATTCATAACACACCCATCTGTAACTCATACTAGCTATCCTATGAGTTAAAAAAACCCTGCCAAATATCACTCCAAAACAATATTTATACTGTCTTAAAGAAGGGCAGCACCAGGCCATATTTTTTAAATTTCAATTCATGCAGTTGGTTGCAAATGTTTTTAAAATACTTCCAAACAATGTTTTTCAATTAGAAAACCTAGCACTTTTTTTCGTTCCTTTAAACCTTCTACAACGAGAATCGCTTTTATCTGAATGGATTAGATAGAGAACATCTGTTCTCCCAACAGATGGCCCACAAACGAAAAGGCAAGGTAACTTCAACAAGAATGAATAAGACCGGCCCTTATGGGCTCCATAACTTGGGAAAGGAAGCGAAGTGAAAACAGAGGACGCAATGAACTGCCACAACTACTTCTGTGACAGTGGTCGGTCTAGAATGCCAAAGCTTGAAAATTTAAATTGCCCCAAGGATTTGTGAAATGCTTCCAACTGAACACAGAGCGGGATCTGTTTTCCTGATTCTGATGGGGAAGAAAAGGGATGCAGTGATGGGGGCGGGGGGAGAGACAAGCAGAGGGAAAACAACAGATGGAAGTCAAGGAGGTGTGCAAAAGGACCTTAGTGGCTCCACGATCAGCTGGTTTCCCAAGATTCCCGGACATCATGACTCTAGGACAGAAGTTAACAGCCATTCTGCCATACCGATTTAGTAGCCGTGAACTCCTGAGGGCTGAAAGAGAACTTGGTGCGACTGACTCTACATGTCAACACTCACCAAGGCCAAAAGCAACCCCCTTCCCCCTAGTTACTTCACAGGGAGGAAGAAATGAACATTTCTCTCTCCAGAAGCTCTGCAGGGCGAACATGGAGGCTCCGAGTCACACAATGATCATTCTCGTTCTCTGCAATGTTAGGAGAGGACCGGTGTTCCCTCTAAGCTGAGTTAGTGTGAGCTAGCTCACAGTTTTTTAGCCTCCGGCTCACAGATTTTTGGCTTAGCTCAGGAAGGATGGCTCCAGAGCAAACTAATTTATGCAGCAGCCAAATCGCTTGCTCACAGCTTTAATGCCAGCAGCTCATAAAGCAGAATTTCTGCTCACAAGACTCCACAGCTTAGAGGACGCACTGACTCATGCATAATGAGAACAGACCAAAGCCCCTGCTCCTTGAGAGCTCCCTGTGCATGCTGGAACCCAACGGAGCTCAACCAATCAGAATCATCTACAATCACGCTATGCTATCATGCTGGCTATGCGACAGCAGACATTCTAATTCAGCACCAAAGACAATAATGGAACAAACTCTGCAGTCCATCACAGCCCACAGGTTTTCCCTGGTGTGTACAGCAAAACACTGCTACACATCCCATATGTACACTGAATATGTACAATTCAGGGAAAACTCCTCCAGAAGTGATTATTTTTCTGGATGCTTTGAAGCCGATAAGTTAAAGAAGATTACAACTTTGCATTCAAGTTGAGCTGCAAAAGTCCACATCAGTGCTAATTACATCAAATGATTTTATTTTTTCCCCCTTAAAGTGTACAGAAACCAATAATGGGCCAGGCAGCAATGGCTGCAGAGAACTCCTAGGAAACGAGCATCAGTTGGTTGCTAAACCCAAACTCTAAAACCATGAGAGAAAGACAGAAGCTGAGCTGACTCCACCACTGACTATTTTTTTTTAAATGTCTCCTACTAGTTGAATCAGAGGAGGGAAGGCAGCATGGTATAGAGCCCAACTTCGTCAGATCTCGGAAGCTAAGCATGGTCGGTCCTTGGTTGGAAGACCACGAAGGAAGACTTGGCAGAGGAAGGCAATGGCAAACCACCTCTGCTTCTCACCTGCCTTGAAAGCACCTTTCTGGGTCACCACAGGTCAGTTGCAACTTAACAGCACTTACGTACATAACATAAGTTGAGCCAGACAAACAGGCCCCCTCCCATCTGCTTAACTACCAGTCTTGAGGTTTATATGTTGCTTTCAAATTCAAGCCACATTAAAATCCAATCTAATCTAAAATCCGTAACGAAATCCTATTAGAGCAGCACGTGACCCAACAGGAAACATTTTTGCTTTACCTTCAAGGAAGAAACGATAAACACTACATGTCATTTGATAAATTCCCAAACTACATGCAATGGGGAAAAGAACATGAGCAATGATAATGTCGGCACTGTCAGCTACAGACTGTGACCCAAGGGTGCCCAGCCACAGGAAAGTCCGGCTGTTGCAACTCTATGTGAATGATTCACTGCCCGGCCTTGCCTTGCTGCTCTCTCTCTGCATGGGAAGTGGCTCATCCTATGATTTCTGATGCAAACAGAGCAAGATTTTGGCTTCCAAAGGAGATGGCCCTTTGCATCCCTGAATGAATTTGTGTTCTATGCAATCAGGAAGCATGGCCAGAGAAGTGGCCCAACCAGACTTCGCAGATGTGCACATGTCTACGGACTGGCTCCTTCTACTTCTTTTGTTTTTTGGCTGTCAAGTTGCAGCCAACTTGTGGTGACCACAAAGGGTTCTCAATGCAAGAGATGTTCAGAGGTGGTCAGCAGTTGCCTGCCTCTGTGTCACGCCCCTGGAATTCCAACCCTGCTTAGCTTCTGAGATCTGGCTAGCCTGGGCTATCCAGGTCAGGGCAAAAGACACCTAACGTTCTAAAAGTTAAAGCTTTTTAAAATGTAAGAATGAAGCCTGTCACCAGCTTTAATTCAAGGAAAAAGTTGTGACCTCAGCTACCAGGAGCAGGGATGGGCACAGACCAAAAAAATGGAAATTCGTATAGATTCGTGGTTTTCACGAACCATGAACTTTCACGCATCTTTCCATTTAATGAAACAGTTTGTGAGGTTTGTAACTTTGTGGCATGCTAGAATGCCCCCCTCCCATGGGCTAGAGATGCCAAACTTGCAGCGAGTCACCAGCTGACTCTCCTCTACTTGTCCTCCAAGTTTGATGAGGATTGGATTTAGGGGAGCCGAATTACGCTCTGTAGGCAACAGAGCTGGATGGTGCCTCTGCAAGTTCCTGTGGAGGACGGAGGTGGACGAGTGGTGTGGATGCGAGCCCCTCCTCCCCTGGGCATGCAGTCTGCTTCCATAGAACAGAATGGGAGCTCTCTTATTGGAGGAGGAGGAGGAAGAGATTGGATTTATACCCCGCCCTTCACTCAAAAGTCTCAGAGCAGCTTACAAACTCCTTCCCCTCCCCACAACAGACACCCTGTAAGGTAGGTGGGACTCAGAGAGCTCTGAGAAAACTGTCCTTAAAAGAACAGCTCTGACAGAACTATGGCTTGCCCAAGGTCATCCAGCAGCTGCAAGTGGAGGAGTGGGGAATCAAACCCAGTTCTCCCAGATTAGAGTCCGCACACTTAACCACTACACCAAACAAGCTGCCTGTCATGCTCTGGTGGGTCAGTATTGGTGTTTCCAGGGCTGGAGAAGAACATCCTCTCTGATTGCCTTGACAATTAATGCCTTGGTGCCAGGTTGTCTGGCCCATGGACTGCCCCCCTGGACCAAACGGATCATTTGAAGAAAACCGTGGTCTGTTAAAAATGTGAACGCATGGACTGGGCAAACCGACCACAAACCAACCCGCAGTCTATGATGAAATTAGGTCCGTGGTCCAGTCTGTGCCCATCCCTAACCAGGACTAAGGGTAATGCTAAGCAGAGACTGATTTTTACCAAAAAATACTTTTGTTGTCTAATTACCTGTCAGCTTTCAGCAGAAGATTGGATGGCAGCTCCGATAGCAGGTTGTGTTGCACATCGAGGACCTCCACGTGCGTCCGTTCGATCCTTTCTGGCAGTCTTGCTAATTGATTATGTCCTGCAAGCAACTTCCGCAAGCTGATATTGCAAAATAACCTTTAATTTTTTTTTAAAAAAAAGGAGAGAACAAAAGCACTAATTAAAGCAAATTCAGTCTAAGACTCTACTGCAAACAGTCTCTTCTGTGGGAATAACTGTAGCAACATCAGTGCCCCCACGCAGCAGACAAGGGATCAGTTACGGAGCATATCCGTTGGGTCACTCTCAGGGCAGTTGTGTATGAAGCTAAAAAGATGCCATGCTCACGTGGAATCTTTTTAACAAATTGACTTTTAAAAAAATCTCAAAAGGAGCATTTTGTGGTACCTTAAGGACTAGTAATGGACTTACTGCAGCACAAGCTTTTACAGACTAGCTCCTGCCTTGTCAGATGCAATAAAGAGGCATCTTTCCTGCAATGCAGCTACTCATCTGGAACATATTCCCCCTCCCTCATGAATGAAATTGCAACCAATTTCTTTCATAATACCTCAATCCAGATTTCACATGGCTGTCGGAGGCCAGGGAAAATTGTCACAGAAGTTAAAGGACCACTCTTCACATAAGTTATACTTGCCAGAGACAATCAAGGCTTCTGATGCAAAAAAAAAAGGGGGGGTGCATGTATGTGTGTGTAAGGGGTATCTGTGCTGTACTGGATGGGCCATTGGCCTGATCCAACATGGCTCCTCTTATGTTCTTATCTAGTGTACTGTAAGTAGGATCCTATTATGTCATTTCTATAATGCTTAATGTGTCATGTGAGAGCCAGTTTGGTGTAGTGGTTAGGAGTGCAGACTCTAATCTGGGAGAACTGGGTTTGATTCCCCACTCCTCCACATGCAGCTGCTGGTGTGACCTTGGGTCAGTCACAAGTTCTCTCAGAGCTATTCTTTCAAGAGCAGTTCTCAAGAGAGCTCTCTCAGCCCCACCTGCCTCACAGGGTGACTGTTGTGGGGAGGGGGAGGGAAAGGAGTTTGTAAGCCGCTCTGAGACTCCTTCAGGTAGTGAAGGGCGGGGTATAAATCCAATGTCTTCTTCTCTTATTCTTCTATTTGGGGATTATGTGGGCCACAATGTTTTGATTCCCTTCACATTTGGCACTGCAGTTTCCATGTTCACCCTGAAGCCAATGAACAAGTTTGAGACTCCGCATTTCCATTTCTGAGGAGACACACATGCCACAGATGGATGGGTCCTTTGCTTATCATAGATTTATGCTTTGTTTTTCCCACAGCTCAAGTTATGTAGGGGTCTTTCAGCTTGGTGACAAGATATATTTTTATTTTACTTTATTAAAATAAAAATATCTGGCCAGCAAGGAGAAAGACTCTACAGAGCTACTGAAATGTATTACTGTTAGCCAGTACGGTTCAAGGAGACAGAATTCTGAGTTTCACTGCTGGAAAGCCCAGCTGAAATGTCTGGTTACTTCTGAAGTTCAAGGAGGAAAAAAAGTTTCAAGCCAAAAGGATCTTTTTCACAAGGGGGAAAAAACACTTGCTAGAATGCTTGCTCGGTTTTAGCAAACTGCTCACTCAAAAAATAACCTGGAGAAGAGTCAGCATCATAGCAAAGGGGCCGATCCAGAAACACAAATGGGGTCGCTGCATAATGTGTGAAATCGCTTTCATGTACAGCCCTCCGAATTACTGGGCAGGATTAACAGCATCTAAAAAGCCCTATCAGTCGATGGAATCAACTATGAAATAATGACCACTGAAGGAAGTTTCATCTCCATGTTTCCTTATTTAGTGTTTGGTGATAAGACTTGTTTTTCTCCCTCTTATCTCCACCCCATGACTCAACGAGATTCACCCCTTCCTTCCTCTTGGACCACAAAGCCGGAATAGAAACGCCCCGTTTATAATGCCGACACAGAATCTGCTGTTTCTCCTTTCATATTCTTCCTGCCCCTCATCAACCACCACCACTACCCACCACCATCCATACCCCTTTTTTGGTTAATACCAGACTAGCATAATGCCTCCCCTTCCACTTCTACAGGGAATTAAATTTATCTAATCCGCTTTACTGTCTTGAGCTTTTTACATGCTATGGGGTGGCCAAGAATTCCGTCTCTAAGAGGAGGAGGGGAACAGAAAGAGGGAAAGGGTGGTATTTACATGACATATTAATAGGTAAAAAAACACCTGCCACCAAACCAATCTAACTAAACAAAACTACAGCTGGAAACAGAAATCCCATGATCCACACCAAAATCAGAGTTCAGATTCTCCCATTCCAGTGCTGAGGTGGGCGTTTCAAAAAAAATTATCTTGTAAAGGAGGAGGAAGATTATTCTTGTCTGCCACCTGCCTTATATATTCTGTGTGACTGTACAGTTTTAATCAGGAGACACGCTTGCCCCATTGCCGACCCTTCTCTCAGTCACAGATTCACAAATTACTCAGTGCAGCAGATGACGCTTTCTCCACCCATTTAGATATTGGAAAAATGCATGCAAAGAGAGACAGAATTCATGATCTTCCTCTTCTTTGACATTACAGATTGCATCCACCCATTATCTGACCAGAAAACACGGGTCAGTGGGGCCGTTGTGCCAAAATAATCAATAAAAGGCTAGGTTTTCCCTTGACGGCTGTTGTCAGACAATCTGCGTGAGTGCCAGTATTAACAGTTGTCTCAGTGTGAGGATTGGCTGCATTGCGCAGTTGAGGACACAAGTCGATAAACTTGATTTTACTACTAAAAGCCAGCATATGAGCCTGGGTGTGGTTCGCTAGGTTTGTTTCTCCTCTCGGTTATCATCTCAGTGTTGCAATAACAACTGACAGCTTACGTCCTTTCCCTCTTAAATTTAATGTTGGGAGGTACCTATTCATAACCAAAAAACACAGGGTGGGATCATAATGAGAGATTTCTTGTTTCACACCAGCCGCGCTACCAACACTACGTGATTTAGCAGGCAATGGCCTCTGCCAGAGAGGGCCCACCACTCAGGGCCAATGGTCCCTCTAAGCTATGGAGTCTTGTGAGCAAAAATTCTACCTTGTGAGCTACTGGCATTAAAGTTGTGAGCGAGCAATTTGGCTACTGCATAAATTAGTTTGCTCTAGAGCCATCCTTCCTGAGCGAAGACAAAAATGTGCGAGCCGGAGGCTAAAAAACTGTGACTTAGCTCACACTAACTCAGCTTAGAGGGAACACTGCTCAGAGCGTGTTGTTATTTTGCAGAATGGAACACAAATTAGCTCTGAGTGAAAACACCATCATGGCTATGCTCATTTCTGCAATCCAAGACTTTCCCAGTAAAATGTCAGATTAAGAAGTTTGAGTCCCGTGGCACCTTTAAGACCAACAAAGTTTTATTCTGAGTATAAACGTTCATGAGCATGCACACGAAAGCTTATACCCAGAATTAAATTTTGCTGCTCTTAAAGGTGCCACTGGACTCAAACCTTGTTCTGCTGCTTCAGACCAACATGGCCGACCACCCAACTTTATTAAAAAAAAACCCCAATTACTGAGCTGGGGAAACTGTGGAAAAAAAGATTGCAACAGATGACCCAAGACATGCAGCGAAACACTGCTACCCGTGCTCACATACTACAATCCTGAATGGGGGAAAAAAGCTGTCATATACCTCTAGCATGCCATGCATTATCTAAGAACTGCATATACATACACTCTAATATGCAGCCAAGTGTGTATGCTTCTGCAATTACATACAAACAGTGTTTAGATTGTGTTTTGGATTCAATGTTCCTGGACCGTAAGAAGAGCCATGCTGGATCACACCCAAAAGGCCCATCTCATTCAGCATTCTGTTCACAAGAGTGGCTGACTAGTTGCCTCTTGGAAGCCCCAAAGCAGGATGACCGCATCGCCCCCCGCCCATGCTCCCCAGGGAGCTGCAACCTTCATTTCAGAAACAGACAAGTAAGCTTTCTTGCCCTCAAAGATAGGTTTGGATACACGTGCATAACACTCGGTAAAACACTGGAAGCCCCAGGGAGGAGAGAGGTTCCTATTTTTCCTGGCTAAAAGAGAGGCGTAAACAGAATGGGCCTTGTCATATATATAAGTCTGTGGCAGCTGCTAAGCCAGTTTTAGAAACAGGCAAGTTCTTAGACATTTGGTTTTAGCCCATTAAACCTCACCTATACCTACTGAGCAAAAAGGAAGAGAAAGTTAAAGATGTTTATCCCCCATAAAATGGAAATGTATGGAAAAACTCAGCGTGTGGGGGGGTGTTAAATCACCTGATCATTAAATAATGCATCAAAGCACAGATCTGTATGATGTTCAGCGCATGACGTTCGGAGCAAAACAAGACAGGTATAACCTTTCATCAATGTGAATGATTGTTCAAGAGAATTAATGCACATGCAGCTGTTTCATTTTAATTGCTTTCCATCTTCAAGTCTCAACAAGATCCTGTTTTCTTCCTAGAAGTCTACCCACATGGCACCTTTGCCACTCAGCTTTCCCTCCTCTGCTCTACGAACTGATCAGAATCAGTTCAGATATCTGACCAGCAGTCAAACAGTAACTCTTTTCAGACTCTTGTCCGCGTCTGCAGTATGTTCACAGACCAAATACTTTGCAAGAGAAGCTACTGTGCAATGAACAATTTGTTTTAATGCAGCCTTCTGCTCTCAGACCATCCATCATCTAATCCATTTGTTAAGCATCGTATATATTTCAGGCAGAGATTGTTTTTACTATACAGTCACAGAGCAGGATTTCCCACTCAGACCTTTTGCCCCCCCCTCCAAAAAAAAAAAACTAAGGAAAAGAACAGCGATGCATTTCTGTCAACAGCTTGGTGCTGGTAAAAACTATTATAACATTAAAAAGGAACAAGTCTGCATCTTTGAAATGATGCATGTGCTGCTTTAGAACTTCTGTCTGGAAATCAAAGAGACCAGGCGTTTTGTTTTGCTTTTGTCCGCATGAAAGCATAGAAGGAAAGGCTGTGCTGAGGTTTATGGCAGGAGGACACCCTACAGAGGTTCAAAAACATCAAACAGAAGATCAAAGCACCCCCTTGTCCATCACGGAAAGAAACTAAACACTGACTCGGCAATTAGTTCCCAATTGTGCGTCTGGTTCCTGGTTGTGTAACTTTTTCTGCGAGGACTCACCGGGCAGGCAGCTCACGAATCTGATTGTGGCCGATATCAAGGACTTCTAGCTTTCGGCTATCGCAAACCCACTCAGGAAGACTCTCAAGGTGGTTTCTGCAGGGTGACAGAGAGAGCAGAACAAGTTACAATGTCAACTGATTTCAAGGGCATGAAAGCACACAACCAACATACATGTTTTAAATGGCAGACAGGAAATACGACAAACTGCTTGGGACTCTTGCATAACGCTCCCACTACCGTGCCAAGTGGAATTATCTGCTGGTTTTGACCCAGCCATGCTATGGTGTTCATTACATCTTAAGACCGGGCATAACACGGGTGTTTTTTTTTTAAAGTCACAGCTGATGCGGAACATTTTAGAAGCATGAGTGGTAGCCGCATTCTGCACGGCCTCTCCATTAGGAGAACCAAGCAGAATGACCCAAGCCAAAATAAAGAAAAGTGCAAGGGGGGGAAATGCCAACATTAACCGGAATAACATTCAATTTTGTGAAGTGTCTCCATTCAAAAGCGAACCTCTCCGTTTAGGTTTACACAGTAAATAACTTAAAAGATTTGCCAGTACAGCTTTTGAACACTTACTCATTGATAGCTTCTTCAGAGACTTTGTTGAGCGACAAGAAATAATCAGACGAAGCCACAGAGCTGTAGCTACAGCCCAATTAATTACTGAACTGTGACCGGGAAGATTTGCATTCATTACTTAAGTACGGTATTTACTAGGAAAAACCACCACTTGAGCTCATGAGTCTATATATATCCTACTAAATTGTGTTCTATTTATCTATTTACTATCCCGACTGACCTCCTTTCAACTGTAGTGGCTCCAAAGGAGGAGGAGGAGGAGGCTGAAGTTGGTTCCTTATTCCCAGTTCCTTATTCATTCCTTATTCTTGACTTATTCATGAATACAACCCAAAACACTGAGGAGAGTCTGAAGGCTCTGAACCCCAAAATAAGGTTCGGACCACCATAAATCATATACCCTCACATCCAGCGGACTCTTCCCTTCGAGGCGGCATATGCTGTTTCCAGGTCCAAAGCCCGGTTCTCATGGCAGGTGCTCCAAAGTGGGAAGCCCCCAGGACAAACACACATGTGGACCCTGTGGCCAGGCTGCACCCCAAAACAATCTTTCGCCCACCCCAAATGACACATTCCCACGCTCTGGAGACTGTCCCCTGCAAGACGACATACAGTGGTGCCCAGTCCAAACACTGGTTCTGGCAACACAAGCTTCTGTTTGGGTTCCCCTCCAAGAGGCCCGTGTTTCAAAGAAGATTTGAATAAGGAACGGCACAACTCCATGCCCCCTGTACCCCAAAATAAGCTTTAGACCACCATATATCATACACCTGCAGGTTCTGGGGACTCTTCCCTTCTAGAGGATATATGCTCTTTCCTGGTCCGAAGCGCGGCTCTTGTGCTAGCTGCTCCAAAGTGGGGTGTCCCCCCCGGACAGTGTTTGCAAGCATCTACAGAAAGGTACACGCTCATTGGAATGCATTCACTATTAAAATATTTTTCAAAGGACTCTAGAATAAACACCATGCTAATCAAACACAATCCTCTGGGGGGCAGGGGGGGGAGAAGATTCATGCACCACAGACCTTTTCAGTATGCAATCTTATTATGGAAGCGAGTCATTAAAATAGACTCAGAGATATTGTGAAATCAAGGATTGCTCGTTACTATGCTCGCAGGAATAAGGAAACCTTTGCTTTGCCCCAATAAATCACAACAGCTTAACCATGCAAACATCGTGATGAGTTTCTGGCACGCAACTGCATTGACTCATGTGTTTCTATCCTTCAAGTCACCAGCAACACCCTCCGGCAACACCCCCTTTGTGTCTCTCCAAAAGGGCACACGGCCCTCTCTGCTGACAATCAGGTTGTCATCCCGGTGGGCAAATCCTGCAGGCCTAGTGACATCTGCCCACCCTGTCTGATCGTGCACACAGAAGGAGAGCACTTTTGTGTTTTCAAACCTGTGATTAGAACGTCTCAGTAGATGTTTCAAGAGATGGGGAGGCGGGGGATGGAGTGACGGAAAGAGACAAAAGGGACAGAGATGCACGGGTCGATTCCTCCTTTCTGGGCGCCTTCCCTTTCACTCCCTTCCCCAGGGTCTCGTTACCAGAGGCCAGCTTTTTACATTCTTATTCGAAGTGACTTTTTACTTAGAGCTGCCGATTACGTCTTGCGATTCACCTGACTCTGAACACCCGCTTGGAACAGATACAATGACCACACAAGCCACGGCTGGCTAGACGCCCCAGCTGAATCAACACAGGGTGGCAAAAACGGCCCTCGTGTTTATTATTTTTATTTGAATGCTAACAGATCAAGGCTATTATTTGGCTATTATTTCTCTCCTGGGCTCAAGACATTAACGCACTTTCACCGGTAAACAAAATTCACGTGAAAACAAAAGCAGCCGTTCCAATGAAGAAGGGGAACTTTTTGTTGCAGTGCAATGTGCAAAGCCTCATTTCATAAAAGGCGCTATAATATACATTAAAGGGTTGGAAGCAGAGGCTGTGTTTGCTTGCTCAGCAGTGAAGGTGGAGACCTGGCTTTATTCCCAAGGGATTCAGTCCCCTGAGGGCCTTAGCCAGGCGATGCGTCGGGAGTTCCGTGGCAGGGGGTCCCTTCTGCTTTCTCAGATTTCACTGACCAGGCAGGTGGGAGACTAATTCAGGTAAGGTCTTCTGCAGGGTCCCCAACCTTTTTGATCCTGCCAATAGGCACATCTGGAATGCTGACATGGCATGGTGCACATAGGCGCAAAATGGATGCCATGGGAGGCGGATCCAGCCACAAAATGATGGTCACAGCTTAACTTTGGTAACACAGAGTAGATCAGGAGTGTCAAACATAAGGCCCAGGGCTGGAACCAGCCCATCCAGGGCTCTTATGTGGCCCGCGAGCAATTAGTGCAAGGGAGGGACCAGGAGACTGTTTGGGGGGGGAGTGGGCACAGCCACTCCGATTGTGGCTTTAGCATGGCAAAGAGTGATTAACATATGGAATTCACTGCCAAAGGAGGCGGTGGCAGCTACAAGCATGGACAGCTTCAAGAGGGAATTAGATAAGCATATGGAGCAGAAGTCCATCAGTGGCAATTAGCCACAAGGTATAGATAGGAACTCTCAGTCTGGGGCAGGTGATGCACTCTATTCTTGGTGCTGGAGGGGGCAGCAGTGGGAGGGCTTCTAGTGTCCTGGCCCCACTGCTGTACCTCCTGATGGCACCTGGTATTTTTGGCCACTGTGTGACCGAGTGCTGGACTAGATGGGCCATTGACCTGATTCAACATTGGCTTCTCTTATGTTCTTAACAACCTCGTCTGCAACAGTCAAGCAGTCTGGGAGCATCTGTCCAGTGCTGCCTCACTGGCTCTCCCGTCTGCCCATGTGGGTTTTCTTTTGCACCTCCTTCCCAGCACATGGAGCCCTGCAGTGAAGATACACCAACTTGACGCTTACCAGCTGCTGTCCTTTATACAATTTATACCTCTGGTGCCTAGCATTACATTTTATGGCACACATGGCCATAAAATATAATGCTAGGCACCAGAGGTATAAATTGTATAAAAGTGATATTTATGTCAGATCTGGCCCTTGTAACAAATGAGTTCGACACTTCTGATGTAAATCCTTGGGCTGTGGTGGCAGCTGCTGCCAAAGCAACCTTTTTAAAAATCTGCACTGCCAGTCATATCTCCAACAGCCAATCCGAAGCCTTGCTGGGCAAAAGCCCCACCTGGCCCCACCCACTCCCTAAAAACTCTTGGTGAGCTTCAGAAAAGTTGCCAGTGGGCTCCATGACACCCACTGGCACCCATGTTGGGGATTCCTGGACTACAGCATGAAGGGTTCACAGCTTTCTCCCCCCCCATCCCAAACAGTCATGGGGAGCTGCTATTTGTCCTGCTGTGAAAAATACATGGAGGTTTTCCCAGCTACGTAGACAGTTCTTTCAAGGTTAAAAAGTGATTTGTACAGTACTACCTAACTCTCAACTATTGAAAAGAAAATCCAACAATTGGGTTTTTCAATTGATTTTTTTCTCCCCTTTAAGAATTCGCCATCTTTCGAACCATTAAACAAAGACTTCTGGACATAGAATTTCATGAACTAAATCCTTTGCGGCCTTATTTTTCTTCTTAAGGCCAAATTAAAACTTTCTATTCATCATGAGAAAAAGGCCAGTTACCTTTACAACCTAGATCAGCCTTCTCATTGTAGAGCTTTTACATTAGCACGATTAAATATTTTTCCTTCAAAAATATTAACTGGTTGATGTAACAAAGTCCCTTTCCATGAAAGGAAATGTATCTGTCTTTTAAAATCGATAGATTCAACCCATCACATCATCTTGTACTGCCAATTGTACACAGGTCCACATAAGAAACTCCTTTCCTCTCCATTATACCCCAAACTTTGTATTAACAGCGACAGAATAACACAACGTTTATTAAATGACACAAACCTGGACATTACAGCTCTGGTTCCTAAATTCTTGGCTGAAGTGGTCAAAGATAGATACAAACTCTCTGTATGATTAGCCTTATTTTGTTATCTCTGTAATACCTTCTTGCTCATATTTTATCACACCATGGATTTTATTATGCCATTAAAGGTATTTTGATTTGATTTGCAGTAGACAAGTGTCTTCCTAGGGTTGCTTCAGATCAGGGAACACGGTTCAAGGGGAAAAGGTCCCCACCTCCCTTTACACTGCAGTTTAACGTATGCACTTGCTAAGTAACTTTGAAAGAAACAAGGAGGTGCCCCTAAATGTGGAACTCGCAGCACTTTGTCTGACTAGGCCCTGAAGGGCCACAAAGATACAAATTGAACCGAGGTCCAGGGATTATGCTGCATATCTTCCAAGAAGGTTTATGAACCCAGGAGACTCCTTTTTACCCTTCAGCTGGCAAACATTACACATCATCAAACCTGGGTTGAAGGGGGTGGAGCAATGTTCCCTCTAAGCTGAGTTACTGTGAGCTAGCTCACATTTTTTTAGCCTCCGGCTCACACATTTTTGCCTTAGTTCAGGAAGGATGGCTCCAGAGCAAACTAACTTATTATGCAGTAGCCAAATTGTTTGCTCGCGACTTTAATGCCAGTGGTTCACAAAGTAGAATTTTTGCTCACAAGACTTCACAGCTTAGAGGGGGCATTGGGGTGGAGGGGTATTTGTAGGCAAGAGGGAGGGGGCTCAGGCAGTCTTGGGGCCAATCCTGATCACCCAGTCATAGTTTTATTGCCGGTGTACCCAGCCTTTGGTACTTTTCATCCTCTTTGGGTTTCTAACATGTTTTACAACAGAAAGGAGAAAAGGGCTTTTTAATAAAGGGGATACGGTTGAGTGGTGCCCAGTCTGGTGTGGTGGTCAGTGTGCTGGGCGAGCCATCTGGGAGACCCAGGTTCGAATCCCTGCACTGCCATGGAAGCTTCCTAGGTGATCTACACTCTCAGCCTAACCGACCCTCACAGGGTTATTGTGAAGACAGAACGGAGAGGAGGAGAATGCTGCAAGCTGCTCTGGGTCCCCACTGGGGGGAGAAGGCAAAACAAAGGCCCAGGACAGACTGGCAATTTGCCCCGGTAGCCAGTCGCGGCAAAAAAAACCCGGATTAAACAATACCGGGTTTTCCCGTCCACACAGCGGGGGCCGCTGCCGGAAGATACGGGACGGAGGCGTGCTATATTCGCTGTTTTCCCATTAATTTGGCTGTGGGTGTATGTGCGCATGAGCGCATTTTGCCGATTTTTTTTTTTTTTGCCCTGCAACGCCGGCACCGCATTGGGCAGTGGAGCGGAGCGCAGCCAATCACACCGCTGCTGCCTCATGCCCAACGCGGGTTGCTCCCGGCTTTTCGGCTGCGCGTTCAGACTCCCCGGAAGCGGAGAAACGCACGACGAACGCAGGCTTTCAAGATTTGCGAAGGCTTTTATCAGGTGTTTTTTTAATCCGGCAGTGAAGCGCAAGAGCACCGGTAGGCTACGGGTGGGGGACGCCAGGCAGATGTGCCTGTGTGAACGTTCCATTTACTCCGGTATTGAATCGTTGTCAACCCGGGTCCCATCCCGGGGCAAATTGCCAGTCTGTCCTCGGCCAATATAAAACAAAAAGTGCTCTATTGCCCGATGCATTGTACGTCTTATCTTGTTTTTATTGCACTGATTTCTAGCTCGGTAATCCACTGTATTGCATTGTTTGTCATATGCATTACGCCATTCTCAAATGATGTGATCTGCCTGAAGGTTCAAGCAAGAAAGGAGGACTAAAGATGAAAGAAATGAAAAGAAATGGCACATTAACTTAACTTACCTAGAAATATCCATATAAGTTAGGTAGTTTGGAATTGGGTACACGTCAAGGTGAACAAGTTCTGGAAGGAAAACACACAAAATTAATGCCCAAATTTAAAAGAAATAAATAGATATAAATCTCCAGTTGCACTAAGGGGAAGGTCTCAAGAGTTGAGACACTAAAAAAAAAAACCATTTTCACAACTAGCCACCATATCAGGTATTCTCATGTAGTCTGCACAGACAATACTGACTTAGATGGACCAGTGGTCTGATTCAGTATAAGGCAGCTTCAGGTTTGTTCATACTGCTGAAGAACAGAGGTGGGAGGTCAGAGAATGAACAAATCGAGAGACAGATCGTGGACCCGAAAGGGGAATACCCGGAAGCGCTTCCGCCACCATGTCTTTGTAACTCTTCGACTTCAACTGCTTATTTCAATCAACCTATCGAGATTTCCAGTGGGCTGGGCTTCGGGGTCTCGGCCTTGGTCTCAGATCCTTTCCCAGGCCCTGGGGAGTCAGCACTGTGCCAAAATCTATTTCTGAGAATGTGCGTTGCTTATGTAATTTACAGCGCTGACTAGCTTGCCCTTCTCTTGTTAGCATGGTTGGTTTGTTTCTTTGCTCGGAAAATACTTAAGCCGTACCAGCGGCCTTCTAGTTCAAGCGAAACACAGGGTAGAACGGGGGACTGAAAAGCAGAACCCAAGGCAGGCAGGCAGGCAGGCAGGGCAAGCTAGGGTGGTGCAGTAGTGTCAAACTAGAACCAGTGAGTCCTGGGTTCAAATCCCCATGCAGCTGGCTAACCTTGAGCCAGCCAGCCAGCCAGCCAGCCCCCCCCCACAGGGTTCTTAGGACAAAATAGGAAAATGAGAGAACCATATAATGTCACCCTGATGCTGCTGGAGGAAGGATAAAAATCATGCTAAACAGAATAGCTTTCCTACTGTACTCTGCTGCATTGGTCACCTGTGAAGCCCATTTAGTTACCAACTGAGTAGGTCTTAGTGTATTGATTCTATACACTTGTCAGGGATGCTCCAGGCTGATCCTGCATTGAGTAGGGGGTTGGACTAGATGGCCTGTATGGCCCCTTCCAACTCTGTGATTCTACAAAGAACCTGCAGCCATTTTAATTTCCAAGGGAAATAGTCAGTGCTGGAATGGCGGCTTGGACCGGAAGGTTTCGTCCAGGGGCCTGTGCTTCTGCAGGAAGGGAAGAGGCAGGCGGTAGGGGGCAGACTAGATGGCTGAAGGATAGGAAACTGAGTGTGAAGAGAGCAGGGAAGGAGGAGGGGGGGTGGATTAGGCAATACGGGGAAAGAAACAGGAACTCAAGGGAGGGGTTGTGGCAAAAGCAGAGGCCCCAAAGAAAAAAGGGCACTGCAGGCAAGAAACTGAGGAAACGAAGGGCCAAGGACAGTCTCACAGCAGTGCGAGTCACTATGCTGTAGTAGCAGAGCATCACAGTAGGACCACTGAGGCGCGGATTTAAATCCTCAATACATGGCCATGGGCTATGTGGCCTTGGGCTACTCATCCTCTCTTAATCCAACCTGCCTCATAAAATCAGAGTGAGGACGAATGGAGAAGGGAGAAACCCTGTGTGCCACCCTCCACACCTTGGAGGAAGAACAGGATTTGAAAAACAAGACAAAACAAAAACTTAAAAGAGACCAGAGAAGCCTAAGTCTCTCTTCCTTGGTGTGGTACAAACTTGTCACACTCCCACACTGATCGTATTCTGTCTCATGTTTCATGGCAGAAAAACGCTGGGTTTGTCTCTTATCAGCCTTCCACTCATGTAAAAGAGACATGGGGCAATTTGGCTGGACTGATCGGCCCACCGCGGCTTCCCATCTCCTGACATGGCTCCCCTCCGCATCGCCTCCACCCCGCACCTTTGGCCTGTTTGTTTAAATACACACACACACACACACCTCTTTGGAGCTTTCTTGAGAAGAAAAGTGCTCTAAAAATGCTTAAATAAATAAATATGAATACTAGCACAATAACTTTCCTGGAAGAGAACTCCCATCTAGTTTATTCCGAATACACTGACTGAAATAATATATGTGTGAACTGCTTCAAATGGAAATATAAACAACATGAATTACTAACTGTATACAGTGAAACATCAGTAATATGAATTACTGATTATTACCGCTGCTGCTACATTTCCCACTGGTCTGGCTCTCTCCCCTTACACTTTTATTGTTACTGGTAAATGCTTTATATAGTGCCCCTGAGGTACGGGCTAGGTATAAACCTAATCAAGTTTACGATGGCAGTACAAAGGTGGTGGGGGGAGAGATGAGTCCGTTGCTACTTAAAAGTCAAACTTACCATTTGAAGTGGCATAGAGAGCTTTCAGCAAGTATCCACTGATTTTGAGGGTTACCAGCTGGTTTCTTTCACAGTGCAGTATTTCAACGTTATTGAAGATGGTGGCGTCAAGACTGCCCAGTTTATTGTCCCGAAGGTCAAGCTGGGTCACGTGATGCAGGAAGTCAGAATTATCTGACACCAACCTTCTGATTGCATTTAGCCTGGGATGAGAGGTGAATGAAGAGCCACCCGTTACAGTCACGTTATTATGAATGTGGGAAGCAGAATACACGGCTATCGATTTATTAATTCTTCCGAACGGTAAACCTACGGACTCAGATCCTGATGTCTCAAAAGGTGCCTGTGTGCACCCATCTTCCTATGGAAAGCTCAAAGTGGCTTACAAAGGCCACCCCCAAAGGTTTCCCATACAACCTACTTAGATTTTGCAATGCTAACCCAGGATTACTAACTAGGTGCATTTATTAAAATCTTATTGTTGTAGAAGCTGTTGACACTGCTCCCAGCTAAATAGCCACTCGTTTCACTGGGATATAATTTGGAGTACTTGTCGGATCTCGAAAACTAAGCAGGCTAGTATTCGGATGGGAGCAGTGTTCCCTCTAAGCTGAGTTAGTGTGAGCTAGCTCACAAGTCTTTTAGCCTCCGGCTCACACATTTTTGTCTTCGCTCAGGAAGGATAGTTCCAGAGCACCCTAATTCTTGCAGTAGCCAAATCACCTAAGGAGAAAAGTAGTAAGAATCCCTAAGGAGAAAAGTAGTAAGATGGCCAGTTGCCAACTCTTCAGGGGAACCTCAACGATCCCTGGGAAGCCCTGAGGCAGGTTCCTATAGACACCAGAGGGAAGTTAGGAGGCTGTTCCGTCTAACCAGAGCCCAAGACACGGATGGTGGTGGCAGCAGTATCCTGAGGTAGTGGAGTGAAACGGCCTCTTCAGGTGCCAGGTCAGGCCAAGAAGGGGCAGGCAGAATGGGGCCTTCCAGCTGACACAGGTCCGGTCTGCCACAGTTTGGACTCAAATCTAACTGGAAGTATATAAGCTTTCCTTGCTTCAGAATTATGCATTCCACATAGATACTCTGGCAGCCGCAAGAAAGAGCCCACACCCATTCACACACAGGATAGTGGACAAAGGGAGGTAAAATAGAATTTGTCCTGCCCAGTCTGAGAATTATTGCAGAAATAAAGGTGATCTATAAAAAGCAGACAACTGGATTATTTTATTGAACTCTGAAGGCTTCGGCTTCATTCTCAGGGCTGAGTTGACAAGATCTATTAAATCATACAATAAAAACAATGCTTTGGGGCACAGTTAAAGAACGAGGGCAGCTAGCATACCAGTTTTCATAAAAACAGTCTCCTCGCGCTTTCAATTGCGCACATACATCTTTTCATGAAAACAACATGGACAAGTAAAACGGGTTAATGAATTACCAGTGCTTCAACAGATCAGAGTTATTTCAGTACAGCTTTTGACAGAATTCCCCATAATGTTCTGATGGGTAAACTAGAGGACTGTGGACTGGACTCTAGGATAGTTAGGTGGATAGGGAACTGGTTGGAGAACCGCACTCAAAGAGTAGTTGTCAATACATTAAATCTGAATGGAGGGAGATGTCCAGAGGGGTGCCACAGGGCTCGGTTCTGGGACCAGTACTTTTCAATATTTTTATAAATGATCTGCATGAGGGTGTGGAGGGGCTACTCATTAAATTTGTAGATGACACCAAATTGGAAGGAGCAGCAAACACACCAGAAGGTATAGAATTCAACAAGATCTGAACACACTGGAAAAGCGGGTGGACGTGAACAAGATGCAATTTAACAAGGATAAGTGCCGAGTTCTACATCTGGGTAACAAAAATCAGGAACATGCATATTGGATGGGGGATACACTTCTGGGTAGCAATGTGTGTGGACAAGATCTTGAGGTATGGGTGGACCATATGCAGCAAGAAAAAGGCTAATGCTATCTTGGGGTTATCAACAGACGCATAACATCCAAATAGCAAGATGTCATAGTTCTGCTGTATACCGCATTGGTCAGGCCGCACCTGGAGTATCGTGTGCAGTTCTGGAGGCCTCACTTCCAAAAGGAAGTGGACAGAATGGAGCGGGTGCAGAGGAGAGTGACAAGGATGATCAGGGGCCTGGAGGCCAAGACCTCTGAGGAAGGACCGAGGGAATTGGGAACGTTCAGTCAGAAGATAAAATTGTGTTGATTAACGAAAGTGGAATAATTTATTGTGGGGGAAGCCAGCCTAATCCTGTTCCTTGAATAAAGAAGGGTAGACATCTACAACAAGACCCTTACTCAGATTTTGAAATTAACATTTGTGATTAAATTTCACTAATATCCTGAAAAACTGCTGGCGCACAGTTTTAACAACCAAATTAGAAAGAGGTCAACCTCTCCCTTAATAAAGAAGAGCGGGCAGGGATGTTTTATTTTAATTTTTTTCCAAGGGTACATACCTTAAATCTATGTGTTTAATGTGCGGCATTCGCCTTAGTGTCTCCAAACTGAGTGCCTCTATGCAATTTCCAGACATGCAGAGCTTCTCCATGGCCGAGAGCTTCTCCAGCACTTCTGGAATGTTAGAGAATTCATTGAAAGAAAGACCCAGATAGTTAAGTTGGTGCATCCTTTCCAACTCCGCAGGAAGGCTCTGGAGGAAGTTGCCATCCAGCAAGAAGGTCTGTAAACTGTTGGAAGATGAGGGGAGACAATAAAAATCATGTTATCAGCCACAACTTCTGTCTTTATAAGCTGGTACTGCAGCATGTACACCAATTACTAGTAAGTTTCTAAGATCAATATCAAGATGTGTTTAATATTCAAGAGTTTTTATGGTCACCATGGATTGTGGGTGCCCTCCCTAATAAATTTTGGAAAAAGGAAAGGACAGTGGGAAGGAAGGACTCCAGGGGGAAAACAGTAAGCCATTTCACCCAGACCATGGGAGGAACAAAATTTGATCAGAAATAAATCTGGGACAGAGAATTCTGGTGTTGGAATTCAGAGAATTCTGCTGTTGGAATCCATCATTTTTGGATTCCAAAATCCCAGAGGACAAGAGAAGCTGAGCAAGCCCACAGAATACACAGACTGCTTTAAAAACACACACATACACACAAAGGATTTGGAACTAGTTAAATATCTATTTCATTGTTCCAGTAAGTAACTCAGACACCAGCATAGACCCAGCACTGACTGATAAAAACACCACAAGGGAATGACTTGGATTTAAGTCATCTTAGATTACATAAATTAGGCAAAGAACAGGCTGCACCCTCTCTGTCACCTCCTGCCAGGGTCCCCTCATTAGCTCTTGGCTGAACTATTATATCATCATGGAATGTTCGTTTTTCAATGGCCCACTGCTGAGTGGAACCCTGACAACAAACAAAACACAGACGGAGAGTACACTTTGTGGCGCAAGTTAAAAAAACGCAGTTCAGATTAAAGAGAATGCTCTGAGGCCCTAGGAAGAGAAGAAGCGGTGTTCTTTCAGAGGCAGGGAAGTGCAGAGATAGTAGGCAACTGGGCTGGGGTTGGGTTCCTACCTATTGACTGGAACTAACCAAAACTAGTACTCATATATAATGCCAGTTTGTTTCATCTCTTGACGGCAATCTGAAATTTATATGAAGGCTTGCTGTGCTTGACTTAGCGGGAGAAGCTAACAGAAGGAGAATATCCAACCTTCAAGTGCACCAATTTCGCATTTGTCTAAATATGTTAGGAAAGGTCTTTATCAGCGAAGACAGGGAAACATGGGATATAAATATTGCATGGAATAGGCCTGACCTGAATAGGCTGCCTTGCCTGACTTGACTAGCCCAGGGTGGCTGGATCTCTAGAGATGTCAGAAGCAGGCTCAGCCCTGGTTAGTCCTCGGATGGGAGACCACCAAGGAAACCTAGGGGTACTGTGCAGAGGCAGGCAATGGCAAACCACTTACATGGTCTCTTGCTTTGACAATCCTACCGGGTCACCACAAGCCAGCTGCGACTTGTTGGCACTATACACACATGGAATAGTTGGTACGTAAATTAGCTAAGTTGGAGTGCCTCCCTGACATCTGCAGTTCTGTTTTATGACCTTACTGAGGACAAAGTCAATACACTCAAGCCATGTTCGGGGTACCTACTTGTTCATATCACCGACGGCTGCTGGAATACTTCGGAGTGCGTTGCAGGAGACGTTGAGCTCAGACAGGGTTGGAATGCTGCACACTGCCAAAGGAAAGTCTCCTAAGTGATTGTTGGAAAGGTTAAGGCTCTTCAGCTTGCTGAACCTACGATCAAAAATACAGGACAAAAAGGATGTAAGCAACTTTATCATCAACTAAATACCATGCTATTCAGTACTTGAGCGCTTAGAAGGTTGATGTTTACGTCAGACACTGTCGTTTTTCCTTCCCCACACTGCCCACAGAACCAACAACGAGATATATGGAGACTTCCTTTGTCACATGCTAATGTTAGTTCCGACTAGCATATTTTTCTATTGTCAATGGCTAGAAATGAAAGAGTTGCATCAGAGTTTCATCTTGCACTACAAAAGGTAGCATGCTGTAAAACCAACAAATATTTTTTTTTCGAAACAAAATTTTTTATTGGGATATATTCAACATTTCCAATCACGTTACCAATACAGTTTCAAAAAAGAAGATCCCCGTCCCAATCCCCCCACCCCCCTAATAGGCTTCCAACACTGCTAATAACAAACAAACAAAAATTATAAGGCAATCAAGCTTAGACTTAGATACATCGACAAACCAGGTAACACATTTAAATTGTATATAACCTCTACAATTTCAGCATATTATATTTAACAGTACATACAGTTCAAAATTCATTTCACTTCTCGTTCAATATCCATACGTATCCAAATTATATATTTTCCCCTTCATTCTATATTCAGTTTCTAGATACAGTTTCAATCCTTCCCAGTCTTTTAGGTACTGTTCTGCCATTTGTCCATTTAATTTCTTTGTCATTTTGTCCATTTCCGCTAAAAATAACAATTTTCTCAACCAGTCATGTATATCTGGCACCTTCTCCATTTTCCACTGCTGAGCAAAGGCCATTCTCGCCGACGTAATCATGTACCATAACAGTGTCCTTTTTTCTTGTGGAATTTTTTCCATTGTCAAACCGAGGAGTAGAAGTTCTGGCTTTCTTTCAATTGGGATTTTCAATATTTTCTGCATCACACAATGTATATTAGACCAGTATGCTTTCACTTTATCACATGACCACCACATATGGTAAAAAGAACCCTCTACTTTTTTACATTTCCAACATTTATTACTCAAGTTCTTATCCATACTAATATTGGCAATCTTTTTTGGTGTCATGCACCATCTATACATCATCTTATAACAATTTTCTTTTACATTGATACAAGTAGACATTTTAAAAGATCTTTTCCACAAAAATTCCCATGATTCCATAGAAATTTCTTTGTTCATATTTATGGCCCACTTTATCATTTGTTCTTTAACGGTTTCATCCAAAGTATATACAGTCAACAAAGTTTTATACATTTTTGATATCATTTTCCGTTCTTTTTTCAACCATATATTCTCAAAATCATCATTCATAGCTCTAAAACCAAACTCTTTACAGTCTTTTTTATAGATGTCCCTTATTTGACAATATTGTAGCCAACCATACTCAAATTCTAATTCATTATTTGGTTTTAAAACATATTTTTTCCCTTCTTTTGCAACAATTCCTGATACTTCAACCAGTCATTACCTTTATATTCTGAAAACAGATGTATAACTGCAGCTGGAACAATCCACAGAGGCCTTTCATCCGAAATTGTATCCTTATACCTGGTCCATGCATCAAACAATGTCCTCCTTACATAATGATGCTTAAACATAGAGTCAACTTTGTTTTTCCCATACCAAAGATAGGCATGCCAGCCAAATCTGCAATCGTGCCCCTCAAGAGCTAAAAGTTTTCTATTTTCCAAATTTACCCATTCAGATAACCAAGACATACATACTGCTTCATGATACAAACGCAAATTCGGGACTTGGAAGCCACCTCTGTCTTTAGTATCATACATTATCTTCATTTTAATTCTTGGCTTCTTCCCTGCCCAGATAAACTTAAAGATTTCTCTTTGCCATTTTACCAACACTTTCCCATCTTTCACAATTGGTATTGTCTGAAACAGAAACATTAACCTGGGCAGTACATTCATTTTAATAACGGCAATTTTTCCAAGAAGAGATAACCTTAGTTTTTCCCATTTTTCTAAATCACTCTTTATCGAACCCCACAGTTTTTCATAATTATTCTTAAACAAATCTATGTTTTTCATTGTAATTTCAACTCCCAAATACTTAACCCTTTTAACCACTTCACATTCTGTCACATTTTGTAACGTTTGTTGCTTTGTACCAGTCATATTTTTACACAGTATCTTAGATTTATTTTTGTTGACATAAAACCCTGCAAGATCACCAAACTCTCTTACTTTTTCAAATACCTTAGGCATATTATTAACAGGATCTTCAACAATAAACATGATATCATCCGCAAATGCTCTTAATTTAAATGAAAAACCTCCAATATTCAAACCTTTTATATTATCATCATCTCTAACCGCTTGTAGCAAAATCTCCAAAATCCAGATGAATAACAATGGTGACAGGGGACAACCTTGTCTAGTACCTTTTCTTACCCGGAACATATCTGTTGGTTCTGCATTGACAATCACCGAAGCTTTTTGTTCTTTATATATCGATTGAACCATTCTTGTAAATTCTACGCCCATCAAAGATTTCTCAAGCACTTTAAACATAAATTCCCAATTCAAATTATCAAAGGCCTTCTCTGCATCCAAAAATAAAAAAGCAACTTCTTTTTCAGGGTGTTTATCATAATACTCAATTGCGTCCAAAACAACCCTCATATTGTCTTTAATTTGTCTATTTGGTAAAAAACCAGCTTGATCCTCAACAATAGTGTCTTTTAAAAACTTTTTAAGGCGCTCTGCCAATATTTTTGCAAATATTTTATAATCGTTGTTCAATAATGAAATGGGCCGGTAGTTTTTAACATTTGTTAAATCTTGCATTTCTTTAGGGATTAAGGTGATTGCAGCTTCATTCCAGGAGTCTGGGATCTTTCCTGTCTTTCTAATTTCATTTAAAAGAATCTCCAACACCGGGACCAAATCTTCATGAAATTTTTTATAAAATTTAGCTGAAAAGCCATCCGGGCCTGGAACTTTAGAGATTTTTGCCTCAGCTATTGCTTTACTAATTTCATCTTTAGTTATTGCAGCATTTAAAAATGTTTTCATTTCAGGGTTTGGTTGTATCAAGTTAGCTTTGGATAGGTAATCCAACATTTTTTGAGGATCCGCTTGCTTCGATTGAAAGAGAGTCGCGTAGTATTTAAAAAATTCCCTCTTAATTCCTCCTGGGTCTAAAATCTCTTTATTTCCATCTTTCAAACAAGTGATTGTTTTATTCTCTCTTCTTTTCTTTAATTGCCATGCTAAATATTTGCCAGGTTTGTTTGCACCTTCAAAGGATTTCTGTTGCAATTTTTTCAAGTTCCAAAATACTTCTTTGTTCAACCTTGCCTCATATTGCTCCCTTAGAATCCTCAATTCTCTCAAAATCTTCTTTTTACCAGGCCTTTTCTTAAGTTCTGTTTCTTTTTTCCGAATATTTTCCATAATTTCTTTGTCTATCTTCATTTGTTGTTTCCTTTCATTATTATTGATTGCAATCAGATGTCCTCTCATCACAGCCTTGTAGGCTTCCCATACCGTTTGCGTCTGTACACTTTTATTTAAGTTCAATTGAAAGTATGTTTGGGTTTCTGTCCTTATTTTATCCACAATATTTTGCTTGTCCAGCAAATCTTCATTAAGTCGCCATCGAAATTTTTTCCTCTTAACATACGTTGACCATTTTATCGGACTGTGGTCAGAAAGAGTCCTAGGCAATATCTCAATTTTGCGTGTTTGCAAGATTAAATTCTCTGTCATCCACATCATATCTATCCTTGAAAAAGATTCGTGTCTTGATGAATAAAAAGAGTACTCTCTATCTCTGGGATTTTTAATTCTCCAAACGTCTGCCAAGTGTTCATGTTTAGTCAATTGAAAAAAGACTTTAGGAAGTTTGCCCATGGCCTCAATTCCTTTTTTTGATTTTCTATCAACAACATTGTCAACAGTACCATTAAAATCGCCCATTAAAATCGTTTGCTCATAGGTCAACTGTCGTAGTTGTTCCCACAAATCCTGAAAAAAGTTTTCCTTTGCCCCATTAGGAGCATAGAGATTAACAATTAATGTCTTTTTATTCTGCAACACCACTTCTACCGCCAAAAATTTCCCTTCATTGTCTTTAAAAATTTCTTTTGGTTCCAACTCCTTTTTAATATATGTAACAACTCCTTTTTTTCTTTTGAGAGGAGAGTGAATAAAATTCCTCTCCTAATCTTTTTTGAATCAAAAATTTGGCATCTGATTTTTTAATATGTGTTTCTTGCAAGCAAACAATATCACATTTCTGTTTTTCCAACCAGAGTCTGACATTTTTCCTTTTTTGGGGTGAATTCAGTCCATTAACATTCCATGAAATTATTTGACTCTCCATGTTGATTCTATAATTATTTATCAGAGTCTTTAAAATTATCATTGATGAATCTGGTCATTTGGTCAACTGACTTGATGGTGACTCTCTTCTGCTTGAACGAAAAACTGACACCTTTAGGAATTTCCCATCTATATCTTATGCCCTCTGTTTTCAGCTTGTCAATCAGGTCTTTAAAAAGTCGTCTGTCCTGAAGCATCGCTCTGGGTAGTTCCTTTAGGACCATGATTTTCTTGTTGTCAATTGTGAAGTCGTCTTGAAATTGTTGCTTAAACAAATCCTCCTTCAGCTTCTTAGATATAAACTGGACAATTACATCTCTAGGTAGTTTTTTCCTTTGCGCAATCGCAGAATTGACTCTGTATACCACATCAATTTGTGCCGCCACTCTCTCCTCTTCCATTTTCAAAAAGTCTGCAACAGCATCTACCATAACTGAATGGATGTCCTCATTCTTGTCTTCAGGGATCCCCCTGAATCTCATGTGGTTAATCATTGCATTATATTGGACCATCACATTCACTTTATCTGTTTCTAAAGTGACCTCAGCTATATTGGATGCTACTCCCTTCACCCTTACATCCATCTCATCTGCTCTTTTGGTCAGCGTCTGTATCTCTTTTGTAATTCCAGACATTTCTTTTTTCAACTCTGTTACTTCTGTTATTACAGTCTTTTCCAACTTCAGAATCGCGTCCATCACTCGTTTCTCCATAGCTTCCATCATGCCCTGTAGCTTTTTTTCCTCTTTCCCAGCCATTTTCGGGGAGGACCAAGTATTTGCCCTCTGTCGTTGCCGCAGGTCGTAAGCCGTTGTTCAAAGTTTTCCCTCCAACTCACTCTAAATCAAAGTCCTTCTTGTGCCCACCTAAATCGCACTAGTTTCACTTTTTTATATTAAGTCTTTCGTTTAAAATCAAAGAAAATTTTTCTGACCTTCCCAAAATGGCGGGCGCAATTTCTCTATGGTAAATGGTTCTTCCGGGTACTCACTTCCTGTCCGGCAGTCTTGATGGTCCCCCTTGTTCCTGATTTCTTCCCTTCTTCCGGCCTCCTTGGTCTTCTCTAGGATGATTACTTGTCTGTTCTGAAGTCACTTCCTGTTTTGCCGATTTCTGCTGCAGCAGCTACAGTACTTTTCCACTGCAGTTCTCGCGGAGTTACTGTTAGTTTCTATTTTAAAGTCAATAATCTAACCACAGGAATGATCAACAATTCGGCTTTTTGGCCTTTTTTAGCTGTTTAACTGCACTTTTTCCGCTCCAATGTTAGTATGACAGATACAGCACGATCATGCGCTTCATCGGATGTTGTTTATTTTCGGCCGAAACGCGTCTCCGGTGAGCAATTTTAAAAAGTTACCTTCAAAGTCCGTGTCTTGTTATAGCAGTGTTTCCTTGATATCAGTTTCCGTAGAATGTCTTGGAGGTCTGGGTCATGCGTTCTTATGTTGAGAATCCAACTCGGTGGGGTCTTGTAGAGATTTTCCGAAGTGCCTTCTCTGGGGGAGGGGATCAAGGCTGGTCGCGGCGCTCTTTAAAGCCCCGCTATCAGCCGATCTCAACTCCTCTCTCGGGCCAGGCTCTCTGCCAGTCACCCCCCTGCCTGGGGGATCTGCGGTGGGCTATTTGAAGCCCACCCTGTCGTCAAGACCCTCCGTTTGCTCTGGGAGCTCTACGAGCAAGCCAGAACACGTTAGGACGCCATGAATCCCAGACTGGAAGCCGTAAAACCAACAAATATGACCTGGAGCTCCAGAATTCTTCCTGAAAACACCAGAACCTAAGAATTTCCTAACCTGCAGCTGAAATGTATCATGAATGATACACGAGGAGGGAGGGGAAGTGCCCCCCCACAAGTCCTCTCACAGGAGGAGGGAAGGCTGAGACCCTTCCTGTCAAGCTTATCGGCCCCAGGAATGAGAGGCAGCTCCTTTTGGTTTTCTCTTTTAGGTGAAGCTGGTTTTTCTGAAGAATAAAGTAAATTGGAAGGATGTAATAGTAAACAGTAAACTGAAGAAAGTTCAGCGTAAGTTAGTATGTAGATAGATGTATAGTAACTAATGTGGGCGTGAAAAAAGTACTTAGGAAACTGAATGGAACTATATTTAATGGGCGGTATAAGATAATAGGATTCAGAATAGGAAGTAATTCTTGGTTAGCAATTAGGTACAACAGGAGTTAGTCGATTAGTTTGAGAACACTTCCTATTAATAAATAAGTTTGGGGGTGAATAATATAATAGATTGTTGGAAAACAAGATTAATATTCTGTGTTATTGTTCACTACAGAAATTAATAAATTGTGAATTAAAAAAATGAAAGCATGCCAATGCACATACTTTTAAAGTTCAATTGTTTACATTTTATATTTGTCAATATACTTGGACTGTATGTGTGACTGCATGCTGAATAACAATAGTTGTGTTTCAGTTAAAAAGTCATGTTCAGTTGGGTTTCAGTCTGTTTGCAGGGAGGGTGGAATATAATTTGAATAAAATAAAAATGAAGGGGAGCAGATTTTGATTTTGTTCTGATTAATTTAGAAAAAAAGAAAATCAAGTCTTAAAGCACGTATCACAGGAAACTGTAGCAAGTCCTTGAAATCATCCAAGGAAGATAGTCTATAACCTTCCTAGGGCAACTTAGGCTCATGTCTAAATTGTGTGCTTGTGTATGCACACAAATGTGTATAAATTGTATACACAATGCCAATCTACTTTGCTCTTATTCAGCCTAGTAAGGAACAGTGGCCCTACCAATAGGTAGAATGAGACAGTCCATCTATGGTGACAGGTTTTAGGGTACAATTTAGGGTACTATTAAAGGAACACAAACTGTAATATCTGATGAAATGTGCATGCACATGAAAGCTTATACTCAGAACTAAACTTTGTTGGTGTTAAAGGTACCACTGGACTCAAACTTTGTTCTGTGATTTTGTTTGTTTTTCTATTATATATTTAGCCACCACCGTGGGGACCATTTTGATTTTATTTTTACCATTTACCAAAATAACTTGACCAATCTCTGCCTGCAAGCGAGCCCACAAAAGCTACCAAGCAAGGTTAACATCATGGTCAAATGAATGGTCAAATACTGTCAACTAACCAGTCAACTGACAGCTTACTGCTCAAACATGGTTAAATAATGGTTCAATATTCCAAGGAGCCAAAAATGTCTTAGTATAGGAGGCTCTTTGCCTTTCTATTTCACGGCGGGATCAGGAGGAAAGGTTCCTTTGCACCTTACCCCTGTAGCAGTCCAAGAAATTCCTGCCAGTAGTTAGTTAGTTAACCTTTATTGGCATTATAAAAGAGAGAACATTAAACAAATACATAAAGGAACTAAACATAAAATGAATCACAAACTGAAATGTCCCAAAATTACAGTATATTACTTCGTATAAGAACAGCAACATATAAAAACTTTGCTACTAAATCTCTGGATGCCCTACCAGTAAGCAAAGCTTTTCCTATGGTCTACCTCCAGGGATGTTCAGACATTTTAGTTCAAGAGCCACAATGGGATACAGAAGTCATTTGGCGGGCCATGCTCTGTTTTACAAGGACCACTGTTTCCATACTGGGCGTTTTTCTGAGGCCAAGGGGTCCCCCAAGGTTTGGTCCGGCTTTAACTCTGGCTATTTGGAATTTCAGACAGATGATATAGTCCAGAAGAGGAACGGTTCCCAAACGGTTTCTGGTCTGGCATTTCAGACAGAACCGTTTTAGAACCGGTTCCCTACCGGAATATATTTGTAATTTCACACGGAATCGCTTCTGTCCCGTTCAGGAAACGGGGCTGAAGCGTTTTACCTGTCAACCGCTTCCAAGTAGTCATCAGTTTCTTCTCCCGGATCCGATACGCTTTTTTTCCACCTTTTTTCGCCCGCGCTGGCGATCTCCGGCTTTTTTTTTTTAACGTTCGCTTTAGAGCACTATAGCGCTGTAGCGTTATAGCACAATAGCGCTGTAGCGTTATAGCACAATAGCATCATAGCAACCCCATTGGAATGCCTGCAGTGTTGTTTTATAGCGCTATAGCGCTCTAAAGCGAACATTTTTTTTAAAAAAAGGCGTGGCGGGAACTGGCGGGAAAACAAAGCGGTGCAATCTGAATTGCCAAACCGCTTCTGATTCGGATCTTTTCCAGTCAGGGAAAGCCATGTGTGAAATGGCAGCCCTGTACTGGTTTACTTCAAGACGAATCAGAAACGGCTTCAAACCGACAGAGTCTCGGTAATGTGAAATTCCCTTATGTCTCACCTCTTCCCTAATGCCTTTTCTCTGTCCCAGTGACTTTACTTGTTTAAAACCAAGGTGGATAAAAATCAATGGCTTTTTTAAATCAAAAAATCAGATTTTAAAAGGTTCAAATTGGATTTTTTAATTTAAATTGAATTTTTAAATAAAATGTTTTTGAGGAAAAATCTATCTAGAGACAGTTTCCTATTTAAGATACATTACAGTCCAAAGGTTATTCATCATGAAACAAGGATTACTTTTTAATTATGTAGCATGAAGTTGTATATTCATGAAATGTTTAAATTTGTTGGTAAATGAATTCCATTAATCCATCCACAATGCCGTTCTCTTCCAGAGGTTTCTGTAAGATTATTGGGCAGTTTTTCTATCTAGAAGATAGTGTCACAGATGCTGGCTTTTACAGCTCTCAAAACTGTCAATTTGTGTCTGCAGAGATCACAAGCCTCTTCTTCACAGCAAAAATGTTATAAAATAAACATACAGAGCTGAGAAAAAGACCTATGTACACAGAATCAACCCCTTACCTCTTAAGTGCTAAATTTCTAAAAAATTCAACGAATAGCAGATTGTTGGGAGTGGAATAGATCTGCATAGGGCTCTTTTTGTAGCAGGAACTCCTTTGCATATTAGGCGACACACCCCTAATGTAGCCAATCCTCCAAGAGCTTACAGAGCTCTTCTTACAGGAGCTACTGGAAGTTCTTGGAGGATTGGCTACATTAGGGGTGTGCCTAATATGCAAAGGAGTTCCTGCTACAAAAAGAACCCTGGATCTGTACAAGAAGCTAAGTGTGAGGAGAGAGGGGCAAGCAGTAAAAATGAAAGTGAAACATTTTGAACAGAACATTCCACAAGTCTTTGGATCTTTGTGTGTATAGCCTGAGGTTTATCATTCTTTCCCTGGAGGAGAAAACCTATAATGGCAGCAGGCCATAAAAGAGACCCAGTTTAGGAATCTTTTAATGAATTGCCTCTACTTATGGGAAAGGCAGGCAGGCATGTGTGCAAAATGCAGAAACTGCAACAAAGAGATGCAAGGCCTGGTGGGCCGAATGAAACATCTCGAGAAGTGCTGTGGTGATGATCATGACAAAAAGAACCTGTCTGCGCAGGCAGGATCTTCAGGTTGGTAAATGTTCTTGATTTCACCATATTTCTTAAAGATTGCCTTGAGGACAGGTCAAAATTATATTTGTTATTATTATTACTGCCCGTTACTGTCATTTTGAAACAGTTGTTATGAAGAAATAGAGTTAAAACAAGCAAATATTCCTTTTTTGGGCAGTACTGAGTGGCAGGGAATATAATGAGTCATACTAAATAAGCAGAAATGGAACAAACAATAAAATAACAGCATTGACTTTTTTGCTTAGGGGAATCCATCATCAGCATAAAGGACTCCGGAAACTATCCCCTTTTGAGATCATCCTCCTATTCTACAGTTTCAGAGATAGCGTTTCAGTCACATCGTATACCATCACACATTCACAGTATATCACCTAAAAGAAAGAAAAAAGCCGACCAGCCAGGAACCACCATAGATAAGTTTGTGATAAAAAACCAGATTGATGAGAAAACTGCCCAGTTTGTTTACGCGACAAACTCTTCTTTCCATCTGATTGAAAACCCACACTTCATTAATATGGTTCAGTCACTGAGACCAGGATACAGTCCACCCGGCAGAGCAGATGTTGCAGGGAAACTGCTGGATAAAATGTAGGACAGAGAACTGGAGCAATGTGCAACAGCTCGAGAGGGTAAAATTGTTAACCTAAGTCTTGATGGATGGAGTAATGTCCACAATGATCCTGTTGTATGTGCTTGTATAACAACAGAAGAAGAGAATGTCTTCCTTTGCAGAAACTACTGATATGTCAGGAAATGCACACACAGCAGAATAATGACAAGTGGCAACAAAAGCTATCATAACATGTGAACAAAAATTCAAATGTCAAGTACGCAGTTTGGTCACAGACAATGCTGCAAATGTATCCAAGATGAGAAGAAATTCAGAAGAGCAGGAAGGGAATACAAAGCTAATAAACACATGGTTGCAGTGCTCATTTGCTGCACCTCCTGGCCAAAGACTTCAGTGTTCCAGAAAGACAGACTAATGTCACTGAAATTGATAAACACTTCCGTAGCAATCATTTTACTGCAGCAGCTCTGGAAAGAATGGGTGGAACCAAGCTAATGCTCCCAAAAGATGTTAAATGGAACTCTGTAGTGGACTGTTTTGAGCAGTATATCAAGAACTGGCCTATTCTGATGTCAGTTTGTGAACCAAATCGAGAGAAAATAGATGGCACTGTCATGGCCAAAATCCTCAACACTGGGCTTAAGCGAAATGTTGAACATATGCTGAGCATCCGGAAATCCATTTCTGAAGCTTGAAACAAAATACAGAAAAATAGCTGTTTAATTGCTGATTGCTGTTGAAATTTGGAAGGAACTGAGTGAGCACTTAAAAACAGAACTACACACTGACAGAATTAAATTACAAGCGTTAAAAAAATGAATGAGACAAGCACTGTCTCCAGCTCATTTTCTCACCAATATTGTCAATATCCGGGACCAGGGTCAAACCTGAAGTGCTGAGGAAAAGGAGCTAGCTATGACATGGGTATCCAGCAATCATCCATCTGTAATGCCAACTAGAATAAACATTAGAGCTAAAGGGGAACCCATTCAAGAAATAAATGTTTGCTGATGAAGTTTTAAAGAAAGTCACACCAGTGAACTGGAAGTCACTTAAGCACTTGGATTTAGAGACTGTTGAAGTAAAGCAGGAAAGCTTGTTCTTCTTTTCCAGATTATGAACAAACAAGAAGATGAAGATGAGTGAGCCACAGAGGACAGTATTTTAAGTTTTTCATAGGTGGACTAGGCTGATAATCTAAGTTTTTGGGGTTTTTTTTAAAGATATTTTGTTTAACCACATTCAGTTAATAAACACGGATCTTTAAGCAAATACAAGAATGCATATGCTATAATGTTATTATTTTAGTTAAGTAAAACTATTTAAATTGTTATTATTAACGTAATGATTATTTTTCTCCTTCCAATAAAGTACAGCAGAAAAGTTGTCCAAATATGAATAATTAGCCTATTAAACTGGAGATAGATAATTATTATTAAATTATTGTTAGGTGAACTATCTACAATCCTTATTCTAATAGCCAAAAAGTGCGGATACCTATTCCCACCAACAGGGGCCTCACTCTCCCCCAACAGCTTTTCCTGCATAGTCAGTAGACTTCCTGGGTTTGTAGAAAAATCCCAAAAGTGAAGAAATCCCTTCAGGAACTCTTGAATTCCCCAAAAAGCCTTTTGAAATGGCCTCTGCAGGGACCTAACTCCAGGCAGCAACGGTGAGAGATTAGAACGTTGGGGGGGGGGGAGAGGCTTCTGACTGGCTCTGTCGATGGAAGGGGTGGGGGAAGGGCCCTTTCCAGGCCTCTTTCAGCCTTGGAGGGAGGGAGGGAGGAAGCCTTGGGGCCAGGCCTCACAAAAGTTGCCAGGGCCAGGCTGGGGGATTTCTAGAGATTTTGTGGTGGACTCTAAGGAGGAGGGCTGGGTTTGGGAAGGGAGAGGCCTCAGCTGGGTATAATGCCACAGTTTCCACCCTCCAAAGCAGCCATTTTCTGCAGGGAGACAGACCTCTGCTGTCTAGAGTCCAGTTGTAATTCTGGGGGGTCTCCAGGGCACATTTGCAGGTTGGCCACTCTAGGCCTGGCAGCATTCTAGGCTTGCCAGGTCCCCCCTGATTTGCATGACTCACCTAGCCTCGGCTGCTTGCTACCATTCATCAGCAGCCACCCTATGAAAGCCAGTGAGGTGCAGCAGTTAGAGCTTCAAAGTAGGATCTGTAAGGCCCAGGTTCAGATTCCCATCTTGCAGTGGAAGGTGACTGTGTGATTTTGGACCAGTCACATATTTCAGCCTAACCAACCTCACAGGGTTGTTGTGCAGAAAAAAGGAGGAGGGAATAATGAAAGCTGCTTTGGCCCTCACTGTGGAGAAAGACTGTAATTATCCTAGGTAGAGGCTGGGGGTAAAGATGGAAAACAGGAGACAGAGAGGCAGATAAAGGTAGGTTGGCTGTTGGTTGGGAAGGAAATAGGGTTGCCAACTCCAGGTTGGGAAATCCCTGGACATTTGAGGGGTGAAGCCTGGAGAGGGTGGGATTTAAGGAGGGGAGGAACTTTGGACTGGTGTAATGCCATAGACTCCACCCTCCAGCCATTTCCTCCATGAGAACCACCATTGCCAACCTCTGGGTGAGGACTGGAGATCACCCAGAATTACAACTGTTGTCCAGGAGACAGAAATCAGTTCCCCTGGAGAAAATGGCTGTTTTGGAGGGTTGAGTCTATGGCATCATACCCTGATGAGGCTGCTTGCCTCCCCAAGCCTCACTGTCCTAAGGCTCCACCCCCAAATCTCCAGGAAATTCCCAACCTGGAGCTGGCAACCCTAAGGTGAATTGATCTCTGTAGCTGGGAGATCCATTGTGATTCCCAGAGTGCTGCCACTGCTGCTGTGGGGGAGAGAAAGCAGGTGGGTGGCTGAGAGCACTGCCACCACTGCTACTGCTGCTCTGCGGAGTGGGGGAGGAAGCAGACAGGAGGCTGGGAGAGAGGCTGGGGGCAGAAAGCAGCCAGGAGGCTGGGGGCAGAAAGAAAGAATGATGGGGTGGGGGGCAGAAAGAGAGAGAAAGAGTGATGAAGTGGGGAGGCAGAAAAACAAAGAGAAAGATGACAGATCAGAAAGAGAGAGGAAATCACATGCATGGAGCAGAAATAGAGTAAGAAAAGGGGAGCAGAGGGGAGAAATAGTGTGAGAGAGGTAGGGGGTGAGCAGAGGAAGCAAAGGTGTGACGAATGAGATAACCATCCCGCAAGTTTCTTGCGGGTCTCCACTTGTGTGTTTCTAATAGTATAACCAAATCAGTACTTTTTTTTATATAACAGTAAAACTAATCTAAAAATGAAATCATCTGGTTGTAAATATGAAGGCTATACCAGCAAGAATGAGTCTTTATGTAGAAAACCATGATTTAAATCTAATTTTACTGACTAGTGATTTAAATCGTGATTTGAATCAATTTGATTTAAATTAAATCCACCCTGGCTGCAACAGAACTTGGTGTGACTGAATCTACATGTCAACAGTCACCAAGGCCAAAAGTAACCTCTTTCCCCCTAGTTACTTCACAGTAAAAAATGAACATTTCTCTCTCCAGGGTGAACATGGAGGCTCCAAGTCACACAATGATCATTCTCATTCTCCACAATCATGTTAGGAAAGGACCCATGCAAAATGAGAACAGACCAAAGCCCCTGCTCCTTGAGAGCTCCCTGTGCATGCTGGAACCCCAACGGAGCTCAACCAATCAGAATCATTTGCAATCACGCTATGCTATCATGCTGGCTATGGGACAGCAGACATTCTAATTCAGCACCAAAGACAACAATGGAACAAACTCTGCAGTCCATCACACCCCATGGGTTTTCCCTGGTGTGTACAGCTAAACACTGCTATACATCCCATATGTACACTGAGTATGTACAATTTGGGTAAAACTCCTCCAGAAGTGATTATTTTTCTGGATGTTTTGAAGCCGATAAGTTAAAGAAGATTACAACTTTGCATTCAAGTTGAGCTGCAAAAGTCCACATCAGTGCTAATTAAATCAAACGATTTTATTTTTTTCACCTAAAGTGTACAGAAAGCAATTAATGGGCCAGGCAACAACAGCTGCAGAGAGCTCCTAGGAAACAAGCATCAGTCTGTTGCTAAACCCAAACTCCACCACTGAGTACCACCACTGACTCCACTGAGATGCCACCAAGCTTGTTTGAGCCTTCCATAAACATCATCCAGACAAACCAAGGGAGTGAGGGGTCTGGGGGGGCAGAATGTCAAACTCAGGGCCTGGTTTGCCATGGGATCTTTTGTTCTGTCTTTATTACCTGTACTCATTCTGTATTTGGACCATGGGGGGGGGGATGGCAGGCGGTGAATGCGTGGATGCGTGTGTGGGAACCTGCTTCGCTTAGCCCCTAAGTAACTGTTTTCACAAGGGACCTCCCAGATGGGAAGAATGCAAATGACCTTGAATGCCTGTCTCTGCTAGCTGGCCGCTGTACATGTGAAACTGTTAGGTTTGCAGGTGGAGGGGAAGGAACGCGCTTGTTTAGGTGGGATGCATGAATGGCTTGACTGGATGGGTCACAGGTGTTTGAATTCTGTATAGTACCAGAACTGGTGCCAACCCAGTCAGTTCTGACATAGACAAGCTTAGCTTGACACATATTCATATCTCAATAAACAAATCACTACATGAGAGTGCTGTTGAGAGTGAGTCCGTTCAAGAGTCTGACAAATACCAAATTATCTATATAACCAATTCTTTTTTCCCCCCAGCCATACAGGGAATGTCTGAGGAAAACCACCTTCACCACATATAGATGCCAGTATTGTTCAGCAGATGACTTAACTGCCACTTAAAATGAGTTTCTTATGATGCCAAAAAAAAGGGGGGGGGAAGGAAAGCTCTCTCATCACCACATACTGTTCTGATCCTTTCAGAAGAACAATTATCTACTCCTTGTTAACAGCAAATTTTATGGTCCTTTGTTTATCAGTTACCAGGAAAAGGGTGCCAGCCACAAACAAGGTAGGTGTTTCTGTGTACTCAGAGGACTCCCTGGATATGCGGAAACACATTTTTTTTTCTTTTTAATGAAAAACCCAAACATCAGCCTGATGAGTACAGCATGTTCCCTCCCAAAGAGCCTTTAACAACTTTAGTATCCTGGAACAGAAAATAAAATTAGGGTTGGAGAAACTGTGCCATTAGGAGCATCTTCCAGCCCCAACTCCCCTCCCAAACCTGGGAACGGAAAAATGACATCCTCCTCATGTTTGGGACTACATGAGTGGCTCCCCTGCTTGCACGGCACCAAACTAACTGCAATTGTGCTCCAGTGTTAAGACTGCTGAGGTTCAGGGCTCACTTTGAGCAGAGAGCAACTCCCCTGACTCTGAAAGTCAGCACCTCTGTGCAGCTGTGCTACTGGGGCAGGGGAAGATCCTTCACTGAATATCCCTGCGGGACTCACATTTGGTTCCTGCAGCAACAAAGAGCAAAATCATTAGACCTCCTGCATGCCAAGCAGATGCTCTGCCACTGAGCCACAGCCTCTCCCCAAAACTGACTTCTTGTTTTAGACCCCAAGGAGGGGCATCCCCCTCCAAACAGACAAGCTGAGGATAACAAATGTGTATATACATCACACTGCCACAGAGCCCTGGCTGCAGGAAACAGAGGCAAGCCCTCTCTGTGCTGTTCCAGTTGGTTGAGAGCCAGTTTGATGTAGTGGTTAAGTGCACCTACTCTTATCTGGGAGAACCAGGTTTGATTCCCCACTCCTCCACTTGCACCTGCTGATGTGACCTTGGGTCAGTCACAAGCTCTGGCACAGCTGTTCTCTCAAGGACGGTTTCTGTCAGAAGTTCTCTCAGCCCCACCTACCTCACAGGGTGTCTGTTGTGGGGAGGGGAAGGGAAAGGAGTTTGCAAGCCGCTCTGAGACGCCTTTGGGCAGTGAAGGGCGGTGTATAAATCCAATCTCTTCTTCTTCTTCTCTTATTGTACAGTGAGGGAAGGGAAGTTGGGTTTTAATGGAAGTGTATGGAGTGGCCAAGAATGGGGCTCCAGACAGCCCTGAATGGAAGCGGACATGGCCACAGCAGAGGGGCAAGACTGTGCAGCAGGCCACAGCACTTGGCATTCTGATGCCTACCAAAAGGGGACAGTCCATAGATGTCCAATGCCTACCGAAAGGGGGCAGTCCATAGATTTCCAATGCCTACCAAAAGGGGGCAGTCCGTAGATGTCCAATGCCTACCAAAAGGGGGCAGTCCATAGACGTCCAATACTACCAAAAAGCGGCAGTCCATAGATGTCCAATTGCTACCAAAAGGGGGCAGTCCATAGATGTCCAAAGCCTACCAAAAGGGGCCAGTCCATAGATGTCCAATGCCTTCCAAAAGGGGGCAGTCCATAGATGTGCAGAGACGTGAAGAGACTTGGACATGACAAGTAGTTTCAAGAAGTTTCTGTTCACTGTGAGAAAGCTCCATTCATTTCTTTGAGGTCTCTTCTGGAAAAATGCCAGCTCCAATACAAAATAAGAAAAACTAGGTTTTAATCTCTTTAATTCCTTATATATTATTTATTTAAAATATTTCCGCACTGCCTTTCCACCTGAATAGTGTCACCAAGGCAGCAAACATGAGGAGCTGTTGTTTTCAAACAAAAAAAAGCATTGGCTCTGCCCATATTCGTGGGTGTCTCAAGTGGGTGTCTCACTACAGGCCAATGTGTCCCTCTAACAACTGATGCGCACTGCCTGGAGAAAGTTTCGAAGCACATAAAGCAGCAGTGGAAATACATGCACAAACAAAACATTCTGCTGCTTAACATATGGGATTCATTGCCACTGGAGGTGGTGGCGGCTACAAACATGGATGGCTTCAGGAGGGAACTGGATAAACATATGGAGCAGAGGCCCATTAGTGGTTATTACCCACAAGGTACTCTCAGTCTGGGGCAAGTGATGCACTGTATTTTTGGTGCCTGAAGGGGGGCAACAGTGGGAGGGCTTCTAGTGTCCTGGCCCCACTGCTGGACCTCCTGACGGCACCTGGTATTTTTGGCCACTGTGTGACACAGAGTGTTGGACCGGATAGGCCATTGGCCTGATCCAAAATTGGCTTCTCTTATGTTCTTATGTCCTTAAGCTCACTAATGGCCAGACATATAAGCACCATCGGTCATATCAGCAAACCCCACCACTCCAGCAATGAGGGCAAAAGGGAGAAACAGAAACCAAAGCAAAAGTTTGCCACTAAACAAAAGAGAGAACTTTCTCTCCTTCTCCCATAAAACTAGCACTGAGGGTCACACAGTGAAGGAGATGGACAACTTTTATCATGAGCAAAAAGAAATACCCACTTTACTTGGCTGGGAGGCCGGGGTAAAAACCCAATACATACATACATACTCAAACGGTACCATTTGTTGCCAGTGGACACAGCAATGGCCTCAAGCACAAATAACTTGAAAAAAGGGTTAAACAGATTCATGAAAGATAGATCCATTAACTGGTACCCACCATGATGACTAGACGGACACTCCATGTTCAGAGGCCGAAAACCTCTGAATACAGAATATTTAGGGTTGCCAGCTCCAGATTGGGAAACACCTGGAGATTTCGGGGGGGTGGAGCTTGGGGACGGCAGGGTTTGGGGAGGGCAGGGACCTCAACAGCATATGCCACAGAGTCCACCTTGCAAAGCAGCCATTTTCTCCAGGGGAGCTGATCCTGGTCATCTGGAGATAAATTATAATAGCAGGAGATCTCCAGGCGGCAACCCTATATACTAGTGCCAGGAGGCAACACTGTCTTTTGTTCGTTGGCCCTGCAGAGCAACTGGCTGGCCACTGTGTGAAACAAGGTGCTGGACTAGATGAACTACCAATCTGTTCCAGCATGGCTCTACTTAATATTCATTCTTGTGCCTTAGTCTTTCCTGTTTATATTCCCCCACACACAAAACTTTGAAAATGTTCGTGCATTTTGAAGCAAGAGGATAAATGCAAAATTAGTCCCCATTCCCTCCCAAAGCTAAGCCTAATTATGAACACACACATTTTTCTCTGTTTAGTCCAATTTCTAGCTCTTAAGCTTTCCTTGGCTGACTCCACGATGCTTTTTTTAATTACTTAACATTTTGTATTAAATCAACAAGTAGTATTATACTTACACTATGCAATATACATACATTGCATACAGCAAAATAAAATAACATAATAACGTGCCAACTCACTGGGTAACTGAACAAAATTCAACCTACTTGACCTACATTAAGCTTATAGCTGTGTATTTATTTTGTTACTCATAAAGAACATCATAATCCAAGATCAACCGCTAATTGGGGAATTTCCCCTTGAGACAAGTATAGGTAACCATATAAAGAAAGAAATAAGACTGTCTAGAGGGCTTAATTATGTTATCCAGATTATCTATGAGCTTTGCCATGACATATATTTTCTATAATTTTTGATGCTACTGAAAAATTGTAGGATGCTAACTTTTAAACTGCAAGATCCTCAGGATAGGAACCAAGCACTACACCATCAAAGACAATGCAGAAATAATATCAGTACCAATATTGATATTGCTTATTCCCCAAAGCCACGATAGCAACAATATCACAATGCTGGCCAAGGTCTTTGAACAGTGAAAACAAATACCTGAATTGAGAACTGAACTCTCTGAGCCTACCAGCTGAGGGGTCGCACCACTGATCTTGGCTTTCTGTTGTGTAGGCGGGCAAGGCCAGAGCAGTAAAGGCATCAATTACAGTAATGGCAACACCAGGGTCAAATGAATGAGAAAAGAAAATCAAAGGCAAATATACTGCCATTTCCTGTTGGCTTGAAGAGGAATGCTATTATTAATAGGAACCATAACCAACAGGTTAGCGGATTTTTTTTAATAGCCTCATCCTGGCCCAAAAAAAGATAGGACTGCCAAAACACTGAGTCTTTGGAACATTCCAAGGCATGACTAAAGGCTTGTTGGTCGAGATGTTCCATTTTCTTCTATAAGCAACAACAATTGATCACCCTCTTCAAAAGACTGAAATTAGCCTTATGGCCAATTGCATCAAAGAAAAGACAATTTGTTTCACTATCAGTAGATGGCACCTGGTATTTTTGGCCACTGTGTGACAGACTGTTTGGTGAGAGCCATGGTGTGAGAGCCAGTTTGGTGTAGTGGTTACGTGCGCAGACTCTAATTTGGGAGAACTGGGTTTGATTCCCTACTCCTCCACTTGTAAGCTGTAGTTCTGGCACAGCTGTTCTTGAAAACGACCATTGGACTTACCGTGAGGGGTCCTTCTCCTCTGAGGTCAGGAGGACATCTCCAATGGGTTATTCCCACCGTGCCTGTAGGGAGGCAGGAAATAGTTTTTCCCCTTCCTGTTGGCGCCTCCGGAATAGCCCATCTCAGTTCTGGGACTCCGAAAGCAGTGCTTGCAGCCTAAATGAAGTTGCCTTGCCCTAGAAAAATGTAACTGCAAAACAGTAATATCAAACTGAGTAAACAAGAAAGCTCTGCAACTATGAACAAAGGCAGAAAACAACCAGAGATACAAGAGAAGAAATCAGCACAGAAGGATTAGAAGAGGAAGATGAGAATGGGAGGGCCGAGATGTCCTCCTGACCTCAGAGGAGAAGGACCCCTCACGGTAAGTCCAATGGTCGTTCTCCCTCTGAGGTGGAGGACATCTCCAATGGGACCTCCCCGAGCAGTGTCCCTCATACGGGTGGGTCGTCATCTTCCTCCATGTTAACGACGTGCTGAAGAATTCTTCTCCCAAAGGCCGCGTCTGCAGATGCAAGCGTGTTGATATGGTAGTGCCTTATGAAGGTGGAAATGGATGACCACGTAGCCGCCTTACAGACCTCTTCTACAGAAGCTCTATTGGAAAAGGCGGCATTGGTTGCTGCGCTCCGCAGAGAATGAGCTGTGATGCCACTGGGTACTTCCTGACCCGAGGCCCGGTAAGCCTCTGTGATACAGGCCTTCAGAACCGAACTGATTGCCGATCTAGACATCTTCTCCCCTGACCTAGGTGGAGAGATATTGACGAATAAGGATTCAGACTTCCTACAATCCTCTGTCCTGGCAATGTAAATCTTGAGGGCCCTTCTTACATCCAAGGTGTGCCAAATCCGTTCCTTGGGGTGCTTGGGGGCAGGACAGAACGTGGGTAAACAGATCTCTTGAGAGCAGTGGAATCTAGAGCCAACCTTTGGCTGAAAGGTAGGATCTGTGCGAAGTACAACCTTGTCTTTGTGAAAGACGCAGAGTGACGATTTCACTGACAGTGGCCCGAGTTCTGACACTCTTCTCGCAGACGTGATGGAGACCAGGAACAGTGTCTTCATTCTCAACCATTTCAACCCCACCTCCCGGAGAGGCTCGAAAGGTGATCTGGTAAGAGCATTGAGGACCGTATTCAGCCTCCAAGTTGGGAAGCGATGGACCTGAGGCGGAGATTTTGCCACCGCTCCCTGCAGAAAGAGTTGGATGTGAGGATGCTTGGAAATCTTGTATCCTCCCAGGGAAGGGAGAACAGTGGAGAGAGCCGCTAACTGTCTCCGAAGAGTAGCAGACTTCAGTCCCGAGTCCAATCCATCCTGTAGGAACGCCAGAATCGAAGCAACCGAAGGGGACAGTGGCTGCACCTTCTTGCGTCTACACCAGCGCACGAATGCCTTCCAAGTGGTGTTATATATACGGACCGTGGACTGTCGTCTGGATGCCAAAATGGTATCTAGAACTTGGGAAGAATAACCTAATTTCGATAGGTTGCTCCGCTCAATCTCCACGCGGTCAAACACAGCCAGGCTGGATCCGGGTGCCATACCGGACCCTGCAACAGCATGTCGGGAGATATCGGAAGGACCAGAGGTGGAAGTATGGACAGCTCCTGTATCGCCGAAAACCATGGGCGCCGGGCCCAGTTCGGAGCCACTAGGATGACCTCTGCTCTGAGTTCTCGGATTCTGCGGATGGTTCTGGAAATCAGGACGAACGGCGGAAATGCGTATAGGAGACCCTGGGGCCAGGGCGTCGTGAGCGCATCTGTCGCCTCTGCCTCCGGATGGAAGAACCTGGAGAAGTATCTCGGAAGTGTGTGGTTGGTAGGGGAGGCGAACAGATCCACCATGGGACGTCCGAATCGAGCCACTATCATGTGGAATAGACGTGGATGGAGGGCCCATTCTCCTTCCTGTATCTCCACTCGGCTGAGCCAGTCGGCTTGCACGTTTTCGGTCCCTTTTATGTGTTCCGCCCTCAACGAGGTGATGTGTCTTTCTGCCCAAAGGAGAATCTTCATCGCCTCCCTGTGGAGCTGAGATGACCGAGACCCGCCTTGCTTGTTGAGGTGTGCTTTGGCCGATATGTTGTCTGTCCTTATCAGCACTTGTTGAGCACACAATTGAGGGGCAAAATGAACTAGAGACAAGCGGATCGCTCTGAGTTCCAAGAGGTTGATTGGTAGTTTCCTCTCCGCCGGCTGCCACGTCCCCTGGACTGGAGTGTCGTTCAAGGTTGCTCCCCAGCCCAAGAGACTGGCATCGGTAAACAGCTCCCTGGTGTGGCTGACATAGTAACTTTTGCCTGCCAACAAATTGTCCATGTTTGTCCACCACCTCAGGCTCTTTTTGACTCCGATCGGTACCTGTAGGTGGAGGACCTTCTTCTCCATGATGGAGAATTGATGGGGACGGAGAAACATCTGCAACGGTCTGGTGTGTAGACGTGCCCATTGTATCATGTCGATGCTGGCGATCATCAGACCCAGAAGTCTGGCTAGCTCCATGAGGAGTGAGGACCTGTTGTTGTGAATTCTCATGGCGGTTTCCTTGATCTTCTGAGCCTTGGCCAGTGGAAGAAAGAGAGCATTCCGATTGGTGTCGATTACTGCTCCCAAATGCTCTATACGCTGCGTCGGTAGTAGGGAACTCTTTTCGAAGTTGATCAGGAACCCATGTTCCTGTAAACACTGTAGTGTTCGCTCCGTGTTGCTGATGGATTCTGCCCGCGTGCTGGCCCTGATCAAGAGATCGTCGAGATATGGATGCACATGGATGCCCTGAGATCTGAGATGAACCACGGGATTGATGATCAGCTTGGAAAAGAGGCGTGGAGCCGTGGATAGACCAAAAGGAAGTGCTCTGTACTGGAAGTGTTGATTGTAAATGCAGAAGCGGAGAAATCGCTTGTGCGCTGGGTGAATGGGCACATGGAGGTATGCTTCCGTCAAATCTATGGAAGTGAGGTACTCGTTGGGGGATAGAGAATCCGCTACAGCCTTCAGGGTTTCCATGCGAAAATGTCGCAGTTTTATGAATCTGTTCAGAAACTTGAGATCCAGGATCGCCCTCCAGTCTCCGTTCTTCTTGGGGACCATGAACAATATAGAGTAAACACCCCGTTTCCTCTCGTTGTCGGGAACAGGTTCGATGGCCTGGATCTCCAGTAAATGCTGTATGGCCCTGCTGATGATGGCTCTCTTGTTCTCTGATTTGCTGGCTGGTGATTTGAGGAACCGCTCTGGAGGCTGGTGCAGAAATTCTATCGGGTAGCCCTGTGAGACCACCTCTACGGCCCAGGCATCTGCCTGTGCATCTGTCCAAGCCCTTGTAAAATGTAGAAGGCGGGCACCCACCGGACTGGGAGGATAGTCATGCCTGTTTGGTTTTGGCTTCTCTGTCTCCCCGATCACCTCTGTTGAAAGGCCTGTGGAATCTGGGTGTGAAGGAACCACGTCTGCCAGACTGCTTGGGCGCTTCCCATGAGGTCTTCCTGGTGTCCTGACGAAATCTAGGGAGAGAGTGCTGGGTACGAAAGGACTGCGGGTTTCGCCTATCGAAACGGCGCAGGGATCTGGGCATGGCTTTTTCTTATCCCTGGTTTCTACCAGGATGTTATCTAGGGCCTCTCCAAAGAGACGGTCTCCCTGGAAGGGGTACGCTGTTACAATAGATTTGGAGAGAGAGTCAGCTTGCCAGGCGCGGAGCCAGAGTAGCCGCCTGGCCACTGCCGTGGACGCCATAGCCCTAGAAGCAAAGGATATAATGTCCAGAGTGGCGTCTGCTGAAAAAGAACTAGCCTTGAGGACACGAGAAATTCCCTCTAGCACAGCCCGATTGTTCTCAGGAACAATTTGCATCAACTTACGTAACCAAACGATTGCCGCTCTGGAAGCGATGGAGGTTGTAGATGCCGCTCTTACCATCATGGCGATTGCCTCGTGGATCCTTCTGAGCGTTGCCTCCACTTTCTTATCAGTTTGGTCTTTGATGGTACCCAGGCCATCCTCAGAAACTAGGCCAGTCGACTGGATGGCCGCCACTGGAGCGTCCACAGGAGAAACCTGCAATAACTCATTGGCATAATTAGGTAAGGCATATAACTTTTTTGCGAAAGCAGGAAATTGCTTATTGACTATGGGTTTATCCCACTCTGCTCTGAGCTGACGCTCAAAGTATTCCGGGAAGGGAAAGACCTTTTCAGAAAATTCCTCAGGAGGAAAAAATTCCCGGTTGCCCCCGGATCTGGATTTAAATTTGTGTTTGGCCGCCTTCTGATACTCTGAAGGTGGCAAATCATGTAACTCTAGAGCCTTTATAGCTTTTGCTAGAAAGAACTGATAGTCCTCGGGTTTGAAAAACCGACTAGATTGCTCAGGCAGCCTTAATTCTTCCTCCTCCTCATCAGACAAAAATTCACCCTCTTCCCTCTCCTCAATGGAAGAGGTATTGGATTCTACCTCCTCCCTCCATGGCTCCTCTGTGAGTCTCTCAGGGGGAGGGAGGGGAGCCTTTTTAGCCGCCTTGGTAGGCCACCCGGGGGGGGAGGACAGGGGGTTTGGAGGAGGATTTCCCTGTGGCGAGGGAAACTCGGGCCTGGTATGGAGCTGTGCCATTTCCTGCTGAATGGTCTTTTTAATAATAGCCATGAGGTCTGATGAATGAATCAGAACTCCTTGTTCCACAATCTTACCCCGTTTGGAGCCGGTCCCAGGATCCTGATCCTCATCGGAATGGGTGGGGGAATGTGAGACTGGTCTCCTTCTACCCCCAAGGCTCCAGAAACGGCTGTGTGAGAGGTCCCGAGGCTAGAAGCCGGACCTTCAAAATGGCCGCCGCCGCCCGTTCGCGAGAGCGGGAAAAATGGCGGGACCTTCTGCATCGGGCTGTCTGCGCCGTTTGGGCGCGCGGGACACCGCCACCGAATCAGCCGCGATCATCGGGGTACTGCGATCATGCCACGAAGGCAGATCGGCCCCGGAATGCTCCTGCGCCGCCGCCGCCGCGGCGCGCGCGTCTCCCTCGTCGCCCGAGGAAAATGCCTCGGGAAGTTCCTTTGCCGCCATGGCGGCTGCCGGTGACTTTAACTTCGGGTCCTGGGACCCCTTTTAACTTCACTCCAAGAAAGGAGCAGGAGAACAGAAGAAAAATAGGAAGAGAGAGAGAAGAAGGGCAAGGCAAAAGGCTGAATTAAAGAGATAGATAGCAAGAAACAGTGGGAAACAGCTAAGCCTAGTCAGATTTGCTGCTTCTCCCTACTGAGGCAGGAATAGAACTGAGATGGGCTATTCCGGAGGCGCCAACAGGAAGGGGAAAAAACTATTTCCTGTTCTTGAAAACGAGCAGTTTCTCTCAGAGCTCTATCAGCCCCACCTACCTCACAGGGTGTCTGTTGTACAGAGGGGAGGGGAAAGGAGTTTGTAAGCCGCTCTGAGACTCCCTTGGGTAGTGAAGGGCGGTGTATAAATCCAATCTCTTCCTCCTCCTCCTCCTCCTCCTCCTGTTGGACTGGATGGGCCATTGGCCCTATCTAACATTGGCTTCTCTTATGTTTTTATTGTGAATCTCCCTTTCTCAGTGATCCAGAGGTAGGTCAGTCCTCACATCTGGGAATGTAGCTCCTCCTCTTTAACGGCAGAGTCGTAATAGCTTCTTGCGATTCTTGGGAGGGAGGGGCTCATTCCCAGATCTCCAGTCTGTCCTCATTTCTCCCTCATTAGACACAGCCAGCAACTCAGGGAGAAACCTTATTAACTAGGTAACTATGGAACTGGCAGAAAATAAAACTTGGAGATAATGCGATGATTACCGTTGGGTCTGGCAGGCACTTCCTATTCTGTGTTGACCACATCATTAAAAACTGCCAGAAAGGGGATCCCCGTGGCCGCTGACCATGCCTTAAGAAGGATCCAGAGAGAGGAAAAACAGGTTGCTTGCCTGTAACTGATGATCTTCGAGTGGTCATCTGTGCATTCACACCCATGGGAACCAGTGCGCCTGCGCTGACCTGGTCGGTGTCTGTACAAAGCTCACAACGGGATTTTCGCGCCCTCCGCCCCCGGGCATGCGCAGGAACCCCACCGCGCATGCCCAAAGGGCGGGGGCACGGACATCCCGCCAGTTCCTTCTGACCGCTATCAAGCCTAGCCATGTATGAGAACAGCTGAGGATGACAGCAGTGGGGAAGGACGGGTGGGCGGTGTGAATGCACAGATGACCACTCGAAGATCATCAGTTACAGGCAAGCAACCTGTTTATCTTCTTCGTGGTCTCTGTGCATCACACCCATGGGAGATTAAAAAGCAGTGGCTCACCTGGAGGTGGGTGCTGTCAGACTCAGGGAGCCGTAGAAGAGAGGACCAGACGACCCAAGTCACCCTTCTGCTGGGCACGGACGTCCAGAGCGTAGTGTTTGATGAACGTGGTTGGCGTGGACCACGTAGCCGCTCTACAGATGGACGAGAGAGATGCGCCCTTCAGAAAGGCCGTTGAGGTCGCCATGGACCTAGTTGAGTGTGCCCTCAGACGAGAGGGAGGCAACTTTTTTGCTAGCGTGTAGCACAGCCGGATCGTGTCGACAATCCACTTGGAAAGTCGTTGAGACGTGATGCGGAGCCCTAGGGAGGGCGAGCTGTATGATAGGAACAGCGAGTTGTCACGTCTGGTTGGCTGAGTTCGGTTCAGGTAGAAGAGGAGTGCCCTCTTGACATCCAGGGTGTGGAGCAGGCGTTGCCCGTCATCTTCTGGATGTGGGAAGAAATTTGGTAAGAGTATTTCAGTATTGAGATGGAACTCTGAAACAATCTTTGGAACGAAAGTCAAGTCCGGTACCAGACGTACGCCATCTGGAAGGAAAACCAGGTAGGGTGGATCATGGCGGAGTGCTATGAGCTCGCTAACCCTTCTGGCTGAGGTGACAGCCACTAGGAAGGCCGTTTTCCACGCCGCGTACTTGAGGTCACAAGTGGCCATCGGTTCGAACGGCCGTCTGGTAAGTTGTCTTAGTACCAGTGGTAGGTCCCACAGTTCTGTAGGTGGGGCCACAGGAGGGTACAATCTAATGAGGCCCTTCAGGAACCGCTTAGCGGTTGGATGGGAGAAAATAGTGCGTCCCTCCAAGCCCTGGTGGTAAGCGGAGATAGCCGCCAAATAGACTTTGACTGATGAGTGGGATAGACCCCGGTCTCTAAGGAGCAGGAGGAAGTCCAGAATTTTGTCCAGGCCCACTGTGGTTGGATTGCCTGTAGACTTGTCCAAGTACGAGAGGAACTTTTGCCACTTCCTGCGGTAGGATGAGCGGGTCGATTCCTTCCTCGCATTACAGAGGACCTCTGCAACCCGGGTGGAGAAGTTCAGGGTTGGAGCCTCCAGGCCGTCAACTTTAGGCTTTTCACCTCCGGGTGGAGCACCTTGCCCCCTTCGGTGATGAGGAGATCTCGCACTCTGGGGAAGTGATGGAACCTGCTCCCCGCTAGACACAGCAGGGTGGGGAACCAGGGTTGCCTGGGCCACCATGGAGTCACCAGGATGCAATTTGGTCGAGATTTGGCCACCTTGTGCACTACTCTCAGGAGTAGGGGCAATGGAGGGAACATGTACAAAAACGCGCCTGTCCAGGGCACTAGGAGACCATCCCCCAAAGAAAGGGGGTCCTTGCCTCCTTGGGTGCAAAAGTATTTGCATTTCGTGTTCTCCCTTGAGGCGAATACATCTATGGTTGGGGTCCCCCAACGGTCGAAGAGAGGCTGGAGGTAGATCTGATTCAGTCCCCACTCGTGATGGTGAGTGTGGCCTCTGCTGATCAGATCTGCCTCGATGTTCAGGACTCCCGGGATGTGTGTGGCCACGGGAACAATGCTGTTGGCAACGCACCAGTTCCAGAGGTCGATTGCGAGCCCACAGAGGCTCCCGGAGACGGTTCCTCCCTGACGATTCAGGTAGCTGAGCGCCGTGGTGTTGTCTGTGAGGACAGCAACGTAGTGGCCTCTCAGGATGCGCTGAAAAGCTCGAAGAGCTAGAAAAATGGCCAGTAGTTCCAGGTAGTTGATATGCCTGTGTCTGGTGGCAGCATCCCACCGGTATCCTGTACTGATGCCGTCGAGGTGGGCTCCCCATCCCCATAAGGAAGCATCCGTTGTCAGGGTGTAACGATGTGTGGGGGGAGAAAAAGGGGCACCCTTTGTAATGTTGGGGACAACAGTCCACCAGGTGAGAGAGTCCCGCACAGTTTGTGTTGGGATTAGGATTTTTGATTGAGGCATGCGGTGTGGACGGAAACTCTTCAGAAACCAAAGTTGGAGAGGTCTCATATGGAGCTTCGCCAGGGGAGGACCGAAGTCGTGGCAGACATGTGTCCGAGAAGGCGTTGAACGGTATACGCCGTCGTGGATAGAGAGTCTCGAATTGATGTTGCTAGGTTGGACAGGGTTTGGGCTCTGTCCATCGGTAAGAAGGCTTTGCCGGCTACAGTGTCGAGTAATGCCCCGATGAATTGCACCCTTTGAGACGGGTGGAGACAGGACTTTTGCAGGTTCACCTGGAGACCTAGTGTTGAGAGGAGGTGTAGGGTGAATGCAGTGTCTTTGCGTAGAGACCTCGGGAGTCGGCCACGAGAAGCCAGTCGTCGATATAGGGGAAGATGGTGATCCCCTGGAGGCGAAGGTGGGCCGCGACAACTACCATGGTCTTGGTGAAGACCCTCGGTGCCGTAGATATTCCGAAGGGGAGACATCGATATTGATAATGATGGTCCCCTATTGCGAAGCGAAGATACTGCCTGTGGGAGGGGTGGATATTTAGATGGAAGTAGGCATCCTGGAGGTCGATGGTAGCCATCCAGGCGCCCAGCGGAATCAAGGGCAGTAGGGCTTGCAAGGTCGTCATCTTGAATTTTCGGTACCTTATATAGATGTTGAGATCCCGAAGATCCAAGATGGGACGTAGTCCTCCGTCCCGTTTCGGCACGGTGAAGTACCGTGAGTAGAACCCCATCCGTTCGGAGGTTTTGGGGACAGGTTCTATTGCCCTCTTCTCCAACAGGGAGTTGGTCTCCTGGAGAAGAATAGTCGAAGGAGGGGTGGATCGGAAGGTTGGTAATGGTGGGAGGTCTACAAACTCGATGAAATAGCCATTGGCTATAATTGAAAGAACCCAGATGTCCGTGGTTACGGCTTTCCACGCCGAAAGAAAGGGGTGGAGGCGGGTCAGTTCTCTCGACATCGAGAGGGTGGAGTCAAAGACCCTGCTTCGGCCCGCGGTTGGACTTGGGCCTTGCTTGTGGGTTTTGGGCACCGGATCTCGGTCTTGACTGATACGTTTGTTTGTAGGCTGGAGACTGACGGGGTCTCCAAACCGTGTCAGGAGACGGTTTCGTTGGGTATGGACGACGGGGAGCATATCGTGACCACGACCTTTGCCTGTAGGATCTTTGTGGCGCTGAAACTCCCAAAGATTTTGAGGCTTTGATGTTTTTATCCATCTCCTGCAAGGCAGCGTCGGTGGAGGAGTGGAATAAGCCCTCCCCGTCAAAGGGGAGATCCTCAATATAGGACCTAGTGTCCTGAGGTAGAGAGGTGTTTCGGAGCCAGGCGTGACGTCGGATCGATACTGCCGAAGCCATCGACGTCGAGAAAGCGTCTAATGAGTGCTTTGCAGTGCTCAGGAGCTGTTTGGCTACAAGGAGGCCTTCCTTTTGGATGGATCTTGCCTCGGCACGCTTATCTTCCGGTAGAGATGGAAGAAGCTCAGACATCCTCTGCCATAAGGCATACTCGTACCGTCCAAAACAGGCCAGATAATTAGAGGATTTGATCCCCAAGGCCGCAGAAGAGTAAACCCTACGGCCGTAGGCATCGATCTTTTTACTCTCTCTGTCTGACGGAGTGGAGTTAGAACTCTTGGTCTTAGACGATGTAGAGACGACCAAGGAATTCGGGCGAGGATGGAGATGGAGGAACGAGGTTCCCTCTTCCTGAACCCGGTACATATGGTCTAAACGCTTGGTGAAGACCGGTGCCGATGAAGGTTTGGCCCATGGAGACTGAACCGCTTTCAAAAGGTGTTTGGACATCGGCAAGGCTATCGGCGTAGAGGCGTCGATTTCGATGATGTCGTACACCTCGTCAGCTGCGGACGGTTGGGCTTGGACTATAGGTAGGGCAAGAGAGTGTGCCATACGTTTCACTAAGTCCCCATATGAGGACATGTCCTCCGAGGGAGAGATCGGACTGCTCCCAGAGATGGCTTGCTTCGGGGGGGGTTCGACAGTGGAAAGAACATCCTCCGGGTCATCGATATCGGAGTCACCCCGAGAAGAGGCGGAGTTGGAACTCGACTCCTGAGGTCCCGGTAGCGGTGGCTCGGCCATCGGTATTGGTGGAGCAATGGCATGTTCAGAACGAGGAGACGGCGGAGGCTTCGACACTGTTGCCGAGGGCTGGCGGCGAGGTGAGCGGGAGCGGTATCGACAGGATTCCCAAGGATCTGGGTACCCAGGGAAGTTCCACGGGCCCGAAGAAAACCAGTACGGCATCTCGTGCTTGCCTTCGAAGGGGAACTGCGGAGGTCGATATGGATAGGTTGCATGATACTTGTCATAGCGTGGACCATAGGATTCCCGCTCATGATGTTCAGGACGACATGGAGATCTGGAACGGTGCCGAGGACGGTGTCGGGATCGACCGGATTGATCACTGGCCCACGAAATTGGCGAGGGGGATCGAGATCCCATTGCCTGGACATCCGAAACCCGTTCGAGGTCGGTAGGAGGCGGCGACATCGACTGGAGAGGATCACGACGCCGGGGTGCAACCGACACAGGTGGTCCAGACTGACGTGGTGGAGAGTCCAGAATCTGTATCGGAGGCTCCACGATGGTTTTCGTCAGTTCCGGCGTCGGATGGGACAGTCGTGGGGGTTGCTGAGGTGCGTCCGCACTAGCAGAGCCCCTAGGAGATCGAACGCCACTCACACCGTGAGATTTATGCGCGTCTCCCGTCTTGCTCGAGTCTCGAGCCTTCGCCTTATCCTTTTTAGGCTTCTTCACCGGTGTCGACATGGATGAAGTCGCCTTCGATTTCGACTTTTTCGGAGGGGCCCCTCCGGTATCTGAAGAAGGTCTCCCTACCTTGGGAGGCTTCGGAGTTGGGGGATGCGTCGATACAGACGACTTCGATGCCGAGACAACCGGTCTCGCAGGAGAAGCATCAGATTCCATTTCGGGAGCTGGAGGAGCGAGCGCTGATTCCCACAACGCGACCTTCAGCCTAGCGGCCCGGTTCTTCCTCGTTTGGTTGGAGAAACGGGCACAGATGGAACAGGCGTCAGGCCGGTGAGTCTCCCCCAGACAAAGAATACAGAGTGCGTGCTCGTCCCTCAGAGCTAGCTTGCTCCCGCAGGAAGAACACCGTTTAAAGCAGCCCCACTTACGACTTTCCATAAACAACGGAAAGCGGCCTTCCACCCAGCAGGATGAAGGGCGGTGGATAAGGGGGGAAAGAGGTCCGTAGACCGCGAAAAATCCACCAAAAAAGTGTGGATTGAGAGGGAAACGATCCCAAAGAACGGAGAAAAAAGGCAGAGAAAAAATTTTGAGGAGAAAGTTGCGAACTTTAGCTGAGGTAAATAGCTCTCAGAGACACCAACGCAAGCTGCTAACAGCGAGGCGGTCAGAAGAGAACTGGCGGGATGTCCGTGCCCCCGCCCTTTGGGCATGCGCGGTGGGGTTCCTGCGCATGCCCGGGGGCGGAGGGCGCGAAAATCCCGTTGTGAGCTTTGTACAGACACCGACCAGGTCAGCGCAGGCGCACTGGTTCCCATGGGTGTGATGCACAGAGACCACGAAGAAGATCAGATCCTTCCCTCCCTGCTGGGTGGTCTGATGGGAGTCTGTCTCATGGCCTCTCTAGTCTCCTTCCTCATTTCCTCCCTGATCCAGATGAGGAGGTTGGCATGGGCATCATCCCCTGAAAGGTCAGACATAGTAACCCTGTTCTTCTCAACTTCTTGATGAAACCCTGGGGAGAAGGTGTCCGCGATCACATCCTACTGCCTTGGGTAAGGTGAAAAGACTGGATATCTAGAAATAAGACCCTCCCTTCCGGAAATCGCAAGAAGTTATTGCAACCCTGCCATCAAAAAGGACCCACTCCAGACTACTGGAGAATGGTGCCCATCTCATGAGATTTTTCTGACTGTGCAACCATTCTCATAGTAATTAAAATCCCCCATTCCTCTCCATGGCTTTTGCTTATTTCTACAGAACCATCAACAAGACCTACCATGTCCCACACATGAACACCATAATGATGGTTAGCATGGCAGCGTGCTATGGCAGTGGTTCCCAGCATTTTCGGTATGGTAACCCACCAGTCCAAATTTACTTGATATTAGGAGTGTACGTTTGGTATATACCAAGCTGAATAAATACCAAAAAAATACCTTACCAGTATTTTTCGGGTATTTATTCTGCCGAATTGGATTTTCTAATGTAATTTGGCTACTAATCTAGTTGAGCCCAAATAAAAGCCAATATTATTCAGCTTTTATTCAGGCTCAGCTTCACTAGCCAAAGCAGCATGAGTTTACCCACCTTCCGGGTCCCTTGCACACCGCTTGGCTTTGCAAAAGCCATTTAAAGGGAAAGTTCCCTTTAAATGGCTTTTGCAAAGCCAAGTGCACACATGACTTGCAGAGTCATGCTGGCACGGTGGCACGACTCTGTGAATCAAGCACTGAAGCTTTAAATACCTTCCCTTTTGCTCTCCGAGTTGCACTGCAAACAGTAGCATGCCTCAGCAAGTGAAGGGAAGGCATTTAAACTGATCAGATGACAGACAGATCTGCTGCGCTGTTCGGTTTAGATGAGAGGAAGCCATTTCAGTGCTCCCTTCATTCCCCCGCTCTGGATAAGGGGGGAGCGAAATGGAGACATATAATGGCTTCTTGCCATGTAAAGGGTGCTCTGCCAAATAAATTCAGCAATACCAATTATTTCCCAAATCCCAATATCATACCAATATTAGGATTCAGGAATATCAGTATTACAAATCTATTTTGGGTATGGTATACCCGAACCCAAAAAAATACCAATTTTTTTGTGCACAGCCCTACTTGATATGGTGACCCATCCAGGGTTGGCTCAAGGTTCTTCGGCATTCTAGGCAAACTATGACCTTGGCACCCATCTAGTTCAGCATTCCACTTTCTACAATGGGTGACCAGATGTTATTGAGAAACCCACAAAGATCACTCAAAGGGCGCAGCTGCCCCCATTATGAACCCCATGCAAGTGGTATTCCGACATACACAGCCATCGCATACGGAAGTTAAGATTCCAGCCTCTAACCACCCTCTCCTTCTCCATTCCTTCCTCCAATTTCCACTGAGACTCTAAGGAACTCACTCCAGAAACTATCAGGACCCATTTCACTTATTTATTTAATTCTATCTGTATCCTGCCCTCTCGACAAGCAGGCTCAGGGTGGGTTCCATCACAAAATTCACAATACAACAGATCGACAGTTAAAATATATCTTAAAAAACCTATCTATAAACAATATTCAGTAACAGACTGGTGCCTCAACAGATTTCAACAAGAAGCAGTTTGTTCCCAGGTGGCCATTCAGATCTGAGGTCACTGGAAGAGAGGCCAATAGGTGGGTGCCCACTGCCTCAAATGAAAGCTTGGTGGAAGAGCTCTGTCTTGTAGGCCCTAAGGAATTTTACTTGATCAGCACGTATATGCAGTGAACAAAAAATACCAACTAATGTATGGCATGGGAGATGCTATTTCCAGGGTCAGATCTTGGATTCCGAAACATAAAAAAGAGCAACGGATAGGGCAGGGTCAGCCATTAGGGAGGATTGGCCTGCGACCCACTTTCACAGACTTGATGACACACTTTCATTTATTTATTTCATTTAATTTATACCCTGCCCTCCTCACCAAAGCAGGCTCAGGGCAGCCTACAAGGCTGACTGGCATCAGAAACATTAAAATGAAGCTTAAAAAAAATCAGAACAATAAAAAACAGGGTAAAATCTTAAAACAATAACAAAGTGCTATATATATAAGATGGCGACTGTCCTGGATGGTCCAACATACAGGCTTGGAAACACTGCACAATGGTATCTACAAAAGTCACCCTCTTCCCACATTAGGGACATGAGGCAGGTGCAATTTATCACTTTGGAGCCCAAGGTGAGAAAGAAATTATAAAGCTGCACTAAGAGCCACGGGTACATTTTCACAAAAGAATTGTTTTATTAAATATTATCTAAAATTATAAAGCTGGACTTGTCTAGATAGGCTGGTTAATCTGTAAACAGCACCTCTTCCCCTTTCCCACGGCTGCCCAATGACCATTCACTGGTGCTATTCACCTCTTATATCGGAACATTGCAACAAATCACGCCCAGGTTTCAGGCAGTGGGCTTGAAGCACACTCTTCCACTGACCCAGGCCGCTCATGTGTTTGGAGTCAGCATCGCCCACGAACTCCCCGCTGATATCTCAGTATGGGTTAGCAATTAACCACTTATGGCACGGGTTGCTGCTGTGCATTAGGACTGTGCTCCCGGTTACAACGGGGATATGTGTACCTAAAGATAACGCCAAAAGAATATAATGTACTGCTCACACAGTAGCAAAAGCCTAATTGCTTTCCTTTCAGAGCAGACAAATAGCCACAGATGAGCGATCAAACTAGGAGTACATCCAAATTGCAGGCATTTTGCACAACAAATAATACAACTTTTGTACTCCTGACAAGGAGAGTCAAAAGATAAGAAAGGGGAATGGACAGACGAGAGAGACGTTTTACTAATGTAAATAAAGCAAACCTACAACAGCGGCAGTCGTTTTGTGCTTCGGCCAGGAAGCAGAGTAGGGGTGCGTTTTTTGGGGTGCTACACACAGTAACTGCTCTTCCACAGCCTCCCAACTTGCACTTGAGGGTTCCTGGAACTAAAGGAACAGCAGCCATGGAATCGGTGTGTGTGTGCGGGGGCCATGTCTTGGGAATCCTAGCACCTGCCTTGGCCCTGAGGTAGTCCTGGTGTGGCGGTTCAGAGCCAAGCCAGTTTGGGGTAGTGGTTAAGAGCAGCGGGTTCTAATCTGAAGAACTGGGTTCGCTTCCCCAAACCTGCAGCCAGCTGGGTGACCTCGGGTCAGTCACAGTTCTCTTAGAGCTATTCTCTCAAGAGCAGCTCTCTCAGCCCCACTTACTTGTGGGGGGAGGAAGGGAAGGAGATTGTAAGCTGCTCTGAGACTCCGAACGAATGGAGGGAAATAACTCCAGCTCTTCTTCTTCAATTATCTAGAGTGGTTGACCTAATCCTCTGGTTCCCATCCATCAGGGGAACTGCTCTGGCTGCCTGGTGGGCTTGGTCTCTCAACTGTTCTTTTATAAAAGGATTCCCAGTCTGGTACAAGCAACCGCTGCATAGCCTGAGTCTTGAAGAGAGTCTTGAAGAGAGAATGAAACTGGTTCTCTCTCCCAATTATATTCATGTGGGAAGAATCCGGCGTCAGCTGCAGACCTTATTTTAGACACACCACAGCGGTATAGTCTGTTCAGTACATATCAGTCAAGACCCTTCCCCACCAAAGGTAATGAAGTGGTTTCTTTTTCATACAGGTAAGCAATCACCACATTAACTGGCACCTGATAACCACTGAGTGACAAGATATGGCCGTTGTTCCTATCTTTTGTACCTACAAACCAGCTCTTGAATACCAGATTCCAAAAAACTACTTCTAAGGCATCAGTTGTTGCCTTATCATGTTATACCTTCATAAATTAAATCTAACCAGCTATTAAAATATGGTTCAGTAACACAGGTATGCAGTAATTTGCCTCCATTAGTCAGTCAACCCAAGCAACATCAGACAGATCTGTTCCTGTCTATATTTTCTCTCATCATCTACTTCTCTCTCATGCATCTCTCTCAGTCCCAGCCAAATGCATATGATATGTAGGCACTTGCCTCCTTTGCATTAAGGCAAGAGCAGGCAATTCCTGGTTTGTGGAGCAAATGTCGCACAGAGATTGTTTCTTGCCCTTGGAAAGAGTGTGAAAATACAGCTGAAAATTCAGGCTTGTAAACAGGCACTAGTCTGCTTGCCCATGACCAGTCAAAAATTTGCCTCCAGGAAACCAAGCAGGGAAAACGAACCTTGCAAATTGGAGGAGAAGTGGCTCTTTTGTTTCTTGATGTGCTAAAAGGTTATGTGCAGGCAAGCAAAAAATTTAGTGGGCTAGCAAACCTACGCCTTTAGTTATCTACTTATCTGCAAGAAAACCAAATGCAGACTGGAGGATTTTGTTCTTCCTAACCTCTAACCCAGTGTTTGGCAGGGCGCTCTGCTCACAGAGGATTGCGGCCACTGTCAAATGTGGTTGCATCGATGCACCTTTCCCCATGACACATCGTAGTGAAGTGTCTGGGGCTCTTGGAAGAAACAGCAGGCACCCCCTCCCCCTTTGGGCCTTGGTGAAAGAGAGAAAGGAAAACAGCTAGAATCTTTCAAAAATAAGCAACAGGAACTTACAACGGATCAAAACAATCACGGATCTGACCTACCTTTGTAGTTCATTAAGTCCTTTGATTTCTGATGAACTCGGGCTCGACCTCAGGAAGTTCTGCTTCAAATTGAGATGAGTGAGGTCCTGGCTATAGAACAGGTTGGCTGGCAGATCCTCCAGGCTGCAGCACGAGAGATCCACTGAGCTTATTCGCTGTGATGCAATCTAAAAAGCACCAGAAATGTTTATGTTAAAAACCACCAAAACGCAGGCATTTGTAGCTCTTGTTTGGAACTAGGGGTGCCAATTCTGCATTGTTCTTGTATGGAGCCCCACTGAGACCAAGGCTGCCTGACCCTCTACAATAACGGCTATGTGGAAAGTCAGGTAAACAGCTTGGCTTGGTGATGCATCTCCTTGATCTTTTGCCTTTTGAGTGGCTAGAATAAAAAGCAGAACAGGGCTAGAATAAAAAGTAGAACTGAGCTGGCTGAAACTAAACCCAGCGAAGATGGAGGTCTGTGCCTGAGTCGGAATGGATCGGGGTTGGGGATCCCTTCGATGGGGTGCCATTACTGCCAGTGTCGAAGGTTAGGAGTCTGGGAGTGTGCCTGGATCCCTGCTTAACTATGGAGGCCCAGGTGGCAGCCACTGCCAGATCAGCATTTTGTCATCTTAGGCTGGTTCGGCAGTTGGTCCCCTTCCTCGACCATGACGACCTGGCCACAGTGATCCATGCAACGGTCACCTTGAGGCTAGACTACTGTAACACTCTCTACATAGGGCTGTATTTGGCACAGATTCGGAGGCTGCAGCTGGTGCAGAATGCGGCGGCCAGGTTGATGATGGGTCTCCCCAAGTGGGAGCACATCCGGCCTGGGCTGGAAGCGCTGCACTGGCTGCCAATAGCATACCGAATCTGTTTCAAAGTGCTGGTACTTGCCTTTAAAGCCCTACATGGCCAGGGGCCGACTTACCTGAGGGACCACCTTTTCCCATATATAGCCCCAAGAGCACTTTGGTCGGGGACACAACATCGCCTGGTGATTCCAGGCCCCCAGGAGGCAAGGCTTGCCATGACCAGGGCCAGATCCTTTTCGGTGGCGGCACCTACCTGGTGGAATGAGCTCCCGGAGGGCCTGCAAGACGGAGCTCTTTCGCCAGGCGTTTGCATAGGGGCCGCCACTGCCACCACCACCGATGAGGTGGATAACTACGGGGCTAGGGACCGTCCCAGGACTATCTTTTATAACATCACGTGGCACTGGTACCACCGGACTTACTTGGGACCAACTACAGGACAAGATCACCTCCAAAGATTGTTACCATCATGAGATGTATTCGGGGACCATCCTGTTTCATGGAGCACTTTACTGTATGTGTGTTATCTAATGGTTTTATTGTTTTTATTATGTTTTATGTGGGCTTTGCCCCTTGTAAGCCGCCCTGAGCCCGCTTATGGGGAGGGCGGGGTAGAAATATCATAAATAAATAAATAAGAACATAAGAAAAGCCCTGCTGGATCAGACCAGTGGTCCCATCTAGTCAAGCATCCTGTCTCACACAATGGCCAACCAGTTTCTCTGGAGAGCCAACAACAGGGCAGAGATGCCGAGGCCTTCGTGAGAACTTAAGAAGAGCCCTGCTGGATCAGACCAATAGTCCATCTACTCCAGCACCCTGTCTCACACAGTGGCCAACCTGTTCCTCTGGATAGTGAACACCAGGACATAGAGGTTGAGGGCTTTGTGAGAACACAAGAATAGCCCTGCTACATCAGATCAATAGTCCATCTAGTCCAGCATCCTTTCTCACACAGTGGCCTACCAGTTCCTCTGGACAGTGAACATCAGGACATAAAGGCCGAGGCCTTCATGAGAACATGAGAAGAGCCCTACTGGATCAGACCAATAGTCTAGTCCAACCTCCTGTCTCATACAGTAGCCAACGAGTTCCATGGCCAAAAACAGGGCATAGAGGACGAGGCCTTCCCCAATATTGTCTCCTGGCTCTGGGATTCAGAGGCTTAGTGCCTCTGAATGTGGAGGTTCCCTTCAGTCACCATGGCTTCCTTGGATGGCCTTGAGTTCTAGTATTTTGTGAGAGGGAGAAAAAGGTTCTTTTTGTCAATCCTCTCCACCCCATCCATAATTTTATAAACCTCTATCGCATTCCCCCCCTCAGTCGTCTCTTTTCTAATCTGAAAAGTCCTCAACTCTTCAGCCTTTCCTCACAGGAAAGTGCTCCAACCTTCCTAACCTAAGATGACAAGTGGCATAATATTACTTCCTCAATGAACAAACCCAATGGAAGCAAAACCCCCCACACAAAAGTGATATGAGTTTGCTGTATGTCGATCCCGAGAGGGGTAAGGAGGTTACTTCCTCATCACACCCACCACAAAGGACTATCAAAAGGCTCAGACTTTCAGAACACCCAAAGAATCCTTGCTTACTGCCTTATGTGGCAGCACTAACCACATGAAGGACAGTAGCAGCTGATTATGTGGTAAGAGAATTGTAAGTACATAGTACTTTGACCATTCAGAAGCCAGAAGCAGCCGGGGCATACCATGACTGCTAGCAATGCTCACAGAACATCTTTCCTTATGGTTACAACTGCCACGCAGCAAGCAGTCGCCCTTGGGTGACCATATAACTTATAAACTCAAGCCAAGTCATTTATTTCAATGTCCCTGCTTCATATTCTTTTGGTTTTTTCAGCCCAGATCCTGTCATGTCACATGAACTACCACAAAAGAGTCAGACAAAAAAATTCGTGAGTTTTTTCAGTCGTAAGTAAAAGGTAAAGGTAAAGGCTCCCTTGCTCGAAAGCCAGTCGAATCCGACTCTAGGGTTGCGGTGCTCATCTCCATTTCCCAGCCAAAGAGCCAGCGCTGTCCAAAGACATTTCCGTGGCCACGTGGCCAGCATGACTAAATGCCAAGGCACACAGATTGCTGTTACCTTCCCACCAAAGCGGTACCTTCCCACCGAAGCGGTACCTATTTATCTACTTGCAGTTTCTTGCTTTCGAACTGCTAGGTTGGCAGGAGCTGGGACCAGAGACGGGAGCTCACTCCGTCATGCGGCACTCGGGTCTTGAACTGGAGACGTTATGTAGTAATATGAATCCCACAAGAAAATGTAGTAGAAAACACAGGATTGCACAAGAAGCTAAATATAAAGCTTCTCTTGACTCCAGCCAGTTTATGTGGTGGCAATGAACAGACACACCAAGTGAAGAGAGGATTCAGCACCCTTTCAGAGACGCTGGATATGTGCTCCTACCTCAGCTTTTACCCACTGTTAGATTAGTACAAGTTGGGAACCTGCAAGAATTAGCAGGGGACACAGAGCATTTTCCCCTCCCCCACTACTTCCTCTTTCCCTTCCCTGAAAGCCCCATAGCTCCCACCCACCAGCCAACATACATTCATCTGCCCCCTCCTGTCTTCAGCTTTACCACCTTCATTTCCCCGGGCAGCCTCTCCCTGAGTAAATTCTGCAAGATTCCAGTCACTATGCTGGGCCCAGGTGTGTGGTGGAGAACCCACACGGACTTCTGGGGGATGCCTCATTTCCCCCTTCTCTTTCCCCACAGTATTTCTTCTTCTCTTCCTCCTGTCAACCCTCTCATATCCTCACCTTTCCATGACCCCTTTATTCCTTTCCATCCACCAACCTCTCATCCACCCCATCTTCAGTTATATCCCACCTTTCTCCACAATGGGTAACCAAAGCAGCTTACAGCATTTTCCTCTCCTCCATTTTCTCCTCCCAACAATCCTGTGAGGAAGGTTAGGCTGAAAATGGGTAACTGGCCTAAGGTCACACAGTGAGCTTTACCTTTTTTAACTTAGTACATTTCTCATCTGCAGCATTCACCTATTGACAGAAGGTATTTTGCCACATCTTCATCCAATTAGAAACGGGACAATAAGAAGCAAGGTGAGGCATGCCAGGACCTGAAGGTATAATGGAAGAGCTGAAGGCTGTGCAACAGTGATAGTCCTTTCCGCCTTTGGAATGTACCACATACATGCAGTCGATGACTTTCCAACCCTTTCTGTATACAAATCATAAGAACTTAAGCAGACCCTTCCTGGATCAGACCAGTAGTCCATCCAGTCCAGCATCCTGTCTCATACAGTGGCCAACCAGTTATTCTGGAGGGTCAACAATAGGGCATAAAAGCCAACACCTTCCCTGATGCTGCCTCCGGGCACCAGTATTCAGAGGCTTACAGCCTTTAGTCACCATGGCTAATAGCCACTGAGAGACCTATCCTTGGACAGGATCAGTGTAGGCTTCACCTGGTTTGTGGTGATTATGGACTCAATCCACTGGAAAGGTCTACCTGCATGAGCATAACCAAAACAAACGGTAGCTCGTCAAGACCACAAACCATCGAAGGCAGCCGCCATTACTTGACAATGAGTTCTCAGTGGACCTGAAGAAGTTGCCGTAAATTCTTTTTCCCTGGTGTTCAGGGTTTTGTACAACAAAATATCTTGGTCTGCCAATCAAGCAACAGAATTGATCTAGACAAATGATAGCATCTGAACTTTTCCGGAACTTGGCACATGGAACGTCAAAGCTTTGAAAGTTGAGCCTGGAGCCATATCTAGGAGAAGTATCAGAAGCTGAACATCTGAAGCTGGTGTCTATGAAGGCAGACCATTTGTACATCTTGCCCAACGGGCAGCAGTTCTCCAGGATCAAAGACAGAAGTATCAAACTGGAAATGCTAGAAATGGAATCTGGGCTAATCACATGCTCTACCTTTGAGCTATGACCCCATCCTCATTAAACATGTTTTAGGTGTGCAGAAATAACATGTCTTTGCTAGCATAAGGAAGCAGACTAGGCTAAAAACATTTCTCACCTACATGTTAAGATTTCCATGGACTTAGAGCACAGGACAATATTTAAACATTAGTCTCCCCCCACCCCATCCTGCAAGAAGGATTATACCATGCCTTCACACTTTAATCTTCTCCATGATGATAAAAAATGTCCGCTTTCAGGCAAAGAGTTGGACTTAAATCATACGATCCTTTTGGCTGTCTATGAACTAGCTGTGTGCATCTGAATTCGGTTTTTGCTATTAGGTAACAGAAGGAATTTTTCAGAGTCCATAAAATTTATTTTACAGCTCATGTTAACACAGGCAATTAACATTCCTAAATGGAAAATTGCTTGTGTTCACAAAGGGGTTGGGGGATTTTTTGTTTTTTTTTTTCAAACATGAACAGAGTACAGCAGAACGCTTCACACATGCATTAGAAATACAAAATATTGCAAAACTAGACTCTTAGAGGAAAGATACTTAAGCTAACAGACATCACTACTACACCAGAGATGCAGGTAAGCCAAGGCAGGTAAGCCAAGGCTGGGTCACGAAAGAAACGCTTGAAGGAGGAATGAGTAGAGAAATAGCGTAACTTTTTTTTTCCACGCAAGACAATGAAATTGGACTGGTTCATGTTACAACAGAGGCAAATCAATGCTCTGTGCAGAATACAGACAATAGTCCAGAAAAAGAAAATCTACTTTGCGAGGTCAGCTGGCTTGAACACAAGCAGTGTGAATCAATGGAAAGAACAGAAAAGCAGAAAGCCAGATTACCATGTCGTCCGATCATTGCCCCCCAAAGGTTACAGATCGCTCTGCAATTCATTCCAGCACCAAATAAATCCATGCTATATGTTGAGTGGTGGCTCAGAGGTGAAGACATTGAACTGCAGACTGGAAGGACGGTAGCTCGGCAATTCGAGACCCGAGTGCCATGTGACGGAGTGAGCTCCCATCTCTGGACCCAGCTCCTGCCAACCTACCAGTTCGAAAGCAAGAAATTGCAAGTAGATAAATGGGTACCGCTTCAGTGGGAAGGTAACAACATTCTGTGCGCCTCGGCATCTAGTCATGCCAGCCACATGACCACAGAAATGTCTTCAGACAGCGCTGGCTCTTCGGCTTGGAAACAGAGATGAGCACCGCCCCCTAGAGTCAGATTCGACTGGCTTTCGAGCAAGGGAAACCTTTCCCTTTACTATATGTTAGACATTTTTACTGATGGGAGTTGCTGAAACCTCAATAGAGAATACAATCGAACACAACACTTAAACTGGAACGAAATAAAAAGGAGCCATAATGCTAATGGTATGTAAGCAAAACCCAGCAACGGTGGACAAGAGTTCATTGCTTCAGAAATTTTAACAGCTTCAAAGCTAGCAGTGAGCAAAGCTGGTTTGATTTTGAAGAAGTTGCAATCTGAGTGACCAAAAAAACACCCCCACCCAAAATGCCTACACTAGAGAATGCAAATATATCATTATTATTATATTAGTGATAACTAGTACTTACATAGAACTTTTCATGCATTCAAATGCTTCCTGTGCATTCTCAGCAATCCTTACAACATCCCTGTAAAGTAGGCCAGCACTGGTATTCCCATGTTTCAGAGCAGCAGTTCCCTACCTTTCCAGGCCTGTGGGCACCTTTCAGATTCTGACATGGCGTGGCGGGCACAGCCACAAAATAGCTTCCACGGCTCGCCATCAGTCACACAGAGAAGATCCTTGGGCTGTGGTGGCAGCTACTGCCAAAGCCATATTATTAAGAATCTGCACAGCCCATCAGGTCTCCAATGGCCAAAGCCCCAGCTGGCCCTGCCCACTTTCTAAAAACACTTGGTAGGCACCAGGAAAGGGGTTGGCGGGTGCCATATTACCCACGGCACCATGTTGAGGACCACTGTTTTAAAAGGGAACTGAAAACAAATCAGCCAGTATCATAATGTCCCTGTATAAATCTATGGTGCAACCTCATTTGGAGTACTGTGTACAGTTCTGGCCACCACACCTCAAAAAGGATATTATAGCATTGGAAAAAGTACAGAAAAGGGCAACCAGAATGATAAAAGGGTTGGAACACTTTCCCTATGAAGAAAGGGTAAAACACTTGGGGCTCTTTAGCTTGGAGAAATGACGGCTGAGAGGTGACATGATCAAGGTTTATAAGATTATGCATGGGATAGAGCAGGTTGAGAAAGAAGTACTCTTCTCCCTTTCTCACAATACAAGAACTCGTGAGCACTTAATGGAATTGCTGAGCACTCAGTTTAGAATGGATAAAAGGAAGTCCTTCACTCAGAGAGTGATTAACACATGGAATTCACTGCCACAGGAGGTGGTGGTGGCTACAAGCATGGACAGCTTCAAGAGGGAATTAGATAAGCATATGGAGCAGAAGTCCATCAGTGGCTATTAGCCACAAGGTATAGATAGGAAGATAGGAACTCTCAGGCTGGGGCAAGTGATACTCTGTATTCTTGGTGTTTCGGTGGGGAGGCAACAGTGGGAGGGCTTCTAGTGTCCTGGCCCCACTGCTGGACCTCCTGATGGCACCTGGTATTTTTGGCCACTGTGTGACAGAGTGTTGGACTAGACGGGCCATTGGCCTGATCCAGCATTGGCTTTCCTTATGTTCTTATGTTCTTAAGGAACACTGAGAGACAATAGACTTGAAGCATTTGATTTGAATAGATCTGAAATTCCTTGCCCTCAGCTACTACATGACACCACCACAGTTTTGAAGTCTTGGGAACAGAACAGTGGAGTTCCTCAACTGGATTTTGAGTTTAGTGAGAGGACACAAATAGCACCCATTCTAAACAGCACAGAAACAAGCTTAGTAAGTAAAGTTTCATACTATTATTGCCAGTACAGAAGTCATTTTCTGACACAGGCTTCTAAAGGCTATTTGCACACCTGTTGTGAGTATTGTTCAACCAAAGGTCTCAACTGGGACTGAAAAGTGGGCCAAAACTAAAAGGCCTTAGAAAAAGGTCAAAATGCTTTCGCCCAAGCCAGTTTTCCATTTGTAGATTAGGCAAAATAGTGCTTTTAGTGTTTAAAATGTGAAAGACCACCCCTTAGGCTTTCTAAATTCTCAGCTCTGGTTGACCCAGTTTCATCCAGACCTCATTCCAAGCCCTACAGACCACAAGCAAGACATTATGTAAAGGAGAACACCTGTAAGATGTAAGGTTCCAACAACCACTTCATGTGTATTGAGACCATAAAGAAATTTAATTGCTCTATTCCTGCCCTGAAAGGCCATTTTCCCTACTATTAATTGTCTTAAGTGGAGTGCTTTGTCTTATAAAGATACCAGCTCTTTTCAAGACTGCTTCCCAGAAGCCTACAGGAAACAAACTTTTATATAGCAGTTAACACACACACTGCAAAAACTGAAACATAGAAATGATCTCTCACTCATTACAACCCCAGCAAAGTTCACATCTGTAAGATCATCATGTGTTGCTCACTTTTCGTAACTTTTGCAGCAGCCCTCACGCATCCTTTTTTTTGAAACAGGGCTGTCAAGACAAGGCTGCATGCGGCATTTAGAAGGAAGCAACTGGAGAATCTATTAGTAAAATCTTTTTTGAAGATTCAGGAAACAAAGACTCTTCATTATTCCTCCAAATGAGGGAAGGGGGAACCAAAGGAATGCCTTCCTCGGCATTCAACCAAACACAGAAAGGATTGTAAACTGGCAGTTTACGGCTCAAAAGATTTTCAGTTATCAGGGGGTTTTATCAGATCCATCACCCAAACAAAGAACTCTTAAGCCCATCATTTTCACAAGTTTTAATAAATTAAATCTGCTTAAATTTTTACATGAATAAAGCAATTGTTTTGAAAGGGAAACAAAGCATATTGCTTCAGTTTTCAGATAAGGCCGTCAAGCATCTTGGCGGGCACGATCTTAAGAGACACTTTCTCTTGCGCATGAAAGGGGAATGCCTCTTCCATGACAGCACCTTCCACCGGCAGATTCTGGTAACTACTCACATTTTTTAAGGGGCACACTTTTCGTCATTCAAAAGGTTTGGAGTTAGACCAAGAATAGGTAACCTCCAGCACAAGTGAATGCCAGACCACTTTCCTTGGCGCATATGGCCAGATCTCTGCCCAAGCAACTGAGACATGGCAGCATCGCTGAGACCAGTGCTGAGCAACCTTCACAGTTGCTGGAAAAATCCAAGACAAATCCCTGAGATGCTGGCAGTGCCATTGGAGCTGAGCATATCCCAAGTACAAACCAAGTGTCCTCCCCTCCCTCATTTTTTGTTTCCCAGATTACAACATCTTCACACGTAAACGTTGCAGTTTTTTCCTGTCACTTGGGCCAAAAAGGCTGCTTATCCCTATAAGGGGTTAATTAAACCCTAGTTTACGGAATCCTCCTCCGTAAGTGACCAGGTAAAGGAAGGTTCAGCCATGCCCGAGGGGGTGCAACACATGTCAATCACACAGGATCCATGGAGATGACATTTCTAAGGCTACCCTGGATTTACCATTTTAAGTAAAAGCAAATAAAGAAACAGTACCGTGGAGATCTGACAGCTGAACTATGAAGGCAGTAATTCAAGTATAGTCAATAGCTACCCTTCCTTCCATGTGGAAAGCTTTTTAAAATTACTATGATTTAAAAACCATCTAGTGCTCACCCTCCGAAGACAAAGTTACAACCACAATCTCTAGGCATAGTGAGCTTCTTTCTGGGTAGCAAACATTATTGTTAAGACTGTGACAAATTTTAAAATGTAAAGCTTCCTGCTAGACAGAACTAGATCAACCAGGAATCTTATTTATGACAGGCCCTAGAATGGTTTTATGCATTACATGGAGGCACCATGTCCCAGGTGTTAGAGAAATGCACGAATCTCCTATTTCTGGGCAGCAAAACATGACGACAGCTAGCCCATCATGCAACAGTCCCCTTTGGGAACAACACCGGACTTGTGTTGTTGTATCCCAATGAACAGAATGGATCTGAGCAGAGGTTTTTCCACACCGTTCCCTCCTTGAGCAAGGAGAAAGTACGTGGGTTAGCTCTTAACAGGACTTGGAGCAACCAGTTCAGTCATTTTACAGAACAAAAATGAGGCTCCACCAGAAAGCAGTGTATGTTCCTGACAGCGTATGTTTACGGTGGCTTCCAAACTTGAAGGTATTAATATTTTGTCACCATCACACTCACTTAAGTTCTTTGTGATATTGGTGGTTGGTGTCTATCAGAGCTTTGCCTTGCAGGGAGATCACCCAAGTTCCTGCCATCTTCCCATAAGGCATTAATATGATTTTGACCTGAACTGGATGGCCCAGGTTGGCCCAACCTCATCAAATCTCAGAAGCTAAGTTGGGTCGGCCCTGGTTAGTACTTGGATTGGAGACTACCAAAGAATTCCAGGGTCCCTCTGCAGAGGCAGGCAAGGGCAGAACCACCTCTGAATGTCTCTTCCCTTGAAAACCCTACGGGGTCACTGTTAAGTCAGTTGTGACTCGACAGGACTTTCCTCCACCAAAGAAATCCAACTTCAGAGACGCAGCTTCAAATGTAAGTGAATATTTCATTTTCCTGAAACATATCCCAATTTCACAAATGCATAAAGGCCTCTGAAAGCTTGTCAAAACACAATAAATTAAGGACAGTGTCAAAGGCAAGAAATGTTAGGAAATGTATTTGTAGAAAGTCAGGCCTATTAGATCCAGGAAGGTAGCCGTGTTGGTCTGAAGCCATAGAACAAAGTTTGAGTCCAGTGGCACCTTTAAGACCGACGAAGTTTAATTCTGGGGATAAGCTTTTGCATGCAAGCACACTTCTTCAGATACAGTGAAAACAGAATTTCCTCAATCATTACATATAGAAAGAAAGTGGGGCTGGGGGGTTTAGTTGCCAGGAAGAGCCAAATTAGAGTCAAGAAAGAAGTAGAAACAAAACTGGAAATTACCAATCCATACATATATGTAGAGGGTAAGTGGCAAATTATCATACAACATAATGAAGATGCTTAACAAATACAAGGATCAAACAGGAATAATAAGGTCCCGGTCACATGAGTAAGATAATCCACGGGGGAAGTGAGGCTTTTTGCTCCAGAGCAAAATGAAGCACGGTGTCTTGATCAGATATGTCCCCCGAGGCTCCGCACACATGCCATCAGCTGTGATCACAAGTTAGTGGGGAAGCATCGCAAAGAAGGGCGAGGCGGTTCAGCAGCACGTGTTTTGTGTGCATGCGCAGTTCAGGGTTTGCGCACATACCACGGAGGCTTACAAAGAAACATCCGGTGGGATGCAGATGGGCGCTGGATGCGACGGGATACTAGCACTTCCGCGATCAGACGCCCGCCTGCGCTGCACATTTTCCAAAAAATAGTGCACTTTCCCCAGTATCTTTTAACTTTGCTTCTTCAGCCAGCTGATATGGGTTGGAGATGGGCGTGCAACGCTTGCCAGATTTTGCTGTATGATCGTGCCCTTTTAATCTGCCTGGCAGTCTTGCCTCTCCTGTGGCAAATTCTCCATGTGACCGGGGCCTTAGTTTATATAGTAACCATTTGTCTGGATACAATTCTGGGGCAAAAACCGTGAAGGAAATAAATATGTCAAATTGGAGATTGATGTGTCCTTAATTGTAGAATGTTGAGAGTCATTAAGTGAGACCCTACCAACTCTGTCTCCTCTCAAGCATGGACACGACCTTACGGCATCGTCTTCTTTGAAGCAGGGCCAGTGGCTGTGCGGATTTACCTCCCCCGTCCCCAGACCAGAGAAACACATTCCGATTTCTACTATTCTACAAAGTCGGAGCTACTAACATGACACAGATTAATTTCGGTGTTCTTTCAGAAGTAGAATTTGTCATTGTTTCTGGGGATTTTAGAAGATCTGAAATTTCCAAAACACACACACACAAACCAAAAAAAGGATGGTGTGAGGAACCGTTATGCTATACAGAAAATATCATCCCTATGTTGTTCCTGCGTTAAGTTCTAAAACACTCACTGCTGATCAGTATACAACTGAACCTGAACAGCCCTCACTAGGTACTGATCTCTTCAGAGCTTGAAAGCTAAGCAGGGTCAGCCATGTTTGGTACTTGGATGTGAGACCACCAAGAAAGTCTGGGGTTGCTGTACAGAGGAAGGCCATAGGCAAACCACCTCTGCTCTTTTCTTCCCTTAAAAACCCCATGGTCCTGGGTTCACCATGAGTCAGTTGCAACCTGATGGCATACTGTTATTATAAAACTGAGTGGTCGACAACAGTCTTATGAAAGCTTATCACCACAACCTTGTGTCACAAAAGATTGCAAACCACAGTACTAGCATTTAATTGTATTGGGAAATACTTGGGAGACTTGGGGGTTCCGCCTGGGGAGGGTGGGGTTTGGAGAGGGGAGGGACCTCAGCAGGGTATAATGCCACACAGTCCATCCTCCAAAGCAGCCATTTTCACCAGGGGGGGACTGATCCTGGTCATTTAGAGATTAATTTTAACGGCAGGACAGCTCCAGGTGCCACCTGGAGGTTGGCAACCCTGTTCACTGTGGCATATACTACTATACTCCAGAGTGACATATATGTAGAAAAAGCCCAGACGTCCTCAAACAGCCATCAGGTGCCCTCCCCACTGACACCCCCCCCGCCATACCAAATGCTTCCCTGCAAGAGCTAAATGGATCATTTATGTTACCTACGGCCTTTTTTATGTTACACCCCTTCCTAACTATGTAACATTTTGCTTTGGGATGGACTTTCCTCAAATCGCCACGTGCCTGTATGCTCAGTCACGAAGGTGCACCCTTTCACCCCAGCAATAAAATAATGGCTCACGTGTGCAGTGTCTTATGGAAACTAAAGCCCAGCTTTAATGCAGCCACAGATAAGCTATCAAAAAGCAACTTTGCATTTTGTTTCAGGCCAACGTGGAACAAAAGAGAAGCAGTGCAGAAGTCACAGGTAAATTATCCTACAGAACTAACCCCTCCAATTCACTTCAGCTTCTAAACCGTAAGGACTATCATGATGCCTATAAGAAAACAAACTCTGTGAGCAACGTCTTGAGCAGGTCTCTGGAGAAGTGCAACAGACATTTTCTAAATAAGTAAGTGGGGTGAAAATCTCTCAGCTGTAAGGGATTCACGAGCCCTTCCTTTTTTAGCGAATGACACTAAAATTCACTGTAGCCATATGGGGGCCACTTTTCCATCACTGCTTCTGCACAGTTCCAATGTTTGGATCCAAGGACCATACAGGAGAGCCCACAGACGGTTCCTTACGATCCAAGTTATCACCCAACTATGACGGCCTGAAACTTGTGAATGGTAAGGAAAATGTCCCTTCTTTGCACCATAAAGCTCCTTGCCCCAAACATTACTAGGGCAGTATGGGAGAAAAATCCATAAAGAAACCATGACTAAGGTGAATTCAAAAATTTAAGTATAGGCACACTTAAAGCTGGAAGAGAAGTTAAGATGAGGAACCAGGCAGGCAAATTATACAAATGTGATTTCCTGTTGAAACACACGTAATTGTCCAATTAGACATACCTATAACTGCACCTGCCTAACCACATCAAGCACCTGACAATCCAGCACACAAAGCTGCCTTCTACCAATTCAAACCAGTGTTCTATCAAGGTTGGCATCGTCTACATTGACAGGTATGTCTCCTTCACATCACTCACAACCTGACACTAAAAAAAAGAATACCTGGAAATACTGGGGACTGAACATGGGTCCTTTTGCAATACACAGCACGTTACTGGCACCAGCGTAAGTATCTGGGGGCCCTCCCCAAATAAGGAGGAGGCACTTTAAGGAAACCATGAAGGGAGCAGGGCCAGATGAAAACATGGTCCCATCCTCCTCTGCATATCACCTGGGCTTGGGTTACTGGATTGGTTATTTCTCAGTATTAAGGCTTCCGTGAAGACCAGGAGTAGGGGACAAAAATGTTCCTATAACCTCACTAAAGGTGGGCAGAAAGGGGGAAGTTTAGCTCATATTTTCACTTATTGCAGTGCTTAAGAATGAATTGTTACAGAGTTCAATGTTTAACTTGGTAACCAAATTTTAACACATGAAGCTGCATTATAATGAGTGAGACCTTTTTTGGTCCATCGGCTTTAGTATGGTCTCATCAGCCAGGAAGCAGCTCTCCGGGGTCTCAGGCAAAGGTCTTCTTTTAACTGGAGATGCCGGGGATTGAACCTGGGACCTTCTGCATGCCAAGCAGATGCTCTATCATTGAGCCAGAGCTCCTCCGCAAATATGCTGATAATTCCTACCTATTTGTGACCATAGAGCCAGTTTGGTGTAGTGGTTAAGTGCATGGACTCTAATCTGGAGAACCGGGTTTGATTCCCCACTCCTCCATATGTAGCTGCTGGTGTGATCTTGAGTCAGTCACAAGTTCTTTCAGAGCTGTTCACTCAAGAGCAGTTCTCAAAAGAGCTCTCTCAGCCCCACCTACCTCACAGGGTCTCTATTGTGGGGCAAGGAAGGGAAGCCGCTCTGAGACTCCTAGTGAAGGGAGGGGTATAAATCCTCCTCCTTCTCTTCTTGTGACTGTTTTTGTCCAAAGAATACACCTTCGTTTCTTTAGTACTACATCTGTTTTCCAATTTCAACTTTTATTTTTCCCCCTGTATCTCTCAGATGGCAAACATTAAAGTAAGATAGCATTCAGGGCAGCAGTTTGCAAATCTCTCTAAAATTCTGGGTGTTTTCACAGTTTTCCTTGTAGAAAATTAAGAGATGAAACAAAACTGCAGAACTCATATCATTGTTACTAATGGCTGCAAAAACTCTCATAGCCTTAAACTGGAAATTAACAAAAGTCCCAAATCTGTCTCAATGGAGGGCTAAAGTATGGGATGTTGCGATTTCTGACAAATTGGCAACGCAGTTATTAGTACTTGACAACCCAAAGCAAATGAACAACTTTATGGAAAAATGTTTGTTTGTTTGTTTGTTTTTTAATGTGTGTCTACATGGCCAACCCCAACTATATAACTTGCCCCAAAATATAAAGACTTTGCATTTTATTAAAAGACTAGCTTGGAATATAGTAGTGTACATTTGAAATTGGTGAGTTTGCTATTATGATGCTATTATTAATTTTTTTTGTTATGTAGGTTTTTTTGTTATTATGGTGTTTGTCTAGATGTTCTTTGTCCTATACTGAACACTTTTTACATACATTCACTAGCTCTTGCTGTTAACTACATTGATGTTCACCATAAGTTTTGTATAACTGTTTGTATATAAAAAATAAAAAATGTTAACTGCAAAAAAGAAAAGAAAATTAAGAGATTTATATTTTTAAATCCCATTAAGTCTGTTAAATAGTACAATTTAAAATGCTAAGTTATAGATGATGCTTTTCTTTTGTTTCTCATTCAGACAATATTTAATTTCCCACAAAATCAACAAGATCTCTGTAATTACACACACACACAAAATCAGCATAATTTCCACTATGCATTCAAGATGCAAACTTAGGTGTTCTGTCTGCAGAATCTGGAACTTAATATTGAAGAACTGGGCCATTTTGATGAGCAGCAAGACAAGGTTGTGCTCAGGGATTTCAAAATGCTCCCATGACACACACACAGAGAGCACAAAGAGGTAAAATAGATGATGCTTTTCCATGTTGCTAAAGCAGTAAAATAAGTGTAGGCTTTGTATGAAATAAATGTCACGTGTTGCAGTCTTCCCCCAATTTCCTTTTCTCTTTTCCATGAAACTCAGGGGATGAATTCCCACCCGCCCACCCAGTTATTCCCACCCATCCAAAGCCCACCTCACAAGGCTATTGAGAGGATAAAATGGATCCAGGGAGAGAACCAGATATGCTGTTCTAAGCTCCCTGCAGAAAGGGTGGGGTCAAAAAAAGTAAAAGAGGCACTAATAGAACAAATGCTGACATAGACATGCAGAAGTTTAACCAAACTCTCACATGAATGCTAACAAAATGTTAGGCACATATAAAGAATCAAGTTCAACGTTGTGGTGACTGCACAAAACCACACACAGAAGTCAGGTTGCTAGTTGCATCCCACCAAACAGGATCTTACTATCCTCCTAATACCAGAGATTTTCAATCAGGTGCACACGTGTGCTAAATTTTCCTCATTGTACAAGAAAACCAACGACCATCTCTCCAAATGGTAAGTCGCAACTTGGCAAAAGATCATCTGCAGTGACTCTCTCAACCCATCTTCAAGCCACCAAGCAAGACAATTCTGGATAAAGCTAACTGTGGGGATAAGAGAACAAAGTTTGAGTCCAGCGGCACCTTTAAGACCAACAAAGTTTAATTCTGGGTATAAGCTTCTGAGTGTATACATGTATCCAGGGGTCCTTTGGGGGGAGGGGAGCGCACCGGAGTGCAGCTCCAGGAGCTCAGGAGCCAAGTTACTTTTTTCCCACCATAGAGAACAATGGAGGGAATAGGGGCAACCTGTTTGGGGGCCCATAGAATTGGACCCCCCTGGTCCAATGTTCTTGAAACTTGGTGGGTATCTTAGGGAGAGGCTCCATCAGCTACCCTGTGAGTTTGGAGCCTCTGCCTCAAACCCCTCCCCTCCAGCCCCCAGAATATACCCTATGTTTTCACCATTGACTTCAATGGCCCATAGGATATAATGGGGCCGAATTGCCACAGAATTTCTTTCATTCCCTCCTTTCCTTCTCTCTTTTTCCTCTTTCCCTCCTTCTTCTCTTCTCTCTTTCTTTCTTTCCCACCTTCTTCTCTTCTCTTTTTTACTCCTTTCCCTGTTTCCCTCCTTCTTCCCTCTCCTTCTTTCCCTCCTTCTTTCCTTCTCTTTCTTTCCCTCCTTCTCTCTACTCTCTCTCTTTCCTTCCCTCTTTCCTCCTTCTGTGGCCCAACTCTCATGAGAAGGAGTTTAAACTTTAAACCCCTTCTCTCTTAGCTCCCCCACCCAGACCAGCTGGGGAAGGGAAGGGGAGGCTTTTGAAGATGCTTCCCCCTCCCCTTTGCTTCCCCCCTCTGACATCACTTCCGGTGATGTCAGCGGGCGTGGCATATGCTAATAGCCTAATAGCTCATTAGCATGCCATATGCTAATGAGCTCCTGCAGCTGTTTTTCTACGAAAAGACCCCTGCATGTATCTGAAGAAGTGTGCATGCACATGAAAGCTTATACCCAGAATTAAACTTTGTTGGTCTTAAAGGTGCCACTTGTCAAACTCAGGTCTCGTTTACCATTTACTTTGGTTCTATATGCCTATTGTCCTGTGTCATTCAGTTTGGGAGGGGGGAGTCTGTAAGCATGTAAGTGTGTGGGTGTAGAGACTGCTTTGCTACAAGTCGTGCTAGCTTGTAACTGCGTTAAGCAGGGTCTCCCATCTCTGGGAAGAATGCATGCTTGACCTTGGACACCAGACACTGCTAGATACTAAGCTTGCAGGTGCTTGGGAGGGCTAATGGTGCACAATAGATGTTGGCGGGCTGGATGTGTTGATGTGATTGGACTGGATGCAAGGGGGGGCTGTTTGAATTCTGGATAATACCAGATGTGGTGTCAAGAGGGTCAGTTCTGACACGGATCATCTTAGCTTGACACATCTTTATCTCTCAATAAACAAATCACTGCCAAGAGTGTTGTTGGGAGTAAGTTTGTTCAAGAGTCTGACACTACTGTACTCAAACTTTGTTCTGTTGTTTCAGACCAACATGGCTACCCATCTGAAACTATCTTCTGTGGGGATAAGAGACTAGGAAAAATTCCCAGGTATTCTGTTTACACACGAACTGGAAAACCTGACAAACTGTATGCATTTCTCCCCTCAGCCAATGAATTCCAGTGTTCTTTTTCTTAAACAAACCACTATCTAACACTGAGAGGCAATCTAAAGTCCTCTGAGTGGCCTATTTCAGGGCTGGAGTTACGGTCAGTAATTTTATATTCTATCAAAATGCAAAGAAAACAAGATGTCATCATGATTTCATGAAGAGATGTGCTCATACTGGCAGCTTTCCCAATGCAGCTGAACAAAGGGAAAGAGAGAAGGCACAGTATGGCACAAAGGAATCTCAGGCAATCAGTAATTTAGAGAAAACAAAACTTCAATCGTTTTCTCCCACTTCATTGTTTTAACAGGGTTTTTCCTCAATTAGGAGATCTGCCTCAAATTTCAGTGACAAGTTGCTGGAAGACAGACAACTGCTCTCCCAGAAAGAACAACCAGAACTAATTGTACAACTTTATTCATAAGCGTACAATGACAATACTGTTAAGGTAAGCATTAAAACAGATGGGGGGGGGGAACAGACACCAAAAAGGGACTTTCATGAGGGATTGAGGAGTGCCTACCTGGTATTGATCCACCACTCCAGTTTATGAAAGAACATACAAAAAAGGAGGGGCAAAGAGAAGCAACACAGAGCCAGTATGGTGTAGTGGTTAAGTGCACAGAATCTAATCTGGGAGAACCGGGTTTGATTCCCCACACCTGCACTTGCAGCTGCTGGATGACCTTGGGCAAGCCATAGTTCTAGGCCCAGCTGTTCTTGAAAAAGAGCTCTCTCAGCCCCACCTACTTCACAAGGGTGTCTGTTGTGGGGAGGGGAAGGGAAAGGAATTTGTAAGCCACTCTGAGACAGGGTATAAATCAATCTCTTCTTCTTCTTAACATTTAAGGAAGCTACCACTATGGAAGATTTAAGGGGGGGGAGCAGATGCACTGAATTAACTAACTTTTACAGGTATATAAGCAGAAAATGAGTATTTTCCCATGCTGTACAGTCTTATACAAGCAATCTACAGGAAAGAGATAACAGGAACCCATGGTGTGCAGGCCAGTACATATCTAGAACAGTCATCCTTAACATGGTGCCCACCAGTGTATTTCCTGACACCCGTCTCCTCCTTCTCCAAAGCAATTCTTTCCCAAAACGGAGAGCCAGCCCTAGCTTTCCCTCCACTTTCCCTGGAGTAGGAGGTGCTTTAGAAGAGCCCAGGAGGCATTACCTTTGGATCTGCAAGGATCACCCCATTTGGAAACAGCTGCCTTCCTCAAAGGACCTTACGGCTCAGATTCCTAACATTTTCTAGAACTTTCCAAGGTTGGGTGGACTGGACCCATCCCAGCCCCACGACAGCTCCCCATTTCTCAAAATTCCTCACTGGCAAGCATTTCTTTTCAAGAGCAATTTGAGGGAGCATTGCAGCCCATTTTTCCACACACATAATCCGAGTGTTTCTTGACATAAGATAGTAGCAATGTGAAATCCAGCCACTCCCCAGCAGGAATAAAACTAATGACTGAAGTCCGACAGCACAGCCCTGACCACAGAGTGGCAGGCACAGAATCCTGAAGTTCGAAGGGGCCCTCAGCGATAGAACAAGGCTGTGAGACATTCTCTGGGTCTCTGCTGTGGAGAAAAGCGGGTTAAAAAAAAAATAAAAGCACTTCCACTAGTGGAACAGGTCCACTGAATCCTACCCATTATTTTCTCCCCTCTCCCCTTATTTCCAATATTAAGAGTTCCCGCCAGTGTGGGATTCCATGCCAAAGGCAGATAAGAATAGATAGGGCCCAGGGATGGGCTACAAGTTGGACGAAGCGTCCAAAGAAAGGCAACCATTATGCAGTGCGTGAGCGAATGGAATCAGTACTTTCCTACTATTCTCTAACCCTGCCAAAGATCTCACAAAATTGTTTGGTTTTCAAAAAAAAACATACAGAAGACACACAAGCATTTGTGACTCCCCCTCCCCCCTCCAAAAATCATATGGATTATATTACTCTTCAATCAAGGCACGCACACTTAGGATGCTGCATTTTGCACCAGACGGCAGTTTCCATACAGGTGCATAAGCACAAAGAACCTTGATTATGGTCCTGATTAACCTTCTCTCTTCACTTATACACTGCGGTGCCTATACATCACAACGAAAGGCGGCACAATTTTATCTGAGCTCCTGATTTTTTTGAGTGCTGTTCCTCATTCTGCATAATTTGTAGGGTACAATCCTGGCCTGTGTTATTTTACACTGCAAAGAGTTGGGGGTGTTGTATTTTTTAACACCCAAGACACATACACGCACAAGAACTCCCTGATTTTTACAAAGAAGTACATTGGAGATGTTCTATATCACTTTCCCTCCAACAGGCAAGTTTATGACACAGCAAGTTTGTTTTATGGAGGGGACGGGGACGGGGGGACACGACATCCAGAAAAAGACCGTGCCTCAAAGTACAGTCCGGATCTCCATCTCAAGCCCCTATGAGATATTTCTAAAGCTCCTTCCTAGGCTAAGTGAGAGGAGTCCATGCTGAAGTTCCTCGCCACACCCGGTTTTGGCACCTCCAGACATTACAACATCTCTGGCATGGGGAGGAAGAGCAAAGTGGGCTCCTGCCGTTGCTTTCATGGCCTGGATAAAATCCACACTAGAGAAGCCCTGATGCCTTAAACGTAACGATACACTAAGCCCTTTGTCCAGTAGTTCTCGAACAGTATTGAAGTGGGACCCCCTTATTAATGTCTATACTGTTTGGGAGCTTCTGATAAAGTGACTCTATGCCACTTCTCACACAAAATGTGGACATTTCGTGTCAATTAACCGTGAACCAGTTCGTATTCCATTTTTCACAATTCACGTTTATAAATTTAGGGCTGAGCTAGCCAGCTTTCCCCACCCTATCTCCACCTAATTCCTCTCTTTACCACAGCCCCTGTCCACATGATTTTTGCCCATGCAGCCCCACAGGCCCCCCCCCCCACAATAGCCTTTCTTCGGTGGCCAAAGGGGACCCACCACCACTCCATTGGTGGCAAAGTGGGCTGTATCCAACCTTACTATAAGAGTCAGTTTGGTGTAGTGGTTAAGAGCAGTGGTTTGATTTCCCACTCCTCCACATGCAGCCAGTTGGGTGACCTTGGGTCAGTCACAAGTTCTCTTAGAGCTGTTCTCTCACAAGCAGTTCTAGAAAGAGCTCTCTCAGCCCCACCTACCTCACAGGGTGTCTGCTGTGGGGAGAGGAAGGGGAAGGAGATCATAAGCCCCCTGAGACTTCAAGTCAAGGGTGGGGTATAAATCCAACTCTTCTTCTTCTATAACTACTACTTTTTGTGCCCATATGACATATCATACAGAGACCCAAATTTGCCTTGGATTTTCCCAGAAGGACTGAAAACCCAATTTTTGCATCAGGAGGCAAAGTCTGAGGCACTGCCTTAGTTGGTCACCCACCTTATTCTGTGTAACATGCAGACTGGTTTTTAAATTGGATTTCTGCCCACCCTCTACCATCCCCCCTTCCTTTTCCAATCATGATAAACATCTCTGCCATTTAGAGCCAGCAAGGATCTCTCCCATTTTGAATCAGAAACATTTGCATAGGTCAACATTTACCCAGAATTGCCTGTTCCACATTCATTATGCTAATAACTTTGGTTCTTTTTTTGTGAAAGCAAGCAGTGTTCAACATAATTAGAAGTCAGTGAAGTCTGCAGCTTCTCTTACCTTTGAAGCCTGCCGGAGCCACCGGAGATACTCAGTGAAGGTGTCAAAACAGATGTAATAACTCTGGCTCTGAGGTCCGGAGGAGCTAAATGCTAAACAGTGCTGGTGCTTTTTAACTTCTTCAACCTGGATTCAGAGGAGAGAAGGGGGGGGAAGAGAAATTGTAATAGATTTCTAAGACAGCAGTCAAGCCTCTACAGAAGGAGTCTCAGGGTGGGCCCCATGGGACCCACTGAATCCTCATCTAGTACTCACCAAGTGTTTTTAGAAAGTGGCCATGGCCAGGTGGGGAGACTGCCCAGGAGGGCTTCTGATTATTATGGGGGATCTGATTCCCGTACAGATTAAAATAACATTGTTTTATTCTCCCTCTTCTTTTCTAGTGCACTTTTTAAAAATCACTCTCCTTGTCCCCTGCATTTGGGCCTCCCTGTGTGTCTCCACGTCCTGCAGTGGCCGTTTCGGGGCAGGCTCTGCCTCCCGTCGCAGCCGTTTTGTGGTTGTGCCCGCCACCCTGCGTCAGAACACCCAAGGTGTCCACAGGCTCAAACAGGTCGGGGACCCCGCTCTAACAACACCAATTAACCAGAAAACTGTTTGGAGATCAAGAAAGTTACAGATGCCCATCAACACAGTCAAGCCCCTTTTGTCCACTGTTTAGTCGGATCCGAAAGTTACAACTTGCAACAGGAGCCCAGTGGCACCATGAAGACTTGACAAAATTTATTCCAACAGCAGTTTCTTGGGTAGGTCCAAAACAAGCTAAGATGCAGAATAGTTCAGACCACATCTAATGAGCCACACCAGAAAGGACAGCGGTCTCTTCAAAACGGACAAGCCACCAATATGGATCAAAAGTTTTCAAGCAATTCCGTTTGGAAATTTTATCAGACCAGGAGTTACTCTGGCAGCCAAAGTCACTGTAACCAACGCTGTCGATGAACCTTCTGCTTCAGGGCACACCTCTCCCTTGGGTGAAATGAAGCAGGAAATACGCAAATCTGACAAGCACTAAAGCACAGCTTGTGTTGCCAGCATAGAGAAAATTTCCCTGATACACCTTTTAGGGACAAACCTCGACATAAGCATTAGTTACTGAATTCCCTTATGAGATGTGTGGTAAAGCTTCCTTAGCAGATTTTTTCCCCACAGGGTTTCTACAATTTTATAGTACTGGCATCCAACTCTTTCCTTCACTAAAAAAACATCAGTGAAAAAATTAGAAATGCACTATGACCTAAAACCTGCTCATGAGTGGTCCTCAGAGTTCTCAAGGAAGAAGCCAACACCATGTACACTATATAAATCTTTCCAAAGGGAACAATGACAATCGCTTGTGACCAGTGTTCCCTCTAAGCTGACTTAGTGTGAGCTAGCTCACAGTTTTTTAGCCTCTGGCTCACACATTTTTGTCTCAGCTCAGGAAGGATGGCTCCAGACTAATCTATGCAGTAGCCAAACTGCTCACTCACAACTTTAATGCCAGTAGCTCACACAGTAGAATTTTTGCTCACAAGACTCCACAGCTTAGACAGAGTATTGCTTGTTACCAATGCATACTCAAGATTGCTACAGCAGAGACATTTTGATGCAATAATTCAGAGCAAGAGGTGTCAGTTATCAGAGACTGTTAAATAAACAAAATATTGCAAGAGTGCTAGTGTTTTAAGCATGTTTTATTTAAAGTTTTAAAAAATCTTTAATTGTGTTTGTCTCTGTCCTTTATAACGTTTATATCTCTGCTAGCCACAGGGTATAGATGAGAATTCTCAGTCTGGGGCAGGTGATGCACTCTATTCTTGGTGCTGGAGGGGGAAGCAGTGGGAGGGCTTCTAGTGTCCTGGCCCCACTGCTGGACCTCCTGATGGCCCCTGGTATATTTTGGCCGCTGTGTGACAGCGTGTTGGACTAGATGGGCCATTGGCCTGATTCAACATTGGCTTCTCTTATGTTCTTATGTTATGTACCTGGCATTACATTTTACGACACCCGTGGCCCGGCCCAACAAGGTCTCATTTATGTCAGATCTGGCCCACAAAACAAATGAGTTTGACACCCCCTGCTCTAGACCCTTCAGCTGACTTCTTTGTTTTGGCTGCTCATACAACTGATTTTATTACTCTGAGTATCCACTGGTAGTCTCCCACAACATATGGGGTTTTCATGATCTTTCAACCCACATTCTTCAATGCCTTTTGAAAACCAAATTACCAGAGGATTCAGAGAACGTACAGGAGAGGTACACAGAGATTTAAAGAGAAATATTCATGACTGCACAGAACAGGAGACTCTGATCAACAATGCATTAACACATGCTCCGAGCCTTCCCTTGCAGAATGATACCTTCATCTGCACCTCTTTAAGTCAGCTCTTTGAATGCACAGGCAATATGCTTTGGTGACTGGGAATTACAACCAAGGACAACCAAATGGCCTTCCCCAACTTAATTTTTTTTTTTATTATAGCTGCATATCTTCAGTCATAACAAAGACTCTACTGAGCTGGCTACACTATTTGCATGAGACGCCAAAGGTATTCCAGACTCCTTGGCCGTCCCCATCCAATCACCAAGCACACCTGATTGGCTTCCCCGATGTAAATCAATATGTGCTTTCAAGGTCAGTCTATAAAACTGTTGTCAGGGACACTGGGGCTTGAACTAGGAACTCTATGAGCCCAAAGATGGAGTCCAGCAATCCTAAATCCAGCAAGGCTAAATTAAACTGGGGGCGCTGAGGCCCTAGAGCCATTTTCTATCAACAGAAGGGAATAGGGGAAGCAAGCAATACAAAGCCTCTTAATTGTCAAGGTCCACTATATACATATATCCTACTAACTCTACCACTGCCTTGTCAACAGAGTGCTAGCTTTTGGCAGCTGGATTTTAAGCAGGGTTACCAATCTCTAGGTAGTGGCTGGGGAACTCCTGCAATTACAACTGATCTTCAGGTGACAGAGATCAGTTTCCTTGGAGAAACCAGCTGCTTTCGAAGGTGGACTCTATGGTATTATACCCTGCTGAAGTCCCTCCCCTCCCCAAACCCTGACCTTCACAGACTCTACCCCCAAAATTTCCAGGAATTTCCCAACCCAGTGCAGGCAACCCTAATTTTAAGCAAGAGGGCAAACATTTGCTTTAAAGTCTGGTGTCAAGCTTGGGCCTTGCTTGCTATGTGTTTCCGTATGGATCCACATGTATTTCTATTGTTCTCATGTAACCTTGTTCCTTTCCATTCCTATTTATCTTCTCTGCTGGGAACTGAGGGGGGGGGCGGTTTGACTATGTGTGGCTGTTCTGCTTTGCTTGGTTAGTGCTAATTCGTAACAGTTCTCACACAGGGGCCTCCCATGTGTGCTGTAAACATCTTGGGATGCGTATGATCTCACCGTTTGGTGTGACTTTGTAGTTTGTGGACCTTCTAGATAATGTAACTGTTAGCTTGCAGGTGCTAGGGGCAGTCGTATGGGCAGAGGCAGACGTGTGGCGGGCTGAACAAGAGAAGTGATTGGTTATTTGGCACCTGTGGGTTTTCCTGCTTTTATTATATTGGGGGGGACTGGTGTCTAGGCCCAAGTTCCGACACAGAAGCTGTCCAAGTTTAGAACCTCTCTTGTCTCCTAATAAACAAATCTTGCTGCTACAAGAGTGTTGTGGGAGTGATTGCATCCAGGACTTGACATATGGATGCACTCACAGTTGGAGCCCCAGGTTGTAAATACATCCAGAAAAATACTGGTTCAGCCTAGTCCAAACATCCACTAAGTACGGAACCAAATACAGCTCTTTAGGAAAATGAAATTATTAAGGTATATATGAGGGGTGGGTGGGATACTAGAATAACCAGTATGTGAAGGGAACAGCAAGTAAAGATTATTATGGCACACAAGGGTTTCTTAGAGGTGTTTTACAGATAAAGTTGCCAGTAATTCCAACCATGACCCATGCACAGATTTGTGCCAATGCATTAAAATAATTGCACAAAGCAGTCTGCTGTATATTTATGACTTATTGTGAGGCCTTGTGTGTGCCACTTTCTAAAAAAAGGACTCTCAGCACCCACCGTTTATGCTACAGAATCCCTATAGACTGTGAAACAACATGTCAATTACCAGTTAATGTTAAACTGTATATTTTCAGTTAAGCCAATGGTGTAGTGGTTAAGAGAAGTGGACTCTAATCTGGAGAGCCCGGTTTGACTCCCCACTATGGATGGGCACGAACCTCGTCACAAACTTAACTGCATGACGAACAGTGCCTGGTTCAGTGCCAACAAAACTCCATGTTTTTCATGGAGGCCTGTGCAGCTCATGCATATGAGTGAAGTCCAAGCGGTGAGTTCACCTACTTTCCGGTGAACTCACCATTTGGACTTCACTTGTGCAGGTGCGGTTTGCAAAAGAAATTTAAAGGGAACATTCCATGGAAATGGTTTCTGCAAGCCATGCCACACTCAAGTGAAGTTCAAGTGGCGAGTTCAACCAGAAGTGAGTGAACCCTCCACTTGGGCTTCTTGTTTGCAGCTTCCAAAAGCCATTTAAAGGGAATGTCTCCTTTAAATAAATGGATTTTGCAAGATCTCCCCCTCCCCTCCATACTGCTGGCCTCCAGGAGCCATGGCCCACAGAGAGGAGGCAAGGAAGATCTCAAATCTCCCCACACACACACATCACATACCTCACAAAACGAAGTGGTTCAGTAAATGAGGAGACTCACGAAGGTTCGTGGTTTGTGTGACCTCACGAACCAGGATGAACCTCCATTTTCCCGGTTCGTGCACATCCCTATCCCCCATTCCTCCTTCACATGAAGCCTGCTGGATGACCTTGGGCCAGTCACAGTTCTCTCAGAACTCTCTCATCCCCACCTACCTCACAACCAATGCTCCCTCTAAGCTGTGGAGTCTTGTGAACAAAAATTCTACTTTGTGAGCTACTGGCATGGAAGTTGCGAGCAAGCGATTTGGCTGCTGCATAGATTAATTTGCTCTGGAGCCATCCTTCCTGAGCTAAGACAAAAATCTGTGAGCTGGAGGCTGAACCAACTCAGTGTAGAGTTGCCTGTTGTGGGAAGAAGAAGGGAAGGCAACTGCAAACTGCTTTGAGACTCCTTAAAGCAGAGGGAAGTGGGATATAAAAACCTACTCCTCTTCTTGTTGGGCTGCTCTGAATTTTGAAATGGTTTGCTCTTTAAATTATAAAAGGTTGCTCTTTAGGTTATAAACAGTTGCTGACCCATGTGCTGGATACATGGGATTCATCAGGCATATATAACATCAATTGCAAACAGAAGATGCTGCTTTTCATATGCAGTAATGCCCCCATACATACTTTTCTCTCCAGTGGATTAAAAAAAAAATTGAGATCCATCCATGCATTTAGTCTCTAGATGGGGATATGAACAGTGGGAACTGGTTTGCTGAACATGCTCTTTAAGTCTGAAGCTTTCTTCTACTGGATCCTATTTCAAAAGATTACCAGCCCTATTTTCCACGCATGCAACACAAGGAAAGGGAGCACACAACTTGCCTTTCCACCAATTAAGGGGAGGACATGCATCTTTCCAGTCTGGCTCTCTTTCACCGAGGATACAATTAGGCATGTCCCACAAAGGATAACTTGGCGTCTCATCCATCTGTTGACTGGCAAATGCATTTTCCCTTTTCGAACGTTGTACATTCCTGAGAGCTGAATTCGTTCGGAGTTGCCGATGCTGTGGGGCTTTCCTGAAATGGAAAGAGCAAATAGGTTTTAAAAAAAAAATCAGGAAGGGTATCTTTCTTCTTTCACCCTCTCTTCAAAACACGTAAGACAGAGAGGCAAAATGAAGGCTCTCTCTGAGACAACATATTCAAACAGCACCACAGTTTCAAATGCACAGAAAATGGCTGGGTTGGAAACCTGCTTTCTCCAGAGTCCAACTCCAACAATCAAAAAATGTGTGTATGGGGGGGACGACGACGGACATTCTTTATTCAGAAAACAGTCGCAATAGCATCAAGTCACAAGCAATATGCTTAGAGGGAACAGTGGTCACAAGGCAGTCTTGCAGAAGGGTTTTTCCCCCGTCTCCAAGAAGGGATTTGGCCATTAGTGGCTTGGGCCTTACCAAAAGAAAGGACAGTCACTCTGGATATCAAAAACAGGAGTGCCTCAGCTGTGACACACTTTAGTACAACCAGGGATTTGTGTGATACAGAATCTAAACAGCCCTCAAGGCCCACAACTGCAATAATTCACAGGCATTTCGAACACATACGTTTAACTGGAAGCTACTTGGACCATGTTAGAAGACAGACTTCTAAAACTCAATTTTTAAAAAAATAATAATTACAAAACAATAATTATGAAGGCCTCTGAAGGAAGATCTACAACTCTGTCAGCATTACTAGTTGGGGGGGGATGGCGACAAAGGAAAGGATAGTAAGACAGTGAACACTGGTTTCCACCGCTATGAAAGAAGACTTGGATTCTGCAGTAAATCTCCACTGACAGAAGCATTTTGTCAGGAGGACAAGACTTAAGACTCCCCCCACTGGCTGCAGCCCAAAGTGATCTCTGAATTGTGGGCCAGGCTGGAGGCAGAGGACCCCCAAAAACAGCATAAAAGGAGATTCAGAGGTCACTGGTGAAGAATCAACTCCCCTTTCCATTATTCAAACTTCTCCCATCGGACCTAACCCACAGCACAGTGTGTATGGCTCCACTTGACTACAGCTCCTTAAATACGATGGAATTGTTACCATTTACAAGACAGCTTTCAAACATTATAATGGTTAAAACTACAAGGTGCCACTATGTGGGGGGTTTCCGCTCTTGGCTATCGCCATGGCAGTCGTCTTCTCCCAGGGCTCCAGGAGAAGCCTGTCAGTGCCTGCGGCTGGGTGAAGGCGCGATTGTCCATGCCACCCCTTGGGTTAGACTCCAAGCCAATGGGGCGCTAGAGACCCCCCCGGTGAGTCAAGCTGGAGAAGGGGGGCTCCTCTAAGCCCCAACAGGCCCATCGTAGAGCGTCCCGAATGGAAACAAGATCAGCACAACGAAGCAAGTGTACAATGATCAAGTGATTATGAACGCAGAGAGATAATCACTAAAAATGTGAGTCGGAGTATAAACGAGAACCACCCACAAATACTGTGCTCCCCTAAAAGGAAACAAGAGGAGGGAGGGGACTTCCCCCGCTAAGGACTGCTCGCAAGCAATTTTAAAGTCAGAAAAGAGGGAGGGGCGGCAGTAAAAAGTGGATGAGTGGAAATAAAGAGACTGTGAGCGCTTACCGTTTTGATTAAGAACTTCCAGAGGCTTTGACAAACTTTTACAAAAAGTAAACAATCCTCAAACATGGCGCCGCTGAAAGGATAAACTAGCAAAAGTTAAGCCTCCTTCAGGAAGTTCCAGCCCTTCAAGTTCTGTGCCTAGACAGGACTCAACTGCAGAGCTCCAAAGGTTGCTGTTGGAGGCTCTGCGCCCTTTGCTGGAGAAAATTACAGCTATTGATAATAAGCTGGGTGCACAACAAGCGCAAACAGTGTTAATCGAAAACGCGGAGCAAGCGCTTAAAGTGCTTAAAGAGATTGGTTCCAGCTCGAAAAAGGTGAATAAAAAACTGCAGGCACTTGAAAAGAAGTGCCAAATCGAAGAGTCTCATGCGTTACAGCTGCAAATAGAAAGGGCAAGCTATGTCTTGAGACTTCAAGGGATCAAGGAGGAGAGAGGGGAGAATCTGAGACAGATTGTGGGTGACCTGTTGGCTCCCTTGGCAGAGGTGACGTCAGATCAACTTCAAAGCGAAATAGATATGGTCTTTAGATCGTACTCTGAATTTATCAGAAAGAATAATCTGCCAGGGGAAGTTACAGTAAGATTCTCCTGAAGAACAGTGAGAGATCAACTACTGAAAGCGACCAACGGAGTTACCTTGAAGTTGAAAGACAAGGAGATTAAAGTATTGAAGGACATTCCATTTGAGATAAGAAGGAAGAGAAGGAAATACAGAGACTTGGTGTTATTTCTACAAAGCCATAAAGTGGCCTACAGATGGTTGGTACCCGAGGGACTAATCTTCAGATATGCAAATAGCAAAGAAAGGATAGACTCTGTTGAAAAGGCTTTTGAATTTTTGTGTCAGCACAGTTGGCCATCAGGAGAGGGAGAAGAAGCCCCTGACGGCACCAAGGAGAGCGAAGGAGGAGGACAGACTGGATCTTCTGATGAGGACTCGGACTCTAAGATGGGGGCAGTAGCCCCCAAAACAGGCTATCATCTGAGAGGGGAAAGAGGGAAAAAGTAGACTGTTGTTGTTCTCTGGAGTACTTAATTATGTTTATTGCAGGGCATAGCTCTTTAAGAAACTGGAATTGCTGGGGAAATGTTGAAATGTTTTATTAGCTAGATGATCATTTTTGGTGAAAGTCAATTTGCATTCAAGAGGCAGGGTATTATTTTAAAAGCTTTGTATGATCACCGATTCTTGGGTTTTTAGAGGTTTTTCTTTTCTTTCACCTGTAGAGTGTAGTTTCCCCATCCCTATTTTTCTGTGTATTGTAGTTTCTTTCTTTTTTCTGTATGTAGATTTAGAAAAAGTAATTAAAAAATCCCCTTCGGGGGCCAAAAAAAAAAGTGCCACTATGTGGAAGTTGTATTGCATTTTATGGGAGTCCCAAAGGTAAGGAATTTTTAATTAGATGAAGCAAGTCACAGTGGGTACAGCACCAATGTCTCCCTGGGAACACTGATTTGACTCGGCAGGCAACTTCCTCACACTCCTAACATGGCTTAACTCGGATATTAGATGAGGGTTTTTTATTTAAAGTATGCCAGACTGTGCTTTTCTCACTCAAAGTGTCCACAGTCCTGACCAACAAAAACCTCTATTCACATAGAGTAGAGAAAAGTGTTTGAGGCTCACTACTATTTCACAAGTAGATAAATAGGTACCGCTCCGGTGGGAAGTTAACAGCGTTCCATGCGCTTTGATGTTTACTCATGCCAGCCACAAGACCACGGAGATGTCTTTGGACAGTGCTGGCTCTTCGGCCTGGAAACAGAAATGAGCAGCCCCTAGAGAGATGAGCCCCTAGAGTCTGATTCGACTGGCTTGCAAGCAAGGGAAATCATTACTGCCAAAGCTAGGTACAAGGAGATGTTCCCTCATGCCACCTCCCCAGCCACAGTTTAGTGTCAAGGTCTTGAGAAGAGATAGCAACTGTTGTCTATCACTTCACACACACACACAATGCTCAAAAACAGGGACTGTAGATGTTTCTGGAGTGCAGTTTGCTCTGACCTCCTGCTCAGAAATACCTGAGAACTGATTCAGGTGGTAGTTAGTATATGACTAGAGATCCAAATCCTTGCTACTCCATGAAGCTTGCTAGGGTGAGGGTCCCTTTCCACACTTGGTTTTATCAGAGTTCAACTCGCGACACAATACCTTTGCATTTATCCCTGGTTATAACAGCATCCATTTATCCCGGGACAAGTGTGGGGTGAAACCGGGGTGACCTCAATGTAATGTGGAAACAAAAAAATACCCCGAGATAATTACAGGGGTGAACTCAAGTGTAGTGTAGAATGGAAGTTCAGGGACAGGGTTGAACCAGGATTTAAGGTCTAGTGCGGAAAGGACCTAGGTGCTCTTGATGTGGTTTCTTTCCCTCTCTCCCTGCCTAAATCTCACAGGAATGAAGTAAGGATGTAAGAGTGAAGGGAGAGCCACGGACACCACTCTGAACTCCCTGGACTGCTTTAATCCGAACCATAATGTTACTTACTCACTGCACACCAAACACTGTCGGGGACAAAAAAACCCGCAGACTCCAGCTTCTCTTTTAGACAAGACGCTCTAAGTGATACCTAACATCTTCCCACTCTGACAACAGAACATAGAACCCCTTCCCAGGGCATTGGGTGGGGGAGAGCCACACAAGAAAAACGACCAGATTCTAACCCAAACGGCTCCATGTTGTCTTGTTCCTGCGGCTGTTGCCGAACTATCAGTAGGCTGAGAAGTTGGTCTTCTCCCCCACTCATTCCAAGTCTCTCCCTCAGCCACCTGTTTGGGCTTCTAAACCACAGGCAGCTGGCAAGCACTGAAGTTTGCCTCTATTAATTTTAAAAACATCTCCCCCCCAAAAAAAAACCTGTGGAATGCATTCTTATACCCATAGTTAGAATTCAATTCTGAAAGCAGCATCAAGAATGAAGCCTGGGGACGACTAAACTATTTTGCTTGTTCAAACTAAATAAAGTTAGAGTTTTAAAAAAACTCTACCAAACCTTTTGGGAGCAGTCAAAATGCCTAACCCCAACCTCCTCTGTGGAAAGATTCAGCCGGGTAGCCGTGTGGGTCTGAAGCAGCAGAAAAGAAGTCCGAGTACAGTGGACCTTTATGACCAATAAAGTTATACCTTGAATAAAACTTTGTTGGTCTTAAAGGTGCCGTTGGAACCTAAACTTTTTTCTCTGTGGAAATCTAACACGTTGTTTGCTCTCATCCCAGAATATACAACTAGCAGCAGGGCTATTTTTGGGCATGAACGCACAGGAACGGAGTTCCGGCTGGCTCCCAAGTCGGCCACGCCCAGCAGGAACTCATTAGCATAATAGCCCACACCCAGCAGCAGAAACTCATTAGGATTGGCTACATGAGGGGTGTGTGGCCTACCATGCAAAGGAGTTCCCACTACAAAAAAAGCCCTGGGTTTTGACAACAAACAAGGTAAACAGACTAAGCAGCAAAAGGTGGGTGTGGCTGAATGACCACACTTCTGGTAACATGGGGTGTGGCTTAACAGGCTAATGTGCTGTGCTGTCAGGGGTGTGGCCTAATATGCTAATGAGTTTCTGCTAATGGGTGTGACCTATTATGCTAATGAGTTCCTGACTAGCAGTATCATAATGCCCTGTATAAATCAATGGTGCAACCTCATTTGGAGTACTGCGTACAGTTCTGGTCACCACACCTCAAAAAGGGTATTACAGCATTGGAAAAAGTGCAGAAAAGGGCAACTAGAATGATAAAAGGGTTGGAACACTTTCCCTATGAAGAAAGGTTAAAACGCTTGGGGCTCTTTAGCTTGGAGAAACGATGGCTGAGGGGTGACATGATCAGAGTTCAACTCGCGAAACAGTTGCATTTATCCCTGGTTATAACAGCATCCGTTAATCCCGGGACAAGTTTATAAGATTATGCATGCCATAGAGCAGGTCAAGAAAGAAGTACTTTTCTCCCTTTCTCACAATACAAGGACTCATGGGCACTCAATGAAATTGCTGAGCAGTCGGGTTAGGACGGATAAAACGAAGTACTTCTTCACCCAAAGAGTAATTAACACATGGAATTCACTGCTACAGGAGGTGGTGGCAGCTACATGCACAGATGGCTTCAAGAGGGAATTAGATAAGCATATGGAGCAGAGGTCCATCGTGGCTATTAGCCACAAGGTATAGATAGGGACTCTGGGGCAAGTGATGCTCTGTATTCTTGGTGCTTGGGAGGGTCAACAGTGGGAGAGCTTCTAGTGTCCTGGCCCCACTGCTGGACCTCTTGATGGCACTTGGTATTTTTGGCCACTGTGTGACAGAGTGTTGGAATGGAAAGGCCAGTGGCCTGATCTAACACTGGCTTCTCTTATGCTCTTATGTTAGCATATTCATGCTGGAATAATTCAGGGAGAAGAAGAGAAGAAGAAGAAGAGACTGGATTTATACCCTGCCCTTCACTACCCAAAGGAGTCTCAGAGTGGTTTACAATCTCCTTTCCCTTCCCCTCCCCACAACAGATACCCTGTGAGGTAGGTGGGGCTGAGAGAGCTCTGACAGAAACTTTTCTTTTTCAAGAACAGCTGTGCCAGAACTAGGGCTTCCCCAAGGTCATCCAGCTGGTGCAAGTGGAGGAGTGGGGAATCAAACCCGGTTCTCCCAGATTAGAGTCCGTGCACTTAACCACTACACCATAAAGGCAATTTGAAAAAAAAAACAACAACATCAAGTCACTCCTTCAGAGTTTGCTGATTCTAGATGTGGACCATGATATCTATCAATTTTAACTCCTTCCCCCCTCATTTTCTGGGTTGCTTGGACTAAATGCTCCCAAGGCAATTTCAAAGCCTGGTATATTGAGTGGACTGACATGGATGCCCCAGGCTGGCACAACCTCATCAGATTTCGGAAGCTAAGCAGGGTCAGCCCTCGTTAGTTCTTGGATGGGAGACTCCTAAGGAGGGCCAGGGTTGCTACACAGAGAAACCACTTAGAGGCAAGCATCTATGTTGTACTTGCTGATGCTGACTACAAAGTATAACTATATACAGAAAAAGATGGGAAAACATTCTGTTAATACAGATAACTGAAAGCCAGTGGATTAATTTACACAAGGGTATAAAAAAATCTATGAATGTTGCAGTATTTGAGAATATTCTTAAACTTATTTATTGCTGGTATTTGATGCCAGATAGATTAAGAAAAATATCCCCTATCGTAATAAATCTATGTTGCAGATATGAATGGCACTTGGGGTCTTTTAGTCATATTTGGTGGCACTGCCCAACTATAAAGATCTTTTGGAACAAAGTATTTAAACTAGAAGAAGAAATAACTCATTTAAAACTACAACTGGATCCTGGTATAGAACTTTTGAATAGAAGAAGAGATTGGATTTATACCTTCACTATCCAAACGAGTCTCAGGGCTGCTTACAAACTCCTTTCCCTTCCCCTCCCCACAACAGACACCCTGTGAGGTAGGTAGTATGCCAAAAGGATTTAATTATGAGACTCCTGTAGAATCAGCCCTGCACATTTCCCCTTATACAACTCTGAAATTTAAAAAAAAAAAATCAAAAGAACATAAAAAAGGGAAGAGAAATAATGGTGTCAAGAAGATCACGTCACAATCAGATTACAAGAGATGCATTCTAGAGAGAATTTTCTAAAATAAATCAAATATAGCCCTTTATCCAATATAATTTTTCATCTTACAAACTAAGGTTTCCCTTGTGAGGGAACAAATCCTTGACCCAGTATTTACATCCGCATACACCTTTAGGATTTGAGAACCGAAAGTAGGGAGGGTGTCCAGACCTAATTTTACCTCCTTAGCCTGTTACTTGAACAAGAAGATATAGGGGCAGAACAAATGCTGCACACTGTCCACATGAACAAGACTTGATTCAGTGCCACAAAGGAGTTGTGGCTACATTTGTAGGGTTATAAATCTAAATGCACTTACTGGAACAAGAATACATGAATTGTGCCATGCGGAGATTTGCCCATTAAGAAGGACAGTGTGGGACACCAGACTCTACCTGTCCACACTGAAGAAGGAACTTCTCTGCACAAGCTCACAGATATTCAGCCTCAAGATGCCAGAATTTTTCAAGTCAAACGGACTGACCCTGTGCCATGGGAGTGGCTAATTTGGATGCTAAACAACTATGACAGGGAATAATAACTGACAGTACTATCATATGTACGTTGCTTGGAACTATGTATACAAGATTTCAGCCTGAATGGCATTAGTACCACACATAATACAGTTTCAAAACCCTGGTACAGTTGGGACTCCACAACACAACAGATGCTACGGAAGCTGCGTCAGAGAACATGTTTCAGACAGCAGGTCCTTGGTCCCTAACTCAAGAGACAATGGTTTAGGAAATATAAAGAATTCCAACTTGCATAGCAGCTGAAAAAATTGGTAGGCTATACACTGTTTCAGACAAAACATTTACATCCCATTACATTTACTCCTCAGAGCTGGTACATCTTTTGCAGTATATTACACTATTAAATGGAGATTGCATGCATCATCTTATGCTGAGTAATCCACCTGGATTCTCCATGAGCAACGTAGGCTATAAATTAATTGTTTTGTGGACACTGGCATATTTAGGCAAATCTGATCCTCTGATTCAGATCACAAAATCCCTGGTTGCTTCATTGCAGAGTTCTTGTGGTTTGGAAATGTTTTCAGTACAATATCTCTGGCTGTTGCCATTTCAGCCAGTCTTCTTTAAAAACCTCCAAAAAAGGAAAATTCTACAGTTTTGCTAGGTGAATGGCATGCCTCCAGATTATGCATATGCATTTTCATTTGTGTGTGTTTAAAGAAAATTCACCAGGCAGTGGTTAAAAAAAAAATCTCTTTGCCTATCTGGAAAGAATGTCTGGTTTGCAGCAACTCATGCTAGCAGTGTCCGTAAGGATCGCTTCCTGTGAAATCTCAAGCTTCACCCTCAGAAGCCACCAAATGCTGAGAATGCACATTTATTTTTGTTAAGTCACGCAAACAAAAGCCTCGCTTACAAGGCGTTCAACTTTTAAAGAAGCCACAAAGATGATGAAAATCACAGACTTCCTAGAAGACTCATTCTTCGCTATGCGATTGCCAATACTGGCTCTGAGGCAAAGCACCCCTGGTTCCCGCCCCTCAAGGGTGAATGTGAATGGTTACGGGCTAGTTCCATCCTGCAGGTGTTGCTAATTGGTCTCTCGGCCTAAACAGCTCTTATCTCCTTCAAGGCCAGAGCTGGAAATGTGGTAATTAGCTTCTCATGAGAACCTGCAGCCCAGAGGATGGGAGGGGGAGAATCAGGAGTGGTGAGATAATTTTCTAGAGGGTTCCAACAAGAATGCGCTCTGATTGGATATCATCATCACCTGATGCTGCTTGGCCAAAAAAACTATAATTGAGCTAAGGGCTTGGAGAAAGAGGCTACCTTGGGTTCTGATGGACTGAAGGCCTGAACTATGATATGCTTATATTGCAATAGAGAGCAACATAGAGAGCACATGAGCTACAGTCTTTGACTTTTGGACTGAAGGTTTGTGCCATCTAACACAGGTACTGAAAGAGTGTTAGATAGTAAAGCTAGTTATCTTGTTTTTCTGCCTGTAGACTGAATCTTTTGTTTGACAGAAATTAAATAAAACTTCATATATAATTTTAATAAAAGAAAGAAAGGTTTGGTTACTTGACCACAACAGCCCTGGGGACCCGCAGGGTTCAGCTCTGGGCTCCCTGACATTGGCCAAACCTTTTAATTGGCCAAAGCTCATAACTTTATTTGTTCACTTTATGGGGAGGTGCATTTCCACAGCAGGGCCTGAGAAAACACTACTGAGGTCCTGTGGGAAGTTCACTGGTGTGGATAAAACCTGGAACACTGCTGCTGTCCCAACAGAGAATTAAGCTCGAAATAAAACCATTTTTCACATCTAGGTGGGGAACAATGATGGAATGCAGCCCATACAATGGGGTGACACGTGAGAAGTTTGCATTGTCTCGAAGAAGAAAATGAAGTACAAAAAGCAACAGCCCAATACTCTAGCACCACTGGCAGCACTTACTGGGTCTCAGAGATGCAAATAAGAGGAAGAGGAAGAAAGCAGTGCCCAAGTGTCTTGGGACTCCTGTTGCAAACCCTGCCTCAATCCAGCCAGGATAACAATCAAAGGGGTGGGGGATCCACAAATTGCTATTATGTCTTCATGAAAACTGAGCCAAAGGCCAACCAACAGGGTTGCATAAATTCATCTTTCCTGCTTACCAGCAAGTGTCCCTCCTGCCTTTGCAGAGGCCTGTAAAGCCCGGATTTTTAAATTTGGAACTACAGTCCCCAGGAGGTGCTGGGGATTGAACCTGGGACCATTTTAAAAGGTGAAGGGCAAACCCTGCAGAGGAGGGAGAGGCGAGCCGAAGCTCCTGGCACTGCTCGGGGAAGGGGAGCTGTGTCACCCACACAGTGGACAGGGCAAGGGAACCTGTTCCCCAGGCCACTGTTCTTATGGAGGCTGCAGCTGTTCCGGCTCCAGCTGGAAGACGTGCTCTTGAAGAAGGAGCGGCACTGGAGAGTCTTCTGGGCGGCCCAGAGAGTTGGAGGGCTGGGCTGGTAGAAGAAGTTGTGAGGCCTTGGCAGGAAGTCAGGCCCATAGTAATGGGCCTGAGCCCAGACCTAGCTAGAGGGAGGAAAAACCACACCCTCCCTTCCTCAAGAAAGAATTTGGCAGGGAAAAGGAGGAGTAGGTATGCCACCCTCCAGGTGGGACCTGTGGACCCCCCAGAATTACAGCTCCTCTCCAGGCTACAAAGGATCAAGTCCCCCTAGAGAAAATGGATGCTTTGGAGGGTGGATTCTACGGCAGGAGTCCCCAACCTTTTTGTGCCTGTGGGCTCCTTTGGGATTCCAACAAAGGGTGATGGGCGTAACTGCATTCCTAGTCTCTACCGTCCAACCTTCTCTATAGACAAACTGAACCAAGAGCTCTTCTAAATGCAGTTCTTGCATATAAGACATCAGAGAAAGACAGGAAAGGGAAGGACTAGTTCACACTTTTCTTCAGAGAAGGTTCTTCAAGAAGCTACTGCTGAGGGCATCAAAGAACCGAGCAAGATGGTGGTGGCTACACCTATTCCAAGCGTATGTGCTGCATACTCCTAGCCTTGAGTTGAACGCATCTCGCAATAAAATATTCCTAGTTTAATCCTGGAAGGTTACCAAGCGTACTCAGTACATGTGACTAGCAAAGAAATCACAGAGAAGAATATTGCATCTTGTCTCTGACACAGTTACTAAATTAGAACAGATGACCAAATTCCTGATCACAGACCAGGTTAGAATGAAGTTCAAGTCCAGCAGCACCTTTAAGACCAACATAGTTTAATTCTGGCTATAAGCTTTTGTGTGCATGCACACTTCTTCAGAAGGCGTATATGCATGAACACAAAAGCTTATACCTAGAATTAAACATCGTTGGTCTTGAAAGTTGTACTGCTTCAGGCCCACATGGCTACACACTTTAAAGGGTGTTTTCCTACAACTTGTTCCAGTGTAACAACAGTTCTTACTGGTCCACACATCACCTGGTCATCTCAATCATTCTCTCAGCCTCACCAAGCCAGGTGCAACCACGCCAGGAGCCACACTTGATTACGTAGGACCACCATCTTAAAGGCTGATGCTTTAATCCTTTGCAACTCTTTTCCTTCTTCATGGATTTACTCTGAACTGGGATCTCCTACAACCAACATGCAACAGCTGAACTGCACCAACTAAAGCACAGCTGTGGTGCCAGTCTGGTGTAGCGGTTAAGAGCAGCGGAGTCTAATCTGGAGAACAGGGTTTGATTCCCCACTCTTCCACCTGAAGGCAGCTGGGTGACCCTGGGTTAGTCACAGTTCTCTTGGAGCCCTCTCAGCTCCATGTACCTCACAGGGTGTCTGTTGTGGGGAGAGGAAGAGAAGGCGATTGTTAGCCACTTTGAGGCTCCTTCGGGTAGAGAAAAGCAGGGTATAAAAACCAACTCTTCTTCTTCCACGGGAGAGGCTAGCTGATCTGCATGTCACGTAATCAACACTTAATTCAGAACTGCCTTTATAGGAGCTTGCTACATTTTCAAATAATAAGCAGATCAAAGGGTTTAGTAATATTAATATATCAGAGTCATCCAAGAATATCTGTTTTACTGCTTTCAGCAGGGTTTGAGAAATGAGTATTTCTAGGTTGGAGACTAAGCTCTCTAGGAGTGCACTTAGCTAATATCTGGAGAATGTTTGCTTAAATGATCTGGGATTTTAGTCAGTACGGAGGTTATTTCATCTCTCTCTCTCTCTCTCTCTCTCTGACTGGGTCACGCAGAGGCCACCACGTTTCTCAACAGAACTGAACTCCCCCACCCCCAACAGAGAACAACTTGCATCATCCCTATTTTTAAATTTTGATCTTACCTAGTTTCTCCATTTCACCTCACTCTAAATGCTAGGTGATTGCATAAACTAGTCAAAAGCTAACGTAGGGTTGTTAAGAACGTAAGAAGAGCCCTGTTGGATAAGACCAGTGGTCCATCTAGTCCAGCATCCTGTCTTACACAGTGGCCAACCAGTTCTCCTGGACGGCCAACCACAGGGTAAAGAGGCCGAGGCCTTCCCTGATGCTGCCTCCTGGGATCATCCCGCATTCTGCCATGGAGGAGAAAGACAGAAAGTGTGTGTGTGTGTGAAAGAGAGAGAATCCATTGAAATGACAATAGTCGAACCAGGAATTCTGAATAATATGTTGTCGAAGGCTTTCACGGCCGGAGTTCATTAGTTGCTGTGGATTTTCCGGGTTGTGTGGCCGTGGTCTTGGCATCGTAGGATCTGATGTTTCGCCAGTAGATGTGACTGGCATCCTCAGGGGTGTAACACAGAAAGATGGAGTACTCTCTGTGTCAAGGTGAGAAGAACCTTCTTCAGCCTTTTCAACTTGACACAGAGAGTACTCCATCTTCCTGTGTTACACCCCTGAGGATGCCAGTCACACCTACTGGCGAAACGTCAGGTCCTACAATGCCAAGACCACGGCCACACAACCCGGAAAATCCACAGCAACTAATTCTGAATAAATTCCACAAATCAACATCTTTTGGTAGTCCCCAGCCCCAGGGACATCCTACCAGCCTTGACAAGGGCCAGGGCCATTTTGGCCCTGGCCCCCACCTGGTAGAATGAGCTCCCATATGAGATCAAGCCCCTGCGGGATTTATTACAATTCCACAGGGCCTGAAAGACGGAGCTCTACCACCAAGCTTTTGGTTAAAGCAGTGGACATCCCCTCCCCCCCAGCTAATCTCCCATCAGTGACCTGGATCCAAATAGACATCTGGGTACCCACTCTTCTGTTTTATCTTAATTGATCTGATTGACATCTTAACTGACATCTGATCTAATTTATTTTACACAATATTTTATGATTCTATACTGTTTTAAATTGCTGTTTTAAAGTCGTTTTTAATTGAATTGTATTATATTGTATTGATACTGATGTAACCCGCCCTGAGCCTGCTCGTGGGGAGGGCAGGATGTAAGTTCAATAAAATAAAATAAAAATAAATTTACACCCAGGTGTGTAGCTGTGTTGGTCTGAAGCAACAGTTTGAGTCCAGTGGCACCTTTAAAATCAATCTTCAGATACACTTTATCTGATGAAGTGTGAATGTACACAAAATTTTTTACTCAGAATTAAATTTTGTCTGTCTTAGAGGTGCCATGCGACTCAAACCTCATTCGTTTATACCCAGCCTTTCTCACGAAGAGGAACCCAAAGCAGCTTTTCATTGTTTTCCTCTCCTCCATTTTATCCTCACAACAACCCTGCGAGGGGGGTTTGGCAACTGACCAGCCCAAGGTCACCCAGCAAGCTTCCGTGGCTGATCGGGGATTTGAATGTGGGTCTACTCCAGACACCCCCGTCCCAACACTCTGACCAGTACACCTCGCCGGCACTACAACCACTTCCTGCCTCACAGGGCGGACGCTCTGTCCTTGCATTACACATCCTCAGTGCTCCAAACACACGGTTCTCCACTCAGTTTCTACCCGACTCCTGAAAACTCCAAGAAGCGGATTCCTGCATGCTGCTTAGACAGTTCAGGGCCTATCTAGTGTTTTCCAACATGCATCTGTGCCCTAACACAGCAGGAGTTTGGAGGCCACGGCCTCCCCCTCGGCCTATCCACTTCTCTCTGAAGCTGGTATTCTCAGCAATAAATGAAAAGGAAACGTCTTTCGGTAACCCATGGTAACAACAGTGATCGGGTATGCCCGAGTCCTGCATGACATTATAAATGCAGCACAAGAAGCAGCATTTCTTGAACTGCTGAAATTCACCTTGGGCAGCCCCTTCCGGGAAAGGGGGGGGAACCCCACAACTCCCCACCCCCTCAAACATTTCCCTCCTGAAAGCACACCAGTTATCGTACCGTGACACAATCTATTTATGTTTCACGTTTCTTCGTTTCCACCCATGCAAGAAAGGGAAGGGAGAGGTTAAGGATATGCCTGAAATATATACACACTTTAAAAAAAAATCCAATGTGGATTGATGTGTGTTTAATTTGAAGAACTATAAATATAAAGGAAGGGAGGGGGAAGAAGAATTACTATTTTCAGATGAAACCCGAAGATGTTGTTACAAATCAGCTACCATCAATCATTTCAGGAAAGGAACAAAGGACAAGCTGCTGTAAACCATGTTCATCATTTCCTCTCTCCCAATCGACAACTTTACAAGGTGAAAACAAATCTTCCTTAAACTGTTAATTCAAAGACGCCGCCTATAAAAGCCAAGTCACACACACTCGATAAATCTTATACCCACACATATTTTTTAACAGAGGTTTAAATCTCCTCCCCTTTACTCTATACAAACCGCCACTGGCACTTACCAGAGTTGTATCTAACACAGCCCAGTACAACTGCCAAATTTTTTTGGCTCCCTTGGCTTTACAGTGAGTGCCTTTCCTAGGCTGCCTGATCCAGCTGCATCTGACCTGTCCAGAAGAGCCCTGAAGGCTCCGCTTGGTTCAACCAATCCTTTGTTAAGTAGGAGAAGGAATGAGTTTAACAGGAGAGAAAGGGTGCTTTCACACACATTGAGTAACACACTTTCAATCCACCTTCAGTGCACTTGGCAACTGGATTTTACTGTGTGAAATGGCAAAATCCACTTGCAACTGGTCACTGAAGTGGACTGAAACTGCATTATTCAGCATGTGTGGAAGCGCCCCAAGTTTTATCCAATGCACACAAAACAGAGTAGTCCAGGACCCACCACTGTTGGGGGGGGGGATATTGGTAAGCCCCCTCTAACAGCACTGATGTCTCCCTCAGTCTCCCCAAGACATCCCCCAGTTGCCTTCATGGCACACTAAGCTGTGCAGCTGCAGTGCTTCCCAACATGGTCACGTGGGCACCATGGCACACCTTGGCACTCGCAGAGAGTTTTCAGAAAGTTGGCAGGACTAAGTGGGGCTTTTGCCCAGCAAAGCTCTCTGACTGGTATTTGGAGATCTGACTGGTTGTGCAGATTTTTACAACTGCTATTACAGCACAAGGATCTTCAACTTGGGACTGAAGGTGAGCTATGGCAGCCATTTTGTGCCTGGCTCCACCTCCTGTAGCAGCCATTTTGTAGCTGTGCCCACCACGCTATATCAACATTTTAAAGGTGCCCATAGGCTCAAAGGGGTTGGGGACCCCTGCTTGGCTGTTTCTTACTTGCCTTCAACTGCACAATTGTAGCTATTTGGGTGTTAAGAGGAATTTTTGGGAGGAAGAGAGGATAGGTATCATAATTGCATTACTGCAGTGCATTCTATGTAGGGCTGCCTTTGAAGCTTCAGGCAGTCCAGAATGCAGCTGCCAGACTGACTGGGTCGACTGGGTCAGCACATATAAAACCAATAATTCAGCACCTTCACTGGCTCCTGATCAGCTTCCAGTGCCAATTCAAAGTGCTGGTTTTGGCCTACAAAATCCTTAACAGTCTGGGACCATCTTACCTACGTGACCACCTGTCATGATCCCGGGCCTATAGTGGTGTGACCTACAGGCTCTAGGGAGGCCTAGTGGCTCCAGGGAAGCCTGTATTAGAGTGACTACTGGGCCTACATTTCCCAGGTCACCCTTTGGGCCCTGTGATTGGCTAACAGGGGATTTGGAGGGAGAACTTACACCTGTAGAGGGTGGTACCTGGGAAGAGGGCATAAAAGGCCTTGCCCAAAGTGGAAGGGGGTTCATTCCCAGAGAGCAGAGCTGGTGGGGCTGCTGTAGAAGGAGGGATCCCTCATCCAGAAGGGGTGAGTCAGTCTGAGACCAGGTGCCTAGAGAAGGATAGGACAGTATAGGATTTCTCATTTTGCTGGTTTACCTACTTTTATTGTGCTCATTTTTCCTACATGTCCTTGAACTACAGTTGTTATATTTCTTTAATAAAAATAGTTTGGTACTCTGCCTGGGTCATCACATCTCATTTGGTCACTTATAAGGGGAAATCTGCTGGAAAAGGAGTGTATAAAGGGATAGGGGTGAGTGCCCTGGGCCCTCCCAAGGAGACCCATACCAGAGTGGTGGCAGCCATTAGAGAACCTTTCTAGCCACTGCTCACAACACCTCTCCCAGCATGACCCCTTCTTGCATCCTCAGATCATCATCATGGGGCCTCCTACAGGTCCCCGGGCCTGCGAATTGCTCACTTGACAACCACAAGGGCAAAGGCATTTTCAGTGGCTTGCCACCACCACCACCACCACCACCCCACCACCCCTGGAACTAGCTCCCCGGGGAAGTTTGTGCCATACGGGGGCCCTTCCAGCATTTTATAGGGCACGCAAGGCTGCCTTGTTTGGGGCAGCCTTTGGGTAGTATTATGAACTGGGGAACTGGCCAGTTGTATTAATCCTTTTAGACTGGCTTGTCCAGTTGATGTTTTAATTGGTTTTTACTCTCTTGGTTTTAATTGATTTTATATTTATTTATCCATATTGCACTTATTTATAGTATTTTAAATGCGGTAAGCCACCCCAAGTCCCCCGTGGGGGGAGAGGACGTAGAGTATTAATTAATTAATAATTGCAGCAACACAGAGGAGAGTTCTAGAGGAGGTTCCCATGGAAAGGTTAGCCGAAGGAGTCTGCTTCCTCTTATATCCTGGCTCCCGCCCCACTCCCGCATGCCAGAGACCTCACAAAGACAAGTTTATACTTCAGTTTCCAGTGATACAGGCAAGTCCAGCCTTTTCTTGGGTCACTTTGGGTCACCCTTTGCAGATCCTCCCCGGCGGCCTGAGGCTGCTGGTAGCTGGAGCCTTGCACTTGTGGAGCAAGAAAGGAGCCCAGCCTATTCAAGGCCTGTCTCCCTGCATAAACATTTCCTTTATTTGGTACATTTCCTGGAAACTGAAAACCTGTGAAACTCCTACAATCAGGTCCATGGGAAAGCACCGCTGAGATCCTTCGCTGCAATCTGAAACTTATTTAAGCCATCGTCTGTGGTCACCACATTAAAAAAAGGGGGGAGACTGCCAAGTATCCAGGAAGGTTGCCTGGTGATGGCGGTCATAGGGACAGACACCGCAGACGAGCAAAGGAGATTTATGAAGGCAGGACTGGGCATTATTGTGTCTCTAACAGCAAAACTGTAACACTGGGGTGAGAAAACATGAAGAGAGACCGGGAAAGGCCGGCATGTGCTCTTTTCATAGGGCTAGCTCCGGTTCAAAAGATTTCAATTCAAACACTGTTATGAAAGACCACAACGATTCTGCACCCATGCGATGGGGGGCAGGGGGAACATATCTCTCTGAAAAGGAACCAGGCAAGTTCTTTCTATTTCTTTCCCCATCACTGCCAGAATATGAAAACCATATTCGGCTTGTCTCTACTCATCTTCCTCAAAACCGTGATCTAAAACCCGGGAGTTTTTGTACTGGCTCTTTGCTAGTGATAACAACAGGAACCAATGACCCGGAATGCAATTGTAGAAGGGGGGGACGACGACGACGACTGTGCTGTCTACTGAATCTAATTTGCATGTCATTACTAGAGCACATAACTAACTATTTCAAGATAGAAGAGACAGTCTGATCTGAACCAAAGTTGCTATTTTCAAATATCACAATAATAAGAGATGGATCGGTACTTACCCCCCCCCCAGCAAGCATTTCCCATACATCTTTCCCAGTTGTGCAAATCACCACCCCGCAAAGAGGGCCAGAATTATAACAGAGACGGGTGAAAGACTTCCACTGATACCAGCTTCACAAAGGCCTGTTATGATTGATGGCTGAGATTTCACAACTAAGTATTCCTGGGGCTCACAGCTCATGTGTGGAGACCACGGGCTTGCTTTGCCGTCTCCAGGCTTATCACCAAACACATAAACATGAGAACAAAGTTTGAGTCCAGTGGCACCTTTAAAACCAACAAGGTTTTATTCAAGATATAGGCTCTTGTGTGCACAAGGTTTTATTCAAGGTATAGGCTCTCGTTGGCACGCACACTTCTTTGGAAACAGTCATGAACACGAAAGCTTATACCTTGTTGGTCTTCAAGGTGCCATCGGACTCAAACTTTGTTCTGCTGCTTCAGACCAACATGGCTACCCCAGCTGAATCCAAATAAAACATGAGACAGAGTTAACAGGAACAAAACTGAGTACCTGGAAGGTGACAGAAATGGGAAATGGGGCGTGTGAGGCACAAAAGTTGGCTAACTTAAAGATTCCTGCCCCATTCAGAACCCCCCTTTTGTACTGAAGAGGATCTCGGTAAGGCCAGGTGAGAACAGGATATTAATAGTAAAAAGCCCTGTGTGTGTGGTACAACTATGCTTAGCTCTAACAGTCAAAAGAGGCAGTGTTTCATGAAAAAATTATTCCATTTCAAGAGAATCACATCTGACATGTGCAGTTTACTAAAAACCCCATCTTTAAAATATCTGTGCTTCAGTCATGTTGTTTTGCCCCACGGTACACCTTCCCGCCCCCACCAAGTTCTCTCCTCGACATTCTCATCTGTGTTCTATATATCCACAGTTGATGCTCCAGATAATATTTTACAGCCTTCAGCTGCAGCAATGGCTTTAAAAAAAATTAAAAAACCCCTTGCCTGCAGGCTCTCCGTCCAACTGTTCAGGAACAAAAATAGCCTGCTTTTGAAGCAAGCGTAGCCACTTGTTCTGTTTGGAGGGGGGGGGAGAACCCAAAAGAAGACTGTCAAGCCAGCACAAAGGTTGTTGTTTCTAACCAACCGAGTTACTCAAGCGTCTTTTAATAAGCCATTCAGAAGTTCATACTTGCTTGTCCAAATGGATTAGTCACATTCGCAATGAAGTTACAAGGATTTTTTTTAAAAAAGCTTTTCTCCAGCGTGCTTCATTAGCTTCAAATTCTATCGGTCGGGGGAAAAGCAAAGGGGGGAAAAGCAAAATATTGCCACTTTGTATGTCAGCCAGCGACTCAGCACAACCTGTGCCAAATATCACCAAGACCGAATATATTTAATAGGACCAAATAGGGTCAATGGGCTCTTGAAACACTTTGCAGGGCTGTTAAAGAGTCAATTTTACAGAAAGTGCAATCAGCAGAGCAATGGTATCCAGTTCAGCTTGCCAAATGGGCTACCACACAGAATCATAGAGTTGGAAGGGACTTCCAGGGTCATCTAGTCCAACCCCCTGCACAATGCAGGAAATTCACAAATACCTCCCCCCCACACACACACACACAGTGACCATGCCCAGAAGAGGACAAAAAACCTCCAGGGTCTCCAGCCAAACTGACCTGGAGAAAAATTGCTTCCTGACCCCAAAGTGGTGATCAGCATTCCACAAGAACTAAGCACTGTACATCCCTGTACCTACAAGCCCAGCAGATATCACCAGTTCTGTGCACTGTATATGGTTTGCCAAGTAGTATGAATGAATTTATTATTACAGCACATAGCCAGCAGTATATAACCCTACCAACAAGTGATTACCATAAAAATAAGTTACAAAGAGAAAGAGTATCCAGATGGTAAATCTATTAAGATAAGACAAGGTTAATAAAAGATAAAATTGTACAAGCATTTTGATCAGTAAAACCAAAGGTACGATGTAGTGTTGGTCAAAATTAGATCTTAAAAAGGGTAAAACAGCGATGATAAAAGATCAATAAAATTAGAATTGGACAGTCCTAACCCAAATGGCTGCCTGGACGCTGATGAGCTTTTACAACCAAGAGACAAAATTTCGCTATCTGATGCAGCGCTGTATGGTCAAAATTAGAAAACAATTTCTCTATCTTATCCTGATCTGAGGGGCCAACCAAGAGAGGGTCAATAAGTTTTGTGCGAGCTTCGTTATATAATGGACACCTCAGGAACACATGTTCCTGGGATTCGATCTCCCCAGACGCACACATGCATAACCTCTCGTTTCGGGGCATTGCCAAGTAGTACTCAGAGGATGCTCTTGGGCAAGATCCCAAAATTTCACACACACCCCTTTAAAACGTGGGGGTGATCAATGCAAAAAGTGTATAACTGTCTCTACTAGAACTGCTTTACTAATTATAAAGGCATTTATTACAACTCATGTAGTAAAACAAATCCTATCTAGGCCAGTGTATCCAAGACGTTCAAGTTATTTCACACTCTGGAGCAGAAGTATCATGGTCTGGACAGAGGTACGGAAAGCACACACAGATATCTCATCCCCTGCAATGCCTCCTTTGCACTGTCGGTGGGCATGACCATGGTATGCTGGGGAGATAAGAAAACGAGGCCCAATTCAAGGTCCCAATTCTGACCTTAAGAGCATAAGAGAAGTCATGTTGGATCAGGCTCATGGCTCATCCAGTCCAAAACTCTGTGTCACACAGTGGCCAAACCCCAGATGCCACCAGGAGGTCCACCAGCAGGGCCAGAACTCCAGAAGCCCTCCCACTGTTGCTCCCCAAGACCAAAGAATACAGAGCATCACTGCCCCAGACAGAGTGTTCCATCTATACCTTGTGGCTAATAGCCACTGGGGGGGACCTCTGCCCCATATGTTTATCCAATCCCCTCTTAAAGCTGTCTATGTTCGTAGCTGCCAACCATCTTCTAAAGCCCATTATAACCTAGGAGCTTATAAACCTCTTAAAAGCCCCTGCAAATAAAAATCTTCACAGAACCTCCTAAATGCTTCTAGAGGACCACCTGGCCTGAGTGGCAGAGAGGGGATTTGAACATGGGTCTGATAGCGAAACCATACTGGCTCACCAAGCACATTGAAATTAAAGAGCCACTGAAGTGATTTGATGATACACAGTGTCAGTAGACTACAGCATACAGTGATCTAGATACAGGCAACCTGTATTGGGGGCTGTCATAGTAACAGTTGCTCCATCTTCTGCAAACCTAGAACTGATGATCCACAACACTGTATGATGTCTGTTCGAGGCTACCCTTTCTCAATATGCTAGTTTTGAACAGGTGATCTTTCACATGAGGGAGCATTCAAAACATTTCAGCATACACTTGCAATCCAAAGCAAGGGCAGTTCAGCAAAAGAAAAAAGAAAAAGAATCTCACAAAACATTTAGGACCATTCTACAGCTGGAAAAATGTTTCCACATATCCTTCAGTGGCATCCTGCAAGGCAAAAGCTTTCCAAGCTAGACTGGAGTTAGTTGCTGTAGATTTTCCGGGTTGTGTGGCCGTGGTCCAAGACCACGGCCACACAACCCGGAAAATCTACAGCAACTAATGAACTCCAGCTGTGAAAGCCTTTGACAACATATTAGACTGGAGTTATTTCATAAAACGAAGGCAGGGAAGAAGTTTAAGTGGGGAGATGAGATAGGAAGAAAAGGAAAATATTTGACATACTTTGGCATAAGCCTCAGACTTGGTTTCTAAGACTCAGTGCCTTTCCTTTCTCGCTCTCCATTAAAAAAAAAAAGTAGGGCAAGCATTTCAAATTAAAAAAAAAAAGGCTTTTTCAAAACCCAAGCTGCCTTCACGACTTGTTTGGGATTTTAAAAATCTTGTCACAAATAACAAGAGCAGCAGCCTTTATGTCAGGGGCAATGTTAATTTAAGACGGTGCTCTCATTTAGTGAACATCTTCCCCAAAAAACATTTTTTTAAAAAATTAAAAACTAGAGAATCTGACAATAGAATGGTACATAATTCTGTAAGAGCATATCACTCTGGCCACTGAGCCGACTATTTGAAATCATATTTAATGCTGAAAGGGTGAAATACCAAAAATATATAAAAGCTATAAAAAACTGGGCCTCTTTGAGCTACAGAATAGTACAGTAGTCTTGCTGTACAGAAGACATACATGTTAACAGAGGTGGTCTAGTGCCTTCCAGATCCTAGTTATATTCTGTAATTGGGGATTCAAGCACAGGGGAACACAATTTCAACCATAGCTCACTTCCTACCAGACCTAACATAGGGCAACCTCACTGAGTTTTCAAGAGAAGAGATGTTCAGAGGTGGATCCTGGTATTCCCTGGAGATCTCCCATCCAAATGCTAGCCAGGGCCAACCCTGCTTAACTTCAGAGACCTAACAAGATCAAGCTAGCCTGGGCTACCCTGGTCAGGCCTATTCTGACCATATTCTCCTCCAGCCAAATTAGCAAGCGATAGCAAAGACGGCCAACAACAAGGCACAGAGGCCGAGGCCTTCCCCAGATGTTGCCTCCTGGCTCTGGGATTCAGAGGTTTAGTGTGATGCTAGAACAACCAATATGCAAAAGAAATGGCAGGCAAAGGTTTGAATGGGATGGAAGAGCTTCTGGGGAGACGCTTTAAAAAAATGGAAATGATACAGATGAACAGTCGCCAGTACACCAACCACAGAAACTGACATCAATGCACTAAAACAGGATGTTCCCGTGTACATGTATTACTTACTCTAAGATCTCAGGTGTGCAGCTTCATAATAAAAGACTTGTAAGTATCAATGGGCTGCAGAAACTTCATGGATTATCGATCAACATGTCAAACATCAGTACTACAATTCCAATTATGCAAACGGCCTCTCATATTGGCACTTTATCTCTTGCTCTGAATTTTGATGAAGTTTAGCTCTTAATTGTGCAAGGTTGCAAACCCTTGCACTAACATCTGAAGGGTATTCATATGCTAAGTGCAGCTCCTTGGCACGGCACTCAGTTAAAAGACACTTTGCCTATGGTGGGAATGCAAGAGGCCTTTTCCCTGCAATAAGACGTGAGCCCTCCTAAAACAAAATAGTACTATCAAGACTGGCAACAGTGATATTTTCTTCAAGGAAGCTAATACAGTATAAACTAATAGGTATGCTGAAGGAGCTTTTGTTCCTATACCATCCCTCTCCTAACTCACAATGTATCTTAAACCTGCACTCTCATCATTTCTATAACTGTCTTCCTGAGGAACCCTGTCTGTGATTAAATGCTAAAAAGTATGGTTTTCCCACAGCACAGAAACAACAGCCCCTAGCAAAGAGCACTGATACGATTACAAAAAATTGTACCACATGAAAAATGAAATGCTTTCATGAAATTCATTAAACTTATTTTTAATTGGTGCAAGGCTAGATCAAAAGACACCAGCTGGGCAAAAGGAAACATTTATTCATTTTTTAATTTTTTAAAAAAAAAAATTAAACAGTGAACAATACAGAAAGAAGACATCAACAGATTATACATCCAACAGGTCAAGATCTTATAACAAGCTAAATGTAAAAAAATAGAGGGTTCTTTTTATCATATGTGGTGGACATGTGAGAAAGCAAAAGTATACTGGTCAAATGTTCATTGTGAGATGCAGAAAATATTGAAAATCCCTATTAGAAAAAGTCCAGAACTTCTTCTCTTAGGTTTGACAATGGAAAAAATTAAGCAAGAAAAAAGAACAGTATTATGGTATAGGATCACGTCAGCGAGAATGGCCTTTGCACAACAGTGGAAAGCGGATAAAGTACCGGATGTACAGGACTGGTTAAGAAAACTGCTATTTTTAGCTGAAATGGACAAAATAACTAAAAAACTAAACGGACAAATGGCAGAACAATACTTAAAAGAATGGGAAGACCTGAAAATCTATATGGAAACAACATAAAATGAAAGGGAAAATGTATAACCTTGATTCTTATTGAAAATGAAGTTACGTTAGATTAAGTTAGATTTTTGTATATAAAACATAAGTTACCTGGTTTATAGATTGTTATAAGTTTAAACTTGATTACTTTTATTGTTTGTTGTTATTGGCAATAGCAGTGTTGGAAGCCTATTGGAGGGGGAAGGGGGAAGGGATATAATCTATAACTTGAATTGGAAATTATGTTTAAAAATGTTGAATATATTCCAATAAAAATTTTGTTTAAAAAAAATTTAAAAAAAGATCTTATAACAAGCTTATGTACCCTATTCTCAAAACATTGCAAGAGTAACGAGCCAATCAAACCATATAACACAACGGTGCCACCCTTAGACCTAATATATTAAAAAAACCACTAATCGTGTATATAAATCATTTGCTGGTATTATCTCATTATCTGCCAAATATCTAAGCACAGGGAACCAAATACTGATGAATTCAGAGTGGGACTGAAAGGACTCTGAAGAGTGTAATGACTGAGATAGCTTTGCCATAATAAACTGCCATACCAACAGTTGAAGAAAATGCAGTTTGAGAGTTTGCAGTGTTTTATGTGAATACTAGGTTCACTAAAAGGCTATTGCTTGCTTGCTTTAAGGGCACCTTGCCAGTTCTTATTTAGGAGTCAAATTAGCTGTTTCACTGAACCCAGCCCTTGCATTATATGTATGCATGGAAAATAATATGCAGATCTCAAATCGTAAACAGAGTTCTGCATTTTCCAGCAAGCCAGAAGGCGTTATGGTAGCCAAATCAGACAAAATGCCAGAAATTTGGCTTGTTGTTTGGTCTAAATACTAGGACTCCAAAGTGTCTGAGAATCTTGGTTTGCAGGAAGGAAACAAAATCAAAGTCTGAAGTTCAGGGTGTGTGTGTGTGTGTTTAAAATAGGATTTGGGCATAATGACCAACTATGGTTTGTCAGAAATGGAAAAGTCTGTCCAGTCTGTGAGCTATGCATAATAAAAGCAAAGATGGCAAGAATTTGGTTCTCTTAATGACAAAACCGTGATTCATTTTACATCTGCATGCAGCCATGATGTTGGAATAACAAAAGTGAGTAACATGTTTAAACCACCTGCCAAACCTATATGGGTTCTAATGTTCATCTGTGTGAGCCCAGCACACTAAAAGATGTCTTCTCTCCTACACCTCATACATCTGATTGAGAACACCCTCTAAAATGCACTGTCACTGTGACAGGTCAAGGTTGACCAAGCGTTGCATATCATCTAATGCAGATCATCATGACCCGTGAAGTTCATGTTTCATATTTCTCTCAAGCCACAAACATACCAGGACACCTTAGGCAAACCAATATGTGCTCTCCCCAAGCTGCAGGGTTTCGAGATGGGTACCTATGGAATTGATAGGGTTGTGCACTCGGATGTATCCAATCAAAAAATATACCCCCCAAAAAAACTTTATCAGTACTTTTTGAATATATCTGGATCTGAATACACATAGGAGGATCTCTGTCAAATCTGGTGAATCCCATCCCCAATACATCCAGATATATTTGGGTATACTCAGAGCTGGCAGTTTAAACTCTAAAACTCTCCAGAGCAGTTGCCCCTGGGTTCTGCTGGGCTTCTGTGGATTGACATTGTTTCTGTTAGGCTTGCAGAAGTGCCCCACCCACTTAAATTGTGCAAAGATTCTCTGGTTTCACATTGCTTCTGTTGAGCTCACCACATTGGCTTGTGCTTTGCTAGGATTCCCTGGTTCTGCAAGGCTTGCTGGTTCTGTTCGCATGGGAGACATTTGACTAGTGGTTGTTGCAGCATGCTCAAGTGTAGTTTGCTACTGCCTTTTGCCCTGGAGAAAGCTTAATTTTTTCTCTCCCACCAGAAACAATGGAGGATGGCTGGGGACACCTTGTTCAGGGGCCCAAAGAACTAGACCCCTTGATCCAACATTCTTGAAACCTGGGGGATCTTCAGAAGACACACCACCTGCTCCCCTGTAATTTTGGTGCCATTAAAACTGCCCCTCCAGTCCCCTGGAAAGATTCCACACAAGTAATAATGGAGCTGGATAATACCAGGAACACCCCCCCCCCAAGAAAAAAAAACAGTTTTAAATACTAAACTGGTATTTGGAAGCAAAATAACCAGGAATAACTATGATACCGATATCCAGATCAGAAAAAAAATACAGGTTTTTTTTTCAAGGTGCACATCCCTACCAATGGATGCATAAAAACATCCATCTATAAGACACCCCATAGTACATACTAGCTGTAAGAAACATCCATGTATCCTGCAACCCATAAGCTACAGAGCTCTGCTCTCTTCCATCCCTGTGGTAAGTAGTACAATTTTGAGCCCTTTAAATTCTGCACTTCCACACATCACAGGCTATTGCACCACTGGGGCAATAGCAAACATGTGTAAGTGGATTCTTCTGTGTGGACAAGACAATTCAGTTGCAAATGGCTGTCACAGCGCAACAGCAAAAGCATATCCTACAATGCACGGATGCAGCCTAAAGCAAAACAGACTGTGCAGTGTTGAAGTGCAAGGAGACAGGTGCCATACATGTTCTTTGACAGCAACTGGGAAACGGAGATCGACTGGAGCTTCCAGGCTCAGAGCTGGTAGCATGTAAAGTGCTCAAATTGATTCAGAGCTTGGTTTTGAAAACTGCTGTTTGCTTTGACATGCGTAGAGTTCTTGGTGGCACATAACAAAGAACTGCTGTGCTGTTGAGGTTGTCCTTATTTAACCCACTGAATTTAATGTTAAGAAATCAAAGATTTCAAAAGGGCGGACACAACTTGCTTGCAGGCATTCACATCAGCACACTTGCCTCTGCGTTTGCTCCTACACAGCTGTGGGATGTGCAAAAATTTAACCAGAGCCTTTGCAAGGCCCATCAATAGGGCTCTTTTGCCTGAGCATTGTCCTCCCATGCTGCCAGTTAACACGGCAAACAGGTGTGTGTGTGTGGGGGGGGGGAATGGTCCTGAACACTTGGCTATGCTAGCAGTGGCTGCATGGGGCATAAAAAACCAATCCCAAAACGTATTTACATTAAAAGGATTCTGCTGCCAAATGAAAATCTAAGGACAAATACAGTGAACCGCACCTCACAAAGGTATATTGGGGGTGGTTTTCCACATGGAGACTCTGAAAATTGAATCTTCCAGTTGCAGTTAAGACAACCTTCGAAACCTGTATGCTCACATCCTCTTTCCTCCACATCCCAGACACTCCTGCTTTGGCCCTTTCCGCACTCTCCTTTTAATCCATGTTCACCACAGTGTCTTCCAAGGAATTCTGCACTAAAATTGAATTCAACCTCCTTTTTATTCCAGACTTTCCCCCCCATTCTGCACTAAAATCGAATTCATCCTTCTTTTTATTCCAGGTTTTTTTCTCCTGTTCTGCATTATGTTACTTCCCTTCAGTGGCTGGCCCGGTTTCAGCCAACTGTTGCCCTGGACGCTGTTTTGCCGCAGACTTAAGTCACCTCAACTCGAACATTGAGAAAATCTGGAGTGGCAGACAAATGCAGAAAGGCCCTTTGAAGCACAAGGCACTCCTTGCCACCAGTGAACAGCGCTTTCTGTTACCAAAAGAGAAAGGTGAACAATAATGCTTACCTCAGTTTGGTGTGATCAGAGAGCAGCAGCAGGCCAGAGTAATTATTCCACATAAGACCAGCTAGCCTGATATACCTGCCTGCATTTTCCACTAACACTTTTAAAGATTATTTAGTGCACGAGTGGAACGGAGCTACTTCCTGGGCAAGCGGCACAGTGAAGTTTCAGCTGCCGAACTATCCCACAGCGGGAAACAAAGAGTGGATATGATGTCAATCATGGCAAGATTTCTGGGAGTATTTTAGCTGAAGATTTTTTTTAAAGATTAAAATTCAATTCAATTCAAATTCAGTTTAATTAAAGGTCAAGATAGGCGGCGTGTGTTAGTCTGTCTGTAGAAGTAGCACCTTCAGGACTGACATTTGTGGCAGAGTAGGAGTTTTTGTGAATCACTCCTTACCTTCTTCAGATACATATCTGAAGAAGTAAGCAATGACTCATGAAAATTTAATTAATATTAATTTTTTAAAAAATTATCAGTCATCTTACATAATTTGTGGGGAAAACACCAAGCAAAGTAGAAAAAAATAAACTCAGGGAGTTCATGAATTTTGGCTATCTTTATAGCCAAAGAGGCTCTGTTTTCCTTACTTCCTCCTCCACAGAAGACACATCTATTTGTTTTCAGTCAGCTGCCCAAGAAGACACGAATGGCAGGAAAGAGACAAACACACGCTCAGGTACATGAGACGGGGCCTGCACAGCCCTGGCTAGCCCAATCTCACCACGACTTTAAAGCCAAGCAGAGTCAGCCCTGGTTAGGACTCGGACCTGGTGACCACCAAGGAAATCCAGGGTCACTCCACAGAGGCAGGCAATGGCAAACCACTCTTCAGCCTCTTTTGCCTTACAAACCCTACAACAGGGGTATCAAACATGCGACCTGGGGGCCGGATCAGGCCCCTGGAGGGCTTCCATCAGGCCCGCAGTGGAATATGGCCGTCTTCTGCTTCCAGTTCTGCTGCTGCTGCTGCATCACAGTTTGCTTCACCAGACTCTCTTAATCACTCAGCCACTTCATGTTTTACCCTGGGTCCTAAACTCAGAACTCTGAGCGTGAGATTTCTGTGGTGAATGCCAATAAATCCAAAGTAGGTTTGCAGCTTAGGGAGCTAATGTTTTAAGCGTGGTTTTATTTTAAGTAGAAAAAAAAATCTTTGTGTTTGTGTCCTTTATAAAGTTTCTCTCTCCACTACCTGGCATTCGGGTTCTTTTGTGCACACGGCCCGGCCCAACAAGGTCTCATTCATGTCAGATCAGGCCCTTATAACAAATGAGTTCGACACCTCTGCCCTACAAGGGTTACAATAAGTCAGCTGCAGCTTAATAGCACTTTCCACCACCATGATGATACAGAGCCTGGCATGTCCCGCCAGTATATACTGGGACTGTAGATTATGCCAGTATCATTTCCAGCTGGGATGACAGAATTAAATTTTACAGCCTCCACTGGAGGAACCTACATCTGTGGAAACTGGATTTTCTCCTTAACAGCTAAGTCCTGAATAGGTGCCTGGAGAAGGTAATGGGATGGATGAGGGCCAATAAAGTGAAGCTCAATCCAGACAAGAATGAGGTGCTGCTGGTCAACAGAGAAGCTGCCAGGAGTCTGGTAACCCACCTCAAGCAAGACTCTGAAAATAAATGGTCTAATTAAAAAAAAATAAGATGGGGCTCTGCAAGGACCCAGAGGGGGTGGGGAAGGCTCATTCCTCACCAAGCTGGACCCCCCTCCTCTCCTCTTGCTTGCCAACCCCATCATCCCACTGCCATTTTCTTCCTCCTCTCCAAAGCTGCCACCTTCTCCTACCCCTCCCCCTCGTCTCAGCTACCCTTTCTGCTTACAGACGCCTTGAGTGTAGGGTTCCTAGGAAACCCCCACTAAACCAACCATGATCTCACAAGACTGTAGTTTGCAACTTTAAAAAAATGTCATGTGTGTGCACACACGCACACACACACACAATGCATCTCCATTTTGAGGGTTTTTATAGAAAACTTGTTAAAAACTCTTTGGGATTTTTCTGCAAACCTGGGAATTTCCCATGGCTGTAGAAACATCCCGCTTTTATGTACTTGGCCATACAGTGTAGATTTTTCAATCCACACTGAGAACTAGTTCAGATTCAGATATAGATATAGATATATAACATTTTCATATAACAATAACCATTTCAACTTATAACATAGCAACAAAATCAATATAAATCTTGACGAATACATACGACTTATGTGAGAAAAATCACTAGGCTTAGCAGCTCAGAATTATACAATCAATATATGAGTAGAATATTTAAAACTGATCTTGCACATCTGCTGTTACAACAGGATACAGCTATGTTGACTATAATGCAGGGTTTGCCACAAGCTACTTGACCGGCTAGATGCTGCCAGTAGCCTGCCCATTATTTTACTACAGTCCATTTAATTGATTTAAAATACTTCTGTACCGCGCCCACCATTTCCAAAGCACCATGCAGTTAAGTGATAATAAAATACCATAAAACCACTTAAATACAATAAAGCAGCAAACACAGTTAATAATTAATAGCAAGACAGTAAATTAAATAAGCATCGTAAAATTTTCCATGAAGCCAAGAATGCCATCAAGCAAGTAGGAGATCTACATTTCTGCTTCACTTTTGTATCCTTTGTTACCGAAGGCAGAAGAGAGGTCTGCCTAACCCCTAGCCCTGCAGAACACGTGGGGCAAAGCAAGCAGATTTCCCCTACTGGTCATAGCTACAACAGGTCCTTTTCAAGGAATAGGTCCACACCTTGGTGGTGGCCTGGGAGCTGCTGCTGAACACACAAGCAGCAGCCACGGCTAGGAGCGTCCTTTCACCCGCTTCGATTGGTTAGTCAACTGCAGCCTTTCCTGGGCAGAAAAGATCTGGCCACGGAGGTACTTTCCCCAGGTCACATTTAAATTAAAATGCTGTAGTCTGCTCCACATCGAGGTGCCTGAAGAAGTGTTCAGAAATTTCAACTGGTACAGATTGCTGCAGAGCCCAGACGTCGACTGGAGTGGGTCACAGGGACCGCAACACTCCAGTCTTGGCCCATCTACACTGGCTCCCAGTTTGATCCTGGGCCCAATTCAAGGTGCAAGTGTTGAGCCTTTCAACCTTATACTGCTTGGGACAAGCACACCTGAAGGACCATTTACTCCTACACAGACCTACCCAACAGCTAAGGTGATCTTCAGATGCTCTGGTTTGGGTACCCTTGGCCTTGAGGTTAGGCAGGGTTTTCTTAGCCATGGCACCAAAACTATGAAACTCCCCCCCCAGTATATTGGCCTGCCCCCTTCTGTCACTGACTTCCACCAGCAGAAGAAGGCTTTGTTGTATCTGGCATTCCCTAACAGATAGATTACTTTCCCTCAACGTAATATCCTCCTTACGGAATTAATTACAAAATATCTAACTAAAAAGATTGGCCTTCCACTTCTCAAGAAAGGCAGACAACACAGAAGCCACTGCAAGTAGGAGACGGTGCTTGTCGTGGGTACTGGGCTCCGCTGAGGCTGACTACTCCTCAGATGAGGAAGAGGCAGGGAGCAACCCAGCCTCCTCTGGAGTCAGGCCAGAAGAAGAACCCTCAACAGTACCTGAGGAGGAAGAGTCCCCAGCAGCTGCACAGGAAGTGCAGCCAGAAGGAGAGACCAATCCTGAGCCTGGTCCAGCACCCCCAGTTGCAGACACCCCAAAGCCAGACTCCCCGCCTAGTTCTCCTGAATGCCTCAGACGTAAGGCACGCCAGAGGCTGACTATGCAGGAGTGAAGAAGGAGTGCCAGACTCAAATCCCAGGGAAGGGAGGACCTGCTCAAAAGCGCTCCTTGCACCTGGCTCCAGCGTGGCACTCAGCAACTTTGCATATTCAGGCCTGCTTCTGTGTGTGTAACAGCCGTTCCTTGTCCTTGAAACCTGCAACCTCAAATTGACTCCCTGGCTATTCAACCTTTGGCTCTGTGGTTTTTGATTCTGGGCCGTGTTTCCAGTGTGTAGTCTCTGTGGCAACCAGCCAAGACAGCACAGCGCTGCATAAATTCCAAATGCTGCCCATTTGCTTCTCAAGGGGTGTAGAACACCCACATTAAGAACTACTTTGTTTAGTTATTTTTCAGAAGTGGCAAAGACTATTTGTTTGGGGTTTATCGCGTTTTAAAAAATTGTATCCTGTTTTCTCCCTCATCAGAACCCAAAGTGGCCTTTCGCATCATTCATCCCTCTTCTTTTCGAGCTTCACAACAACCACCTTGTGAGGGCAGGCTAGGCTGAGAGACTGTAGCAGGCCCAAGGTTACCCATCAGCTTCTGTGTCAGAGCAGGGTTTTGTGCCTGGTCATCCAGGTCCCTTCGAAGTATTTTGCAAAAAGCAGTAAATCCAAAAGTTGTGAGTGCCTGCCTGCCTGCCAGCCCCCCATCCCCCATACTCCTGGATTTAGCAAAGCCAAGGTTATTTTCTAACATATGCCTTCTCTAAAGTCCTGTTTCCATTCATCAGCTGTGTATTCCTATTCTGGCTATCAGGAGTCTCACTGACAGCTTTCCACAGAGAACAGCTGAAGGGAATTCTCAGTTAAAATTCCATCATTTTACACATCACTCACATCTGAAAATCTTCCAGCAAGTCAGGTGGGAATCAGTTGTCACTAAGCTCAAATCAATGGATCTGGCCATCTATCTAAACTTCAGAGTCTCCCCCATTCCTTATTCAAGCTTCTCAAAATTAAGAAAACATCTATAAGTTTTTCAATTGAATTATTCCAAGATGAAAGCACAAACAACAAAAAACACAATTACCATACAGATCCCAAAGATAATTTCTCACAAAATTACATCCAGGCAAGAGACAGACCAGTTCTCCCAGAGTTGAAGAGAAGGGCCTGCTGCTAATGAAACGAATCCCCAGTTTTCTTGTACGCAAGAAGAAGAAGAGAAGAGAAGAAGAGATTAGATTTATACCCAGCCCTTCACTTGGAGTCTCAGAGCAGCTTACAAACTCCTTTCCCTTCCCCTCCCCACAACAGACACCCTGTGAGGTACGTGGGGCTGAGAGCGCTCTGACAGAAACTACTTCTTTTCAAGAACAGCTGTGCCAGAGCTTATGACTGACCCAAGGTCACATCAGTAGGTGCAAGTGGAGGAGTGGGGAATCAAACCCGGTTCTCCCCAGATTAGAGTCCGCACACTTAACCACTACACCAAACTGGTTCTCATTTATGGAAGTGGAGACTACTTCCGCACTGTCATTTTTGTTACCCTTTGCCCCTATTGCTTCAGGGTTTTTTTCCCTTCAATGTGTTTTACTCTCTCTAGTAGCCCCAGAGGGAGCAAAACACATGTGGGAAGGGGGGCAAAGCAGTAAGGACAAACGAGTGACAGAAACGACATTGTGGAAGTGGCCGGAGTGGTTTCAACAACTGGCACCACCCATTCAGGTGGGGGGGGGGATGAATGTGTGTACACCTAAAGAAGGGAAGTTTCAGCTCTGATGCTGTAGGCAACACTTTTCCAAAGGACAACCTACCCGGTCTTGCCCACTGGATTCAGACAGGAATTACACCAAAGAAAACACTTGCCAGCAATTAAAGCAAGGAAACGTGTGTGAGGTTGATTCGTGGACTTGAAGTGTGCTTATGAATCCACCACGTTACATTTATCTGTTGTGATCCAGCTTTCCCCCTGAAGAGCCGGGAGCAGCATATGTGATTCTCCTCCCTCTTCCCGCCCCCATCTCACTACCATCATCACCTATATTAATAGTTATTGCATACGTTAAACTACGTTAGTCAACAACTCTTTTAAGAATAAGCAAAACAAAAGAGAAAATTGTTAAGCTGCCATCACAAGAGTTAAGTAACATTTCAGAAGGAGTGACTCATCTGATTATAGTATAACCATGGGAAACTGGAAATAAATCGGTAGTCGGTCGTTAGCATAGCAGAAATGATTCACAACTACCGGAACGGCTTGAGTGACAACTGCAAATGCAAATGTAGGGCTGCTGAGAGCAGAAACACCTACAGGGAAATGTGTGCTAAGGAGCAGTCGCGCACCTCCCCTCAATTACAGGGGAGTCAAATGGAAGGGAGAAATAAATATCGATTTCCCTTGCCCAAGGCATTTCAAGTAACCCATTGGTCTAAGGCATATTCCTGTACCACATTATTGATCTAGTTCCCCTCGTTAATTAAGACGAGCAGTCAGACTTGTTTCTTCTTCTGTTTTTTTAAAAGTGCGATCTTCAGGCTGAAAAGCCTGGAGCCTTTCCCCCACCATTATTAGAGACACTGACAAAAATATTAAACACATCCAGCACCACTAAATATATCAACATTATAAAAAAAGAATTTTGGAAGAAAGGCATATTACAAATTAAAGATATTGCAGGATACACTGTCCCTCCCAACACGACCAGAAATAAATGGAGAGAACCAGGCCCACTTCACATAAATCTATGGCATGCCAAAATATGGGAGATGTTCGTAATGGATAAAACTGCAGATAGTATTAATACCTATGAAGGTTCTCGAGGTCATGCAGATTCGATGCTAAAATTGTTACCTTTTCTTGAGGTGTTCATTTGAACACAGTTCGTTTACAAGATCTCAAATGCTGCATCATTTTTTCCAAAATAATTAATTATACGTGAACACTGATTTTGGAATTTGGGTAAACTGGACGATATGTACATATTGTTTATGACTACCCACCATTTTTTCTCTTAATAGGTTCTTCATTCTGAAAATGTAGAAAATCTCTAAAAAGCTCCAACTTCAGTTGTACATTTCATAATTCCGATGTTTACTGTTTATGCTGTTTTGTTGTAAGTTTAAAATGTTGTTATAAAAGTGTTTAATTAAAATTTATTTTTAAAAAATTATAGAAGCTCAGTTGAGATGTACAAAAAACCCCAAAACAAAGTCTGCTCATGGCAGGCAAGAACTTGATCAGTTGTCAGGTTCCTGTGCCCCTCTCCATTCCCTGCATGTCAAAACCTTCAGCCGTCATGACCAGGTTAGGATCAAAGGCAGAAGACAACTACAGCAGAGTTGTGGTGGAAATGCAGACTCCTTAAACGGAGGTTTGTTTTCCCATCCAGTGACTGGGATTCTACACTAATGCTTCTATCTGCAATGGGGGGGTGTTAGGGGAGACAAGAGCCCAACCGTTAACAGGGTGCCCAGTCACCATGAGCTGAAGAGCTGCCTTGCAAGATGAAACCAAAAAAACCAACATTCTCTTTCTGATGGCAGCCAGACTGAGGAAGCTTACAGGCAAAATCAAAGGCAAGCCGTCATTTTTAAAGGCTTTCTGGAGGCATCCACAGGGAGAGAGAATGCAAGAGTAGATGGATCTTTGAGCTTATCCACAATATGGACTTACACCTGGCTTGATCCGTGATACCACCACATTTGTCCTTAGTATCCGATATGCAGAGACCATCTACCTCTAAAAAAGAATGTTCTTCAATAAATCGGTTTGTATTTATACAGACTCCATTGTGTCTAGCCTCCATGAGTTAAGAGTCAAATCCCTTTTTAGAGCTATCTAAGCCAAAGCCATGGCTATATCTTGTGGTAATAACAGTCACACAAGTTCACTAAGTATCCTGTGAAGGAAGAACATGAGAAGAGAAAGTGTTCCAACAGTCAGCTTGAGGAATAAGAGATGTTAACATTCACTGTAGGCTTTGACTCTCATATGTGACCTTATATAATGCAAGAAGAAGAGATTGGATTTATACCCCGCCCTTAACTACCCACCGAATGAGAAGGGAGCACTCCCTGGAGAAAACCCTGATGCTGGGAAAGATTGAAGGTCGAAGAAGAAGGGGACGGCAAAGGATGAGATGGCTAGACAGTGTTATCGATGCAACGAACATGAAATTAAGCAAATTCCAGAGGATGGCAGAAGACAGGAAGGCCTGGCGTGATACTGGTCCATGGGGTCACGAAGAGTTGGACTCGATTGTGCGACTGAACAACAACAACTACTACCCAAAGGAGTCTCAGAGTGGTTTACAATCTCCTTTCCCTTCCCCTCCCCACAACAGACACCCTTGTGAGGTAGGTGGGGCTGAGAGAGCTCTGACAAAAACTGCTCTTTTTCAAGAACAACTCTGAGAGAACTTATGACTGACCCAAGGTCACACCAGCAGCTGCATGTGGAGGAGTGGGGAATCAAACCCGGTTCTCCATGTTCCTAACCGCTACACCAAAGTGGTCATGGAGATCATGGAGCTTTCACGCACACTACATCATGACTTTTCAATCCACTTCCAATGCACTTACTGATCCTCTATAGCAGTTTCACACATTCACACAATCAAATTAGAGTCATTATCACATTAGAAGCTAATGTGAGAACTTGCTCTCGCTGCAATTGGCAGCATCAAATTTTATCTTCTATTCATCATGAGCTGAGCATGAGAACCTTCAAAGACCAATTAAGAAGGTAGTATACGGACATTGCTTGCAGACTTCACAGTTAAACAGGTACAACAAGAGCTGCCTCCCTCATGAATGAAGATGGTGTATTATGAGCAACTTGGATTACCATGAACAATCAAGGTCTGAACCACACACGGAGTAGAATGAGGGGACAGGGCGGTTTCTACCAATTCATGGTGAAGTTGGCCACCAGTATGGCATATAGTCCATTCTATCCAAAGAGCTTACACCCTCCTCCTGCTGCCCATGGGCCTGACGTAAACGTAACACTAACAAAACAAAGTCACTTACCCGTGAGACTTGGCATTTACACTACAGCTCATTTAAACCAGGCTGCTTTCCACCTCAAGTAGCTCTGCATGCTCAATCTGCCCAGCAGCCCAATTCCCACCTGGACTATGGACCACTGGTATGCTCACCAGGTAAACACAGTTGCTTTCTGCAGTAGCAAGCTTGTTTCCATTAGATGTTGTGCAAGTGTGACATCTCACAGGCAACAGCTTTTTTGCACCAGGATTAGATCTTGTCAACCAGGCACAGAATGACTTTAAAATAATATGGATGCTCATGGGGGGCTGGATGAAATGTTGTCTGGTTACTGGAACTTTTCAGGTCCTCCCTTCCCACAGCAACACCTTGTACCACAAGAATGTAAAAGCAGCCCTGCTGGATCAGACCAGAGGTCCATCGAGTACAACATCCTGTTTCATACGGTGGCCAACCAATTGCCCTGGGAGTGCTAAGACAGGAAACAGAAGCTGGGGTGCTCCCCTGATGTCTGCTAGCACCGGTATTCAGAGGCTCACAAAAGCTGCATATGGAGGTTCCCTTTAGTCACTGTAGCTAGTAGCAATAGATATATCCTTCATAAATCTGCCTGCTCCCTCTTTTTTTATTTTGCTGAAGAAATTGATTACATTCAACATAAAACAGTGCGGTGTCCCCTCTAAGCTGAGTTAGTGTGAGCTAGCTCACAGTTTTTTAGCCTCCGGCTCACACATTTTTGTCTTAGCTGAGGAAGGACGGCTCCAGAGTAATTTATGCAGTAGCCAAATCGCTCGCTCACAACTTTAATGCCAGTAGCTCACAAAATAGAATTTTTGCTCACAAGACTCCAGAGCTTAGAGGGAGCATTGGGTGTGATACATACACATAAATTCCTCAGCGCTGAACACATCATCTAACGGAATCTGCATTATGTTTCCTGCAATCCATCTGAATGTGGTTACAAACAGGGGGCCATCATGCCCAGAAACAACTTTCTCTTTTCTCCCCCCTTTGATGGGGGTTTTGTTTTGTTTGTTTTTTTACCATTCAGCCTGATGTCCTAGGGCACCTGAAAAGTTGCTCACGGCTTTGTGACATTTTATATGTCATCACTAGGGGTGTGCAAAAAAACCAAAAAAAACCCTGGTATTTTCATGTTTCGTATTCCCAAAAATATAGGTATTTCCCGATATTCCCGAAACCCAGTAGTGGTAGGATATTAGGATTCAGGAAATAATCAGGATTGCCAGATTTATTTGGCTCCATGATACCCAGATGGGGACCATCGCATAATACAGAAGGGGGTGGGTGAACTCACGCCGCTTCGAGTTTACTCACGCACCACGCAGCTTGCAAAAGCCATTTAAAGGGAAAGTTCCCTTTACTGCAGTAGTCCAGTCTTGATGTAACAAAGGTATGGATGGCTATGGCTAAATCTGACTGAACCAGGAAGAGATGCAGCTGACATGCCGGCAAAATCACCCCGAGACGCCATCGCCACCTGGTTTTCTAAGGTGACTGCTGTGTCAAGCAGCATTCCCAAGCCGGGAAGCTGGCTTTTCATGGGGATTACAACCCAGTCCAAGACAGGAGTCCCTGGTCTGCCTTTCTACTAACCTAGAGAACCTCTGCCTTGTCAGGATTAAGTTTCAGCTTATTCACCCTCCAAGTTCAGAACATCAGCAGCATCCTTGGAATTAGGTGGAAAAGAAAAGTAGAGCTGGGTATCATCTGCATATTGGTGTCACCTCAGCCCACAGCTCCTGATGGCCTCTCCTGATGGCATGGGGGATAAGGCTGGACCCTGCAGAACCCCAGAGGCCAACAGCCATGGGGCAGAGCAGGAATCCCACAACAGACTCCTCCCCCCACAAACAGGACTTGAAGAGACTCAGTAGGATGCTATGGCAGATAATATCAAAGGCCGCCCGCCCAGCAAAACTAGCAGGGTCACATTCCCCACCTAGTTCTCAACAGGGGTCATCAGCCAAGGTGGCCAAAGCTATCTCTGCTTCAAACCCTGGCCTGAAGCCAGACTGAAATGGGTCCAGAAAATCCGTCTCTTCCAAGAACCCCTGAAGCTGAGAAACGACCACCCGCTCTAGCACCTTGCCCAAGAATGATAGACAGGAACTGGCCAAAAGTTCTCTAACATAGCAGGATTGAGGGAAGTTTTTTTCCCCAGTAAACTGCAAGAGCACCTTAATCCGTCCAGGTTTCTTTGGAGGAATAAACTTACATATACAACATGACTGTACTTTAAGTCACTCTTAAAATGATCACAGAAGAAAAAGAGTGTATTTTTACACTGGCAGCAAGAACGACTCAAATCAAGCAAAACACCCCCTTCTCCACTTCATGTAAGTGATTTGCCAAATATTATTCCCCTCCCGTGTGTCTGTGTTCTTTTTGGAACTGGGAACTCCAGCACTACCAGGCCAAGCAGACACACAAGACTGAGATTTGCCTCCCTCTTATACCAGGCAAACAATGAACACCTGCCTATATTACACTTTCTCCACTTTTTATGAGATGTAAATAAATGGATCCTCTCCAAGGCTCTAGAATTAGTCCTTTTCATTGCCTATTCCAATAATGACACCTGACTTGGGGGGGGGGGAGTCTGGCAAAAAAAAAACCCATCCAGAGGAATGATTGGCAGATATATAAACAACTATTAAAAATTAAGCAGCTTTAAAAGGGCCCAACAGCTAAAGATCAGCCACAAAATGATGCCCAGGAGACTGTTTCTCTCTCACAGCTCTTCTAGAAGAATGCTTAATAAGGGGGGGGGGGATTCACCACTCCCGGTGCTGTCTGCATTAAATACATAAACATAAAAGGAAAGCGGAAGAGATGGAAACCTGTTTAAGCAAGCCTGAAACATTCACTGGCTCTTTGAATTAAGCCGTGCGGGGAGATTCTCAAGATTCAGTACAACTTGGGCATGCTAATGTGAGGTCGCCAATGGGCAGAATATTCAAATGGGTGTAAGCGTGTAGACTCCAAAGGATTCCAGAACTACCAGTGAAGGTTCTATAATTCTTCTCTTGATCCCTTTCCAACTAGTGGTGTAGCATTCATTGATCACTTTCCCACAAGTGACACTTGCAATTGTAAAATTTTCTTCTAGCTATTTTTTCCCCAACTCGTGCTAGAACAAACAAAAATGGTCAAGCGCAGTTAACTTTTGGTCATATTCTAAACTCAAATGAAACCAAAGCATATGCAAACAACATCTGTTCATATAGCTCTCTCGTTCTCCTTGCCTTTTCCATATCCCCCTACTGGTTTGCGATCCCAGCCATCCTGAACAGAGAGGAGGAGAGCAGAGTAGACGATGCTTCCCCTTAAAAATCAACAGAAGAAAGCGCTTTTTGGAAATATATTCTCAGAGCCCAAATCCGCCTTCCAAATAATGCTTTCAGTAGCCCTTTGGTGCCAGGGGCCAATGGATGGGGCTTGAAGGACATAGTTCCTCTCAGGGGTCATTTTGTAGAAAAAGAGGTGCAGGAGCTCATTAACATAACTCATTAGTGTAACTTATTTGCATATGCCACACCCCCTGGCAAAGGGCAGGCATGCAAGCACGCCTGGGTTCCCTGCCTGATCTTCTCCAAGTGCCCCGCAGTCCAGGCATGTTTAAAATCTGGGAAAGGGAAAGAAAGGCATTTAAATCCCCCACACACTTCCCTGAGTTTCTCCGCAAAAGCAGAGAGGCTCAGGGGAAAGGGGGGGCATGCCTGCCTGCCTGCCCCACCCTTCCCTTCCCCAGCCAATCCACCGCGGCAAGCTGGCTGAGGAAGCAGGCATGCAAGCATGTCTGGGGTTCCCTACTCCTGGGCTTGTTACTCCCGGAACACCGTTCCAGCTCGCTCCCCTTCGAAATGACCCCTGGTTCCTCTAAAGCAAAACCTCTCGCCCTTTCCCATAAATTTAACAGCACCACTTGCTATGAACACGTAACAACTAGGAATTCCCATATGCATTTAAGGTCAGTGGCGGGACCTTAAGAAACCAAGATTCAGTGCAGCAGAAGCAGTCAAAAACAGCACTGTCCTGAGATCACCAATGCGAGTCCTACTTCCTCGGGAGCCATGTGGCTTGATGTCTTCTACCCACTTCAGCGTTACAGTGCTGACACAAACGTATCTGGATATAACAGTGATAAGACAGACCATAAGGACTGAATCTCTGCACACTGTGGCTGGGTGGGCAGAGCTGCTCGTGAAAAATCAAAGAGATAGATGTGCACACATCCTGGGATAACAGAAGTTTCATTCAAAAAAGCCTGGGAGCTCCTAAATTAGGAGATCACGCAGCCATTTAGGATATAATGGGAAAGGGATTCAGAGGGAGGAACAGTCCAGATTTATCCATATGCTATGATAGATATTTAATCTGAGAGAAGTATTTGTCCCATGACAGTACTAAGCGAGTTAGAGGAAACAGAAGAGAAGCAGGGAGGGAAGGGAGAGGAGAACTTTCCACCAGCCTATTCAAATTCTTCTTTTAAAACCTTGTGCCAAAGTTTCCCTTCCAGATTCCCTCTCGCCACAGTTAACATTAAAGGCTCTTTGTATAGCAGTGATTACATCACCCTTGGCAGAATGCTGCACTGTAATTAATTGTTTATTGGTAGAATGCGCTGCGTGCCACTGGCGAGTGATCTGAGTCTCCAGCTATCATCGAGACAATAATTTAGTGATTAATGAAAATATCAGTTAGCAATCTTTAATCAGAGAGAAAAGGGAAAGCTACCAATTATCAAAACTTTTCCCACGTTTTGTCAGACACAGCTTAAACACTGTGCACATAGGGAAACCCAAGAGCCATAAAAAATGAAGTCCAGATGATGGCAGAAACACACAGGTGCACTGAAAGGGTCAAGTGACAAGATTTTCCTTAACTTTGTGATGGATCTCCCGTAAGGAACTCAGATATTTCCTAATTGGATATAACCATTAAAACATAATCAATTTACAACCAAGCAGAGCATTTGTACTGCCCCCAAGAGAGTAATCCAAAATGTTTCCCATGCAATTCTTTCACATTTCAGTATTCTCTCTTAAGATAAAAGGGCACAACAGAGAAATTAATGGGACTTCTGTCCCTATATGAGCAAGGGCATCGGGTAAGATTGTTTCAGTAGCAAAGGGCTGGGTTCTTCGTTTTACTTAAGACAGAAAAAAGTGTATGTTATCTGGATGGTTGGTAATATCCCAAGTACTTAGGCCAAGAGTTCTATGTTAGGGATGAGGGCCGGATTTGACATAAATGAGATCTTGTTGGGCCAGGCCATGTGTGTCATAAAATGTAATGCCAGGTAGTGGAGATATAAACTTTATAAAGGACACAGACAAACACAATTAAAGATTTTTTAAACTTTAAATAACACATGCTTAAAACATTAGCACTCTTGCAATATTTTGTCTATTTAATAGTCTCTGATAACTGACACATGTTGCTCTGAATTATTGCATCAAAATGGCTCTGCTGTAGCAATCTTGAGTATGCTGTTCAGGTGTGTACCTCTAAGCTGCAAACCTACTTTTGATTTATTTACATTCATTACAGAAATCTCATGCTCAGTGTTCTGAGCCTAGGACTCAGGGGAAAACATGAAATGGCTGGGCATTGTGAGCTTTAGCACATAAGTTGCTTCATGTGCTGGTCAAGGAAATGAGAAGGCAACTTGACACAGACTGAGCGCTATGTGTTTGTCTACAAAATTTCTTCTCCAGAGAAATAACTACAAAGGAAATGTGCTGGGTGAACTTGGTCTGCACACAGTCTCAGCCTAATCCACCTCACTGGCTTGTTGTTATTCCTCCTCTAGAATAGTTCACATTGCTTTCTTACTGAGAAAGACTGGAGGATGAGGGCATGAATACAGTGAAAAGGGGAAGGGAATCCAACTGCACCCAGGAGAGCCCTGGCATAAAGAGCCCAACGAAACACACACACACACTGTAGCAAGGCACACAAAAACTCATACCTTGAACAAAACTTTGTTGGTCTTAAAGGTGCTTGCTATTTCTCCCATGCGATTGAGGCAGCCCAGGAAAGCAAGCTCCCCCTCATTCCCTCCCTCCCTTCAGGGAGGAGCCTCAGCCAGTGAAAGGAAAGAGAGGTTTCCCCCTATGTCTCCTGTAGGATTGAGGCAGCCTGGCCAGTTCCCTCCCTCTCCCTAGGGGGAGGAGCCTCAGCCAATGCTTTACCAGACTCTCACAATAGCACAGGAGAGGCTTGACTATCTATAGCTCCTGTGCAATTGAGAGAGTCTGGTAAAGTAAGCAGCAATGTGGCAGCAGCAGCAGAACTAGAAAAGGAAACAGGGAACAGCCAGGTCCGCGTGAGCCAGATTGGAGCCCTCCGAGGGCCTGATCCAACCCTCGGGCCACATGTTTGACACCCCTGTTCTATGTACTACATAATTCAAGTACCTGTAGTTAGACACAATAAGACATGGCAGTGGTCTTTAGCTTGTACACACCTGGGACTCATCAAGCTGCAAGCACATGAAAGTCATGCTGACAGAAAGAGGGGAAGTCAGAGTTATTACCTCATCAGGGTCAAGGCCATGACCTTGGGCAGAAGACCAAGAGAGATGGGGTTAAGAGACAAGGTGAGCAACAGGTGGAGTACCATGGTTCCAAGCAAGATTCAGAGGCATGGAGTGAACTCATCTGGCCATCCTGCTGCTCCATTCAGTACACAGGCAAAAAACCTGGCACCTTTGGTCTCTGCAAAGACTTACCTCTAAGCTGAGCCAGTGTGAGTTAGCTCACAGTTTTTTAGCCTCCAGCTCACACATTTTTGTCTTCGCTCAGGAAGGATGGCTCCAGAGCAATGTTCCCTCTAAGCTGTGGAGTCCTGTGAGCAAAAATTCTACTTTGTGAGCTACTGGCATGAAAGTTGTGAGCAAGTGATTTGGCTACTGCATAAATTGGTTTGCTCTGGAGCCCATCCTTCCTGAGCTAGGACAAAAATGTGTGAGCTGGAGGCTAAAAAACTGTGAGCTAGCTCACACTAGCTCAGCTTAGAGGGAACACTGCTCCAGAGCAAGCTAATTTATGCAGTAGCCAAATTGCTCGCTCGAAGCTTTAATGCCAGTAGCTCACAAAGTAGAATTTTTGCTCACAAGGCTCCACAGCTTAGAGGAAGCATTGGTCAAGGGTCTCCAATATGTTGTCTGCGGGCACCACGGCGCCCTCTGATACCTTTTTTGGTGCCCGCTAAGTGTCTTTAGAAAATCTGGGGGACTCTTATGAAGCAAGTTCCTGATTTGCCATGGTTGAAATAACATTGCAGATAAAATTACATGCAGATTAAAATAACATTGTTTCGACCATCGTGTTTATTTTCTTCTCTCTTGCCCCTCCTTTCCCAGTGCATCTTTTAATTACCCTCTTCTCCCCCACACTTTGGCTTCCATCGTGTGTGTGGCACTGCCTCCTGTGGCAGCCATTTCATGGTTGGCTCCACCTCTGGTGTCAGCCATTTTGTGATTGCGCCCACCCTCAGAATTCCAAAGGTACCCACAGGCTCAAAAAGGCTGAGGACCCCTAGTCTACATTAGCTCCATAGGCAAATATTTTCTCTTCACAGGAAAAAGCATTTGTTAACATATTCTGTTTGACAAGCATCAAGCGTATGGTTTAAGTGCAACCTTTAACATATGTACTCAATTCATAATTTATTCTAAAGCAACTAGGCAAGATAAGCTGAACGCTGCACACTTCTTACTGCCCACATATTTCAGTGGAAAAGTCAAGCAGACTTTAAGGTACCTCCCACTGAAACAAGACTAGCAAAAATCGCTGACTGTGGCTGGGCCATGTAATTTTACATTGCCTCAATGTTTTAACTGGATTTTAAGTGATTATCCAGGCACTTTTTCAAAAGTTACAGTAGCTACATCAGAACAGGAGATGTGCCATGTCTTAAAAATATGAGCAAACCATTTTTCCAACCCCCTTTTCAGAAATATCGGAAAATAACTAGATGCGTGATCCAATCTGCAATAAAAGCACGTATTAAAACCTGCAAGAGATACATAACTTTACAGCAGTGGTTTTCAGACTGGGGAATTTATCAAGAATTTCTCTCAATGAGATGAACCAATAATTTTTGTTTGTTTTTTAAAAATGGGTGGTGCCAATACTCATATAAGGTTGCATCGATCTCTATCAAGTCCCTCCTCAGGACTTGGGGAGAATAAAACAAAATCTGGATAATTACGATAATGGGAGATAAACATCCCAGAAAAAAACAGCACCTTCAGCTATCCATTATAGGGTTGCTTCAGGCTGGGAAATGCCTGGAGATTGTGTAGGTGGAGCCTGAGGAGGGCAGGGTTTGGGGAGGAGAGGGGATGCCAATGGGGTACAATGCCAGAGAGTTCACCTTCCGAAGCAGCCGTTTTCTCCAGGGGAACTGATCTCTGCCTCCTGGAGATCACTTGCACGTTCACACATCAACATCTGCACACCGTCCCCAGCCGTCGCTTTCCGGCTCAAAACCCCCTTTAAACTGGAGTATTTTTATACCACTTCCCCCTCTGGTGTTTTCCTGATTTTCCAGGTTCAAGCCACAGTTTCCGATGTCTGATCGCTCCTGCAGTGTCGAGCCACTTTTAATTAAAAAGTCTTTTGAAAATGATCTATTTTTAGATGGGGCTGCTGGTCTGTCATGTCAAAAGAGCAGTTTTTGGCTAGCGATATGCTAGTCCTTCTCCATAGTAATGACATCTTACCTAGTACCCAAGCCCAGGGATTGTAGGGCAGGTACGATGGGGGCCGTTGCTGTCCTCAACCATAGGCCCGGTGGAACATCTCTGTCCTGCACGCTCTGCGGAACTGTACTAGGTCCTGCAGGGTGCAGATGTCACCGGGCAGAGAGTTCTACCCCTCTGAAGGAAAAAGGCTCCAACCATGCTGAAAGCCACATTGGGCGCCATCAAAACTATGAGCTGCCCCTCCTTCCTTTTCAAAGAGCAGCCTTCCCTGGGCTTGGGTACTAGGTAATACGTCATTACTATGGAGAAGGACTAGCATATCGCTAGCCAAAAACTGCTCTTTTGACATGACAGACCAGCAGCCCCATCTAAAAACAGATCATTTCCAAAAGACTTTTTAATTAAAAGAAATTCTCCACGAGGAATTCTTGACAAAAAACTATGAGGTAAAGGAGACTTCCACATTCAGACCTCTGAAAGGACCACCTCAGTGGTATAGCTCTGACCAGCACAGAACAGATCAGCTGCCAGTGAGATAATGCTAGTCAGGCTGGTTTGGTATGAAGCACTTACCCCATTCACTGAGGTCCACTGAATTTAATTAAAATCCTTGCGTGTGCCCTCTGTAAATCGTTCAAACATGACACTGTTGTTTTCTGGCAATAGCCTCCTCCCCGCTTGAAGATCAGACTTTTAAAAATATTAATTGCTTCAATTTATTCAGGGTTTAAATATTGCCCTCTAAACACCACAATCAGTTGGACAGAGGATGCTTGTGTGTCTGTTGTGTTAAAATACATGGGCCACATTGCAGCCAGTTAAAGTCTACAGACGTCACCACAACTTCTGTTGCCGGAAATCCTCTCTGATGGGAGATACCGGGGAATCCTCGCCTGGGCTCCCCCCACGGAGCCCCTCACACATTTCCCATCAATCCACAGCCGCCTTCCAACTTCCATCACTAGACCACCAGACATTTCCACTGTCTGACTTTATTTCTCAGCCTATGACCTTCACTGCCCCATTTTTCCTAGACACACGCTACAATGGCTTGCTTTGCTAAGTGAACCAAAATGAGGGAGGGGGGCGAGAAATGCACCTCCTGGCTATCCATTTCATTTTGTCTTGCACTCCATGCTGCATGGTTTTAGCATGCACTCGAATGCCTCAAGTGTACTGGCTTCATGCGCATCCACATTACAGATGGAGCCTGCCCTGGAATTATTTTCCCATTTGCTTTCTGTAACACTGATGACCTGTGTCACTTCTTATCTATTTTATGGCTCACTAGACAGTCAGGTCAGTGCCTTCAAGGGTCCCAACTGCCCTTTCCAGTCTTATCTCCGGGCTTCTTTCTACAATAGAGATTTAAATCTAAGCCTTTATAGCTTAACACAAGAGGGCTTTGCTTACCCTTTTTGTATTTTTACCTGAACATCACAGCAAGAAAACAGAAGGTTGGAAAATCACAGCAAATTTCAGCAGTCTGATATCCCCCAACCCTTATCTCTACAACAATTCACCTTGGGCTAGCAGAGCTACTGAAATACTACATGCTCTGACCACTACCTTCCACAAGGGTGTAACTATTCAAGCTCAAGGAATGGACACAGCCAACCATGGACTAATTAATAACTTACCACAATTTGTCATGTATGTAATGATGTAAGACCTGTTATTTATATCATCCTGCTCACAGACGATCTCCACACCGCGGAAGGCGGAAAGGGGAGAAAGTTCTTCTCGTCATCTGGCAGGAAAATACAGGTGACCAACTAAACCTAGTGGACACGTGCATCCCAGGACGCATGGCCAGCTTTGCAACATTCTAGAGTGACCTCTTCTTGAATATGGTGACTGGTGGCCCAGCTTAAGAATCTTCTCAATCTTTAATCAACATTGATTGAATCCTGATGATGTAAAACTGATGTGAAATTGATTTTGGTGGTGTAAATGAGCAAACACACATTTATGATATGAATTCATCTCTGAAAAAGACACCTGAAACAAAGTTTTATATGGAAAAATATCATTTCATATCATATTGTATACTACGTATTGTGCACAGTTTGGAAATAGTATTTACATTATATACACTGTATACTATTTGAGACAGGGCTGCAGTGACTCAGAGATTAAGACACTGAGCTGCAGACCAGGTCTGTAGCTCGGCAGTTCAAGACCCGAGTGCCGTGTGACAGAGTGAGCTCCCGTCTCTGGCCCCAGCTCCTGCCAACCTAGCAATTCAAAAGCAAGAAATTGCAAGTAGATAAATAGGTACCACTCCGGTGGACAGAGAAATATAGAATCTTGATTCAGGGAGGGCCCTAAATCAACCTAATACTGAACTCGTTTTTCATAAAAGAATGAAAAATAGTATGCTTTTTTTACATGAATGTTCTTATGTATATGCATATCTAATAGCAGCCAAGATAACGATAAACCCAGAAATGATGTACACAGTTCAGGATGTTGGACAATGAAGAAAATGACAGACATGGTTACAATACTAGAACCATTGTTACAAAGCTCACAATTCTAGTATTGCATAAAAATACACCATATGAAAAGGTCCACGGTCAGCTCATAGGCAGAGAGACTCTGCAGAGAAATTGACACACACACACACACACACACAGACAAATTGATATCAAAAGTGGAGGTAAGGCAATCTGGAGTGCAAATGACAAAAATCAATTGCATTTGTAACCAAACTACAGGGCATGTCAGATGTGCAAGTCAAGACTGCCCAATTACAATGTGAGCACACAAACAGAAAGCATGAGAAGATGAACACTAATGTGCTCATTCCTGAACAATGAGATGATCAGGTTATACAGGAGCTTTGCATATGTGAACTGGAGCACTTAACAATATAACCGGCAGCAAATTGGTGAGCAAGTGCTCTTACATTCCACTGTTGCTAAGTCCCCATTTTGTACCAAGCAAAAAGGTGTTCGGGCATATTAGTAGAAAGGTGCAGACTACTGCTTTCAGGAATTATTTGGGTGGAAATGTCCAAGGATGAAAATATACCTGAGCAACGCTCCTGATGAAACAGAATCCTTCGAAAGTAAAAAAGAACAGTTTTCCCACAACAGAGTAGACTCTCTGTCCACATCGCATCGTAATCTCAGATTTGTTTACTAGGAGGTTTTATTTCCATGTCACACAACAAGGGGGAAACACAAGTTATTATTGGAAGCCTAGAAGATAGCTGTCTCAGTGAGAGGGCGAAAAATTAAGATGAAAGCAGCAATGGGAAGAAAAGCAAGTGAGACAGAAAATGGCTTGCTCTTCTTAAGGAGTGAAGCGTCCCCCTTCTTACCCCTGCTACCCAGAGAACACAGACGACATTCATTCTGAAGAGCGCCAGTACAATAGCTGTTTGTTGTGATCAGTATTACAATGAAGCATTTATCCAACAGCACAGCAAGCAGTGCTGACAAAAACTAGGATGCCATGAGAAGAGGACTAGAAACAGTCCAGAAAAGGAGAGGTGGAAAGACATACCCCCCATTCACAGCAAAAAAAATCAAATGCATGCAGGGAGATTGCTATAAATAAGCAGAGCCATGGCCTACTTTCATCAACAGAAGTTCAAGTGAGTATGCTTATAAGACCCCGTTTCAGCCAACAGTGGCCAACTTCTTAAACACTCGAGGGATAACTTGCAAAACGTAACGAGCTAGAAGTCTATTCTTTACTATAATTAGTTAGGTGCAGTACAATTTACATAAAATTAAAATGAATGAATGCTCAACTATCCTTCTACTTGGACATTCATATCCTCAAAGGATTGGGAGGAACTGTCCTTTAAAAGGGTCTCAGAGAGCAAAAAGGTTCCTCAAATGATTGAGGGGAACTGTCATTTTAAAAGGGTCTCAGAGGGCAAAAAGTTTCCATGAGACATGCAAGAGATACTGTACTTGGCAGTCCTTGGCTGCTTCATATGGTTTAACCAATGGGCCCACAGGGAGAGGGGTCCCTGAAGAGCAAAATCAGAAGAGATCAGATTTATATCCTGCCCTTTGCTACCCGAAGGAGTGTCAGAGCGGCTTACAATCTCCTTTTCCCTTCCCCTCCCCACAATAGTCACCCTGTGAGGTAGTTGGGGCTGAGAGAGCTCTGAGAGAAACTGCTCCTTTCAAAGAACAGCTCTGACAGAACTTGTGACTGACCCAAAGTCACCCCAGTGGGGTGCATGGGGAGGAGTGGGGGATCAAACCCGATTCTCCCAGATTAGAGTCCATGCTCTTAACCACTACACCAAACTGGCTCAGCAATTCTATCTGCTGTTTACCAACCTGGCAGTGGAGAAGCAGCCCAGGTGAGCTGAACTGGATACCAGCCCAGGGGTGGAGTCCACAACCCCATTTAGTTATTCTAGTATTGATGTCCTGCTTTCCTTCCCATGGGGAAGTAGTGCTTGCAACAGAAAGCACTACATAAATCAGGGATCCTGAACATGGGTGCCTGTAGGCGCTGTGGCATCCGGTGACACCTTTCCTGGCACCTGCCAAGTATTTCTAGAAAGCAGGCAGGGACAGGTGAGGCTTCTGCCCAGCAAGGCTTCTGGTTGGCCACTGGAGATTTAATTGGCAGATTTTTAAAAACACTGCTTAGACACCAGCTGCCACCACAGCTCAAGGAGCTTCACTGTGTGACCTAAGGCAAGCCGCGAGCAGCCATTTCTGTGGCCAGCTCCATCTTGTGCAGCGGCCATTTTGCAGCTCCGCCCACCACCCTCTGTCAGAATTCCAGACAGCTACATCTTGGGCTGGCCCCGATTTCACTTGTTGAGAGCTGTGGCCTAAAAGCTTGTGCCCAAAGAGGATTGAACCTCTGGCTTTGTCCAAGCTACACAGAGACAACCAGGAAGGGGATGGGGGAAGCTTTTTAGTGCTGGAAAGAAATGCAGGAAGTCCTGTGATACTTCCACGAAGCCTGCCGGTAATCTTCCAAGAAGGAAACATGTGGGGCCCAGCAACCATCAGGGCCCTCAGCCTATCTGCTGAGTCAGATAGCCTACGGGACCCCAAAGTGGGTATTATTCCCCCATGGCTTTTACAGAGCTAGATGAGCAGGGTACGGGCACGGCCTGTTTCCACATCCAACACAACCTCCTTGTTCCCGATCCATTGCTGTACCTTGGTTCAAGTACGAAGGCAAGGGTTTTTTTTAAGTGAGATTTTTATTTTTCAGGAATTTGAGCAAAAGCCCACAAATGCCATATGACAGGCAGAGCCCCTATATTTCAATCCCCTTGTAATCAAGAACTATAGCTTACACACCTAAGGAACAAGTACTTAGTCACTCTGCGTACAAATGTCACTCTAATAATCACCCTTAACAGAAAGGAAAGTCGTCCAATGAAAATGAAAACAAAAGAAACCACCAAAAGCACAAATGTGTTCTCTCACTCTCTCTCTCTCTCTCTCACAAACACACACACACTTTTCAGAGAATGGGGGGAAACAGTATGGAAAATGGAAAAGAGCCCTATCCCAAAATTCCTGTAAACCACAAGCCATCATATTTGCACTGCAGCCTAACTTCAAATATACAAAATGAAAGTGCATTTTTTGAACATCCAACTGCAACCCTGAGCCATCTGTTTATATTCACACTGTACCACTTTAAAAAAAAAAAAAAAAAAGTGGAAACACTATAAAGGAAAGGAAAAACCCCACTAAGAATATCCTCTGTAGCCCTGTGATTTAAAGTGATGTGAGAAACTATTAACAGATGCCTCTGGAACGTGAACCCTTGAAAGACTTTTTGGAATAGGATGAACACAGCCTTTTCACACCTAAGCCTCTTCAAAGACAAGATTCTTCAGAGACAAACAAACTACCACCCCCACCCCCCAAATGCAAACAATCTGCTGGAGATGAGCCAGCCACAAATGAAAAAGATTGGGTCAGGCATGATATAGCGGGTACTGGATGGAGGAAGAAGAGAGTATCAAAGCTGCCTTGATAAAATCCTCAGTGTGGTTGGTAAATCTAAATTTCCTGTCCATTATTGGCAAAAACTATTCAAGGTATACAGAGTGTTTGGGACCAGGATCCTATCCCTGAAGGATGACTTCTTCCCAGATCAAAAACTGGCCAATTAAGACCCATGTGCCCCAACCTTCTGACACAAGGTGGGTGGGTGGGGGGCTACCCACCAAGGGACAGAGCTTTTCCGGCACTGGTGCCCGGGCTGCAGTAGCTAATGTGGATAAAGGGCACTTCTTTGTGGAGCACACAAAAAGGAAATTTTTCATGATCATATTCTCAGGTGAATGGTCTTTTTATACCATGAAGAGTTCTACGAACAGAATACGTTTTCTCCATTTCAGAGGCTTGGTACCCCGTTTATCCCCATCAGGGCTGAAAAACCCTAAATGCCAGATTGCCTGAACCAAAAGCAGCCCTTGAGGAGAACTGCAAAGTTTCACTATACAGGCAAATTTATTTTGTTCCACCGTTGTTCTGCCTTGTACCTCTTGCTTTTTCTGCTTTTGCCCAACTACTTCAAGTCACGTTCCACAAAACTGGATCACTCTGCTTAAAACACACAAAAAGATGTCAACGCATGAGAGGAAGACAACACCTCCCCCCTTGTGCTTGCCTTGAGAGAATAAACCCAGTTGCTTCGGAAGGACAGTTAATCTCAGCGCTTTCTAAAAGCTTTTAAACAGGAATAAATAGAGCAAGTCTAGTCCATAACAGAGCTAGGTTGACGGCCAACATCTCAGCAGCCTTCTTTCTACATCAAAGGTTTCCCTTAGAAGAACAGACTGGATTTATACCCCGCTCTTCACTACCTGAAGGAGTCTCAGAGCAGCTTACACTCTCTTTTCACCTCCCCTTCCCACAACAGACACCCTGTGAGGCAGGTGGGGCTGAGAGAACTCTGAGAGAACCGCTCTTGAGAGAATGTCACTGTATAAATCGATGGTGTGACCTCGTTTGGAGTGCTGTGTGCAGTTCTGGTCACCACACCTCAAAAAGGATATTATAGCATTAGAAAAAGTGCAGAAAAGGACAACTAGAATGATAAAAGGGTTGGAACACTTTCCCTACGAAGAAAGGTTAAAGCGCTTGGGGCTCTTTAGCTTGGAGAAACGACGGCTGAGGGGTAATGTTCCCACTAAGCTGTGGAGTCTTGTGAGCAAAAATTCTACTTTGTGAGCTACTGGCATAAAAGTTGTGAGCAAGTGATTTGGCTACTGCATGGATTAGCTTGCTCCGGAGCCATCCTTCCTGAGCTAAGACATAAATGTGTGAGTCGGAGGCTACAAAACTGTGAGCTAGCTCACACTAACTCAGCTTAGAGGGAACGATGCTGAGGGGTGACATGATTGAGGTTGATAAGATTATGCATGGGATAGAGCAGGTTGAGAAAGAAGTACTTTTCTCCCTTTCTCACAATACAAGAACTCGTGGGCACTCCATGAAATTGCTGAGCAGTTGGGTTAGAACAGATAAAAGGAAGTACTTCTTCACCCAAAGAGTGATCAACACATGGGATTCACTGCCACAGGAGGTGGTGGGGGCTACAAGCATGGACGTCTTCAAAAGGGAATTAGATAAACATATGGAGCAGAGATTCATCAGTGGCTATTAGTCACAAGGGACTCTGGGGCAAGTGATGCTCTGTATTCTTGGTTCTGGGGGTGGGGCAATAGTGGAAGAGCTTCTAGTGTCCTGGCCCCACTGCTGGACCTCCTGATGGCACCTGGTATTTTTGGCCGCTGTGTGACAGAGCCATTAGCCTGATCCAACATTGGCTTCTCTTATGTTCTTATATTCTTATGTAACAGCTCTGAGAGAACTTGTGACTGGCCCAAGGTCATTCCAGCAGCTGCATGTGGAGAAATGGGGAATCATCCAGTTCTCCCACATCAGAGTCCATGCTCCTAACCACTACACCAACCAACAATGACTTCTCATGTTCTTATGTAACAACTCTGAGAGAACTTGTGACTGACCCAAGGTCACTCCAGCAGCTGCATGTGGAGGGGTGAGGAATCACCCGGTTCTCCCAGATCAGAGTCCGTGCTTCTAACCACTACACCAAATTGGCTCTCTTAGATCTTAGTTCCTTATTAGGACAGACTAAACAGGTACTAGAGTTCCCAGCCGTCAAGTCAGGGAGCACCTGTGTCCATTGAAAATCCCACAGCAACCAGCCCTTCCTTCCCCATCACCCCATCAACTGACTAGAAGAGAATGCAATTCTTGTTATAGCTAGATTCAAACCCACAGCTTTGGATATTTTTAAGAGGATCAACATGATCTCTCTGGGTAACAGGGAAATAAACCCCTGTGCCAAACCACAGTTCTTCAAACTAAAATATGAATCATTGAAACATGTTGATTTTAAAAGGCCTCAATTCTGAACACAGAAGGTCCACTAACCTATATCCACTGTGTCTACTTAATGCTCTAAAGCCACCCACGCAATCAGAAACCAGAAAAAATACGTAATTAGGTGATTCACTGCCATCAACGTGATCAAACACTCGAAAGCTTTAGCCAAGGCTTTCTGGAAGAGGGTCTGGAAGAATCTTCCCATGTCACCAACCCAACTCTGGTTTCCCTTTGGGCCCTGGTGGTGGAGAGCACCATCAAGCTGCAGGTGACTGCAGTCACAGCAACCCTGTAGGGCTTTCAAGGCAAGAGATGTTCAGAGAGATGGTTTGGCTTTGGTATTCCTTGGAGGTCTCCCATCCAAATACTAACCAGGGTCAATCCAGCTTAGCTTCCGAGATCTGGTGAGATCGGGCCAACGGAGGAGGAGGAGGAGGAGGATTTATACCCCGCCCTTCACTCGGAGTCTCAGAGTGGCTTACGAACTCCTTTCCCTTCCCCCTCCCCACAACAGTCACTCTGTGAGGTAGGCAGGGTTGAGAGAGCTCTTTCCAGAACTGTCCTGGAGAGAACAGCTCTGACCGAACTATGGCTTGGCCAAGGTCACCTAGCAGCTGCAAGTGGAGGAGTGGGGAATCAAACCCGGTTCTCCCAGATTAGAGTCCGCGCACTGAACCGCTACACCAGACTGGCTCTCAGTATAGAAGAGCTCTGGGTCATTCAACCTCTTCTGTCTAAATCACCATTGTGAAAGCTGGCTCAATAACCAGCAGTTCCCAAACTCTGGGTTGGGAGTGATCCAAATGTTGGTTGCAACCCTCTCACAGGCCAGTCACCAGACCAAGAGGATGAGCTAGGAGACAGCGGCTCTGGTACACAGGATCACAAATTTTTGGTTGTGTCTGCATAATGCCCAAGACATTTACGTGATTGCTTCATAATCCCATGTATTTATAAATACAAGACATGAAAATTATGAACTTGTTCCGTGTTAACAGAAGGGAACTTCCTGTATTTATTTGGGGGGGGGGGAGTAGCATGGAATTACTTGGGAAGTGTGTTCCACTTCAAGAAGTTCACGAACTACCACCCTGGCCTGTTTATAATATGAAAAGCATATCTAGCCGGTTCAAAATTCAACTATTTAGAAGAGTCACAATTTGAAATCTCAGAAACATGCTGCTAGCACTTTATGATATTGAATTGTTTTATAACTGAGCTGTTTTTAGATGATTTTATGAAAAATTTAACTGTTATTTTTGCATTTACTTTTACGTGAACAGCCCTGAGCCTGCCTCGGCGGGGAGGGCGGGGTATAAATTTAATAAATAAGTAAAAAAGGTATACATCTGTGACAGTTTATGCGCCCACATGCCCATGAGAGAGTCCCAAAGCAATTTAACACCCACCATTTAACAATGCATTTTTAAGCTGCCACCCTAACTTTCAACTTGCTTAAAATATAAATATAAAAAAGACTTCTATGTGGTTGCAAAGACTGCAACAAAAGCAAGTTTCAACCCCCCTCCTCAGCATATCATGTTTACTTAATGCGCACGTCTGGCTCCTACCTGAATGCTTTACAGGATGGATTTAGCAGAATGTGCGCATAACTGCTCTTTTCTTTTAGAAAAGTGGGGATGGGGATGAGAAAAACAAGTTCGGACGTTATTATTGCTGAACACTAAGTGACCTCTTGCAGAGGCCGCGTTGGGACCGACGGTTCCCTTTTATCTGGGGGAAGAGATGCTGACTGGCTTCTGTTTCCAAATAAAATGGTCAATTCCTGCTTTTTTCTACCTCCTTGGAGCACAGGAGATGCTTCCAAAGAGCCCAGAAGACATCCACCCACCGCATCTGAATGGAGTGTCCCCTTCAGAAGCAATCGACTTGGCGCTACCCACCATTTTGTGACTGCCCACCCAACTAGGGTCGTCAGGTACCCCCTGGCCACGGCAGGAGATGGGGGGGATAAGGCTGCCAGATCCAGGTTGGGAAACTCCTTGAGATTTGGGGGTGGAGCCTGGGGAGGACAGGGACTTCAGCGGGGTACAAGGCCATACAGCGTCCATTCTCCAAAGCCTCCATTTTCTCCAAGGAACTGGTTGATCTATGTAGTCTGGAGATGAGCTGTAATTCTGGGGGATCCCCAGGTCCCACCTGGAGGCTGGCATCTGTACCCTGACATGCAGCATTCTGCAGTAGTGCCCACTATACTGTCTCAAGATTTTTAGCATTACTGCTCAAAATAATGGGGGGGAAATGGAATGGGGGGGGGATTATCCCACTACCACTGTGATCCCACTGCATTTTGCTACAGAGCAGATAAAAGAAAATAAACTCTCTCTATATGACTGAAATGTGCCAGCTGTTTATCTCAAAATGAAACAGGAGTCCAGCACCGCTTGGAATAACTAACAAAATTCATCCCATCACAAGCTTGCGTGAGTTGGCACTCACTTCATCAGATACATGTAGATATGTGTATCCATTAGGCCAATACAATCAAATTCACAATACAAGGGCTGTTTGCAAAGAGGCTGGTTTAAGCCCCGAACGCATGAAGCTGCCTTATACTTGGCCCCTCAAGGCCAGTATTGTCTATTCAGACTGGCAGCAGCCCTCCAGGGTCTCAGACAGAGGTCTTTCACACCATCTACTACTTGATCCTTTTAACTGGAGATGGCGGGGATTGAACCTGGGATCTTCTGCACACCAAGCAGATGCTCTACCCCTGAGCCAGAGCCTCTCATCATCCTGTAGAAATAATAAGCAGCTCAGAACTCATGAACCAGCCTCTTGATAACCATCTCCCCCACCACCACCCAATTTGCCGGTGCCACAGACTACCGCAGCCAGCCATCGAGAGTTATTTTTCTCTCAAGCAATTCAAAATACTAGGAAACATTTGTCGTTACACAATAATGATTCAGAAGCTGGGATAGGCATCCCTTTGTTTCTTTTTTTAGCACCACCAGGAAAGAGAAAAGGGATACAACCTCATCCCCTTCAACTATCTTGCTTCCCTTAAAATGAGGCACTGCGACCACAGATTCTCCGACACCCAGCCTACAGCATCACCGCGCTTCCATTCAGCGTGTTGTTAAGCAGAGCCAAGTCTTTTCCCCTTCGCGATGATCAATAACGTAGAGCCAACTCTTTTCCCCTTAGAGATGATCAATCACAGGATTGTCAGCCATTGCAGAAACAGGTCTTGCTTTAGCCGATCCTCCTGTCTACACGGCAAGATGGCACTGTGCCCAGAGACAAATTGGTTTGTTGCGCTCGCTGCAGCATCCACCTGTACTCTAGAGGGAGGAAAATAACCCACGGGGAACAGACTCCTGTCTAAAGACATTCTCCTTAAAAAGCCATGCCATGTGCTGAGAGAGGGAGAAAATAGAAAATATCTACACAAGGGAAGATGCAGCCAGCACCAGAGGTTACTACGTATGCTGAAGAACAGGCATTAGGTGCTAACGATATCTTTCCACAACATCCAAATAGCATCAGCAGCAGGTATAGCTTGACCTCATCAGATCCAAAAAGCTAAGCAGGTTGGAGACCACCAATGAAGTCCAGAGTAGCTATGCAGAGACAGGCAATGGCAAACCACCCCTGTTCATCTCTTGTATTAAAAACACAAGCAGTGGTGTCAAACATGTGGCCCACAGTCCGGAACTGGACCGTCCTAGGCTCTTATCTGGCCTACAAGCAACTGAATACCTTTACTGCCAGATGACAGAGGCTGTGCATTATGTCTTGGTGCTAATGGCGTAACAGACAGTGGAAGTGGGAAGGTGGGCGTCAGGGAAATACTGTAAGAGTATTATTGTATAAGCACAGATCAAGATGGGTGGCCGTGTTAGTTTGTCTGATGTAGAAGAGTCCAGTAGCACCTTAAAGATGCTGAACTGCAGACTGGAAAGTTGGTAGTTCAGCAGCTCGAGACCCGAGCGCTGCATGACAGAGTGAGCTCCCGTCTCTGGTCCCAACTCCTGCCAACCTAGCAGTTCGAAACCAAGAAATTGCAAGTAGATAAATAGGTATCACTTTGGTGGGAAGGTAACAGCATTCCGTGCACCTCAGCGTCTAGTCATGCCGGCCACATGACCACAGAAACGTCTTTGGGCAGCGCTGGCTCTTCAGCTTGGAAATGGAGATGAGCACCCTAGAGTTGGATTCGACTGGCTTTCAAGCAAAGGAAACCTTTACCTTTACTAGCACCTTAAAGACTAACAAAGTCTGTGGTAGGGTAGGAGCTTTCGTGCTACTGGATTCTTACACTTTTCCAAGTGTAGTTTATGAAGTTTATATCTATGGTACTGGCATTACATTTTATGGCACCCACGGCCCAGCCCGACAAAGTGATATTTATGCCCGATCCAGCACTCATAATAAATGAGTTTCACACCTTTGCACTACAGGGTCACCATGAATCAGCTGCAACACAGCACTTACCACATACCTGGCGTGAATAAAAAGTACCAACTTGGAGGACTATGGGGGGTGTCATTTATGCTGGAAGGTCACACTATACCAGAGGTGGCCAAACTTGCTCAGTGTTAAGAGCCACACAGAATAAACATCAGACGCTTGAGAGCCGCAAGACAGGAACAAATATAACACACAGGTTTTTATTTTTAAAAAATATGCAAATTTGCTTTTGATTAACATTAAATGAGACTGCCAAAAATAAAAACAAAAAGGGTAAAAACAGATATTGATAATGCTATTTGTTTGCTAATGTTCAGTTCAGTTCAGTTTTATTGGCATAAAAGTTTGCTAATTATATTGATTTGTCTAAGAAAGAGAAAGAGAGAGAGATGGAAAGAAAGAGGTGGAAAGAAAGAGAAAGAGAGAGAGAAACAAAACAGCAAATAGAAGGAAGGAAGGAAGGAAGGAAGGAAGGAAGGAAGGAAGGAAGGAAGGAAGGAAGGAAGGAGAAAAAGTAAGCCTCCCCTTCTCTTCTCCAGCTGCCCTGCCAGGAGCCACAGCACACGTGTGAAAAAGCCGCATGTGGTTCCCGAGCCACAGTTTGGCCACCCCTGTACTATACACTCTACTTAAGCAACCAGTGGCCAAACGATTTCACCATTTTATTTCTCTTTCTCTCTAGTAATTCACATGATCAGCCACAGCAATAGTTATCAAGCAATAACCTTGCCCCCCACTGATGCTTCCAACATTTTCATAACCAAAACTTGTATGTATGACTGATGATCCCTAAGAAGGATTTTCACCCAGGCCTGGTGAATCCACCTTCCCAATCTGAAGAAGTGAGAAGTGATTCATGAAAGCTCCTCCCCTGCCACAAACTTTGTTAGGCTGCGTTCAGACGGGCACTTCAATCCACTGTTGCCCCGCCTCTAATTTGGCCAGATTATTTTGTGACAGAGAATCCTGATCAGACTCGCCCCTTTTAGCATGCTTCAAAGCGCTTTTATGTGATCAGACAGCAGCAGGCAGGGAGTCAGCCCGTTGGCCATATTTTTTAAAAAAGTTTGTCCTCAGAGCATGCCCACAAGCACTGATCAGCCTGCTGGGATATGCAGTTAATGGGGCTGTCAGGCATTTTTTAAAAAGTTTGCTTCTGAGCATGCACACAAGTGCTTGCTGAGACTGCTGGGATATGGACTTCACTGCCATCCTCCCTCTAATCTTTTCACTTTATCCCTTCCCCGAAGGACAGGAAAAAAGCTGTCTTTCTTTGAGAGTTTTTAAAAAGAAAACAAAGTTTTGAGCAACCCCGGAGTGTGTGGGAGAGAGAGAGAGGTTCGTATATGCAGTTATGCGCTCCTCGCTAACTAGTAAAACAAAATGGCAGCTGGAAAATAAGAGACCAGTCAGATCTGCCTGATGGCTTGGGTGTGCAACAGAGCGATCGGACAGCAGGAAATCCATTCTGGAACCAGCTTAGATCAACAGGACTGGACTTTCTCAGGTAGAAGAGAAGAGAAGAGATTGGATTTATACCGTGCCCTTCACTACCCAAGAGAGTCTCAGAGTGGTTTACAAACTCCTTTCCCTTCCCCTCCCCACAACAGACACCCTGTGAGATAGGTGGGGCTGAGAGAGTTCTGACAGAAACTGCTCTTTTTCAAGAACAGCTCTGACAGAACTATGGCTTGCCCAAGGTCATCCAGCAGGTGCAAGTGGAGGAGTGGGGAATCAAACCTGCTTCCCCCAGATTAGAGTCTGTGCACTTAACCACTACACCAAACTGGCTCGCCACACCAAACTGGTTCAAAGAAACACAGAGCAAAGGTGGGGGGGGGGCTCAGACAACTGCAGCACGACAGACAGATGTCGCTGTCTGACTGTGCGCTTTAAATCCATAAGGGAACAGCAACGGATGAAACTGCCCATCTGAATACAGCCCTGGTCTTTCAGGTGCTGCTGGACTCTTGCTCTTTTCTACTGCTACAGGCAGACTAACAATGGCTACCCATCTTGATCTATTCCCAATCATGGTCAGGCATGGCAGGCAGGGGCGGTGGGACTCCTTTTGCCTCCCCTTCTGACCAGAATGTACAGGTTTGCATTAGTTTGTGCCAGTGCTAAACACGGTTAAGATAGCCCGAGCATTACCCCTCACACCCAGGGTTTGCAAGCTGATTTCTAGAGTGATCTCGGTTTGCATTAACTATGTTTAGTACCATTCCAGACCCAGCACCGTACTGCGGTTAAAAACTAACCATGGAAGGTCTCAGCAGTTCTGCAGGCTCCTAACTATGGTTCAGAAACAGGGACATTTATGTCTCCAGAGACTGCCACAGCCAACATATCTTTCCAGTCTTAATCTGTGATAAAACTGGACCATGCGGTTCAGTGCTTCTTTATCATTTCAAGACAGGCACTCAAAGTATATACAACGGGATAAAACATTTATATGCGTTAAGAACCCTTCTTTCCATGTATTTCTGCTATATATAGGGAGCTTAATCCTACACACTAGAACATATGCTTGAATAGTCAGTGGGACTTACTCCCTCGTAAACAAGTACAGGTTTGTGGCATTAGAAGTTGTTCAAGCTCACATCTTTTCAACTGGTGGTCTGGATCCCCAGGAAAATTATACACAGTTGTGGGGGGGGTTCCCCTATGGTGAGCAACAGGAGGGGAAAGGGACGGAAGGAAAAAAAGAAGACACATGGGAAATGCCTGGTAAACAAGCAAAATGCTTAACTAGAAGTAATTTCCAAACCTGTTGGTGACTTGGTCGTCTTTTTGTTAAAGAACCCCGAACAACAAAAATCACTTTTCTTTCCTAGAACTCCACAATCCATAATGAGACCAGAGCAATTCAACTTCGCCCTAGCAACCAGCAACCAGCAGCTAACAAAAGCCCAAGTCGATTACACCAACTAAAGGTACTGGAAACAGCAAAAAGGTTTATCCTCTGTAAGCTGCCCTTACCTTGCTTGGTGGTGGGGGGGTAAAAATCAAATAAATAAAATAAAAAAGCCTCTGCGCCAAAGGGAAGGGGGGGAGAAAACTGTGAGGAAGTGGTGAACCCCCCCGCCCCCTTTCTGGCACTGCAGCTCTCGCCTGCTCCTTCAGCCCCGTCTATTTACCCTCTTTTTGGTGCCCCTTCTCGCTGGTGTCTCAGGTTGTCAAGACTATCCAACCGGCCACCCATCCTTGACTGCCTGAGCCCCGTCCTGTAAGGACACAGGCCCCGAGCTGGCCCCGACCCATCCCAGCATGCACCATCGCCTGGGAAACTCCCTGAAAAAGAAAATCCTGCCCCTGTTCATAAGGAAATCCCCACCTCTCTCCCAGGGGAATGCGACTGAGCAGGCCTGGTCAGAGATGATGGGGCCTCCCCCTTTTCCGTCCCCTCAACAGCCAAGTGGGGGTGGCATCTTGGGGGTGGAGGTGGGGGCGGACTTCTGTGCCAACTCTGCACTTACCCCACAAGTCCCTGCTCCCTTAGGGAGCCCCTAAGATGGAATGGGGCAAATCACACACCAACTGTTCTTACGTTAGTCCAGGAGAGTGGAAGCAGGCTCCTAACACAAGCATCAAAATCACCCTAACTCCACACACACAATGAAGTTTCCAAATACAAAACACACACACGCAAAAATCACAGCACTACACGAGCATGTAAAGAAACACCCCGGACCGCTAATGAAAAATCTACTTTGAGCGACGCAAGCAAAGACCTAAGCCTTTTAATCAAAAAGACATGGCCAGCTGTTTTGAACAACCGGAGGGAGCGCAGATGGGCAAGGAGAGAAAGTAGTTAGTGAACCGACCACACTCTGAGGCAGTAGGCCAAGACCATAACTCCATTTTGCCTCCCCCATCTCAGTACTTCTGCAAAATTCACTTTATTGGCCACAGTGCGCTGCATATGCTTGCATCCCAGGAATACTATAAGAACTCCTGTTGGTAAATCCAGCATCTCCTCAAGGTTGGAAATCCATTGTCATCCAACAAAATTCACACTGCCCGTACTGCAAAGGCATCTAATACAGGTCCCACCTCCGAAAACCATTCTATACCAAGGCCTTGTGACCCAAAGTGAACACAGTTCACCAACAGAGGTACAAAAACAGGAGGCCTTGTTAAGAACTAGGCAGGCCACGATACATGGCTCATGGCCTGCCTTGGCTTGGAGGGGCACAAGCTGTGCAGTGATGTGGGACAGGAAATGTTCCAGAAAATCTTCTGATACTATATCTTTCCATAGCAATTTTTTTTTTTTGCCCTAGATAGGTAACTAGTCTGTTTATCTCTAGTTACGGTTATTGTGCTGCAAATCAATCATTTTAGATGGGCTAAATGTGAGATATGAAGCACAGACAAACCCCAGTGCTTTGGGTGTGGTGCATTTGCCTTCATTTGTTAACATCTTCACTCTGGCACATTTCAATGCCTTGCCCTCAACTTTTCTGAAAAGGCAGATCTTTGCATTCCTTATTCCCAATGGGTTTGCCCTTGTCAAATGGTAAATGCTGAGACAGCTGACCACGTATAATGATATGGAAGAAGAAGAACAGGAGATTGGATTTATACCCCGCCCTTCACTCAGAGTCTCAGAGCAGTTTACAATCTCATTCCCTTCCTCTCCCCACAACAGACTCCCTGTGAGGTAGGTGGGGCTCCGAGAGCTCTGAGAGAACAGCTCTAAGAGAACTGTGACTGGCCCAAGGTCACCCAGCAGCTGCATGTGGAGGAATGGGGAACCAAACCCAGTTCTCCCAAGATTAGAGTCCACGCTCCTAACCACTGAATATACATTCCCAAGATATTACACCAGTTTTAATAAATTCCTCAGAAAGATAAGAGCGATTGTATACTTCTCTCCTCCTTTCAGACTACTCCAAAGGAATTACTTGTAATGTAACAAAAATTTGTGTAATGGCACACTCAGTATGAAAACAGATGGTTCAGTCTTCAAATAACTGACCCCCTCTATTGCAAAATGCGTGCAAGAATTCTGAAATGGTGGATTATAACGGCACATGTAAGTCTTTTTGTTGTTCTTGGTACTGTACGTGGTAGCTGAGTTTTTTAATACTTTTCAAGCTGATCATGTGTTGATATAAACTGAACATTTGCTAACATCTTTAAAATATTTAAATTATTTAAATCTGAATCTGGAAGTTTTCTGGAAATTTTCCAGTTCTAGTTTCCCTGGAAAACCCACATCACTGAAGCTGTGTAAGGCCTGCTTTACCAATGATGAGCCCTGAGTAGAGAGGCAAGATCTTCATCGAGGGAACTGCATTCTCATTTTGCTTGTCTGTAACAGTTCATGTACTCCCCCCCGCCCCACCAGCTCTCACACCTCAGCATTATGTCACATTAATGTAATCCAATTTCCAAACAGCCGCCACAGGCTTTATTATTTTCTCAGGCATGAACACCCATAACAGTCTCATGCTCTGTATCTTGCCAATCCTGAATGTTATGTTAACCTGCAACATGCACAAAGCAGGCTAAGGAACAAGGAATCGAGACCTTAATAAAGCAAACAAACCATTATACAGAACATCACTTCTACGAAACCATTCTGTTGTGACACAAGACATTACAGGAAAGACAGCCAGGTGTAATCCTACTTAAAACAAAAGGGGAGGGGGAGATTTTGATTCAACGTAAGTATCCTATGCAATTCAGCCTGGTTATCGTCATCACGCGTGCATAATCTTCTAAACAGATCTCTTATCAATATTACTACTCACTGACAAAGTATGCGTCCAGTGGCATCTTTAAGACCAACAAGGTTTAATTCAAGGTATAAACTTTCATGTGCTACTCACCTGAAACTACTCAATGACATCAGACATACGTAAAGGTAAAGGTTTCTGTTAAGTATGAGACTCAACAACGAAGTAAGCTCAACAAGTGATTCAGCTTTATTCAACAGCAAACTCCAACTCAGGAACACACAACAACAGACAGTGGAGCACAGCTCCTTTTTAAACTCTCCCGGCTGTCAAAGCCACACCCAGAAATAGTTAACGGACCAATGGCAGTGCAGAGTTAAGGTCCAATCACAACTGTTCCCGCTTTGCAACATTATCACACAGTGATTGGCTATTTACACTGGTTTCGCAGAAACCGACCAATACGAATGCGACAGCTTAGAATCCACATTCCAGAATCAAGCTTAACATAGGAAAGAATAGGCTTGATTCACCTTTCAATACACAACAGTTTCCCATGCTTGAAAGCCAGTCAAATCTGACTCTAGAGGGCAGCGCTCATCTCCATTTCTAAGCCAAAGAGCCAACGCTGTCCAAAGATGTTTCCATGGTCATGTGGCCGGCACGACTAGACGCCAAGGTGCATAGAACGCTCTACTTGCAATTTCTTGCTTTTGAACTGCTAAGCTGTCAGGAGCTGGGGCCAGAGACAGGAGCTCACTCCATCACACAGCACTGGGGTCTTGAACTGCCGAACTACAGACCTTCCGGTCTGCAGCTCAGCGCACAGCATAAAACATAAAAAGACAGCCAAACACGTGTTGAAGACATTTCTTAAATTCTGGATGGTGGCCGACGGACTGCAGTCAAACATTTTGTTGAGTTTAGAATAGCTCTGCTTAAGCAGCAAACTTTTGGTTACCACATGCAAGTCAGTAGACAGTCATGGCAAATGTGAGGAAACCCTACTCACATCCCCTAGGAGGAGTCAGGGCATTCACACTAACCTTTCGTTTACAAACAGGCCCATTCTGCCCTGCAGTGCCCGTGGGGACCACAGTGCCTGCCACACATTTCCAGGTACCCACCTGATGCTTCTTCCCCAAAACACCTCCAAAGCAAAGAGCCAAACCTGGCTTTCTTCTTCATCGTCACAGCTGGAGGTGTTTCAGAAGACCACACGAGTCATCATCTTTGAGGCCTCACTGCAGTAGCTGTCCCCCATCGGAAGGAGAATGCTTGGTTTGAAACCACTTTTGGTCTCATGGCATATTCCCGTGTTCTGTGAGCCACGCATCTATCCACTTAACACGGCATATTCACAGCAAGAGGGAGAGAGAAGGGGCGCGTCATCACACAAACTGACCTCCCCTTTAAGTACAAAGAGCAAGGCACTAATTCTTGATGCAATTTCATGACGACATCTAAGCCTAATTGAAGGTGTCAAACGACAAGGCACATAAAATATCTCAAGTGCAGCATATCCAACAACCCGTACCTTGACTACATGCAGGTAAATATGAAAAAAAAAAATGTATGCCCAGTTTGAAAGAAAACAAAACAAGGACAAGTCTGGTCCTCTGCATCTTTGATGGCTCACCCCACAAGGCCTTCACAACAGCTACACACCTCTTTTCCTCTAGGCATACGATGAACAGGACAACTTGCTGGGGTGGGAAAGGAAGGAGAAGTTCCACTAATGTTACTTGAATGCCATTTTAATTTAAAAGAATAATAAACTGAGACATTTAGGCATATTTATCATCTGCGCAAGATTTTCCTAGATGCTTGATGAATTGTTCAGCGATTCGCCCATCGCGCATTTCCCTGTAAGAACTAGGAAGTGGGAATTTTAAAAGAGTATTCCACTTCTGCTTTCGTGCATTATCTCTAAAAAAAGAAAATCAAACACCCAATTTATTCTTGTTTTCAAGGAATGCCAGATCTAATTTCCTGGGCTGCCTGGCAACAAGGTTTATTACATTTGTAATCTCTCCTCAAATCTACATTTTCCCTCTCTCGGTCCTCCTTAAATCCCCTTGTGAGTTGTGAAACAGCTGATATGTTTAGCCGTGGCTTTTTATTAATAACCCTCAGAGCCTTTGGGAAAAAAAAAAGAAAGCACACAAAATTCTTCTGGTTAGAGAGAATCTCTGTTCTTAAAAACCACATAAAACATTATATCATGGCCTTCATGCAAAATAGCTGTGAGCAAGAATTAGCTTTTTATGGGGAGGGGGGTTGTAGCACAATTACACATAAGTGGGAAATTATGACAGGCCAGTCAGCCGTAACATCATTTCAAGGAGGGCAAACTGCCCCTCAAGATACATAATTCATAACACAAACAACCGTCTCAAGTGAGGAGGAAACGTAAGCACCAGAAACCTAGTCATGCTACACTGGACCCCTATTGTTTCCAAGGCCATTTCCATGCCGGCTTGTCTGCCCCAAATTCAATGCTTTAGGGAAACGGGGTTTTCCCACAACACTGAGGTGCACCTCCTTGTGGGGGTTTCTCTGGCTTTTCTCCAATTTTTCTCAAGCCTGGGTTGCTCCAAAGTTTGGGGAAAGACCACAGCCCAAGCTGGATGACTGTTGGGTGGGTGGGGAAACTTGAATTTTCCTGCCCAGCAGCAGCCATTTTCCATAACCTTGTCACTGTGGTGGCTGTTCCTTCAGGAGGCCATTTTAATTTCCCCCCACCACACTGGCTCTAGGATACTGTTATACGAATGTAACAATACATTAAATCTGCCTTGAGTCACAGAGAGAAAGGCAGACTATAAATAATGTAAATAAATAAATCACTGTGTATATCAGGTTCACACCTCTAGCTCCTTACATAAGAACGTCAGAGAAGCCATGTTGGATCAGGCCTATGGCCCATCCAGTCCAACACTCTGTATCACACAGTAGCCCAAACCCAGGTGCCATCAGGATGTCCACCAACAGCGCTAGAACTCCAGAAGCCCTCCCACTGTTGCCCGCCCCTAGCACCTAGAATACAGAGCATACTGCCCAGACAGAGTGTTCCATCTATACCAGGGGTGTCGAACTCATTTGTTATGAGGGCTGGATCTGACATAAATGAGACCTTGTTGGGTTGGGCCATGTATGTCATAAAATGTAATGCCAGGTAGCAAAGATATAAAGGACACAAACACAAAGATATTTTTTTACTTAAAATAAAAACATGCCTGAAACATTAGCACTCTTGCAATATTTTGTTTATTTAATAGTCTCTAATAACTGACACTTCTTGCTCAGAATTATTGCATCAAAATGTCTGTGCATTAGCAATCTGGGAGGGGGAGGAGCCTCAGCCCAGTGCAGGGAGCATAAGCTTGCCTATCTATCTCTCCTGAGCGATTGAGAGAGTCTGGGAAAGCAAGCTATGATGCAGCAGCAGAACTGGAGGAAGAAGCAGGAGACAGAAGCCCTCTAGGGACCTGATCCAGCTCCCAGGCCGCATGTTTGACAGCCCTGATCTATACCTTGTGGCTAACAGCCACTGAGGGACATCTGCTCCATTTCATCATGCCTTCACTACCTCAGCTGTTTGTCTGAATATACCCCAAAGACGCACGTTGCACCACCCTAGGCAGAGTTACACCCTTCCAAATCCATTGTTAATCCCTAGGACAGCACTATCAGCCTTTCCATTTCCAACTGTGCAGAGCTTAAAGAAAGCCCATACGGATCTTTGACATGTGGGATTACAGCTGTTGTAGGAACTAGTAAAAGAGTAACTCTATTACACTGCATTGGATCCTACCAAAATGTTCTGCTAATGCATCTTGCATCAGCAATGTGCCACCACCTTCAGATGAACATTCTGGCAGAATCCAAACCACTGAGGACAAGCCTACCCAATCAGAGAGTCTCAGACTGCAACAGCTAGCTACATTTCCTCTTCGATGTGTCATTCACAGACGCATTTCCCCCCTACTTCCACTTTATCTATTTTCTGCAATTCAAAAGCACTCTGTTGCTTAGGCAGAGATTACAGGCATAGGCTCTTCTAAAAGTAGAACACAGTCTATGGAATCTCAGCCCTAAAATCTTACCACCACCCCCAACATCACCGACCAGCTCTTCTTTTTCTTCCCCCTGCAAGGCCTGTGAGGTAGAGATGTTCCGCCAGGCTTTTGGTTGAGGGCACCCTCCCTTCCCCCCGTTCTGAATTGTTGTTATGAGTTCCCTCTCCCCCAGCCCGGAAACTGGCCTGGTAGTCCAGAACTGGGGTAAAAAATTCCAGGATACCATCATTATGAACTTTATTTGGGCCTTTAGGTTTTCAAACTCTTACAGAATTTTAATGTTTTATGTGTTTTTATGGCATTTTACCCTTATATACATCACCCAAAGCCCAGCATAAACTGGAATAGGGAGGAGGAGGAGGAGGAGGAGGAGAATGCATAGCATGGTTTACCCAGGACATCAATGGGGAATTAATTCACTGTCCATACATCCAGCTTTAAGGACAGAGATACTGAGAATTACTTATAGAATTCTTGTTTAAAATTAAATCCTGCAACTAGAAAATTTTGTAGCTGTAGCCATGCAAACTAGCAGACAATGACTTA